>JAOEGL010000004.1:221292913-222653913 GCA_034509955.1 Urosaurus nigricauda | reverse complement strand
ATTGAGGACATGACCAAATAAAAGCTACACTCATCGAAATATAAATCCATGCTTCTTAGTCATGCTCCAAAAGGAGGAAATTTTGAAATTCCTCCTGGGCAGAAGGCTGAAATGTGGGACATGTCCAGGAAAAGGAGGACATCTGGCTGCCCTGCACTTTAACTGCTGGTTTACATCCCATGTAATTCTGGGATTTGTAGTTTCATGAGCTATTTAGAATTCTTTACTAGAAAGCTCTAATCATGTAGTGCAGGCAATTGGTTTAGAGTATTCAAAGTTCTTCTCCAGCACTACTTAGGATGAAGCCATGACAGTGGAAGTGGTATCATCCTGCTATAAGCAATGCACTATGGAAACCATCATGAACTCCAGCCCACTAGATGAAGTGGGAGGCAGTGCATTGAAGCTTATGTCTATGCAAAAATGTATTAGTTTGTATAGATGATAGTAATTCCTGAATTTTAATTTATATATAGAAATTAGCTTCTGCAACTTTTATGCCCTCTTTTATCTGAAGCAATGTTTGTTTAGAGACATTTCCTTGATTGCAGCAATGCTCATGTCACTGCTCTTAATATCTGGCTCCAAAGTGCAGGGTTACAGCTGAATATTAAGACTAAGCTTTGGAAAAGCAGCCATGAAGGAACTAGATAAGGTCTTCTAGTTTAAAGACATATTGTTAAATACCAAAGTTTAAATCATCCAAGCCACAATATTTCCAGTTTCTATGTATGGTTATGAAAGTTGGACAGTGAAGAAAGGAAGAAAAAAAAACTCATGTGAAATATAGTAGTAAAGAAGTGTTCTATAGCTACTATGAATCATGTCAGAATTCTTACAAGAAGCAAAGATGAGTAAAATCAGGCTGTCATACTTTGGACATATCATGAGACAACATCCTATCTCTCTGCTCTTCTACACTATAGAAATAAGGCAACTTAATACAACTTTAATTGTCATAGAGGCACAGTACAGATGATCCAAAAGTGCCATCCCCGTGGTGTGAATAGGGCTGGGGAGCACGCAGCAACCGCGCATATAGACAGCACCAGTTTTAAAGTGTGCTGTCCATACGCGGCACGTGCTGCAATGACATCATAGTGCGCACCATGTTTACACGGCGCAGTGTGTGCCTGATGGCATCATGCTGCAGGAGGGCACCTACGGTGCACGTCAGTGTGCGCGTCCTTGGCGCGTCCTTCACACGGCCATGCCAAGGATGCCGAGGGGAAAGGGGCCATGGCAGCGGCCCCTTTCTTCCCTCAGGAGCACCACCCATGGCAGGGGTGCCCACTGCACCCCGCTTTAGACCACGGAGAAGCGGCGGATTGGGGCCGTCTGTAAAGCCCCATATTCATCCTGTGGGTCCTGGGTTTGTAGTTTGGTGAAGTATTTTGCCTGGTTGATCAGAGAGCCCTGGTGCCTCAGCAAAGTACAAATCCTAGGATTCTGTAAGATAGAATCATGGCACTTAAAGTAGTATCTTCATTTCTGCAGTGTGAATACCTCCAATGTGACTCGTTGGAAAAGATGATAATGCTTGGTAAAGTGTTAGGCTACAGGAAGATTGATTCAATCAAGGAATCCAGAGCTCTGACTTTTCAAGACTTGAGCAGAGCAGTGGTGGTCTTGGAGGGCTCTAGTTCCTAGATTGCCCTTAGTCAAAGTCAATGTGACAGCTAGGCTGACAGCTTAGCATAGATGGTTTTTCTGTCCCCTTCTATGTCCCTTTCTTTGAACAGAAGCAAGCGTTTTAAAAAGTTATGGGGGACAGATCAACACTCCCCACAATTCCCAAACGAACTCTAGAAGCTTTTATAGCAAAAAAGTGAAGTTTCCAAGCTTTTCAGAAGATACAATACAGCATTACACTGATTTGACCAAGCAGGAAATCAGCATGCCAAAATAACTCCTTATTATTAACTCTTGCTAATAATTTTTATAAGCTTGTAAAGACTTTTGTTTCCACATCTAAAGTGGCACAGCAGTCATTCCAAAAAAATAATATTGTTGTTGTTGTTTTAAGTTTTAAGACGTGAGTATGTGTGTTTAGCAGGGATGCTGTGTGCTTCTGAAATCAATTGACAAGAGAGTATGCTGGGAAGGGAGAAGAGAACAGCTTACTGTGCAAGTGTCCCTCTCCATACGCATACATTCTGCTTGCGCTGTTCTCTGCTGTGCCACACATTTCTGGCGTAATTGAGTGGGGAAAAAGCCAAAAGTACTTTAGCTGCTGGCGTTTATTGACTGTGCCCTTCATGTGAAAGTACTGGTTGTGTTCACCCCTTGTTTGGGAAAACGAATTTTTAGATTTGCACTGACTGCATTAATGGGATTGCTAACAAGGGTTCTATAAATTCTACAAATGGACAACAGAGAACCTAAAGGATCCTTTTTCACATTACACAATTAAAACCACTAGGATTTTACTGCGACTGCTGTAGCAGCATCCTGTGTTATCCCAGCATTTGTAGTTTGCTGAGGTACTAAAGATCCCTGGCTGAGAATTTTAAGTACCCCTCCTTAAACTACACTTCCCAGGACTGTAGGAACTATGGCAGTTAAAGTGAATCATAGACCTAGAACTGTATAGTGTTAAAGAGCCCCAATATTTTGCCAAGACACAATCAAAATTCTGCAACCTATAGATAAGGCAGTCACTCAATCAAAGTTAAGAATGTTTACATACTGTAACTGGGATATGCAACAAAATTGTTTGTATTCACACATGTGAAGGCTGATTTTCCATACTGCATTTTGAGTACAAAAGCTAGGGACCTCCTCAAAGCCCCATTGTTTACGTTCTGTAACTGGGATATGCAACAAAATTGTCTGTATTCCTTGGCTTCGGGAGGCTGGGTTCAACTTCCTCATCTCAATTTGAAATTTGAAGAGGATCAGGTGTGGTTAGTACTTGGATGGGAGATCAGTCAATAAAACCACAGATCTTCAGGTCTAACCTGGGGAAAATCCTACTTCTAAACTCAAGAGAGCCACTGCTCCAAACCAGGGCTGGCAACAATGAATATACATCTAGGTCAAATATTTAATTATACAGTTCTAATTATATTTTGTGAATATGTTAACACAGCAGTTTTTAAAAATGGGAGATATCCTGAGTGGTCCTAGTCTGTCGACAGTGTATACTGTGTTAGCTTGTGCACACTTTCTCTTTTTTCAGCCTCCTGTAAAGACAGAAAAGATCAGTGGAGACAGTATTTGGGAGATGGGGGTAGATCTGATTGAGGAGGAGGAATCTGCTTACCAAAAGTCAGTTTCTCAGGGTTCAAAACTCTCTCTGAGAAGATCCCATTGCTGTTGCTGTTTTTGAAGACTGATTTGAAAATAACCAAGAACAACAGCTTATTGTGTACCTATCTTGAAGATATATATATCTGAATATGTATCAAGGTTATATTAAACAATTATATACTTCTAATAAAAATGTTGATTATATGGAATCTTCCTCATTAGTGAGATTAAATGGTGATTCAAATATTTCAATCAATCCTTGCTCTATGTGGTTGCACTTTCAAGAAACAGCCAGAAAGTGACTGGAATCAACATTTTCAAAGTGGTAGGCCACACTGGCTTTTTAAAATGCTTAACTATTACTGTTAGTTTAGAGGTATCAAGTGAGTACACTATGCTGGACCCTTTACACATTTTTGTTTATTTATCTTTTTAAGGGAAGGGGGAGAAGATCCTGTCTTTGGGGCCTGTGCCCAACCTAGTGTTTTGGGATGAAGCTTCTTAATCTTCAAGTAGCAAGATTCTAAGATTTACATCAATGTACTGTTCTCTTTCTGTTTGTTTTATATTTGTAGCTGCTGTTCTGGTGCGTCTCTTCATCTTTTGTCATGGTAACACATATTCCCAAACTATGTTAATGCACATATCTGAAAGCATGCTTAATGTTCTTATAATAAGTTGCACACTGCAGAGAAAGAAAGGATGTTCACGGTTATCTCACAAACTCTGGAAGACAAGTCGTTATTGGCCTACACACAGCCTCTGAATCTCGACAGGATATGTAATATGAGCAGCAATACAGGGACAAGACCCTGCAACAAACCCAGATGCCAACTCTTTCCCCACATCTATATTCTGGGAGCAATATTACCGGGGCCAATAATATCACTCAGACATCAGAGGTGCATTTATTTGCTCATCCTTCAATGTGATATATGCCATCCTGTGCACTCTGCTTTGGATAAACAGGACAATCTCTACACAAGAGAATTAATGGTCACAATGCTCACATTAGAAATGGCAATTCCCAAAAACCAGTTGCAGAACATTTCAAAACTTCCTGGATGCACAGAAAGGGATTTAGAGGTTGCAATCCTTGAACAAGGAAATTACAAAGGAAGACTGAAAAGAGAAACTGATGAATTGAATTAGATTCACAAATTCCAGCCCATTAGCAGAGTATGCCTAAAGACAATGGCTTCATGGCACACTACATATATTAATAAAAGTGCCTCCCCCCCCCCATTGCACATATAACAAAATGAATATTCTCAGAGAGAGTTTTGAACCCTGACAAACTGACTTTTGGTAAGCAGATTTATTGCTTTCACACATTAACACTAACTGATCATTATAAAGTTCTGAAAGATCTGAAAATTTAGGGACACAATTTACATCTTTCTGGATCTGTTTACACTCTATCCCACTCCCACAACTGCTGTATAACCATGGAGATTATCACATTAAAAAAAAAATGAGACTCATCCCTGACGGGATACAGTCATGTTTCAGATCATTACCTGGTTTTATTGCACTCAAAATCACCGCCATTGCCTCTGGGCGGCTGCAACCCAGCTGTGTCCTGGGTCCCAGCAGTGCTCAGCCAGTCACTTTTCCAAAAATGGGAGCTTTCTGTTTTTGCAAAGCGGCTGGTCGAGCATGGCTGGGACCCAAGTTGTAGTCATCTGGCAGCAGCGGCAGTGATTTTACATGCAATAATACCTGTTTTTAACCCCAAAAGCGACTGTATCCCATCAGGGATAAGTCATATTATTTAGAATGTGAAAATCTCCTATGCATATTCCTGAGGCCTTAATGGTACTGCATCTGAAGAAGAGGTTTATATCCATGAAAGCTCATGTGAAAATTAAAACCAGTTAGTCTTAAAGATGCTGCCACATTTGTTTTTTCCTCCTGCCTTCCTTTTTATGCTGCAACAGATTAAGATGATTACATCTATGAAAAATGTCAGTTATTGGTGCTATGGCTTGGCCTTAGCACGGGTTCTCTAGGACTTCAGATATACTAACCAAGCAGAAGAGAAGGAAAAAAGTAAGTAAGGAGAACACAACATGTAGAGTGCATAATACTGAAAGCAAGGGTGTTCAACTTCTTGGCCCTAAAGGTCATATTAGTTGTTGAATTTTTGGCCAGGGACCACTTCCACATGTGAGAATGCATGCATACACACATACACATTACTGTGCAGGGATAAAGTGATTAAATAGACCTTGGAGATTGTATTTTTGGATTACAACTCCCAGTATCCAAACAATGTATGGCTGGTGCTCATGTTGGCTGTGGCATTCTGGGAAATGCAGTTCTTCAGGTGCACTGATGGAGTACAGTATTAAAGTTACAGTGGGCTTGATATTATACTTTGTCAGTGCATCTGAACAAGTGGATTGAAATCCACTAAGGCTCATGCTGAAATAAATCAGTCTTAAAAGTGTTACTGGAATGCTCTCTTCTCTTTCTTATGCCGACAATAGGACACCATCTATCATCTCCTTTTCTACTCTTTCCCCTGTTTTCCTACTCACTTCAAACTATTGTACGGCCGTGATCCAATTGTTAGGCCCAACTATAGTCAGTCCATTCAATGAATTGTGGAATGGTAAATCAACATGTATGTCAATCCCATTTATCAACATAACCTTTATATAGGTCAATCCTTATTCGGACTACCTGTAGAATTTAGGTTTTTGCCTCTCAGAAAAATGAAAATAAATGAAACAAATACACAGATGCTGACTCAGAGTTATGGAGAAGATGGAATTTCAGACTTGCTTGTTACTTGGTTGCATGGCAAGAATGCTCCTCTTTTACACAACCATTGAAGGTAGAGGAGCCCTTTCCAGTTTTCAATCTGGCAACTATAATTCACATTAATTAATTTCAACCCCTTGTGTTTCATTTTTTAAATTATAATAAAATGAATGCACTTTCCTTATTTTTGGGGTGGTGTGGGTGGTTGGATATTTGATACTCAGACTCCTTCCCCCCTTCAGTTTGTAGTCTTGGGAATGTTGCTTGTTTCCAGGTTCCAGGCATGATCCCTGGCACCTCCAGGTATGACAGAGAAAGAACCTTGGCTGAAATCCTAGAGAGCTCTTGTCTGTCCATGTAGAGAAAATTGATCCACTTGGAGCAATAGCCTGATTCAATTTAATGGGGTTTCATCCCTATGCAATTCCCTGCCTCTGTTCTTTCTTCCTCACATTTGATATTGAGTGGTGTACTTCTTCTGAACAAGGAGGTTCAATTTAGCTGTCATGGCTTGTGGCCATGTTGTTGGGAAATTCTGAGAGTTGTAACCTCCGACTTTTTGTGACCCCTGCCTCTTAATGTACCAAGTGATTGTAAACCACCTGATTCTTCTGCCAGGAAGGGTGAGTGATATTTCTGCATGTGCCATCAACTGAGAGACAAATGTACACAAACTCCAGATTCCAGAACAAAGTGGTCCAGTCAGCCAGTCATGTGGTTTAAAAGCAGTTGTACAACCACCTGTAAAATCAGAAGCAAAGCCAACTAAACTACAAAGCTGGCCAAAGAACCAAGTGTCCTCTGAGCAACATCCTATCTTAGCATAAACTCTCTGCTCAACTAAAAAAAATAAACTATAAAGGGATTTTTTAAAAAGCCAACATAAATTTACAGAATTATTGAATTTAAAAGAAAATAGATTCACAAAAAATGTACTGTATACAGTAGAATCTTGATTATCCAACCTTCTGTTAGCCAACATTCCGGATTATCCAACATCACAGTTGCTGTGATTTCTTTAAATTTTCTGGGATTTTTAAAAATTTTCAGAGGACTGAACTGTTTATACTGTACATCACAATGTTGACCAGTGCTTTCTTTACATTTAGTTTTACTGTTATAGCAATAAAATTTCAATACATTTGCAATTCATAGTGATTTCAAGGCTTTTCTTGGACCTTCCGGATTATCCAACATTTTCGGTTATCCAACTATCAGACGGTCCAGTTTATGTCGGATAATCGAGACTCTACTGTATTTGCAATATATAGAACACTGCTATTTTGATAATAGGAATAAGGACTGGGACTTAGAACTAGGTGAATGGTGTTAATCTTTGCTCAACAATAGATTTAATTTGTTTCTATGAATCATACTAAGGTTATTTGTGAATGTCTCCCCAATATACCTGTTCTTTGTGATCTGGATTATGTGATTAGCTCACCAAATGGTAGGTGGTTTGGCATTTGGATTAGATGTTCAAGTTGCATTTAATACTCTGAATAAGTTGACATTACAAAATTATTTCAGTTTTGTACCAGTTTAACTGACAAAGGTTTCCCAAAGAATACTGGGAATTGAAGTGTGATGAAGCTGCTAAAACTTTCCTGTTAGAGATTCCCCTCTTGTTGTGTGCCTTCAAGTCACTTCTGACTTATGGCGACCCTAAGATGAATCTATCATGGGGTTTTCTTGTCAAGTTTCTTCAGAAGGAGTTTGCCATTATCATCCTCTGAGGCGGAGAGAATATGGCCATGGGATTTACAAGGCCAAACTGAGATTTGAACCCTGATCTTCAGAGTCCCAGTCCAATGTTCAAACTGCTCCTCCACACTGGCTCTAAGGAATAACTTACACCAACTTAAATCATTATGGTTAAATCATTCTTACTGAACTACAACTCAACTCCATCCTAGCCAGCATAGCAAGTGGTAAAGAACTCTAGGAATCAGGAACCATCAACTTCTGGTCTGTGGTGAATTTCCAGGAAAGAAAGAGACTGTTGTAGCCAATGGATACCAATATACTAGTCTCTAACAAATTAGGAAAACACATTGCTGTTTCCCCACATCAGCTAGTTGGAGAAACTAAAGGGCTTCATTATTCCCACTGCTAGTGTACATATATGTTAAGTCTCTCTCTCTCTGTGTATGCATATGTGTGCGAATGTGTGTATGTGCCTTCAAGTTTCCTGTACACTTATGGCAACCCCATGAATTTCATAAAAGTTTTCTTTAAGGGAAGGAATACTCAGAGGTGGTTTGCCATTGCCATTGAGCCCTGGTGGCACAGTAGTTAAATGCCAATACAAAGTTGTGAGTTCAATCTCAGGCAGGGGCTCAGGGTTGATTCAGCCTGGCATTCTTCTGAGGTTGCTAAAATGAGTACCCAACAGGTTGGGGGCAATTAGCTTACAGTTATAAACTGCTTAGAGATTGCTTGGTGCAGTATGAAGCTGCTATTGCGATTGCTATTGTTTTCCTTGGAAATATCACCTGCAGCACATAGTATTCCTTGGTGGCCACCCCATCTCCAAATATTAACCAGGCCTGATCCTGCTTAGCATTCAGTATTCAATGGGATAAACAGAATAACAGTGTTCCACTGCAACTTGTAGACAGCACTGCTAATGGTAAGATTCTGAGACCCCCGAGTTGTTTTCAAGGTGAAAGGACTCAACTTTAGCAGGCAGACTGTCAACGGTTTTGCCAACTTGCAGGGCAACAGCAAATTACCTTCCACATCTAATATACCCAAACACCCTCAAATAAGAAGACTCTTAAAGCACAATAGGGCTTTCTAGATTGGCAAAAAGAAGTGTGCTCATGGCTGCATGAAACTCTAGCCTTTAGATGAGAAAAAGGGAAAGTGTGCCATGAAAACGCTTTTTTTGCGTTTTAGGGGAGAAGAAGCGCCTTTAAAAAGGTGCTGGTTTTCCCAGCTTCTTTTTTAAAAACCGCGGAACAGCGCAGCTCCATCTAAAGACTGTGGTGCAGCTGCTAAGCATTAAGGAAAAGGCAACTTCACGTCACACTTTCCTGCCAATCTAGAAAGCCCCAATGTGTATTTAGAAGTTCCCTTCATGCATCCAGGGTAGCTTACTCCTAGGTAAGAAGGTTGAGAATTGCCAGCTATTGTTATTATTCCTGGGAATGCTCAGAAACAATATTTGTCTTAAAATGTTTCTTGCTGCTTGACCATTTAGTACACTTCTAGTTGGTAATTCCTAAGCAGACAACCATGTAGAACCTTCCTGTTCCAATTTTGACAGATCATTTCAGGAGGGGTTTGAGCCACATTGTTCCTGGATCCATGTTATAGATGTTATTTTCCAGTATAGCCTGGCAATTCCATCAATTAATTCCTGTGCTTATGCATCCAAAGTAATTTTTAAGGATTGCTCATTTCAATGACACCACATCACAGATGATAAAGAAGTTGGGAAATAATCTGACCACTTTTCGGTTGTGCTCTGGTGGAACAGATTCTGCAGTCCACTTCCCAGCATTAGAACCAACAACAGAAGAAATAAATGCCTGCCTCCTTGCCAATGAATTTATTTTGCTAGCACTGGTATAACTCTCTTTCTCTCCCTCTCCCTTGCATGCCTGCTTCCGTCCAGCTGAGGGCTGCCTGTTGAAGGGACAGGCCAACGACGTCACGGAAAAGCCCTGTCTCTGATCAGATGGGCTTAATATAAACCAGGTTTGCTGAGAAAGAATTAGAGAGGCAGAGGCAGTCCCCGAGAGGAAGAAGGATTTTCTGTGGGAGACTGGTTCAAGATTTACCAACTCTCTGAGAACTAGGGAGTCAAGTGTTACTGGAACAGAACCTTCTGAAAGACAGCAAGGTAGTATTCATGTAACAAGTGTTCATCTGACTGCTTTTATTTAGCATCCTAAGCATAGAAGTAGCTAGGGGAAAATGTACAATATGAAAAGAGAGTTTGAAGTTTACACTAGATCTAACTTTATTTTTTTGATAGACTGTGAAGCAATGCAGCATCATTACGTAGTACACAGAAGCAAACAGCAAAGTCTGTACCAAGTGAATTATGAAAGGAATGCCAGTGTTTTCTTCTGTCCACATTATCTAGAGGCAGGATGTAATAGTATGAGTGTGTATCACTTGTATACAGATGAGTTGTGTACCAGTTGAGTTTTCAGTGATCTGACTGGTACCAGAGGTATTGTGGATTTTGATTTGGGGGGGGGGGGGGATTTTGCACACACACATAGAGAGAGAGAGATCTAGGAGATGGGACTTAAGTCTAAACATGAAATTCATTTATATTTTATATATACCATATATGCATAGCCTGAAGCCAATTTTATACACCATTTTAATGAATTTTGTGCATTAAACAGTTTGTGCACATCAAACCATCAGAAAGCAAAGCTGTGACTAATTCAGCCACCCATATGGACAATTTTGAATTTTGGAGTATTTCAGATTTTGGGATTTGGGATAAGAGAGACTCAATCTGTATCCTCTGTAGCTGTGCGTAAATTGATGTGAACCGAGTGGGAAAGGATTTGTCTCATTTTGTACGGGAGAGTGTATTGTTGCCTCTGAGCATTCCATTGCATCATTGCATCTCTTTGCTCAAAAGACAGTTGAAGCTGATGTTTCTGCTGGCAAAGTGACAGAAGACACAGAAAAATGCACATCTTTATTTGAAATAAGTGGAATTTGCTGCTCTCCTTTGCAATGTATTTGTTTCAAAATTGGTTTGAAGCTCCTCTATGAACTTTTCCTTTTCTGAATGATAAAAAGTTTTGAAAAACTAGCTAATCCTTCTGTGTTAACTGTAAATGGCCCTCGGATCTCTCTCCCCATCCCATTTGGCAAATGCTTTGTTTGTTAGATAGAGAGATGGGAGGTGAACTGAGAAAGTTCAGGCTTAAACATGAATAAGCAAAATGTCTAAATAACTGTCATGGTAGGAACTGGAGAGCATCAAAGCAACTTTCCTAAAAATGGTAGCTGCAGATGATACAGGCCACCAAGAATGACCTCACAACATTGCCTCCCACCAGTGACAAATAATTCTTCCCAGAAGGCGTAATTACAACCCATCTTTAGACATCAGGAAAGTACCAAGCCCACTCACTGCTTTTATGATGAATTAGGACCTTTCCAGGTGATTGCTTTCTCTTACTAACAGCACCTTATGCATTTTCTCATTTGGAGTGCTTCCTTCTCATCTTTTGAAGACTCCTTTCCATACTTGATCCTTTTAAGGAGCTGAAAATAAGGGACTTGAGTATGCAATGCTAACTAAAACCATGGAAAAACCAAAGGGTATTTTCTACAGGTACTATGAGTCTGACAGTATACCAGAAGAGACGATTAATCACCCACAGATACAAAGCTTGGACAAGTTACTTTTTGGACTCCAGTTACCTGAATCCCTCAGCTGGAATTTGTAGTCCAAACAAGTAACTTTTGTTAAAGGCTTTGGGGCCTAATGATGTCATCTGAATCCATAAATGCACAGGGGTTTTATTTTTTAATCTGGGTATTTGAAAATTTAATTGCATCCCTCCCTGAAATCCTGTCACATAGGATGGGATATAAATGTACAGCATAACAAAAACTACTTTCTCAAGCTCTGCATTTGTGGACAATCAGCATTTTACTGTAGAAGGGTTGTAGTCCAGAGATTCTGGGAGCTGTAGTCCAAAAAAGTATTTATTTATTTATTGTCTCTTCACAAATCACATGTTGAGAACATGCAGGACATGCAGCTTTGGCACAGTCTGTTGTCAGCTGTCACACCTGAAGATAAACCAGATGATATATCTCCACTATACCAATTTGATGACCATTTTAATTGCCATGGCTCCATCTTGTGGAATCTTGGGATTTGTAGTTTGGTGGGGGTACTTAAACTTTTCCATCAGAAACTCTAATGCTGTAGTTCAGGGGAGTTTAGCAGTGGTCTTTAGCAAGGATTTCCAAGGATGTTATCAACTTAAATTTTAGGATTCCATAGGATGAAGCCTTGGGAATTAATGTGCTATTAAATTCCAATGTGGATACACCACAAGCCTCAGAAGAAGAATTGTGCCTTCAGTAGAGGTACTTTTATCAGTTTGTGGCTTGTCTTCCTAATTGTACCACTGGGAAATGTCTGCTGAGATTTCAAGATGTCATGAACATGCAAGATAATGTTGGCAGCCATTCACGCATTATGGCGTGAGTAACATTCATTATTCCATGGTTCTTTTTTAAAACCAGGATAGGGGGGACAAAAGCCATGACCCTGAACAATGTCACAATGCGTCGCAGCAGCAGTGTCTTGCAACCCCAGCAGCAGCGCTGGAGCATCCCAGCAGACACAAGGCACTTGATGGTCCAAAAAGACCCTCGTGAGTCCAACCGACATAAAAGGTACACCATCAACCCCGAAGAGTATTACCGAAGAAGCTGGTCATCGGAGTCTTCTGATTCTGTCATCTCCTCTGAATCAGGAAATAGCTATTACCGAGTGGTCCTCATAGGGGAACAAGGAGTCGGCAAAACAACCATCGCCAACATCTTTGCAGGTGTTCATGATAGCTTGGACAGTGACTGCGAAGTGCTAGGAGGTAGGTCATTTAGTTCCACCTTGCCAAGATTTATTTAAAACCTCTTGCATAAGCAGTGATTAGTGTTAAGTACTGTAATAGAGAAGGGCATATGCTGGGAGCTTCTGGCACAGAGGTGAGAGGGACTCCCTTGGTCACTATTCCTTGGGATGATTTCATCATGTGCTTGCCTTTTATAACATCACACTGGGATGGTAGTAAGCAGATCAAATAGGTCAGATAGTTTACTGTAAGAGTTTTAATTGCAGTGCCAAGCAGTGATGACGTGAGAGATGATGTTTTGGCAAATAAACAATAACAACCCCTATTTGGATAGGGGGGAGACGGCCACAATTTTTATTAGTTACAGCTGCATAGGCCTAGCCCAGATGAGATTCATAACCTTCAACATTTCACAGATGAAAACCAGGATATGTGTTGTAAAGCAACATCAATGTGTGGTCAAGATGACAAAAGTTATTAATGGGGAAGAACACACAAAGTGGGTGAGGATGCTTTTCCTTGAGCCTACTGGGAAGAGCAAGATTCCACTATGTTTGCACTTTGAACTCAGTTTGCAGCTGAGTTTGAAATAAGATGAAGGGAGGAAATGGGAGGAGGAGGAAGAAACTGGGAAATGTTAAATGCAGGTGAAAAAGTGGGATGACGTAGGATTAATTGAGACTGTTCCTGCCAATTTGTGACAGTTTGACTATGGGGATCTGATCTAAGCACCCTATGACCCACTTGTGTCAGGTAGTATGTCCAGTAACCCCAGTCTGTGTGCTGGCAACTATTGGAATGAAGCAAATGGGAAAGCACATAGAAAAATACCTCTGTGTGGATTGCTTGTGTGGATCCCCTATTATCTGGGTGTGAGGTTGTGTCCCTTGTCTACACGCGCCTGAAATCAATGGAAATCAATGGAGAGGTGGGAAATAGAAATTATTATTATTATTATTATTATTATTATTATTATTATTGAATCTCTTAAGGGAAACCCGCTTGGGAATGACAGGCTCACAGGCCTGTCTGCCAACAACCCAGATCCGATCCCATTCCAAATGGCCCCCAAAGTTGTGACAATTGCAATGGTAAAAACAAACAAATTTAATGAGAATCGGACCAATGGACTGAAGCTCTGCTAGCCAGGAGTGTGCTTCAGAGAAGGCATGCCTCTGTAAAATGGTGCCAATTCTGAATGGCAGCCAAAAGCCCACGAAAACCACATGGGACCCTGGGAAGGGGAAAATAATGGCCATTCCAGAAAATGGTGCCAAGCTTCCACTTTGCCCCTTACATTATGGGCTGCAATTTGGCCCTTCAGGGGAACCTGTGGCCATCTCATATGCCAAAATGCAAGCAGATGAAGGAAGCAGGGATGCTCACTCTATTAATTACACTTTTCTTCCAAGAAGCTCAAGGCAGTGTATGTGATTGTCCTCTACTCGACCGACACACAGCTGCTTTTTAAATATATTATACCTGTAAAAGACTGCATGACCAGTGTCCATGTTGGCTGGGGTATTCTGGGAGATGCAATAAAATGGAAAGTTTCCTAATTTTTTTCCTTACCAAGAAGTATCAATAGTGTTTGTTGTTCATTCACTGGTAATCTATCAGGAATAAAAACTACAAACTGGGGAGGGAAGGATGGATGTTGGATTGTTCTGTGGTTTTCTTAACTGCTGATTAAAACTGAAACCTTTGATTGCAGTTACTCTGTGAGCTAATAAGCATTCGGCTTCTTTTGCTTTGTTATGTGGTAGGAGAACGGTGGGATGGAAGCAAGAGAAGCAGATGTCCAAGATGTTATGTCCAAGATGTATCAATTTAGCATCCTCAATTTAAAGGAGATTATCCATGTTACATTGGGGTTGTGTATGCAACAGAGAGATTGATTGGATGAATTTTCTCAACATCATATATTCCACTAATTCCAGATTTAGGGAGGGACCATACCCTTCAAATATCCCGATTTGGCTGGTATGGTTCCAATCAATCCTCTATCATTCCACTGTTTCATCTGATTTTAAAATGTGCCAGTTTTCCTTTCCTCCTCCCACTTTCCCTCTGTGTCCTCCACTTATTTCCATTGCTGCAAACTGAGTCCAAAGTGCAAAAGTAGTGGGGGAGAGGAGAGGCAGGGGAAGAATCTTGCCGTTTCTTGAAGATTAAGGAAAACTGCTGTAGTCTCACCAAGCTCTCATATTCTTCCTCATTAATAACTTTTGTCATCTTGACTGCACTCTATGTTGCTTGGCCACACTTTCCCCATTTTTCATCTTTGAAATATTGGAGAGCATGAGAGAGTTTCTGTGTTTATGCAAACAAAATGACACCAGTCACATGTATAAGAGGGAGAAGACATCAGTAGGCTTGGGGGAACTCCTGTGTTTACAATGCTGGGAGGGGGAGCAACCATTTTTGCCCCCGCAGCATCCCCTGCAGGCCTCACTGTTCCACAGAAGTGGGCAGCAATTGAGCAGATTGTCAATCTTTCTGTGCTATTTCTTTTTTAAAGATGGGACATTTTGGAGTGTGATTAATCCAGACTGCCACATTTGTGAGTGCTTTGAGGGCATTTGGACCTGTTTTGGGATGGTTTTTTTTTTTTTTTTTTGAAAAGCGGTAATGCCCCCCCCCACCCCATCGTAAAGACCACCTTTACAAGCTTTGGATGCAAGGAACATAAAGATGATGGTGATAATAAAAAGTAACCAGAGTTCAAATCCCCAGTCAGTCATGGAAACCCACTGAGTGACCTTGGGCAAGTCACATTCTCTCAGTCTCCAAGGAAGGCAATGGTGAACCCTCTCTGAACAAATCCTGCCAGGAACATGCCCCCCCCCCACACAATTAGTTCCCCTTAGGGTCTCCATAAGTCAAAAACAATTTGAAGACACAGAACAACCACGTCATTACTGTACTACAGTCAGCCCTTCATATCCCCGGATTTTGTATCCACAGATTCAAGCATCCATAACTTGAAAGTATTTTAAAAAATATACACATTCCGAAAAGCAACCCTTGATTTTGCCATTTGATATAAGGACACCACTTTACTACACCATTGCATTTAACAGGAACTGAGTATCTATGGGTTTTGTTATCTATACAGGGTCCTGGAACCAAAGCCCAGTAGATACCAAGGGCCTGCTGCAGCTACAGTGTATTGTGTATAGTGAAGTGTTAACAGCAATGTTAGAGAGTCTGATGCAAAAGTGATAGATTCGCTTTAGGATTATCATAAATTGTAAATTACTTGGAGGTGTGCACAACAACAACAGCTGCAATAGAAATATTGGTGGCTGGGTCCCATTAAGTGCAGGGGCAAGAGAACTGGAATTTGGGGCCAATATGTATCAAATATATGGCATCTCATGATGCTTTGTACAGGCTACTAGCATTCTCTAAATTATATCCTAGTTTTAGGACATAATCCTTTCCCTAAAGCTGCAAAAAGGAACTAGCAAGTACAGCAATGGATAGTCGTATCTGGTGTTTTCACACACTTGTTTTGTTTAGGGAAAGGGTCTATCCTGTGTTAGGAAGAGTGACTGCCAATTTATCTTCCCATGTGGTAATTTCCAGCCCCTTTCTGAAAAATGTGGGGCCTCTGCGCACTTTTGCCCTGGGATAAAGCTGTTTGATTTGAATTGCTTGTAGCAGCAATGTGTGCTCATCCACAAACTGAGTAAAAACAAATATTTTCCATTACTAAGCCTAGCTGGAGTCTGTATGTCTGTCTGCAGCTCCCATGAGGTCAAATGTTCAGTATTTGGCTTACTTCTATGGGTCCTCTTATTCCCTAACATAACACCAACCAGAAATAAGAAAAGAAAAAAGTGACGTATGATCATTTGTCTTAAAGACTTCATTGTTTCTATTGTGGAAATTATGTGGTCATATAGCTTATGGAAATTATAATAACTCTGCCAGAGCCTGCAATCTGAACGACAGATACAACAAGATTGTATACGAGATCTCTTTCCCAACCGTTCAGGATGAAAACTAATGGGGGGAAAAATACAGAAATTCTTCCTAGCTCTTTGTGTAGGAGTCAGTGAAGGCAGGCAATGCAAAGGAAACAGCAGACATGAAAAACATTATATACCAGCATTGCATTAGCTGTTGATGGAAGCCACAAAGCTGTGGATTTATTTCATCTGGCTTCTAGCGAGAGAGCATTTGAAACAGAATGCAAAAAACCATAAAACAAAACAAAAAAAACCCCAAAATAATACATAATAAATAAAAATCCTGATTTTAAAAATATATATTTGTATTATAGGAGGTTTAAAATAGGAAATAGAGTAACTTTTATCAGAGCAACATTAGTCTGATACAGGAGAATTTAAGCATTAAGGTTCCATTGAAAAGGTCTTACTGGAAAGTATTGTATGAAATGCCAAAGCTTAAATATTGAGTAGAAGAACAGAAATATGATCTGTGACATTCAAAAGCTCGCCTACTCCTGAGACATACATATGCACATGAAGGATAGGGTTCTATATACCAGCTCTGCTCCAAACACCTATGATCTCTCTGCTTTGAGCAGGGAGGTCTGCAAGGGGCATCAAATCAGAACCTGAAAAAGTTTTCGACTATAACTCTCAGAATTCCCTAGCTACTATGGCCACTAGGGAGTTGTTCTAAAAAGTAATCTTTCTGAGCTCTGTTGCTATTTGTGTATGCTTGAATGGGAGGAGAATCCACCAAGTAATTTTTAATTCTTCATCAAAGTTCCTGATAGTGCAAATGGTTATTATACTTGCAAAATTCAAAGACATAAGAGTAGGAACTTACTAGATACTTCACTGTTCAACATGGGTGGTCAGAGACTTGGAAGTGAGGCCAGTGTATTGAAGATATTGGGGCCCAGAACATTATACACATCTCCAGGTTTCTTTGCCATGTTCATATGCCCTGTTCCATAACAGGTTTTATTACTGAACGTAACTTATTTGGACATTAGTTGGTTTTAAAACAGGGATAATATATTTATTTTAGGACCAATATTGCTTCCAACAGTGTTATAAACCCATAAGATTAGGAGATTCCTCTAGTCTCTGCCTGAGGCAAAATTCTGTGTAGACCAACTCATGATTCTATCCATTTTAGCATCTTAATTACATAGGATGAAAAAGGGTGAAAAATTACTGACCATGTTTTTTCCCACCTTCTCTTTTCTAGAAGACACATATGAACGAACCTTACTGGTAGATGGTGAAAGTGCAACAATCATACTCATTGACATGTGGGAAAATAAGGTAATGTACGAGGTCATTTTCCCTGCAGGAAATCTTATCAAATGTTGCTTTGGGAGGTTGACTTTGAAGGATTATCAGTCTATATAGATAGAGAGATAGATCCAAAGACCTAAGAAGTGTGTGTACAAATATCTATATCTAAATTTATATCTGTATCTATAGAACTAGATCTATCTATCTATCTGTCTCTCTCTCTCTCTCTCTCTCTATCTATCTATCTGGTTTGAAATACCACATTAATTGTTTTTGTGCTTTTGCAAATTAAAAAGCTCCTCAATTCCGTTGCATATAAAGCTGAGAGTACTGATATGTCTTACTTTGGGTAGGATGGAAGTTTCATACAGTGATGCTTTCTAGTGTGTCCAGAATACAATTTCTTTCCCTGGAATTTGTCATCAGCTGCACATCTCTCCCTCCCCAAATTGCCTCATTTTGGCAGCAACAACAAGAGGGTGAGAGACCCTTAAAACAAGCATTTTATGAAAGGTTTATGTGCTTTGCCACTGAAATTCAGCAGTATGATTCCCACCAAATTTCAGTGGCATGGACTGGGGTTGCAAAAAGAGCTGGGGGGATGCATATGGCACACAGCTGCAAGTTGTCTGCCTTTATGTTGTCACACTTGGTGTCCCCTAAGGAATCAAATTCCTTTGAACTTAGCTTCAGATATCCTGTTTTCTGTTTCCTCCATATGGAGATTAAGCAGATGAGGACACACTGTGCTAATATAACTGCATTACATTTAAAGAGAAAAAGAACAGCAGAAAAACTCACAATGGAATTTTTTCAGTACTTTTGTAATCGGGCCAAAATCTAATTAACTTTGGCTGCATCTGCACTGCAGTTTGTCACCACTTTAATTGCCATGGCTCAATGCTATGGAATTCTGGGAATTGTTGTTTGTTGTGGCACCAGAGTTCTCTGACAGAGAAGGCTAAATGTCTCACAAAATTGCACATCCCAGAATTCCATAGCACTGAGCTATGGCAGTTAAAGCGTCAAACTGGATTTTTTTCTGCAATGTGGTTGCAGCCTTTGTGGGCTAAAATAGATGGTTACTTGTTCTGCAATGAAAGTTAGTCGAAATCAATGAGATTTTTAAAAGAGTGCATCAGGAGTCACTTCGGCATTTCTCTGAGTGTATTCAGGTGTGTGTGTGTCAAAGTAAAGTGCAGGACAGAATTGTAATATCATCCATTGTTCTAAGACAGGTATATCCATTGTCCTAAGACTCATGACAGGTAACAGTAATACTTGCCAAACATTATATTAAACTCTGATGTTAGCAGACGTTCTAACGGTCCTATCAATTACTGGACTTCCTGTGAGAAAGGTTATCAGCGTTGCTAAGTCTGTTTGTGTGCCTGGATTATCAAGTAGGCATGTTACCGGATGTAGCAGCTAGCAGCTGAAAAATTGAGGATTAGTACCTAAACTGTTTCGCCCACCATCTCCAGAAATTGAAAATAGCAGCTGCCCAGCACTTTGCCAGATCTTAACAGAACTGATGATGTTTCTTTTTATCATGTAGAAGTAACAGAGACATATTTCTCCCTACAAACATCTGAATACAGCACCAACATAATAAAATTCTGGGAGGCCAGGGTTCAAATTCCTTCTCAGCTAGGGAAACTCACTGAGTCATAGTTCTTTCAGCCTAAGAGAGAATGGCAAACCAGCCTAAGAGAAAATGACAGCAGCAAACCTCCTCTGAACAAAACTCATCAAGAAAACTTATGATATTGTTGCAACAAGAAGTCAACTTGACAGTACATAAAAACAAAACCTGTCACTAGTGATTGTGGCATGTATGCCTGTATGTACAGTCTCAGCTACAGCTTTATGTTTTAACATGCACAGAAGCAATAAGCTACCAATTGCAAGAATAACTAAAGATAATGAAGCTAGAATAGTGAGATGCAAACACCCCAATACATGCATGTCACAGAAAACCTCATTTTACCATTTCAGCTCACTTTTCCAACTAATTTGGGATCGTCTGCCACTCTGGAGTTTCAGAAGAGAGTCTTTTACAACTCTAATTGAAGATGGCAGAGATTGAATTTAGGCCTTTCTGTATCTACACAAAGGATGTGTAGCCCTTTCCAAATGGCTATGCCTTATATGTATGCACCCCTACATCATCATCATCATCATCATCATCATCATCATCATCATCATCTGCATATCCTGCGCTCCACCCAAGCAAAAAAACAAAACAAACAGCTTCATTTATATACTGCTTCATACCCTTAAGGAGTGTCTAAGCGGTTTACAATTGTAAGCTATTTGCCCCCCAACAATCTGGGTACTCATTTTAGCGACCTCGGAAGGATGCAAGCCTGAGTCAAGCTTCAGCCCTTTGCTGGTCTTGAACTCGCCACCTTATGGCTTTGAGTGAGTGGCTGCAGTACAGGCATTTAACCACTGCGCCACCAGGGCTGAAAGCAGCTCACAATTCAAAAGAACAATGCAATTAAAGCATACATAAAGTGAGCATTGAAATAGAATTAAACTATTACAGCAGTAAAACAAATCACAAATAAAACAGTAACATGCAATTTAAAAAGATAAAAGCTCTTAATAAACAATTATTCAGACATTACACTACCCCCTACATCTATTGCATCTTCTGATGGATTCTAACTGTAAGCTAGTTTGAGAGGTTGTGATGGTTTGGAAGCACCATATAAATATAATTAATTAATTAGTTAAAAATAACAGAAGCATTTCTGGGTGTTTAGATTTAAGGAAAACAAGGGGCAGAGGTTACATGTAGGCATGAGTGCATCTTTAATCTATGGTCTCATAATGCAGTGCTCTGACTAATGGCAGCTAATTGTTCCCATGTTAATGGTGCTGTGAATCCACTCCAGATTTCATACAGACTTTAAAGGAACTTCCCAATCCACTGGATCCTTTCCCCAATGAAGTTCAGCAGTGCACTTTGGATAATGCCATTCATGTCTGGATTAAAACCTGGAATGAATTCACTGTCCAATGACACTGGAGTCACCAGCTTCCACTTGCTCTGACTATAATAAGCATGAACTATGTAGAAAAAGTGTGAACTATGTTTGTTGGTGGTGTGTGCCTTCAAGTTGTTTCTGACTTATGAATCTGCCATAGGGGTTTCTGGGGCAGAGAGTATGTGACTGACCTAAAGTCACCCAGTAGGTTTCCATGGCTGAGTGAGGAATCAAACTCTGATCCCGAGAGTTGTATTCCAAAGTGCAAACCACTACACCACACTGGCTCTCATGAACTACATACTGTACTGAAACATATGAGACCTGCAAAGCATATTTTAATATGATGTGGTAATACTATCTTCTTTGTTTTTCTGGAAGATATTCTGGAAGACATTGATTTCTAAATAAGAAATCCAAAATTTGCTGACCGGGAATACAATCTTTTTTTTAAAAAAACAGGGTGAACATGGATGGCTCCAAGAACACTGCATGCAAGTTGGAGATGCATATTTGATCGTCTATTCCATCACAGATCGTGCAAGCTTTGAGAGAGCATCAGAGCTCAGAATACAGCTACGCAGGGCACGCCAAACAGAAGACATTCCTATTATTTTAGTTGGCAACAAAAGTGACCTAGTCAGGTGCCGGGAAGTCTCTGTTTCAGGTAGGAGCCTTTGGATGGCAATTGATGGCAATGTTGCTTGGGCTTCTTTTGCGGTATAGAACTTGGAACTTGTTCATTTTGGGGATACTATAGCTCTCAGAATCTGTGAAGGAGTCTGAGAATTTGAGCCCATAAAATAACTTTTCTAAACTTTTCTATGCTCCACTATTTTGCTATCATTCCTGCTCAGGGGTTTTGTAAACTTGGCAATAACAAAAAAAGAACAAAGCTGTGTTATGCTGATAAAAACAGAACAAAATCCCAAACTCACTGCTTGGTTATTCCTTCAATTCACAAAAGGGCAAGTGTCAATCCAACGTACACTTATAGGAAGCAACTCTGTAATTGTGACTTTCTGTGGTGTTATACATGAATGTTTTTTCTAATGATTAAAAAACTAGAAAATGTAAGAGAGAAAATCAAATACAAAATGCCAGTTTTGAGGTACGAGGAATCTTTTATAAGAATGCACAAAGACATGTTGTGCTCACATCTAATGTTGGAACATGTCAGGAGAAATCAAGTGTTCTCTATACTCCTGTGTCCATCCTTGTAACTGGCAGAAACAGACTAAATTATGCAAAACAAAAACACAACCTCACATTATTTACAGTATGGGGGAGGGTGAAGTTCAGTACAACTGGAGAATGCCAGATTGGGGAACACTCGTATACTGTCTTGATGCACAAGATTAAAGCTGGGAGTTCACTTGGTTGTGTCACTACCATTTCTTTGTTTCTATGAACCACTAGCACATTTGTCTTTCATTTTCTAAAGGGTGTACATTCTCCAGGTAGTATGCTGACTTACACCCTATTGAATATTTTACAGAAGGCAGAGCCTGTGCTGTCGTGTTTGACTGCAAGTTCATTGAGACTTCAGCAGCTGTCCAGCATAACGTAAAGGAGCTGTTTGAAGGCATTGTGCGTCAAGTGCGGCTAAGAAGAGACAGCAAGGAGAAGAATGAAAAAAGGCTGGCATATCAAAAGAGGAGAGAAAGCATTCCTAAGAAAGCCAGGCGATTCTGGGGCAAAATCGTAGCCAAGAAGAACAAGAACATGGCCTTCAAACTGAAATCCAAGTCTTGCCATGATCTCTCTGTCCTTTAGAAACATTAGACTCTCCCAGACATTGTCCTTCATGAACACTATTCAACTCCATTTTGAACAATAAATCAATCTATATTAGATTGATCGATAAGAAATGTAAATCTGACTTGGATTCACTACTGTGATTATTTTGACAAAATGTGCCAGCAATAAGCACAGTCTAATGCATGCATGGGAAAAGAGATGCCATTTATACTTTTTGTTTTGTTTTATTTTGTTTTGTTTATTGTTTAAGGGTGTGAATGTGTGGGGTGTGGGAGAGAACTTTTGTCTTACCTGATACACAAGAACATTCCAAACGTAAGCGTGTCCACAAAAAACACTAACTGTTTCCCTTGTTGCCTTTTTGGATAATCGTCTAAGAATCAGAAAGCATTGTTTGGAAAACTGATGGTATTTTCATCCTTATTTCTTGCTTATTCTTCTATAAGACAAGGAAAGGGAACTGATAGAGATGCCTTCTTCCTCATGAACCAGTTGATTTTTGTAAGTGCCAACAACTGAAACTCTTTTTTACAATATCATTTTCCCCAATGGCCAAGTGATAACTATCAACAGCATCCAGATAATCAAGTGTTTGGATAAATGGAAACACTGCATACAACACTCAGGTTAGGTGATTGGTATTTTTAGTTTATTAGTGGTTGAAGATGCATAGAAGAATTCTTTGTTTATTTCTTCAGACATCCAATTATTTTAAAAAGTAGAGGCCACACTAGCCAAGAGACTCTGAGAGCTATAGTCAAAAGATAACATTTCCAAGATGGGTTCAAAACACAGGGCTGGGTTCAGAGCTCTGCTAGTGCTAGCGGGATTGGGATAGACGGTGATATTCCTAGTCCATCTTTCCCCTCAGCCACCTTTCTTCTAGCAAAGCATTGTGGAATCCCTCTAGATGTTTTAGACTTATGCTCTCAGAAGCTCTAATTAATACAGATGATAATATAGAATTGTGGTAGTCTAAAGCACCAGGAGAGTAAAAGGTCAAGTGTTGATCCATTGCATAGTTATAGGAAGCAACTTTGTATTGCAATTTTCTGAGGTGTTATACATGAATATTTTCCTGGTGATTTTAAAAAAGCAGAAAATGTAAGAAAGAAAACCAAGTGCAAAATGCCAATTTTGAGGCATAGGGGAATCTTTTATAAGAATCCACAAATACATTTTGTGCTCAGATCTAATGTTTGTATTATGCCATAACTCTTTGTATTTATTATCTTTTAAGTATTAATTGTATTTTTAATAGGTCAACTGTAGAAAAGGGTGGGGGCAGGGAAGATGTAGTCTTGAAATATATTTATTAAGTGATTTCCTAAGAAAAATGTTGATTTTATTACTGTTTTCTATATAATATCTTTTGGATTAAGCAACATTTTATTTACATGCCTTGTAATAAATCAATAAAAGGTTTCATTACCTTTGAACCTGACATTAAATTTCGAACATTTGTCCTTTCGATGATGAAAGTTTCAACACATACAATTTTTTTTTTAAAAAAATGGATTTCTATATATTGAAAGTATGAAATGAGTAGCCTAGGTCTTGACTTGTAAATGAACTGACTCAGCCATAAGTCATAACTGGATTGCCAAGTTCCAATTCAGTTTTCTAAATTTGAATTAATGTTCTTTGGTTATGAAAATTCAAAGCATCTTTGAATGTTTGCACACATGCATGATCAGGGGGAATTTTGGGGAATTATGTCACATGTCATAACATTGTCCTTCTCTGATTGGCTGATGTGCTTTGTTTACAATAGCAGAGTGATATGGAGTTATCAGTGAAAACAGGAGTGGCCGCAAGAGGAAAATATCTCCGTGTCCCAGTTGGTTTTTCTATTGTTTCAATGCCAGCATTTTAAACTGGTTGATTACTTTAGAAGATAATAAGACAGCGGTTAAAGTAAAACCAATCTGCACATATGCTTTGTCAACAGGGCCTTTTCATTTCATATAGAAACTGAGGTTACTGAAGAAAACAACTCAGCATGCTCAAAGACACCAGTAAAAGGAGGGCAAACTTGTTAAATCTGGCCAGAATTAGACATGCTGGCTGTGGGATCTAGAGAGCCATAGTGCAAAAAACTAACATTTCGAAGCTCTGACTGTGGTTAAACCTCAGTTTGAATAGCATCACTAATTATTGTGTTTGTGCTGCCCCCTCCCTCTTAGTGCCATGACTCTTCATTCCTGATATCTTTCTGTTTTCTACAGTTGCTAACCAGCTAGCTCTGGAAAGCCCACAGGGGATGAAGGCAAAAGCTCTTCCCTGCTGTTGACCCATAGTCGCTGATATTAGATTAGATATCAGTTTTCAAAGAGATAGCCATGTTAATCTCTTTCAGTATGAAAAGGAAAGGGCAGGGTGAGGAATCCCGTGGGATTTTTTAAATACAGTACTAAATAGTTAATTTTAGCATGATCCTTTGTGAGTTTCAATCTACTTCTGCCAGATGCATTGGATTATAGAATATAATCCACAAACCTGGAATTTCTTAGCTGCTATGTTGGTTGATTTGTCTAATACTCTTTTAATACCTATCAGAGTCACTGTAGTGTAGTGGTTTGGGGGTTGTACTAGGAGTCTGGAACACCAGGATTCAAATCCTTCTAAGCCATGGCAACCCATGGGCATGTCATACTATCTCAGTGGAAGGCAATGGCAAAACCTCTCTCAACAAATCTTGCCAAGAAACCATTGTGATAGGTTTGCTTTAGAGATACCATGACTTGGAAACAACATGAAGGCACACAATAACAGTAGTAGGGGCCGTGGCCATCTCTTGTGGCAGCAATTTTTATTTTATTTTTTTGCTCAGGTCCAGGTCCTTTGAGTGAGGTGCTGGCTGCGGGTGGAAGATGGCAATGACAGTAACCCCACAGTCCTATTGAGCCTCCATCTCACCTTGGCAATTTCTCTTTTTTTGGAGGACAGATCTGTACATCACACACACAGCCCCTACATTAGCCTAAAGCCCTCACAGGTATTAGAAATGGTGGGGGTGGAGGCATAGCCCTTTGACAGCTTTGAAATAAGATTCCTCCTCCGGTCCAGTTGGTTTGTCTGTGGCATGGAGGGGCCTGTGTAAGTCATTTTCCCCCTCATTCTCAGACAGCAAAATGCACAGGGCCGGCCCTGCTGTTGTTTAATTATATGTTGTTTGAAGCAGTACTTGTTTGTCTGCCAACCAGAATGGACAACTATATACATCCGTGTCATCCTCTCTCATAGTCATCTTTGTTTCTAGATTTAAAAAGGAGAAAGCCCTAAATGCTCTAGCTTTCCCTCACATCCCAAAAGCATTCCAGCATATCCATTACTATGGATTGTCCTATCCGCGCTTTCTACTATACTTTGTGAGGGTTTCCCTCCCATCACCCAGTATCCTTTTTCTGATGTACTGTATCTTCTTTTCTGGTTTCCTTCTTGAGATGGGCTGACCAAAAATATGCACAATATTCACCCCCATTGAGAATATGGAGGAGGGTGTTTGTGCCAAGAGCGAACCAGTGCCCTGCTAGTCAAAAATAGGAAGTCTTCCCTGAGGAGAGCTCTTGTCAAGTCTTGCAAGATCGCAGCAGACCCCATATAAGCTGCCTGCTTTATGCTTCAACTATATGGGCCTGATGTCACCATGCAATAATTCCTAACACCATACATTTATAAAAAGACATAAGATCAAAAGCAAACATGGTACAGTGGTTTGAATAAACGCTGGAAGACTTGGCTCTGGTAGACTGGGATTCAAATCCCTGCTCAGCCATGGATACGGTCTTGGGAAAGTCACACTCTCTCAGCCTCTCATGAAGGCAATAACAAGCTTCATCTGAATCAATCTTGTCAAGAAATCCCAATGAGAGTGTTGCCTTATGTCAAAGCCAACTTGAGGGCACACAGCAAGAACAATACTTAACAGCAGCCTAGAACATCTCATTGTAATGAATGTCTGACTCAATGTGCATGTTAAATTAAATGGCTTTGTTTTCATTATGAATTAAGTATAGCAATTTGAGGTCATGTGGGATTGACTGAGGTGATGGAAGGCAAGAAAATCTAGCTCTGACTTGGGAAGCTTCTGACTTCTTTCTTTGAATTGTCAAATGCTGGCAGATAAGAAGTTGTGGACCCTATGGCTAAGCAGCAATAGAAAATGTGAAATCAAGTTCAGCAGTGTCCAAATCAGTGATAGTAGGGAAACATCAGTGCTGCTATCAGAGTTAGGAAACTGACCGCATACTCATTGAATGTGCACGATAATCTTAGGGTAAATATTTAAGTTGTGAGATAATTTCTGTTTTCTGGTAGGCAATACTGACATTTTGCTTGCTTTTCAGAGTTTAGAAAGTGCTTGCTGTAACAGATCCAAGTGTTAGTTGTATCTCAAAGAGATTATCTCTAAGGGAGGCACTGTGGTAGGTCAGTGTTTGTGCCAAACAACAGGAGATCAGGATGGTAGGGTTGTTTTCAAGCAAAAGCCTGCTGGCAAATGGTGAACCAGAAAGATCAAGTATGTTGTAATGGTTAAAATGCTGGACTGGGAAGTGGGAAAACCAGGTTCAGGTCCCTGAAAGTGCAGTCAACCCTCCGTATCCACAGATTCAAACATCCACAATTTGAAAATATTATATATATATATATATATTCCAAAAAGGGAATCTTGATTTTGCCATTTTATATAAGGGATACCATTTTACTATGCCATTGCATTTAATGAGACTTGATCATCCATGGATTTTGGTATCCACAGGGGGTCCTGGAATCAAACCCCAGTGGATACCAAGGGCCCACTGTATGCCTGAAGCCCATGAAAATTATTTGGGATGTATCCACACTGCACAGTTGTAGCAGTTTGGTACTACTTAAGTGTCATGGCTCTGTCCCACAGATTCCTGGGATTTGTTGTTTTGTGGGGTAGTTAAAATTCTCTGTCAGAGCTCTTCACTGAACTATAGACCCCAGAGTTCTGGCCAGAAATGAGGAAATTTGGAGACTTGAAGAAGAGGGGTGCAAAAGTAATTTTGGGGTGGCATG
This sequence comes from Urosaurus nigricauda, assembly GCA_034509955.1. NCBI lineage: Eukaryota > Metazoa > Chordata > Lepidosauria > Squamata > Phrynosomatidae > Urosaurus > Urosaurus nigricauda. The sequence continues at coordinate 222,626,271 of JAOEGL010000004.1, read as the reverse complement.
GGAAGTTCCATGGCCACACTTTGCCCAAAAAGCAAAAAAGGGATGAATGTGAAAAAGATGGACCCTGGTCATCTGAGTCACTGAGTCAGCCTAACATGCTGTAAAAACGTCTAAACATTAGAATTTCTGTGGCAGAAACGAATAAGATAATTGCAATGTCATCTATAGAGATCTGGCAGGGGCTATGGAATCCATGAGTCATAGCCCTGACGGAATAATAGCAGCAGTACTGAAAGCCATGGGGCCTCTGCATGATAAAGCAAACAGAGCAGCAATACAAGCTCATGTAAAATAGTGAGTGTTCTAGCAGCTCTCTTTCAGGAGGAAAGACCAGACTAGCAACGTGGATTGGTAACACACTGGAAAAATGTCATCTCAGGATGTACACATAAAACTGGGAGCATTGAGCTGCAAGCAGAGTGTTAATAAGAAAATAAGGCAGAAAATATCATCACCTCGTATCCTGTCTAGCAAATGAAAATGCTGTAAGCATTGCAATTCACTTTAATGATTGTTGCACTATTGCAGTGACCAAAGTCCCCCAAATGTACACTTTAAGCACCACAGTCTCTCCAACAATTTCTGGATTGCCAGATCCTACCTGTCACAGTATGCCTGGCTACAGTAACAGGGCTGGATGCATAATCGCTCATCTCCCTGCTCTCCAGCAACTCAGAAATGGCCATGGTGTATGGATGTATCAGTGTATGCTTGTGTGCACAGCTTAAAAGGTAGATTTTTGAGGTGTAGCACTGGGGGATGTAGCAAGCTACATCTCCTTATGTAGCTACATCTGCCAATACAGAATCTCTGCCAGTTATATTTGATAAATCTCAAAGCCTGGAAAAGTTAGTTTAGCAGCATGAGTCTTCTCCTCAGATGTACCATGCTACCAACTTCTGTCTTTCCGTTGGTCTCAAAGGTGCTGCAAGATCCCTTTGCATATGTTGAATGCAGGGCTGGTTCAAGATATTTTCTGTGTGAGGTAAAGAACAAGATGGCACCCTTTCCTGTTGTATGTATATAAATGGAATAAACTGACAATGCACTCTCCAATAGCTTGCTGGCGTTCTCCAGCATCTGTGATCTGAGTGAATACAGCACACAGCACTTAATGGAGATGGTGCATGAAGTGAAAGAAAAGAAAAAAGGTACTAATGGTTTCAAACTGGGAGGGGGGAAATGTAGCCAGAAAATAAGTAGGAAACATCCACCCTAGCCAGTCTTCATGTCATGTTGTTGTTGTGTGCCTTCAAGTCATTTTCTGAGTTATGGCAACCCTAAGGCAAACCCAACATGGGTTTTCTTGGCAAGTTTCTTCAAAGGGGGTTTGCCATTGCTAGCATCTGAGACTGAGAAAGTATGACTTGCCCAAGGCCACCCAATGAGTTGACACTGGTCTCCAGAGTCATAGTCCAAAGCTGGCTCAGTCTTACTGCCATAGGACAAATGTATTTCTGACTTCAGAATGGAAAAGAGAGTCTCATGAAGTCTCCCCTATGAGACAAAAAGTATTTCAAGATAACACTGTTACTACTACTACTATATTTATATCTCTTGCCTTTCTTCCAAAATAATAATATTTTATTTATTTATTTTTCTTTATATCCCAGCTTTCTCCCAAAAGTGATTAAAACAGTTCTGTTTAAAACAAATCTTTAGTCCATACTTTAAAAACTTTCTGTTTTAAAAGTGTGCCTGAATAAAAAGGTCTTTATGGGCGGATCTAGACGCGCCAAAAGAGGCGTGTCTAGGGCCCAAAAGTGCACGAATAGGGTTAGGGAGGGCGCAGCTTTCAGACCCTCCCTAACCCTAGCACGTATGGGCGCCACCATAATTAAATGGCAGCGTCCATATGGGCGAGCCATGATGGCGTCATGGCGTGCGCAGCATTTAGACACGCTGCGCATGCCATGACGCCTTTGCACCGCAGGAGGGCGCAAATCACGCCCTTTCCGCGGTGCAAAAAAGGAGCTCCAAACAGAGCTCCTTTTTGGCATTGGGACTTTGCCACGGCTTTTAGACAGCCGCGGCAAAGACCCAGGGAGAAAGGGGCCGCAGCTGTGGCCCCTTTCTCCCTTCTGCCCCACCTCCGCAAGCGGGGTGCAGCTTAGAGGCCATGGGGAAGCGGCAGTTTGCCGCTTCCCCATGGCCTCTGGAAGTGGCGGGATGGGGCCGCGGAGGCTGCCAGTATGGCAGCCTTGGCCCCATCCCGCTGCTTCCTGAGGCGGGTAGAGACCATCCCTTTTGGGTGGTCTATATCGGGCCTGTGTGCCGGTGGAAAGACAACTAGGAGGGAGCAATGCTGGCCTCCCTGCGAAGGGAGTTCCAGAGTTTATGGGCAGCCACTGAGAAGGTCCTCTTTCACATCCGCACCAACAGGGCTTGTGATAGTGGTAAAACTGAAAGAAGGATTTCTCCTGGTGGTCTCAGGGCCTGGGCTGGCTCATATAGGGAGGTACAATCTGGCAGAAATCCTGGACCTGAGCCGTATATCCTTTATAGGTCATAACCAGCACTTTGAATTGTGCCCAGAAGACATGGCAGTCATCCTACTGCCTTTCCTGACTCAAGCACAGATATGAGTAAATGAAACTAGTATGTATCTCTGTAGAGAGATGGGATGAGTGGGTGTTAAATTGATTTGCTGGTTGATGACGGCATGTCAAGGAGGAAAGAGGAACAGCAGAATAAAAAGTAAAGCGATTACTGCAAACAGTATCTATGACTGGTGGCACTTATCCTCTTAACTGACTCATTTACTATCCAAACAACTGGAATGAACTTTTATATATTGTGTGTGGGTTGGACATTGCAGGGATTTAGAATGGACAGGAAATTGCTGTAGTTAAAGGCCTTTCTCTGAAGCTTCATTGTTTACTTTAGGGTAGGTCCATTGATACTGGAATTTCAAAACATGATATTTCTTATGCCATAGAAGAAGGAGCAAGATGTAAAGGCAGTAGGCAGGGTTACTGCATGATACCAGTGGAGTAGGAACTCCCAAATTCTTTTCTACTGGTAGAAAACAATCTACGTCAAACTGTACTTTGATGCATTTGATTTCCTAAAAAGCCCCTTTGGAACGGAGAAATTATAAATAAATTAAATGGTAATTGACACTTGCTTTCTCACATTGTGTTCTGAGTTTCTGTGTTCACAAGTTTCTATTACAAATTTGTGAACCAGGGCAAAAATCACAGCAAGTTAGGTAGGGGGAATGATAAGGAATTTAGGGAACTACCTTATACCAAGTTAAAGTATTGATCCTTCTAGTGTAGTCAACTCTGGCTGGCAGGAACTCTCCAGGGTTTCAGGCAGGATTCTTTCCTAGCCCTACCTGGAGATCTCCCAGTTATTTCTTAGTGGGTTTCCACTGAATCATAAATCAAGACTAAACCTGCTTAGCTTCCAAAATCAGACAAGAACAGGTTGTTCAGGGTGGTGTAGTAGTAAAACAAGGAAAGGCCAGATGTTACCTATTCTTTTCTCCCTATTGCCAAAGCAATCAAACCAAACACTGACAAACTGGAACAATGTGTTCAGAGGGTGATAATGAGTACCTCTCCAGCTATCTTGGTTTGGCAGGGACAGGGTTGATGAATCCTTTGCCATCCCACTTTTTCACCTGCTTTTAGAATGCTGCAGTTCCTCTTTCTTCCTCTCACTTTCCCCTTTAGTCCTTGACTTACTTCAGTTGCTGCAAACTGAGTTCATACTGCAAAAGTAGTCTGCACTTAATAAACTCAGCATGGGAAGTGGAGAGAAAGGGATAGACAATTGGCTTTCCTAAACTCAGTACATAGATTCAGGGTTCATCTGCTTAAAATAGAAGGTTTGTGTGTTCTTCATCATTTTGACCATATTTTGATGTAGCTCAGCCACATATGTCCTGATTTTCATTTGTGACATGATGAAAAAGAAGGGGGGGGGGGCTTGGAGCCCAAATCCCATGAGGAAAAGTTGAATAGGTTGGGCATATTTAGCTTTCAGTAGCTATAGAGATAAGAGCACATGATATATATTTGAAGAACTCTCAGCTACATGAAATATATATATGATATATATTTGAAGGGCTCTCACCTACATGATGGAGAATGCTTGTTTACTGTTGCTCTGGATGACAGGACACAAAACAATGGGTTCAAATTATGGTACTAAAAAAAGTTGCATCATGTAGCACCTTTGAGACTAACTGAGTGAAAGAAAGAGGCTGGTAGAATAAGCAAAATAGGTTAGTAGTATAAGCTTTCATAGACTTAAGTCTACTTCCATCTTAAGTCTATGAAAGCTTATGCTACCAGCTTCTTTTTCTCTCAGGCTCAAAAAACTACAGTTTCCAGTGTGCTGCAGGTGAAAAGATGGGGGACTGCGTTTGTTATTGTTGTGTGCCTTCCAGTTGTTTCCAAGTTATGGCAACTCTAAGATGAATCTTTCATGGTGGTTTCTTGGAAATATTTGTTCAAAATGGGGTTGCTTTTGCCTTCCTCTGAAGTTGAGAGAGTGTGACTTGCCCAAGATCATCCAGTTGGTTTCCATGGCTGAGTGGGGATTCAAAACCTAGTACCCAGAGTCACAGTCCAATGCTCAGTCAACTACATACTGCAGGTTCTCATGGGACTGAGTATTATTTTTTATGGTTTATTCTGGAATCAGCATATTTTGTTCTAAACTTTTTAAAGTGGGTGGTGTGTCATGAAACTCATGCAGGTACACCATGTTGTTACCAAAAATTTCACTAAATTGTTTTTCTTTTTTAAAAAATGAAGATGCATTGTGTCTTCTAATCAGCAAGGAAAATTATAACAAAAGAAATATTGGTCCTTTCATACACTGGGTGTCAGTTTCTTGTACATCTGCTACCTATTGTGTATATGCATACCAGGTATATTGCTCACTGCTCTTTCCTAAGCTATAACTGATAGCTTATGGGACCCAGAGAATGTGATTCCTCAGAGTTTGTAAGATCAAAGATTGCACCATGTCTCATCCCTAATCCACCCTTGTACCTGTCTGAGATTTTCCACATTTAATTTTAAAATCCTCCCTCTGGCTCTTTTCCAGCCATTGGCACAGCCTTCCTAAAGGAGACATGCTGAGAGAATTTTGAGGCATGGAAGAGAGATTTGCTTTAACTCTGGATGCTTTATGCCATTTGATATGGAAACATCATTATCTTAGGAGCCTCTGGGATATCACACTCTTTCTTTATACTATAGCAGGTGGTGTGTCTGCCACAATACTGGACAGTATGGATGAAAAACACATTATCAGTAAATCTCACAGTTATACCACAATTACCACAATATATAAATTTTAGCCTGGTTTGGTGGATACAACTGACACAAAGGCCCTGATGTGGACTGAGACTGGGGTTACCAAGTCAGTAGCACCCCACTCCATAAGATTTCAGGGCCAAAAACTGGGACCAGGCTGTGAGTCCTGTGATGGGTCAGGTGATTGTGGAATGAAGGCAATCTAAGCAAATGGCTTTAGGATTTGAATAAAAATAAACAAAACAAGGAATATGGCATACCTTTAGAGATGAAAACTGGGATGCATGAAGCCAAGCAACACCAGTGTGTGGTCAGGACAGGAAAAGTTATTAATGAGGAAGAACATGAAGGTTGGGAGAGGCTTCAGCTTTTGCCTGACCCGACTGGGAAGAGCAAGATTAGCATCAGGAAGGACAAGTTATAAAACTCCCTTCCTCAGAAGGTCTGGTTGGGGCAAGTTATGAAACTCTCTTCTGTGAGATCTGGTTAGCCTGCTTCCTGCTGTCTTTCCTTCAGCTGCAAAGTACCTTTTTATTTAAGAAAGCTTTTGGATTTAAAGTGTTGTGGCACATAAAGTTTTTAATATAGTGTTTTATTAAGTTTTAAATGTCTTCTATCAGTTTCTGGGGATACTCAACCTGCTTTGTTCCTAACTTATCCCATGTAGTTCCTAACTTACCCCATGCCTCGACTTTTTCCTATAGCATTGTTAAGGCAGGGAAGTCCACTTCCAATACCACAATTGCACACAGCTAATCTGGATCCAGCCCAGTATCTGATTCATGTTTTAAACTTGTTTTTAATGCTGTTTTTAATGTGTGTGTGTGTTTTTTTAAAATTCAGTTTAATTGTCTTTTAACTTTTGTATTAAGAGTTTTCCCATTGTATTGTGGGCCCTTGGCTGGGATTTGGTTCTAGGACCCTCCCACCCCTGTAGGGATATCAAAATCCATGAATGTGCAAGTCCTATGATATATAAAGGCTTAGTAAAATGGTGTCCTTTATATAAAATAGCAAAATCAAGGTTTGCTTTTGGATTTTGGGGGGGGGGGGGGTATTTTCAAATTGGGGATGGTGGAATCCTTGGATGCAGATTCTATGGACATGGAGGGCTGAATATATTATGCTTTTAAAATGCTGTATGTTGCCTTGGATAAAAATACAGGGTGGGATGCATAGAATCATAAAGTTGGAAAAGACCTCTAAAAGCCATCCAGTCCAATCCTCTTCTGCTATGTAGGATGATACAATCAAAGCACTCCCAACAAATGGACAAGCCAATTTTTTTTTTACAAATCTCCAAAGAAAGAGACTATATTTTTAGGTGTATTTGTGGTGGGGGTGTGTGTGTGTGTGTTAAAGGTGAAAGTTATATGTATGCCAAGTTATGTTTGTATGTATGTTGGAATACACAAATAAAATTTTTATTTAAAAAAAGCCTATGTTTTCATTGGGATGGAAGACTTTCTAATATATATTTTCCCAAAATGCAAATAGAGTCTTATTCCCCCTGTATTTATTATGTAAAGCAGAAGGAATATATGATTTGAAGATCTTTGAGCTCTGCGTGACAAAGTGACGGAATTGATGCAACCAGACAATCCTTAACTGGGGAAATGAGTGAAATTAAGAGAGAACGGGACGTCGAATGAAGCTAAATGACGAGGGAGAACAACGTCAGTATTCAAGAAATGGGTAGGTGGAGGAAATGTGAACAAGAACTGTATGGGGAAAGTTGTATATGGAAAAACTGACTCAGGCATTAGACCTCTTACTGTTCCTTTCCTCCTCATCATTTACATTTGAAAAAAAACAGAGTGGGGGAGGAAAGAAACTGATTTTGCTGTCGATTTACTCCAGCTCTGAAGTACATTTTTCACATCTGGACTAAATATTATGAAATACTTTGCAGTTCCACCACCTACCCACCCCAACATACAATCCATGCACAGGAGGACAGAAACATTATGCAGAGTTTCCCAGAGACAGAGCTTTCTATCCACCCTTGTGCACATATTAAAACAGGTGTCAGCAACCTATTGTCAGACTCATCAAGGAAATTGTATTTCTGATTTTTCTATATGATTGCTATTGCTGGATAGTGAAGAAAGCTGACAAGAAGATAATCAACTCATTTGAATTGTGGAGCTGAAGGAGGGTTTTATGGATAGAAAAGGTAAAATGAATGTCTAGTCGTAACCACTGTAGGAAGCAGTGGTCATCTAAGCTGAAGAGCCATTGTCCAAGGACTGCTCTAGTGGTCATGTGGCCATCATGACTGCACCAAATGCTGTTACCTGAGAAGTGGTACCTATTTATTTCCTTGCATTTGCATGCTTTCAAACTGCTAGGTTGGCATAAGATGGGACTAGTAACAGGAGCTCATCCCATCATGAAGCACTGGGGCCTCAAACTGCCAACCTTGCAATCTTGTGATCATCAGAACTGGTGTCTTAACCACTAAGCCACTGCATCCCTTTTTGGATAGAAAGGACTTCTAAAAGGACAAATGAATGGCTGTTAGATCAAATTAAGTCTGAATTCTCATTAGCAGTGAAGATGACTATAGTTTGAACATCTCATGAGACAACATGACTCATTGGCAAAGACTTGGTAATGCTTCAGACTTGAACAACTTGGCAGTAGGTAGGGGCCAAAATTAAAATAGGTTGAACTTCTTTGGGCCACAAACCAGTTTTAATTAAATATTAATTAATTAATTATTAACATTAATTCCATCCTCCCCCTTCCTCTGCCTGGCCTTCCTCTCAGGAGAAAGCAAATGGCAGAGAAGACTTGATGGGGTGAGCCTTTGCCTCTCTTCTTCCTCTGCCACCTGGCCTTCTCAGGAGAAAGCTAAGCAGTGAAAGAGCCTTGTAGGGTGAATGTTTGCCCGTCCTCCTCCACATGGCCCTCTCCTGAGTAGGAGGCTGAGCAGCAGAGGATCCTTGAAGTTGTTCTAGACCCTTGCAGACCACCCAAAATCCTTTGGTGGGCCACATGCAGCCCCCAGGCCTTATGCTGTGCAGGCCTGTAATACTTGGTAAAGTTGAAGGCAGTGACAAAAGAGGGAGACTTCACCACAGGTGGATTGGTTCAGTCAAGGAAACCTCAGTCCTTCCTCCTTTCTAAAGATGGCACAGACAGAGCCCAGATGAGATCTGTCACTAAGCTACACTCCCTCTCCTAAAGTAAAGCTGACAAAATAACCAGAAGTATAGAAAGTGCATAGAAAGGATTCTTTAGCAAGGAATTCCCCCCACTGAATCAAAATGAAAGTTATGTATTATTGTGGAATGCATAGTTAGGTTGGAGGCTGATCCTTTCCATGATACAAATTGGCAAAAATATAAATGGTATTAGGAGTATATAAAGTAATGCACATGTAATAATAATAATAATAATAATAATAATAGGTGTACATGATACAGAATCAACAAGTATCATAATGTGATTAACATTAACATTTAACATTGCTGATAAGACCTTGAGTGTGAATCAGGAACACCCTGTTTGACTCTTGGGTGGAATGTGGGAAATTTACTTTTTGGACTATACTTTCCAGAATCACCCAGCCACATGTGGCCATGCTGCTTGAAGGAATTGGGGGGGGGGGGGGTGTAGTTAAAAAATGTAATGTTTCCAGATCTGATAATGGAATATAAAGGTTACAAGACCTTATCACATAAGCAGTATACAAAGGGAAAAAACATGACTGAGGAAATTTTCCTGCAAGTACAAGTGAGATAGTGTTAGGATCATCTATTTTAAAAATGTAAGGAGGAGGAGGAGGAGGAGGAGGAGGAGGAGTGAAAATGAGAGAGAAATTGAAACATGTGAGAAAAAATGTGTTCCTGTTTCTCTTTACATAGGAACAAAAGTGAGCAGTAAGGGACAATTAAAAGAGTATACTGTATTCTTTGATCAATGATAAATTCAAACTTTTTAATTTAAAAAAAGAGGAACTCTGAAAAGTTTGTAGTCTACACTGCAAATAAATAAATGTTCTGGGGCAACAAAGAAGCTGTTTATCACCAATCTCTCTGCTACAGTTTGGAGAAGTTATGTTTTGGAACTACTGCTTTTCAAGATAGCAGTACTGGCAAGATGTCATGAAATGGCTTCAGGTTACAAACTGATTAGCATCTTCATCATAATTGCTGTGTTGTTCATTAATTTATTTTAAAAAGCATTTATATCTCCTTGTCAAAAAGATGCTAAAAGATTTTGATATAATAATAAAATGCATCCAGCTGTTTAACTATAGACCAGCTTATATATGCAACATGAACTGTCTTTAGCATGAATAAAAGTGCATTTGCCTGCTTGCAAAGGACAACAGAAGGAATGACCCTAGTCCTTGATGAAGATTTTCCAGATTCTGGGAGCAACCACCAAAAGTCTTCTGATGTGTCTCCATCAGGCATGCCTCTGATGATCATGGGACTAAGAAAAATGTGATTGATGTTTATTATTGCTAAAGTAATTACATGATTTACCCTAATGAAGGCATGTACCCTCTTTCCATTTGCTGTAATCTCAAATTAGAAAGAGTGAATCAATCAATGAAATAGCCTCTTTCTAGAGGTATCATTTTCACCCACTTTCTAAATCTATAAAAAGCAGTTTGTCACATGCAAGTTCAGGGGTGGATGTGGAAGGAAAATATTTCATGAATTTCTTGAATTTTATTGCTATAGTTGCCATTTCAAGCCACACCTTGCTGTTAAAAGACTAGGACTTGCCAATGTGTAAGTTAATGTTTGATCAAAAGTGTCTGAGGTTGCTGAGAAATTGCGAAGGGAGACAGGGCTTGTGACTACCACCAACAGAGCAAGGTGTAAGAAATATATTTCAGAACACTTTGGGCTTTTTATGCTAGAGGTAAGATATGGTTTTTCCAACAGAATTTTTTAGAGGAGTTAAACACCAGCCAAGAACTATTATAATTGTTCTTTCAGTCAGGCTTGCCAAATAGACTTGCTTGCCACATTGTGTATTACTACAAACTATTTTCTGTTTACGTTGCTCTTAAAGTTACTTTCTACAAAATCTAAAACCAAATTTTTGTCTGAATCAGGGCCCTTGACACTACACACTTATAGTGTTATAATTCCATTTTAACTTGCATGGCTTCCATCTATGGAATCCTGTTTACAGTTTAGCAAAGGGCACTTAGAATTCTCAGCCAGAAAGTTCTCAGCTGTTGTTGTTGTGTTCCTACAAGTCATTTTTGACTTATGGCATCCCAAAGGTGAACCTATCAGCAGGTTTTCTTGGCAACTTTTTTCAGAGGGCAGTTGCCATTGCTATCCTCTGATGCTGAGAGGGTGTAACTTGACCAGGGTCACCCAGTGTGTTTTTTATACTCAAGTGGGGAATCGAACCCTGATCTCCAGAGCCACAGTCCAATGATCAAACTACTACACCATGTTGGCTCTCTCTAGTGCCACAACCAAACTACAGACCCAAGGATTCCATAGAATGGAGCCACGTAGGTTAAAGTGGAAACAAATTGCTAAAATTGTCTAGTGTGAAAGGGCCCTCAGTTGCTGGCTAAACCACTATTCCATATTGCATTTGTTAAAGCCACATTAGGCTGTGTGGAAAGCTTCTTACTGAACAATTGAAGACAGAGAGGGGGATGTTTGCACTACGAATGCTCCACCCAAAATAGAAGGGATCTGTATTAGAGAAGCAGTGAGCAACTATATTGGGTCCTTGGTATCCACTGCAGATGGGTTCCAGGACCACCACCACCCTCCAATGGGTAACAAAGTCTTATTAAATACAATGGCATAGTAAAATGGTGTTCCTTGTATAAAATGGCAAAATAAATGTTTGCTTTTTAGAATATTTCTTTAAAATATTTTAAAACAGTGGATGCTTGAATCCATGGATAAAAAATCCATAGATATGGAGAGCTGAATGTATTAGAGCACTTGCAATAACATTCCCTGTCTAGTGATCCAAAAGTCCCACCTTGCCTTACCATTTTCTTTTCACTATTTCAGCAATATTTTCCCTAGCCCTTCCATCCCCAGTTGATTTTCTGTTTTGAGTCAGGCTTTATCAACCCTCTTCTCCACCCTCTAGGGTTTCTCTTAGCAGCAAGTCTAGTTTCTGTCCCTTGCATTATATAAGAATGAAAACCAATGTATTGTGTTGGTTGTTCCAAAGTTCCCTTTCATCTGAGACAAGGAAAGTCCTGATGTGGAGTAAGTATTTCCACATCAGAAGATTCAGATCCAACCCATTTGTTTGCTGTGGGTTGGGTAAAATGGTACAAAGGAGGGCCTCAGGAGGACTGTATCTGACGCATGTCTTTTCCTCTTGTAGTGAACCTAGGAGTTTTTTAAGTGTCCCCTTTCTTTGTGTTGCCTATGTTTTTAATTTTTAATTTCCTATAGAACAAAGGAGAACTATGAGGAAAGGTGGTACAACCAACTGGAAGACTGAATTACCTGTTTGCTTCAACATTTGATTCGGGTCTTAAGATAGATCTTGACTTTATTGTCATACATTTTATGTTAATCTTTATAGGACGTAGAAAAAGGCTTTAAGATGTTTAAGCCATATGGAGTTTACATACTGTCCATGCTCCTTGTGCTTCACCAGGTATGTCATAAAAAGCTTTCTCTCATCTTTCATATACCCGATAGTCAAGCCTTTAAATATACATATTTTAAAATGCTTTCTGTTCTATTCTTCCCCAATACGGCTCAGTGAATGATGGGACTGTAGTCCTACACATCTGGAGGGTCCCAGGTTGGGGGGAGGCTACTTTATTCTGCCATATATGCAATAAGAACTTTAGAGATTTGGATGAGAAGAATATTCTATTGCATTTTCTGTTCAGTTTATTTTGCCTGTTTCTAATCTGTACTAATCCTTCAGGATCATGGTAGGAAAATCAATCCAATTTCCCACAGTTGTAGATCCTGAGGTCAGTTTGAGATATTGCCTTTCTAAACTTGAGTTTGTAAGCAGAGGTGTTTCCTTATGATCATTTTTATTTGTGTTAATGATGTTTTAAATATCATTTACTGTGCTGTACATAGTCTTGGTGCCTTGCTTCAAGGCATTTCCTCTTTTGTACAAAATACGCTATCCTAGTGCTCAAAATACAACATTTTGTGTCCAGGAAAATGTGGTATTTGCCTCAGATGAAATATTATTTCAATAGCTACATGCTATGGATTGCATGAAGCTGACCAGTGCTGAAGTCAGCTGTGGTTCACTGGTGTTCATGCCAAATAAAATGTGTTAGTCTTTAAAGTTCCACAAGTTTCTATTGCATTTTGCTGCAACAGACTAACATGGCTACTCTTCTCCCACGTGGAAACTATGCCATACCATTTGCGAGATAATGAGTAATAACACAATTCCTCCCATTTTTCTCTGAAGATGTCAGCCAGAGATGCTGGCGAAACGTCAGAAAGGAACTCTGCTAGAACATGGCCATATAGCCCAAAAGCCCCCACAAAAAACAATTCCTCTCAGTTCCTTGGCCATGTTGTAGATTTTTTTAAAAAAAATAATAAAACAAAGTCATTTTATGTTTTTAGAAATGTTTATGAATGTCTAGATGCTTGTGCATATTATTGCAAAAGTGCCTAGATTTCTAAGTAGTAAACAATATAAAGATAACACCACTGATCAGTATATCGCCATTTTGTAAATCATTTGTTCAGAGTTTCTAAACATTTCTAGCAGTTGTACACCTCCCTGCTTCCTTTGTTGACATGCATATCTAGCCATATCTTGAAGAAAAAGTATGTGTGGGTAGATAGGGAAACCATAGCAAAATCTTTTCATTCTACTGGACACACATGTGCATGGGGAAGGAGGCCTGCAGAAAGACTGTACCTACAACAGAACTTAGAAAAGTTACTTTTTAGACAGCAATACCTAGATTTCCCCAGTTATCATGGGCCATAGTGGCTGCAGGATTCTGGGATGTGTTATCCACAAAGTAACTTTTTATGCTGTGGCTTAGACAACATCTTCAAGTTGTCAATTGGGGCCCACACTGACAACTTGAAGAGGCTTCCAATTTTATTCCCTATTTCAGAGAGGAAAATTAGGGAATATTCTGTTTTCATCAGAACCTCGCTTAAAAGATATTGCTGAAAAATGCTGAGTGAAAAATAAAGAGCCTGCTGTCCATTTAGGGCATTATTGGAGTGAGGATGGGCCTAGTTTTGAAGAGACATGGAGCAGAATGTCTTCTGATTTATTTTATCAATGGGCTCTAGTGGGCTTATCTATTATGGTGGCAGCACACCAAACAGTACCAGGCAGCCAATCTACCTGGCATTTTAATTTTCCAAAATGCCCCAAGGTCAAATTGCATATTAAGGGAAATGTGTATTATTGCAATGTTTTCCCTTCATATGAACTTGCCAGAAATGTGAGATCTTGAGAGGAGGCTCTGTTGCTGGTTCCAGTGCCTCATGAAGTTAGGTTGGTGGACTCATGTAACAGGGCTTTCTCTGTGGCAGAGCCTTGAGTGTGGAACTCTCTGAACAAAGAAATTAGCCTGGCCCCTGATTTTAAGCTTCTTGTGGGCAGCCAAAACAGTACTGCTCCTCATGGCATTAAGTGTTTGAGATTGCTATTTTAATTGTTTTAAAACTGAATTCTAGGATTATTTTTAGACTCTTTTCAGGTGTTTTTAAAGAGTATTTTAACGTGTTTTCAAAATGTTTTTATCTCTGTGTTCTGTTAACTGGTTTTTATTTGTTCATTGCTTAGGGAGCCCTTGTGGGCTTGGAGGCAATACAGAAATACTAGAAATAAATAAATCCTTCACAGCTAATTTAGAACATGTGGAAAACATGCTAGGAGAAACTGGTGTCTTTTGCTTCTTAAAATTGCTATGCTTCTTCTAATTATGTGCTAACTGTGTCATCTAGTTTGGGTAGCAAAACAATGGTTGGTTGGGGCAAAGCTTGGAAAAATTACTTTTTTGGACAATAGTCTGTTGTTGGTTGGCTGATTATGGAGCTGTACACTTTTTTGTTGTTCACTGCTGTGAAGCTGACTTTCAATAGAAGTATTGTGTCTAGATCAAGGGAAGTAATAGTGCCACTATATTCTGCTTTGGTCAGGCCCTACCTGGAATGCTGTGTCTAGTTTTGGGCACCACAATTCAAAAAGGATGTTGAGAAACTCAAGTGTATCCAAAGGAGGGCAACTAAAATAATGAAGGGTCTGGAAGTCATGCCTTATGAGGAAAGACTTAGGGAACTGGGGATGGTTAGCCTGGAGAAGAGAAGGTTAAGAGGTGATATGATAGCCCAGTTTAAATATTTGGAGGTATGTCATATTGAGGAGGGAGCAAGCTTTTTTTGTGCTGCTCCAGAGACTATGACCCAGGCCAATGGATGCAAGCTACAGGAAAAGAGATTCCACCTTGACATTAGGAGGAACTTCCTGGCAGTAAGGGCTGTTCAACAGTGGAACACATTCCCTCAGAGTGTGGTGGAGTCTCCTTCCTTGGAGGTCTTTAAACAGAGGCTGAATGGCCATCTGTCGGGGATGCTTTGATGGAGAGTTCCTGCATGGCAGGGAGTTGGTCTGCATGGCCCTTGTGGTCTCTTCCAACTCTTTGATTCTATGGTTCTATGACTTATGGCAACCCTATGAATGAAAGACCTCCAGGTTATCCAAGAATTAACAGCAGTCCTTAGGTCTTGCAGATTCTGGGCTGTGGCTTCCTTGATTGAGTTTATCCATCTGTAATGGGGTCTTCTCCTCTTCCTTCTTCCTTCCTTCTACGTTGTTGTTGTTGTTGTTGTTGTTGTGTGCTTTCAGGTTGTTTCCAACTTATGGTGACCCTAAGGCAACCCTATCAGGGATTTTCATGGCATGATTTGTTCAGAGGAAGTTTGCCATTGCCTTCCCCTGAGACTATGTGACCTGCCCAAGGTCACCCAGTGAGCTTCATGGCTGAGCTGGGAATTGAACTCTGGTCTCCAGGGTCATAGCCCAATATTCAAACCACTATGCTACAAGCATTATTGTCTTTTCTAGTGAGTCATGTATTCTCATGACAGTCTCTGGAGACCTTGGGCAAGTCACACTCTCTCAGCCTCAGAGGAGAATGTATCCTGCCAAGAAAACCCCATGACAGGTTCAGCTTAGGGTCTCCATGGGGCTTTACACACCGCCCAAAAAGGGTGGTCTGGCGCCACACTTTTTTACTGTGCACCTTCGCAGCAGCAGCTAGATGGAGCGGCGAAGGTGCACAGCAAAAAAAGAGTGCGCAAACCCCTCTCCTTTTTTGTGTCGCAGTTGCGATGCAAAAAAGGGAAAAGGCACCATAGGGCGCCTCAATTGTGTTGCAGCTGCGCAGCTCCATATAGAAGCTGCGCAGCTGCGATGGCGTCACTATGTACACCATTTAAACAGTGCTATGTAGCAGCGACGCCCCCATCACGTGCTAGGTTTGTAGGGCATGTGTAAGCCCCGCCCAGAGTTAACCCTAGCACATGTACGGGCCCCATAAGTCAGAAATGACTTGAAGGCACACACCAACCAACCATGCCCTCTATTATATAGGAACAGTTTTCTATAGAAAGTTCTCAATGTAGGCAGGATTCTATAAGTTTGTGAACAAACAAACAAAAAACCAAACAAACTCAAACCCTTTTACATAGAACAGCATGATTTATTCTCTACATAGTTAATGAATGTGTTGATTTAGAATTCCCTTTCTCATATATTTAGGTTGATATCAAATATTGTTTGGTTCTGATTAATTTCTGATTGTTTATCAAGTCCTCATATATTTAAAAAGATATTTAATGATACAAAGATCTGGGTCCAGATCACAATTTGCCCTATGACTATGGAACTGAACAGGAACTGATTAAGGAATCCTTTATTTGAAGTATCCTTTGTCTATCTTTAAAGATAAAGAATGCATCTACATTTCAGTGTTACAGCAGTGAAATACCAATTTAATTGACATGGCCCCATTCCATAGATTCCTGGGATTTGAAGTTTGGTGATGAGCTACTCTGCTAAAGAGCTCTTGAGAGGTCAAGACAGTGGACAAAAGCTTTCTAATATTCTGAGGATAGCAAATTATAAATTACAGTATTCCATAGGATGAAATCACTACAGTTAAATTCTATGCTATAATTTTGTTGCATAAAACTACTCAGACCCCACAAAAGGAAGACGAGAACAGTGGAGCTGATTGACACTTTGCACTTACATAGCATGCACATAGTGGGCACACAGGTCACCTGGTCACAGTCTTCACAGTGGGGGCAAGATGAAGTACTTTGTAGTTCAATTGTAGTAATTATTTCCAAAGACCAGCCTCAGAATTAGGCAGAATTAGGAGGTAACCACAAGTGGCAGATGTCCAAAGGTAGTCATAAGTTGCTGGAGGAAAACTTGTGTGCCAAGTGCCCCTTGTTGCCTTCATGTGTGGTGACGGATACTGTCACTTCAACAGTGTTGAATAAAAATTTAAAGCAAGCACCAGGACAAGGTACCAGCTCATTTGGTTTTTTGCACATTGAAGGAAGGAGTGTCATTTATCTTCGTTTCAGGCAAGTTGGTCCTTTGTCCTCCACCTTCTTTGGACCTGCTCTTCTTTAACAATGTTATTAATATTGCCCCCACAACTCATCAGAGTTTGGATTTTGCACTGTGATTACTGATTTCAACTGTGCCACTTCAATAAATCCTGTGAGTCACAGCTATGTAGGCTAGTTTTCAGCAACTGTATGATGAGTCTTGCTGGATTGCATCAAATACCCATTTTGATTAGATTATTACAGGGTGATCCTACTCCTTGCAGTGCTACCCACTACTTCTAGAAAGACATGGGAAAATACCCTTATCCAGCACTGTGCAATCAGTGACATGATGCTTCTGATACCATTCTATTTGGACTGTTAGGACTAATATCTATTATCAGTTTGGTCTTTGTGTGCCTTGGGGTGGGGATATTTGATAGCTTTTACATGCTGATATTTGACAAACCTACTGCTTGGGGGAAAAATTAACTTTACACTGGTGCATATTGTTGAGATCAAACAAGATATTAGTACAAAGCAATACAGTGGGCCCTTGGTATCCACTGGGGCTTGTTTCCAGGACTTCCCCTCATGGATACCAAAATCCATAGATGCTCAAGTCCCATTATATATAATGGCATAGTAAAATGCTGCCCTTTATATGAAATGGAAAAATCAAGGTTTGCTTTTTGGAATTATTTTTAAATATATATTTTCAAGCTGTTGATGGTTGAATCTACAGAGTTTATCACATGGGAAGAATTTCTCCCAATTTTGAATTGAGCCAATTCGAATTCACATAAATTCGCTAGTTTAGCGAATTTATGTGAAATCTAATTGTATTCGGAATGTGTTCAGAATGACCTCCCATTTCCCGAAAATGACCCCCCATTGCCCGAAATTGCGTGAGATACTCTTATATGCATTAACGTAAAACCTATGATTGCATTCAGAATGACTTCCCTTTTGCCCGAAATTGCGTGAGATACACTCATACACAATAACATGAAACCCTATGATTGCGTTCAGATTGCCATTGGATTATACCCCCAAATTCTGTCATATGATAAACTCGATACAATGGCTATGGAGGGCCAACTGTACCAGTTTTTAAAATCTGTTTTAAAATAAATACTATAATTCCCGTTAGCAGTGAATGTTGTAGAGCTTGGCAAAGTTCCTTTTTGACAACATCTCTCAGAATCCTTCAGCTAGCCTGGCCACACAGTATTATCAGGCTTGAGGCACTAGCAGCTACTGACATCCCTGTCAGTGGAGACAGTTAATCCATTCGGGACTTTACTTTTATCTTTAAAGGAACTATCTGTAGTGCTAAATATTATTTTCCAAATAGGTTCAGCACCATGGATAATTCCTTTAATATTTAGCCAGATTAAAATCACTACTGAGTGGGGGACCCCAAGGTTTGCATAAATACAAAATATTTTTCAAAAGAAACTCAAGCCCCTTACCCAAAGCTGGTTTACTAAGAACTAAAGAGTTTATCACATGGGGACAATTAGAAGTGTACACGAGGTTCATCCCATGAAAATTGTGTGTTCATGATTAAGATTTTCACACAATGTCATGATTAAAGTACTATTATCCCATGAATATCCTGTGAAAAATCACACAGCTGCATACATTTTCCAAAAGTAAAAAAGAAGTGGGTTTTGACAACTTTCCATTCAGGTTAATGTTGCTTTATTTCTCCTTTACACAAACATGTCTGAAAAACAAGCAACTTTTGTGGGGGTTTTTCCCCCAGACCCTTAAATTCCATTTCTGCATGGGATTTAAACTATGTGCCTCCATGTAATAAACTCCTCTCTGTTTTATGCCCTCCATGGGAAATTATTTCAAGCATAACCATTCTTCAACAGATAATTAGAACTGTTTGACCTATTGGTTAATCCTGATGACATTGGAAAAGACAATAATGCTTAGAAAAGTTGAAGGCTGTAGAAAAAGAGGAGGACCACAGATGGATTGCATGCTTGCAAGACTTGAACAGGACTGTTGATGACTAGGACTGTTGAAGTTCTGTCCTTCATAGGACTGCTATAAGTCACATCCAATTTGATGGCAAACAACAACAACAACAACAAAGCCATGATTAGACCAAGTGAGCCAATTGTTGAATGGTGAACACATAGGTAAATGTTACTGATTCAACTGGTCTCCTCTGGTTAGGACTGTCAATAGCATTCAGGCAATAACACTGAGTTTTTGTGTCATTGGACAAAAGCTAGGGAAGTTATGTTTTAGAAGTAATTTTTCCTCACTACCCATTATTGTGTTTTAAAACTTATTTATTGCCCTTACTCACTACAGTATTTAAAAGGTAAATTGTATAGCTATTTGTTGTGTTAGTCATTACTCTTTGTTACATTCCATTATTTTTGTTACTTTTTCCAAAGAAAAAAACAGGGACAAAAGGACTCAAACAATTTTGAAGTTACCTGGTTTATTTCAAATATTAATACACCTTCAGTACATTAGTGGAAGGGTGTACTTAGTAGATGATATACAAAAACTCACCTATAACAATAAAGAAGAAAGGAATAAATCCAAGATCTGAAATTCACCAGTGAGCTTATAACACAGTTTATGATGAATTTGTAGAGGAGTCTTTGACTTTATACCGTTATTATATATGGGATAATTTAATTATTTTCCCTTTCATTATTTTAATTTATAATCTTTTCCTGTTTGGTCTGACTTGATTTTTTTTTTGTAACACTGTTGTTGTTGTTTTAAATCTTAATTTAAAAGAATATCTTGACTCAAGTGAAAGGCGATTCACTAGGGGCCCATTCCCACTTGTGGAAAAATCCACATTGGAACCAGGCTGTGCTCCGCTTAGGAAACCAATTCCAAAAGGCCCCTCATTCACACTATGAAAAGGAGCCTTGTTTGGAATCGCTTTCTCAGCCGGGAACACTTGTCATTCCCACTGGAGCTGACAGGGAAGGATGACAGCCTGTTACCCCCAATCTTTTTTTTTGGGGGGGGGGGTAACGATCGCAAATGCAATCACTGTAAGGGAAAACACACACACAAACACACACACACACACACACTAATTGCCAGTTCCTTTGGGGGGGATCCTTCCTTCCTTCCTTCTTCCCCCCTTCCTTCCTTCCTTCCTTCCTTCCTTCCCTCCTTGTTTACAGGGCTCTCCACTGCCTCCGCTGCCTCCCTCGCCCTGCTCCCGGGGCTTGCGGGGCTTGTGGCATTGCTTCCGTGCCGCTCGCTGCTGCTGCTCCTGGGTCCCATGGGCCTTCCAACAGGGAATGGAAGGCCCAGGAGCCCGCCAGCAGCAGCAGCAAGCGATACAGCGCCTCCTCCTCCTCCTCTTCCGCTGGGCCTGTCCTGCTCCCGGCTGCCAGGGCTGATGGGCCTTCTGTTGCTGTGCTGCTGCCAGGGTCCGTGCTCCTCCCGGGGCTGATGGGCCCCGGCAGCAGCACAGCAACGGAAGGCCCATCAGCCCTGGCAGCCGGGAGCAGGACGGGCCCAGCAGCGGCGGCGGCAGAGGAGGAGGAGGCGCTAAGCCGCTTGCTGCCGCTGCTGCCGGACTCTCGGGCCTTCCATTCCCTGTTGGAAGGCCCATGGGACCTGGGAGCAGCAGCAGCGAGCGGCACGGAAGCAATGCCACAAGCCCCGCAAGCCCCGGGAGCAGGGCGAGGGAGGCAGCGGAGGCAGCGGAGAGCCCTGTAAGCAGGGAGGGAAGGAAGGAAGGAAGAAAGAGGAAGGAAGGAAGGAAGGAAGGAAGGAAGGGGGGAAGAAGGAAGGAATGATCCCCCCCAAAGGAACTGGGAATTAGTGTGTGTGTGTGTGTGTTTTTCTTTACAGTGATCGCAAATGCAATCTTTTGCAAATGCACAAGGTTGCATTTGCGATCAATACCCCCATCCCAAATTAAAAAAAAACAAACATGATTCTGACCAGCGTTCCCATTTACTGGAAATGCTTCAGAATCGCATTTTCCAAAAAAGACCACTTTAAAAATAGTGTCAGGAAACCCCGGGTTATCTGCTTTTAACCCGGTCCTTTCCTCCACTGATCAATCTGATGAGGATTGTAAATCGATTCGAGTGTGAACGAGGGTCGTATAGCCTGCTTCACACTTCGAATCCAAATGTGGTGGGAATGGGGCCAAGGAATCCAGAGACATACTGGCAGTCATAGGTGCATGTGGTGGATCCAGGGTCATCAACCTGTTGCTGAAATATGTGAATCCATGATGAGATGTGGCCAAAAATTTTACTAGCAGGCTGTTGAAACTATCATTAGAGCAGCTGCAAAACTGCCAGCAATGAGGAAATAGAAGGAACCACCCTTCCTTGCTATTACATTAAATAATGATTCACAAGGCATTCAGACATTTTACAGCACACATAAAACAGTGGCAGTTGACTGGATCTCTACCTCAGTATAAGAATTAAACTTTGAACCCTGGAGTTCCGTAGAAGGATCAGACTTTGCTCTTTTCAAACAGGAGAAATTTCTCCATAAGACATGGCAAAGATAAAACCTCTCTAAACATAACCTCAGGTTAAAAAAAAAAAAGATGTCTAACTATGCAAAGCTCTGTCAGTCCTTTCACTCATTTTGAATAAAGCAAGTGTCCTGAAATTCATTAGAGGCTGAAGACACAATGTTAACAGAGGAATGTTGAGCAGATAAACTAGAGACAGAAGAAACATTTTGTCACAAAAGAAAAATAAGTGAAAGAGACAGTGTTGTCTTGGCTCACTGATCATAGCCTGCAACTATCTCAGCTACACAAGGACATTCCTGATTAATCCTCTATTGTCACACTGTTCAGCTGTTTTTAAAATGTCCCAGTTTTTTTCTCCTCCTCACCTCTCTTTCCCTCTTTGTCCTCAGTTATTGCCACATGCTGAGTTCAAAGCTGAATGACACAGAGCAATGAAGTACACAGAGAAAGTGCAGGACTATAACAGAAAAATCACCTCAGTTAAGTTCTGGGAAGTACCACATTCAGGAAGGGGCTACAACTCAGATTGGATGAGGGCAAACTGATACTTTGCACTTCAATACTACTTTAATTCCCATTGCTCCATCCTACACAATCCTGGGGTTTGTAGTTTGGTGAGGGACATAGAGTCTTCTGCTAGAAAGCTCTAATACTATAGTTTAGCAGAGTTAAGCGTGTGTGTTGTTAGGCTTGGCATAAGAAATGATACTATCTGTAAATATTAAGGTTATTATTATTATTAATTTTATTTATATAGCGCTGTAAGTTTACACAGTGCTGTACATACAATCGTAAGTTAGATGGATCCCTGCCCTCAGGCTTACAGTCTAAAAGAGACAACACAAAAGGAAGAGGGGAAGGTGATGGGATGAGGTCCAGTGGTTCTTCTCTCCCTCTGGGGCCAGGACCAAGGCAGATGGACTGGAGGGAGGGCTTGGCTTCTTAATACATAGTTAAAAGGAGGCATTCTGGGGCAGATGACACAATCCTGGGAACGCTTCCCTAAACAATATAGTCTTTAACTTACTTTTGAACCTGGTTAGAGAAGTGATGAGGTGCACATGTGGGGGAAGAAGGTTCCAGGAGTGAGGGGCAGCAAGTGAGAAGGGACGAATCTGGGACAGAGCAGTGTAAATCCTCAGCTGGAACAAGAGACCTTGACTACCAGAATGGAGGGTACGAGAAGGAGTGTGAGGAAAAAGAAGTTCAGACAAGTAAGGAGGGGTCAGTCCGTGGAGGGCTTTGAAAGTCAACAACAAAAGCTTGTACTGGATGTGGAAGGGGAAGGGGAAGTAGATCTTAAAAGTCACCTCTGGGCTTTTAGTTCATCAGGGCAGTAGAGCACTTGACTTCTTTAAAAAAAAAACCTTTGCTTTACAATTTCTGTTATCTCTAGGGGAGTGGCTATAACGTACTAAGTTGGGGAATTAACCTTTGAACAGTATATGAAAGCACAGCATTTTGATGAACTACAGAACTTGAATCACCCACCCATAAATGATGACATTAGAACAGCTTTTAAAGGAGAATGTATTGTAGTAATGTCACGGGTGACTTGTACAATGATCTCATTATAGATGGGACTAATGAGGATTCCAGGGATGTCACAGGGTGTGCTGGTGAGAAGGGGCTGCTTTCTGGGTCCCACGGCTCTGCTGGCCAGGTGGGAAAGTGAATCTTCTCTCTGTCCTGCCTGGCCAGTAGCTCTGCCAGACCTGGAAAAGGCTGCAGGGTGGCCAGTCCAGCCCACCACCAACCATGGCTGCTGGAGGGAATGGACTGCCTTCTGGATCTGACCACTCTGCTGGCCTAGTGTTAAAGAGTGTCTCCCTCCTAGCCAGCCACTCCATGAGACCCAGAAAAGGCTGTTGAAAAGAGAGGGATATTAAAAAATGATCTGAACTGGGTATACATATACTAGGTACACCACTGGCTTCAGGATACAGATTCAGGCTTCAGAGTGATTGCTTTAAACACTTTGACTTCTTTTTTCAACAGAAAGCTACTGTTTTTGCCCTATTTTGCTATGATGCAGTTAGATAGCAAACAAACTGTAGTGAACTAGGCCAAGAACCTGCTTTGTCAGTCATAACTACAAACAACGATAGAGCTCAATCATCATAGCTATGTTGGTCAATGCCACTCCCACCTACCCACTCCCAACACCTGCCTTTTCACTCTGGCAATAAGCCCAATGAAGGGTTTCCGAGACACTGCAGATTGGGCACTAGGAAATTGTGTCTTTAGTGCTCTTCTGGTTGAAGGACATATTGAGAAAAGGCAGCTGGAGAGATCCCTCAGGGTCCTGTTGGAACTGGTTCTCTCAATGCACACTCACACACCCATGGAACAACACTACAGATAGCATTTTCCAGAACCCCAATCTGCAACACCTTGGAGGACTAAAGAGCCCTGATTGCCCAGTGGTTAAATCCCTGTACTGCAGCCACTCTCTTACAAACCACATAGTTGTGAGTTCAATACCAACCAGGGGCTCAGGGCCGACTCAGCACTTGCATCTTTCCGAGGTCACTAAAATGAGTAACCAGCTTGGAGGGGCAATTGGCTTACACATTGTAAACCTCTTAGGGAGTGCTTAAGTGCACTGATAAGCAGTATAGAAATGTACTTGCTATTGGAAATGTTGTGGTTGGGGTGCTGTGTGGCTTTAAAAGTAGATTTTGCTGTCACATTCAGTCCTTAACTATAAATGTGAACTCCAAATTTATGGGATTGTATCTCTGACTTTAAAAAAACAACTGAAAAGGATGATGAGATCTGTGTGATCAATATGTCATATTTTCAATTTTAACCATTCATTATTTCACAAAGGGAAATTCTAAGCAAAATTTAAATTCTTATTTTGAATGTGAATTTTTTAAAACTAAAAAAATTAAATTCAGAATGGGCATCTCTTGATGTTTTTGTTTTGGCATACTTCAAAATAAATGTTCATAACCTCTTGTATTAATCTCTCTCTCTCTCTTCTCTCCTGAAGGTCGATTGCCAAGCTGTTAACAATGTACAGTTAGATGGACCTCTAGAGGACAAGAGTTTTTCTGTTCAAGAAGGTTCAATAGGAGGGATGTATTTATATCGGGTAATCCGACTCTTCAATTTCAAGTGAAACAAATATGAACAATTATTGGATATAAACATGGACTGCTTCTTGGCCTTTTGGTTTAGGTTTACAGAAGCATAGAAAACAAACTGGTCCATAGTACAAGTTCTCAGATAAATTAAAGACCACTAATGATGAGGGAGGGGATATGCAAGCAAAAAAAGTTCTGATTTGTTTCTTTTTTTCCTGGATTAGTTTAAATTTGAACCTCCTGTTGTCAGCTTGAGACTGACTGGCGAGAAAGATGGCATCATAGAAATGAGACCAGATGGAGTTCTGTACCTTAATGGGTCTCTAGACTGGGAAACCAAAAAGGTCCACAGACTGCAGGTAAAAAAAAGGATATAAATAGCATATAAGGAAATAGGTATTTCAAGTTCCCCTTCAGTAAAGAGTAAATTTTATTAGTGTGAACTACAAACTCTGGAAGAAAGAAAGCAGGATCTTGCACAATTCATTACATGACTCAGTGGGCCCGAGAGGAGGGAGGAGAGGTGTGTGGACGTTAAGTCAAAGTCATTTTATGGACAAAGCAGCAACAGAGCCAGCAAGGAAAAGAAAGAACACAGTAAGGAATCCTTATTACTTGTGCTGTCTCTGTCACTTTGTCACTTCCTGGAAGCACACAGCCACTTGTGTAAAACATGACTGCTCATTTCTATTTCTGACAATACGTACATCAGAGAAGTCCTGCTGGATCAGAACAAGGCCCATCTAGTGCAGGATCCTGATTTATCTCCAGAATGGCTAACATGATGCTAAAAGCAAGTTCAGAAATATAAGGAAAGGCAATTCTTCTCCTACTCTGGTCATATGTCCCAGCAACTGGTATTCAGTGGAATATTGCCTTTGAACAACAAAAACTCAATTTAGCTGTTACCACTAACACAGCTTGGGAAAATTACTGTTTGAGATGACAATTCCCAGAATCCCTAGCCAGCACTACTACCAACTACTACTTGGCAAGATTTGTTCAGAGGGGGTTACCTTTCCCTTTTTCTGAGGCTGAGAGAGTGTGACTTGCCCAAGATCACTCAGTGGATTTCTGTGGCTGAGTAGGGATTTCTTTGAACCCTGATGTTCAGAGGCACAGTCCAACACTCAAGTCACTACACCATGCTGGCTCTAGTAAAATCAATACCAATTCTAGATAGCATTAGCTAAAGAGGCTACCCAATCTTTTCTACATCTTCAAAAGATCTATTCCTCCATATTCAGATTTTGGTGGGCCAGAACACCCAATCCCTGCCCCTCCACCCTCATCACACATCAACATTAGTCCACCACCTTTCTTTGTTCATTGCCCCCACTAGCCAATAATGTGAAGCATACTTTTTATATCACTTTTAAGGTGTTCTGCCAGCCAACCCAAGTAACTAAAAACCAACAAATAAAGAAGCCAGTGTGTATGACGCAATGACTTTAAATATGACTTACTTTCAATATCATTTCTTCTTCTTATCCTCATTAGGTGGAAGGTCTGAATGTAAATGGACAGAGAGTGAAAGGCCCATATTCTATCACTATATTTGTTAAGGATATCAATGACAACCCACCTGAATTTGATAAGCAACAATATTATGGAGAAGTGAGACAAAACTCTCGCCCAGGTATTTATTTCCATATTTATTTTTGCTTGAATACTTTCTAGATACTTAAGATTCCTAGAGCACTCTCCCAGATGTTGTTGTTGCCAACCCAATAGGTCCAGTTGCTTACTATATGCAACTATTAAAGCTAATAAGAGTTGGAAATCGACTACATCTAGAAGACTACAGATTCCTTACCCACCCCTATCCCAGCAGCTTTGGATGATTAACAAACAGTGCAATAAAATTAATGTTGCAGCAGTTGTCATGGTGTGCCCGTGGTGTATTTTCAAGTGATCTGGCAGAATAAATATTAAAACAGTATTTTATTTATTATTTATTATAAATAAGCATTTTAAAAGTTTGAAAAATTGAATGTTTCACTGATGTTTCTAGTGCAGTGGAATACTGCACTAATTGCAAAATGGAAAAGGCCAGGATTTCTCAGTTCCAGATTTATGGTAGCTAGTGGCTTCCACATCTGTGAGGTAATGAATCCACGTTGGGTGTCTGACGTTTTAATCATCTGTCCAGTGAGCTGAAACCTATCCCTCTTGTGACAAACTTGGAGCTTGACTACATGATTAAAATACTCTTCATTCTAATCAAATAGACTGAGATCTGGCCACAAGTAACTTGGAAGAATTTGGGCTTTTTTTGCAGGAGGCTGTGTGTGAAAAACCCGGTAACTCCATTGAAAAAGTATTTGCGGTTTTTACCGGAGTATCTACAAGCATAAATAGCTAGCTAGCTAGCTAGATCTATGATAGAGATCTGTCTGTCTGTCTATCTATCTATCTATCTATCTATCTGTCTATCTAATATTATTCATAGAAGTCCTTTAAAGTTCAGATAAAAGCCTGGAACAGAGTCACTGCTGCACTGATAAGGGAACCACTGTTCCACATTGTATCTGAAGAGTAACATGCATATTCACTATGTTAGATGTCTCAAACTAGATGTGGAAAATGTCTTCTCTTCTATTATCTCCTTTTCTTTATGACAGTGAGATTTCTATAAGGATGCATGCCTCAATAATCAGATATGTAAATTAAACCCATGTTTATTCCCCTGTTATCAGTCACTAAGCTCTAAATGCAAGATATGGAGGTGAGGAAAACCCCGTGTTATGAGTAACAGACCTTTGCAGCACATGCAAAAGCATGTCTTCTAAATACATGAGAACTGTATTGTTTATTTTGATCCTCATAAAGATGAGGTAAATCTTTACAGCATGTACAAATCTACAAATGTCATTACAAATTCAAAAAACAGTATTAGGAGTCTATCCCACTTGTTTTCTGGTTGACACAAACTGACAACCATAAATAAGTTTAGCTGAATTGCCTTGCTTCTTTTTCAATTCCATTTTGGGCAGTAATGAAAATTAAAGCGGAAGGCATAGCCAAGAATGTGAGGTTGAAAGCTGAAAATATAGATCCAACCAACATGAGACATGAGGGCAATGCAAAGCTATTAAGGAATGGCTATGAGGCCTCAAAATCAATGGTTGCAGTGTCATTACTAATAGTCTGAATGTTTAAAATTTTGTTGTAAATCCTGCCATGATGTCCTCATGTTGCTATTTCCAGTGAAAGTGCCAGGATCCCTTTTAACAATCATTTAAAAGGAGGGTGTCCTATTGTTCTGAAGCAATAGGGTTAGACATTTAAATCAGGAAATCTTAATTGTTGTCTTTTTTAGAGAAAGGCACCTTCAGTTTCTGTTGTCTTAATGTGTTTCAATTTTCTTTTTCAAATTCAAACAGGAAAGCCCTTCATGTATGTCAAAGCTTCTGATCGTGATGATCCCACCACCCCAAATGGGCAGTTGAGCTATAAGCTCCGTCAACATTTCCCCAACCCTTTGCCGGAGATGCTTTTTCAGATTGACAATGTCACAGGAGCAATTTCCACAACTGATGCTGGTAGGCAAATCTACTCTTGATGGTCTCCAAGTTCAAAATAACTATGTCACCTGTCTTGAAAATTGTGAACTGACCCAAGTCTGTGTTAATCACCCAAGTCTGTGTTAATTCTAGTATCTTTTCACATTCCAAAAGCTCCAGTTTTGCACCATAGGGAATAGAGAAGGGCACCTTCAGTTTCTGTTGTCTTAATGTGTTTCAATTTTCTTTTTCAAATTCAAACAGGAAAACCTTTCATGTATGTCAAATCAGTGGTCCCCAAACTGTGTTCTTTAAGGGATTTGAGCTCCCAGATTTGCAGACTATTGGCTAACATGGCTGAGGCTTCTGGGAGCTGAAGTCCAAAATCTTCCATTCATAAGCTCGCTGGGGTTTCCCCTCCAGTTGAAATGAATGGGCCTCCAAATAGAAAGGCAACCTCCGGTTTAAAGGGACTCCTGTAGAATGCGCATGAGCTGTCAAAGTAAAAAAAATACAATAATAATAATAAGAAGAAGAAATACAATAAAAATAATAATAAAAAATAAAATAAAATACAATAATAAATGAAATGAAATGTAATAAAATAAAATAAATAATTATTAGAATAAATTAAAATAAAATAATAAATAATAAATAAATAACTAAAAAAAATAAATAATACAACAGTGCCCAATGAAAGGAGGAGGAGGAGGAGGAGGAGGAGGAGGAGGAGGAGGAGGAGGAGAGGTGGGGAAAGGATCCCTAAAAGCTGCACTGCTCCATGTGCATAATCTGTCAAATATATAAAAATATATATATAAAAAAAACAAGCAGCTCGCGCGGCCAATGGCTGCATCAGATGTCACCATGACATCATTTGATTGACAACCAAGAGGCTCCATCTTTAATCGTTACTTTTTTGTGTATAAACTTAAGTGGGGTAAAATGCACCGTGAAGCATTGATGGGGGCAAAAGGTAGTATGAACTTCTCTCTGGAGAGATTCGGTAATGGCATGCACGATCTCATCCGGATCTAACCAGGGCAAATGGGCTAGTATGAATGGGGCCACAGATACCTGTCTGAGATGCAAAGGCCTGGTGTCACAATGGTTCTAGCTTCTTGGGAAGATAAGTGTTGGTCGATTCTTCATCTTGGCTCATGGCAGTCCATGGCATGCTTCAGGTTTATATTCTGCAACTTCTTTTGTTTAATGTGTACGTTAAACCACGGTGATAAGCTATCTAAGTTTACCCACATGACTAGAATCATATGAGAGTGAGAAAAAACCATGTCCCTATAGCCAGCCCTGGTGATCTTCACATCTCAAAGGGTAAAAATTGCTAGTAGGCAACCTGTTGCATTTGTTGAGACTATATGCATGATTTAGGACACACATAAGGATTAGGTCTACTTTTCAGAATAATTCAGGGAGGTTGTAAAAATTCTGAATGTTACAGACAACAATGGAATGAATGTAAGTAAACAAACCGAGACTTAATTCTGACACATCACCGTTGTTCCTAGTCAGCCAAAATCATGGTCAAAGAATAAGGGAGGAATAATCCCTAGTTGTACCAGATAGCCTGCTAGAATGTATTCATTATGTATTTAAGAAATTATAGACTGCATTTTTCATGGGATTTCATATATAAATAAAACAATATAAACAATAAAACATTTTCAGATTAAAGGGGTAAATAAACAAGATAAAAAAACCCATCTCTTTTCAAGTACCTGCAGGAGTTTAAGACAATAGAAGCGAGCCCTAGAGGAGAAAACTGAAAGTAGATAGGAATTTCTGGAAGGAGGTGAATGGGGAAAGTTTCTTCACTCCTTCTCTGTTAGCCATATTAACAAGGCAGCCACCATTATGTTTATTTGGAAAAGTTACTTTTTTGGATTATGACTGATTTAGCTTGGCAATGGGATGTTGTCCAAAAATGTAGCATTTTCAGGCTTTTTATTTACACATGGCTGTAAAAAGTTTGTTAATTCTGTTTGATTTCCAGGAGCCCTTACTTTAAATCCAGCAGTTGTAAGTAGCTTTCTCCTTGATGTGGAAGCACATGATATGGCAGGACAGTCAGTAAATGCCTTCAGTTGTTCCACTGCTGTGGAAGTCACTGTGCTGGAAAACCTCTGGAAATCTCCACCACCAGTAAAGATCAAGGAGAACTCTACAGAGCCTCACCCCATCAGTATCACTCAGGTGAGATGGTCAATTTTCTCTCCATTCTGCAAGTTCTCTCTACTGCGGTATCCCACTGAGACCTTGAGAAATTTAGCTGGTTAGTTTGAGAAAACACTGAAAAACTGAACGTATGAACTTGATTGTCACCATGAAATCAAGTGTTGTCTTGAGAATATCTGGCAGGAGATTCAGAAGAAACAAGAGAAAGTGGTTTTGAATGTAATTAATTTACAGAGTTTGCTGCCACACAATGCGGTCATAGTCGTCCATGTAGGTGGCTTCAAAGAAGGTGGAGAAACATTGTTCTTCCAGATGTTGATGAACTGCTACTTCCATCATATTGCACCATTGTCCAAGATGACTAAGGCTGATGAGAGTGGAAGTTCCTCCTCTTTTTTCTCCTCCCATTCATTCATGAATATACAGCCTTTTCCTTAAACCTGGGACTCAAGCTGGTTTACAAACATCTCAAGCAGTGCTTGGGAAATTAGTTCTCAAAAGTAATTATTTGCAATCACAGTTCTGAGGGCCCAAAAATAATTAGTTGACATTGTTGTTAGAATTTGTTTAATAAACACATATTTTTACTTTTTCATTATTTAAAAGTAACCAAATACATTTTCAAAGTATTTTAAAATTCCCATTCAGAATATTACAAGCCACTCATCATCTGTCCTGCTGTAGATCAGTGCTACTCAAAGCGATGGTTCATGGATTGTTTCCAGTCCATGAACAATCATTGGCTACTGGTCCCTGGTGAGTTTCTAGGAGAGAAAGTAATAATTGCAATCAATGGACACAAATTTGGTGCTGGTCCCTGGAACATGGGGTGGAGGGGAGCCCTGCTGGTCCCCCACATTAGATAGCTTAAGATATACTGGTATAGATGATCCATCAAAGAAGCAGATCAGAAACTATAAGCAACTATAAGAGAAGGTTAAGAGGTGATATGATAGCTCTGTTCAAATATTTGAAGGGATGTCATATTGAAGAGGGAGCAAGCTTGTTTTCTGCTGCTCCAGAGACTAGAATGAGGAACAATGGATGCAAACTACAGGAAAAGAGATTCCACCTCAACATTAGGAGGAACTTCCTGACAGTAAGGGCTGTTTGACGGTGGAACACACTCCCTCGGAGTGTAGTGGAGTCTCCTTCCTTGGAGGTCTTTAATCAGAGGCTGGATGGCCATCTGTCGGGTATGCTTTGACTGGGAGTTCCTGCATGGCAGAATGGGGTTGGACTGGATGGCCCTTGTGGTCTCTTCCAACTCTATGATTCTATGATTCATATTTTTTCCCTTTTCATTTTCTAGTTACTCTATTTTGTGGATAACAGATCTAAATAGTGAATCCACACACAGCCTATAATTATAAAGGTAACTAAAACAGTTACTATTGCGCTCCAGAGACTGAGGAAATTTTTAAAAACACATTCCAGAACCTTGCAGCCCACATGGCCAGTCCACATGCATCCATTACATTTATAATGTAAATTAATTATGCCGGAGGCGCGGTACAGACAGCCCAAAAGGCCATTCCCGTGCTGTGATTAGGGCTTGGGAGCATGCAGCAGCTGCATGCTCCCCAGTCCTAACACGTATGGGGGGAGCCATTTTTAAATGGTGCCGTCCATACGGGCGCAGTGCCATGACATCATGGTGCGCACCTCATTTAGATGGCGCGGTGCACGCCTGACATCATGGTGCTTTCTCCCCTCGGGAGTGCCGTGGATGGCGAGTGCCCAGGGTGCCTGCTGCAACCCGCATCAGGCCACGGAGAAGCAGCAATTTGCCTCTTCTCTGTGGCCTGGAGAAGCAGCGGATTGGAGCCACAAGTCCAGCGCTTCTCTGGGTGCCTACAGACCACCCCTTTTGGGTGCTCTGTAAAGCCCCTTACTTATTGCAAAAGGAATTAAGTACAAGTTCCTAATTATGTGTGATGAGTTACTTTCAAGGATGACAGTTGCTTATCCCTGTTATAAAGGAACCGAGAAATAGATTTAGGATAGTTCTATCAGTGTATGTCAGCCCTGATGGTTATGTATGTCAGCCCTGATGGTTATGTAGGAGTTTTATTGTCTTAAAAGTGCCTTATGGGATAGAGGCACATTTAATTTTTTTTAAAAAGATGTTATCGCATTTCCTGGGGCTGGGCAAATGCAACCTGTATACAGCCTGTATGTCACATGGGCTTATCTTGCAACTTTTCAAGAACGGGAAAATCCAGCCCCAGGGAATACAACAACACTTGTTTTTAAAGTTAAACACACCTCTATCCCAAAAACTCAGAAGTAAGGGAGAAAGAACAGGAGGGAATTC
Source organism: Urosaurus nigricauda (assembly GCA_034509955.1). NCBI lineage: Eukaryota > Metazoa > Chordata > Lepidosauria > Squamata > Phrynosomatidae > Urosaurus > Urosaurus nigricauda. Next base: position 222,593,843 of record JAOEGL010000004.1, on the reverse strand, counting down.
TATCTCAATATCATGAAGGCAGCACTTTCAATTTATAAACTTTTTGACTCTTCTTTAAAATATCAGGTGCAATGGAATAATCCAGGAGCAAAATATGAAATCTCATCAAAGGAGAGGCCTCCTATGAAACTGCCATTTATGATTGACCAGAATGGAACCATCTATGTAACTGAACCTTTGGACAGAGAAGAAAAAGACAGTGTAAGTATGTGGACAAGGACTGGAAAAAATACTTTAAAGTCTGAGGTAACTAAACTTTTGCAACAAGCTCTGCACCATTATTGTTGACACTACACTATACACAATACACAGTAGCTACTATAGTAATGTCGTTGTTGTTGTTTTTATGTGCCTTCAATTTGTTTCTTACTTATGGTGACCCTATCATAGGGTTTTTGAAGCAAGATTTTTTCAATGGGGGTTTGCCATTGCCTTCCTTTGAGACTGCAGCTTGCCCGAGGTCATCCAGTGGAAATCCAAGGCTGAGTAAGGATTTGAAGCCTGGTCTCCCTGTGTCCTAGTCCAACACTTGAACAACTGTACTATGCTGGCTGTCATTATAGTAATGTTGCTAATTTTATACCTTCAGTTCTAATTTTGAAATGGAAATTATGGAGGATTTTGCTCCATAATTAGTGGGCAGAAATCACTGAAGTCCCTTAGGAGACACATCCGGCTCCATCCCTATTAGTACTGTACTGTGTTCTTTGCACCTTGTTGCTTTTGGGGGGATTTTATAAGGAGCTGTTACGTTGTCTGCTTTTACTGTTGCTATTGCTTTTAGCTTATATTGTTATTGCTTTTATCTTACAGTCATTTTTGATTTTGTTTGGTTCTTGTTATATCTGGTTCTTGTTAGCCAAGATACAAACACTTAAAATTTTAAAAAGTCCATTGGGCATCTTTGGAACTGGCATTTCTGGTAATACTGTCAATGTAATTAAACTAAAGCTGTACTCATATCTATATATGAGTAAGCAACTTTGATGTCAAGGGGTTTATTCTGGGTGGAGAGTATAGAATTGTCCTGTCCGTTAACTTTCATGATTACAGCAGTTTTTAATTATAATATTCCCATTACAGTATTCATTTTATGCATTTGCAAAAGATGAAGATGGAGACATACTACTGGCACGACCAGTGACTGTTACTGTTACTGTAGAAGACATTAATGATAATCCACCTGTGTGTGACAAAGCTTTGACTAAATTTGAAGTTCAAGAGAATGAAGCTGTAGGTAAGAAAGCATGACTTCAGATAAGTAATGCACACACATTCTTCGGAAATACTTTGAATTTGGAGACTTGTATCTCAAATCCACACTGAACCCAAGTTTTCATAAGTTGCATGTGTCCTTCTCCTGTATCTATCCCAAGTTACTTTTTTTAAAACTTAATCTTTCAGAACAGCAGTGACTGTGCTGGCTGGTGAGTTCTAGGCATTATACTTCAAAAATGTAACTTTAGCAATCTGGCTTTATATCACCAATTGTGACAAATTAAAATCTTTCAGTTTCAACTGATCTGTGGAAATACTTGAACCTATCAGTTTTGGTTTCATGCAGTTTCTTCCTTACCCTCCCTCCCACAAGACTTAAGTTTATTTTGTCATGTTCTTGCATCAGTCTGCATTTAAAACAGAAGCCTGCACAAACATTTGTAGCCATTTTTTAATCTCTTGGTCTTAATAAATGTGGGCAATATGCCTTAGCAATGCTTTGTGATCTTCCTTGTGTCCCAGACTGGAAAAAAGACAGGATGATGATGATGATGATGATGATGATGATGATTTTCATCATGATCGGGATTGGTCCCTGGGATATATCTATTTGTTTAGCTTTCTATTAGCTCACATTTATGTGCTGCTTGACTAATTCCATCTTCCTTTGCTGCCACTAGGGAATTTGATAGGAATTGTTCATGCCTCAGACGCAGACCAGGAAGGCATGGTCGCCTCCCGCCTGGAGTACCACATTGTTGACCAAAATCCCAAAATTCCCGTGGACAATGTGTTCCGCATTGATTCAGGAAGTGGGACAATCAACTTGCTCCAAAATGCATTAAGAAAACAAATAGTATCTAACTACTCACTGAAGGTGGAAGTGACAGATCGAGGTCAGTATATTATCTATCAAACTATTCTTCCACTCTCCCCCATCTTTTAAAGAGTTTAGAAGAGCAGTAGGTGAAACAAAGAACATGCTCACCCAATTTTTTCACCTTTTCCTGGAAGTGGAGGAGTTGGATTTTTTTTGTGTAAGAAAAAGCAAGGGGGGCATTTTTGTTTTCACCTTAATCATTGGCCTAACAGTACAATTGGTTTTTTGTGGGGTTTTCATACAATTGACTTGTTTCAAAGGGAAAAAACACCTCTTCTACTTGTTTTGCTGCTGAATTTTGGCAGCAGTAGGATTAGGTGCATCCATTCACAAGTTTATGAGAGAAATGTACCTCCCTAGTCATGGGAGGATGTAGCCACTCCTGATTTTGAACAATGTGCTGCAAGGATAACCTGCATATGTAGAAAGCATAGATGGCTGTGCTGGATGCAGGGAAATTTCAATATCTAAACAAGGGCAATAGATCAACCCAAGGCTCAAAAAATAGTCTATTGGGTTCAATATTTTTTAAAATGGGTTTTATATTTCAAAAAAAGCAATCGTGCGATAAAGTCCTAAACTTCCTATACAGTATTAAGGAATAACCATACTACTGACACCTTACAGGGTGGAAATAAGCATTACTTAAATACAGTAAGATTTCAAGTTAGTGAATTACAATAGCATAAGTTGTATATAGACCATCATAAGTCACTTTTTTGGTCACTGAGGAGGTTACTATGCTATGAACAAGTCCCCTCCAGATTCCCTGCTGATGAAGGAATTGCTGTCTATCCAGGATGCTTACCTTTCCACCTGTTCTCCAAAATGGCTGTGTTGTGGGGTGTGTGACTGCAGTCAAGAAAAGATGGGCTGGGGTTTGGATGAGATAGGATGGGCTCACAGCAATGTGTTCTAATCCAGGATCTCTGCCACAATATACCGTATATATTCAACTATAAGTCAACCTTATGTATAAGTCGACGGCACGTTTTGGGGCCGAAATTATGGTTTTTGATATGACCCATAGATAAGTCAAGGGTAAAACTCAGGGCATATAGCAAAGGATCTAAAGGATGAAGCAAAGTAAAACAATGTCAAAGTACTTACAGAGTTCCAGCAGACGTAGGTCTTTCTGCTCGCTCTTCAGGCTGGATAGATGAGAGTAGAGGGGATCGGTGCTTCCAGGACAGATTATACTTTTGCCTTTGACAAATGGGTGGTTCCTTCTTTTAAATGAGAGCTAAGACACAGTACTTACACTGACCCATGGATAAGTCAACTCTTTTTGGGGTCAATTTTTTAATCTACATTTTTAGACTTATACATGAGTATATACAGTACTATATATGCAGATGTTGGATGCTGTAATGTTATAAAGCATTCTATTGGTAATAACCACAGTATGATGATTGTTTGTATTTTTATTAGTTGATTTATGTATAGTCTTCTGTCAGTTTTGATTGCATTTCTCAGGAGCCCATTCCTTGCCTATCCCAGGCTTCTGAATCTTCCCCCACCCTTCTGACAAATAAATTTGTGTGCATTTAGTACACTTTTTCCTGAAAGTATGCACTTTTATGTATTTCCCCTATGCATTAAAATATACTTGTACACATTTTAAAGCTAAATAGTTTAAGGCATGCACCTGTTTCATATGTATATGTGGTCTGGGCACTTTCCTCTTTGCTGAAATGCACTACAAATGTGGATAGGTGCCGATTTCTGAGACATAATGAACTTTGTTGTGTTACTAGTCTGAGAATGTGTGGGATGGACATTTTCATATTGACATATGAACACAATGAATTTCCCTCTCCTTGATCTGGTTTATATCACTTAAAGCATGTCTGATGTGTTTGACTGAAATCTTTGAGGATCATTATTCTGAATAGAATAGCTCATGCTTGTCACCATTGTTTTCTCTTCTCTGTAGTATTTCGAACAGTGTGTGATGTACAGATAAATGTCATTGACATTAATGATCAGATCCCAATCTTTGAGAAATCAAATGTGAGTATCCTTTTACTATTTATATATTTATCTTCCCCTTTGCAGTGGCTAGTTGTGGGAAAGTTAGTTTTAGGGGACACAGATCCATGCTGGCTGGAACATTCTGGGGGATGTACTTCAAAAATTTAAACCAAGCTCTGGAAACCTCTCACCCTTAAACTGGGACTCAGTACATAGTTCCTGTTATTAGATGAAGTGACGTGCACATCAAATCAGCCTTTGCAATATATTCCTAATGAGATTATAAAAGGACAGGGATTGAAGTTGCCTTGCAGGTCATCTAATCCCTATATGTCTACCCAACCTCTACTTCAGTCAGCACACATGTAGGGGTAGAAGGCGATTTTCAGCTCCCCAAAGCCATGGCACGTTACAGTGAGCAGAAGTGATATTCTGGGAAACTAGAAGTCATTTCCCATAACATTTAGGGCACTTTCACACTACACAGTTATAGTGGTATGATTTCACTTTAATTGCCATGGTTCCATCTTGAGGAATTCTAGGATTTGCAGTTTAGGGGAAATGGTTAGAATTCTTAGTCAGAGGGCTGTACTGCCCCATCAAACTACAAATCCCAGGATTCCACAGGATATTGCCAGGACAGTTAAAGTTGAATCATAGTACTATAATTGTATAGTGAAAAGCAGAAAAGAAATTTTTGAAATATGCTCTCATGTCCCTTGATCTTCTCTTCTTCGGGCAAAATACACTGAGCTCCCTCAACGTTTTCTTTTAGGTCTTCTTTTCCATATCCTATACCTACACTGCTCAAAATGGTGGTCTGTGGATTGGCTCCAATCTGTGATCCTTTGGCTGCCAGAATGCAACAAGGTTCCAGGAAAGAAAGAAAAAAAGAGTTGTAATCTATGGGCACAAATATGGTGCCAATCCTTGACATGCTCGTAAAAATAACAATAATAATAATCTTGCTTGGTCAGATAAAATAACCTAAGAAGCACTGCTCTGGACCATTTCCACAGCCATTCTCTGAAAATATTCCTTTTTACCTAGAGAGCCTTAAATTGTACAGAGGAATTATCCATGCAGGAAGATACAGAGTGTACAGTTCCTGGGAACTGAACCTCTGCCTGAACATTTACTTTGAAACATTGGTCTGGAAAGGCTCTGCATCTGAAACAGAACATATAGTTATTGAAGCTCCAGACTGAATGACTTGATAGTGTGAGTTCTATTTTAATCCAGAAAAGTAACTTTTTCAAGATCTTTTAGAAATATTAGCCGTGTGAGACACATTGTCACTTGGTAGTAACCTCATACTTTAACATATAACATAACATAGATCATAAAATGAACATGAGTCAACAGTGCAATGCGGCAGCTAAAAAGGCCAATGCAATTTTAGGCTGCATCAATAGAAGTATAGTGTCTAGATCAAGGGAAGTAATAATGCCACTCTATTCACCTTTGGTCAGGCCCCACCTGGAATACTGTGTCCAGTTCTGGGCACCAAAATTCAAAAAGGGTGTGGAGAAACTGGAGCGTGTCCAAAGGAGGACGAATAAGATGGTGAAGGGTCTGGAAACCATGCCCTATGAGGAACGCCTTAGGGAACTGGGTATGTTCAGTCTGGAGAAGAGAAGGATAAGAGGTGATATGATAGCCCTGTTTAAATATTTGAAGGGATGTCATATTGAGGAGGGAGCAAGCTTGTTTTCTGCTGCTCCAGAGACTAGGACGTGGAACAATGGATGCAAATTGAGGAAAACAGATTCCACCTCAACATTAGGAGGAACTTCCTGACAGTAAGGGCTGTTCGACAGTGGAACACACTCCCTTGGAGGGTGGTGGAGTCTCCTTCCTTAGAGGTCTTTAAGCAGAGGCTGGATGGCCATCTGTCAGGGATGCTTTGATTGGGAGTTCCTGCATGGCAGAATGGGGTTGGACTGGATGGCCCTTGTGGTCTCTTCCCACTCTATAATTCTATGATTCTAACATTGTCCGAGATGTTGAAACTCATGGAGTTGCAGTATGTTATGTCATACAACAAGTATTAGATGTTAAAGCAGAGGTAGGGAAAGCTAACCATACAGACTTTCAGAGAAGTAGCTGTGTTTGTCTACTGCGGCATAAAAAGGATGAAGGGAGGGGAGAGGGGAAGGAATGTAGCAGCAACTTTAAGACTGAATGGTTTTTATTTTTGCATGATATTTCATGACTATAAACTCACTTTTTTTGGATATTGAAGTTTATCATACATTTCTCCCAATTTCGAATTGAGCTAATTCGAATTCACGTAAATTCGCTAGTTCAGCAAATTTACGTGAAATCTGTTTGTGTTCAGAATGCATTCAGAATGACTTCCCATTTCCTGAAAATGACCCCCCATTGCCTGAAATTGCGTGAGATACTCTTATACGCATTAACGTAAAACCTATGATTGCATTTGGAATGACTTCCCTTTTGCCCGAAATTGCATGGGATACACTCATACGCAATTAAGTGAAACCCCATAATTGCGTTCAGATTGCCATTGCATTATACCCCCAAATTCCATCATATGATAAACTCCCTTGTTTTTAGTGACATCCTCACAGCAAGCCCAATATATAGCAAAGAGCCTTTTCATGCTACACAATTATAGTGGTGTATTTGCACTTCCAACTGGCATAGCTGCCTCCTTTGAAGGTTTGTAGTTTAGGAAGGCCTTAGAGCTCTCTGGATGAGAATTTGAAATGCCTCCTGCCCCGAACTGCAGATCTCAGGATTCCATAGAAGGTTGCCATGGAAGTTAAAGTGGAATAATAGTATTAAAACTGTGTAGTATAAAAGACTCCTAGGTCTCAATAATGAATGCCTGATTCAAGCTCCCCAGCAGTCTAAGCAAGCGATTGGTGTTATCACAACCAACACTATCAGGAGGCTGTTGGTTGCCCAGAAAGATAAAAATGGCTATCACTAGTATTAAAGCTAATATTTATTTCTTATTCATATAGTACTGGTTTTAATGTTGACAAAGGGAGGATGTATATTGGGATGGTTCATTTAGTCAATGAAGATTGTACAAGTAACTTTTAGACATGTTTGGCATGTAAACTGGTTTACTGTTAAAGGGGGACTGATGGTTGAAGACTTGTCCTGTCTTCTATTGTTATATGTCTGATTTATTTGCTTTCATGCAATGCTTTAAGTCTATAATTTATAATTGTTTACTCACCCTAAACAACTTTTTAGTGAAAAGACAGTATATAAAACAAATGAATAAATAAATTAAAAAAGAAATACTTCTTAGAGCACTATTGGAACCTGCAGGCTGCGTGCAACTCCTGGAGCCCACACTTGTAGCCTCTGAAATACCCCACCAGTTCCTCAAAGGCCCATTCCCCAATTTTTTTTTAAATGGTGCAATTCTCACTGGAAACATTTTTACTTTTTTACTGGAAACTGTGTAGAAAAATATTCCAAACAGATGAAAACAATTGGAAACATCTCCGACCACACAACCCCTGCTCTCCATTTTCATCCTAGTCCTGCTCAAAATGGTGACAGGAAGTAACAGAAAGCAGTTTCAGATTGCCATTTTGAGAAGGACTACAGAAGAAAATGGAATAATTTGGACTTGCTGGGGGGCAGGGGGAAGCTACAGCTCATGGGAGTTTGGGAGGAATTGCCCCCTGTCCTTCGCCATGCAGTTGTCTGCCCCTGTCCTAGAGCAAGTAAAAACAGTATATTTTCATAGTCTTCATAGCTTTAACTGATACTCCAGCTGTGCCCATTTCTGGAAGTAAAGGACCTGGAAACTGTAGTACGTGCACTGGTAACCTCACGACTCGATTTCTGTAATGTGGTCTACATGGAGCTACCTTTGTGCCTAGTCTGGAAACTCCAACTAGTACAAAATATGGCAGCCAGGCTGGTCACTGGAAAATCTAGGGGTGACCGGATAACACCTATCCTAAAATCACTTCACTGGCTGCCTGTTAGTTTCCAGGTGCAGTACAAGGTGTTGGTTATCACTTTTAAAGCCCTACATGGCTTGGGTCCAACCTATTTAAGGGATCGCCTACTTCCATATAATCCACCCCGCACACTCAGGTCCTCTGGGAGGAATCTGTTTCAGACTTTAAAGACCAGACTAAGTACAACCTCACAGAGGACCTTTTCTGCTACTGCTCCCAGGCTGTGGAATGGCCTGCTGGACGAGATCCATCAAATTACCAGCTTAGACACCTTTAAAAAACCTGTCAAGATGGATCTCTTCCAGCAGGCCTTTCCTAAATAAAACCGCTTGGCCACAGAAATGATACCCCCCCCCCCACACACACACACCAGGTATTATATTACCATTCTGTCCATGTTCTGTTTATTATTAATCAGATATTTTAAAAGCTTAATCTTTAACTGTAATATGTTTAATTCTATTTTAAGGGGGGATGTTGTTATATTGTTTTAATAGTGTGGGGATTTTTAATTGTTAGTCGCTTTGTTTCTACAGAAAAACAGGGTATAAATAAAAGTTTTATTTATTATTTATTTACTCTCTTATCCATGTTGCAACAATTGATGTTGACATCAAACCACTATGCATAGTATCTCCTTTACTACACCAGCAGTTCTCAATCTCAGGCCATACTTTTGGACTTCAGCTCCCCAGATCTCTGACCATTGGCCATGCTGGCTGATGCTTTCTGGGAGCTGATATCCAAAACATCTGGAGAGGTTGAGAACTGCAGCACTAAACAGAACAAAATGAATCCATCTTCTTATGCCTGTATCATTCCTTTATTTCTTTTGTTTTTGTAAAAACAACAACAACCCTAAATCTTCTTTCTCTCTTCAGTATGGATATATAACTCTTCCAGAAAATAAACCAGTTGGAACAGTAATAATGGAAATTCAAGCCACTGATGGAGATGAACCATTCACTGGAAGCTCTCAAATTTTGTACGCAGTCAAAAAGGGAGACCCAAATAACACTTTTTCTATACGGACAGATCCAAAAACAAACAGAGGATATGTTACAATTAATAAGGTGACTAGATTTTCTTTCTTTGTCTCTGTTAGATAATGAGCAAAAAGGCTTAATTAACATTTGGGGCCCCTTTGGTAAGATCTATGAATTTAGTCAGATAAGACTTTTAGGACTGCTTAACCTCCAAACATGTTTCTTGAAAAAGTAATCAGTGAAGGGATGGCAGATCATTGAATATGTCCTGAAGAAGAGGAAATAGTATATGTTTGGGATGTACAGCTGACCCTTCTTATCTACAGATTCCTTATCCATGGAATGATGAATCTTCACACTTTCAAATTTTGACTTTGACTTGTGTTCTTAGTCTTAGGAGTTTATCACATGGGAGGCATCACATGTAGAAACGGGATTTAAAACAAGATTTAAAACCTGGAAAAAAACTAAGATGACACACAAAAGTGCAATTGATTTTCAGACACGTTGGGGTTAACACAACATTTAACCAGCTAGAAAGTCAACAAAATGCTATTCTTTTTACTTTTGGGATTTTCCAGAAGTAAAAAGGGTTGCATTTTGTCTACTTTTTAGCTGGGTTAATGTCGTGTTAATGCACTTTAACAGTGACGTCGTCTGAAAATCAATTGCATTTTTGCATGTCTTTTCTACTTTTTGTCTGGGTTAATGTTGTATTAACCTGGATGTTGTCTGATAATATATCTGCTTTTGTAGGTTTTTTCCAGTTTAAATCCCCTTTTTGCATGGGATCCCTCCCAGGTGATAAACTCTATAGTGTGCCTCTGAATTGGTGGAAGGAATTTATCCAAGAATGAATTAGGTTCTGGACCCAATTTGAGGCTCTGTTTTTTATACACATTCTTGAGTCTTTAATATACATTCCCCAGTGATCAATGCATTTGTCAAGGAGATGGCAGATTTGCTCAAGTGACTTTAAAATATACCAGCTGGAGATTCTCTAGAGCTGTATTCATGACACAATTTCTCCCATTCCTGCTTGCTTAGGTTCTTGACTTTGAAACAAGTCCAGCGTATGAGCTTCTCATCAGTGCCACAAATCCTGAACCCCTTGTGGCTGGAATACAGTATAATTCAAGCTCTCTTGCTTACTTGAGAGTGAATGTTACAGATGTGGATGAAGCACCAGTTTTCTTCCAACCCACATACATAGTTGATAGATATGAAAATGTTTCTGTTGGTACCTTTGTGACTACAGCAATGGCCTACGACCCTGAGGGAGCCCGGATAAGGTAAACGCAGCCCCCCCCCCCATCCATTTTCAAATTAATCAAGGTTAAATGAGACTTGATACTAACCTCATCTTTCAATCTTATTGATGAGACTTTCCTGCTGTCTCTCTCTCTCTCTTTTTTAAAAAAACCTAACAGCAGTCATGAGTGCTTTGTGTGTGAATACAGGTGTAGATCTCAATTAACAAAGTAGATGTGATCCTGGGCATGAATTATTTAATAGTAAATTTGGTACCAGAATCGGAAACAGCATGGAAAGAACAGGGATAAGTTCCTGCACCACAAAAAAGAAGAGCAGGGCAGCATTTTTCAGCAATTTTTTAAACTCAAAACTAATAATATACATCTGTGAAATGAAATAACCAGGTCAGCTAAGTTTTGTATAAACAAAGAAAACAATATGTTGAATTTTCAGGAGAACATCCTAAGGATTTTTGTAAAATACATCCAGGGATGACTTTCATCAGCCTCGTATGATTTCTATTTTGGCTATCAATGTGTGCTTGCTTATTTAAAAAAAACATTCTAGGGGTGGCTGCTGAGGAAGGCCTATCTGCTCTCATTTATTTTCTCTGTCCTGTGGTTCAAACAAGCTGAATAAGGGATTTTGGAGGCAGCTGCTGTTTGCCTTGCCTGTTGCAGGGAAGCACACACTGCTAAAATAGGATCAACTAGAGTAGAATCCTTCTCTTTTCCAATGAAAGCTTTGTTTATTGCACTGTTTACTGCAGATATATTGCTGCAGCCTTACACTCAAAGCCTGTGTTTCTCCAGCCCTCTTTCACCATGTTTTCAATGCCCATTCTAAATAAAAAAATGATTGGGCTCTGGTGATAGGATACTGTGAAAATGTATAGAAAGCTTAACTGTGTATAAGATAAAGCAGAATGATAACAGTATATTGAAAGCATTGCTAATAATTTTTGTCATACTGTAATAACATAATTAAATTTAAGCTTATCTAGAAGTCATTGAAATAAGAGAATCAAGTTCCAGGAATTCAGGGAAACTATTTGGAAGTTATTTTATGTGTATTTGTAAGTGTAGTTGTACTGTTATGTTTTGTTTTTTCTTATTTTTTCGTGTTTTCCTGTTGATGTTTGTATTATATGAGATGTTGTTATATTTGGTTGGTTTTATTGTGTCGTTGATATCATTTATGTTATTTAAATAAGTAAATTTGTTTTAAAATAAAATAAAACGAAAACAATACCTAAATACCTCCAGCTAGACAGGGAATGAGGAGGAAATAAGAGGAGGTGTAAAAAGAGTTTGTAGAAAATTAACTTCACTGACAAAGGCTTTAAGAGATTTTTAACTGAGATATGCCATAGGGGACCATACCATGGGAAAGGTTTATTTTAACCCTTTCAATTGTTTCTGCTTCTAATAATCACTTCTGAAACTAGAATTAGCTCCCACTAGTTTTTTGTCCCATCTCCATATGATGGGTTTAGAGAGGAAGAGGGAGATTTTTAAGGACTATGATTCTGTTATTTTTGAGGAGCTAAAATGCTTTCTTGGATTTTCCTCTAGATTTTAGGTTATTTTCTTTTGAAAAATTTATTTGTGCTTTGATTGTGTATTTCCATATGGCAGGGGTTTGGGCTGAATGGCCCTTGTGGTCTCTTCCAATTCTATGATTCTCTGATTTTTTAGATTTTAGGATTCTTTTTAAGATTTTTAAAAAAGGAAATAAAAAGTAAAATAACAGTAAAATAACAAGTAAAGCAATGAGCCATGTTTGTGTACATTGATGCTGACAGTAATTACTTTCAGTGGGGCTTTGTAGCAAGATGTACAAGAAATTATTTTTTTTTAAGTAACATTCCCAGCTCTGTTCCTATATCGGGGTGGTCTTTAGGTACAGCCTGAACAACAACAACAGGAACTGGCTGCGAATCGACCCTCTCAATGGCACAATATATACTGTGTCCCCATTGGATCGAGAAACTGAACGTGCCTACATGGTACAGGTTGTGGCAACTGAGCAAAGTAAGTGAAGACAAGTATTTAGTTCTTGTACCAGTTGAGGTTTTCAAAGTGGTCTGGGGCAGTGTTGTCATTAGGGGGGTGCAGGGGGTGCAGATCACACTAAGCGACACTCTTAGGGGGGACGTGACAACACTGCTCCTCAAAGACCATTTTTGGCAGAAATGGGCTGTGGCATTCATCTGCTTCCCTTTAAAATGCTTTAAGAGATGGTGGGAGTGGGGTGAGGCTCAGTGGGAGGAGAAAGGAGAGGCCCCAGAATTTTTTAAAATTATAATTTCAAATTTCAAAATTTCATTTTTTTTAAAAAAAAATAAATTTTGAAAATTTATTCTTTCTAAATTTTCTTTAAAAATATTAAATTTTAATCAAATTTTCACTACATGTATGTAAATACATTTAGGTTGTGTGTATGATATTGTAATTTGAAGGTATAATTTTAATTGTGCTAGTTCTTTATGTCACAACTGTTAGCATCACATTCAGTGGTATATGGGAATGATGATTGATGAGTAACATTAGTGCAGCATTACTAAGGGTTCTGTATGGTGTGAATTGGGAGGGGAGGAGGAGGCCAATGACTTGGGGGTGACACCATGAGTGACCACACTGGGTGACACCAACCCCAGGGACTCCACTGGTCTGGGGCATTCTGGTGTGTTCCCTTTCACACTGGTCCTCCCTGTCCCTGCTTCCAACATGTACATTTGGTAGCAAGAGGCAGGCAACTGTGAGCTGCCATTTTAAATTTTCCTCAATGTGCCAGTGTGCTGCTACATAATATATTTGGTAGAGGGGGGTTAAATTTTTTATTTTACTTATTCATACCCCGCTCTTCCACCACAAAGACTCTCAGAGCAGTTTACAGATTGCTAATTTGACAGTTCCTTGCCCTCGGGTTTACAGTCTAAAAATACATTGCACAAAAGGAGAAGCAAATGGCAGTGGGGAAAGGGATCAAGTCCAGCGGATACTGCTGGTCCATTTTTCTCTCCAAGGCCAGGTTGGTAGCAGTTAAAATGGAGGGAGGGCTACTAATTTTTCTGATGGAGTTGTACCTTGCCTATCCTCTTTCTCCAAAGCCAAGGTGATGGCAGTTGGAATGGAGGGAGGGTCTTCTATCTGGGGCTAAGCATGATGGAGCTGTGCCTGCCTCTTCTCTCCCTCCAAGGCCAAGGTGGTAGCAGTTAAGGTAGAGTAAGCGTGACCAGACTCTGTGGTAAGCGTGACCAGACTCTCTATCAGAGCTTAGCAAGAATAGACAGACACAGTTGTAAAGGAAGATAAACAAGTAGAACTTTGTTAATACTCAATGAGGTCACACAATAACCCCATAACTATTTAATCATTCACAGTTCCCCTAAATTTTATTCAGTTCTGCCTCCTTGGCTGACTGTCCTATCCCTATTACAGCTTTTCTCTTTCTCCATGCCATCTTTCCCCCATTTACCTGTATTATTTTCTTAATCTGCCTCCTGTCAGAGACAATCCACAGTTTTATATCTTTTCTCTTTCACGGGAAATTTTGTTTCACTTCCTTTTTTAAAACAGTATTACCAATTTTGCCAAAATGTGGAGCAAGTGAAATGAATGGGTCTGACCATCTCTGTTTATAAGTCTTGTAATATTGTGTTGTGGTCTGTTCACATCCACAGCTAAAGCATATCAGAGCTCCACAGCACAGCTGATACTGAACCTGAAAGATGTAAATGATAACCCTCCAAAGCTAGCAAAGGACTTTTTGTTCTTCTGCCACCCTCTCCAAGGAAATGAGAGAGCAAAGATAGAAGTCACTGATCCAGATGAGTTTTCGTATATTCCCAGATTTTCTTATGTACTCTTGGGTGACAGCACAATACAGAACAGCTGGAACGTTTCTAAAGATGGTAAGTTTAGAGCCAAAGGCATTAAAGTGCCAGTGCGGTGTAGTGTTTTGAGTGTTGGACATTGGGAGACATGGATTCCAATCTCCACTCGGCCATGCATGACTTTGAGCAAATTACGCTCTCTCAACTTCAGAGGAAGGGCAAACCCCTTCTGAATAAATTCTGCCAAGAAAAATCTATAATGGGCTTTAGGATCACCATAAGTCGGAAATAACTTGAAGGCACACAACAGCAAAATCCATGGAAGCACATAGTAATTGTAGACAAAGTATAAAATCAGGATGAACTACATGAACTACATGTTCCCCAGGATCACAACTTCCTATTGTCGGAGTACCTTTGGTTATTTCCCAACATTGAAGACATTTTTGCTCCTTTGTCAGTATTTGGAATCCATTTTTCAGCCCCCAGTTTGGTGTGGCTGTGAAAAACAACTAGGTGCGGCTATCCACGATCTTGTGGGAACTTGTACAGCCCCCAACCCAAAGCAATTGCTCAGTTCTGATTTATATGGATTTCAAACTGAAAATTCATGCAAGTGCTGTTGAGATTCAGGTAATGGGCATGACCAAAGGTATATCCATACTACACAGTTATAGCATTTTGATACCACTTTTTTCCCCATGGTTCCATTCTATGGAATCCTGTTTGGTGAGATATTTAAACATGTCTGCCAGAGAGCATTAATGCTGTAGTTCAGGGGAGTGGACTAGAGTTCTCTAGCAGGGAATTTTGGGCACCTCACCAAATAACCCAGGATTCTGTAGGATGAAGCCACTGCAACTACAATGCTGTTAAGCTGTTATAATTTTGGCCAAAGTCTCAGTCATCTATTGGAGAATTAAACCTGTCTAATTGAAACTAATGTTACAATGAAGATCTGAGTATTTGCTTGTAATGTTCCAAATGAATGAATGCTTGTGTTTAATCACCCTCACCTCTTCTTCATTTTTGTTATTATCAGCGCTATTTTCATTTTTTTTTTTTTCTGTTTACAATTTATGCTTAATTAATCCACTGTTTGGACTTACAGGCCTGCATGCTTACATTTCTCCAAAGAACATAAATCTTGAAGAGAAAAGCTATGACATACCAATACAGATTAATGACAATGGAAGGCCACCTATGCAAGGAGTTGTCTATCTGCAAGGTACAGTGAAAATCACATTCATGCTCTTTACTGTTTTCTTTTTTCATGGTGCATGACAGTTTTATTGTTTCGGACTCCCCAAAACTGTGCCTTTTTTTCCCACAGTGAAAGTGTGCCGGTGTGTAGAGCAAAGGTGCTTCTTAGAAATTGATTCTCCCAGTTCACTTCCAACAGTGGCGATGGCAGTTGGCATCCTCGTTGCTGTATTGGTAGTTATTGGTGAGTGGCTGTTTCAAATGGGTTGCTTATGATCTAGACTGCTGGGGTTATTCATCCATTGGCATTAATAATTCCTCCTAGATTAGGGGGTGAGCAATAATGAAAATTTACATCAAAGAAGAGGATGTGCTTGGACAGTATGTATTCACTGGGTATATCCCGTTATGAGCTTTGGAAAAGTTACTTTTTTAGAATAGCTCTATCTTTTCGGTCAGCAAATGAGATGGCAAGGAGTATGATGATGAGATTCAAAGCATTAGCTGGTAGTGGAATGAATAATAAACCTATGATTACACTGCACTCTTTGTCTGTCTCTATCAATAATATGGATACTAAGAGTGGCCTTCCACATGTTGTTGGATGAGACATCCCAGGATCCCTCACTGGCTAGGGCTGATGGGAGCCACAGGCCAAAAACATTTGGAGGGCCACATGTTCCCTGCCTTGCCCTGATGTATGCTGAGAATCAGGGGCTAAAAGCAGGGTTTTTAGACAAGGGTCCTTCCCAGCCCTATTTGCAGATGCTGGGGATTGAAAATAAAGCTTTTGGATCCCCCCCCCCCCCCGCAAAAATTCAAGACCTGAGACTATGTAAAGTTCTGTCAGAAATAAGGATGGGCTGAAGATCACCTTGTAAGTTTTCTGGACGAATAGTCATTTGAACACATTCCAGTCTTTTACCGTTCCACAGGTCTAGCTTCTATAGCAAACTGGTTTGAAGCTAAAGATCTAGAATTCTTTCTAGCAGTGAGTTCCACAGGAACTTGAACCCCCATTACATGAAAGACAGAGCAACCTTATCAGCTCACTCCTCCTGAGAAGCTGGAATGGCATTTTAATACAAAGTAGCTGCTAAAGAAGAAAAGCGGTGAGAGAAGCAGGCTTACATATAGGGCTGATCTAGATTGGCAAAAAGAGGTGTGTTCATGGCTGCATGAAAGTGTAGCCTTTAGATGAGAAAAAGGGAAAGTGTGCCATGAAAACACTTTTTTTGCGTTTTAGGGGAGAAGAAGCACCTTTAAAAAGGTGCTGCTTTTCCCAGCTTCTTTTTTAAAAACGGCAGAACAGCGCAGCTGCATCTAAAGGCTGCAGTGCAGCTGCGCAGTTAAAAGGCTGCTATATATTTAAAGCGCCCATTTAAAGGCAGCGATACAGGTGCGGATCAGAATGGATCGTGAGTTGGGAGCATGCGTGGTGTGGAGTTCAGTTCTAATTAAAACGCTTAATACCCTGCAGGTGTAAAAGCTGTGGTTTAATTGCGCAGTTTTTTAAAACTCCCAAACCCTAGCTCCAGCCCTAATCTGAACCCTAGACATGCGCAGTAGGGACTCTGGGATGCTGTAACTGTTATTCTACTGTGCATAAAATGTCAATTCATTCACAAAATAAAGGTGTTCGTTCATGATGCATCAGTGCAACTGCACAGTTTAAAAAAAGCAGTGAAACCGCAATGATAATTTGAAAGATCCTCATAACTGTAAAATTGTCTGTATGGTGTACCTGCGCAGCCACGCAGTTTGCAGCCACAAACTTCGTACCTGCGCAGTTCGCAGCTGGCAAGGAAAAAAAATTAAAGGTTCAGTGCAGTTAAAAGCCGCGTTCATTGCCGCTGGTGCAGCTGCTCCGCCTGTGTTTGTAGCGTTCTGACAGCTTCCAATGTAGTTGCTGAGCCACAGAAAAGACTTCAGATAAGTCGTTCCCACACCCCTCAGTCTAGCTGCCCTGTACCTTTTAAATGCACACCTGGGGCTTGCAGTGTAGCTGCTAAGCATTAAGGAAAAGGCAACTTCATGTCACACTTTCCTGCCAATCTAGAAAGCCCCACAGTGTTTATGTCAGTTTGAAAAATATATGGCAGTATGACAGATGCCATAAAGAAGGGAATGAGAAAGGAAAGCATACAGTAGAAATATGAGGATACAGAATTGGACATGTGGCATCTAGATTCAAGTCACTGCATGGCCATGTAAAGCATACTGTAGATAATTTTCAGTGAGTCATCAAAGCTACTGTACTGAAGTTTGAGGGCGGAAAATTATATAGTTTCATTTCAGGTGATGGCTATCCTGTACTCCTTATAGAAAGGATGAGAAACATATTTGCCAAGCGGATGCAAATTCATCACAGCATTCATCAATGACAGTTTCAGAAGTTTTCAGAGAGGAAACCTCAGAGGGGAAGAGAATTTGTTATAGTCAATAAATATCACAGTATAAAGCCAAGACCATGTCACTTTTCAGTGCATTGTGTTCAGAACCCAAGTATTATGCTTCTATTTGCAAACCTTTAACCAGTTTCTTCCAGACTTTATCTGATTTGCTCTCCCAGTGAGCAACACCACTCTGTAGTCAGGAATGTAGGATGCTGCCTTTAATAGAGCCAGAGCAAGATCTTGGAAAAGTAACTTTTTGGATGACAAGTCCTAGAATTCCACAGCCTGCATGGCCGCTGACAGTAATTTTCTAGCATTTCTGCTTTTTCTAACAGAACGGAACCAGGGACCTTCTGCATGCAAAGCATGTATTCTACAACTGAGCTATGGCCCTTCCTCTATAAGCTCAACAATATGATGAATTTAATAAAATTTATTATGTTTCTACTAAACAAAACATAACTATAATACTAGATTTCACTGTGCTGTGTCTGACAGGCAAAAGTTGATAGAACTTAAACAAACTCAACGGCTTTTTTTTCCAAAACAAGACAGAATCCTTTTCCAAAACAAGACAGAATTTTTGAAAACAATTTAAACATCAGAGGAGCCAGGATGACTGACCAACTGAGGAATATGGCCCTCAAATGTGTAATTAAACATAAACAAATATTCACAGCACTGTGATTCTTGAAAAATTATTGGAAGCAGTCTGAGTTAACTAAGATTTGGTTTTATAGATGAATAGCAGTGAGAAAGCATGAATAAAATAAAGCAGCTTCATGTACAAAGGGAACAAGCAAACCAAAGGAGATGTCATGACAAAGAAAAGAAAAGAAAAGAAAAAGAGCTCATATCACAATGAATCATGAGACAACAGGACCTTGTCGCACTTTTGAGACTAAGCAAAAGAAGCTGCAGCATAAGCTTTTGTGGACTTGGTCTACTTCCACAGATGCATGGAATGGACTGGTGCCTAGGAAGGACCTTTATAATCAGGCTGTATGAATAGCCATAGAAATGCAAAAGTTGTGGGTATGGTGATGAGGTGACAACTTCAGTTTTACTTATGGTCACTGAGGGACAAAGGCAGGAGGAAATACGTTGCCTAAGAGTGGGTGAATGGTGATATTATGAATGGTGGAGAGAGTTTTAGAATGTGGTGTGTCAACTTAGTCAAACTCCCTCCACCGTTCATATGGTCATCCCGCCAAGCTCACCTTAGGCAACTTCTTTCCTCCTGCCTTTGTCCCTCAATGCCCATACCAACTATCTTGTCACCTCACCACCATACTCACACATTTTGCATTTCTATGGTTATTCATACAGTTGAATTATAAATGTCCTACCTGGGCACCATTTCACTCCATGCATCTAAGGAAACATACCAAGTTTATGAAAGCTTATGCTACAACTTCTTTCACACAGTTAGTCTCAAAGGTGCTACAAGATTCCCTCACATACTGATATTTCAAACTTACATGGCTATGTCTCTGAATTCATATAATCATTGTAAAAATTCATATCATGATTGTACTTAGTTCCAGTATGGAAGCAAAAACAAAAAAAATTGATCCACAATTCGATACCAGGAAATAACAGCCAGCAGAAAATAAACTTAGATTCATGCTATTCTGTTCCTTGGCCAGGAGCTGAAAAAATCATGGGGATAGAGAAAACAGAAAAGAGAAAGCTAGAACATCCCATGAGGTTAAAGCCATTATCCACCATGCCTCGCCGAAAATATATTAGTGGTGTTGCTTATTAATACCTCAATTTCCTTGATGTGAGATTTTAGATTATTTTTGGAAATTGGAGTGAAAGCCTCATTCACTTTAGTATCAAAAGCCTTGATCAGGATTATATTATTAATTAATGTATTTATTATGTATATTTACATCTCACTTTTTGTCCAAGTACTGTGCATAGCATTTCTCTTCCCCCATTGTATCCTTACAACTCCAGACAAAAAGTGATTGGTTCAAAGCAACCTGTCAGGCCTCGATGCAGAATGAAGCTTGGACCTCTCAAGGACCACTCTAATCGATACACACAGTAATCGGTGCACACCACACTGAATCTCCCAGTTAACCACTACTCCATTCAAGTGTTGCTGGAATTCACCAGGGCAGAGAAACCTTTTGTATGGTGGTTCCCAAAATGATACCATGAAATCATTTTCTTGCTCAGAGTCTGCAGATGAGCTTCAGCTGGTCTTGAATTAAATAAAGCAAACTTATTACTGTGACAGGGAACAAAGCTCAGCTATGAGAGGGATTGTAGTTCACTGGTCACAATAAGCACATGCTTTGCCTACCAAAGGTTCTAATGTTAATCACAATTTGTTACTATTTAAAGGGTCAAGTAGGTAGTAAAGGGAAGGAACTCTGTCAAAGACCCTGAACAGTTGCTGCCAACCAGAACAGATAAAACTGTGCCAGAGGAACAAAACAGTCTGAGCAGGGATAAACCAGATTTCTGTGCAATGAGAGAAACTGTTCACACCACTAATACATAGAACTTAAAGGATAATGACCCAAGTGCAAATAAAACTCCTTTACTGATTTAATATGTACATAGCAGCTCAGGTTATGCTGAATAGGGTATTTTAAAAGAGGAAGGTATGTAAATACCATGAGCTTCTCTGGTTATAATATCATTTGCCTTTGATATCATTTATGAAATATTAATTTTAAATATATTGCATTCCCAGTCCTATCCAACCAGTGTGAAATCCTCATTTGAAAGAAAGCACTCTCAGTACAGCCACAGGCATTAAATCTCACTGGCAACTACAGCTGATTTAACATACAGTGATCCGCTGGTATTCATGGACGTTTGGTTCTAGGAACCCCCATGGATACCAAAAACCATGGATGCTCAAGTCCTATAATATTTTCAAGCTGTGGATGGTAGAATCCATGGATAAAAAAATCAGTGGATATGGAAGGCCAACTGTATTCTGGGATATTAAGAATGAAAGCAAGTTCTGAAGCTTAGCCTGTCAGGTTGTGGTTTGGTTTAGACACCATCTGTTCTGTCTTGTGGATACTGCTGAAACACTCAAGTGCATACTTACTTGGTCATAAGAGTGAGTGCATTCAATGGGTGTACCTTGCAAATGTGTGTATGATTGCATTGTTAATATTGCAATCTTAAATTCACTTAAGAGAGAGTACAGAGAGGAATTTACTTGAGAGGCAATAGACATTCATAAGATTGTAACTTAAAAATGTGGCTTTTCTTCACCTGCAAGGAATTTGCAAAATATTAGTTTGCTATAATATTGTCTTTCCAAACCCAGCACCCTCCAGATGTCCTGGACTACAACTACAATTGTTCCCAGACAGCATGTGGTATGTGGGGACAATGGGAGTTGAAGCCCAACACACCTGGAGGGTCTTCAGTTGAGGGGGGCTGGCTTAAAATATGATTTAAACATCTCAGTTTTTGTTTTGTCCTTCCAGGTGTCATTTTGGGGATTGTGTTCCTCCACCTCAAACGCAAAAAGCAGAACCAACAGAAGGCCACCAGAGCAAATGCCGCTAGCCCATCCGAATTGCAAAACTTGACGTAATTGTCTATTGAAAGAAGCTTTTTAAAAAAAGACCTTGTATTTCTTGCTGTTGTTGATGTTACTGTTGTTTTTTTGGCATCAGCAAATACAGAGCTTGGGATTTATTTTTTTAATTGGCTACAACTTCTAAAATGCCCTAGCCACCATGGCTGGAGGATTCTAAGAGTTGTAGCCCCAAACCATAACTTTTCCTTCTACAAGTACATTTATTACCTTTCTTACTTTACTCCTTCAGCCAGAAAAGCAGACCCACAGTAAGAGAATGGACTTGCTCCCTTGTGTCATTTTGGTGCTGGGGCCAAACTATACATGATATTAAAACTACTGCATATACTTGTGTATAAGTCAACCTCATGTATAATTCAAGCAGAGGTTATAGGGCCAAAATTATGTATTTTGATATAACTGACAGTAAGGGCTGTTCAACAGTGGAACACACTCCCTCGGAGAGTGGTGGAGTCGCCTTCCTTGGAGGTCTTTCAACAGAGGCTGGATGGCCATCTGTCAGGGATGATTTGATTGGGAGTTCCTGCATGGCAGGGGGTTGGACTGGATGGCCCTTGTGGTCTCTTCCAACTCTATGATTCTATGATTCTATAACCTGTGGATAAATTGAGGGTAAAACTTAGGGGCAAATGACGAAGCCAAGGAAAATGATACCAAATACTACTGTTTTCCCAGCAAGTCATTCAGAAAGGCCAGAAGTGGGGGTTGGTACTTCTTTTACAGAGAGCAGGGGGTCGGTATTTCTTTTAGCTTCTTTCAGGATAGACTGAGTTCTTGGCTTTTTCCAATTTACCCAGAAGAGGTAACAGTTCCTATTTTGATAAGAATACTTAAGGTACAATACTTTCACTGACCCATGGATCAGTCAACTTAGGTTTCTTGGGTGGGTTTTTCTAGACCTATACATGAGTATAAACAGCAAGCTATTATATTTGGCTCAATGAGTATTTCACTGCATTTGTCCTATAAAGGGACTTCTGAACATTGGATAGAAATGGACTTCAATTTTCAAAAGGTATTGTGGGGTGGGTGATGAATGGAGAAACAAATTTGAGGACTCCTTTTAGTACCTTTCTTGTTCCAAGTGAGCAGGTCCCTTGAGGGTAGGGACGGATGATGAGCCCATTTTGATTCTCTGCAGACCCTTCCTCCATTTCATCTTAAAACAACTTGTAAACTGCATGACTTGAATGTTGGTATTTTCCTAACCCCCCTTCCCTTCCTGCATGCTTCTTTTTAAAAACAGTAACAACAATACAGCTTTGTCTGATGAAGAAATGTCGCTCCAAAACAGAAATTTCAGCTTGTCTGGTGGTACATTAATAGTGCTACCACAATATGGACTTTATTTCAATGAGATTTACATCTGGATAAGTATGATTAGAATTGCATACTTATACTACTAAGGATGTAGGCCAGCGCACACTTTCTTAAGAGTAAGTCTCCATGAGCACAGTGAGATTTACTTCTGAATAAATATGCATAGGGATTTGTGTTGTAAATAATTTTCCATTTGCTCCCCTATAAGGGTATGTCAAGATCTGCTGTCTTGTACTGACTAATGGTAGGCCTAGCTTTCATATAAAGGCTACAGCTGAAAAGAAGAACAAACATTTCTCCAGGAGTTCAATGGTGTCTCCAACTCCTGACTGTAGGATTAGTAGGTTTTCTTTGATTCCCTTTAATAAACATTGGTCAAGAGATCCTGCATCAGGAGAAGAAACAAAGTTCTATCATGGTGGGTCTGTGAAACATCTCCCCCTCCACTGCCACAAGATTCACCTTCCTGCTGTCACCTTGCATGGCCACGTAATGGCTGAGGAAGAATAGAGCAGAGGACAACTAAAAAGCATCTGGCTATGTGACTATAGTAAGACACACAATGAAGATATAATTCCAGGAGGATGACCAGGAGGTTCTGAAAAATGTCTTCATCACTGTGCATCTGGGTATAGTCACATAACAGATACTTCTCAGTGGTCCTCTAGTCTCCTCTGGTAACTATGAAAGGTAGGTTCATAGAATCATAGAAGTGTTGGAAGAGACAACAAGGTTGTTAAGGATTTGTTCACTGTGAGAGAGAAGAAAAGAATTCTGACCACTGCAACAACTGCAAAAAGACATACGCAGGCATAAATTGGGCTTGCACGTATGTATATGATTAAAAGGATGCCAGCCCTTGATTACTAGAAGTTAAACCTCATTTTTCCTTTTCTGTGTGCTCTAAAGATGACACTATCAGTTTCATATATTAAGTCAGTTGGGAAGGAAATTAATATGGATACCTGAAACATTTAGAATATTATGTGTTACTCTTTACTGAGTGATGGACAGCCTGTTGTTTATCACCTTTTCTGGATTCCTTAGATCCAAACCTATGCCTTTCCACTTGTACCTCAGCATAAACAACACATAACAGTTCCTGCTGAAAAATGTGGTTGTGTCTTTGTGGACAGTTAGTAAATCCCCCCTTGTTTGTGGGATTTACACAGATATGAATTAAAATATGATATTTGGCAATGAGGGATTTATTTAAGCCTGAGGGCCAAATTTAATTAACAGAATTTTTCTGGGTCACATTTTAGTGGTGAACAGGAAACAGGAAAAAAGGAGGACATAAAACACCAGCATGTTTAAAGTGTTCCATTGAGTTTTTAATGATGCTTAAGGTTCTTTCTCTCTTCAGTTTTAATTTCCCTCTTAAATTGTATTGTTTGCTCCATTGATTGTTTTTTGTGTGTGATTGTAATGGGTTTTTTTATTGTACATTGTTGTGGGTAAAGCATGCAGTTTATAAATTTAATAAACAAACCAACAAAGAAAGGTCTAGTGTGGCAGTGATGTTACATTTTGTGTGTGATTCTTCTGCCACATAGCACATCCTTTGCTATTGCAACTTCCATGTGGAATGTGTTTGTGAAACAGTTTCACCAAGCACTTTTTGGATGTTACATGTGATGTCAATGGTAACAAGTAGCACAATCCCTTTCCCATGTTTGAGCCATTCTGTGATCTCATGTCTCATTTTCCCCCTGCCCCGCAGAAAATAAGAAGAAAAGCAAATAGCAATGGTGTATATCAGTAAGGCCACCTCTTTCTTCTGAAAAGAGGACCCTGCTGTTTAGCATACACTTCCTGCCATTCTTTTCTTATTTAAATTTAATGCCTTTCTACTACTGTGTTGTTCAAAAGAAGGGGATTAGTAAGTGAGAGAGAATAATACAGATTTCTTGAAAATGTGTAACACCATTTATGACAGCTAAGCTGGTTCCTTATCCATGTACTACAAGTGGACTTTATATTGATGTCTCGCCTGTAAGTTAAGAGTCAGGAATACAGTTTGGAAAAGTTGCTTTTGTGGAATGCATCTCCCAGAATCCCATTGGCCATGCTGGTTGGGAGTTTTACTCAAGGACCGGGATCCTTCTGAATCAAAACTAATCACAAAATAGGTTATAGATTTGACAGTTTGGATGCTCCCTCAAAAGCAGACTTATCTCTACTCCTGTACTAGAATCTGTGATCTACATTGAGGCTTTTCCATTGCTAGTATGAAAACATATTGCCCACCATGCTTCAGAATTACTTTGAAGACAATAGTTCCATAATTCTCTGGACAGCTGAGTCTTATACAGTAGTCTAAAAATAACTTCTGAGCTCTGACCACTGAATTCTGTGAGGGTCATTATCTGGGTAAATATATGAACACAGCTCTTAGACAATAGACTACACTTTGAGAAGCATTCCTTGATACAAGAGACTGTGGATTTAACCAGAGAAAATGATGGAATCTGCAGTATAGCCAAGTTGATAGAATTATCATGGATAAAGATGGATAACAACCCTTTAAAGGAAGGTTTATGTGTAAGGAATTCTATCTCTGTTTAGGATACTGAGCTCCATGCCTCAAAAATCCACTTTTGTGCCTGTGATTCTGATTTTTTTAAAGCTGTTTTCTAACTTTAGCCTGGTTACAGACTTTTTGCCAAGGACAATATTATAACATAACAGACCCGCTGATGGAATCATTGGAGAATGTGTCCCATGACTCTGTTTCTGAGATGACTTCTCCCTGCAGTTTCTTTTCTTAGGCAAAAAGCCAGTAGAAAAATGTTTACACTAATTTTGTTGTGATTTGGATTGTTTCTCTTTCAGTTTTAAGTGCAAAGTTTAGAATTCATCTTATGCACAAATTAATTGGTCACCGATACTCTTTGGTAAACATATACCAGGAGTTTAGCATCTGACTTAGAAGGGAAAGCATACTGCTGTAGCTAAAAGTGGGGAGCAGTGTATATTTGGTTTAGCAAAGTACAGTACATCTGTGCTATTCATAGAATGTTGACCATAAGAGTAACCTATTAATAATCATGCCACCCCTACGCAGATGGAACAAGTTGGGCTGGATTACGCACACTTAAGATTTTTTTTTAAAATCTCATTCAAATTCTGCACCACATGTCTCTAAATGATTCACATACCGGTACCTATTTACGTACATTTTTCTATTTTGTACAATTTTATTTTTCTTCCACTAGTCATCAAGTAAGGCACTGAAGACTAGGTCCTTTTCATTGTAAATATTATTATCTTGTTCTCATGCAGTTGAAATTGCCTTCAGAACTTCATGGCTTTCCTTGCAATCTTAAGGACTAGAAATGCAGGTCAAAAAGTGAGATCCTCCTGTTTCTGAATCTCATACTCACTACCAATGAATACTTGTGTAGTCAAAGGTCACACACTCAGTTAAGTAAGCAATGAAAGCACTGGGGAAATGTCATATTCCATTATACTTCCATTGTTGACATTAGCAAACGTGCCATAAAAGCTGGAAAGTTGGGGTGAAATCCCATAGCCCCTCACATCTTTCCTTTCTAAATATGACCCTGTTTCTTTCTTGCCTTTTCTTTTGAAAGTCTTGGAATGTGCTGGCTGTGCACATTGCTTTGACTTTCTTGAACTTCTGAGTGGGATCTTTTCCAGTCTGGATTTCACCCTTTGCATTCTGCACAGACAACCTTCTTGAAGATCACAGATGTTCTTCTTCATGCCAAATAAAGAAAAACCTTCCCCTATATTCAGTTCTTATTCTTCTTGCTCTTTCTGTGGATTTTGAAAGAGTTGTTCATGCTCTTCTGTTCAACTCCTGTTGTCGCCTAAGGACAGGACTGCCACATTCCAGCTCCTCAAAATTGGGGCAGGCAATTTGTATATCACACAAGTTATTGTAATAACTCATATTATGCATTTGCATAGCCATTATGCAAATTTAGCACATTAATAATTGCTGTTTTTTTTTACCACTATGTTTCAGCCCTGGTTGTTTACAGTAACTTGTCAGTTAACTAATGTACTGCACACTTTAAATCTTTGCTTGGTTGTAGAATGTGCTGTGTAACTTTTGATCATGATTAGTTCTTGGTGTTGTGGTGGTGACATCATCATCATCTTATCAACCACAGGCACTTGTAGTTTTGCTGTACTCTCATCATATCAGTTTTTATTGTTAGCAAAAAGGTACAGATCCATTAAAAATATCTCAGGAAGCTGGTGGCAGTGAAGTCCATCTTATTCAAAGGGAAATTGCAGAAGAAGGTAAGGACAAACTTACAAACCATACCTCCTGCTCTTATACTTTGTCTAACCCTGAACCTGCTTTTCCTCCTACCTTTGCACTACACCACATTGCATGCTTTCTTCTCTCCTTTCCTCTTTCGGTTCACCTCATGCCTTCAAAAAATCTTCTTCCTTTACTCTTCAGCTACACCTCTCTGCCTTCTTTGCCTCATCTTGCACATTTGTCTTGCTCCTCCTTGCTTCTTGATTCCACTGTTTGTATCTCCCACCCTCTCTTTGCCTAACCTGGCGCCACCACAGGTCCCTCTCTTTCAGTTCTATCACATTTTGCCTACCTCTCTTACTCTTGCACCCTGTCACTACTCCTCTCAACCCTCTCTTCCCTCCATTCCCCTCCCTTGCCTTAATTCACACCTTTGCCTTGTATTCCTTTCTTGCTACTTTCACTCCAGCTCTTGTACCTTCCACTCTCCCTTTTTCTCTTCCCACGTCTTTCCCCTTACCTTGTGCTGTTTCATCTTTATTGCAACCTGCACCCAGCTGTTGCACCTCTAACCCTACCTTCCAACTGCTTCATTTCATGTGGCTGCTATCTGCTAAGGGGCAGTTTTAAACAGAGGACAGTTAAGCAAGCAGCAGTATTGCTACTACTCCAAGACAAAGCTGGAAGAGAAAGAAATAGAGCAAGGTGGGGAGAGCTGGCAACAGGAGGACAAGGTGGGTTGGAGGGAAGGTGGCAGTAATAGAAATGTCCCTTTCCCTCCAACAGTGAGTAGGAGTACCCCAAATGCCTCTCATCAAATGGAACTAGTTTATTTTTTCTGGACATCTAATAAAAATGCATAATATTGCTGTGTCAAGCAAGTCATAAAAAGCAACAGACTCAATAGAAACCTTAAATACTAAGCATTGTATTTCAAATTTTACACTATTTTGTTGTATCCCTTCTTCTGCACTGCAATGATCCCGTTTGTTTTGTGTGCAATGGGTTCTGCAAAGAAGGCTGCTTCAGCTAGACCTTCTTTGATGAACTACTCTTTCCTGCAGTGTTGCATCACTGACCCAGGGAATCAAGAGAGGAATCGAGAGAAGATGGTTATCAATGTCAGTTGTAGCTGTGAGATGTCTCTTGTTGGCTGCAGAGGTTGTGAGGGATAGCCTTATTTCTTACAAAACAATTGAACAGAAGAGTGACTACATTTTCCTCTGTAACTCCACTCCTACAAGCACTACAGACTTACTTAAAATGGCCCAAATGGGTGCCAGGTGGTGTGCTTGGAATACACGTACATCTTGGTCATGTAGGTGGATGGTAAGTCTATCTATTCTAGGTTTTGTTATTTTCATTTATTGTTATATTCATTTACTGTAATAATCTTCAGTATTATAGTTTTTATGCTGATTATACACAGTTTTATTGTTACACCCCTCAAATGTCTTCTGACATACAACATCATATCACAGTATTAACATATTACATCATATTACATATCTCAGCTGTTTTAGCATGATTGCTTCATTGTCACCTCAAATTTAATATTACAGTTGGCCCTTCATTTTTGTGGGGGATCTGTTCCGGACCCCCCTTCCCAAAATGGAGGCTCACGCATATTCAACCCCTATAGGCTTGAATGGGGTGCAGCATGCATGCGGGGGGCAGCCCATTAAAAATAGTGGAGGTCACCCTTCTGCAAATTTTCAAGGTCATGGATCTGAGATCTGCGAGTTAGGAAGGGCGACTGTATAGATGACTGTACAATATCATCAGCATATATTAGGATAGCCATTTTACTGTTTCTTATTGAAGGAGGGAAAAGATCTGGGCAATTTAACATAGTTATAATATCATTAGCATAAAGATTAAACAGAAGGGCTGCTAATAAGCAACCTTGTCTGACTCCTTTTGTTATACAAATTCCTTCCGTCAATCATTTATCTGTGCTAATCCGTACTCTCATGGATGTATTAGTGTACAACTCTTGAATTAGGAATAAAAGCCTCTTATTGATATTGGACTCAGCGAGCTTGTTCCATAAATTATTCTCTTTAAAGAGATCAAAGGCTGAACAAAAGTCAATGAATGCCACAAAAAAAAAAAAAAAATTGGAAGGACTCTGGTTTCTCTTTAGATCTGAATATAACTCAGATGAAATTATAGTCACCCCTCTGTTTTCATTGACATGAAGTCCGCAATATCAATTATTCACAGAGGGGCGAGCCCCATTGGCTAAAATGACACGTATGCAGGAGCATGCAGCCATTCAAGCCAATGGGGTTTGAATATATGAGAGTTTCAATTTTCTCAGGGGAGTCTAGAACGGATCCCCCACCAAAATGGAGGGGCGACTGTAATTGTTTTTTCCTCCAAAGCCTCTTCATAGTCTGCATTCTTTATTACTGCTAATAATCTTCTTCACCTTGGTGAAGAAACATATATGCTTAGTTTTATTATAGTTCACACAGAGGCTAAGTTGCTAAGTCATGTTACTTTTTTCTTTATATCTCCAGATCATTTCTGTCTGCTTCTTCTGCAGAGACCTTAGTTCCTGCTTTAATCATTTCTCATCTTGACTACTGTAATTCTCTGTTAACCAACCTTCCATTAACTGGTCTTACTTTCCTAGTCTCTTTCCAACATTCTGCCACTTAGATTATATTTTCAGCACATCATTTTGATTGTATCATACCACATTTAATGTTCCTTCAGTAGATGTTAATACCTGCTTAATTTAGTTTTTCCGTCTTTTAGCCCTTCTTTCTCATTAATGCCTTATTTAGGATCTTTGTTCCATGAACTCCATGTTTCTTAACCAAACCAGGGGTTTTTTTGCTCCTTTGCTCAGCTTCATTCTTTCTCCATTCTTGCTCCATTCTCTTTGAATCATCTCCCTGAAAATCTGCAGGCAGTGCCTTTAATTACTGTTATTCAATTTAAATTAAAACCTTCATTTATTTTAAAGCCTTCAAAATTCTGGAATAGTTTGTCCTTACAATTTTACATAATCACAGTATGTGAATGTTGTTGTTGATGATGATTTGTGCCTTCAAATTGTTTCAGACTTATGGTGTCCCTGATGTGCTTACCAGTTTTGGTACCAAATGACAATCTGAGCCATTTTATGTTTCTGCTTTTACATCTGTTGACTCTTCCTTTTGGATGTCATCAAAGGGAGCCTAACAAGAGCCAATGAAAAGTCATTTGATGGCTGATTTAATCAAGTCCACTCTCGGCTGGATTTACTTAAGGAAATGAGCAGAGAGGTTATAGAACAGGAAGAATTTTGAAGTGAATGATGCAGCCATGATTGATTTGCTTTGCCTGAGATGCAAAAGAAAGCTTCTGAACTTCATTATTATTGATGGCAAGTGCCAATTCAATAATGAATGGTATTTTCATTGACCCTTGAGAAGCAAATGTTTATTATACAAATAGAATAGTGAGGAGCAGTCATAGGCCAAGTTTCTTCTCCCCTGACACCAGAACACAGCCATAAAGAACACAATGTAGAATATACTCTGTCAGTTCAAAAAATTGGTCAGATGTCACATCATATGTGACAATGGAGTTTATCACATGGAAGGAAATTCTCTCAATTTCGAATGGAGCCAATTTGAATTCATGTAAATTCGCTAGTTTAGCGAATTTACGTGAATTCTAATTGCGTTCAGAATGCGTTCAGAATGACTTCCCATTGCCCAAAAACGACCCCCCCCCCATTGCCCAAAATTGCATGAGATACTCTAATACACAGTTACGTGAAACCCCATGATTGCATTCGGAATGACTTCCCATTGCCCAAAATTGTGTGAAATACACTCATACACAATTACGTGAAACCCCATAATTGCATTCGGATTGCCATTGGAGTATATCCCCAAATTCTGTCATATGTTAAACTCCAATGAAACATGACCAGACTTCTGGTTTTTTCTATTAATCCAAGCAGTATCCGGATAGTGCTATGCTGACAGTGGAGTTCTGGGAGTAAATTGTTTAAAAACCCTTTTCTGAACTCTACGTTTGAGTCCCCATACTGGGGCTACTTCAGCTGCAGATGGTGGAGAATTTCATTGCTATGGCAGTTACATTTGCTAGCCACCCAGGCCAAGATTGTGCATCAGACACATAGCCATGATGTTGTAGTTAGGCTATCCTGATCTGATTCCGCCCCCCCCCCCCCAACCCACCTTAAAATCCAGTTAGCTGCACTGAATGGATGGACCTCTGTGGCACTGGCAAGCAAGGTGCTGAAGGATGATGGGACCAGCTCCTTTCCACCAACAGTCAGCAGTGACACAAACAGAAGGAAGGCCTCCTGTGGGCACCTCTTGCAGCTTCTCAGAGCAATAGTGAGAAGAAAAATGAATAGCATCCATCCTGCTAGTGGATTAAAATTGCACAAGTCCAATTCACACCATCATATCCCACTTTTTTGGCTGTTGCAGACAACTGAATTCTGTCCTGACCATGCAATGGCCAATTTTCCAACAACTTATGCTTTCAATGTGTCTCCTCCTGCAAAACAGCCATTTTATGTTAATAAAAAGTGGGGGGAGCAGCAGAGATGCATTTAGTTATTTCCTTTAGTCAGATGTACAGCAATAATAGCATTATCCTCAGACTCCTTCCAAGAATTCTTGGAATTAAGGTCCCTAAGGATGCTTGTCACAGTGAGTCCAGCTAGACAAAATTGTCGTTATCTGTCTTTGAATCAGTCTCAACTCATGGTGACCCTGTGAATAAGACATCTCCAACCCCCCATCCTCTACCTTCCTGCTTAGGTCCTGCAGGCTCAGGCCTATGGTCTCCCTAATTGGCATGTGGTCTTCCTCTCTTTCTACTTTCCTCCACTTTCCCCAGCATTATTGTCTTTTCTCATGAGTCGTGCCTTCCCATTATGTGGCCAAAGTATGACAAAGTATGGCTTTCCATTTAACAACTCCCAAACCTTTCTGTGGGGAAATTCCAAAGTGTTGTTTCCCAGAGGTCTTGTGAGGCTGAGGTCATGGTAGCCCGGCTGACTACCTGATCTCTTCGCCTCCCAATACAGTAATGGCGGGCCCTCCTGGGAAGTCAGCTTGGGGTTATGGGGGGACCTCCACACTCCAAAATTTTATAAAACTCCAGATATGCTAACATAAGTAGCCATTTGTTTGTCCTTTTAGCTGTCCACAGTATCCTTAGCTCTCTTCTCCAGCACCACATCTCAAATGAATTAATTTTCTTCCTATCAGCTTTCTTCACTGTCCAGCTCTCAATTCCATGCATGGTAATAGGAAATAATAATAATAATAATAATAATAATAATAAATTTTATTTATATTTCCCGCCTCTCCCTACAGATCAAGGTGGGAGTACATCAAAAAGATAAGACAACAATACAAAATCCAATATTCCTAAAATACAATCAAGGAACAATAATAAAACTATTAATCACTAAAATAACCAATCGTTGTCTGTTCCCATGCCATCGTAATCATAAGTGGGGATGTTTCTCAGGGTCACCTACAGGAGATCAGATGGATAGGCCCGCCGGAAGAGATCTGTCTTCAGTGCCTTCTTAAAGGTTTCTAAGGTGGTAATAAGACGGAACTCTTCCGGTAGGTTTTTCCATAATTTAAGGGCCATGGCTGTGAAGGCTTTTTGGGAAGTTGTTATTAACCTGGTTTTCTTATACTCTAGTAAATACTTCCCTGATAATATAATAATATATAATATTTATTTATTTATACCCTGCTCTTCAGCCCTAAAAGGCTATCAAAGCAGCTTACAATTATTATTTTAATTAGATGGTTCCCTGCCCTCAGACTTACAATCTAAGAAGACATGATACAAAAGAAGATGTTCTGAGAGTGCGGGCAGATTGTGTAGGGAGAGGCATTTCCTTAAATAACTCAGGCCCAAGACATGTAGGGTTTTAAAGGTAATAACCAACCCTTTGTATTGCACCTGGAAACTGATTGGCAGCAATGACTTGAACACAATGGCTTGAACAATTCTAACTTTAGTGTTCAGGTGTACACCTTGGGATTTTGTCTAGTTCTTTCATACATGCCCTTCCCATTCCTAATCTTCTTCTGATTTCTTGATTGCAGTCTCTGTTCTGATCAACATTTGATCCAAGATAAGGAAAATCTTTAACTATTTTGATTTCCTCATTATCTAGCTGAATCCATGCAAATCCTCTGTGGTCATTATTTTTGTTTTCTTTAGGTTCTTTAAATGAGGCATGCCTTTGCACTTTCTTCTTTCACTTTCTTCAGTGATTGCTTCAAGTAAGAAATATTTAGTAGTATGGTGTCGTCTGCATATCTTAGGTTGTTGGAATTCCTTCCTCCTATCTTCACTCCTCCTTCTTCTATGTCCAGGCCTTCTCTTTGTATGATATTGCATACAAGATGATACATTTCCACTGGTCTGTCCACTCTCCACTGACATGGAGGGCCTTTTCTGCTTCTGCTCCCAGGCTATGGAATGGCCTGCCGGACGAGATGCGTCTCATTACATCACTAGACTGTTTTAAAACAGCCTTAAAGACGCATCTCTTCCGGCAGGCCTTCCCTGAAACTGTATAATCTACTTGGCTCCTAAAATCTTTCAGCCAATTCCCAACTCCTTATTCCCCCCCCCCCTCTGTATTTTATTGTTACCCATGCTGTGGCCAGCATTGCGGTTTTGTGTGCTATGTTGTATTGTACTTTTATTGTTAGTAATTTAATTTTAAATTTAACTAATTTAATCCTATTTTAAGGGGGGGAGGTTGGGATGGAATTCTTGAATTATTTTAATCTGTAATCTGTTTTTAACCTTGTTGTACCCTGCCTCGATTGTTTTACAGAGGGGCGGGTAAGAAATAATAATAATAATAATAATAATAATTATTATTATTATTATTGAAACAGCCATCTTTAGGATGCTGTCACATGAAATGTCTTAGAGGGATAGCACTGGGAGATGTATGATAGCTATGTGTCAGACATTCATCTGCTGATGCAGGATCTCAGCTGAATATTTCATTTGTAAACGGCTACTTGGCTAATTCAAAAGGGCATATTGGAAAACAAAAATCTTAGCAGTTCGGAGGTATTTTCTTATGTATAATATATGTGGCTAGAGATAGTTTAGAGTTTTTATTTTGTTGTGCTTTTGCTTTATGGAGAACTGTATTTTTGGAGCTCTCAATAGTTTTGCAATGAATTTGCTCAAATGTGAACAAAGGGATTCTTAGGTCATCAGTCATATAAATGTCGGCAGAATGCATATTCATCTCACAGCACATTTATTTTATTAATCTTCTTCCATTTATCATGATGTCGGGTGGGAGAGGGGGGAAATATCACTGGTAAAATGTTAAAAAATAGGACAGAGTGCAAGTTATGTAACAGACAAAAATAAGACACTACATTAGAATGTTTTTCTTTCCAAATTATAACAAACCTACACTTTGAATGGATTATATATCACAATGGGATAGTATAATCCAGAGAAGGTCTATTTCCCCTTGCCAAATAAAAAGCTCTCAATCATAGCTGAAAAGGTCACTGAATTTAGACTTGTTGCTCATATTCTGCAGAAATGTGTTCCATCTCATATATTACATAATCTTTCAGAATGCCTGAAAAATATTAAAATGATGGCTGTTGTCTAATTTTGTGCACAGCAGGAATGAATAAGAACAGAGCACATCTGTTCCTAAAGATACGTTATCAGCGAAAGTCCTTACTTAGTTCAGTGGTAGTGGGAAACAATTTGCCTAGAGGACAGTCTTCAACTTTAGGCTGAGACTTGACATTGGTGTGGACAGATCATTATGCTCTACCTACTCATTTTTTCAGAGTTGTCACTTTCATCCCATGTGGAAGGCAGCTACCAAATAGTGATTACTTAGACCCCCCACATCCATTTAATGGCTAAGGGAGGACTTGAGTTGCCCAGACAGCACTTGGATATACTTGTGTATCCAGAAGGAAACTACAGATGTCACCCTTCTGTATTTCTAGCAAGTACAGAAGAGATTTGGAATGACAATGGCTACTCTTATCCCCTGGCTGCAGTTGAATGTTGCTCAGGTCCCCATACCACCATTGGCCATTAAATGGTCAAGAGTGTGTGTATGTACACTTCGAAGCAGGTTTGGACAGTAGGGAAAGACAGATCAGGGGATAAGGATTCAGCCCATGCTAGATGGGGTTACACTCCCCCAGAAATTTCAGGTTTCCAGTTTGGGTGGACTCAGATCTCAGCCTCAAGGCCCAGGTTGGGAGGTAGCCAGGAGGACATTTGCACAATTAAAATTAGTACACCACCACACCCATTCCTGAAGGTGTCAGATCTGGCCACAGTAACACATGCTTTAGTTACATTCTGATTGGAGTACTGTAACATGTTCTACATGGGGTTGCCTTTGAGCATTATTCAAAAGTTTCATCTGGTCCCAAGAACCTGAACCTGGTGATTCATCTGGTCCCAAGAACTTCAGATTGTTAACTCCAGCTGGTTATAGGGAGAACACAAATCTCTTGTTGCAACAGCTCCACTGGCTGCTGGCCTGTTTCTGAGCACAACTGAAAGTGCTAGTTATGACCTATAACTTCCTATTTGGGTATTTGGTCCAGACTATCTGAAGGACTGTAACTTCCAATACGAATCTACCTGAGCTCTAAGACCTTCAAAGGAGGCACATCTCTCCATTCCATCAATTTCACAGCCATGGTTGTTAGGAATATGGGAAAGGCCCTTCTCCATGACTGGTTTCAGGGTCCTACCACAGTTTTCTCCTTTGCACATCTTACACC
Source organism: Urosaurus nigricauda (assembly GCA_034509955.1). Lineage (NCBI taxonomy): Eukaryota > Metazoa > Chordata > Lepidosauria > Squamata > Phrynosomatidae > Urosaurus > Urosaurus nigricauda. The sequence goes on along the minus strand of JAOEGL010000004.1, from coordinate 222,558,182 downwards.
ATTAGGTATAATTGTTATACATTTTATGGGTACCAGTTAAAAATATTAATATGTTAATCAGCCCTGAAAATACCCATCTTCTTGCTTTTGCAGGTTCAATATTGTGTAGATGTCATTCCTACAGTTTTAATGTTGTGCAGATGACATTTGGTTGATCTTTGTCATCCCTTCAGATATGGCAGTATTCCTAAGTGTCGCATACTCGTAAGTCAGGGAAGTGTGACATACTTGTAATATTAGGAGTTTCTTTGAATATCAAGCAACTAGTGTGTCACATGCTCTCAACCTTGGAGGATGGCAATGACAAACCTCTTCTGAACAAAATCTTGTGAAGAAAATCTCATGATAGGGTTGCCTTAGGGTGATCCTAAGTCAGAAATGACTTGAAGGCACACAGCACACACAGGAGTTTTTAAAGATGCAAATGTGGGTAAAAGTGTAGGTCAAGAACTGGTCTATTACTGGCTGGTGCCACAGGACAGGTCTGATGTGATATCATAACGGCTTCATGGCCCTTCAGTAGGATTTAGGCCCACTGTGGGAACCTTTTTCCTACTCTTCTTCCTACTGGAATTGTTGCTCTTGGCAACACCATATTGCCATATTACATTATTACTGTTAAAACAGATGACATCTTCATACTTTATACACCAGTCAAAGGAAACTCCAGTCAAATGAAGAATTTATTTCACAGGTGGGTTTATGCCCATTTTTAATTCTTCTTAGGTCATACAAGACCATTCTCATTAACATTGTTCCAACCTCAGATAATTCTGGGAATGGTCCCAAGTTTTCATTAGCTGACAAAATTTACTGGCTGCATTTAATATTCTGGAATGTGGGCATGTGAAGTGCAAATTCTGCTTGCCAGAGATTTATATGTCTGACAAAGAAATGGTGTTGCCAAGATGCTGTAGAGACACAGTCCTTGAGACCGATTTCCACATTCTGTGAGGGTCAGACCTGGGAAATATGTAACTTCAACCCCTTCTTCTTTTACTTCACATTAACATTTACGTAGGCTTAATAGATGAATGAATTATAATGAAAAAAAGGGGACACGTTTGTAGGAGGAGATAAAGAGATGGATTATTCTGCCCCTCTTTTGTCCTTCTTTCTGATCAGTAATTCCTTGGGTTCACAGCACACCATATCAGTAATTGCTTACAGTGGGACTCGAACAGACCCACTCAGGTAGTTCTTTCTTCTCTAGAGCTCATTGGAAATAAAAGCAATAATGCTGTAGCAAGTACCTGGAATCAGCTGGTAGAAAGCCCCTATTGTGTTCACCTCTCATCATTCCATGACCTGTGTGTACATTACCATTCTGAAGTTTTACATCCTTCCTACTTTCCCTGAGACAATGTCCTGCTTCTTCGCTCCACTCCAGACAGGCAGCATAGGCAGTTTCTACTGTGCATCTGGAAGCCAGCTTTAGGAGCTTCTGTGACCAAATCTTTCCTTCATCCTGTCCTATCTTTGATGATTTCTTGAATAATAAAGCCATAGGCTAAGATCCTACATTAGAGGCTACAATACATAACTTTACAATGATGGAGCTACATTCTGACACACTACACAATCACGCTAGTGAATTATGATGATAGGGTTGCCTTTATGATATCACATGTATCGATACGTAAGGTGTCCCAGTATGCAACATGTTCCAAGGCACATGTCCCAATGCACAACAGCCACTCTCCTGTCTCCATTTGCACAGTGATCTCAGAGATGTAGCTATGTCTCTGCTCCCCTCCTGAGAATACAAGCTTTGTGCAATATCATGGTGATCATAAGTCAATTTATGAGGATGTAAATACATAACATGATGCCAGCCAAGGGTTATTGGGGTATTTCTTAAATTTTGCCTTGGCTTGAGGATCCAGAGTAGTTACTCCTGTTTGATAGCTACTAGCTCACAGCATTAGTCCACTTCTCTCTGTTAGCATAAATGTTTAATAATAGTACAGTTCATTCCTGCCGTTCCTATAAGGAGGTGGGTGGTGCTTGCTGCTTCGGCAAAGTCTTTTGACTGCAATGTGTTTCATTTATTTACTTAGATATTTAAATATTAGTAGTTTTTTAGCCTACAATCACTTCTATGAAGAAGACTAGCCTGAGAGATGGTGGCATGTGCCCAAGACTCCCGAGTGAGCTTCACAGTTGGAAAGGATCCTAAGTTGGATTTCTCTAAGCCATAGCCCAACATCTTGGCTACTGTACCACTCTTTCAGGAATCAGCCTTTAACTCTGCATGAACATTTTTCTGGCAAAATAACATTTTAAAAAAGATATTCCTGCAGTTCCAAGCTTATATCCCTTGTTCTTACTTCTTATCCAGTCCTCACTGATTAAAAATTACTTTGTTGGTGAAGGAAACTGGATATAGGAACAAGGCAGGACATCCCTGATCCGACTTGACGTTTTTGAAAAATGAATAGCTAGATGCAAAATGTGCAGTGCCAGGAAAAAAAGGATGCCATTCTAAGGGGGTAGGGGGAAACACCTTATGCAATTTTAGAACAATATATGTCTCGTTTTTGGTGGGTTTTTAGGGCTGTGTGGCCATGTTCTAGAAGAGTTTCTTCCTGATGTTTCACCAGCATCTGTGGCTGGCATCTTCAGAGAATTTCTCTGAAGATGCCAGCCACAGATGCTGGTGAAACATCAGGAAGAAACTCTTCTAGAACATGGCCACACAGCCCGAAAAACCCACAAAAAATATGGATGCCAGCATGAAAGCTTTCAACTTCACAATATCTGTGTCATTCAAAAATTCAAGAGACGTAAAAGTTGCATTATATTAGGCCTGATGTAAAAAATAACTCATAGGACTGATATATGACTGATAATAAAATATGGTGAATCACTCAGGCAAACTGTAGAAATAATTCAGTTTGACACCACTTTAACTGTCATGGATCCTTCCTACAGAATCCTCAGATTCATATTTTTGTGAGGTACCAGAACTTGTTGGCAAGGAAGGCCAAATACCTTGCAAAACTACAAATCCCAGGATTATAAAGGATGATGCTACAGCACTTACAGTGATGTCCAACTTCATTATTTCTACAGTGTAAATCCACCCCTAAACTACAATCTTGTGTGCATTTGTACAGGTCTAAGTCTCTCTGAACTCATTAAGGTTTACATTTGAGTAGATATGGTTATGATTGAATTTTTAATGTAAACTGCAGAGGGGAAACTTTTCTCAAAATAAGATGATAATAAAATCTCTTTCTAAAGTTGGATCATAAGTTACAGATTCTTTTCTGTGGTACTGTGTAGTCCTGCACCAGGACATACAGAGAGAGTAGTTTATTAAAGCAAAAGGTGGGGATAGAGAAGAAAGCCAGTAAAACTAAATTGTAAAACATAATGTTTATGAAAATCTCAAAAACAAATCAGAACAGAAGGGAGGAGACAAATATTTTTAAATCAGGAAAGCTTCTCTGCAAAATTTGTCATATTTTACTGAAAACAGTGGTGGAAGAATCTGTGTGTATGTGAGAAAAAGAGATTGAGAGAATGACTGGGTGCAGACTTCTGTAATTCAAAGGGAAATTGAAGAACTGAGGAAATTTTCTTTCTTCAAGGAAAGATCTTTTCACATGGCAGTGCTCTACACTTCTTTTACTTGTTACAATAATAATAATAATAATAATAACAACAATAACAACAACAACAACAACAACAAGATAACAATTATTCCTTTTGCTTACCCTACCTCAAGAAGCAGTTGGAAGTCACTATGGTGCAGTTTATTCTGTTAGCTAGAAAAGCCTTGCAGTAGTTTGCTTTTGCCTGATTCAAAACTCGTCCTAGACCTCTCTTCCCTCCTGTTTATGTACTTTTGCAGTTTAAACTCAATTTGCAGCAAAGAAGCAAGATAAGGAGAAAAGGTTAAATTTGGGGGGGGGGGGGGGAGAAAAAGAAACCAGAACATTTTTTACATCAGCTGAAAAAGGGGGAAGGCATAACATAACTTGTGGTCATCCTGTCAGAACTGGGACAGATATAGGGCATGTACTGGTATTCTCCATAGAGTGTTTACCAATGTTTCAAAGGCAAAGAAACATTCTAAAGCATTCTAAAGACTTTTCCTGGCAAATCATGTAACATTCCTATGTTATGTTAAGAGCAGTATAATGTCATAAAATATCCAGTATCACATCCTTAACAAGGATCTTATTGGGGCAGTTCCTGAAATATCAGTGTCTGGAATGATCCAAATGGAACAGTGGCCAGTTTGGTCCCCAGGGGAAAAAAGCCTCTTTGAAGCTATTTCAAAATTCTGCCAAATACAACAAGATAACCCTCTTGTGTGACATTGTTAAGCTCTGAGAAGACAGAAATCTTCTATCTAGATTTCTCAATATAATTAGATTATAATGAAAAATCTATTACATACTTTAAGGGGATACGTGGAAAGGATGCGTTCTCATGTCCCATGATATCTCTTCTATCTACATGGAGACATCTCTGTCTCCTTATGTTTGTTTGTTTCTAAAACGAAACACACACAAAATAATATATATATATAAAAGAGATGATAAGGAACACTAGAAGACAAAAAGAATAAATAAAGAACATTTTTAAAAACAATTTGTTGCTATGTGTTTTCAAGTAATCTCCAATTTATTGTGAGCATGAGGCAAACCTCATTTGTTACTGTAATAATTAATAAAAGGAGACTGCTTTATGCACTATATTGGAGTGGCCCTGAGTGGTGGTTAAGAAAAAGGTAAACATTTCCCCTTTGACAAGGTTGTCAAGTTGTGTCTGACTGCAGGAGGCAGTGCTCATCTCCGCTATTAAGCTAAAGAGTCAGCGTTCTCAAAGATGACTCTGTGATCATATGGCCAACATGACTACACAGAATGCTGTTACCTTCCCACTGAAGTGGTACCTGTTTATCGACAGAAATTCTTTAGATGACCCTCTCTGTTTCTGCTGCTATCATCCCTGTATGCATATAAGCCCTTCATGCATAACTGGCTATACCCCATTTCTAACAGCCATTACTCTGCCCCTACAAAAATAAAACTTTGAAAGTGTCCTTTTTGTCCATGTTAACTATATAATTTCCCATAAATTGATAATTCTGCACAGTTTTGTGCTTTTTTTCCATCTGCATTGATAGAGGCTGCTATACAGTCGTCCCTTCTTTATTCATGAATTCAAGCATCCACTGCTTGAAAATATTTTTAAACTTATCAGTTCCAAGAAACAAACCTTGATTTTGTAATTTTGTATAAGGGACACATTTTACTATGCCATTGTATTTAATGATACTTGAGCATCTATGGATTTTGGTATCCATGGGGGGTCCTGGAACCAAACCCCAGTGGTTACTGAGGGCCCACTGTACTAGGTGGAACTATTTGACCCCATGGAAACATAACTTAAAACCCTGACCCCAGGTGTATGTCTTGAAATCTGATCTGTGTTTGGATATACTTTAAATCAGGGCCTGTAAACATATCTTATTGTGCATAAATCACTGGATAGAAAGCACACAGTGATACATTGAACTGCAGTTCAAAAGATGAGCAGGCAAGTTCCTCAAGCTGCATGGGAACTCATGACCTTGTTCAGACAGATATGGGATGATAACATATGTTTTGTATTACATCTTCTCCTTCTACCTACAATTTCACACATTGAAATCTCTTGTTAAGCATTGTTTTGGAACCGTTGCCTGGAGAACGCAGGGATCTGGCTTCAACCGGGCCAGTTAATTTGACATTAAACCTTAAAAACACCAGATGCACGCCTGTGTTGAGACAGGCTTTCCAGATGAAAACCATAGCACTGGTAGACAGAGGCATTAAATTGAGGCTGAAGGTACAAACACTTTGGCATGTTGTCCTCCCTAGTCACTTTTTATTGCACACTGGCTAGAAACCAAATATCATTAAAAGCGAGTGTTGAAGCTTTATATGTACAAATATATTTGTAATCACCATGGCTGTTTAGGCCCCAAAGTTCTCTTCATAGCTGGAGGCAATGAACAATATGTTGGGCAAGCATCCTGTTCACTCATATAAACTACTCACCCTATAAAGCATCATTATTTGTACACTTCATGCAAGATGATTCTGTTACATGCTGAGGTGCGCAGCTGCTGATTGGGTTACAAAGTTGTTAATTTTTGAGGGCCCAAAGCAAAGTGAATTAGACTTTATGCACACTCATTTCAGAATTAAACTGAAATAGGAGATTGGGGCCCAACTTCATATTTAAATTTATGTGTGAGAGTCTAATGTGTTTTGGACATACTATTTTGCACAGAGAAAACTAACACTATAGACAATTATTCAGATAGAAAATTCACACATTTCCTCATCCCAAACTATGCCTGTTTGGCAATCCAAGATGAACAAACAGTAAATCATTTCTTCTCCATTCTCGCAGAACAAATCAAACTTAACATCCTGAATCCATTTGCAATCACAATATGAAAATACTTCATTTTGTGGCTTTTTGCTTCCTCTACAGATTCTACATTTCATATTCAAATGGGATATATAATTTGGAACAATTAATCAACTGATACATTTCAGCTTTAAAAAGGTAAACATTAATGTGATTAATTTCTGAACTTTATAGTAGCTCTTTTAGACAAATATTTGAACCAATCATCTCTTTTTTCTTTCTTTTCTTTAGAATTACAAGTTGCATGTTGTACTGCTCCATTTCAAATGAAAAATCTTGCATCAAAGTTGTAATATATTCCAGACATGAGACAAATAAGAAAATTAGTCCTCAGGCAAATTGAGGCTGAAAATTCTGTTCAGGCTTGTGAATTTTGTGGCTTTGATATTTGTGGATTTGATTATTCACAGATTTGATTAATATGTTCTCTGTAGGAAAATCTAGATCCTTCAGTGCAACTCTATGGTCAACTTTAACTACAAGTTGCACTAAAAGACCTAGAGATTCATAGAGAGAATACTCTACTAGGCATTTGTAGCTCTGCCAGTGCAGTTCTATTGTTGGTGTCTGTTGGACATTGACCACAAAGTTGCACTGGAGGTCCTAGAGATTCCTAGAGAGGTGTCCTCTCAGGTAAAAACATGGTGTTTTTGTTATTTGCTGTTTTTTCATATTCACAGGGGCCTTGAGCCCATAACCCTAGCGAATATGGAGGGACAAGGGTACTCTACAGGCGCCAGATCCTGATTAGTACTCAAATGGGAGACTGCCAATGAGCACCAGGTGCTCTAGGCTACATTTCAGAGGAAGGAACTGGCCAACCACCTCTTACTATTCCTTGCCTTAGAAAATCCTATGGAATTCATGGGGTCACCATAAGTCAATAGATGCCTTAAAGGCACATACATGCACACATTCAGGCTTGTGCATACCCTGTTATTGTTCAAACCTGAGACCTCTGCCTAGTAGCTTCAGCAAATGTGGTCCTTAGCTGTGGATGAAGAGTTGGAACAACTAATGCATAAAGACAGAATGCATTACTGTGCTTCCCACTGCATGGTTGGTTGAATAAGCGAGTGATCCAGTAATACAGCATTCCTATACTTGAATCATAGAATTATAGAGTTGGAAGACACCACAAGGGCCATCCAGCTCAACCCCCTGCCATGCAGGAACTCACAATCAAAGCACCCCCGACAGATGGCCATCCAGCCTCTGTTTAAACACCTCCAAGGAAGGAGACTCCACCACCCTCTGAGGGAGTGTGTTCAATCACACTAGGGGGCAAACAGGATTTAAACCGGAATTAAACAGGAAATGTCCTATGTTAAACATAAGGCATTTCCTGTTTAATTCCTGTTTAACTCTCGTTTAAATCCTGTTTGCCCCCCTTGTGTGATAAACCTTAACTGTCAGGTAGAATCTCTTTTCCTGTAGCTTGCATTAATTGTTCTGGGTCCTATTCTCTGGAGCAGCAGAAAACAAGCTTGCTCTATCCTCAGTGTGACACCCCTTCAAAATCCTAAACAGAGCTATCATATCACCTTTTAACTATCTCTTCTTCAGGCTAAACATACCCAGCTCTCTCATCAGAAGGCATGGTTTCCAGACCTTTCACCATTTTAGTCGCCCTCCTTTGGACCCACTCCAGTTTGTCAATCCTTTTTGAATTGTGGTGCCCAGAACTGGACACAGGATTCCAGATGAGGCCTGACAAAAGCAGAATACAGTGGCACTATTACCTCTCTTGATCTAGACACTATACTTCTATTGACATAGCCTAAAATTGCATTAGCCTTTTTCACTGACACATCACACTATTGACTCATGTTCAATTTGTGGTCTACTAAGACTCCTAGATCCCTTTCACACATAGGACTCTTTCATACAAGGCTAAATTGGAAGTATAATTTAAGGTCAATTCGAATGCAATCATGGGTTTTGCGTTATTGCGAATTAACTCTTCACACGCAAATTCGGGCAAGAGGGAAGCCAATTCGAATGCAATCATGGGTTTTACGTTATTGCGAATTAAAGCTTCGCATGCAAATTCAGACAGGAGGGGGTTATTTTCGGGTAATGGGAAGTAATTCCGAACGGAGCAGGGGTTCATGTAAATTCGCTAAACAAGCGAATTTACATGAATCCGCATTGGCTCCATTCGGAATTGGGAGAAATTCCTCCCCGTTTGAAAGAGTCCATAGTCTCCTTAAGTCAGGTGTCCTCTATCCTATATCTATGCATTTAATTTCTTCACCTAAGTGCAGTACCTTACATTTCTCCCTGTTGAAATTCACTACTACACAAGCAATGAATAAGATTTCAGCCCAAAACTCCAAGTTCTGTTTTGTGTTGTACATGAATACGTATTGATTTTTACACAAGTGGAAATCTAGGTAGAAATGCTGGGAGTCAGGTGGTTTGAGCCTGCAGGGACAGTGATGTGGGTAGGCAGAGGCCAGCAGGTATAGCTTGTTTTCCTCTGCCCTTCCCTATGCTGTGCATGGAGGAGAGTATAAGAAACAGGAAGGCTGTGTTTCTTTATGGAGACAGACTTCCACTCAGATAAGGCAATCCCCCCTACTTGATCTTGCAGAATGTTGCTGGCTCTCTTTCATTTTACTTCATGATCTTACAGGAGGTTGTTGGCAATCTTTCATTTTACTTCAAGTTCTGATTCACCTCATTCACCACTAACAAAATAAGAAGACAGAAGACATTCAGGAGTTGTTATTCCAGGAAAGCTTGCCATTTTAACAGACCGGAAATATAGTGAATGCTAATGCTAAATATGGTATAGATGGATAATGCCATGTATTTTTGTCAGCTGCCTTCAAGTTGACTTCAGCTCATTTCAACCCCATGAATGAGATCCCTCCAAGCCCATCTGTCCTCAACTGCTCTGCTCCAGTCCTGCAGGATTAGGGCTGCAATTTCTTTAATTGAATCTATCCATCCTGTGTGAGACCTTCCTCTCTTTCTACTGTCCTCCATCTTTCCTAGCATTATTGTCTTTACCAGTGGGTCTTGGTGCCACCCAACTTATCGGACTGGCGTGGTTGCCAATTTCGGGCGCTTACCAGCACCTCGCTTACCAGCAGCCAGTGGGAAGGCGGGCTCACTTCCCATTGGCTTCTGGGTTGCGCGGGAAGGGAACCCACCTTTTTGCTGGGGACTCCACGTCCCATGCTCCCTTGGTGCGAGGCAGTGCCACCGGATTGGCTGCGGGTGGCCCGCCTCACCTCCTGTTTGGCTGGAGGCTGGCAGGAGGGCGGTGCCTCAGTCTCCTCGGCCTTTGATTGGTTGCCGGGCCTATTTAAGACCACGGCGGGCGCTTGTTGGTGCCATTGCCAGCTTCGACTCTCCCACTCTCCCTCCTTCTTGGGAGTAGATTGTCACAACTCTTGTGGGGCGGCAGCATAGGCCTGGATCTAGGCTGAGGGGTTTCCAGGGCTCTCTGGCACTGGATCGGGAATCCTCGTGACCCGGGTGGAAAGAGCTGAATGGGTGGCCAGTGCGGGGACCACAGTCATTGTACACCTGGTGACTAGAGTGCCTTGCAATTCAATATGAGGCAGCGCAGTTATGTAACTGCGTCATAGGGCGGGGCTTGGCACCTACGTCATCCCGATGCTTGGGCTTCCATGCAACCATACATCAAAAAACCATTGGTGTTGTAGATGTCCAGATCTAGACCTTATGCTTTGAGCCAACCCTATATACTTATATTGATATTACTGGTGTTCAATATTTGTGCCTTGTTCAATAAAATTGTGGCCATTTTCATCCAGCCATGTTTCCTGTTCTTATTGGTGCTTGACCTGCAAGGCAACTTCCTTCTCATGATGTATGCCAGCCTCAATTTAGTCTTCTTCCACAGAGAGTTCAGGTTCCATCTGTTCTAAGAGCCAATTGTTTGTCTTATTGGCTATCCACAGGACCCTTAGCACTCTTCTCCAAGTACCACATTTCAAATGATCAGCTTTCCTCTCTGTCCAGCTCTCACATTGATAAGAAAGATGATGGCTTGGACAATCCTAACTTTGGTATTCAGTTTTATATCCTTGCACTTTAAGATCTTGTCTAGTTATTTCATAGCTGCCTATCCCAATCCCACTCCTTTTCTGATTTCTTGACTCCAGTCCCTGTCCCAATCAATGTTTGCGCCAAAAAGTGAAAAATCCTTAACTATTTCAATTACTTCATTGTTTAGATTGAATTCTCTGTGGTCATTATTTTTGTTTTCTTTTTGTTTTTATTATTGTTCAAGAATAAGTCTGCCTTGGCACTTTCCTATCTGACTTTTTTTTTAGTAATTGTTTCAAGTCTTTGGTGTTTTCTGCTAGAACTATAGCAATGTCTGCATATCTCAGATCAGTGATTCCAAAACTCTGTTCTTCTAGGTGTTTTGTACTTCAGCTCCCAGAAGTCTCAACCATCTTGGCTAATGGTCTGGGATTCTGGGAGCTGAAGTCCAAAACACCTGGAAGGCCAGAGTTTGGGAATCATTGTGTTAGACTATTGATATTCCTTCCTACTATCCATGTGGAACCTATTTATTTATTTAATATCCCACCTTTCTCCCAACAAGGGACCTAAGGCAGTGCAGATCATGAATTAATAGCATTTATCACTTATATGTAATATGTAAATTTTGAATATGGTCCACCATCAAAATATCTAATGTTCTAGGAGCTATCACAGTGAGCACCTTTGGATATTGTTTATCATCAGCTGCTTTTATCTGGTTTTGCTTGAGCCTATATGATTATATTTTGCATCATTAAATGTTGTCTGTAGGAGGGAAAGGGAGAAGAGGTTACAAACTGCCAATGGCCTGATCTAGATTGGCAAAAAGAAGTGTGTTCATAGCTGCATGAAAGTCTAGCCTTTAGATGAGAAAAAGGGAAAGTGTGCCATGAAAATGCTTTTTTTTTTTTTTTTTTTTTTTTTTTTTGCGTTTTAGGGGAGAAGAAGCGCCTTTAAAAAGGTGCTGGTTTTCCCAGCTTCTTTTTTAAAAACTGCGGAACAGCGCAGCTCTATCTAAAGGTTGTGGTGCAGCTGCTAAGCATTAAGGAAAAGGCAACTTCATGTCACACTTTCCTGCCAATCTAGAAAGCCCCATTATTCTGTGATCTACTACTACTACTACTACAGTGGGCCATTGGTATCTGCTGGAGTTCAGTTACAGGACACCCCCCCCACCCCAGTGGATACCAAAATCTGTAGATGCTCAAGCCCCATTAAATGCAGTGGTATAGTAAACTGGTGTCCCTTATTATAAAATGGCAAAATCAAGTTTTGCTTTTTAGAATATATATATTTATTGAATATTTTCAAACTGTGAATACTTGAATCTGTGGATAAAGAATCAGTTGATAAAAAACGCTGACTGTATTATTACCCTGCTCTTTTCTGATGATGGAGATTAAGACTCTTCGACTAGGGCTAACTAGACTGTCCACTGTGGATTTATGCAGCCTATGATTTTCATAGTATAATGATGTTGTACATAAGGCATCACATGCTGTATGATCTTGGAAGCTAAGTAGGCTCAGGTATGATTATTACTTGGATGGAGAACTCCTAGGAATGTCAGGTACTCCAAGTTATATTTCAGAGGAAAGAAATGGCAAATCATCTCCGAGTATTTCTTGCTTAAGAAAACCTTATGAAGTTTACTAGAACTTTGACAGGTGATGACAACAAAGAGAGAGAGAGAGAGAAAGTCTGCATTTCTTTTTAAATGTTAAATAATGATGGGTGCTGTTCTCAGCCCCACGAGTCCCACAGTATCATCCTGCCATTGTTCAGTTACAGATAGCTTCAGCATGTGAATATATTTATTCTTCTTAAAAAGTAAATTTCCAAGTTCAGGCTTCACTCATGCAGAAATAGGTAAATGCATGTTTATTGTATTTTAAAAATGACTGCTTCTGTTCACTTTTCAACAGTGATGTTATTCAGAAAACTGTAATTGCCCATGTTCACACACACACACAAACACACACAGTTGGCTGCTAAAAACCAGCAGCACAACTGCTTTTCGATACACAAAACAAAGATGATATGATTTCAGTAATCTTTACTTCTACAGTGGCCTCAGAAAGCAATAACTTGCAAGGGAAAATATGAAGCATTGGAATGCAGTAGTAATTCCAAGATTAACTTTGGAGCAAAATGTTTCAGATAAGGATGCAACAAACAGATCATTATTGGCTTAAGCTAAAAAGATTAGAAAAGTTAAATTCACACGTGGGTAGGCTTTACCTGTAAATGTCAATCTACATTTTTCCATGACAGTTTTACCAATGGTATTTTTTTTTTTAAATTTCAGCTTGAAGAAGAGGAGACCTAATGTGGTGTGTGTGTGTGTGTATTAATTCAACATGCAAGTTGCAACACCAAAACTTGTCAAAATGTTATTAAATGGGTGGTAGGCTTTGTTAAACACTAACGCAAGTGTTTATATTACATTATTTTGTAGGGAAAGGATTTTTATTGCTTGGAAAAGTTAATAGTTGTGAGAACACTTATTACTTTCAATGTATTAAGAAAATTCCTAGGATCTGCCTGGTGTTGTTCAGAAGCTCTGTTACTGAAGATTATTCTGAAGGGATTACAAGATAAACATCATGTCTTTCTAGTAGTGGAAAGTCTTCTGTTGTCCTTTCATGGACTCTAGATACTTGTGAAATATTACTGGGCAGGGGGGGGGGAGTTCTAGATGCTACAGTTCTGTCTCTTCAGAGCTCAGTAAAAAGTAGAAACTTCTTTGAAAGATAGATGAAGATGCAATAACCTACAGAGAAACATGGATTAGGGAAAGGGAATGGAATTAAAAGAAGGAAAGAACAGGAAAGAAATAACATTGACAAAAAGGAGATTAAGCATTCTTTTGGCGCACACCTAACCATACAATCCTATGCACATAAAGTGAGAAGTAAACCCCACTGATGGATTTTCTCTAATGCTGAGGTATAGGAGGTTCTAACACATATTTTGAAAATATTTGTTTACGGAAAATTCATTGCTAGAGCAATATAATTATTAGTAATCACAGCTGCCTACTCTTGATACACCCTGGAACCTGCAGAGTGCTACAATTTGCAGAGTGCTACAAATGTCATTTGGAAATGCTTTGATTGGGGCACTGCCAGTCTGCAAAGTTAGGGGTTTGGGGGATGAAGGAGCCCCATCACTGGATTCCTACAGCTAGTAAGGACAGTGGCCACAGTGACAGGAGGACTGTAGGAGTTGTAATCCAAAGAGTAACTGTTCTAAACTCTGATAAAATAAAGTTTTACCAGGTAAGGCCTGCTTTGGTCAGGCCTCACATGGAATACTGTGTCCAGTTCTGGCACCACAATTCAAAAAAGATATTGAGAAACTGAAGCATGTCCAAAGGAGGGCAACCAAAACAGTGAAGGGTTTGGAAACTATGACCTATGAGGAGTGACTTAGGGAACTGGGTATGTTTAGCCTGGAGAAGAGACGGTTAAGGAATGATATGACAGCCCTATTTAAATACTTGAATGAATGTCATATTGAGGATAGAGCAAGCTTGTTTTCTGCTGCTCCAGACAATAGGACCTGGAGCAATAGATTCAAACTACAGCTCAACATTAGGAGGAAATTCCTGACAGTGGAACACACTCCCTTGGTGTGTGGTGGGGTCTCCTTCTTTTGAGGTTTTTAAACAGAGGCTGGATGGCCATCTGTCGAGGGTACTTTGATATGGTGTTCCTGAATGGAAGGAGGTTGGACTGGATGGCCCTTGTGGTCTCTTCCAACTCTATGATTTTATGATTCTCTCCATATGGAGGTTGAATAGTTAAAGATCTGCATAGGGGCTGCTTTTGTACACTCTGTGACATGAACATAAGGCCTCTCTCCCTGTTTGAACTCAAAGGAATACAAGATTAATTGAAGCCAAATCCTTCATTGCCCTCCTGTTTTATTCACAAAGGCACTTCAAATACATTTCTTTCATATCATCACTAGTTTGGCATATGTTGCTGTCATTAAAGAAAGAAAGAAAAATAAGGAAGAATGTTTTTTCATTGTTCAAAGACGCCCTCCCCCCAGGAATCTGTGGGATGAATTCTGAAAGCCTATTAGTCAGTAGCAAAGTGGGACAAGCTATAAACCGTTCTCTTCAAGTTGAAAATATTTACTAGTAAATACTGAGAGGACAGGATGGGAGTGGAAGACATATGACAGCCTAAGCCCAAAATTGAATTGCTGGGGGAAGATCACAAGAAGAAACATGTTTCTCTCACCAGGTAGCCAAATTGTTTCTCAGTTTGGAGTCAAAGGCTTTCATGGCCGGCATCCATAGTTTTTTGTGTAGCTTTCGGCTATCTTCCAGAACATGGCCACATAGCCTGAAAGCTCCACAAAAAACTATGTTTCCCAGTTTGCTGTCAAAAATTGCAACCAAGTGATATATTTTTTAAGATCATTAATTTAAGATCTGCCCTTATAACCCCATCTAGCCACATGCTGTTCAGCAGCCATGTATTACTGGTTGGTGGGACAAACATCAGGATCTGCAAAATCTTTTGTTTTGTTTTGTTTTCTGCCTGCCTGAAACTGCAGAAACACAATGACCTCTCTGTCTAAAATCTGTAGTTGCTTGGCTCTACATCTATCATCATTGTGCCTCTACATATTGGGAGGGGGAGGCAGCCAGTCCGTGGTCCTGCCTGTTCACCTTGAAGCATGGAATGGTCATGCAAGGCAACTTCGGAGCTTTACCGTAGGTCAGGGTGTGATATATGGCTCAGCACAGCATAGATCCACATGCTATGCTGAGGGGATGTTAAATTGAAATCATCACTTAGGCCCAGGACAGACAGGTGCTTTACAATGGCCTGGGGCCGAAAGTAGGGCTTGGGAGACAGGAGCATCTGCACACTCTTAAGCCCTACCACAGTGTCCGGGCACCATCTTAGCACACACCCATTCTGATAGCATGCACAACTATGACATGCCTCGTGAGCTGTGTCCAAATGGTGCAGCACACAAGGGATGTCACCAAACTGCTCCAGAGTGCTAATAGCACCTCGGCAGTGGCAGAGAAAGGAGCCACGTTTTGCGGCTCCTTTTTCCAGGTGCATCGTTGTCACGTCATTTGGTTGGCATGGCCATGATCCAGGGGAGAAAGGGGAGGCCTCTGTCCACCCCCACAGGCCCTTAGTGTGTACCTAATATGTAAAATATCAGCAAAAGTCTATTTATGGTTTTTTAAAAAGGGTATAGTTTTTTTTAAAAGCAGATATTACCATTACAATGGAGTTTATTGCATTGGTCAAGTCAGCATGGGACTGTGGTGACCAGACAGCCTGCTCTGAAAGAGGGCTGTTGCCACAGTCCTGAACAGGCCGCCAGCAAAAATGGATTTCCCCCACTCCTTTTTTCAGCAGACTGAGCCTCAGAGTGGCTTCTGACTGCTCCATGTGTGTGTATTATCTGCACCCATGCCCCCAAAGAATCTGGAAGCCACACTTTTTTTGGCCCGTTTGCTTCAAGCCATGGTGAACCTGTGAATGAGACATTTCTAAGAACCTCTGTCCACAACTGTTCTATTCAGGTCCTGCAAGGATTATCATCTTTTCCAGTGAGTCATGCCTTCTCATGATGATGCCAAAGTATGAAAGCCTCAATTTAGTAATCTTGGCTTTTAGGCTCAATTTGTTCTAGGACCCATTTATTTGTGTTTTTAACTGTTCACAGTATTGGTAGAATTCTTCTCTACCATCACATCTCAAATGAGTTTGTTTTCTTTTTGTTAGCTTTGTTGTTCTTGTTCTTGTTAACTGCTTTCAAGTTGATTTTGACTCGTCCCCATGAGTGAAACATCTTCAAGATCCCCTGTCATCAACTGCTCTGCTCAGGTTCTGCAGGCTCAGGGTTGTGGCTTCCTTGATTGAGTTTATCCATCCAGTATGTGGTCTTCTTCTCTTTCTATTATCCCCACCTCTTCTATCATTATTATCTTTTCTAGTGAGTCTTGTCTTCTCATGATATGTCTGAAGTATGATGATAAGTCTCATTGTAATCATCCTGGCTTCCAGTGATAGTTCAGGCTTGATCTACCTTATTCACCATCTAGCTCTCACAATCCATACATGGGAATGGGCAATATGATTGCTTGGACTATCATAACTTTAGACTTCACTTGTATGTCTTTACACTTTAGGATATTGTCTAGTTCTTTCATAGCTGCCCTTCCGAGTCCTAGCTGTCTTCTGATTTCTTGAATTTGTCAGCTTTACCACTCAACTAACTATTGATTGAATTGATTCTGCTTGGGACAAACCATCAGGATGCCAACCTACACAAATTTCCTAACGGCTGGCATCATGTTAGTAAGTTATTAAGCACAAATTATGCTATAATGGCCCACTTCTGGTCATTACTGAAGTTGGAATTCTGTTGACCACTCTTTCCTTTTCTTTTTCTTTTCTTTTTTGTTGGAGCCTACACAACACAGCCATGTCTGTGTGGGGGAGCGGGGGGGGGGGAGATCAACAGATGTGTCCAGCTATTTTCCTGTACATGCTTCAAGGACATCATCTTTAGGGACTTCCCCAGGACCCAGATATCCCTGCAGTTGTCTATTGTAGAACATCCAGCTACAGGAAAATACTTCCCCATTTCTCCTCCTATCTAACAACATGAAAATCGCCATGTGTGAAAGAAAGCTGCACCACTTAAAAAGAGAGATTGGGAAGTTTAGCACCAAAAGACATAGCTATGAGGATGTAGCTACGTGCCACATGTACATCTCCTGATGCAAAATTCCAGCCAATACTTTTGTTTTTTAAAAGACAAACAAACAAATACAAAGTATGCTTTGCTCTTTGCTTACTCCTGTACCACTATATAGCAACAACTCGTTTCTTGAATCTGTGTATGACTGCACTTTAACTGTAATGGCTGTGTCCTATGAAATTCTGGAGCTTGTAGTTTGATGAAGTAGTAGAGCTCTTTGGCTAAGAATCTGAAATGCCTTCCCTTAACAGCTAATCCCAGTATTCTCTAGAATGCAGCCATGGTAGTTAAAGTGCAGCCATAGTGTTATAATGATGTAATATGAAAAGGTTCCTTCTCTAGTCACAGTGCCTTTCTAGGCCTTATCCTTCTTATGATTTCTTCACTACATACGGTTCCCCAGATTTGCCTGTTATGTCCTACCATTGGCTACACCAACTAGGTCTGATGGGGTTGCATCCCACAGTATTTGGAAATCCACGTGTTTCTCATCTTGATCTAGAGCATGTGTTCTACTGATAAATTTCAACACAGATACAATTTGGCACAGGCTTGACATTTTCTCGTGACACTTGAGGCAGTCATCATCAGAGCAGGTCCTAATTCTCTCATTTTCAAACATGAGGTGGAAAAGTTCTTAAATGGAACATAAGTAAGGGTGGAAAGGGCTCAACTTCAGACTAGATTTACTGTACATCTAAGTATCACATAATCCTGCTCTGTAGAGTTTAGGCATTTAAACATCTCTCGTAACACCCAGTGACATAAGGTCTATTATCTTGCAACCAGTTTCATTGCACTTACTTAAATGGGCATTGTCAAGCAAGTTACTTTTGATTTAGTGACACATCCACTTTAAAAATGTTCCAAGTTAATACAAATCTCTTTCCTTACCCCAACTCCTGTTTTTTTAATATATATTGGTGCTGTTAAGATGTTCTAAGATCAGAGAAAGCATTCTTTACAAAAAGAGAGAGAGAGAGAGATTTTCAGGGCAATCCTGAATGGGGGTTTCTCATTCATAGAGTAACCATAAATTGAAACAAAAGTGACAGCAAATAAAAACAGCAAGTTTGGGCCATGTCCACCACTAAATCTCCACCACCACCACGTCCTGTGCCTCCCTCCTTTTCCAGTGGATACCAGTGGAAGAACTTTTCAGTGTCTTAGATGTTGCCTTGATGGCATGCTCCTTTTACTTCTGATTTCTGTCTCTTCTGACTTGTTGTTGTTGTGTACCTTCAAGTCATTTCTGACTTATGGTGACCTATCATGGGTTTTCTTGGCAAGATTTGTTCAGAGGAAATGTACCATTGCCTTCCCCTGAGGTCATCCTGTGGGTTTCATGGCTGAGCTGAGAATCGAATTCTGGTCTCCAGAGTCACAGTTCAACACTGCTTTCCTTCTGACTTTTAGCCGAGGTTATGATTACATCTTTACAAGGAGCAATTTACAAAGAGGGAATGTAACAGTTTTCGATAACTCTATGAAGCTGCCTTCTACTGGAGTCTACATATTGATACATCTAGCCTGTACTGTTTTCACTGTCTAAACAGCACCCTTCTGTGTAGAGCTATCTTAAGTGTCCCTCCAGCTGAATTGCTGAATGAGAACTCCCAATAAGTTCTCACCATTCATAATGCTTGGGAGTCAGACATATGGAGAGTCTCAGCTTTCCTACCCTGACTTCAACTACCAATAGATATGCTACAGATTAAAACTAGGCCTTCGATGTCTAAAATGTTGATTATCCCACTGAGCTATGGCCCTCTAATTTGTGTGCATTTGGCAATGAAGGCAAGTCCATTACAAATTAATTCATTACTTAATTACATTAAATAATAAAGGTCCTGACTCTGCCACATGCAAGATTCCATATTGCTGGATGAAGATGCCAGCCTCAAAGCTAATGTCCCAGCTGTGTGTGTGTGTGTGTGTGTGTGTGCGTGCATGCAACATTTCTGTTCAGTACAAAAAATGTGAGGTATCCAGATTTGTTGATGATCCAGGTGATGTTTCTGTGGTTCCAGAACATCTTCTCATAATTCTCAACATCAATTGCAACATTTTATTCTCGCCCTTGAGTAGGTTTATTTTCTATTCCAAAACATATGAGAATAAATAAGTTGGCTTGTCTTTTCCTCTTTTCTCTTTTTATTTTTTATTTTTTTAGTTGTAATACATAAGTGAAATAGTGATTTGCATTATAACTCTATAACTCCATAATGAGAGAGAGAGAGAGAGATTGAGAGAGAGAGAAGAAAATTTGTCCTTCAAACCATAGGACCACCTCAGCAAGCCATGCCCCTGGTTTAAATAAATAAATAAATAAATATTTGGGAGAGCCCTAGTGCAGATTCAAGCAATCACTAAAAACAGCCTTCCAAAATAATGGGACAAGCAGAGGTAGAATTAACAACCACCAACAAAATCCAAGTAGTTATATTGTGAGAACTCTTGCTCCTTTAGATGAATCTTGTGAGAACTCTTGCTCCTTTAGATGAATCTGGAAAAGCCCAATATTTTCTCAATTTATGTCTCAAGTATTAAGACGGTGTTTCCCAAACTTTGGTCCTCCAGGTGTTTTAGAGTCCCAGAAGCTCTAGCCAGTTTGTCCAACAAGCAGGAATTGTGGGAGCTGAAGTCCAAAACATCTGGAAGACCAAAATTTGGGAAACACTGTATTAGAAGATAATGACCTTAGTACAATAAATACAAACCTGAAACCTCACTGTATATATTATAAGCTAGTACAATTCTTACAGAGGCATTTGTGTCATACCAAAACTACATTGCTATGATATGACATGCCTCCCATCTAGGGATCCTTGGTGGCCATTATTTCTATTATTATTTTTTAAAACCAGGGCATTTTCCCTGCTGTAAACATGGAACACTCACAAATCAGAGCTCCAGTTGAAAAGGACAAGAGGTGGAAACAGTTCCAAATACATCTTCTGACAGGACTTTACAAACAGTTTTAAAGCAATGTGAACAGTCAATGCCAAATAATTCCTCAATGAAGAGGATTTACTTTCAAAGCCACTCTTTTCTCCATCTTAGGGCTGATTCTTATCACCACCCAGGACACAGCTGCTGAGTATTTCACTTAGTCTGGATTGCAGTGTTCACATGGCCTGTGTCATCTGAATCTTCTAGAAGTACAAAGTAGTTTCATTTGTTATCACAAATATTCTTAATAGGGGATGAATAAATAAATAAATAAATAAATAATGCTCCTGGACCTTTCATCTTGTGAATTCTTTCACATGTAGTGTTGTTTTGTGAGTTTTCCTTTTGAAAACGAGGACTAAGATCCAATTTTCAATTGCAACTACAGCAGCCTCACTGAATCAATGGAACTTACATACAGTCAGGCCTCCATATCCATGGATTTTTTATCCATGGATTCAAGCATCCATGCCTTGAAAATATTTTAAAAATACATACATTCCAATAAGCAAACCTTGTTTTTGCCATTTGATATAAGGGACTCCATTTTATTATCCTTTGAATTTAAGGGGACTTAAGCATCTATGGATTTTGGTATCCATGAGGGCTCTGGGAACCAAACCCCAGCAGATACCCAGGGCTGACTGTAAGTGTTTACAGTTGGTCCTCCTTATCAGCAGATTTTTTTATCCACATATTTAAGCATCCACAGCTTAATTTTTTTTAGAAAGTATAAATTCCAAATAGCAAACCTTGATTTTGCCATTTTATATTAAGGACAACATTTTGCTATGCCTTTGTATTTAATGTTAGTTGAGCATCCATAGATTTTGGTATCCATGGGGACTCCTGGAACCAAACCCCAGCGGATAACAAGGGCTCACTGTACTTACCAGCTGGCCCCAGGATGATGGTGTTATGCTGAACAGGTGGACCTGACCGAAAACTTTTATCACTCAGGTCAGCCTGTTAAATCCTACCTGTTAAATCTTTGCCCAGTTGGCTGCCGGTTCAATTTACAGGGCTCTTTGGAAGGATTGCTGACAATTCTACCCTTTCTATTCTTGTGTAAATGAGAAGCCAGATATGTCTGGTACTCATTAGCCTTTTAAAATTTGTTTTCATTTTCCTGTTGAGGCACGGTTTCTCAATACACGAGAAACTCTGCTGGCTAGAATAACAGCACATATTAGGTTCTTTGACTTTGCAAAGCCCCTTCTAGTCTTTGTTTGTGTAAAAATACTGTAAAAATACAGAAGGACATTTTCTGTTCAGAACTATGTATTTTCTGTGCAGAAAAACATTTATTCCTGTGCAAAATACTTCCCTAAAGGACACCCACTCCTGCAGAGAAAATACTGCACTGCTTGAAGTATGGGAAGAATACTGAGGAGATTATTCATTTCTGCTGGTGAAGATGAGGAATGTGAAGACTTACATCCCTTTTATTCTGTGTGACTTGTTGACATATATTCCCTGGACTGCCAAAAAGACCAACAAATGACTCCAAGAGCAAATTAAGCATGAACTTTTACTAAAAACCAAAATAACTATTCTCCTTTGAAGATATCAGGCAATAGCATGAGTAATTGGAAAAGGTGATAATACATAGTAAGGGGATGGCAGTAAGATAAGAGGAAGACACAACACAGTTGGATTAATTCAATTAAGGAAACCAAGGTCCTGAGTTTGCAAGACCTGAACAGGACTATTGAGGATGGGTTGCTCTAAGGCAATACCAATGTGATGGTCCATAAGAAGAACAATTCTGTTCACACTTTTTAAATGTCATGAATTTGGCTCCAAATTTATACTGGCATGCAGATTGTGTTGGCTCATGCATCTTCCTAGTCTAGTTAGCACTTGAAAAATTGACAGGAAGAAAACATCCAGGAGATAATTTGTGCTTTCAAGATAGTCTAACAGAGGCTATTTATTAGTTATTTCTCAACTTCAGCCAACAGAAAACAATAAGACCTGCAAAAAGGGAGGAGAGAAGAGAGGAACTTTTAATTAAAATGTCAGGAACCCTGCAAAGCTTCAATAGTGCTTTGCCCATCTACAGTGGACAAGATGGACATCAATACAGTGGACATCAATAGCCAGACACCAGGTCCAAGAAAACACTGGAAGGCAAACAAGAAAGTAATGGATTGTCATGATTTGACAACAGTATTGTTAACCTGCTCCACAAAAAGTGAGTAAACTTTTTGCTGGCAATTGCAGGGGAAACAGGCACTGTTAAATTAATGTTGAACTTGATGATTTCTCTGTTGATTTCTTGTTTCTGAAGCAAGCATATCACCAGCCCAAATCCAATACTCTGTTCATTGACACCATGCTAGTTATTACCACAAGAATTCCAGCTTTTATCATGAACTTGCTCAGTGAACAAACTTTTCTCTCCATCCCCCCCCCCCCCAAAAAAAGTTTGGTTTAAAAAAACCTTCAGTAAATGTAAATAGGCTAACAGCTTCAAACAGATGGCTGGCCAGGATAAAAATGGATCAAAATCATCTCTGGGGGAAAAGCAATCCCTTGGTTTTCATTACACCACAGCACAAGCTTGGACCGTCTGCATTCCAGAACTGCAACCAAGCAACAGTAACTATGAACAAGGCATCTTCAAAGAAGCACTGTAAAACAAAGTTCCTGCAGGAGACACTCAGAAAGCCAAACAACCATTAAAAGAGGTGGGTGGGAAGGATTTATCTCTCAAGCCAACAAGAAGCACAATCGTGCTTAAATTCAAGATGAGACTGCATAGAGAACAAGCACAAATTTCTAGATGTAAGAACAGCCATACAAGTACTTGCTGTTGAATATGATGAATGTGAAAAAAATAGGAAATAGGGAATTCTGCCATATTTGAAAATGGTAGGATCAAAATTGCATTTAGATTCATTTTCAATTAACTATATTTCCACAAACTGAATTTGGGAAATAAGCAAGATGGTTAGGCTTCTGTCTTCTTCAGTTGTTAAAGATGACAGTAAACTATGTCAAAGGTATCAGTTTAAAATATTCTATTGGCAGTATTCTAAAGTACATGATGGTGTTATGTATTACCCTAGGCTGAGAGCACACAGTGTTAAGGCCTTAAGTCTATGGGGATACAGAAATTCTCTTTTATATCCAAAGTGTCTGAAAGAGATGGCACTTCAGTTCCAGACACCGACAAATCAAAGAAGTTGTGGTATTTCAAGTTAAAATATTCAGCCACTGATTGCTCAAACTTCCTGCAAGCTTCTTCCAGCCTAGTGATTCCTGAAGTATGCATGTAGCTCTATCATTGATTTCCCCATGTACTGAAGATTATATTCTATACATAAAAAAGATTGCAGGGGCAGCAGGTGTTGTTTTGTTTAATACAGTGTGTTGATCCCCCCCCCCCAACACACACACACTCACAAATAAGCCTTCTTGGATATGTGTGTGTGGGACTGAGTTGTTTGCAACTCTGACTAAGGTAAATAAGTGATGCCCAACCTATCCCACCCCATTTAAAACAGAAGATCTTACACACTGCTGTGTACCTGCAATGGGGAGCGGGGAAGTATAAGGGTTACTAACCATGTCAGACTCGCCATCTTGCTGTGCTACACTGCAACAGTGGGCAATGAAGTGCATCCTGCAAAACTGTAGTGAACCTTGCACCAGGTAAGCCTGGTTGCCTTAGCATCATTAGGAGGCAGGCTCTTGCACGCTGGAGTTTATCAGACAACGGAAATTGGAAGTATAATCTACTGGCAATCTGAACGCAATCATGGGGTTTCACATTATTGCGAATGAGTGTATCTCATGCAATTTCGGGCAAAAGGGAAGTCATTCCGAACGCAATCATGGGTTTTATGTTATTGCGAATTAAAGCATCTCACGCAATTTCGAGCAATGGGGGGTCATTTTCGGGTAATGGAAAGCCACACTCACCATCCCTCTAAAGCCTTCAAAGAGAGAGGGAGCTTGCCGGGGAGGAGACCAGCCCCACCTCCAGCTGAGGACTAGCACCGCCTGCGGTCTTTCCAACTCTATAAAAAGCCATCCAGTGGCTTTTTTTCTTCAACGGCGGCGGAGAGAGGGAGCTTGCCGGGGAGGAGACCAGCCCCACCCCCAGCTGAGGATTAGCACCACCCGCAGCCTTTCCAACTCTATAAAAAGCTGTCCAGCAACTTTTTTCTTCAACAGCGGCGGAGAGAGGGAGCTTGCTGGGGAGGAGACGAGCCCCACCCCCAGCTGAGAACTAGCACCGCCCGCAGCCTTTCCAACTCTATAAAAAGCCGTGCAGTGGCTTTTTTTCCTTCAACGGCAGCGGAGAGAGGGAGCTTGCTGGGGAGGAGACCAACCCCATCCCCAGCTGAGGACTAGCATCACCCGCGGCCCTTCCAACTCTATAAAACGACTGCAGTGACAGTGGGGGGTGGAACTGGGTGGGGGAGTGTCTCTGGCCATACTTACTAGAGAGCAGCCTATTCAGGCCCCTTTGTTCTATCTGGTGCCCAGGATAACTGATCTTTAAGGCAAAATTAGCCTATGGATCAGAACTTGATGACAACTCTGTCCATTAAGGCTTCCCTCTTTACTTACATCATATTGATGATGTTAAGTAGTAGGTCAGATAGTGCTACTAACAGCCTGGCTACCATTAACACTTCTTCAGACGAAATTGGGAACACCCTGGGAGCAAACATTGACATGATATAGGGGCTCAGGAGGTATGGTGGTAACAGAGTGAACACATGTTACAAAAGAAGTAGGGATCAATGTTTAGTATCTATCCCCACTTCAGTTCATTCTGTTCCTCGGGATAAGTTGGAGAGTGTACCATCCATTCCCCAATCCCTTAATCTGCTCCTCTGCAATGTCAGGTCGGCCAAAGGTAAAACCCATATCATCCATGATCTTCTTGTGGATGAAAAGGCCGACCTGGCTTGCTTCACTCAGACCTAGCTGGGAGATGCCAGCGCTGCTACTTGGGCGTAGGCTCTCCCAGCTGGTAACACGGTCAGTGAGCAGATAAGGGAAAGTGGGCAGGGGGAACGGCGGTGTGGCTATAGTTCATAAATCTAATCTACCCTTGATCAGAGAACCTATCCAGAAAACAACCCACATCGAGTGTGTGTACCTTAGCATGAAGACCAGGGATAGTTTGGGGATTCTGTTGGTATACTGGCCACCCCGTTGCCTAACAGACTCCCTGACTGAGCTGACTCAGCTGGTCTCTGAGTTATTGTTGGAGTCACCCAGGCTTCTGGTCCTGGGTGACTTCAACATTACCCTCGAGACCAGCCCTTCTGATCTACCTGGAGCAGCTTGGGAGTTCATGGGATCCATGACAGGCATGAACCTATCCCACTTAGTCAACGGGCCCACCCATTGTGTGGGTCACACACTCGATGGGATCTTTAGTACAGAACGGGAATACCCATGGGCGGAGGTAATCAAAACCTCTGCACTGTCATGGACGGATCACTCTCTGAACAAGATGGAACTTAGAGCTGCACCTTACCCCTCCGGGGGTGGCGGACCCATTAGAATGGTCTGCCCTCAAAGGCTTATGGAACCGATTGGTTTCCAGAAGGCCCTAGAGGGTTTAATGGTTGGCAAATCCAGCGATCCCATCGAAGCCTTGGTGAACACCTGGAACACTGATCTTCCCAAGCTCTCGACATTATCGCCCCTGAGCGTCCATTCCAACCCGCTTCGAACCGCAAACCCTGGTTCACAGAGGAACTCAGGGAAATGAAGCGGGCTGGACAACGACTAGAGTGCAAGTGGTGAAAGACTCGGTCCTCATCCAACAGAACTCGCCATAGGCAGCACCTTCGCGCCTATCAGGAGGCATTGCGTGCAGTCCGAAAATCTTTCTACGCTGCACGCATTGCATCTGCAGAGTCTCATTCAGCAGAGCTGTTTAAGGTAGTTGGGGAGTTAACACAGGTTTGCCCTGCGTTTAACCCCCTCCTTGACCCGACGACGGCCTGCTGTGACGCATTTAACAACCACTTTGCAGACAAACTCTCTCAGATAAGGGCCGACTTGGACGCCAATATTTCTTCAGTGTCTATAAATGAGGTAACCAGCAACTCCGCCACTGTCATTTTGTTGGATGAGTTTCAATCTATAAGTACTGATGACATGGACAAGCTCCTTGGAAGCGTGAGGAAGACGGCCTGCTCTCTCGATCCATCATGGCTGGTCGCCCAGGCAGGGGATACATTGAAGACATTCCTTTGGACTGTAGTTAATGCATCCCTCAGGGAAGGCACCATCCCACCTTATCTAAAGGAGGCGGCTGTAAAGCCTCTCCTAAAGAAACCTTCCCTTGATCCCTTGGACAGAAACAACTACAGACCAGTTCCCTTGCTACCGTTTCTATGCAAGGTAATTGAGAGAGCAGTCGCCTCACAACTCCAAGCTGTCTTGGATGAAGCCGACTTTCTTGATCCATTTCAAACTGGCTTCCGAGCAGGATATGGAGTTGAGACTGCTATGGTTGCTCTGACAGATAACCTCCGCTTGAGAATCAACAGGGGTAGTGTGACCCTGCAAATGCTCTTGGATCTCTCAGCGGCCTTTGATACTATAGATCATGCTTTTGGACCTGTTGGGGAAGATGAGTATCGGAGGTACTGCTTTGCGGTGGTTCCGTTCCTTTCTCTGACAGTTCCCAAAGGGTGAGGCTCAGGGACAGTTGCTCCTCTAAAATCAAGCTAAATTTTGGTGTCCCTCAGGGCACCATCCTATCCCTGATGCTATTTAATATTTATATGAAGCTGCTGGGTGAGATCATTCGGAGGCATGGAGCTCAGTGCCATCAGTACGCTGATGACACTCAGATATACTTCTCCATGACCAGATCATCTGCCTAGACCTCAGATGGCCTCTCTCCTCTCAGTGACTGTTTCACAGCAGTAATAGATTGGATGAGGGAAAATAGATTGAGGCTAAATCCTGACAAAACGGAGGTACTGACAGTCACCGGCCCAAAACCAGGACTGGGAATACATCTTCCAGTCCTGGATGGAGTCATACTCTCCTCACAGGTATTTGCTATATGGCCAACACAGCTATCCCTGGATGTTTTCTATCACTAAGAAGTAATGCAATGAGTCAACCCTGTTAAGAATATAATGAACAACAGTAATAAATCACTTGGTGAAAAGTGACCAATTACTTTAAAAAGTAACTTTCTAAACTTGGAACTATGTAATGAAAATGGCAAGCTATGACCAGTTTATAAGACAACAGGTTACCCCACCTCCACCCCCGCAGTGTACTTTTAATGAAAGCAACTCCTTCTTTCCTTTTCAAATGCAGATGCAAGTTCTCGTAGAGTGAACTGGCAGAGAAAATCTTTAATAAGAAGGGTGGCACACAAACAGCAATCCTTGGTATATGAGCTCAGAGGGGTTTCTTTTCATCTGTGGAAGTCTGATGACCACAAGATGAGTGTACACACTTATGATGAGGAACCATCTCTGTTTTCTAGCAACCTCAGATCCTCAAAACAACTGTCTCTTGCCCTTATAACATGATTAATTCCAAAGAATCTAAATTTGTTACAAATCTGTGGAACTACTCATATTGCTCACGTTTCTTTCCTGGGCTGCTAGTATAGCTTTGAATAATCTTTTATTTTATTCTTCTCTATGACAGGCAGGCCATACCCTCTAATCTACCAAGACAAATGTAGCCTAGATGTCCAACGTTGTGGCCTGGCATTTGATAGATCCACACACAAACAGCCATGTATTTGCAGTTCCATGCAGATATCCGTTCACTGGTCTTCAATCCAGCCACTGTGCATGATAGATGCACTGCATTCAGCTTTGTAGGTTATTAACAGAACTGAAAACTACGCTTTCCAAGCTAGCTGTTCAACAAAGCAAGCTGAAAGTAACTACAAATGTCTCCAGGGTTCATAGAACTTCCTATTGCTTGCACACAAGATTTCTGCCACAGATGAATTCATTATTAATAGCTCTGCAGTTTAAATGAAATCATCTGCTGACTAGATTATGTCTCTCATCTGAGTATCCACAGTAACTAATTCACTTTTCCCGGCTAGAAATATATTGCCCTCTATCTGTTTCCTTTTCTTTCTGATCCTCAGTGGTGGTGGCTGTTTTTGGAGCCTCCCCCCCCCCCCCCATAAAAATAAAAATCCAAGATGTATATATAGGCAACAAAAATATACAGCAAATGCAACAATTTCATACATTACGAACAAAAATGGTATATTCAGCCACACAAAATATATAAATGTACTCTCAGAGAATGACAATGGCAAACCCCCTTTGAAGAAACCTGCCAGGAAAACCCCAAGATAAGTTCACCTTAGGGTTGCCATAAGTCAAAAATGACTTGGAGACACACAACAACAAAAACAACAACAACAACAACAACAACAAACATGCCACATATGTGTACATATCAACATATGTTAAACTTACAGATGACTAGGTGGAAGATTTAAAATGGATTTTCAAAATTCAAGGGTTTGAAACATATAAATCTGAGTCTAAAACTCAGCTATTTATAGATGGTGATCATTAGACTGCAAAAATGTATAAAGTGCTGTTGAGATTAGAAACTGAGTTACTGAGCTATGACATTAGGAAGAATTTTTATAAAATGATGTACATATGTATTTGACACCAGATAGGTTATCAAAAATGTATAAGAATAGTTTAAACAAATTATGGAAATGGAAACAGAAGATAAGTGACTTTCTTCTATATCTGCTTTATTGTAGGTTCACTAGTATGGGACTCAAATTCATTTAATGTTGGAAAAACATTTTATAAATCTTTCAAGAAGACCTGGTTTTCTGGTTTCCTGGACTATGTTAACAACAACACCAAATGTCTGAACACATCAGCTCATAACTTGGGGTTCTGGAAGGACATTATACAAGAGGTTTCGTAAAGGAAAGATACTCCAAAATAACAATAGAAGACCTCCAATTTCTCCTTCTAACTTTTATTTTGGCCTTTGAAACATTGCTTCTACCATTTGCTTTGTTGTATTGTTGTGTGTTGGTGGAACTGCCAAATTTGTTCTTATTTAATTCATGTATATTGTCTTGATTGATCTTCTACAATAAAATTACTTTATTAAAAAAAAAAGAAAAAGAAAAAAGAAAGACCAGGAATTGTTCATCACATACTTTGGGGATATGAATCAGGAATATGAAGTTGCCAGCCACAGATGCTGGCGAAACATCAGGAATAAACTCTTCTAGAACATGGCCACATAGCCTGAAAAGCCCTCAAAAAACTATGAATCAGCTTTGTTTGTTTGTTGTAAAAGCATAAATATTGTTTCATACATTAAGGAAGTAATAGTGGTATATATCCATCAGTTGGGGGATCTGCAGTGTATTTTTTTAGTAGTTAAGTTTTTTTGTTACTGTTTGTTTATACTTGTTTTAGATATGTGTATTTGCATATGCTTGTGCCTGTGTTTAGATTTAATTTTTTTAAAAAATGTGCACATATGTGTGTCTACAAACAAACACTGTTTCTTCAACCCTAACATCTACATGCCATTATGGAACATTAAAGCAGTTAAAGCAGTCTCAAACTGAATTATTTCAGTTTGGACCTGTTTTAAAAAACAAGTTAAAAACAGTTTAAAAGGGCATTTAAAACATAATAAAACAGGCACCACACACTCTATTAAGGGCTCCATCTGCTGCAACAAGTTAAAAACTGAAATAAATTACTAACTAAATGAAAAGGCCTTTGCCTGCCAGTGAAAAAACAGCAGGGAGGGGCCCAACCAAACCTCAAAAAAAGAGAGTTCAGAACATAGGAGCAACCACCAAGAAGGCTCTGTCATAGAAAAACATTCTGGCTTAATAATACAGTACTATCAGAAGAGAAAACTAACTTTCATGGAAAAGCATTTTAATAGAATCATAGAAATGGAAAGCATTGCAAGGGCTGTGCAGTCCAGCCCTTTCTCATTCAGGAATCCACAGCTAAAGCATTCTTGAGAGGACTGTCCAACCTCTTTAAAGACCTCCACATTGAGAGTCTATACTGCCCAGTAAGGCAGCCTATTCCATTTTTATTGCACTGCACAAAGAAGCACTTTGACAAAAATGCAGGTAAACCTTTTGGTGCATTCAGATCCCAAAGTGGTAAGTAACATAATACCTTTATTATAATGAGTCAGAAATAATAATCCAAAATCCACAACACAGTGATACCTTTATTGGAACAACCAAAATGCACACAATGCATGTTACAAGTTTCTGAAGCTCCTCTGGCTTCCTCATCAGGAAAAGGTGTTAAAATCACACAGGAGAAAGAAAAATATGAAAATCTTAATCACAGGCCTGCAGTTTGCTGAGATGTTTTTGTGATGCTGGTGGTTCTCAGAAGATGGTATGGAGGGTGCATTTTTTGAGGTCACATGAATTCTTTCCAGGCTAATACAAGTCTTTCAGGAATTCCCAAGTTTGCTCCCTAGTATTTTGCAACTTTCCATTGGTCCTTACAAAGCTACCCTATGAAAAACTATTTTCCTGGATAATAATTATCCAGCTTGACAATGCACAAAACACTGATCCATTCAGAAACTGCTGGAGTTTACAGTTATTCCTGAGTTTCAAAAAATACTTTTGGGGTTATAATTTACCTCCAGTAAGCATAGTGGATTATGGGAATTGTTGCTCAAAATGTACTTTTACAAACTCTCAGGCATGCTTTGTGCTGTGAAACACAAACCTTTTCCACAACTTCTAGCATTTTTCATTCACTGCTCTCTTTTCAATAGGCACACTTGAAAAGTTTTGCAAGTCCTGTACTGTATTTATTTCAAAGCAAGTGATAATGTTACCTGGAAATACAGTGCCACCTGCTGGTTAGTATGAGGACTGATATACAGTCTCATCTGGATCAGAGAAATGCAAATAAGCCATATAACTTGACTGTTAAATAATAGAAAGGGGCTTTTTTTTTTTAAAAAGGGGGGGGGGGGGTGATAAAAAAGCCTTTTAAAAATAAAATTTAAAATGTAACCATGAACAAATACATGAGCCAATGTGAAGCAGTGGTTTGAGCATTGGACTATGTCTCTGGTGACCAGGGTTTGATTCCCTGCTCACCCATGGAAACTCACTGGATGACCATGGACAAGTTACACACACTCAGCCCCAGAAAACCCCATTATAGGGTTGTCATAAGTCAGAAACAACTCAAAGGCACACAACAACGACAACAAGCATCTGATGACATGTTTCTTCTTTTCCTAAGAATTATAAATATTTAGAAATTGCAAATTCTTATTGTTTTACCTTATAAGAAACTAATACCAAAGAGCTCTTTCTCTTGGGCACAGATTGGAATCTTCTTGTTCCAGTTCCTGGATGTTCTGCTCCTAGCATATCTGTGTATTGATTTCACAATTGGTTTCTAGGATTACTTGATGGATGAGATCCTGTATCATCAGACATAGCTATGGCAACAGAGCTCCACCATCATAACTAGCTCTGTCTATGCCATCTCCTGAACACCTATTTCCTAAGCCAAGCAGCCCCCCTCCCCCCAACTGAATCCAGCTGTAGGTCAGGGTGCTGGGAAAGGATGACTGAAGTACTCTCCTGGTTGCAGGAGACAAGCACCTGGAGAGACCCCCCTCAGAGTCCTGTTACAGCTCCTTGTCTCAATGCATCTCATGACCAGGAGACAACTGCATGAGTCATTTCCCAGCATCCCAGTATCCAGCACTATGTATGTATTGTTTGTCTTTAAATCATTTCCAACTTATGGCAACTCTATCACAGGATTTTCTTAGCAAGCTTCTTAGAGAGGGGTTGCCATTGCCATCTTCTGAGGCTGAGAGACTTGACTTGTGCAAGGTCACCCAGTAGGTTTCCATGGTCCAGCAGAGATTTGAACCCTGCTCTCCAAAGTCATTGTCCAGTGCTCAAACCATTACATCACACTGGCTCACCACAAGTCAAAAATAAGTGGTGCCGCCCGATTAAACGGGTCGGCGCAGTTACCGTGCACGGGAAGCACCAATTCCCGCACTCCCATGGCAGAGTTGCCCCGGCGGCCATTGCAAGGCAGGCTCACATCTTATTGGCTGCTGGGGTGAGCGGGAAGGGACTTCATGTCCCAAGTTTCATTGGACTGGAGGCTGGGCCTGTGATTGGCCAGTGGCCACCTGCCACAACTCCCTATTCGTTGAGGTATCCGAGGAGGGCGGTGCTTCTGTCCTCCTCGGCCTCCTAGTGACAGTTGGGCCTTTATAAGGCCATGCAGGGTGCCCCTCTGTGCCATTGCCAGTTTGGATCTCCCTCCCTCCCTCCAGGGTGTTGATTGTCACAACTTGTGCGGGGTGGCAGCATAGGCCTGGATCTGGTGTGAGGGGTTTCCAGGGCTCTCTGGCACTGGATTGGGAGTCCTTGTGACCTGGATGTAAGGAGCGATTCGGTGTGGCCAGTGCGGTGGCCACAGTCAATTAACACCCGGTGACTAGAGTGCCTTGCAAATCAAATTGAAGTAGTGCAGTTGCACTACTACGTCATTTGATGCTTGGATCTACAAGCGACCATACATCAAACAACAGTGGTGTTGTTGATGTCCAGATCCAGACCTTATGCTTTGGCCCAACCCTATAGATATGTTCTTGTTATGTTCCAGCTAATAAAGTTAGCTGGAATAATACCAACTGCCATCCTCTGCCTAGGGAGGGAGAGAAGAGGCAGGCCCAGCTCCATCAGGGCTTGCCTGAGGCAAGAGAACCCTTGTTTATCCACTTTTGTAAACCGCTTTGATCTTTTTTGGAAAGGCGGTATATAAATAAAATAAATAAAATAATAAATAAAGTTGTGGCCATTTTCCCTCCAGCCAGTTGTCTGTCCTTTTTGGCACCTGACCTGCACGGTAATTTGAAGGCACACAACAGGGAAGCTACTGAGTCACATCATTGGTCCATCTAGTGCAATATTACAAGTTCAGACTGGCAGTTCTCTCTGTCCTGGGTTACAGGTATGATTCCTTTCCTATCTGGAGATCCTGACCCTAGCTTTCCTTAGTAATTTTCCTTCCAAGTACTAACCAAATCCAACTGTGTTTCGCTTCCAAAATCAGACAATTGGGTGTGTTCACCCCTTAGGGTAGTATTAGCTATTGTCCTGTGTTTAGTATTTTGTAGGAGAGGTGCATATAAGGCAAAGCATCTGTAACATGCTATTTCAAAGTTATGACTTTGAGAAGGGATCCTGACAGTCCAGGCACACCTTTTTTACTTTTTATTTTTTTAATTGTTACTGTCTTAACTGATGTGATTTTAAACTCTTTTTAATTCAGCTGTGTCCTTAGTCTTATAATTTGTTTGGTCCTGTTTTAATAATGTAACTTCATTGCCTGAATCCTATTAATAGTCCAAAGTAGAGTAGACAAAAACGATTGTTGATTCAGTAAATCAATACAGCAATGACAAGAATCTGAGTAAACCTTGCCAAGAACACCTTGTAATAGGGTTGCTATGCGTCAGAGTTGACTTCAAGTCACATAAGAACAACAACATAATTAAATCCTATTGATTCCATGGGTCTCCACTGGTTGGGACCAACAATAGCATAACAATTGGCTGAAATGCTGCATTGAAAAGACATAGTGTACCTTTATGCTCATAGAGTTAAAACTCAGTAGTGCTGTGCCACCTTGTCACAGAAATGCACCATTGCATAATCCAGTGTCCATTATACATTGATGTACATGTGCAATGCACAACTAGGATTGAGCATGCAATGAATGTACAGTCTACAACAATGCAATGCACAATATGCAATGTAGGATGTGCCAGGATGTGAAAATGGCACCATATGTATAACTCAAATTTCATAACCATCAACTGAATACACTCATTAGACATCAGAGGGAAAATATGTGCTCATGTGCTTAAGGGGACTTACACAAGTGTAAGACACCAACAGCCAAGATTATGGTCATTGTATTTTTACTTGTATTTGTTTTTTACCCGTGGTATGGGCTGTCTTGTGTCCCAGTTCTAGGAGAAAGGTGACAGACAGACAGACAGACAGACATCATCCAGGTTCAGTACCTGGATCCATGTGCCAAATTGCCCTTCTATTATTCAGACACATGAATGGAAAGAGGCTATATAATGCATGACGACATCACCATAGAAACAGATAGGAGCTAATAAATTTGCTGGTTTTTCAGATTATTGTTCTCTTTGCCTCAGGAAGATCAGAAGCCTGAATGATTTAAGTGCCTAACAGTCATTTCAAATAGCATCAGTTACTGAAGATGGGACATAGTATATTGCCAAGAGCTTGAAATGGTTTATATGATCAAATGAGCTTCTTTTGCACTTAAGGATATGCTTGCAAGGGATTTGAAGAGCAGCAGAGAAAGAAGGACTCTTAGAGGCTTCACACAGCTAAACTGAATTCCTGAGGCACTTCACAACTAACAAAAAAGGAACACCCCAGCTTTTTGTGTTGTTGTTGTTATTAATTCGCTTTTTTATGTCCTGGGTTTAATCCTTTAAAGAGGCTCACACAAATGCTTAGAAAAATACAAACAAACAGCCAATTTAAATACAATAAAAATAACACAAAGGGCTTGCTCAAGCTGAGTGAGACAGTCCACTCAGGGGGCTCCTGGCTGTTCCTTGTTGGAGGACATCTCCTTGTATTGCTAGTGGCTAGGTTTGTATCCACTAAGCCAATGCTTCCCAAACTTTGGTCCTCCAGGTGTTTTGGACTTCAACTCCCAGAAACCCCAGCCAGATTAGCCAAGGGTTAGGGATTCTGGGAGGTGAAGTCCAAAACATCTGGAAGACCAAAGTTTGGGAATCACTGCACTAAGCAATGACAGATGCCCTCAGATGAGGTGGACAAGGCTGTTTTATCACCTGCACTGAAATAAAATTAAACAGGCAGCCTGGCTCAATCATTAACAAAAATGGAGGTTGTATTTAGGCCTTCAAAAGAAGGCTAAGATTTGGAAGGGCAGCTATGAAGGAACTAGATAAGATTATCAAGTATAAAGATATATCATTGAAACCCAAAGTCAGAATCATCCAGGCCAAATTTGTTGCCATTTCTATGTAAGGGTGTGAAAGCTGGAGAGTGAAAGGGGATGGCATGAAGAAAAGGAACACACCTGAAATGTCACTCTGAAGTAGAGTTCTATCCATAACACATAGACTTCCAAAAGGACAAATGAATGGGTATTTGAGCAAATCAAGCCTCACCTCTCACTAGAAGCCAAGATGACTTAACTGAATACTTTGGACATATCATAAAATGACATGACTTGTGGAAAATATTACAATGCTCCAAAAAGTGAAAGACAATAGAAAAAGAGGAAGACTATATAATACATGGATTGATTCGTTCAAACAGTCTCAGGTTTGCAAGACTGGAGCTACACTCTTGGAGGCCTTTTGTTTGACCTGATGACAAAAAACAGCAACTGGGCCTCCTTCTGCAGGTAAAATGAAATGGCAATAAACATATAAGAGAAGGGTCTCACACATAGAGATACCAAAAAAGACCACCACAAATACCTGAACAGATAGCAGATATTATGGAATATCCACTCATCCCTCCACATTCACAGGGGTAACAGGCACAGGACCCCCGTGAATGTGGAAAAACCACAAATAACAAAAATACTATGTTTTTACCTGAGAGAATACCTCTCTAGGACTCTCTAGGTCCTCCAGTGCAACTCTGTGGTCAGCATCTGACAGACATTGACCATAGAATTGAGCTGGAGGAGCTGCAAATGCCTAGTGGAGTGTTCTTTCTAGGAATCTCTAGGTCCTTCAGTGCAACTTTTGGTTAAAGTTGACCATAGTGTTATGCTGGAGGACCTAGATATTCCTAGAGAGAACATATTAATAACATCTGTAAATAATCAAATCTGCAAATAAAAGCCACAAATGTGGAGGGACGAGTGTAGTTGAAAAATATAATGAATATAATATTTACAGCCAATGCAAATAATACTTGGACTGCATCTACACTACAAAAAATATTCCAGTTTGGCACCACTTTAATTTATTGTGTTATTATTGCTATTGGGTGCCTTCATGTTGTTTCCAACTTACAGCAACCCTAAGGCAAGACTATAATGGGGTTTTCTTTCAAAATTTGTTCAGGAGAGGTTTGCCATTGTCTTCTCCTGAGGCTGAGAGAGTGTGACTTGCCCAAAGTCACCCAGTAGATTTCATGGTTTAGCTGGGAATTGAACCCTGGTCTCCAGTCATAGTCCAGCACTGTCTCTCACCACTTTAACTACAATGGTTCAATGCTATGGAATTCTGGGAGCTGTAGTTTTGTGAGACATTTAGCCTTTTCATGAGATAACTCTTGTGCCACAACAAACTACAATGCACAGAATTCAATAGTATTGAACCATGGTAGTTAAAGTGGTGTCAAACTTGTTTATTTCTGCAGTGTGAATGCAGCCTAGATTGTGAATATAAAAAAAGAGACCTGGATGGAATAGTACAACTTATAAAAAGGCACTTGCATGGAACACTAACTAAAGTAAAGTAATTCCACAATGTATAACAAGAGAGTCAACATATATAGAACACTATCTGAAGAAACAATAAGTTAAAAAAGTTAATTCAGAATAAATGCAACAGTTTGAGGAATGCAAAATATAATCTTTTGATTCTTATAGCAAAATATCTCAAAGTGTTGCTAAATCAGATCAGCTGCTGTAAGAATATATCCTTTAATTGCTGGCAAATCTGTAACAGTCTTTAATTGTTTTCACTTTTATGTGGCGTACTATTCCATTCAGGTCTGCATTTTTGTATTACAAAATCCTGTATTGTTTGCGTTGGCTGTAAATTTTGTTCTTGTGGGTGTTCAAATGATGGCTGACTTATGGCAACCCCAAGGACAACCTACCACAGGGTTTTCTTTGCAAAATTTGTTCAGAGTGGGTTTATCTTTGCTTTCCTCTGAGGCTGAGGGAGTGTGAGTTGTCCAAGGTCATCCATTGGGTTTCTATTAGCCGTGTGGGGATTCGAACCCTGTTGTCTCAGAGTCATAGTCCAACACTTAAACCACTACACCATACTGGCTATAAATATTACCTTGATAGCATTTTGCAATTACATTCCATAATATCTGTTATAGTTTTGTTATTTGTTCATATACTTTCAATAGTCTTTCTTTAAGTTAAATTTATTAAAATGAATGGGCAGCCATTTTTTCCTTCAGCTCAGACGGAAAATAGCTTGAACCAACCTTGAAATCAGACCATTTAGAACAGAATAAAACGCACAAACACAGAAGTACAACCAGCAAAGAGAATTTTCTTATAGATTAAATAGTAGGCATCTCCTACTCCCCTTTTAATTGGCTTATGTTGTTAAAGTTCAAAAATGTGAAGGAGTCTCCTCTCCAAAGCAGTATGTAAGCTTTAAAAATGTGCTCCCTTCTTTGGTTAGAGCTATCCAAAGTAGTGATCCCATTTGGGATTTAGAATTCAGCACCCTGGATAGTTTCTTTAAATTTCATGTGAAACTGCACTGTACATTCAGGGCCCCACTGATTTGGAAGACACCAGATACTCCTGGGTCCCATTTATCTCCCAGGGCATTTTGCTGCCTCAGATCTCTCACACCTGAGGGCATAACAAGATTTTTCCTTTTAGTACTGGGCTTTGGGCAGGGCAATCGTATTAAGCTGACTGAGCCTCAACAGTGCCTCAAAAAATGTAATAGATCAAGAAGGCCTTATGGTACTTCAAAATAAAATAAAAAAGGAGGAAGAGGAGGGGAGGAAGGGAGGGAAAGGAAAGGAAAGAAATGCATGGAAATGGTGGGGGACAAGGAGGCAGTTTTGTTCTTTAGATCAGTGTTACTTTAAGGCTGATTGGATGTGGCAAAGTCTAATACAGAGAAGATCACAAACTAGAGCTTGGAAAAGTGACTTTGGGGGCTACAACACCCGCGTGGCCATGCTGGCTGGAGGGATTCTGGGAGTTCTTGTTCAATAATGAATCTTCTCCAAACTCTACCACAAATGTACATTTTCTCCATGCACCACAATATTGAGTTTTTCTTGAAAAGTAAGGATCTGGCCTGCGTGCATTGGCCTGCGTGCATTGTATGGATGCTATGTTCCAACTCTGCC
The DNA here is from genome assembly GCA_034509955.1 of Urosaurus nigricauda. Taxonomy (NCBI): domain Eukaryota; kingdom Metazoa; phylum Chordata; class Lepidosauria; order Squamata; family Phrynosomatidae; genus Urosaurus; species Urosaurus nigricauda. The sequence goes on along the minus strand of JAOEGL010000004.1, from coordinate 222,519,859 downwards.
CCCAAGGCCAATGTAATGCTGTGAACCGCACTACACATCATGCAGCACCACAGCACTCCTCTGTTGCTGCGTCTAGATGACACAGTACCAGAGGAGTGCCGAAAAGCCACAGCACCAGCAGCTACTGCACCCTTTCTGTGGCACAGAAAGGAGACACTTTTTGCAGCTCATTTTTGCACCGGAAAGGCAAGATTGGGGCTGCAGTGTGCAGGTGCTGCAATCTTGATCTGGCACTAAAAGAGGTGGCTGCAGGCCACCCCTTAGAGACTGTCTTTACAGCCCCTAAGTTTCACTGTATCAGTGTGTCTAACTCTAACCATACATGCCAGAGAAAAAAACTCTGCATGCGTAAAAGGTGGTAGAATACAGCTTACAGTTTTTCTGGAGAACAATTGTTTGTCAGAAGCCAGTCTAGCCGAAAGCATTTTGCTGCTTGAGACCCAACAAGAACTAGGACCCCTTCCCTCAAATAAAAGTGCTTAGTAGAGATGTAAATCTTTATTTCTTTATTCATTTGTTTAGTTCTCATATGCAAGAATGAAAAATATAATAGTAGAAGCTTTATTCCCATCTGACAAAATTACAAAAGTTTTGGTGCAATTTTCCATAATTTTTCAGATTTGGGGACTTTTTAAATGAAAAATTTACAAAAGTTGTTTTCTCGCAAACCATTGGTTAGAGTATTCCAAGAACAGAGGTTTGGTCAGAAGTAGTCAGTCTATTTCTTTTTATGGTCAACTCTTAATACTGTCAATCTTTAGAAGTAACAATGCTTATTTGACAAACACAGAATTAATTGATATACTTTTGACAGCTATAAAATTGGGTGTATCTAAAATGGAAAAGGTTGGAGTTACTAAATCCCCAGTTTTGGATAAAAAGAGTATAGACTTTTTAAAAGCTAATCTCTAAAATGAGCCAATAAATGGAACAGACAAGAATGACAGATTCATTGCAAAATGGCTGAGCTTTATTGTACATGCTAACAAATATCTACACTTCTCAAAACCACCAAAGGAAGAAATGCACTTTTGGAAAGATTTCCAAAAACCCAGTTTCCATCTGGGTGAAGTTATGCCATTATATATGATAGGAATTTCACACTCCTATGGCATGATAGAAGCTGAGAGTGCAATAATTTGCAGATACAAAAAGAGACTCAGTGAACACAAATATTTTGTACTTAATTATTATTATTAACCTTTATTTGTATAGCGCAATAAATTTACACCTTCAACATGGATGTGATTAACATTGCCTTAATTTTAATTGTGGAGCTACTCTATCCCCCTTAGGCCCATTTCCTGTGTTGCTGGACTTCCCATCTCCTCTTCTAGTTGTAAGGTTCCTATAGCATTTTATACATGTGTATTATGATGTTTCAAAAAAAATTTTTTTTTTATGTTGGCTAAGGATGATGAGAATTAAAAGTCCAACAATGTCTAATGGGCCACAGGTTCCCCATCCCTGCTTTAACAGTATTGCCTGGAAGCCAGGATGGCCAAATTGAGGATGACATACTTCAGCCACATCATGAGAAGGCTTGGCTCACTAGAAAAGATGATTAAACTGGCAGTACAAAGAGAGGAAGACCATTTATCTAATGGGTAGACACAATCAAGGAGGACATGGCCATGAGACTGCAAGTCCTGAGCAGATCTCAGGATCGCATAGGATGTAGCCACAACAGTTATAGTAGATTAATAGTGCTATAACTGTATACAGATGGCCTTCCACATTTGCAGGTTTGACTTTTGCTGATTAGATTATTTGCGATTTTGTTTAGTATGCTCTCTCTAGGAATCCTTGGGTCCTCCAGCACAACTCTCCCAGAAGCTGACCATAGAGTTGTGCTAGAGAACTCTAGCTGTCCCTAGAGAAAAGACTTTTCTAGGCATTTGTGGGTCCTCCAGTGTGATTCTATGATCAACTTGGGGCAGATGTTGACCATAGAGTTACATTGGTGGACATGGAGATTCCTAGAGAGGTGTTCTCTTAGGTAAAAACAATATTGGTTTTTTTTATTTGCAGTTTTCCACATTCATGGGGGTCCTTCACACCTAACCCCAGTGAATGTGGAGAGACCACTGTACTGTGAAGCTTCTCCACAGACTCTGTGTCTGTGTTGTTTGCCATTTCCATGACCCTAAGACAAACCTATCACATGGTCTCCTTGGCACGATTTTTGCCATTGCCTTGGCAAGAGTTTGCCATTGCCATCCTCTGAGGCTAAGAGAGTGCGACTTGCCCAAGGTCACCCAGTGGGTCTTCATGGCCAAGTGGGGATTCGAACTCTGCTCTCCAGAGTCACACTCCAACACTCAAACATCTACACCACACTGGCTGAATCACCATAGATTACCTATACATAAAGAATATTGAAGAGAAAATAAGCCTTGATCATTCTGTTCCTTGTTCCTTTTTCTCTTAAAAGCTTTTACCATCAGAGGGCGCAAAACTATAAAGAAATATTAGCTACACCAGGGGCAGGGGAAAAATAAAGCCCGATTGACTGGCAGATTTCTGTGTGGTTTACAGTCAGTGAACAAAGATTTCTGATTTCCTGTTGTTTTAATAACACCAGAAACAAAATTATATTTCTCAGGTTTTTTTTTTAAAACTGTACTGCTGAAATGGAAAAAAATTAAACAAACAAAAATCCTTCCGCTAAATAGGCATGGGTTTTTACATGAAAGAATAATGAACATTCAGTTCTAGTACAAAATTTCCTAGGCTCAGAATTCTTTAATTTAAAGTTAGCATATTTTCCCCCCATTTGGTTGATTTTAGGGTTCTAGTAGTGGACAAAACAAAAGTCTGAATAAAACAGTTATTCCCAGATATACTAGCAGGGGAATAGTTGTGGGAAAGGGAGTGTTGAGAATATTGCTCCCACAAGTAAGAATTCTACCCTCTCAAACGATTTTTTTTCCAGTCCCCAAACTTGTAGCAATTCAATAAATTAAAACTGCAGTTGAAGATTTACAAATACAATTTTAGTATTTTTTTTAAAAAAAGTGGCAGGCAAAGTTACGAAGGGAACACAAACACAGCATATAGAAAATTTCTAGGCATGAATTATTTTCAGTGTCTCACTCTTTGCAATACCAGAAATCTGAAAACCGGAAGAAAATTTATTTGGGAATTTTTATCTGGAGGGACAATGTTTGTATTTGTTTCCCTGGTAGCTGTTGTTATGCGCCTTTGAGTCATTTTCAACTTATGGTGACCCTTTCATGGGGTTTTCTTGGCAAGATTTGTCCAGAGGAGGTTTGCCATTGCCTTCCGCTGAGGCTGAGAACATGCCACATGTCCAAAGTCATCCAGGAGGTTTCAGGGCAAAGCTGGGAATCAAACCATAGTGGTTTGGAGTTCAACACTCAAACCACTATGCCATGGTATGACTTTGGTAGTACTCTGGTGGCTACACCCCTCTAAACCAGCCCCACTGAATTAGTAGAAACTTGTTAAGTCAAGATTTATATAAATTCTGTTACTTTAATGGATCTACTCTAGCTGAGATGGTCTGAGTAGATCAGCATACAGAGATAAAGCCCTGTTTACAGAACAGCAAAAATGTTAAGAGCAGGAGAAATTCCTATGGATGGTTGGAGACACCCAAAACCAGCCTCCAAAAGGAGTGAAATGCTGAATGGCTATAAAATGCTACTGAATTTTGAGGATGAGAGTAAGTGTTGGATGGAAAACTAAGGGAAGGAGAAATGGAATGGAATAGTACCCTGGAAAGGGCATGGATGACTGGCTGGCTAAAAGAACCCTGAACAGGATTTGTCTCACTTGTATTTGTCCAGTAACACTGGTTGAGGTAACATTTTCTTTTGGACTACAAATCCCATGATTGTACCCAAGCAGGCGTTATGCAGATATTTGTTCCTACTTCTCTAGGAGAGGAAACACTACATGCACAAAGAGATTGTAAAAGTTACTTTTTTGGTCAACATCATGCCAGCAGGAGTATGCTGTGAGTTGTAATCTAAAAAATGGAATTTTCCAAGTTCTGTATTTATTCTTCTGTATGTTAACAAAATGCTATTGTTCTGATTGAGAAATAATATTTTTGCCCTTACCTTAATCCCTGTGACAGACATTTATTTTGTAATGCAGGTTTCCTCAGTTTTATAATTATTTGAGGAACGGGTGTTTTATGTGCAGAAATGGGCACACTGGAAAAGAGGACATCAAAGACTAAATCAGCTTTGATAAAGAACCACAAAAGAAGATGAAGAAACCAGCAAATTAGAGCAAATGTAATAGAGTCATTATAATATTGCTTGCCTGGCCTTGCTTTTAAACTCAGCTGTTTAACTAAACACATTTGCTGACATTGCCCAGGATTCAAGATGAAATTAGCTGTGTTTGATTGTTGTTGTTGCTGCACCAGCACCAGCATAAAGCACTCAACTGTAAACAACAGCTACCAATTATAAAACCTTGAAAGTCTATCCATCCTCTCTGCCTGGAACTGGGGAGGACCATATACAGTACATAAAAATCACTCCTCAAGTCTTTCAAGATTTAATCTATAATCCTGCACACATTTCTTTCCCTGGGAGTAAATCGCTTTGTGCATCATGGGATATACTTCCAAATCAACAAACGTGGGATACTGTGCTGTTACACTGCAATCTAACATTTACTAGGGCAGGGATGGGAATCCTGTGGCCCTCCAGATGTTGGATTGCAACTCCCAACACTCTAGCCAGCATACCTAATGATAGGAAATGCTAACAACTTCAATCCAGCAACATCTGGAGGGCTGCATAATTTTTAACCTCTGTCTCTGAACAAAAAGGGACTTGTATCTAATGAATGTACATAGGACTAAGCAGGCATGGCTGTAAAGCTGTCATGGGCAACCGTATTAGCCCTCCTGGAGACCATTGAGAACTGCACCTCTGGACAGCCCGAGCTCTGTAAAACAATCAAAACATTTTTGGTCCTTCCTAGGCCATTTTAGTCCCAGTACAGAACTTTTATAATAATAGGAAGGGAGTAGAAATCACTTCCTCTTTCAAAAAAGGCCCAGATGAACCATAAAACATGGTAGAAAGGTCCCCACTCTACCCCCTTGAAAGCATTTTAGATCAAAAACATTTTTGTCTCTTAAAAGCGTTTAACATTTTGCAAATTGACCAGCTGAATTCAGATTCTATCCAGAAGTTATCTGGGCTGCACCCACCCAGCAGCATCAGCATCAGCAGCAAATATCCATGTGATTATATCCAGGTGCAGTCCGGATCACAATTCAATTCAGGAGTGGTAAGTCACTTTTTAAAGCTGTGCGATAAGCTCCCAGGATTGTGTGGTCATTTTGCCTGCCTCATACTCTGAACCAGCAGACCAGTGCACCCAAACCAGGGTTTTGTGATGAGTGTGCTACATTGGCTTTGGCAGTTCCAGTGCTTTCTCCACCTTGATGGGTTCGATTTGTTCCACACTGATCACAAAACTGGTTTTGCTTCATTTGACAGATTTGTTTTTCTGACACAGAGCAACTTGGCCTCTCTGGTATGTACCCTGATGCACAGTTATTTTCCTCAAAGTAGCTGATTATAATCAGTCTGGCTCAGAAAGGAAAGCATCTTCCCCTAAACTATCCCTGTTTCTGAGAATTTCAAAGCTGCTTAAAATGGCAGGAGCCCTGTGGTCCTTTGTCATATTATCTATTTCAAAATAATTATTTAGGAGAGGTGTTTTCGTGCTTAAACATTGGGGTGCCATAGCTGAAAAGCCCCTCTCCCACAACCTCATACCATGTATTAATCTCACGGCCAGTGATGTCAATGTGGCTGGTGTCAGTCGGTGCGGGTGTCCAGGAAATACTGCAGGGAGGGCGGACTACCCTGCCCTTTCTCTCTTCTGCTACTTCATTAATCTGCCCCCAACCAGCCACCTATTTGCCACCCAGCTAGATCCCTGATGCAGGGTGATGGTACAGCCTCTCAATGGACTTCTCAGGGTCTGGCATGGCAGCTGGGAGAGAAAGGGAATTGATGCCCTCTCTCATTCGTCCAGCAACCATACCAGTTCCATTGAGTGTACACCTCCCCTGGGTGTCACCCAGTGCATCATCACACACCCGTTGTAATGTCCTTGACCTCACCTGTTTTTACCCATTGGACATTGTCTCTGAGGTCCTGGTGGATTAAGAGGCAATACATATTTTTGTTTTGTACCTTCAAGTCTTTCCCAACTTATGACAACCCTAAGGGGTTTTCTTGGCATGTCTCTTCAGAGGGAGTGTTCTTTTGCCATCCTCTGAAACCGAGACACACAAGTGTCTTAAATACGGTTGCATTATCTGCACACTCTCAAGTTGTCATCAATCAAAATATATGAAGGGGAGATTGCAATGGGTTCACTGTGGCTCACTATGATTGCTTCCAAAACCTGAGAGTGGCAAAGGCCATGCTATAGTCAATGGGGGTGGGGTGGGGGGAAATGACAACTTATTCAGGCCTAATACTTGTAAAATAGGGGTTTTTTTCCCCATTATGATTTATTGATCAAGAAAGATGGGAAACCAAAATCATTTTGACACCACTTGGAAGTTATAAGTGACTCACAAGCTGGAAATTAAAAAAGGACTGCAGATCCTTGCAGTCATTCATAAAAGATAAACTACATTAAAATCCATGGGATTTATTCTGGCGAATATATGTGTAGGATGGGAACATTAATGTGAAATATACCTTTATTTTTATTTAGTCATCTAACATTGCAACAAAGCTTATCTTGTCTCATTGCTCCTTCTTTGCCCGCTATTTTTCTTGTGTCATTATTGGTGCATGACCAGAGCTGAAACATTACTTTTCTGCATTACATCTCCCCAATTACACCAGTCAGCACAGTGTTGTAAGCCCCAAAAGTAAAGCTTCCTAATTCTAGTACAATGACAATGTGTGTGTGTGTGTGCTGAAGGGTTTCTCCTTGATCATTTGATCTGCCTGTCTGAAAGCACACATTAGTTACACTGACAGTTTCTGCTCACATTTCTTATTCATGCCACAGACTCAATATTAATATTTCAAGGGCAGCTGCTTTGGGTATATGGGGCTCCTAGATACTTATGCAACTGCTTAGCCATGACTGCAATGAGGCTTGCTACCCAGACCCATCTGGTTTATTTTGGTTGTTAGGCTGTGCCAAGTATATTTTTATGGCAGACTTTGGTCCCTAGGGACACCAAAAAAGCAGCCATAGACAATGTTCCATCAATTGCTTGGTCTAGGATGAATAAATTCATCAATATGCTGAACAGCTTCAAAAAGCAACACTTCAGTTTTACTGCGCTCACATAATAAACATTTGCCTGTGTCAGATAAATGCCAGGAATAAATATTTGTTTGTGCCTCAGTGGGAGAGAAGAGAGGTCACCTTTTAATGTGCTGACAGCTATTCAAAACTGATTTAAAGAGAAAATCTTAATTAATCCAAATGACTACTGCCTGAAGAATACTCTAGCTCTTTTGTCTCCAGTTTTACAACTTCCACAAACAAGCCTCTCAGGCCCTTTAAATTTAATTTGCTGCAACAATCTGTGTGATGGCAGAATGAATAAGAAGAGCAAATTTAAAGAATTATATATTTATGGAGGAAATTACCAAAGGCTATCAGAGATGCAGCTATCGATACACAAGCTATAAAAGCTTCATTCCTCAAATGCTAGAACATGCAATGGATATTTGTAGAACTCCCTTTTTAGTTTAACAAAAGACGACTAAAATATCCTGGATATCCTGCTGTCTTGTTTTGAAAATTTTGAAAACAGTTATATATGGAAAATGATGAATATGTGTTGCTTTTCTAGTTCTGTTACTTGCTGAACAACTAACATTTTGAATGATGAGCCTACATGGGATGAAGAGGCAGAGCTTGGAAAAGGGGCCATGCTCATTGAGAATTCTTGGAATTTTGGTTAAAAAACACAGCCTACACCAGCTTTGTGAAAAGATTATACCTTCATTAGCATGCACGCGCATGTGCATGCACACACAAAGTACCCATAGATGCACACAATCACATAGATTTTGAAAAAAAATCAAAGTTTTTTTTTCTATATTTTATTCTTTGTCATAGAGAGGAATACAAGAAGCTACTTTATACCAAGGGAGGATAATGATCCATCCAGCTCAGTATTGTCCACATTGACTGGCAGAGATGATTTTTGGGCTTTGAAATGGGGCTGCTTTCCAGTCTTACCTGGAGATCCGAAGGATAACATGCAGACCTGGTCCAACTCCTTTCAAAAATCTACAGACCATCCACAGAACTGGAATGCTGTGGTTTGCTTTGTAACAGATTTAACAAGCAAAAACTTGTGGCTCTGTTTTAGACATGCCTACCCTCTCTTTGACTCAAGGCTTATGTCAATATCTTCAGAAAATTAACTACTGTAGTAACAAAATCTTGGTTGGCCATTCTGTTTCATCTCTGTGTTCAGTCCCCTTGCTCATTACTTCATTCAGTCAGAGCAAAGAGACCTAGGGCACATTAAAAGACTAATGATTGAATTACAGCATGATTTCTATGGGCTACTGGCCTCTTCATCAGATGAATTACTGAGTATCACAGGTACAAACAGATGTGGTTGAGATGGTCCTGTAGAGTATGATGAGATCAGAAAGAAATTAAACACACAAATAATGACAGTGGCAATTATATTATTAACACCAGACATCCACAAATGTGTTTGTGATAACACAAATATCCTGACATGACATCATCGATGGTATCATTTTCTGAAATCTGCTGGGGTCCTCTAGAGATTTCAAGAGGTAATATAACCATTCTGTGTCTGGCCATAAGGACATAACCAGATGTTTCTTCAATCCACCCTGGAGCAGGGGGTACTATTTCAGCAAAATGATTAGTCTTAGGAAGAGGCATTGGTTGTTGTGGCAGGAGGAACACAATACCTACTTCTGCAATGGTACCAAAAAGACATATGTAGGCATAATCTGGACTTGCATTTCTGTATGACACTAAAAGCATGCTGGACATTCTGTGATAATAATCTGTTATTCCAGTCCAGTTTCTGACGTCCCACTCTATTCAAGCGGGTTAGTGGCCAGAATCCATTTGCTAAACTTTTGGCAATATGGTACTGTCAGCACTCCATATCCACAGTTCTTTATCCATGGATTCAAGCATCAATGGCTTGAAAATATTCCAAAAATATGTAAATTCCCAAAAGGAAGGCTTGATTTTGCTATTTTTAATAAGTGACCCCATTTTACCATGTCATTTTATTTAAATGGACTTGAGCACTCACAGATTTTGGTATCCACAGGGGATCCTGGAACCAAACCTTAGTGGATACCAAGGAACCACTGTACAGTGGTTTGAGCATTAGACTAGGACTCTTGAGAGCTGGGTTCAAATTCTTGCTTGGCCATGGAAACCTACTGATGACCTTGGGCAAGTTACATTCTCCCTGCCTCAGAGGGGAAAAAAGGCAAAAAAGGCAAAAAATACAAAAACAAAAACAAAAACCCTCTAAGCAAATCTTGCTAAGAAAATCTCAGGATAGGTTTGCCTGAGGGTCACCATGAGTCAGAAATGACATGAAGGCACACCACCACACCTTTGGAAGTAGAAATTCCCAACTGGTAGAAAGAGAAAAATACAGTCTCATGTCAAGGGTTCCTCGGTTGTTTAGGTAGTCCTACACAATACAAAGTGCTGTAGAGCCCAAAGCCAGCCCTGATAAGTGGCAAAATGTGAATTATAGACTTATCTATAAGATTATAATCCCACTGCCTTAATATAAATTGGATAAACAGCCACAGCTGTCCATCCTATCATAAAAGCTAAACTTTTGGAATCCATTCTGCAGTGGAACACTTCACAGAGACTGATAATAATTAGGGATTTACTCTACAGAAGATCCTGTTTTAAACAGGACCCCTTTATAAGGAAACAGAGTTGGCAAGTTAAGAATTTGCTCTCTAAGTCAGTTGATCTTATTTTTAAAGACATGAGTGCAGGAACTGGAATCCTACTACTTAGGAAGGGTTTCCTGTGTTTTGAGTTTAGGCTCTGACCAAAAATTCATTATCTTCATGCATATAATGGAGGGGCAACTTGCGGCCCTCCATATGTTTCTGCACTGCAGCTCCCAGCATCTTTCACCATTGACTATGTTGTTTAGGTGGTCCTATACAATACAAAGTGCTGTAGAGAATAATATATCCCAAACTATGTGCACTATGTATCTTCTGGCCTTAACACCTCTGTTCCAGCAAAATGATTTCCACAAGTGGTAGACAGCAAATGATAGTAAAAATGTGCTTTCTCAGATCTTCACAGCCTCTGTTCCAGCAATATGACTTCCACAGTGTCATAGACAATAATCAGCACAAAGGGGGTTGCATCAGTACAGCTTGTGGAAACCGTAGGTAGTAAATAAACAGCAATGGTAGTAGAAAGAGGACTACCTCTGGGGTTTGTTTTTAAGCTGTTTTAATATTTTTCATCAGTAATATTGCACTGTATATTCCAGCTAAGCAACCACTCCAAAATTCACTCCAAAAATCAATATCCAAGATGCAGTTTTTCCAAAATGTTTCCACCAAACTCTGAACATAAAAGTGACATTACGAGATACCTACTATCCCCCTTTTGTAAACACAAAATGACTATGTGGTGCATAGGGGTTCATGAAAAGACATACAAACAAAAAAAAAAAAAAAAAAAGAAGAAAAGAAAAGAAAATTTTAGAACTGTAATTCTAGTCAACTGTTTTGGTTCAACAAAACTGGTTACTCAGGTTATGTCTCACCACGGCATACTGTGAAAAAACCATCAGCCAAAATACCAAATGCTGAGAAACAGGAGGATTGTTTGTTTTTAAAGAACTCCTCCAAACTGTCCAAGAACCCTGTTAAAAATTGAGGCTTTCTCTTTCAGGATTTCTCTGCTTGTAATTGTTGCCTCCACTACTGCCCTAAATATACTAGACTTTTGGCCCTGATCTGTTGCTGGTTGAAGTGGAGTTTAGTGTTTCCCGCAATCTGTACATTCCTTTTCAGTCACTCTTTTCTCTCACTTGAGGCGTGGTTAAATTGTGGTTCTCCTCCATCCCTCACCACTTTCTTCCTCCCCCGCCCCGTGGTTACTTTTACCAATAACCACATTCTCTGTCTCAAAGTTTACATTATTTTCAAGATTTTTATTACAGCCAAACTACTAAAGTTCAGTTAAGTTCAATTTGAATTGCTTATAACCATAGGTCCTCACAATATAAAACAAAGAGATTGTAACAGTCAAAATATATAAGGTATAATATAAATTTCAAATACCACTGCTGTTTCAATTAAACTTTCAATAAGAATTTTTTTTGGCAGACGGGCCATTTATTTCTATTAGTTAACAACCTTTCAAGGTATTTTTCTCTAATTCCCTTTGACAACAGGCAGCTAAGCAAATAGGGAAGGAGGTCCTCAATATCATCCGGACTGCAGCGGCAGTAGCGCAGAAGGTAAGGGAGATTCGCTAGCTGACCATCCAGGACGGTGGAAGGCATTAGCTGAAAACTTGCTGACGTTATCTCCCTTCTTAGACAAAACCTTTCCACTTTAAACAGTCTTCTGAGGGTACTACAATACTATGCCACTTTAGCACTGTAACAGTGAAAGGAAGAGGGAGAAACATTTAATTGAAAATGGAATGTGGGAACCAAGGTCAGTGGAAAACTTCCATGACACTTACAGTGTTGTTAACTTCTGGTATGGAATGTTTTCTTTATTCATATTACATGAATTTTCTGGCTCTCATATTGAGGGGAAAGCTGGGGTATAAATAATGTAATTGATTGGTTGCTAGATGGACACAACACCTTCCTTGCTCCTTCCTCAGTATGTACATTCCCTTGCACATTTAATTTTTAGACTTTTTTGTTACAGTCATAACCACTTTAGCACTATAATTCTAGAAGAAAGGAATAGCAGTATTAATATTCAATGTGTTAAATGAAAATGTAAGGAGGGAAACAAAGGTCTGAAGAAAATGTCTGTGGCACAGGTCACAACCCCATTCCAAACATCCCCTGTGGGACTTCCCAAAAGCACAGCAGAAGGCACCAAAACAACTAATAACATTTGTGTCATATTATCTATAGGCTGGGCTAAATGTTACACAAATGTTATTAGCTGTTTTGGTGCCTTCTGCCCTACGTAAGGGTTTGAGTGTTGGACTGCAACTCAGCAGATCAGGGTTTGATTCACAACTCTGCCATGAAACCCACTGGATGATCTTGGGCAAGCCACACTTTCTCAGCCTCAGGGGAAGGCAATAGCAAACCTCTGAACAAATCTTGCCAAGAAAACCACATGATAGGTTTGCCTTATTGTCGCTGTAAGACACACAAGAAGAACAAATATTGGAAACTCCCAGGGTGGAGGGGGGGGGAATCTCACTTTGCAATGGGTTTCAACAGTTGCTAATACTGGAAATTCACAAGAAAAATATGGAGAAAGGAAAAATATCATATGGACATTTAACCCCACCCCGCCTGAAAACTACAGCTGTAACTCTGATCAAAAACCAAGGCTCGAAGAATCCATTAAATACTCAAATGATGTTTCTTTTGTTACAGTCTATTTTCTGCCAATCTCACCCTCTGTGCTAAACATCAAGAGATTTTAACAGATGCCATAATGGGAAACATAACATACAACATTTTGAAATCTGTGCTGTAATGTAGTTGGTGAGTCTGCATGCATTTTATCAGTGGATATGACAGCAGATACCCTTATGTTAAGACAGCCAGTGTGGTGTAATGGTTTGAGCACTGGAGGCCTGGGTTTGAATTCCTGCTCAACCATGGATACTCACTGGGTGACTCTGGGCAAGTCACACTCTCTCAGCCTCAAATGAAGGTAAGAGCAAGAGTCCTCTAATTAAATCTTGCTAAGAAAACCCGTGATAGGTTCACTTTAGGGTCACCATGTTGGAAATGACTTGAAAGAATACAACAACAGCAGATTAATAATAATAATAATAATAAATTTTATTTATATTTCCCTCCTCTCCCTACAGATCAAGGCAGGATTACAGCAATAAAAGCACAGTACAATACAGTTAAAATAATATTTAAAATACAATCTCTCATTAAACAACTATAATGAACAACAACAGTATTGGTGCCCGCCTTTAGATAGTTAAGTCCTCATCTAATCCATGTTATCACTTCCGAAGTGGCTACACAAGATCAGATGGATAGGCCCGCCGGAAGAGAGCCATCTTAATTGCCTTCTTAAAAGCATCTAAGGTAGTAATAAAACAGATCTCTTTCAGTAGGTTGTTCCAAAGTCTCAGGACCACGGCGGTAAATGTTTGATGAAAGGTTGTTTTTAGCCTAGTTTTTGGATGCTCCAATAGGTTCTTTCCTGATGTTCTGAGAGTGTGGGGCGGATTATGCAGGGAGAGGTGTTCCCTTAAGTAGCTCTGGCCCAAGCCACATAGGGCTTTATAGGTAATGACCAACATTTTGTATTGTGCCCGGAAGCTGATCAGCAGCCAGTGTAAAGATTTTAATATTGGTGTAATATGATCAGATTTAGATGTTCCGGTGATCAGTCTGGCTGCAGCATTTTGGATCAACTGAAGCTTCAGGACTTGGTAGAGCATGTTACAGAAATCTAAACGAGAGGTTACCAGAGCATGTACCACTGTTTCAAGGTCCTTTTGGGCCAGGTAGGGACGCAGTTGGCGTATCAGCCAAAGTTGATACAAAGCACTCCGGGCCATTGCCTCCACCTGAGATGAAAGTTGTAGAGATGAGTCCAGGAGAACCCCCAAACTGCCAACTTCGTCCTTTAGGGGAAGTGTGACCCCATCCAGGACTGGTTGGCAAATCTGCATCCCCGGACCAGGGCTATCTATCATGAGTACCTCTGTTTTCTCTGAATTCAGCTTGAGTTTGCTTTCCCTCATCCAGCCCATTAACAACTCTAGGCAGGCATTCAGAGGGGAGATGCCATCCTTGGTCACTGCATCAGTCGGACACATAGAGAAATAAATTTGGGTGTCATCATAAACACCATCAAATACTCTTTCTTGTAATCTAGTTAAACAATTGAACAGTCTGTAGTCCGGATTTTTTCTGTCACTGATTTTAATCTGTAACACTCCTTTTAATTCTTCATCTAACTGTTCTAAAACTTATGTTAAGGATAGTCTCTTGCAGTAATTTTAAGAACTATAGACTGAGTTATCAGCAGCAGTTATCTAGAATTGAATTTACCAGATGGATACATTTTTTTAGCAACATACTAATCTAATCTCCCCAAAATAGCCCAGAATGTAAATGAAATCACACATGCTACAGATGGGCAGAAAAACAGGCAGGCATAGTCCACAAAAGATGCAGAGAAAAAAATGTATCTGTGGTGAATCTTTTATCTACTGATACAATTCTGAGGTGACACTTGAAATAAATATGTACCATTAACAAAATAAAGGAGTGATAAAACAGAGTTGAGAGTGTCATTTTTAGTGCCATCCAGCATCTATGATTAAAAGCAACTCAAGTGGTGGGAAGGCAGGAAGGAAACTCTTAAAAAGGAATGTCAACAGCAGATCACTTGCCTTAATCTATTATTCAGCACCAGAGCTTGGAAATTTTACTTTTTCGACTATAACTTCCAAGGTCTTGAGCTGAGATTCTAGGAGCTGTGGTCCAAAAATGATAATTTTTAAGGACAGGATGTTCTTGCAGGTGACAAGAAGGAAAGCAGCCAGCCTAGGCTGCATGGGGCAGGGGGATGCAAGCCAAAGGTGTACTTAAGTCCCAATTTATCAAAAATGGGGTTTGCATACCAAAAACTGGGCTTGCATTCTTCTTATCAATTAACAATCAAATAACCTAACTTCCCTTTAAACTTCCTGAAGCCTGGCCAGCAGTCTCAGCTGCTGCCACACTACAAAATTATTGCAGATTGACAGTTTTAACTGTCTGGTTCCATCCTATAGAATCCTGGAATTTGTAGTTTGTTGTGGCACCAGAGCTCTCTGACAAAGGCAGCTAAATATCTCACAAAACTACAAATCCCAGGATTCTATAGGATGGAACCAGACAGTTAAAGCGATGTCAAACTACATTAATTCTGCAGTGTAGATGAAACCTAACTTTTATTAAAACCCATTGTTTTACCTGTATTTTGTTTCAGCTTGCATAGTGAATCACCTTGGGTCCCATATTGGGAGAAATGCAGGATTTGATTTGATTCGGTTCAGTTCAGATCAAAAACAAATGCAATCTTAAATTTTATGGATTTTTAAAATTGATGAGCACAGAGAATGGCAGATTTACTGCCAACCTTTCTGTATTTTCTGTCACCTGTGAGGATGAACTGAGGTGTAACATCTTCTGACAATTTATAGCCCTTCTACAATTTTTTCCCCCAATGCAGGTGTTCTCACTAAGCAATCCATCTTTTTCCCTTCCCCATAAAGGATCTGGGGCTTTTGGTTATTTATAGGCACAGTGACAGAGAGTGCAGCCCTATTCAGCCTTTTTATATGACAGTGGGCATCTCTTGTATGTCCTTCCCTGGAACCTGTGTTAATTTCACTGATCCTGGAATCATATTTTTAAAATATTAAAAGGACTAAAAAAAACCCCACTAGCTTTGGGGGGATGTATGTGTATGTACAAAATACATCATTAGGAATAAATATATTAATTTGTTGCTGCGTGCCTTCAAGTCACTTCCAACTTATAGCAACCCTAAGGCAAACCTATCACAGGGTTTTCTTGGCAAGTTTCTTCAGAGGGGGGTTGCCATTGTCATCCTCTGAGGCAGAGAGAGCGTGACTTGCCTAAAGTCACTACTAAAACTGACACTGCTTCCCCCCAAACTGCTCAGTTCATTAAAGTCTAGAAGCAGATTTTGGCCCAAATTTCCTTTTAGTTCTGATTTGGGTAGACCTATTAAATACATTGGTTTGAAAATTGGAGTATGACTCTAAAGACCAACATTTGATTCTCAGTATGACCAGAGAAACCACTAGGTGACTTTGGGCGAGTCACATACTCTCAGCCCTAAAAAAAAACCCCTGTGATAGATCACCTAAGTCAGAAAAACTTAAAGGCACACATTCACAACAACAGCAACTCCTCTAGCTGGGACTAACCAACAGGATTCCAACCACTGTGTAAAACAGAAACTTTCCTTCACAAACCCTATCAGTTTCACTGAAATTGGGGGCAACGGGAGTGAATATAATGATAGCAAAGCAGGCAAACAGGGAAGGCAGAAACATGAGTTTTATAAATGGCATCCAAACACCTGTTTCTGGGTCCATATGCAAAACTAGCTTCAAGGCAGATACAAATTACCATAGATGGGATGGGGAGCATTTTAATTACGAAAATATTTCATCCTGTATCATAAGATCTCTGGGCAGTGTACAAATAAAATCAATTTAGACAATTCTGATATTACGGGGGTGGGGGATTTAGATCAGTAAAAAGGTAATTCTACAGGCTAGTATTTGCTTCTGTATTAGTTGGTGAGCATGTAATGACATTACAGGCTATAACTTTTACACTTGAAAGAAAGAAACAGCAATTGTGCACATTAACTCAAGCACTGAGAAGATTCCCACCTTATCATGAACATACTTGAAATTGCATTATGTAAGTTCAGCCTAATACCCAGAAAAGCACTGGCAGCAAATCTGGAACAGATCTCAAAACACAGAAAAGCTATGCATGAATGTCAATGCCTATCCTTCATCCAAATTATAAAATAAAAACTATTCAAAAAGATTGGCACAAATACTAAATTCAGAAGCACCTCATTGGCTCTCTCTGTATGTCTACCATGTTTTCACACTTGATATTCAGCATGTCGCATGACAATAAACGGCACAAAATCCAAGTAGCTCTATTACAGTACTTACATTGCAGAATATCAAATACAGTATAAGCAACAAAGAATGTACCAACATCATTTTTATTCACAATTCCTAAGTACAATACCAAACTAGAGCTGAGACATATAGGCAAATGTTTTTGCAAACCAGCTAAACAGCTTACCAGAAACAAAGTTTGACAAATATTTAGAGAGGATATTGGGAAAGCAACTTAATGAAGGCTGATGTCACTCCTCTTACAGTGTAAGAGTTAACCTTTACTTTATGGTCACCATTTTATTGCTATGGGGTGCCACTCCAAAATGATGGGTGGTTGAATGTCATTGGCTGTAATGATGGCTTGCACTGCACCTAAAGTTGTTGCAGGAATTGAGGTGATAAAGGAGATAGCAGACAAGTGTGCTGTTATCACAGGTAGCAGCTCCTAATATTTAAGTTAGCAATTTACATTAAGAAGCAGGAAATTTAAAAGCTGCTTCAAAAAACTGCAGCTATCAACCTTCTTTTGAGGCTTCAAAATTCCCAGTGGAGTGGTCAGAACTGTTCTTACCTAAAGCAATCAAGGCTGCATCAGTTTAAAGAAAACACACAAATAGGCTACTATACTCAATCAGGTAGACCTTATTTTGGTAGCCTTCTCAGTTTTCAAAAAAAAAATCAAAAAAAATCAGTGTTTTTTAAAATTTTATGTATTATTGTTATTCCCTGCAGAATGTTTTACTTTGTTTTCTGTTATTTTACATTTTATCCTTATTCGCACATTTCTTTCTCATTTTATTCCACATTATCAACAGAATTCAGTTACTGGGTCATATATAAATATGGTAATTAAAACAACGTATCTTGACTTCAGTTAGGCCTTTGACAAGGTTTCCCATGACATTCTTGCAAACAAGCTAGTTAAATGTGGGTTACACAATGCAAATATTAAAAGGATTTGTAATTGGTTGACCGGGTGAACCCAAAGTTTGTTCACCAATGGCTCCTCTTCATCTTAGAGAGAAGTAACCAGCGAAGTGCCATAGGGTTATCCTGGGCCCAGTGCTATTCAACATCTTTATCAATGACTTAGGATAAAGGATAGGGGGTATGCTTATCAACTTTGCAGATGACACCAAATTAGGAGGAACAGCTAATACCCCAGAGGATAGGATCAAAACTCAAAATGACCTGAATAGATTAGAAAGCTGGGCCAAAACTAACAAAATGAATTTCAACATTTCAACTGCACTTAGGGCAAAAAAACTGAAATGCATAGATATAGGATGAGGGACACCTGGCTGAATGAGACTAGGGATCTAGGAGTCCTAGTAGACCACAAGTTGAACATGAGTCAACAGCCAATGCAATTCTACGCTGCATCAATAGGAGTATACTGTCTAGATCAAAGGAAGTAATACCACCTCTCGATTCTGTCTTGGTCAGGCCTCACCTGGAATACTTTGTCCAGTTCTGGGCACCACAATCAAAAAGGATGTTAAGAAACTGGAGTGGATCCAGAGGAGAGTAACCAAAATGGTGAAGGGACTGGAAACCATGCCCTACGAGGAGAAACTTAGGGAGCTGGGTGTGTTTAGCATGGAGAAGAGAAGGTTAAGAGTTGATATGATAGCCCTGTTTAAATATTTGAAGGGATATCATATTGAGGATGGAGCAAGCTTGTTTTCTGCTGCTCCAGAGAGCAGGACCCAGAACAATGGATGCAAGCTACAAGGAAAGAAATTTCACTTCAACATTAGGATGAACTTCCTGACAGTGAGAGCTGTCCCTCGGAGTATGATGGAGTCTCCTCCTTTGGAGGTTTTTGAACTGAGGATGGATGGCCATCTGTCGAGGGTGCTTTGATTCTGAGTTCCTGCATGACAGGGGGTTGGACGGGATGGCCTTTGCGGTCTCTTCCAACTCTATGATTCTATGATTCTCCCACCCTACAGCTCCTGTAATGTTACAGCAGCTTCAAGCATTGTGACTACTTAGAACATGGAACATTTAAATTAAAGTTAGGGTCAGCTTGCCCAGTAGAAATTCCTTGTCAGCTGAAACAATGAGGTTCACACCCTGAGAACAAAAAAGGTGAGGATTTAAGATGACATGTAGATTCAAACATGAGGAATGGAGGAGAGAGAAAAAAATATGTGGCAGCACCTTTTAAGACTTTTTATTTTAACATGAGTTTTAATGGATAAGCTCACACTGTAATGAAATCTTGTTAAGTCGTCAGATGTGTTGCTACATTTCCCCCCCCCCTTCCTCTTTTTATGCTGCAAGAGACTAACATGGATGTAAAGACTCAAAAAGGTGCCCATCTAAAGATTGTAGGCCTCCACTATACTTTAGAAACAGTAGATGAATGAGTGATCAGTGGAGATGTATATCAGAAACATCGCGGATCTAGGGAAACTGAGAATTCCTAAGGATCAGCAAGGGTTAAGTAAAAAGCAAATGTTTTTCTCCTGCTCCACCCTTTACAGTAAAAGCACTGTGTGGCAGTTAGTTCCCCTTAATGCAAGGCATAAATAGAGCTGTGTAGCATGTTTTTGGTTATTTTTACTTTAAAAATACAGTGCTCTTTCCATCAGTATGGTATCTTCCAGAAAAGAAAAAAGACATACTGGCAGAGAGATAATATTTCTGCCATAATCTGTTTTCATTATTACATAGAAAAAGATCTAGCCTCTAGTTAAGTTTAGCTTACGTAAAACAGTAATTCAATTACTGGTTGTCACAACACATTGCATTGTTGACTAGCTACAACTTTAGCTTTCATGTCATCTGATATGCTTGCTAAAGGGTAGAGGAAAGGAAGGAAAAAAACTGTTACCATTCACTCTGGAAATTATTTTAGTTCAGGCATAAAATAGTTCAGTTATTCAAAGAAACATAAGAGATCAGCTAAGAGTAGTCTTATGAAGTGTTATGTATGTGTCTCTGAAAAAGGGAGGAAACTGCTATTTAACCAAAGAACAGCCCCTAAATATGAGCAACCAATTTTGAGAAGGAAGGCAACCTTTAAAAGTGCCTCCTGATAGATGGGGAAGTGAAGGAACAGGCAAAATCTTCGCAGTACCCCCAGATTTAGTTTAGGCATAAAGACTGTGCATGATCTTTATAACTTGTAGCACAGATCCTTATATATAAGTGAAGAACAGACCCGCTGCTGAGCATATCGAACACAACCATTTTATTTTTTGGGTTTTGTGCTTCACAGTTATCGAGATTTTTTAAATTTAATGTGAGTGAAGCCTCATTTATTCATTAGCTGCTACTACAAATTTTGTTTCACCTTAAAAACAGTAACCTGAATAGTGTGGTAACAGCAGTCTTTATTACTGCTACAGCTGAATTCTCTCCACCCCACCTATTGAGATGCTAATGGAAGCCACTGAGCTTCAGATAGACCATTTTACAGATGCAATTTTTAGATATGATTAAGAGATGTCTTGAAGGTACATAAAAACAACAAAGCACACTAGAGTGGATTGCACCTCACTCACACATGGAAATGATTTAGTTGCATAATTACATTTTATATTTACATTAGTTGGGTAATTACAGTGGCCAGCCTATGGCCGATCAGATAGATGTATGAAAATAGAGGAGAAAATGAAGATACGGATCCAAACATGGTTGAAGAACAATTCTAGTTCAACAGTTTACTGCTAGTTACATAGCAGAGTGTCGCTAGGACTTAATTTCGTCCTGGAGAGCACAGCACGCCCTGAAAAAAAATGTGTGCATTTATCCAATATGCTATAAGATAATATATAAACAGAAGTGGTGTGGTGGTAATTTAAACCCAAGTTCTGTCCATTCAGACACACTTGAAATGTTTTGTGACAGACCATTTTTCACAATGCTACACATTAACTTTTCAGGGGAGTCTCTTTCATCATTAGAAGGAAACGGGAGGAGGGATCTACGTAGCAGGTTTGAGTCTGATATATTTTAGCACAAACTTGTATGGAATGTAGTACACTTCCCAAGGTTCGCCTTAATTTGCCATGACAGATATGATTTATAGTGTATTGGTCTAATTTGACATTATGACCACAGATGTTTCAGCAAATGAATGACAAGATAACACATCAATCAGTGCTATAAAAGAACTTCAATACATAGCTGTTTGTATTGTAATAATTTTATTGACATCTACAAAAAGAAACTTGTTCTTAGATTGGATCACTTGATGTTCAGAAAGCCACAATATCATAAACATTTCATTTCCTTGCATACATATTTTGTGAGTCTTCCTTTAAATCCTGCTTATATTCACCTTTCATTTTCCAAAGCTACCCCCACAAACATTGAACATATAGGATCAGGGCCCAATTTGTTAAGACTAGTGCCATACCAAAATGAAACATTTACATGTCTTATACATCCCACAAGTAAAATGAACAAGGAAGTATGAATAATGGAGTTCTATGTTTTAGGTAGCTAAATAAAAATAAAAAGGAGCAAAAGGACCTGACCTAACCAATAGTTGCTCAGTTGTGTCATAAACATATTCATGGATGCGGCTGGTAAAGTACATACAGACAAAATACAGTATTATGACTTTCCTTGGACAAAAAAAAAGGGAAGACCACCATTCTTAAGGCTCCATACAGGGCTTCAAACCTAGTAGGATTTCTAGAGAGATAAATATATTATATAGTAAGAATACACTATGTCAGGATGTTGGTGTAATCATCCATTTTTCAATAGCTGAATTTCAATAATTTAAACAAGTTTGACTTCTAATGTACAGAAAAGCAAAGGGAGCATTAGTGCTAAAAAATGCATGTGCTATTAGCATTATAAGTACTCCTCGGAGCTTTTATATATATATATGCCAAGAACACTAACATTTTCTTTAGAACTTGCCAGCTCAAAAACTGATTACATGTGTTTGTTTTTATCTGGAATGTCTATATGGTATTTATGCAGATCGAGGTACAGAGATGTTAAGGTTTATCCACCTGTGTTTCACAACTAGAGGAAAGATAGAGGAAAATATTAAGCAAAACATGAATTGCAACTACCAATTCAACAGATTTTAAGAACAGGCTAGGCAATTAACTTTACTTGAAATATGGGGAATCTTCCATTTTGGATGTTTAAGAACATTCAAAACTGTGATAGCCAAGACAGTGTTTTATTTTGCCTGACAACTTTAAATTTGTATTTTATGCGGTAGAGCTATAAGCTGTAAGATGAGACATGCAATTTTAGGTTTTAGGTTTAAATGAGCATTCATACAAATAGTGAGATTTAGAGAAGACATATTACAGTTGACACAGCAATGCCAATAGGAGGTTTAAGCATATAGCATGCATACTCTTCTCCATTAGTTTACCTATTTACAAATCTTATTACATTGTTTTCTTCACTAGTCACCATGGGAACCAAACTAGATGGAGTCCTACAGAATGCTTTCGCTTTGTTATATCTGAAACATCCAGAACACAAGATCAAACTTTAATTCAAGCTACAACATATATGACTGCACTAGCTTACAAAGTCAGAACTGTCTGCCAAGTTTTAACACAAGACCAAAGACTTATGACTAGAAATAGATTTGGTACACGCCAGGACTGTTGCTTGCAAAGAGCATAATGTTTTGCAATACAGCCTGATTGAAGACTACACATCATATTTCAGAAAAGGTAGAATTATGATTTCGTAATACAATCCAAAGGATTTTTGCACTTCTTCCTCAGTTAAACATCCCATCATTTATTGCGCTTTGAACTGTGCAAAACAGAGTGAATAAATCATCTGATGCAAAAAATTATGCTAATCTTTTAGACAGGCTTGTAACATTTATGGCTTAGACGTACACCTTTAACATTGCTGTTTTAGGTATATGTTTCAACTGAGATACCATTACCCAGCAAAGAATAGTTTAGTTTTATACCAAAACATTTACCAGCTTGTTAAAAACTTCCCTTCTGCTCCTGAAGAGAAGACACCACAGTTACTTCATAAATATAAAAGTCATCAGCCCTGTTGAAATTTAGATTAACAACCAAGTCGCCATCCAATGTTCAATATAGCTACTAGACACCTACCTAAACAGGTATGTACATGTGGTAACATACACGGGATTTTTGCCTTACAGGACATCATACTGATGCATATGAGGCTTTCGCTTCGATCAGATAATCCCAACTCATAAGCCATTGTCTCAGGAAATGGTTTAGTGCAAAGTTGTTTGACGTTGTTCTGCTCTCCTGGTAATAAATTAGCTCAATAACCCTCAGACTCCTGTCTTGGGTTTCTGCAAATTATATTTGCTCCAGCTCTAATTCCAATGGCCAGACATCAAGCAAATACATTTGTTACAATCTTGCATTCAGTACTGGCTATTTTGTTCTGTTAAAAATTTAGTTCCCCAGTTTAAAATTTAGAACTCTTCATTCTGACATGCGCCTACAACATGAGAATTGAATTGTACTACTATAATTGTGATATCATCCCTGTACATCCGTGCCAACTCTTCTGGAAGACTGAGCATCTTGGATAGTCGCTCATGATCAACAGTGCCAAATTCATTGTTTCCCACAGCATGACGTATCAAGTGTGTTGCTGCATTCTGATCTTCATAGGCTGAAGAGACCCGAGCTCTCCTTTCTGTTAAAAGACCATGCATCTGTCCCAGAGTTACTTTGTAACCTCCAACTGCTATTGGCTCTTGATGATGAACACCAGTTAGATACTCACCTACAATTCTAACAACATCCTGCCTGTGCATTGTTTCCCACAAGCCATCAGTTGCCAATATCAGGAATTTGTCCTGAGGCCTTATTTTGTGATATATAACCTCTGGCTCAGCAGTGAGGTATGGAGGAGAATGATAATTTGGTGGGATAAACTTTGTATATTCATTGTCATTGAGCTGATCTGGGCCTGACTCTATCACTCTCTTCTGAAGGTCAATGCTCCATTTAAATTTGACATCTCCAAAAGCTCTGAAAGGCATCAGTAAACCTAACAGGCGATCCTGCTTCACAACACTCTTTTCTTCTGACTTTGGGTGTTCTGCTTTCAGCCGTTCAATCTCACTTTCATTCTGTGCGTTATGATCATAAGACAGAGCAACAGCAGACCAAGAGCCATCCTCTTCTTGAACACCAAGCATGGCCCTGCTGTCACCAGTATTAGCAACATGCAAATCAACCCCATCTACATGAGCCACACAGGCAGTTGCACCAGAAAAAGCTACACGCAATACCAAGTAATTGAGGAAAGAATTTGGATCTCCTACTTGAGCTTCCAAAGAAATGTCATTGTCAAGCCTCTTAAAGGCATTAATTAAAGCCTCTTTTACATCAGTTGTCTCCCCAGTATTAAGGTCTATGAGCTCCTGCCAGTAAGTTCGTAAGCTGTTAAAATACAATTTGGAGGCTTCTTTACTAAAATAGTCATTAGGATGCTTGTGCCACTGTAAGATGGGCAACAGGGCCCTACCACTCTCAACAGCATTTTCTATTTCAAGTAAAGTCTCATGTGGTAACAGAGAAACAGCTATATAATAAAATAGTCTTTCGCTGACAGCTTGTGCACAAGCACATCCTGCATGGCCATCAAACACACCAAGAAGCATCCCCCTTGTTTGTAAGCAAGTGGCTGCACTTCTTCGGTCTTCTATTGGTGCATTAGCAGGAAGTTGGTTGCTATCAAAACCAAGCACAGAGCTTACGTTTTTACCATCAAACTCTGGAACTTTGAAACTGTACTCATTTGCCTTCAGGATGCTATTGACCTGGGGAGGTGTGAGGTAAAATCTTTGTGGTGTGGAGGCATAGTTTCTTGCATGAGTAAATTGACTGAAGTTCTCTTTTGGTCTGCAGAGTGTTGCCAGCTTTTTCTGCGGTACATATCTTAGGTGTTTGTGAGTCAAGTGAGGTGACAAGCAACAGAGATGTTTATGGTGACAGTAGCATGCAGTATTGTATATCCTGCCGATCTCACAGTTGCGAATTAATGGAAGCAATAGCTGAGTTGGTGCTGGCATGGCATCGGAGAACAATGGCAAACTGGAGCTTCTGACTGGAATTGCTGGGGAGAAAACAAAAGCAACATTGAGGGCTTAGCATGTTTTTTTTTCTGTAAGAAAAAAAATATACCAACAACTTTAATCTAGAAAGCAATTTAACATGTGGAATCTTTGCTGACTTGGCAATTAATTGCATGAAGCAGGGAAAAGGTTTAACAAACAAATCTACAGTCAAATTTTTTAAAGAGGACTATATCTCAGTTGTTATACTTTGTAAAGTGTAAACAGTGACCTATATTTACTATATAGTTTTACTAATCAAGCTAGCCAGAATATTAGACTGGGAATGCTGAAAGTCAATTAAAGGTTAAGGCACAGATAGGAGAACCAGAGATTATGATTCAAACACCCTACTTGAAGAAAGCTGCCCTATCTAGACTGATAGTGAAAAGGAAGATTTACTTTGCTCTGTCCAAGCCAATTTAGTTATTTATATTAATGTATTTTATTATTTTTCCTATAACACCTTGTCCCAAGTTTTTTATGTTTAAAGTAATGAACTTAAAGCCTAGTACCATGCACGGCTTACTCAGAAACAAGCCTCAGAAACATCAATGACATGTCTTCCAAGATTGCACAGAATTTTAATATTCTTTCATGAAGTTTTTACATCTCACCAGCTTTTGTGTGTGTGTTATATAATATGTACACTACTTTGAAGGGTTTTATTTTGAACTCACTAACTGACAGTTGTGATCTATGTACAGTACCATTTTTTATTATTACTTTAGGCTACCTCTTCACACAGAACACACTAATGCTTACAGCAGTCACTATTTTACACCATGTTTTTATCACATTTATATGCTAGGGATAATCTATGAGAGCAATGACATTATGCCTTAGATTGGTCTCACATACTATACAAAAGAGGCACTATGTAACTCAATATTGTCAACTCTGATAGTGAAGCACATCCAATGCAGAAATGCAGAATCCACTTGATGCATAAAGGGGAAACTGCTACACTTACTTCAGTCCCTATACAGGCCAAAAACTTTGTCAGAAGAACTAGGAAACCCTCCAGAGTGATTTTTTTTTCCTGGCTGCTATGAGAGAAAGGGGGAAGGGAAAAAATTTCTCTCCAGCTGGTGCTGCAGCATCATATTGGATTTAGGCCAGTCTTTTTCCAAGAGCCAAGCCAGGAATCTTTTCTAGCAATACCCCCCTTCTTCTTTTTTTTAAGTTTGCAAGAATTAAGCATAGGTTCTGGACTACTGACATATGGTGTTACAATTCTATTGTCTTCCATGTATTTTGTACTTTGATTAGATGTGCCTGATTCCATCCCAGTTTCATGAATTGCATTCTCCTAATGAATTGTATTCTAACACCTATTTTTATTATCATGTGCTATAACCTTTATTTCTTTTTCCTCATTCATCTTCATAGACTAGTGCCTTTTTAGATTGTTAAGAAATTCTTTTACTGGCCACATCTACCCATCCCCGCATAAAAATAGCCAACATGTTAGACAAATCTACTCAATGTTCTTTTTTCGAAGAATGGCAACATCCAGTTACTATTCTGTTTTCAAGCAGTTCTAGTGTTGAACTGTTCATCTAGCAAATGTATATTATGATTTTTTAAAGACACACACAAGGTGCATTCAGTAGTCCTATTTTAATTTTTTGCATTGCAGTTAGTAGCTTATACATTATATTAGACTTGTGAGGCATTTTACTATTGAACATAATAGAGACAATTTTCTTCCTTACAAAATACTCAGGCTATACCCTACTACCACCAGCTATGTATTTCTAGGCTTAATATCAATGCCTGGAAGAAGGAATTCAGCCTGGTTTAGACCAAGCATCAACAGCTGCCAGACTTAGTATCCCCCTACTTCCTTAGCTACTCTGACTTCATCCAAATTGTCTTTGCCTACCAAGGTTCCTTTTCACATTAAGGAGCTGATGCCCTACGGCTAGCTGCCAAGAGAAGTCTTTGTGAAGGCGCAAGAGCTCAAAGATATATTTGTTTTGTTCACTGTGGCCAATATCCCCTACAAGTGAGCATGTCAGTCATACACAATGAGGAAAACACTCATATTAGACCATCAGGTTCCTCCTCTAACAAGCAACAAGCATACATTTTGCTTACTGCTAATGCTGGTCAAAATTCATGATAACTTACTAAAGGCATTAAAAGGCTAATTTTCGCTAGCAAAGCAGACTCACTAAAATAAACCATGCAAATGAAGATCCAGTAAGCATCTGTAGACTTGCCTGAGTATTCATTTAGGAGAGACACCTACATGTTTGTATACTGTTTGTTGTAAACTGTTTCGAATTGATTAGTAAAACAACTGAGAATGCTCTATATTTTTAAGAAAACATCTTTATGGACTAAAGAGAGACTACAGGACAGATAATCTGTTCTGTTTTAAACATAGATACAACCTTCCAATAGAAAGTTCTGAAACCTGATTTAGGAGAACTATTGTGCATGTTACAGGTTTTGATTCATAGCATACTGTTTTTTTTTTAAATCCACATCAATATTATAGTAATGTATCCTAAATGCTAAGAACATCTGTAACCATGTACACAGGCCATTAGCTCATTTGTACAATATAACATCCTGAACAAATTTGATTCAACTTATTCTAGAAGGAACACAATTATGTTTATGTCTTTGTTGTCCTTTAAATCTGAAACCCACCTTGATAAAATTAAAATCCAGCCAAGCCTGTTCATGCAGATTATGAATTAGCCAGATAGGAGGCCACACACTCATAAGTAGCACATTTACTATAACTGCCATTCAATGCCATTATATAAGTAACAATTTATTTGGTACACACCCTCATTAACACACTGCCCACCCCCAAATTTCTATTTCTCAGAAAATAGGAGCACAAAAGGTACATACCAATCCGCCTGGGCCCAGGACACACACACATTCTCCTGTCACAACAAGAAGCCGCCAACATCCACAAAGCAGTAGCCCAGGAAAAGCAAGGCAGAGAGTTTATTTAAAAAAGGAGGAAGAGGTCTCCAACATTGAAGGAGGACAGAAAAAGAGACAGAAAGAGAAGCAGTTTGTTTGTAGTGACAAGCATTTTGGAAGCAGCATCTGCAGCACAGCCATCTCTCAGCAGCATTGTTTAATACTACTGCAACCCCAACTCACTGCTCTCCATCCCTCTTGCTGCACAATAAAACACCCAGATCATGCAAGATTCATTTACTGACAGCCAGACCTGAATAACAAGCACACCTTTTAAAAGGAGGGCTGGAGTGATACTGTACAGCCTTGCTGCCTTTAAAATGGTGTGAGTGTGTGTCTGTTGTGTGCCTTCAAGTCATTTGCAACTTATGGCAAACCTGTCAAGGGGTTTTCTGAACAAGATTTGTTCAAAGGAGGTTTGCCACTGCCTTCCCCTGAGGCTGAGCACATGTGACTTCCCCAGGTCACCCGTTGGGTTTCATGACCAAGCAGGAATCAAAGCCTGGCTTCCGCTCAAACCATGATGCCACAAGGGCTCTCTGCACATATATGCATGATTGATATTTAGAAACTATGATGAGGCCCTCAATTCATTTATATCATTGAGAGAGAGATGACGGAACTTCCTAAGTCAACAGCACTTCACTACTAATCTTCCCCTCTGCAAACTGGCCTCCTTTGGAATGTCTTGCTTCTCATGTTACTCGAACCTATTTATTTATGTACCAAGCACAAAATATTTTTGTTACAGTACCTTTCATATTCAAACCATGCACCGGTGGTCCAAAACACACCACAGAAATAATCCAGTTTAATACTGCTTTACCTGCCCTGGCTCAGCGCTAGGGAACCCTAGGAATTGTAGTTTATTGTGGCACCGGAGGTCTCTGACAGAGAAGGCTAAATGTCCCGCAAAACTCCCATTTTCCCAGCATTGAGCCAGGACAAGTAAAGCGGTATTAAACTGGATTATTTCTGTGGTGTGTTTTGGACTTATGATTCCTGAAGTTCTCACACACACAGAGAGAGTGCAATTATGGGAAGTGTATTCCACCCTGCTCCAAGCACTTACACTGGTCCACTGACAGTTCAAGAGGCAGATGGAGATAAGTACAAACCCAGCACATCCCCATTGACTGTTCAGTCTGCAAGAATGGCTTCCTGCTTTCAGCACATGAGTTACCAAGAGAAGGGATTAAAAGTCTTTTCCCAGAGCCACTATCTATGCTTCCAACCATGTACTACAATACAGAAGCTGGCCATCATTTAGGTCCTTTGTGGCCCAGTTCTCATATCTCTCTTTAGGCAGAAAAAGAACTTAAATATGCTATGATTAGGACCACAGTTGACTCAATGCAAAAAAATGACTTGATCAAAGGCTGCTAATGAAACTGCTAGTATATTGACTGACAGTTGAGAAGCTTTTAATTTTTTTCTCCTAACCATTTTCCTAAGAACTGAAAAAAGCAAGAAGTATTTGAAGAGATATTCACTCAAAAAGGAATCCAAATACAAAGGCCTGCAAATAGGCAACTACAAGGTCAGTTGCACCTGTGGGCATGTATTTTTAAAGTCAGTGTAAGAAAAGAATCTATTTCTTTTTCCTTGTGCAAACCATGATACATGAGATTCTGCCATGCAACCAGTTCGACTTGCCTCTTTGCAGTACTGCCTGTTGAACAGATTCAGAGTAACTCCACTTGCACAGAAATATAATTGTAGAATTGAAAAGACGCCAAACTTCATCTAGTCCCCCACCCTGTCAATGAAAGAAATCTATAGCTAAAGCACCCCTAGCAGATGGCCATCCAAACTGCTTAAAAACCCTCAAAGAAGGAGAGTGCATACCACTGTCATACAGCTCTTTGTTGTTGTGTGCCCTCAAGTACTGTAGTCTCTAACTTATGATGACCCAAAGGCAATCCTGTCCCAGGATTTTGTTGGCAAAATTTGTTCAGAGGAGGTTTGCCACTGCCTTCCTCTGAGGCTAAACTTGCTCAAGGTCATGCGGTGACCTCTCAGGTCTGAGAGACCTAGTTCAACACTCAAATCACTACATCACACTGACTCTCTGAAACCGGTTTTATTGTCAATAAACTCTTCCTAATGTTTACTCAAAATCTCTTTTCATGCAACTTGAATCCACTATTTTAAGCCCTGGAACACCTGAAAACAATCCTGTTCTATCTTTCACATGAAACCTTGCAAATTCTTTAAGATGATAATCCTATCACATTGCATCACCTTATTTCTCCAGATGAACCAACTCCCTCACCCAACTGTCAAGGACTTGGTTTTCAAATCTTCCACCATCTTGGCTGCCCTCCTCTGAACACATTCAAGTTTGTCAACATCCTTCTTAAACTGTGGTTTAAGAACTGGACACAAGACATGAAGTCTGGCCATCACAGGTCTGTTGCTGCAACTTAGTACTGTAAGTGTGTGTTTGCTATTGCAGTTGTCTCTCCGTTTTCACGGGGACCCCCCACAAAAATGGAAAATCACTGATATTCAAGCCCCATTGGCTTGAATGATGGGGGTGCCCCATTTTGTCAATCTCTGTTTGCGGCCCATGAATAGGTGAGCAATGTGGATTCTAAGTCTGCAAAAACGGAGGGGCGACTGTACATCACTGTTAATTCAGATCAAGAGAATCACAGAATTATAGAATTGGAAAAGACCACAAGGGCCATCCAGTCCAACCCCCTGCCATGCAGGAATTCACAATCAATGCACCCGCGACAAATGGCCATCCAGCCATCTGGATGCCTCGTTTCAAAACGAAACAATGAAAAAAGACCTCTTGTTTCCAAATAATTATTTTAGATATGAATTATATTCATATTTGCATACAGGTAATTGGCTATGATTTAATTGGAAAACAAGTCTAGTTTACATCTACAAAAAAGGTCAGACTGCTGGTCCGTCTGGTATTGCATGTACTGAAAGGCAGCAACCCTCTGGCTGCACCCACATTGCAGAAATAATCCAGGTTGACACCACTTTAATTGCCAGGGCTCAATGCTATGGAATTCTAGGACCTGTGGTTTTGTGAGATACTGTACTGTATTTAGCCTTCTCTGTCAGAGAGCTCTGGTGCCACAGCAAACTACAATTCCCAGAATTCCACAGCACTGACAAGACAGTTAAAGCTGTGTCAACCTGGATTATTACTGCAGTGCAAATGCAACCAGTGTCTGTTTTCCATCCCAACTTTAAGATGGAGTGTACCGGGGAATTTCTGTGTGTGTGTGTGTGTGTGTGTGTGGCTTGGTGATTTTACACAGAACCCTCTGCAGCCTACAAACGCTGTTCCCACCTCTTTCAGGGTTTTCATGCAGAGCCTCTCTTTGCTTTCCGGGTCCTGAAATGCAGACACACCCCTTATTGCCCCCTCCGCTCCACCAACACATGCAGCTTGGCTCACTAAAAACCCTAAACTGTCTAACTGATGGGCACAAATAGGGCCTAGATTATGCACCCATAGGAGCTAAAATGAAAAGAAGTCAGTGTGAGGTAATGGTTTGAGCACTGGACTAGGGCTGCATTCACACTGGAGAAATAAACCGGTTTAAGTGCCATGGCTCAAAGCTGTGAAATTCTGGGAACTGTAGTTTGTTGTGGGGCCCGGAGCGGAGCTCCGCTCTGGGCCCCACAACAAACTACAATTCCCAGAATTTCACAGCATTGAGCCATGGCACTTAAACCGGTTTATTTCTCCAGTGTGAACGCAGCCTAGGACTGGAAACCAAGGTTTGAATCCTGGCTCAGCCATGGAAACCCACTGGGTGAGCATGGGCAAGTCACACTCTTTCAGCCTCAAAGGATGGCCATGGCAAACCCACTCTGAAAATACTTGCCAAGAAAACCCTGTAATAGGGTTGCCTTAGGGTCACCATAAGTCAGAAATGACTTGCAAGAACAAAACAACGAGCTGAAATGAAGAGGAGCCAGCAAGGGGTAGGGGGTCTGACTATTGGCCTAGGACTCTAGAGACCAAGGTTCAAATCCTGGATCAACCTTGGAAACCCACTGGGATACTCACACTCTCAGAGAGTCATTTAGCAAAAACCCTTCTGAACACATCTTGCCATGAAAAACCTGCGACAAGCTTGCATAGGGTTGCCATAAGTCAGAAATGACTTGAAAGCACACGTAAACGACGAGCTGAGATAAAGACGAGCTAGCATGCGGTAACGGTTTGAGGGTTGGCCAAGGACTCTGGAGACCAGGGTTCACATCCTGGTGCTGCCACAAGAACCCAGCGGGTTGACTTGGGCAAGTCACACTCTCTCAGCCTCAGAGGAGGGGCATGGCAAACCCCCTCTGAAGAAACCTGCGGCAGGGGTTCAAGCACTGACCAGGATTCAAATCCCAGCCCTGCCATAAGAACCTTGGAATACACTCCTTTGGAAAGTGGCAGTCTCCTCCTTTGGAAGTCTTTAAACAGAGGCTGGACGGCCATCTCTCGGGGGTATTTTGACTGTGCCTTTCTGCATGGCAGGATGGGGTTGGACTGGACAGCCCTTGGGGTCAATTCCAATCTTTCTACACTTCTATGACCTTGGGTGAGTCACACTCTCTCAGCCTCTGGAAAAAAAACATGGCAAGCGATAGGGTTACTTTAGGGTCACCGTAAATTGGAAAAGGCTTGAAGGCACACGGCAACGAAGAGCGGAGAGGACCAGGTTATGGGGCAGGTGGGTCTTCCCTCTTGCCCCAGCAGCCCCTCATGAACCTATGAGACCCAAATCACCCCGAACAAACCTGACAGCACCCCTGGCTTCCCCTGGCACCGTCTTCATCATACTCATGGCTTCAGGTCTGGAGGACAAGCAAGAGCTGGGCATTTCCCAGCCTTTATTCATTCACCAGCAAAGGTGGCCAGGGGTCCTCCTTTTCCAGGACCTGTCCTACAAACCCCCACCTTCAGCCCAGGAAGGAATTCTAAAAAATTTGTGAGGCTTCAGAAGCATGGGTTTACATAAACTGTATACACTGTGATCAGACCTGGTCCTCTTTTCCAGGACACGTCCTACATTTCCCCACCGTCCGTCCGGGAGAATTCTAAACCGTCCTCCATTTCGAGGAGGATTCAGGGTTTATATTTACTCAGAGTGACCAGGGTCCTCCTTTCCCAGGACGCGTCCTACATTCCCCACCTTGAGCCCCGGGAGGGATTCCGAAGCGTCCTCCATTCTGAGGCCTGAGAAGCACGGATTTATACTGAGACCAGGCGCCCTCCTTTTCGAGGACGCGTCCTACATTCCCCCCATTTCAGCCCTGGAGGGATTCAGAAACGTCCTCCATTCTGAGCATGAGAGAGTGACATTCCCGGTTGCCGTCTTTGGCCTTTGTCGTGCCTGGCCCCCCCTCCTCTTTTCCCCGGCCACGATGCTGCTGACACACCGACCGACACACAAAGCCATGCCCGCTCCAAAGACACCCGCGACCAAGGCCCTCGCTGGCACCAACCTGGTCAGAACGGCGGGCTTCCCTTCCCCCTCAGAGCCAGAGCCAGCGCCTGCCGTCGGTGGAAGGAGAAGGAGACGAAGAAAAAAGGCCCTTCATCCGCTTCCCCGCCCCTTCCCGCCCTCCCGCCGCCGCGCCCGCTTCCTTCCCTCCCCGCCCCTGTCCCCCTCGCCCTCCTGCGGCGTTGTGGGCGGCTCCTGTGACGCGCCCGGCCTTATAAAGCCTCCGCCCGGCCCCCATTGGCTGACAGCCGAAGAGGGAGGGGCACGTGACCTGTGGCACTACTTAATTCATCTCCTCCGCGGCGCTTTGGGCCCCTTCACCCCTCCTCCTCCTCCGCCAACGGTTTTTTTTCCTATCAGCGGAAGGATCTGACTTTATTGTCCTCCGCCCCTCTCTATTGTGTTATACTACATATAGGTGTGCGCATGCGCACTCAGTTTCACACATACTCTCTCTCTCTCATCGCCTCAGTAATAATCCAGTTTGACTGAGACCCCTTTTAACCGCCCCTGGCTCATTTGCTAGGGAATCCTGGGAACTGTAGTTTTATTATTATGGGCCTAAAATACACACTGCAGAAATAATCCAGCCTGACACCTCTATAACTGCCTTGATTTAGTAGCTAGCTAGGGAATCCTGGGAACTGGAGTTTATTGTGGTCCAAAAACACCAATGCAGAAATAATCCATTCTGAGAGACCTCTTTAACTTCCCTGATTTAGTGGCTAGGGAATCCTGGGAACTGTAGTTTATTGTGGTCCAAAACACCAATGCAGAAATAATCTAGTCTTGACACTTCTTAAACTGTCTTGATTTAGTGGCTAGGGAATCCTGGGAACTGTAGTTTTATTATTATTATGGGCCAAAAAAAAAAACCAAAACAAAAACACAATGCAGAAATAATCCAGCCTGAGACCTCTTTAACTGCCTTGTTTTAGTAGTGGCTAGGGAATCCTGGGAATTGTAGTTTGTTATAGCACCAGAGCTTTTTGATATGAGAAAAGGCTCCATTTCTCACAAAACAACAATCCCCAGAATTCCCTAAGCATTGAGACAGGGCAGTGCATTCACACTGGAGGGAAAAAAAAGACCAGTTTAATTGCCATGGCTCAATGCTGTGAAATTCTGGTAATTGTAGTTTGTTGTGGGGTCCAGAGCGGAGCTCCGCTCCGCTCTGGGCCCCACAACAAACTACAATTCCCAGAATTTCACAGCATTGAGCCATGGCAATTAAACCGGTTTATTTCTCCAGTGTGAACACAGCCCTGCGGAGAGCTTGCTGGAGAAAGCTTGGGCACATGTGGCCTCCTGCAGCTTGAAGTTGCCAGGCCAACAGTCTGTCAGGAGTAGACTGGGCCACTGAGGAAGAGAGTTGGCTTCCTTGGGGCTGATGGAGAGGTGGACACCTTAAGGGACTTCTTCCATGCCCCAGCCTGTTCTGGTCTTCTCGCTTTGTTCACAACTCCTGAAGGTGTCCAAGCATCATTTGGCAACATGAAATTGTTGTTGTTGTTGTGTTTATTTATATCTGCACCTTCCTCCTAGTACAGGGACTCAATGTGGCTAACAACTCTAAAACAGTCCAGGTTAAAACACTATAACACATGTAGAATACAAGTTTAAAACACTATTAAACAATTCAGACAATTTTAAAAAAATACATCATTAAAACTCTTTAAAACAAAAACAATGAACTCCAGGAGAAGAGGGAGCAACAAGAGAAAAGACAGATGGATGTGGACAAATTGTTAATCCAGTTCTCTCAATACTCATCTGTGTAAAATCAAAATTGCACCATCCAAGCATAACCAGAGAATTGTCAACAAGTTTACCGGAACCAAAAACTTGGAAATAACACAGCTGCAGGTAATATAGTTACCTGCCGCTAGAAACATTGTGGGGCAAGAAAGTTGCAACAAATGTGTATTTCAAAATCACCTGCCATTTGTCTATGTGTGAGCTATATAATACATGATCATGAGTAGCTAAAGAAGTGAAATCTTCTGACCACAGAACAATAGATGGATAATGTTTATCTTTTGGGTATCTTGGCAGTACAGTATGAGGGAAACCAACTGATTGCTGATTGCATTGCCTCAAATTTCAGCAGCTACAAACACGACCAAGAAAGTCTTATCTGAATAGTTAGCCCTGCAAAATGCCAAGCTGCAAAGGTCATGGAGGATACTATTTTTAATCTGACCCATGCTGGGTGCTAGCCAGGTTAGGATAGATGAGGCTGGAAAAAGACATTGAGTTTTAAGTTTCAGATTGGTTGGCACAGCCTGAGCAATTCACACTGACCTACACCAAGTAGTATCTCTTGTGTTTAAATATGAAGTAATATGTTTATGAAAGCAGAGATACATTCCACTGAGTTAAATGGGACTTATTCCCAACTAGGGATGCTTGAAGAATATGATCCTTATGACCCAGTATGAACGGAACTGCTTTGTATCTCCTCACTTTGATTTTGCACCTCATCAGATGTTGCAATGAGGTTTTTAGGTATATGGAGCTCTGAGCTATATGTAGGAAAGGAAGGACACCAATATAACCAGCTTACATAGAAATTGTTCTCACTGTACTCTGAACCTACAGGGGAAAGTCCCTATCTTTTGGATGTCATACGTGGCTAGTAGCATAATTTTGCTGAAATTATCTTAAATTCAGTTTCTATGTATTTCCAGTTTCCATGTATGGTTGTGAAAGCTGGACAGTAAAGAAAGCTGAAAGGAAGAAAATCAACTAATTTGAAATGTACTTGAGAAGAGTTCTATGGATACCACGGACTGATAAAAAGACAAATAAATGGATCCTAGAAGAAACCAGGAACAGATGGCATACCAATAGAGCTGCTTCAAGCTACAGAGACAGAATCCACTCTAGTTCTAACTCAAATCTGTCAAATATGGAAAGCAAAACAATTACCTACAGTTTGTAGACACTCGGTATACATTCCAATCCCCAAGAAAGGGCACACCAGGGATTGCAGTAACTACAGGACTATTGCATTAATTTCCCACTCAAGCAAAGTGATGCTCAAAATTCTTCAACCAAGACTTCAACCTTATATGGAGCAAGAAATGTCAGATGTCCAAGCTTGTTTCAGGAAAGGAAGAATTACTAGGGAATCATATTCCAAACATATGTTGGATAATGGAGCATACTCAAATATTTTTTAAAAAACATCCGCTTATGCTTTATAGATATAGCAAAGCCTTTGATTGTGTAGATTGTGTAGAAAAACTATGGATCACTCTTACAGAAATGGGAGTTCCACAATATTTTAATGTCCTTATGTGTAACCTGTACACAGGACAAGTAGCTACCATCAGGATAGAATATGAAGGAACAGAATGGTTTCCAATTGGCAAGGGGTTAGGCAAGGTTGGATTTTATCATCCTTTCCATTGTTAATTTGTACACTGAATGTATCATACATAAAGCAGGATTAGACGTGGAGGAATGAGGCATGCAAACTGGAGGAAGGAACACCAACAAGTTAAGATATGCAGATGACACCATACTACTAAAAGAAAATAGCAAGGACCTGGACTGGTTACTGAAGAAAGTCAGAGAAGAAATTGCAAAGGCAGGCTTACAGGTGAACAGTAAAATAATAATAGTAATAACAACAACAACAACAATAATAAAACAACCACATAAAACATAAACAATAATAAAACAACCACATAAAACAACATCCCTTTAAACCCTGGATCACAGTGTATGAGTGGGGCGAAGCTCAGTGGGCAAAGAAAGCATAGGCCTCAGGGTTTTGGTTTTTTTTACTCTTTTAATTTTTTAATCACATTTTACCAAATTTTAACTTCAATCACATGAAACTATGCAAATGTAAACACATTTAGGCTGGACCTATAATACTGTAATGTAAAGATATAATTTTGATTTTGCTAGCTGTTTATGTCACAACTACTGCCATTGCATTCAATGATATATGGGAATTATGATTTACGACTAATATTAGTAAAAAAAAATTACTAAGGATTCTGTATGGTGTGGTATCAGAGAAGGTCAATGGAGGGGTGACACTGCACTGAATGACACCAACCCTAGTGGTACCACTGCCCGACATGGAGGAGTGAAAGCGGTCTTGCTCTTTTAGTCATTGAAAGGGCATGGAGAATCCATTTCCCTTGTTCCTTTCTTCCTAGTAATACACACTCAGGTGGCTGAGATTCTCACTCAGACCCTCTTCTAGGAGCAAAGGAAATCTGCATATTTTCTAAAATCCAAAAATTCATTCTAGTATTACCACTTAAATGCCCCAGCAGTTATTCATATAAGATTGTAAAATTAGGAGATCATGAATCACAATAGATAGCCAAACCTGTTGTACTTGAAGATGTAAATCATTTGGCATGTGCTCTGATCTTGAACTATTAAAGATTGTTTCATTGTGCATTGGATTCATGACCCAGATCAGGATGAAAGTGCATTGCAGTTATTTGTAATGATGTATTTCCTCACAAGCAGAATTCATATTAATCAGCATATTTCACAGAAGCTGGATCACATTGCTGAGGAAGAACTATATAAAATACCAGAATGTAGCCCAAACTACTTGAATCAAAAGAGTAATGTGAACCTCCCCTTACAGTTTCTGTTCCTGTGAATGGAAGGAATTCAGAAGATTAAACACTGCATCAGGATACACATGTTCCTGATGAGTTTTGCTTGCAATGCAACACTTAATAGTGCAGCAGTCATGCAGGGGAAAAAGTGATCAGACTGCTGGAGCAAAAATGTCTGAAGGTTGAAAGCTGAAACGTAACTCTCATTGAAATAAATGCATTTTAATTCCAGGCAAACAAATATAAGTGTGGTCTATGTTATTAGGAGCTCATACTGTTCAAATAAGAATAGAATGAGGTTTCCTACTGAGGTCTGGTTGCCTGGAGAAATGGAATATAAGTACAAAAGAAGCCTATCTAGACTAGGGCTGTCAGTTCAGGATCATCCCATACCTGGAAGTTTCTGTGTGAATATCTGTGATCCTATGAATAAGAGACCTCCAAGACACTATGTCATCAACAACCCCAAATCAATTAAACTTTGTAAACTGTAGCAGAGTTGGAGATTTGTACATAGCCTTTTCCTTTTGCTTGGAGGTGAGCCCACAGAACCTGGAAAATTTGGCCTTCTGTCTCACACCTGGAGATGGCCCATTAAAAGTGAAGAGTCTGGCAATTCTAGTCTAGGTATCTAGGCCCTTTGTATCTGCTGGTATTTGGTTGTAGGTCCACCGATGGATACATCAAAATCTATGGATACTCAAGTCTCATTAAATACAATGGCAGAATAAGATAGTTTCTATTGTATAAAATGACCAAATCAAGGTTTGCTTTTTGGAATTTATATATATTTTAAAATATTTTCAAAGAGTGGATGCTTGAATCCATGGATAAAAAATCCTAGGCTATGGCAGGCTGAGTGTATTCAGCTCCCATAGTGGCAATCAGTTGCTAACAGAAAAGCAAGCAGCAACTAGCAGGATGTTAATGCAGTTGCACCGTCCCTCTTGTGCTTATTTGTTAGGAATTATGCTCAGTAAATATTAAAAAGGCACGCTGGATAGTAGGCAAGAGAGCCTGGATCCCTGTCTATCTTGGAAAAGTCAAACCTTATTGATAAGGAAATGGTATAATTTATTGTTCAGGAAAGCATTCGGTGCTTAACTGTTTTGTTTACCTCCACTGAATGGGGACCCCAGCAAACTGTCTCAGACTGGTAACCCCTGCCTCCATTGTAGGTACTGTACAGTTTCCAGTTTGGCCAATCTTATCGGGAACTGAAAGAGGGGTAAATGTCTATGCTTAATTGGATTTGTCTCATGCATGCAATTCCATTGTTTTCAACTCTCCAGATCATCTAAGAGTAACTGTCAGTGTCTAGAGGGCACATTCACATCTGCCTTCCACACATTAAGCATAAGCTTTGCGCTCATCAGTTTAAGCACATGATTTTGTTTTTGAACCCTCCATAGAACAACACTGAGGTCATGTTTTGCTCTAACAAGAAGTGCCCCCTTCATTCTAGTGACAGCCCCCAAGTTTGGAAAAGGTTAAAGAAAAGCAAACGGGCAAAGCCACATACAGTATACAGACAAGGAGAAAGAGAGTTTCCAGAGGGTTTTCTTAATTTGGAATCCTTTGCACAGCCTCCTTCACCTTGCTGCTGCTCTGATCTCTAGCCATCCAGCTTACCTAGACTCTTCTTCACATTGGAAGATGAAAAAATCGACGCAGTCCTGTGGTATTCAAACCTTTTATCCTTGGGATCTCCATTTACATGGGGATATTGCATGCATACGCACACCTTGACATAGTATATGTATAAAATAATTTGCTTATTAAGTGTGTGTATTTTCATTCTCACATTCATGCATATCAATATTTTAATATTTTATAAGGAAATAACCAATAAAATTAGAAGTTTTATTTAAGTAACTTCAATATTTAACTCAATGCATGTGTAAACTTTACACATAAAAAGTTTGGGAGGAGGAGGGGGGATCAGGCCCACCGTAAGTCTCATCCCCACCCTAAGCAACTCTTAGGCTCCCCTGGGGGTCCCACCCTATAGTTTGAGAACCATTGGTGTAGTCTAATAATAATAATAATAATAATAATTATTATTATTATTATTATTATTTGTATCCCGCCTCTCCCTATGTTGGATCAAGGCGGGTAACAACAAGAAAGAACATTTAAAAAAAACAGACAAATAACAATATAATACAGCATAAAAATAATAATCTAAAATAGTAATTAAAAATTAAATTTAATTTAAAGATTAAGTTAAATTAAAAATTCATAATAAAATTGGAAAAATCTGGTGGTGGCAATGAGGCAGATGGACTGTTTAAAAAGTCTGAGGAGGTCAGTTAGGGAACGCCTGCCAGAAGAGATCCGTCTTTATTGCCTTCTTGAAGGCCTCCAATGATGTAATATGGCGGATCTCTTCCGGCAGGTCATTCCATATTTTTTGAGCGGCAGCTGAAAAGGTTCTCCGGGAGGTTGCCATCAGCCTGGTTTTCTTTGGCTGCAGTAGGTTCTTCCCAGAAGACCTGAGTGTGTGGGAAGGATTGTATGGGAGGAGGCTTAGTGACACCTTAAGCTTAATGACACCTCTTTAGCCCCTTTAGATTGGACAGGAATAGGGTTTTAGCACCCATGGTATTCCCCCCTCTTTTTTTAACTTTGAGAAATACCTTGCATTGAATAGATTGTTCTGCTATCTTTTAAATAAATAAGTGTTTTTGTTGCAAAATCAACTTGTTTTCAGCCTGATTTCTTGTCTTCTACCTCATTCTCACTTGGAGTCACTCTGTTTGTGTTTGTTAAAACTTCTAGCCTTTATGGTCCTGTGGCCAGTAGTGCCTGGAGGAACTTTTCACCAGTAAATCCA
Organism: Urosaurus nigricauda; assembly: GCA_034509955.1. Classification (NCBI taxonomy): domain Eukaryota; kingdom Metazoa; phylum Chordata; class Lepidosauria; order Squamata; family Phrynosomatidae; genus Urosaurus; species Urosaurus nigricauda. Next base: position 222,479,053 of record JAOEGL010000004.1, on the reverse strand, counting down.
GTGCACTGCTCTTAACATCCTGATAAATGATATATAGAGGCACACTGGTGAGATCCTGAGTAATATCCTTTAATCTACCATGAATTGTCCAATTCATTTTAAAAGCTACTTAAGTTACATCTTGTGGTAGTGACTTTCTCATGATTACTATGTGATGTGTGAAACTGAACTTCCTTTTATTTTTCCTGAATCTCCCACCATTTTGCTTCAGTGGATGATCCCAAATTTTGTTATTATGAGAATGGAAAAGCTTCTCTTACCTGCTTTTTTCACATCTTGTAATTCCTTTGTTGTTTCCCTCTCTAGATTTCAAATTAAGCCAAAGACGAGGGCAGAAATGCACTCTACCTCCCTCCAACTCCATTCTTCTCTGTTTTTGCAGCTCAACTACAAATACAAGCTCTTTTTCTATTTGTCAACCATGACCCACTTGGCTGTTCAAAATTTAAATGCACTCAATAAACGTGTACCATCCTGTTTCCAAAAATAAGGCAGAGAAGAGAGAAGGGGGTCAGAGACAAGACAAGACAAGACAAATTTCCCTTCTTCAATTATCACTCTCCATCCCCTATTTGTGTTTCCTTGCTCCTGTCTAAATAAAAAGAATTCTGTGTGCGAAAACAGAGTCCCCAGCATGTATAATGTGCTCATTCTGGAACTTCCAGAGGGGAGCCCCCATGCAAATGGCATCTATCCATACTGCATTACTTTGTATTTTATTATTTATAACTTGCCTGTTTCACAAACTGGGGTTCGAGGTGGTTTATAAGATAAAAAGAATAGAAATAAAAACATACACAAACATAGAAAAAGTTGAAGTGTAATTAAAAAAAAACCTGTAAACAGCCCCAGTTAACAGTCTGGCTGCAGATGTGTGGGCTCACTAGTTTTTGAAACAAGTCTAATTTACAATGTGTTACAGTAAGGGTTGTAATTAAGGCATGTGTCACCACGGACAGATCAAACATCTAAGAATAAATGCAGTTGGCACACTTAGTTTTTATTGTGCAAATGCACTACTGGCTCCTGTTGTAACGTGGACATCCATAGCGCCTTTAACTTTACACAATTTTAAAATTCTTCCAGATAGCCATGGTGCCTCATCTAAATATAAACTGCAACACTACATGGCATGCATCCATTGTAGTTAAAGTGTATGATACATCTATAATTACATAGCATGAAAGGGCTGAATCCAGTATACTAGATTTGCAACTCTTGGGAAGTGTAACTTTCAGGATTCACAGGTACATATGAATCCAACTGAATCTCCCACTGAAGGCACCTTAGCTGGAACTGTGTTCCTTGGCTCCTTCACATTGGCTTTAAGGTCAATGGTTGCAGCCCCTCTGCTTGAAGCATTATCATTCCTACGTAGCTCTCCTATATCAAGGAAATATGCCTTAAGGCACCTTTTTTCAATTCACTGTCCTTGAGTACCATTAGGCTTCTAGTACCACTGATCCCAATCAGCATGGCCAATCTTGTCTGGGAGTGACAACAGTTACAATTCAATACATCTGGATGCCATTTTGGATTGTATGCTAGGACAAAGGTGGGATATTATATATAGAGAGGGGGGGAGAGAGAGAGGGAGGGAGGGAGAGAGATTAAATAATAAAGTTGTTTGTGGCTGTAGGTCAGGGTGGGCATCCCTGAGGAAAGTGGGGAAATTACTTTTATTCTCCTCTCTCTCACACACTGGTAGGGGACAATGGTTGCATATTCACATTACCTTGTGCTATGGCAGAAACCAGCATACTGGTACAAATGGGAAGCAGCTCTGACTGGAATGTAAAAGGGTGAGGATTTGGGTCTGGGTGTCCTTGGAAAAGCCAGCATGATATAGTGGTTCAGTGTTGGACTAACATCATGGGAGACCAAGGTTCAAATCCCTACTCAACCCTGGAAACTCACTGGGTGATATTGAGCAAGTTACACACTTTCAGTCTCAGAGGAAGGCAAAAGCAAACCCGCTCTAGATAAATCTTGTCAAGAAAACCCTGATAGGGTCCCATTAGGGTTGTCATAAGTCAGTAACAACTTGAAGGCACACAATATGTCCTTAAGAACTGGATGAGATGACACATGTCAAAGAGTGGGCAATCTATGGTCTTGCAGATGTTGAACTGCAACTCCCATTGACCTTACCTTGCATAGATAATGAGGGATTATAGAAGCGGCAACCCAACATTTTGAGGAGACAAGTTACTCAACTGTAGGTTAGATAGCATTTTCTGTGGAATGGTCTCCTCCCCAAATGGCAGCCTTTTGTTTTATCAAACTTTAATCAGACATCTTAGTGGTCTGGTGCCCTATCAGCCTTTTACATATTTGACAATAACCCTCCATATGGGAGAAGTGACACTTAACATTCCAGATGCTTTGCATCTGCAAATAGTTGTCTAAGCCTATTTCCCATTATCTTATTTACATTTCTCTGCCCAGACAAAACATACGTGGGTAAGCAGGATATTATAAGCAGCACCTGAGATAACAGATATAAATAAAACTGGCTTAATATTCTGAACTATATTCTTGGCTCAAAAGGAAGAAATTTTAGATGAAAGGGAAGGAAAAGCAAGAAGATCTGGAAAAAATGGGCCACTGTGACTTTAGTCTGAATGCAAAACAAACAAAAAACAGTGAAGCAACTCATTTATCATTAGTGTGGATATGAGAGCTTTTACTTTAGTCAAGGCTCACTGTATGCTTCCCCCCCCCCCCCCCCCTTTTTGACTAGCAGAATATGCTGGATCACTTTTCTTAAACACAAACACATATTTTTAGTATCTTTATTTAAACAAATATAGAAAATGTACAGCAACTTACAATACTGAAAACCCTAATCTCAAATTATCCTTTCTCCTTCTAAATTCAACTAATGATGACCATTTATTCCAAAATGTCTCTAAATGTTGTCTACCCAGTAAACATTGTAATCAAACAAATTTTATAAACTTAAGATATTCCTGTTTTTTGATGTTTTATTCAAATTATCCTTTTATGGGAGGAGGATAGGGTCATTTCTTTCTTTTTTGCACTCAGCATTTTGCTGTTCCTAACTGGGATGTAAGCAGCTAATGATGTTATTTGCAGATCATGGATAAATTGGCTAGATAATCTGGAAATTGTAGCCCAAATACAAGTCCCATACTTTTTCATTAAGGACATTCTTAGCTGGACAAGAAACAGGCACAGATGGTTTTGCAGTAAGATACTAGTAAGCATACTTAATATTGATTAAGTTCCACTCTTAACTCAGCCGCACTTAGGTTAAATAAGCATGGTTAGAACTGATTTGCACAAAGTGATTTTCTTAGTAGAAGTGTCTTACAGCCATCTTTTAACACCATTCACTTTACTGCAATATTTGACATCTAGCAGGAATTTCTCATCTCCTGTGTTGATACCCTTTTCACTAACATGAAACAGAATTATTTCTTTATCCTATCAGTATTCAGCTGTCAACCATTCTGATGAGATGTTTGTGAAGTCCCTGGGAGGAAATTAGCTCTTTTCCCTTTTATCAGATGGTACCCAGCACTCTCATTTTAAGCTTGTGGACATAGATAACTGGATGAGGGCGAAGAGGCTTGCAGGCTAATCAGTGTTATGTTATATGTGATACACATGCAATTCATTTTCAGTACAATCAGTTTTGCTTACTTCACAGTTACAGTGTATATGAATCTAGAGAGCATGAGCATAGGGACTGGTGATCCTTGGAATCCACAGTAGTAAAATACATCTCTGATACATCTCCTACAGCCAGCTAGTTTTAGAAGTGAGATATTTTGTAAGATCTAGTCTCACACTTCTGTCAGGTAATGATGAGAATTCAGAATGCCTTTTATCAGCCGCAGCCTCCTTGTAACTACCATCCTCTTGTAACTAAAGATGACTGCAGTGTGCTTTACAGGGGGTGCTTGGAATGTTGGCTGGTGCTGAATTTGGATTGGCATGGGCTGCCAAAATCACACAAGGCTTATTTTTAAACAACTGCATCATGCATCTTCTAGCTGCACTTCAAAGTGTTGGTTCTGACCTTTAATGTTCAGATACACATACTGTAAAGTTCAATTATCTTTCCTGGGGCAATTTAGGATTTGAAAGGCAAGTACTGAATCAAAACTACAAGAGATATAACTTTACCATTTAGAGATTATAGTTTCCAAAAGAAACTTACCAGTTTTGGGGAATTGTATTTTGTCAGAAGCAGTTAACAACTTCAAGATTTAGTGACTTAATTGAATGACTTTCTCTTATTATTTTATTGTGGAGTAGTCCTCCTCACTTGATTGCATTTTTAATTTTATGCAGTTATAAATAATTTTTTTAAAAATAAGGACTATATAGAGGGAAGACAGAAGAAAAGGAAACAATATATTTGATACTTGCCAGAATATTTACATGACTTTGAGAGTCCTTTGATGGTCCTGTATCATTATGTCATCCATACCTATTTTTTAAATAACAAAGGATAATTATAGAAGACATACAACATATTGGTTAAGAATGGTTTATGTGACACCTTCAGCATCTATTAATGTGATAGTATTTGCCAGACATGTGCCATTGTTCCAGAAGCTAGGGCCAGAAGTCATGGAATTCTGCATTTCATGATCTTGATGACTCATACAGTGGAATGCCCAACAACTCTGCTGTAGCGGGAGAACTCATTTCCTCTATTAGTCATACATAAAATATGTTTGAAGACCAGCCTACTCAACATATCAGGAATGTGGCAATATTATACTGAACACAGAGAAAAACAAGTCTCAGTTCTACTACTAGTACTACTATTAATAATAATAATAGTAATAGTAATAACAGCTCACACATGTATGACGTGGCTGTTGCTTGATATACAAAAGATTGGTGAAAGTGTACTTTCTAAAGAGAAAAAATTATAGTGCTTTCGCAATAGCCCAAGGGTAAAGGATTCAAGAGGCCACATCTGCAGCTGCTAGACAGGACAAATCAACCTGGAATAATTTTATTTTAAAATCCATATTATGGTAATATTTCTATTAACCTCCAAAGTTGATAGTGTGCAAGCTAGGAGTTCTCCAGGACCATTCATCAGGTTAGGTGGAAAGCATAAGTGGATGGGGAAGAAAAATCACCTTATAATCAAGGAGTTCTGATTATATGTAAAACTGTCACAGTTTTTTAAAATCAATTATATGCAAAACTATCACAGTATCTGGTAGAGCCTAAATGGAATGTCTGCAGCCTGCTTGCATGTATCACCATCAGATTTCTTTCTCTGCAGTCCCATTTTGCTTTGTTTACTGCCTAGCCCAATGATGAGTTCTGGAGAATTTGAAAGCCTGCACATTGCTTTATGGACTGTGGGGTTCCTTAATAAAGGTTTTACTCTAATATGGATTTTAGAATATTTCTGGTGGTCAACATTACTACTTTGTTTTTAGCGTGATCTTATTTTGTTTCATTTAAAGCTTGTGGAATACAGAGTGGCCTATGCATGGTACCCCTCAAGAAACAAAAAAGTTGGCTAAATTTTGCCTCAAATAAACCCAGTTCTGTCATCATAGAATCATAGAGTTGGAAGAGACCACAAGGGCCATCCAGTCCAACCCCCTGCCATGCAGGAACTCCCAGTCAAAGCATCCCCAACAGATGGCCATCCAGCCTCTGCTTAAAGACCTCCAAGGAAGGAGACTCCACTACACTCCGAGGGAGTGTGTTCCACTGTCGAACAGCCCTTACTGTCAGGAAGTTCCTCCTAATGTTGAGGTGGAATCAGGACAAGTAGTGTTAACTGTACATAAATCAGCTTTTTGATCAAGGAAGTATGAAATCTCTGGAAGACTGGGATGTGAACTGTTTCACAGACTTTTGCCCTTGCACAGAAATCCTAAGCCCAGTAATTTGTGTGACTGTAGTTAAAATGTATAAACATGAAAAAATACTTAAGACATTAAGCATATAAAACAACAGACTACTCCTTAAATCTAGGTGGAATCTTTACTTGTAGCAGTCTTCCAGGGCTTGCGGACAGATAGGTCTCCAGATGTTGTTGCACTTCAACCCCTATCACCCTCCATTCATTATGTGGGTTCAAAATATTGGTAGGTACAGTTACAAAACGCTGGAGGGCTTGTGCTCCCCTCTCCTCCTCCATATAATGGATTTACCTCCCATACTATGAACACCCATAAAGGTTGACAAAGCAGAGAGGGGCCAATATAAGCTAAAACTGTACACTTGCTGATTTATGCAGAATTTGAGTTAATTGCATTAAAAAAAGTCTCCCTGAGCCAGAGTACTCTGGGGACCTATTCACATGGAAGATGTTTTCTACGCAGAAACAGGCATGGGTCAGCAGATTATAGCAAACTACATTTGTTTTGTGAATGTTTCAACATGGCCAGGATTTCAAGTTGTTGCATTTGGACAAATCTTTGGAAAGCAAACAAACTGGACTGTGGAAGCTCACATGTAGTGAAGCATTAGGCTCTATAAGACAAAACTTATCTAGCTCATAGTCTAGCATTTTGGATTACAAGATGCTTCTGACTGCTCACAAGCAGGGCAGGAAGATAATATTCCCCTGCTGTTTTTTCCTGTTGTTGATGTGTGCTTCAAGCAATTTCTGACTTATAGCAACCCTAAGGAGAACTTACCATGTTTTTACTTTTTACAAGATTGTTCAGAGGGGATTTGCCCTTGCCTTCCTATGAGGGTGACAGAGTGTGACTTGCCCAAGTCCACCCAGTGGGTTTCCATAGCACAGCAGGGATTCTAGTCCAGCACTCAAACCACTACATCACACTGGCTCTTATGTTTGTCCCTAGCACCTGATATTTGGATGTACAGTAAGTTGGTTCAGTATACAAGGGCAGGGCTAATGCCAGAGTCAGCATCACTGAACATTTACCAAGGCTCACACCACAACAGGACAACTTTGCTCCTTTGTTGTTGTTGTCCATTTATTGTCTTCTTTGAATATGAAAGCACCAACAAGTGAGGAAAGGAGCAGCATTCTCTGCTTGCCTTGTGCTCTCCCTTTGGCTGTGTATATGTGAAGAAGCCAAGCAAATGGACATTGCTGATGGGACAAGGAGGTCAACAGTCAATCTGTGATGACTTAACTACACCAAAGTACTCCTAGGATATATCTACAAGCATATTCATTTTAGAAGCTTAGGCTAGTTTGTACAGATAGTGCTTGTTACTGACCTTGACTTATGTGATGGAGGCTTGTTTGTTTCCCAGGCTATATCTGCTTTGTTTAATTAGATCAGCACATTTTTACAGCTGTCAGCATTTTTCCTTCTCTGGAAAGCTAAACCCCATACTCTTTTACCTAACAAATCAGCAAAATTCTCAGCTAGAGTACCCAAGTTCCAGAATCCCTTTGTTGATGAAACATGAAACAAAGTAGGCAAACAAATGACGTGGCTTGTTTATAGCTTGTAGGCGATGGTAGCTAGCTTGACATGTATATCTAAAAGGTATTTTTCCCCGTTGAAAAACTGCTTTTAAATAGTCTTTTGGTACATGGTCATTTAGGCACTACAATCAAATGTGGTGCTAGGAGCTGCACCACACATATTGAATGTCCTATTTGGAGAGTGGCTAACATCTGAAATATTAAGGAAGTCCTTCATCTTTCATTTCAGGGTCAGATTAGGGAAGAGTTTTCTCAGACTCTATGAAATCACATCTAACTGTTAAACTTTCCACATCTTCAATGGCCCTTGCCCTCAGAGTAAAAAACTCATTAGATGTAACTACCTGCTTTCTGCACTTGGATAATTTTCTTCCTAATATACCCAGCTCTATATATGCAGCTCCTACACTCCTACATTGTTCCAAATCCATAATCCACAAAATTCTAAAACCAAATACAAATACTGTATACTTAGGATAATAAAGACTGAGACACACTACAGCAGGTGCATACAAATAGGCATATAATATCTCCCAAATAAATACATGGTTTGTTTTGTAATATTCAAAGTGACATTTTGCTGTAACTTAATGTCTCTTTAAGGCATGTGATTAATCAGATATTATACATACAAAAGTATCAAATTCATCCAAAATATTGGTTTTCTAGCATACAAAGAAAAATACTATACATTAATATTTACATAGTTACTACAAAAGAATTTGTCTTTTGTGCAAATATTTCATGGCCCAATTGGTTCCCAGCTAGAATTTTTTTTTTCATTTTCATTTATATAAGAAATCGTTCATCCACCAGAGTTTTGGATGCCAAATTCTTCCGTCCAACTGAATTACGAATGAATCTAAAAATCTGAGCCAAAAAATAAAAAAATAAAAAAAAATTCAAATGTTACAGCACAAATTGTACAAAATATTGTCTCAGTAACAGGAAATGCTTAAATGGCAGGCTGTTCAATAAAGCTGCATTTAACAACAACAACAACAATTTATATCCCACCTCTCTCCTGATAATGGATCTCAAGGTAGTTAAGAATATATTAAAACAATACAAAAGCATGAGCACAAGTATAGAGTAAATATAATATTTAAAATTTCATACACTGGAACTTACTACTAGTATCAGAATATTTTCCACTGCCTTCTCTAAACATGCTTCGTATTAGAATACCTTTATAATGACTGTCCAGTTAACATTTCAAAGAGGTGTCCGGGAGAAAAGGGGGCAAATGTATGTGTGCATGCTTACATTGATAAATTACTCTGGAAATTTGGAAGAGAGATTTCAAAAGCAAAATCCTAGCTTTAGGATTTAATCCTATAAACCACAGGACAGTATACAGTGCTCCAATGAGAAAAGGAATCAATGGTATTGTGATCTGACTATAGTCTCATCATAGGCATAGAACTAGAAGCCACCAGCCACCAATGATGTGCCTTGACAACAAATATACTGGTTCCTTGAGGTTGCATGTAGTTACTATGCAAGGACTTTCCAAAGCTGGAATAGGGTCTAATACCAATAGTACTCTTGTACTATAAGACTAGGTCTTATAATCTTATGAACTGTTATCCCTAGATTAGGCTACAGGGCTGATATTGTCCTCTTTTAATCTGAGAGACTGGGAGGCAAAACAGACTGCCCCGATAGAGCAGCTCCACGGCGCCCCTGGGAGTGCAAGATTGGGCCCACAGCAACCACATGCCATGGCCCCGATCCAGTGTTTTGCCAACCCAAAAACAGCCAGCAAAATGCCACTCCTGGTTAAAAGCCGCCTTTGCTGCCACTGCAGCTTTTAGAGGTTTCTTTGGCATAGTGCATCTACAAGCTGCGCCAAAGACATGCCCTTTCATCACGTGCCATGTGGTCAGGTTGACGGCATGACATTAAACGTTAATTGCCTGTCTGTTTAGCCCTTTAGCCTTCTTGAAAACTGGATCCTAAGAGCTAGTCACTATTGCAGTCATATGGCTCCATTCTTTGATTAAGGCAGTTTTTATTGGGGCATAGGGCAGTATCAGGTAGTTCTGTACGCTTTGCTGAACAAAGAATGCTGTCTGCAAGAGTTAAACTGAACTCATACCGTCAACTTGCCGAGTGTTTGAGTCAGATAATGAAAGTACAAGAGTCTATAAATATCCCTCCCTGTGGAAGATAAGCCAGTTTGGGCACAAATACTACTTTAATATTTTGACAGGCACAAATATTATATTAATATGTTGAAGGGAAAATCCAAAAGATTCTGAAATAATTATTTTTCTTTCCTTTCCAATGTGTTTTTCTTCAGTAACACCTGTTATTCTTAATTTCTATAGGATCTAGAAATTTTAGGGAATTGAAACAATGGAGCGGTTTTCTACCTGTACTAATAAATCTTATGGATAAATAAGAATACGTGTAGACTTCAAACAAAGAAACACAAAAAGTACTTCTGGGACCATTCCACTAAGGCTATTTACCTCTTGTTGTAAATATGTAAGAACAGCAGCCAAAACGAAACTTTGGGTAGACATATCCACAATAGTGAAAAACAGCATATCAAAGATGAGAAGTGTAGATTCATTGCCATAAAAAAGAACATCACTGAAAGAATGTCCTTCATCTGCAAGAAAGAAAACAACCTTCTGAGAAATATATATAAAAACGAGAAGGCTACTAGAAAATGAATAAAAATGACTAAAAATATCTAACGTGACGCAGACATATGCATCACAGTAAATAAATGAAATTGTTTATAAAATGCCTCAGTAAAATATGCACTTTTTAATTGCATACAATTATTGTCATCATTGCCTTCTCTGGGTGCCCCACCAAATTGAGGCCACTCCTTTTCTTAGAGACTGTAGGAACCAACCGCCCCAGGAGTAGAGGAGGAAACCAATGATCATGATCACCCTTTACTTCAATCATGATCACCTCCTACTTTAAATACACATATTAGCAGATTACTATATTAATGATCTATTGCTATTTGTATTGACATTACTTAAGCTACTTTGGAAGCAGGGCCTCAAGTTGAAGAGCCCTCCCTCCTGACAACACCATCTGGCCTAGGAGGGAATGAAAGGAGAAGCCTAGCAACACCATTGGGCCTGGCCTCAAGTTGAAGAGCTCTCCCTCCATGACAATGCCATGTGGCCTAGGATGGAGTGAAAGGAGAGACCTAGCAACACCATCGGGCCTGGCCTCAAGTTGAAGAGCCCTCCTTCCATGAAAAAACCATCTGGCCTAGGAGGGAGTGAAAGGACAGGCCAAAATCCATCAGGCCTATCCTAGATTAAGAAGCAGAGCCCTCCCTCCAGTCCATCTGCCTTGGTCCAGGCATCAGAGAGAGAGAAAAACTGCTGGACCTGATCCCCTTCCCCACCACCATTCCCTTCTCCTTTGTCTTTATATATTGTAAGTCATGTCTTTATATATTGTAAGCCTGAGGGCAGGGAAACGTCTAATTAAAAATAATAATTGTAAGCCACTCTGATAGCATTTAGGGCTGAAGAACGGGATATAAATAAATAAATAAATATTAAACATTTAACATAATAAAACAGAACAAGCATTCTGAGGAAGGATAATTTATTTCCTCTGACCTGAAAGAGCAGTTTGACACTGCTGAGAGAGAAAACTTTGAAGGAAGAGCAGTTTCTTAAAGGTTTTAGATTACAGAAATTACAGTGGGAAAGTTTTGTCAATCTAAAAGTAGCTATTAGCCAGGACACTATATGCAGGTCAAGTTTTACTTATGTAGGTGGGTACTGATAATCTTTTCTATTTGAAGTACATCTTAACTTTCTATTACTGTGTGATTTATTAGTCCCAAAGAAATTATTTCTTTCTAGGTATGCGCATAAAGAGTTTGCAGAGTTTCAACTCTATATTGTTCATTTTGTATTCTTATGCATATTTTTTACACTTGTTCTCTCAAAGAAGATACTGAAGTTCAAACAAGAATAAGCTATTAGAGTCAGTTGCTTGTAAAAATAAAAATCTGAAATCAAGTTTCGATAATACCATTGTAAAAGATGCTTTTATCCATTGGTTCCATAAACTCCATTCCAAGGATTCGCTCTAACAACAATTTGTCCCTTACAATGTAATCCATTTCCTTATGAACCTATAAAAGGGGAAAACACAACAATAACCCATCAGAAAACTGAAGAATCTTTGCTGTACAAAACTACTTACAAAACAGAAAAGACAAATACTATTTATTTAGGGACTTAATAGCCTTTCTTTTCACTTCAGAATGAAGGCACAAATCACAGAGACCAAAGTCTTACTGAAACAAAAAGTTTTTTAAAAGGCAATCTAAAGCCAACAATAGGGGATGAGATGGATTTAACACAGCAGGTAGTTTCATATCCTGGCCATCAGAATGGAGAACACCTTGCACAAATTACATAAAGAAAGCATTTTCAAAAGGAAATTTGTTTTGGTGTTGATTGCAAGGCAGTCAATCCACCCCTGCAAAGAAATACAATGTAATCTAGTAAGAGGTGTATAGTCTCACATAAAAGAAATCACAGTTTTCCATAACAACAACAACAAAATAAATAAATCACTATTCCATTTTTTAAATTAAATATCAGTTGTAATACATACGTGATCAATAAATGACCCTAGGAATTTATTCATGGTATGGTATGCCTTAGTGCTTTGTTCAAATGTAGTTGCAGAAGAATTCAATAGCCTAACAGGGCCGTGATTCTGAGAGGGAAGAAGTGAACAAAAAAGAATTTAAACTTGCATATTTGGTTTCACTTTTGGCATAGAAGATAGACAAAAGAGTTTGGAAATATCTGGCGCTCCCTGCTTCAGACACTGATGTCTTGCAATGGAATATTTGATTTTTCTCTTTTTATTTTTATTTTTTTAAAAATACATCCAGCCCCCACTTCCTCTCCTCCATGCCTTTTCTGATCAGGAAAATGAAGCTAGCTCCTGACTAAACTATGTAGCTCATGGACTGCTCCTCAATCTACACAGCTCAGTTAAAACATGCATGAAGTTGTCTCCAAACTCAGCTATCTAGGAACACATGACACTGGGACTATGATGGCCCCTACTCATATTCTAGGTCTTGTAACTCAATTTCATTTTTTTGGATCTCAGGTTTCTGTGAAACAAGTACTTAAAAGAACTGAATACAAAATGATACTGCATATAAGTTTCTGCTGTTCAAGAAGACCACAACTTACAAGGAATCAAAATACCATGCTGATGTCCATCTTTATAGCCTAATTATGTCCAAGGAAAAACATGTGAATGATCCAGGCATACAATGAATTCACTGCCTGCCTAAAAACATAAATGAATGAGAAAAATGTCTACAAAAAACAGGATATCTCTGTCAACTAGATCCTTAAACAACTTCAATTTTTTTTGTAATCTTCCTTTAATCCCAGGCATGTTTTTTTTATAAAAAAGGGACAAAAACAATAATTTAAATATATAGGGCAGCAAATAGTCTTCCAATACACATACCCTTGTTAATGTTTCATGAATCCTGTCATAATGCTGTCTCATCTTGATTGAAATGGAAATCTGAAATGTTTGACCATCTGTATTTGGTAACAAACCTCTTTGACCACATAGGTTTTCCTGAGAAAGTGACACAAAGTAAAAATGTTGGATCAACACAAACAAAAGGATAAAGCTGAGAATATATTATCTATGCCACTTTAAATACTGTATAGCTGTAATTGTGTACCGGTAAATTCTGTTTTTCCTCCTCATTCATACTGCGGAGAATCACGAAAACAGAAATAGAACTTCAGGTCTAGTCTTTCTGAGACATTCATCAGGGAGAACAAACTTGGATGGAGGTAGGAAGTATAACTGGCAGCCAGGTTTTAGTTAAGTTATACCAGTTACTAAACAGAATCAGTTTAAGTAAAGAACTAAAGAAGTCTTAAATATTATTAAACTTATTATACACACACACAGAGGGATTGAATAATTATAAGCATTTATCTTAATTTAAAATAAATCTTGATGTCTGTTCAGTCCACTCTTATAACCTTTCTACTGTGTAATAGATGGCATGTTCAGAATGCAGTTTTATTAAATGCTTACTGGGGATTGTGAAAATAAAAGGGGTAAAGAACCAACAGTATATTTTGGGAGAAAGACAGGATATAAATTCAATAAGTAAATAAAGATACTATGAAAGTTGGAATAGTAGCCATATCACACGTCACTGAAAAAATACGATTGTATTATTAATGGGATTGTAAGAATCTGTAACACCATCCTTAATAGGTATGATGGCAGAGATGGAATATAATTATTGAAACCTTGATGAGGTAATATATGGTTATTGCATAGCTATTTCCCACAAGAAACACTGAGTGATTACAGTTAAAGAAAGAAGAACACAAAGAAATGGATTTTTAAAAATATGTTATGGAATTAAAGAACAAATTCTGGAAGCAAAAGTAGAATTCTGTTTCAGAGAAGTGATCTACTGTCTGAAAATAGATGCTCATATGGCCCACAGAGTTTCTCTTCATATGCTGGAAGCATCAGGAACTTACTCTAACATTTTATTGACTTTAGATGTTTGGGAGTTTGTTTCATTAAAATTTATACTTTTTTCCTCCTGAATGTTGCCATGGTCCTTAACATAAAATAATAAAGTAATACAAACTTAAACTATCCAGGGGTAGTTGTATTGGCCATTTAACAAATACAAACAAAAATCCATCAGTGATACCTTAAACTATTAATGATGCTAAGTAGTATAACAAATGCACTGGCATAAGCCCCTTGTATGAGACTACACAATTCTTTAGATCCTGGCCAGCACACTTAATTACAGAATTCATTTGTCTTAATAGCCTTTCTGTTTATGTACATTCAAATAAACTTAAATGCTATCAATTACCACACAATGGAGAAGTTGTACAATAGTATCTAAATACAATATGGTACCAAATCATTATTTTTCCTAATGTTTACTACATTAAATTTCAAGTTTGATTTTCTGTTATAAGAAAGTAAAGCAAAACACTGTATTTAACATTACTGTGAAATAACACAGTGAAGTAAAATATAATAAGCTACGAATATCTTGCTGCATACTAAAGAGAAAGTAAAAATTTTGTGGCAAGATTAAAATATTATCTTCAATAACGCAAAGGACAGAATGTGAGCCTATACTACACGTATCATTTCTAAAGAATACTATCAAACATAATGAAGAAAGAATCTTGTTTCTAGAAATCTCTTGAAGCCACTAAACATAAAACATATTTAAAGACAACTGGGTTTTTCCTTTGCAGAATTGCATTTTTTCATACATTTCTGTGTAGTCAGGTGTAGGCTGTAGTCCAGCATTCAATTATTCATGTACAAGTCTGAACTGATTTGCATAAAATATGGTACAAAATTCAGTTTTACATGGCTTACAGTTATATAAATCCATCATGGGGCTATCTATCAAGGACAAACAGATCAAAATTACCAAACTAAACACACAGATTCAAATCCATATTTGAAGAAGCAGAAAAATTCTAACATCAACTTTTTCGACAGAACATACAACCAGTTTTTACCTTAAGCATTTTTGTGCTTTTTCTTTTTTTAGTACATATTGAACACAGCTCTTGTTCATTAACCTGATACATAGTTTAAATAAGATGAGTCTATGGATTCCCCTTTCCTAGTTCTACATACCGCTTCTCTCTTCAAGTTCATATTCATCTCTTCCATATTGGTATCTGAATGGCCATGCACTGATCGACCATGAATATAATAACCAAAGCATCTGTGTGACAACAGAAAGACTGAAATCTACAATGGGATGAAAAGAAAATTCAGTATCTTAGTAAATACACACTCAAATAATAGTATCACTTTAGAGTTCTTCTTTCATTAAGAACCTGAAGTATCTTTACATGAGAAAGCACAATTCTAGACCATTAATTTTTGCAAAGGTACTACTGTATTTATTAATCAACCTCATCATGCTGCACCTAGAAAGCAACAACACACTTCAAAAGGACAGGTTGCATACCTGTAACTGTAGTCCTTTGAGTGGTCATCTGTGCACTCACACAAATGGGTTATCCTTCACCTGCACAGAGCACTGTTCAGAACTTTCTCAAATGTTATGTAAGTATTTTGGTGGTAGCCCCATCCAGCAATCTTATATAAGAGACTTCCCACTGAAACCATGGGTTCTATGGATGCTGATGCAGCCATCCTTAGGACCATGACCTGGGTAAGATGGGCAGGGTTGTGTGAGTGTACAGATGACCACTCGAAAAACTGCAATTACAAGTATGCAACATGTCCTTTTTCTTTGTGGTTTCTGTGCCTCACACAAATCGAAGACTAGCAAGCTACACATGAAGAGGAGGTGGGAGTGTCATTGCAAACAAATCAAACTTTACTTAACATTAAATGAAATGCAAAAACATGAAACATGACCATCATGCCTCACACCCATATAAGGCAAAATGGTATCAAAACAGTTTCAAGGAACAGAAGCTCTTCTGCAACAGGAAAACACAGTACAGAATTCTAAGTGCAAAAGAACACTGAAGACAAACTGAAGGGCAGTAAAGCTCTCCCAAAGCCAGTGTCAGTCCTAGACCTTGAGTCCATTAATAAAGGTGTGACCAGGTAGCTACACAAAAAATGCTCTCAAGCAGCATACCTGCCAAGAATGCAGATGTGGCCACAGTCCATGTGGAATGGGCTCAAATCTGAGTCAGATTCTTTTCAAGCCAGTTTAATAACAGTTGAACAGCTGATGGCACCCACTTCATGAAGCACTGTGAGGAGACAGGAAGTCATTTCTTCAACAAAGAATACCATACAAACAGTGTTTGTGAAGCCTGAAAGGCTGCAGTCCTGTTGACACAGAAGTCCAGAGCACTATATACATCAAGACAGTGCCACTGTCTCTCAGAGTATTAAGCTCTTTAAGTATTCAGCAGAAAGGCAGGCAAAAGAATGTTCTGGTTCAGAAAGAAAGCTGATACCACCTTCAGCAGAAAAGTGATGTCAGGTCTGAGAATGACCCTACTGGGATGGAAACAGATGATCCACCATGAGTGGGGCAAACCACGACTGGCATGTCTACTAAGGTATGATCAGGATGCAGTTGGCTTTGTCTTGGTAGAAACTGGTGGTCACCCTTGTAAGAAGTAAGAAGGATGCAAATGCATACCGGGCAGTACTTCCTCAGGCATAGCTGTGCAACCTCCCCGATAGAAGTGATATTGATTGCATTGAATGTTCTCCGTGGAGACAAAGAGATCCTGCTCTGGTTCACCCCACTGATGGAAAATCTTCCATTACTTTGGGATGGAGCCATCATGTCCTGTTCAGAGCATCTGGTAGAACATTTTCTTTTTTAGGGAGAATGGCCAGTATCATGATGTGTCTATTGATGCATCAGTACCAAAAGCATACAGTGAGGGCTAGGAGAGTGGTGGAGTAATTTCCACTCTGCTTGTTCAAGCAGCACATGACCATGGTGTTTTTGGCCAGTACTTGCACTATTTTGCCCCGCAGTAGCATCTTGAATGAGTGGCACAGTCTCTCTACTGCCAGCAGGGTTGGATAATTTTGTAAAGGGGATAGGAATGCAACTCACCTGTCCTTCTTGGTGATAATAATAATAATAATAATAATAATGATGATGATGATGTTTATTTATAGCCCGCTCCTCTAATAAAATACTCGGAGCGGGGTACAGCAAAATAAAAAGATACAGAGTAAAAATAACAATCACATCCCACCCCAACCAAAGAATGGGTGGATGGGTGGGGAGGCAACCTTGGTAGTAGTGAGAGTCATGAACAGGTTTGAAGGCCTCTATGCACCTCTTGGAATAGTATGGGGGAGGGAGATGTGGGTCTTATGACAACTGTGAGGGGAATACTTTTTGAACTCAATGGCATAGCCTCTTTCTATAATATCAAAGTCTGAGGTGATGGAAGCCCAAGAAAGGTTGTGTCATGCCCAGCCTGGAGGACGTCTCAGAGGACTCAGAGGATGAGTCAGAGCCTCTGGGACCTGACCCTGCAATTGGGGAGCCTGAGGCAGGTGCTGCCTCTCCAGAGGTTCACCATCCAAGTCTGCCTGTGGCTGAGCCTGTGGACATAGAGGAAGATCAGGGAAGTGTGCCTACCTTCAGCGAGCGTTGAGCCAAAAAGGAGGGCCTTCAAAGGTTGCAGAGGCTTTATCAGAAACGAGCCTTATCAGCCATTTGGCCGCTTTCCCAGACAGGTTTGTACCGGTATTTCTAAAGCCAATTGTGGAATGGAGGGATATGTACTGGTGATGCAGTGGTAGCACAGTGGTTACACTTGTGGATGGTAGAGAGACAGTGGAGCTATCATCTGAAGCCAGTACTGGGAAGTTTTGCCTTGGTGTTTCTTGGTCTGCCCAGACTTGTACTTCAGCACAGAGGAGGCCTGCTTCTGACCAGAAGGTGGCAGTGGGAAGATGCAGCAGTATCAGTATCTCAGTAGAGTGTATGGTCTTCAGGATACTGAGAGCGAGTAGAGGAGACTTCAAAGCAGGAACGGTGACTGAATCGGAGTCTGACCTTTTATTCAAAGTACCAGTGGACAAGATGGACTGTTACAGATGCTGGGTAGAGGCATCAGGATGATAATATTGTTGACCTAGTCAAAACAGCAGACTGTTTAGAAGCTTCTTGCTGTGCTTTGGAGGAGGCTAGATCCTGTGGTTTCACCAGAGATCTCTCCTGTGGAGTATGTCCAGAACTCTGAATGGTTTGAGTGGTAGGTGAACCGGTCACAGCATGTTCACAATGGGTGTGTCATGGGCATCTATGAGTCATATAATAGTGGTGCCTCATCTTCATAACTGTAGGCATAGGCCCGTAAATATCGACTGTAGTAAGTGGCAGAGTTGCTATGCACAGAATAGCAGACTTCAAGGATCATGAACAAGGACATCCAGTGCCATGGTATCTGTAGTGCCTGTGGGGGCCGATGACTTCATCAATGACGATGATAGTCTCTGGAGCAGGACCTGCAGGTTAAACAGGTACCAGAGCTCAAGCGTGACCTTAAGGCCAATCAAGATCAGGATTGATGGGACTGACAAGAGGAAGACTGGTGTGAGTGAGTTCATGATGGGGACAGTGGTTCAGGCAAAGGCCTAAAAGCTGTAGGCTCCATTTGCCTTGAAGAAGCAGATGAAACTATCATGCTTATAAATGGTAAGAATTTTGAGGACTCACCATCAGAAATGTTGCTGTTGTAGTGGACAACTACTACCAAAGTTCCACAACTTGAGTGGGTGAACCTTTATGACAATCCTCCAGGGGAGGTGGAGCATGAAAAGCCAATTTGTATTTAGTAGTGTCAAACTGCATCGGAGCAGATTGTTCAGCTCATGGTGGAGACTGATAATGCTCCTTGTCCCTCAAACGTTTCTTCTTATGGTTTTTTCCCCCACCAATTCCAGCTCAAAAGATTACCCTGGTGTCAGGGGATGTGCACAGGCCACAGTACTGGAGTTCACACAGGTAACCTTGGCTGCAGCAGAGGTGGTGTGAGTCAAAGGCAGGATTGTGCAGATGGGACTGAAGCAGACTTCGAAAATCTTTCAGTCTACACCAATAGCTGTTGATGTCAATAAAGCTTTTCAGCAATGTCCATCCTGGTAGAGGTGGGTGGCTGCATTGATAGGCAGAGGCTGAAAGGCCTGCTCACAGAGGAGCACCTTTAATTGCAACTCCCCATTTTTCCTAGTAGATGGTATGAGACTCAGCAAAGCCAGTATCCAAGCAGCCAATTGCCCAAAGGAAAAGCAAAAGAAACAAAGAGCAGTTCCTCATGATGCTTTTGCAGCAGTGAATGAAAAGAAACTAGTTTCAGCAGGAAATCCCTTATTTAGGGTTGCTGGAGGTGGGCAAAGGCTACCATAACATTTGAGAAGGTTTCAAATGGTGCTTTGCGCAGGTGCAGGATAACCTATTTGCATGAGGCACAGACACTATGGAAAAGAACTGGAGATTATCTTTATTCTTGAGGAATCTGTGAAATGATGCATAAAACAAAGAGGGCATCTTTGCACATTCACACAACACTAGAACTGCTGGAGTGAGAGCAGGAGGGCTGGAACTGGAGGGTAGTAGTTAAACTGATAGGAAGTCAAAGTTTTCCCAAATGTAAATGTTTGTGTCATTTCTACACAATATTAAAATCATAAGAAATATACCAACAAAATATATATATATATATATATATATATATATCTCAACACATACATACATACACACATATATTATATTCTTATATCAACTAATATTCACTTTCTGGATATAAAGCCTTAATTTAAGCACATGAGGCTATAATACTCCCAGCAACTACAAAAAGTTCCTTGAATCTATTGTACTACAGTCTTTAGAACTTTCTTTTCCAGGTTGCCCATCACAGAAGGAAGCAAGAAATCAAACCTGGTAATAAATATTGATAAGATATAAAGAACAGTATTGTTGGTTATCAATGACTACTGGTTGCTTATTTTAGTTGTTGCATGCCTTTAAATAATTTCTGACTAGTGGTAACTCTCAGGAGAACCTATCATAGGGTTTTCTTGGTAAGATTTGTTCTGCAGGGGTTTGTCTTTGCCTTCCTCTGCGGATGAAAGAGTGTAACCTGCCAAGGTCACTAGTTTATGTTGACTGTTAAAAGAAAATGAACTAGATCCTTACTAGGTTTGAAAATGTGGTATGCAACTTCAAGAACATGGGAAGGGGGCTCCATGGAATTCCCCAGAACTAAACACTCTATCTGGGTTCGAAACTCTCCAGGTCTAAAACAGCCTGGATGACGTATGGCAAAAATGCCCTCAGTGCCCTCCAGAGGACAGTAGAGGAATTTTTAAAAAGTAAAGTAATTGATGGGCTGCACTTTGCCCGTGTTTTGAGTATCAGTAGCCTTTATGAAGAAAGCTATTAATTCCAGGTTTCGGATGAAGTACTTACGTTGCTCATACAGCACAAGTCAACGAATTGCCTTATCTTATCTTCTACAAATCTTTCATAAAATACAGAAAAGTATGTCATCTGTAACAAATCAAATTTTTAAATGAATTCATTAAATATGCTTATTTCTCTGTTTTAGGTGAGTCAGTTTTAAAACAGGAATAGTCATAATAGTATAAGCCATCAGCTATCTATTCTGTTCCTGCTTTGCAAAGGCGAAGACAGCTTACCTCTTTCCAAAGAAGATGAGGATAGTATCAAAATTAAGTGAGATTCTCAGTGACTTCAGTATGAAATCCTGAGTTAAGTGCACTGTGTCTGCCTTGTGATTCCCTCTTTATTGACTAATGAGCTAGACATGACCTAGCAATCTGCTTTTCTGAGAAAAGACAGGTTACATTGTAGAATAAGCAGGTTTGCTGCTTGTCCCCTCTTTTACACTTCTCCTCCCTGGGTGACATAGAAGGATATGAGCAGAGGTACATGATTTATTTTATCCTAAAATATATTTAGCAGTTTTCTGCTTTAGGTGCCCAAATCAGCAGATTCTAAGTGTGTTTTTTTCATCATATTCATTTATTTTTAATGTAATTTAATTTGCATGTTTGATTTTAATTCAGACAGTAAGATTCTACAACCGATTTGCCCAAATCCTGCATCAAATCAAGATTTGAATCAGGCTGAATAAATCTGAATCCCTCTCTCCTGGACTTATCTATCTCCAATCTGTTAGGACCTGTTCCCCCAGACGGGGCTATTATATTTTTCTGCATATGTATGAAAAGAAAAAATATAATGGCCATTTTAATTTTGCCATGCAAATCAATAGACAGTACAAATACTGAGATTTCATTCTGAATTTCATTATGAATTTCAATTCCAAACTGGATGAAATCAAAATCATGGCTGAATCTGAACTGGCCTCTGAACAAAACTGGTGGGTCCTTGCACAACCCGATAACAAATTACTCTGTAATGGATAAATCTACTGATTACATTCTATAACATGCAAATCCACTTTACTCTTGAAAATAGGGTCAGTTTGATTAGAGACGGTTGTTCTAATTTTGAAGAACCTCTGTGCTAATAGTTGATAACTATTCACTTCCTATTTTCTTCCACAAGGAAAGAAATGTTCAAATAGCTACTTCCAAAGAAAACTTGGAAAACCACAAATGAATAGTCAGGTATGCATCTGATGACTTAAAATCAATAAAATAATTGGTTAATGGATATAATTTGAAGGGATAGTTAACTATGTAGTGCTGATGAAAAGCTGCACAGTCATGGCAATGAAAAACTGTACCTGGATTATGGCAATGACCAGCCAAAGTGCTGCAGAGACACCATATCTAAGAATGCGACTAGAGGGAGCTATGTAACTCTCAGGGTTTCTAGTAAGACTGGAAGAGGAATCCATTATGGCCAAATTTGAAAATCCTACAACCTGAAATAATAATTTTAAAAACATTTGTAGATTACTTCACTTGTCTGTTTTAGCAAATATTGTTTAAATTACATAGATTATCACCTCCAGTTGTTTTAGTGTATTAGAGTTATTAGAGTTCAAAATATCAAGTAAAACTTTATCAATTTCCAATTTTATGCAAAGAAATGTAATACTCTGAGCACTTATTGCAGAGAAAGATTGCAATTACGATGCAAACATAACTAATTTTGTTAGACAACTCAGAAGATAATTATAAACAGTCAAAATAAAATGGTTTCATTAACTGTGCAATTGTTTTGTAACGTTATCTAACCAAAATCAGATGAATCAGTTTTATATAAGACTTAGCAAAAATTAACATCAGTATGGCATAATGTTAGTATTAGAACTTAAAGACTTGACTATTCTGATGAATAAACACTGACTGCAATCTTGGTTAATGATGTAAAGTATTAAACAGAACAGCCTGGACTACTTTTTCCTTCATAAATATTACTTGGCAGTCAAGACACAAGGCTGCAAAGTATTATTATTTACAGTAACCCTAATCCAAAGTGAATGGAGCACTGACAATAACTCCAAAGATTATGAAGTGGTTTTAACACATAACTGTGTTGCTTATTAATGATAAATATATGACACAATTAATCTTTACTTGCCTCCCACAGCATGCTCAAGGTACAGCATCAATTAATCATTTTATTCAGCATGAACACATACATAATCTTGACAGATTATAAAAGATTGATGCCTACTTGTCCTATGTAAATTGTTTTTAATATGTAACATTTTATGTGTATGAATTGCATGAATATAACATGAACACAGATAACTGATCTTAACTATAATACAATTATTAATTAAAATAATACATCCACAACTGCATGCAACACACAGTGTTAACACCACCATTTTCTCAGCCGAATAAGATGGAATGCTACACACATCAGCACCAAATAAATGATCATGAAATCTGAAAATCACCTCTAAAAAGAAGAGAACTGCAAATATTTGGAAGACAGGATTTATTTTCCTGATGGTTTGAATTTCATTCCACTCATTCGCTATGAAATATGTTCTCCATATGCTGACCGGTGCAGAAATACTTCTTATGCCACTTTCTCCTATGGAGAATGAACTTTAATTTTTAAAGGCCCATGCTTTAGCATCAATGACATAAAACATTACCCATTTTTAGTGGAACATGTGGTCAAACAAAACATTTCTTATGAATGCAGTTTTCAGGCAATGCATGGTACTGTAGAAAGTATGGGAGGAGAAGAAAGTTCAATTGTGTTGGTGGTCTGGTACCATGGGATGCTGGTTTTACGCAATGATTAACCAGTGTTTTTGGAATCAATGGAATTTAAGAGATGCTTAAGATTGTCTGTACAACATAAGACTTCATAGCATACTGGTATCTGCTGTCTGCTGTAATTACAGTTAAGACACAAAAGTGAAGAGAGGCACACTCTGGTCCCTGCAACTGATCAGGCTAACAAGGGCTGCTGTATCAGTTACAGCCTCCTTTTATCCAAACCAGATCACCAATAATGGAAGATCAACCCACATCCAGTTCAATCCAAGTGCTTATTTATCATTTCCTATTTGGTTCTGACATTGTCAAGCTGATCTCTACCTTCTCCCTCCATTCCTCCCCCTTTCTATTCTGTGTTTTGTCTTCATTCCTGCACTCAGGGTTACAAATTTCCCCCTCCTCTTTAATTTATGAGAGCTGATGTAGGAGATAATATTTTTCTGAAAAGAAGTAAAATATAAAAAGATTATATTTATTACAGTTTACCACAATCTTGAGACAGATTCAAATACAGATTTTAAAATAAAATAATGAAGATGTGATAGTGGATAAAGCCAACTAGTCAGATTTTAGGTGCAATTAGTAGGTGATATTTCAAGAAGCAAAAACAGTTATGTATATGCATACATGGACAACTGTCTGTGAATAAGGCAAACGTGAATAAGAAAAATGGCCAGTTTTGCAATCCCAGTGCAACTTGCAGTTAGATGATATGGTGCCTGGGATACCTGGGAACTGATCTTCCTCTTGTAATGGTGGTTTTCATGGAAGATAGAATCAACCCACCCAGCTGTTCTATATCTATCAACCAATGGGAGAAGCAACAATATGCTTTGCAATAGTAAAAAAGGAAAAAAAAAGAAGTACAGTCAGCCTTCCGTATCCAGATTCTTTATCCCAGAGATTCAACCATCCACAGCTTGAAAATATATTTTTTTAAAAATTCCAAAAAGCAAAGTTTGATTTTGCCATTTGATCTAAGAGACACAATTTTACTTCCATTGTAATTAAAGGGGCTTGAACATCCATGGATTTTGTTATCGCATGGAGGATTCTGAAATCAAACCCCAGTGGACACCAAAGGCCCACTGTACCAGTAATCTCTCAGTAATATATCCCCCTAGGTAGAAGGCTGATTAACAAATGTAAATGAACAAATGAACATACACTGTGACATTTTTGCCAACTGCCATTTAAGTCTGCCTCTTCAGTTAGGTCTTGCATAGTATAAGGAGCAACTAATAAACGTATCACCCCACATAGAGTGTTGGCCTTCTGTTCAAATTTTTCCTTTGGCAAACACATTCCAGAATTAAACGTATTCTCTCTAAGTGTTCTACCTTCTATTGAAGGATAGGGCTGGGGCACAAAACTACATTTGTCATTCCTTAACTTCTATTCTGCATTGCCCAGAGTACTATATTGCTACTTGAGTAAAATACACAAGTAGAGACTTCACAATTTCAGAAGGTGTCATATAGAACTATAGTATCTGTGAGTAAAAAAGTAAAGAAAAGGGAACCCAAGCAGTGGTATCCATCATTCTGTTTTATGAAGAAGAGATCATGGAAACCTGTAATCAGAAATAACTATATGGTGACTACAATAAGTACTATAGTAATGCATGAAAAGGTTGGTTTTAAATACCTTCAACTGCTTTAAGAACTTTTCCTCTAGGACGCTCCCAGTCAATGAAAAATACATCAATGGTCAATTGGGAAAAAAGCAGATGCAAAAATTGCAGTGCCTAAGGAATTCATTTTGTGAAAAAAATGAAATTATATTAGAACTTGGGAAAGGAAGATCATTAATTGAAATAGGCAATCATAATTCAGAATTAAATACATATAATCATTTTCACTGCATGCAGTACAGTAGAGGTGGCTGAAGAGATGGGACAAATATGCAAAACAAACAATTAATTAAAAACTGTTTATTTTTTTCCTTTGGAAAACAGAAAAAGGAGGACTTAGAATCATAGAATCATAGAATCGGAAGAGACCACAAGGGCCATCTAGTCCAACCCCCTGCCATGCAGGAACTCCCAGTCAAAGCATCCCTGACAGATGGCCATCCAGCCTCTGCTTAAAGACCTCCAAGGAAGGAGACTCCACTACACTTCGAGGGAGTGTATTCCACCGTCGAACAGCCCTTACTGTCAGGAAGTTCCTCCTAATGTTGAGGTGGAATCTCTTTTCCTGCAGCTTGCATCCATTGTTCTGTGTTCTAGTCTCTGCAGCAGCAGAAAACAAGCTTGCTCTCTCTTCAATATGACATCCTTTCAAATATTTGAACAGGGCTATCATATCACCTCTTAACCTTCTCTTCTCCAGGCTAAACATCCCCAGCTCTCTAAGTCGTTCCTCATAGGGCATGGTTTCCAGACCCTTCACCATCTTAGATGCCCTCCTTTGGACTCGCTCCAGTTTCTCAACATCCTTTTTGAATTGTGGTGCCCAGAACTGGACACAGTATTCCAGGTGGGGCCTGACCAAAGCAGAATAGAGCGGCACTATTACTTCCCTTGATCTAGACGCTATACTTCTATTGATGCAGCCTAAAATAGCATTGGCCTTTTTAGCTGCCGCATCGCACTGTTGACTCATGTTCAACTTATGGTCTACTTGGACTCCTAGATCCCTTTCACACGTAGTTTCATTCAGCCAGATGTCCCCCATCCTATATCTGTGCATTTCATTTTTGAGTCCTAAGTGCAGTACCTTACATTTCTCCGCATTGAATTTCATTTTGTTAGCGTTGGCCCAGCTTTCTAGTCTATTCAGGTCATTCTGAATTTCAATCCTGTTTTCTGGAATATTGGCTACTCCTCCCAATTTGGTGTCATCCGCAAATTTGACAAGTATGCCCCCAATTCTGTCATCCAAATCATTAATAAAGATATTGCCAAGCTACTGCTTATCTTTCAAAATTTAAGTAAGGAGAAATAATCTTACACTGAAAAACATGCATAGCTGTAGTACTAAAATGATAACTTGCCTTCAGAGTAAATGCACACCCAAGATAAGAAACAAAATTATCTTCTTGACTTGGCAGAGGTAGGAGAACAGAAACAAACTGCTGTGCCTGAAGAATGAAAGGCCTCTATTAAAACAGACTGTAGCTAAACACATTTCATCATATTACACCATCTTACACTAATGTCTGCATCTGGCATAAAAAATAGTGGGTGGTCTTACAAAAATTGCCAAAGCTTGAGGAAAAGTAGGATTTGGAGCATTTCAACTAGCTCTTTTTACTAATGCAAGCACAGTCGAAGGAGGATGAGAATAGAAAAAAAAAGGACAAACACACAGTATATTTTACTAAAAGAAACTTGCCTCTATAGTCTGATGAGAACAGCCAAAAGGGAAAATAAAACATGAAAACATTTAGGTGTCATATACTCATTCATAACTGTCTTTCTTGCAAAAATTTGAAGAAAACAGAGAAACTTACTTTGAAGAATACAAGCCAGTAAATCCCTGTTCCCACTGAGATGACGAAGAAAACATTTGCAAGGTCTCCAGCATAGAACAGCAAGAACTTCAGAACTGTCTACAACACCAGATTATAAATTTATTATGCACAACAGGGGACAAACTGTTCCAACAGAGATACAGAGATGCTGCTTTCATTCAAGGTTGCCCTGACACAGGCATTTTGGATATCTAATAGTTTTACATTTCAAAAAAGATGTATGTGAGGGTGGGTGGGAACATGTATAGCACTTGCATTTGGAACTGCATGGAGACAACAATTATTCACAATTCCTTAAGGGTGCCTGTGCACAAATGGACACATATTATATAGTAGTGTAAGATTATAGTACTACTATGGCCACATGATTATTTTATCATTTTCCTTCAATTTACTTGAATGTTTTTTTATTTTAACTGAAAACATATGTGACAGGGCAAGGGGCTGCTTCAAAAAAGTTGTTTGGACATTTTCTTTCATAAAAGGGGATTTAGGCATCAATCCTATAGGAACTTATCTGGGAGCAAATCCCACTGAAAACAACAAGTTGGAGCCAGACCTGCTTTCCTGTGAATGACATTTCTTGCTGGAGGAAGGGAAAACAACAATATTTCCCCCTTATTTTGCCTTCTTCCGGCAGCTGACAGTGCTACTTCACTGAGTCCAAGCCTACATCTAGTGTACAGAATTGAAAAGTTCAATTACAATTTACAGTGCTGTGTAAATTTACAGCGCTATGTAAGTAAAGCTTAATAATTACTGTTGCTTTACTTCACCCACCAAATAATAAATCTTTTTTAAAAAATTAGAAAGGGAAGGCTATAAGAGCAGACACTCTCAAATGCATTTAGGATGCCATAAAGAACAGAAAGAGTATTCACAATTAAGGAAATAAGCAATTTAGGCACAGGAAAAAAATCTTTACTGCACCACAGGGAGAAGCAGGAAATATATAGTGAAGGGAAGCTAAAGAGGATTGTTTCTATGCGAAAAGCTACCTTGGATCACATGAATCATTGCAACCACACATGGTAAAGAGGATCAATCTAGTCTGACACATCGTTACCTCAGATTTTGACTATTTTTAGATACAGCCTATTTCACTTTTTAAAAGCATTTAGAAAGTGAAAAAATGACTATGTTTGTGTATGGTCTTATAATGAAAATGTGTTCAAATAAAAGAGGAACAGATAATGAAAATTAAAGACCCCTCTTCATTCATTTCAAATTCCACTTATGATCTGCAACCATAGCTACATAGTTATAAGAGAAATCAACATTTTTTCTTGGCATGTCAGCGATATATGTATTTGCATCTTGAACAGGCACCTTGGGCTGATTAAACAGTAATGTCTTTCAGTGAGCCAGCAGTACATTCAGGTCTTCATCAGTACAAGACCCAGTCCCCCCACCTCCAAAGATATGACTGGGCACTCTTACCTCTTGCAGAGGTAAAAGTATCAAAATTAGCTTCAGTTCTTTGATTGAAGAACTTAATTCTATCCTATGCCTTTCAGTGTTTCTACCCTCCCTTGGCAAGATCATTACAAGATGATCTACCACCACTAGCTCTCTCGTGTCTCATTTACTATGATGGAATTATCTTTCTGATTCATAATCTTTACTCCTGTTGACAACAATTACCTTTTTCTTACTGATTCTCTTTTGTTTTTATCAGCATTTCAGATTGTGTAGTTCTCCATGATCCTGCAAATATTCTCAGGGGAGTCATACTTAATAATGTCATAGGGTGAATTCACACTGCAGTTTGACACCATTTTAACTGCCATGACTCTGTTCTAAAGAATCCTGAGATTCTGTCAGATTAATCTCACTATGTACAAATCCCAATGAACATTAGAGGTGTGGCATGCTTAATATTAGTCAAGAAGTCTGTATTGCATCACAATTAAGATTTGCAGTTATTCATACCTGCAAATCAATCAATGGGCTCCCTATACGCCTCTTCCAGCCAGCTGTCCTGAGAAGAGACCACAGAACTGCCAAGCCGCCCAGAACACCAAGTGCTATCTAAAGTAAAAAGATAAATAAATTAACAGTGTAATCTTACACATGGCTACTTGAAAGTAAGTCCTATTTTGCTCAATGGATCTTACTCCCCAGTTGGTTTAGAGACTCAGCAAAGAAATTCTAAAGAAACTATAAATTAAAATGGGCACAGAACTTACATCAGTTTGAATTCGAGCGTCTGATTGGTTCATTTCATAATCCATTGAAAAGGAAACCTGAACAGAAAAAAATATTTTAACACATTAGTCAAATTAAATTTACCTGAATATTACATCGCATGCTGCACTAAATTATACTATGGAGAATACAAGGATGTGAAATTAAATGTAAATGACAGACTGCTCATATAATGCAAAGAACTTCAGTTCCACAGAGACAGACTATTTTGCATAAAAAGCATACTCTCTTGAGCACTTGTGATGCCTATTGATGATGAATTTAGTACTTATTTCCTCTAGCAAATTCAAGGTTGCTTTGAAGAGCCATGCTGCCACAGATTTTTGTTTCTGTTCTCATCCTGCTTTTCATGTTCCTGTGCCATCTAATTCTTGTACTGAAACTTTAAGTGCTCAGCACAATTTCTCAAGAGAGTGGGGAAAATGTCAGCTGATGCCTAAGGTCCGAAATGCACAGGCCAAAAATGCCTGCTTCTGGCTGATCCGGGGGTGTGGCTTACAGATGATGCACACATCATGATGCGCCAGGGCTGCCAGCAAAAGGAGCACAAAAAAGCGCTCCTTGCTGGTGGCCTGCTTGGAACCATGACGTCTGGTTGTCGCGGTCCCACATCAAACAGGGAGTGACCTGAGCTGCAGCAGCCAGAGGCTATTCTAAACTACCAGTCTGCTTGACCCCTACAATCCACATACAGGACCTGGAATCTCCACTGTTTCAGCACACACCATCTGTGCCACAGATTCAGGGCAGATTCAGGGTCAAAACACTAAACTGGATCTGGAGTATCTTCATGATGCCTGCACCTGATTTGGGGCTTCTTCCCCCTAACCTTCATTTAAATAACTCACAATTTGCTGTGGGTTTTCAGCAACAACAGCAGCTGCCTTTTCACTTGCGGTCCAGGTTCATGCCCCAATGATGCTGCTGTGAGTGCAAGTCACTGTGAGGTCAGAATGAGACACCCATCTGGTTGGGTGCATTGTTCTGACTTTAGAAGTACCACCAGGCAATGAATGGGGACCATGTGGGAAGGTAGCTGCCTGTCGTCATTGGGGAAAGCTAACAATGGAAGGGGTAAATTTAGGGAGAATTCGTATCCAGAATACTCTGGGGGCAGCCTCCAACATTCTGGCAAGTATACAAGCCCTAAATATGATGCTTTCATCTACAAATCATCTACAGACACAGCTCATTCATAAGATGGATATGACAGCAATTCAACTCACAGACTGCAAGAACAAACGTATTATGTTATATAGATTATTGTTCATGATACTGTAATCATAAATTTGTGGGCAAAAAAGTTTGGAAGCCTTAACCAGCAGACTGAAAGAAGAGATTAAAAACTGAGTAAACAAGTGAAGAGAGAAAACCTGTTCTTGAGAGCATGCTCTGATTTTTTAAAAAACCTCTTTCATCTCTTTTTTTCCTTTCAAAGCAGTGCTTAATTGAGAGTTGCCAGAGCTCAAAGCACCTGGAAGGCATACACTTTGACAAATGGGTTGTGACAAGTTCGTGGCAATCTGGAAGCCACGGGCTTTGATAAGTTCCTGCATTATTACTAAAAACCAAGAAAATAAGCCAATACCGAGCAACACTCTTAGGTGAAACAGAAAATGATTCTCATTCAGGAACCCAGGCACCAGAACCAATTTTTTAGACAGCCACAGCAACTGGACACTTGCATTCTGCACTTTTTATTACATGGCATCTCTCAGAAAGTTATCCTGAGTGTCCTCTCAAGAAAGAATTTTCAAATGTTTCTTCATGCAGCTTTTGCAAGAGTGACCCTACATACCTAAGGAACAGTCTGTCTTTATTTCACATAATAATTTCATAATTCAGCCCTTTTAACAGTATAACAGTTATCACTTCCCTATAGCAGGCAAATAAAGATAACTTTCAAGAGGCCCTCTTAGAGTTGTGAAACATTTTACCCCGGAAGTTTTTGTAAAAAAAAAACCCTAAACAAATTTATAGCCTTCTGGATTGGTGGACAGGTAAAGGCTTATTCCATTCTGCAAAAGCAGGACGAATATGCATCTGCATTAATTTAAACATGTATAGTTATGGCTACACTGTTTTGGTGCTTCACAGCTCACTCTTTTCAAAATGGTATAGAGCATTTTGAACTGCTCTATACCATTTCTGAATGACTAATTTGCTGTTAAATAAAATGCAGAAAATTCAGTTCAATGTAGTAGTTAGATCTCACCAGCACACTCTCTGTATTGGGATTTTGGACCAGAACATCACTATAAGCAATTATAATCAAAGGGGGATAGATGGCTCCTCTTTGAGTGTTAGGCACAAGACGAATGCTGCAAAATATACAAAATATACAAAATGCAATCTTAGAAATAACAGGAGATCAGAAGAAGAGAGTCTAAAAAAACCCAAATTCAATAAAATCAGTTTTAAAATAGATATAATTTACTGCTATATATAGCAAGTGAAATATGAACTCACTTTTAGTCTTACTTTCAGTACAAGTAATGTTGGTTTCCTACAATGAATCACCTGGATATAGAGAACTACTCCAGATTTCCAATCTCTCTCTCAGAAAGCCAAGCTACTGAATAACTAAACAACTAAACCTGGTGTAGCGGTTTGAGCATTGGATTATGACTCTGCAGACCAGGCTTCAACACCCCACCCAGCCATGGAAACCCATTGGATGGCCTTGGGTAAGTCACAGTTTCAGTCCAAGAAACTCCATGATAGCAACATCTTAGGGTGACCATAAGTCAGAAATAACTTGAAGGCACACAGCAACTCTCTCCAGGAGAAAGAACTGCCACAGATTAAATTTTTAGGAAGTTTTACCTGTATAGTTGGTGTTTTCACCTACAAGTGCGTTGCATTTCTTATTTAAATATAGGACCTTATCTGCATTATTTCATACACTTTTAGGCTCCAATTCTACACACCCTTACTTGGGAATAAGTTCAATTAAATTCATTGGATCTCACTCCCACGAAGTCATCACAGAACTTTATTGTTAGAAAGAATAGTGCATTCCCATCTCCCTTAAGGTTTTCCTTTCTTATTAACAAATAGCCAGTTGAATCATGGTAGAATTAAGTTTATGCAGGTTGAGTTTCCCTTATCAAAAATGATTAGGACTAGAAGTGTTGGGAGACTTTGGATTAGCTGTTTTAGTATATACACACATAATAAGGTATCTTGCAAATGGGGCACAAATCAAAACAGAAAATTCATTTATGTTTCGTATTCAATTTATACAGATAGTCTGAAAGTATTTTTTACAATATTTTAAATATTTTTGTACATTGAACCATCAGAAAGTAAAGCTGTCACTCTCAGCCACCCATGAAAAAAAGTTTACAATATTTTAAATATTTTTGTATGTTGAACCATTGAACCATCAGAAAGTAAAGCTGTCACTCTCCGCCACTCATGAAAAATGTTTTGTTTTTTACAGTATTTTGGATAAGAGAGATTCAACCTGTAGTTTATAAACTAAAGCTGAAGTAGTCCTTTCTCCAACTTTCATGTAAACTCACCTTATAGTTATTTCACTAGCAATTCGGATTACTCTTGGTTGGTTTCCCAAATCATTCTCTCGCCCACTTAAAGTATCCACCAAAAACATCCGACGTGTCAAAAGCCAGTTGTTCATATTGCTGCCTTTGAAAAACAAATTGTAAAATTACAGTGTCCAAAAACCCACACAAAACTATGTAAAATTACAATATGTAAAGAAAATATTTACTATGGAGGGATTTTTTTAAAAAATAAAAGAGATGTGCATTCTATTGGCATTGATATATTACAGTTACAATTAAACAAAACAGACTGTTTTGAGAGAAATGTCAATTTTTTTCTTTTGTTAAGATACATGCTTCTAAATATATAGGGAGCAATATATAGGGTACTGCAATAAAAACTAGGACTGTGCATGCACTTCAGCCAAAGCCTGAATTCTGTAGCAGATAGTCTGATTTAGTCCAATACATAATTAATCCAAATAGGACTGTGTCGGGCCAAATGAGTTCTGGTTTACTAAGGAGTAACAGTAACTCTGCATAATGGAATAAACAACTCAAGGCAGGTGCTTTATTCCATTGTGCTTAACTATGCTTAACTGAAATAAAAGCATCCAATCTCCTTGAATTTACACTGGAGGGAAGGGTACATGTAGGGATCTAGATTACCATGCTTCTCATTCTCCTCCGTTGGGAAAACTAACTTTTCTATTTCTTTGTACTGAGAACAGTCAAATTAATACAATATTCTTACCTTTATTTATAAACATTTCATTGTATTGAAGATTTAAATTTAAGACTGGTACTGGCCAAAGGTACTGTTGTTTATCTTCTTCATCATAATATTCAAGGAACACATCATAAAACACTGGATTAGAATAATCCTTTAAAATCTTGGAAACTGAAATTTTACACTGAAAAAAAATGTTAACATTAAAACGGAAGAATTAAACACACTTTATGGATATTCTGACAAAATTTCTGAAAAACCTAAAAGTTGCAAATTCCTTTCATGAAATTATTCATAGTTTATCATAGTTTAGCAGTATTTAAAATGTGGTTAACAGAAACATATAAAACCATTTCAGGAGGTGCTCACTTTTTGCTGGTAAGTTGTCCCAAAGGTGTAAGCAGCATTCAGTCTGGTCAATGTATCTGGGCAAAGCTGCATTTCAAAACAAAACAAAACACAAGAGGAAATACCTGACATTCTTTGGTGAAATCTTCAAAATAAAATAAAAAAACAGTGAAGCTACAGAAAGAACCCAAACCATTCTTGCACTCCTGATTATTTAGGCAAAAAACAGTTGGGAAAGTCCACAATGTCAATTACTGATCCCATAGACTTTCATATTAGCTCAAAATGACCACAATTATCAGCCATGCTAAAAAACCCCCGAGATGTCCTCTGGTTGGGATTTTTGGATAAAAATGGAGCAGTGTGCCATAACACACTTGCCAGGCAAAAGATTGACTTTGACACAGTTGCCATTCCCTGACTTAAAGTACAGCTCTAGGTTACTGATGTTTAGAAATCATATTCATAAGACATAAAAGTAATGTTTCCAAATTAACCCTAGGTAGTGTGTTAATTCTTTTTTAGATGACATGACCCCACAAATCTACTTCAGCCTGTATGGATAAAGTGCACTAATTAAACCTAAGTTTATCTTACCTGTAAAATACCACCTTCTAAATATTGCCATTGAAGAAAATTCCCCTCTGGATCATATGAAGCTGCAATAAATTGCAATTTTATATTCTAGGAACATAAAATAATGTGGTTTTAAGAACTGGGATTTTTTTTTAGGCATACGTACAACATTAAGAACAAAAAGGTGATTATAGTATCATACCTGTTTCGTTCCAGATTGATAAAACAAACTTAGCAAAGGAATTCAGATATCAAAATGTAAATACCACTTACTGTTAAGCTCACTATAAATAAGCATCACCATGGAAATGTGAAAACTTAATTTGCTATTTCAAAATGTGGTGGAACATGAGGACCATCATTTTAAGAGAAAAAGAAAAGTAATGAAATGAAAGGAGAATGCTACATAATAAACCAGGACTCAATATTTTCAGAAAGGTGTAAGACAGAACTGCTTCAACAAAACAGTTAATAGAGAAAAACACATACAAGTATCTAGGTTTTGCAAAAATTAAGTCATCTGACAGTTTACGTTATACTAGTGATAAACACCTGCATATCATTAGTCTTTCTCCAACCCCCCTAGCAATATGCTGAGCTGTTGTTGTGTGTGCAAAAACTTAACAATGTAGTGCTGAAACACAATTCTGTGAGGGAACTGAGACGTAAGGTTGGCTGGGCAGACAGGTAAGGAAATGCAAATTACAGCCCACAGTACAGCATGCTGGTGTAGCATCAAACCAGACTGTCTAGCTGTTTTAAAACATTAAGAGGGACATTTTGGATACTTCTAAATTACATTTAAAACACCTGAAATATAATGTGCAATAAAGTTGCCTATGTTACTATTTTAACAATATACACTCATCCTTCCAAATTTGTGGCTTTGACTTCTGTGGATTTCATTATTCACGGATTTTATTAATATGTTCTCTCTAGTAATAGCTAGGTCCCCCAGCATAACTCTATGGTCAACTTACTCCACTAGGCATCTGTAGCTCCTCCAGTGCAATTCGATGGTCAATGTCTGGCAGATATTGATCACAAAGTTGCACTGGAGGACCTAGAGATTCCCAGAGAAATGTTCTCTCTGGTAAAAACAATAGTGTTTTTGTTATCTGCAGTTTTTCCACATTCACAGGAGTCCAGTGCCCCTAACCTCAGCGAATGTGGAGGGAGAAGTGTATATTCAATCTTAATTTATATTATAATAGCTGGCATCCCCCTGGAGAACAAAATGCATTAAAATGTTATGGTGGTTCCCTGTGCAACTCCATTCAAATTGAAATCACACTAAAAGTAAACCGGAAAAGCTACGGTACCTTGTTTGCTCCTTTAAAAGTGAAACTAGTTGGAAACTGGGTTGTATCAAGGACCTGTGATGCTAATCCTGGCTGGTCACCATAGTATAGCCATGGAAGATTCTGCCTCCTGCAAGTAATTATACAATAGTTATAGCAGCTTACTTTTGTGATCAATTTTGGTAAAATATGCAAGATAAGTTAAAAAAATAATATCAGAGGCCACTTACCAAAATGATATTGAATTAACAGTACCAAGCCCAGCAGTATTTGCATAGACAAATTGAAACAGGCCACATGCATCAGTGCTACCAGAGCTTAAACTATTCATGTTCATCACACACATATTTCCAAGCGCTTGGCAAGATGTCAGGTTGGAGTACAACTGCAAGGAGATATAACAAATACAATTAATGAAAAATTGTGGGAATATTTTAACACAAAGTAAATGTGTAAGCCTAGTGATTTATTTAATGTATTTATGAAGGGGTATCCAAAAGTTTTAATAATCACCTTTTTAAAAAAATTGACAGAAAGTTTGTTTTGATTTGTAGTTGTTTACTTATTTCTATGTAGTCACTATCCATCATCAATCCCTAACTGCATGTTGCTGAGAATATCAGCTCATTGAGTCCTTTCTTTTTGTGACTGGCTGTGCCAGAAGTGACTAAAGTGTAAAATCCTCATCAGGCGCAATCTGCAGGCTTCTACAGTATCAGATATTTGGAGGGTCAAGATACGCTGGGAAAAATGTATAAATCTAGATAGTGACTACATAGAGATAAGTTAACAATTACAAATCAAAACAAAATTTCTGTCAATTTTTTAAAAAGGTGATATTTAAAACTTTTGGATACCCCCTCGTATATGCTATATTTCTCCCATATGGGACTCAAGAGAAAACTTTCCCCTGAAGATCTTAGGGTTCTGGCCAATTTATATGAGGAGATCCATATGAACCAGACTTCTGTGATCCAGACTTCTCATGAGCAACAATCTGAAGGAAGGAAGTGATGGTTTTTTATTAATCATCTTTTCCCCCTGTGGACTTGCACAATCATGGATGGGTGGGGCAGGGAATAACTACCTCCCTATTTTTGTCTAATGTTAGCCTGCAGCAGATACAAGTTCCTTCTGTTTGAAAAAGGGCACATCTAGACCTAATCAATATCATTAGCAAATGTTATTGTTCTCTTAAATTGAGTGTGCAAATGCAAGGTACCAATCAAAACTGTGCAATAGGATTTAACTTTAAAAAACTCTCTTGTGCAAGTATAAGAAGAGTAAAGCAAACATAATTTCAGCTTCGAGGGATAAAGATCAAATTCATAAACTATTCAATAACTGTGTCAGAATTAAATTTAAAGATGAGAAACAATGAAAGCACAGTCCAGGCAAAATCAATCACTTCAGTATCACATTCATTTAATGGAAGAAACTGAAGTGGCACCTTAAAATTCCTCCTACTGAAAGCAAGACGGCTCTGAAATGTACTTAGCTTTGACTATAGTGTTTCTTAAACATCAAGCAGAAGTGGTGTACCTAGATGTTGTTACTGGCCATGCTAATGGTATGCTAAAGAATGAAATGGGAGGGGACGATGCACTACTTTGTATAGAGAAGCTGAAACCAGACTTTTATACACAAATGGTCTGTAGAACTTGTAAATAGAGATTATTAAAATTCAACAGTAATCAGTTATGTGCATTACAGTATTTATTAGCAATCTGAGCCAAAAAGAAAATGCTTATCCGAAAACTTACCCAGCAAGCAGCTGCTGCGGCTTGCAAATTTTTTGAAAACCAGGCTGATATCAAGGTGATGCCCTACAAATTAAGAAAGTAAGAAACAAACTGTTGCAGCTGTTTTGGTGAAATTACAGTTGACCCTCTGTATCCTCTGCGGATTTCAGCATCCGTAGACAGCAAGCCCGTTGTCCCTAATGGCAGTGCGTGTGCGCAGTCCTGCTAGCACATGCCACACCACCATTAGAGAAAACGGGACTTGAGGTCCCATGTTTTTTGCATACCCCACGGATACCAAGGTCCAACTTTGTCTATAAGCCTACACAGAAGTAAACACTGCTGTGATGAGTAGAAATTACTCACAGTTAAGTACGATTGCCAGCCTTTCTCAAGCTTCTTACCTAGCAGAATTGCTGAAATAATTTTCAGGTCTCAGGGAACCCCTAATAAAAAATCATTGTATCTATAGCTTAAACATGTTCTTAAAAAATAGTAATAATAAAAATCATGATCTCTAATGGAACCTCTAGTTACTTCTAGGGTTCCAGGGGACTGTGGATGAGTGTCATGCCCAGCCTGGAGGACCATTTGGAGGACTCAGAAGATGAGCCAGGGCCTCTGGGACCTGAGCCTGCCACTGGGGAGCCTGAGGCTGGCCCTAACTCTGCTGTAGCAGAGTCTGTGGCCCCTCCAGGGGTTCAGCAGCCAAGTTTGCTTGGGGCTGAGGCTGTGGACATAGAGGAGGATCTGGGAAATATGCCTGCCTTGAAGGAGTGTTGAGCTGAAAGAGAGGGCCATTGAAGATCACTGAGGCTTTATAAAAAAAAAAAAAGCCTTTGTAATCAGGCACACCAGAATGCCTGCTGCCTACCTATTTAGGCACCTAGAGCATGTGTGTCTCTGGCCCCTGTGGCTTCTTGGACCAAACCCTTGCTTCTTAAACTGCTGACTATCTTGATTATCTGGAACCCTTGACCTTGGACTGTCAGATCAACCTGCCTATCTGATGCCGTGAATCTCGGACTGTCTGACAACTCTTTTGGAAATCCTTCTGCTGATACTGTCTTTAGTCTCCAAGACTGTATTGCTTGCAATGACTCTGCTATGTGGGGGTTTGTCTGTTGGGAACTAGGGTGGCCTATCAGCCATTTGGCTACTTTCCTGGACAATGAGAAACTCTGATGCATGGCTTCTCTTTGTGTCCACTCTCTCTCTGTCAACTGTATTTTGTGCTCTTTTACACATTCGTTATTTTAAATTCTCTTGTCATTTATAATTTTATCCTGCTTTCGGAGTAAACTGCAGTTAGCAAGTAAAAGGGCCAAGTAAGTAATAAAATTAGCTCATAAAATTAATTCAGGGCTTGGATCTTTAGGAGTAAAAGTGAAGAGTGCTGGAAAAACAGTAAATAATCCAGTAAATAAAGGATGAGCAGGGAAAGAGGGGAATTCTGTTATAGTTGATTTTACTGTATTTATTAGCTGGCCTACAACAGGAAAGGTACACAGTGGTCTTTAGATTCCATTGCCCAGAATGAATGAACAGAAAACAGAGAGACAAAGGAAGATTAAGGAAGTCTAGATCACCAGCTACCCCCCAACCATAGGTATATAAATCTGGCTACCACAATCTAAATCACATGGAAAGTGGAGGCTGGTGACAGAAAATGGCATCCCTAGATACATTTCAAAAGAAGCTTTCAAGTGTAGACAGTTTTAAATGTTTTTGTTTATTTATGCCAGGTTTATCTGACCTGATGTTTCATTTTACATGTGCATATTGTTAGTTTTGGATAAATTATCTTTTATCCAGTTTTGGGAAAAGAGTGGAATACAAATAAATATAACAACAACAACAACAACAACCAACTGGCATCCACTGTGCTGCTCTCTTTCTGTAGGAAACAACCCCTATTTGTTTCAGCCTGAGAAAAGACTGTGTCTATTTGTTCTTTTTTAATGGTTTGTTTTAAAATTGTTTTAATTTTTTTATAGATTACATTTATAACATTTGTATGGTGTGGATATTTAGCTAGCCAATGGTGCAAGCCATTTTGAGTCCCAAACTGGGAAAAATGCAGAATGTAAATACAAATAATAATGATAACGATACAAATAGTTATAATTATTTCAGTATTATTTTTGCTTCTGGTCCCAACATTTCTGTTAAAGAAGTAATACTCAGGTTTGTTAACCAAGGTACAATTATACTCTACTGTATACTATTCATGATAGGGTATTTTTAAGGTCCTGAGGTTTTTACATTTATCTACAGACTTATTTTACTTTTTGTGAACTATCCTCTGTATTGTTTGTGCAAAAAAACAGTATACAAATAAAGTGACTTACTAGCTTTCCAAACCGTACAGTTGCAATTCCTTTTGGAGGAAAATTTCCAGTGCTCCTAAAACATAAATCCCCTACCTGAAAAGAAAAATTAAAACAAAATTCAAATTATGAACCTATTTCTAAAGGACCAAGGCTGAATCTAGAGTATTCCCACTTTTGGAAAGGTGTCTATTCATGGAAAGGTTGCAGATTTAAGAAAGTAAGTGCAGAAGTTGTACAGCTTTCCAGATGTTGTCAGACAACAACATCTGGAATAAAGTCTGTTCCCCCTTTCCTATTTCAATGTGGACTCCACAAAGAAACTCCACTAACTGGATTAAATCTCCAGATTTAAACCACAGTGCTGAATCCAAAATTATGCAAAGAAATGTCTATTCGGATATGTTAGCTCTATAAGACCCATGAAAAAGCTTCATGTAATTATCAGTAATATTCTAGAAATCTAAAATGGAAAAAAAAACTTGTTAAACTGTGTGAACATTGAAAACTGAACCTTCCAGTATGAGATACAGAGTAACATTTCTCTTACATGCTTTTTTGTTGTTGCACTTACTAAAATATTTGGCTCAGAACAGGTACATGACTTGTTTACACTGACGAATGTTGGTTCACATCTTATACACCTACCAAAAAGAAAATGAAATACACAACATGTCAGAAAACTACTGTAGAGAGTAAACAAAGAGATTTGGTTTTAATACAGTTATCAAGCTTTCTATCTTATAGCGTAAATGAGTTTTTATAACAAGTACAATAGCCACTGTGACAACATGTTTGCTGAATATTTCACAAATCACTAGTATCATTATGTGCTGTATAGTATTAGGGTTATTCAATGTTGCAAAGTCAGAAATATCCATCACGTCTAGTAGTAATGTAGCTACTCAAAGTATATGTTGTTGCATGACCCAGAACTGGCTAAGAGAAAATCCAACAGAACTGGAGAGGAGATTGATATACTTGATATAGTAGATATCTAGTCACCTGATTTATATATGTATATATACATTTCCTCTCACAGTAAATAGGCAGCAAAATGGTTGATAAAGGGGAAGATAAGATGAATTAATGAATGTTAAAATATTGTTTAACAGCTAATCTTGTTAACAAAGATTATTTAGGAAAATCTATAATATGTTTTCTGCTATGTGTGTAATTCAGCTGTTTTATGTGTATGTATGTTTCATATATGTTTGTTTGTTTGTCTGTAGTTTGCTGTTTGTTTACTTGTTAAATTAAAAAAAACTGGAGAGGAATCATATACTAAACATCTTTAAACATTTTAGCTACTACTGGAGAGAGCAAAGATGTTTCTTGGCCAGGCCTCTAGATTCTGGAATGAGGGAAAAGGAAGACAGATTATCACTGTGATGTCTAGGTTTCTGCCACACTATAAGACCATGATCCAATATGGAGAATCTACATAGCTAGATACTTTCAATGGCTCTGTGCCAGAGTATTCCTTGATAAAATCCTAGGATCATGTCAGTTACTCCAAGACAAAGAAAGGTTGTTTCTGGGCAGTTAACATAAGTGGTGGAATATTTTTTTTCCCCTGACCCACCATCAACCAACACAGAACAATATGTGATTATCATGAAAGATGAAATACTGTATAGAGCAAGAAGAGGTTCTGGATGTATATAGTGAGAAGAAAAAAGGTTCACTCCTTCTTCACAGAACTTCATATGATTTAAGTGCTCTCTTTCACATACAAGTATCGCTTTGTACTGATCTCCATTAGTTCTTCAAAGCACCTCTCTCCAATGTTATATTTTTGTTTATTGAGAGCTTTGAATGAATCTGCTTTTCTAATTAATCCCAGTTTTTAAGAAAAGCTGTGGTGAGGCTAGAACTTCCCTATTTAATTTTGCATTTTTCTTCTATTTCTTCCTGGATTAATTTTTGAATTTCAATTTTCCAAGATGCTGCCCTATACCTTGAATTCTGAGTCAACCACCACCTAGGTCCTCAGAAACTTGTTTTTAGGAATAGGTAATATAAATTTTGTTTTCTTCCATCTTTAGGCCAACCCAGTGTACACAACAACACACAGCAAGCTTTAAGTAGAGGGCTGGACTTTAGCCAGTTTTGTATGTAGTATGATTTATAAAAACCAGCTTCGTATTATGCTTTAATCAAAGTGGCTCTACTCTACAAATTTTGTTTAATCATCACACTATAGATTTTCTGAAAATCATTAATTTTCTTCTAATGTTTTGTATAATCTCTTTTCTCATAGACCAGACTTCATATTTACCTGCTGAGATTTAAATAAATCTTTCACATTCACCTTTGTATGGACTTAGATCAAATAATATTATACTGTACCTTAAAAACTGGTGAATTTAGAGAATCTCATTATCAATCACTGTACAATTTAAGATATTCAGACATGGATCCCATACCACATTGTTCTTATAAAGTTGGAACTTATGTCTGAAATGTTAAAAACTAGTGTTGGACACGAGGAAGAATGGCCCATGTCCTACATGTGGCCCCATTAAGATTATTTTTTAGCACTCCCAGTTGCCCATGCCAAAACTACCAGTTTGAAAAGGTCAGAAATGGAGTGCCTAAACCATCAAGCAATGGCACTGTATGAGCCTGATACACCTCACCAGCTAAATAAATAATGGTTTTCCAAGGAAAAATGCTTTTTTCATAACCTCAGTAACCTTTTCAACACAGCAGTACTACTATGCAAATTATAAAACTGTTGCCATACATTTTGAATACCTGTATAGGGCCACCATGGTGTACTGGTTAAGACTCTGGAGACTAGTGTTCAAATCCCTGATCAGCCATGGAAATGCATTGGTGAACCTTTGGGTGATCTTGGCCATGGCAAAGGTAATCCCCTCTGAACAAATCTTGCCAAGAAAACCCTATGTTGGGTTTCCCTTACATATCAGAAT
This sequence comes from Urosaurus nigricauda, assembly GCA_034509955.1. Classification (NCBI taxonomy): domain Eukaryota; kingdom Metazoa; phylum Chordata; class Lepidosauria; order Squamata; family Phrynosomatidae; genus Urosaurus; species Urosaurus nigricauda. Next base: position 222,436,708 of record JAOEGL010000004.1, on the reverse strand, counting down.
CAAAACAAATCTATCATAAGTTGTGTGTATGCATTGTGTTAATTTGTTATATTGGTTAATATCGAATTATAAGAGTATTAGAGTGTATAACGTAGGTTGCTGAGGAATGATAGGAGGCACAGTGCTGGTGTAAACACTTAGTAGTGGTTCAAAAGGAAGATTGATGCCTGGCACAAGAATGTGCAGATGTCTGGGGGAGGTTTTCTTTCATCAGGACTTTCTCATGGAAAATGGAAAACTGCGACAAGACTGAAAGTGTATGATGGACCAGGCAGACTGGGCAGGCATTGCTGGAAGGGCAGGTATGTTTTACTGTGTAAACAAATCAAAGAAAAGCCCGCAAAATTGTTTGGGCAGAACAGTGCTAATTTTATGCCAATATTACTGGATGGTGACAGTTCTATCTGCAAGCGCCTTCCTATTAACACTTAAAATTATTGGAATAAAGTTCTTGCTGTTAGAAATACAGAAGGCTGATTCACTGAACTAGTGGCGGGGAGGGCAGTCTTGACAGGTTACCATAAATCAGAAATGACTTGAAAGCACATAACAATATCAAATATTCTTACTTCCAGCTTCATATATTTTGTAGGGAATGCATAAGAAATGTTAATCATTTTTCCATGTCTAATGCTACACAACAGTCCTTCAAACACCTTTACCTGTTACTTAATGTTTTTGGAGCAGCAAATGACGGTTCCATTCCATCACACTGAACACATAATGCAGCTTTCAACAAGGCACCATTAGTGTTTCTTTCCACTGTTAAAAAAAATATGAAAAAACGCCAACATGCACTTCTGTATCACATTATATTTGTGCAGAAATAAGTATGTACAAACACAGTCCTTCAGAAGAACACATCTAGAGAATCCCTTTTTCCTAAATAATACTTGAAAAGAGCCATTCAAAGTTGGCTTTGCATTATAGATTATAGCAAAGCCTTTGGCTGTAGAGATCATGAAGAAATATGGATTACTCTTAAAGAAATGAATGTGCCACAATATTTGATTGTCCTGATGCATAACCTATACTTAGGTCAAGAGCCATGGTTAGGAAAGAACATAGAGAAGTGGAATGGTTTACAACTGGCAAGGAGGTCAGACAAGGCTGCATCCTGTCTCCCCATCTTTTAACCTTGTATGCTGAACAAATAATACGAAAAGCAGGAGTAGAGTCAGAGGAAGGAAACCTGAAAATTGGAGGGAGGACCACCAACAATGTAAGATATACAAATGACATGATACTACAAGCAGAAAATAGCAAAGACTTGGAACAATTACTGAAGAAAGTCAAGGAGGAAATAGCAAATGTGAATCTGTAGGTGAACATGAAGGAAACAAAAATAATGACCACAGAGGACTTACATAGCTTTAAAGACATTAGTCTGAAACAGATGGGGAGATGGAGGCACCTTTTGGATGCTCCAGGCGTATGGCATTTAGATGACACATGGCCCCAAAACATGCTGGAGCCATTCCAGGACTACCTCAAGCAGCCCAAAAAGGAGTGGATGTTTTCCACTTCTTTCCATGGTCCCTTGGGACAGTGGCAGCAGGTGTTCTCGGGGCCACAGTCTATGGGTGTTGCGGTCATGGAGCAATCGGGCCAGGAGCAGCCTCTGGCCACTCCTTCCTGCCTGACTGTTTCACCCCACTGAAATAATTCAAGATTTTCCATACTTTGCTCAGTCATTAATCAGAATATAGTCTGTAGTCAAGAAATCAGAAGAAGGCTAGTACTAAGAAAGGCAGCAATCAAAGATCTATACAAGATAAGTATAAAGATATATTGTTGAATACTAAGGCTAGTATTGTTTATGTCATCATATTTCCCATTTCTATGCATGGTTGTGAAAGCTGGACAGTGATGAAAGCGGCTAGCAACAGAGGGGTTGTACAGATGGGTGCCATGCAGCTAACCTTTTACTGGCCGGATCGTGGCTGCGGCAACTGCACGCCTCCAATACGGCCTCCAGAGAGCGCAAAAAGGAGCAGCAAAAAGCTCTCCAGGGGGCTCTGCAGCGGGGCAGCTTAATGATGCCCCTTTGGCACTGCATCATGTAGATGCAGTGCAGGAGTCATGTCATCGTGGTGCACACAGTGTAGACCGGAGTGTGTCAAAATGGCACCCTGGGGCAGGGCTAAGGTGTCCAGTGTGTGGACTCTGTGCCCTGGCTCCATCCACAGATTGGCACAAAGTGCCAGTCTGTATAGGCTTAGAATCAATTTATTTGAGTTGGGCTGTTGGACGAAGTTCATGGATACTGTGGACTGCTAAAAAGTCAAATAAATGGGTCCTTGAGCAAATGAAATTTGAGTTCTCCCAAAAGGCGATGATGACAAAGCTGAAGTTGTCGCACTTTGGCAAAAATATTATGAGAAAACATGACTCACTAGAAAAGAAAATGATGCAACTTTTCATTCTACCTGAATGATAACCAATGGCAGAATAGTTATAGATATTATGTTCCTCAAATTCAGCAAGGTACTGTACATATTTGTTACAGTTCTTATACACAGATCCAACACATACTGCATTGTATGATTGCATCCAATCTTATGTACGATGATGGAGACCTCTTCTATGTGAACAACTGTCCTGTGAATGAAAACTCCTTTTGCTCATGGAACGGAAAATTGGAAAGAACTCACAGACTATATTCAATGCAGGCTTCTTTGTTGGAAAAATCAGACTTTATCCAAAGAAGTGGCTTCACCAAACTCTTACCTAAAATCTCATTACGGGGGCATTTACATTTTCCTTCAGCAGTTAATTCATAAGGGCAAGCAATGCAGTCCCATCCATCTTGAGTAACTCCACTCTAAACAAAATATAAAAACATTGAAAAATTCACTACAATAAGTGGAAAAAGGCAATAGTAATCTGTTTGCATCTGAAACTATTTGGAATTATAAGCCACAGAAGAGTTACCGCGTCTTCTGGACATTTTTCACAAGTAATAGGTCCACCATTATTAGAAATTATCTTGAATCCTGGCTGACAATCGCAAGATGTATCTGAAAAGCAAAGAAGAACTTGTATCAACAGCTACAAATTGAAACCAAGTTTGTTCCAACAATACTCTTTCTTTGTCTGCATTCCCAATGCAGAAATAAAGCAGTTTGACACCACTTTAACTGCTGTGGCCCAATGCTAGGGAATTCTGGGAACTGCTGGTTGTTGTGGCACCAGAGCTCTCTGACAGAGTTGGCTAAATGTCTCACAAAAGTCCCAGAATCCCATAGCATGGCGCCATGTCAGTTAAAGTGGTGTTGAGATGGATTAGTTCAGCAGTGTGGATGCGGATAGTGATAGTATGGAGAAATAACCTGGTTTGGCACCGCTTGAATTGCCCTGGCTCAAGGCTATGGAATTATGGGAGTTGGAGTTTGTTTTGGGGCCCAGAGGGGGACCTTTAGAAGCTGTATCTGGCTCAAGGCTATGGAATTCTGGGAGTCGGAGTATGCCGTCTGGGTCACTTGCTATGGAATTCTGGGAGTTGGAGTATGTTGTCTGGGTCACTTGCTATGGAATTCTGGGAGTTGGAGTATGTTGTCTGGGTCACTTGCTATGGAATTCTGGGAGTTGGAGTATGTTGTCTTGGTCACTTGCTATGGAATTATGGGAGTTGGAGTATGTTGTCTGGGTCACTTGCTATGGAATTCTGGGAGTTGGAATATGTTGTGAGGCCCAGAGGGGACCTTGAGAAGCTCTATTTGGCTCAAGGCTATGGAATTCTGGGAGCTGGAGTATGTTGTCTGGGTCACTTGCTATGGAATTCTGGGAGCTGGAGTATGTTGTGGGGCCCAGAGGAGGACCTTTAGAAGCTGTATCTGGCTCAAGGCTATGGAATTCTGGGAGTTGGAGTATGTTGTCTGAGTCACTTGCTATGGAATTCTGGGAGTTGGAGTTTGTTGTGGGGTCCAGAGCGGAGCTCCGCTCCGTTCTGGGCCCACAACAAACTCCAACTCCCAGAATTCCATAGCCTCGAGCCACAAAAAGACTTAATGCGGTATGAAACCGGGTTAATTCTCCAATGTGGATGCACTGCAGCCCCAGACCTCCTCCTCCTCTTCCTCACCCTGCCTGCTTTTCCTCTGGGAAGCCCCACACTCTCCGCAGGAGAGGCTACTGATATCGAAGTACTGGCTCGGACCGCAAGCCCGAGGCTCCTGGAATGGAAAGAAAGAGCCTGGGCCGCCCGAAGGTCCAGCAGCAGCAGCAGCAGAGCGGCTCAAAGAAGGCAGAAGAAGCAGCAGGAGAACCCCTAGGACTACTCCTAGGCCCAGCGTCGCCATGGCTACCGAGGCCACGCCCACCGCTCAGGCGGGCAGCGTGACGTCACGTCGCTCGCGTCTGACACTGAACATAAAATGGCGGACGGTGAAGCTGACTGAGGGCGGCTACGGTGCGCCACGAGGGTCAGAAAGGTGGCGCCTGTTTTTGAACGCGCTGCTGTGGAAAAATTCCTAATGGAGAAGATGATGACTGAATTAGACTGACTGTGGTTTTGAACTGCCCTGGCTCAATGCTTAGGGAATTTTGGGGAAGTGGAGTTTGGTGAGACCTTGTCAAGAGAGGGCTCTGGTGCCACAGAATGAACTACATTTCCCAGGATTCCCTAGCACTGAGCCAGCCAGGGCAGTTAAACCTGTCTCAAACTGGATTGTTACTTCTGCAGTGTGGTTTTGGAAGTAGAATTCCTATTTTCTGTTCTGTTTCAAAACCGGCGCAAAGTGAAACGCACGGTTGCAGAGAAAAGCCGGACAGAGACAGCCAAGGAGGTGACCAGGCGTCCTCCTTTTCCAGGACACCGACCAAAAGGGTTCTGCCAAAGATAATCAATAAACAGGATAACCGTGGTCCCACTTCCCAATGTAAAAAAAAAACAACTTTATAAGGAATAAACACATAACTAATCTAGGGAACGGAAAAAAGACCTCCAAGGACGGAGACTCCACTCCGATGGAGTGCGTTCCACTGTCGAACAGCCCTTACTGTCAGGAAGTTCCTCTTAATGTTGAGGTGGAATCTCTTTTCCTGCAGCTTGCATCCAGCTAAACAGTTTACTTGGAGAGTCAGGGACTGACGATGCTCAAAGCTGGACTATACACCAATCATAGAATCATAGAGTTGGAGAGACCACAAGGGCCATCCAGTCCAACCCCCTGCCATGCAGGAACTTTCCATCAAAGCATCCCTGACAGATGGCCATCCAGCCTCTGCTTAAAGACCTCCAAGGATGGAGACTCCACTACACTCCAAGGGAGTGTGTTCCACTGTCGAACAGCCCTTACTGTCAGGAAGTTCCTCCTAATGTTGAGGTGGAATCTCTTTTCCTGCAGCTTGCATCCATTGTTCTGGGTCCTGTTCTCTGGAGCAGCAGAAAACAAGCTTGCTCCCTCCTCAATATGACATCCCTTCAAATATTTAAACAGGGCTATCTTACCACCTCTTAACCTTCTCTTCTCCAGGCTAAACATCCCCAGCTCCCTAAGGCGTTTTTCATAGGGCATGTAATTTCTAAAATGGTAACTACCCCCACTGAGAATTGTGCAAAAAATCAAAAGCAAATGGTATTTTAATAATAATAATATCCAAACTTCAGGCCGAACGCGTTTCGACTAAAAGTCTTCCTCAGTGGCCTGCCTATGAAGTATTAAATGTATATATTTTTTTTTTTAAATCAATTTTTCAGCTCACACACTGTGACTGCTAAATCAAGAGGTAATAATGTTCAGTGCAGTTTGGCACCGCTTTCAGTTTCAGATGAGATGATCACACTAGGGTCAATTCCAGAACCATCCTACAATTATCCCATTATTGGCAATGAATATCCCATTATTGGCAATGGGATGATTGTGGGATGGTTCTGGAATTGACCCTAGTGTGAAGAGACTTCAGGTTTTACAAGGCCCTTTCCCGGCCAAAGACTGCTGTTGCCTCACTCCCAGGATTCTCTAGGATGGAGCTGCGGCAGTTAAAGCGGCATCAAACTGCACCACTTCCACAATGTAGGCCAAGCCAAAACCCATCAATGATACCTTTACCGGCCAATCGAAATGCACAATACACTTGTTGCAAGCTTTTGAAGCCCCATGGGCTTCTTCATCAGGCAAGATGTTACAAACCAAACGGGAGGGGGAAATAAACACAATTGGAGACGTTAGTCAGATGCCTGCTTGTTGTTTCAGTCCTGAGTAAAGATGTTATGTTGGAGAGGATATGGATTGGTTTGTAACATCTCATTTATTTATTTATAGTGTTTATATCTCCCCTGATGAAGAAGCCCATGGAGCTTCAAAAGCTTGCGGCAAGTATATTGTGCATTTTGGTCAATCGATAAAGGTATCACTGATGGATTTTTGTGTTTGTATTTGTTAAATGGCCAGCACAGCTACCCCTGCATGCGCAATATATTATTATTATTAGTAGTAGTAGTAGTATTAGTATTATTATATTAATTATAATATTATAATTATAATATTATTAATAATTATTATAATTATATTATTATAATATTATTAATAATTATAATAATACTATTATAATTGTATTATTTTTATTATTATTATTAACAATAATAATAATAATAATGCTTTATTTATATAGCTCTGAATATAAATCAGTAGTCCCCAAACTGTGCCCTTTAAGATATATATATATATATATATATATTTGTGGACTACAGCTCCCAGAAGCCTCAGCCATGTTGGCCAATAGTAGGGGGTTCTGGGAGCTGAAGTCCAAAATCTCTTAAAGGAAACCAAACCACTGAGGTACTGGGGGAAAAAAATCCTTTTCCTCTTTCCTTCTGCGCATGCGCGGAGCCTACCGGAAGAGGGAAGAAGACCCAACATCCGGTCTGCCTTCCCTTTTTTTTCCCCCGGCCGTTAATAGGAGAGTGAGGCGGAGTCGTCCTTGTGCGCATGCGCGGTTTGGAAGTGTGTGTTGTTAGGGGGGGCGAGGCAGCCATTTTGTGTGACCCTCTGCTGTTGCTGTTGCTGCTGACTTCTGTTTCCCCCTGAAGACGGAGGAGAAGCCCCTGACCGGCGGGGCCCCGGGGGCGGCTTGGTCCTCTGCTGCTCCCGCGGAGGCCCGGTTAGTTTGGGGGAAGGTTAGTTTTAGTTCTCGATGGGAGGCTTGGAAGGGAAAGGCAAGGAAGAAGGAAGAGCTCTAGGCGCCCAGGAAGAGATGGCTCCTCTGCTCTTGACAGAAGGATCCCTCCCTTTTGTGACAAAGGCCTCTTGAAATAACCACAAGTTGAACATCAGTCAACAGTGTGATGCAGCAGCTAAAACGGCCAATGCGATTCTAGGCTGCCTCAATAGAAGTATAGAGTCTAGATCAAGGGAAGTAATAGTGCCGCTCTATTCTGCTTTGGTCAGGCCCCACCTGGAATACTGTGTCCAGTTCTGGGCACCACAATTCAAAAAGGATGTGGAGAAACTGGAGCGGGTCCAAAGGAGGGCAACTAAGATGGTGAAGGGTCTGGAAACCATGCCCTATGAGGAACGCATTAGAGAGTTGGGGATGTTCAGCCTGGAGAAGAGAAGGTTAAGAGGTGATATGATAGCCCTCTTTAAGTATTTGAAGGGATGTCATATTGAGGAGGGAGCAAGCTTGTTTTCTGCTGCTGCAGAGACTAGAACATGGAACAATGGATGCAAACTGCAGGAAACGAGTTTCCACCTAAACATTAGGAGGAATTTATTGACAGTAAGGGCTGTTCGACAGTGGAACACACTCCCTCAGAGTGTAATGGAGTCTCCTTCCTTAGAGGTCTTTAAACAAAGGCTGGATGGCCATCTTTTGGGGGTGTTTTGATTGGGAGTTCCTGCATGGCAGAATGACTTGGGGTCTCTTCCAACTCTATGATTTTATTCTATCTCACTCACAAGTCCTGTTGAGTTCAGTGAGACTTGCTTCCGAGTGTGCTGGGTATAGGATTCCACCTTAAACGACTTGTTGGATGTTTCACGTTTTTACCACTGATAGCCCATATGAACTGCTAATCTTGTATCTTGCTCCTTTTGGTCTCCAAAGATACAAAAACGTCGCCTTGTACCCCTGCTATGGATGTAACTCCATTGGAGGCACCAGTTGGAACTGAAAGAGGCAAATGCAGCTTTTCAGTAAGGAAAATGAAATAGTTCTATCCTGAATGATGTGTTTTTATCAGTGGTGTTTGTAGAAAATCTCAGTTGACCCAGAGCATTTGGAATAATTGTCATTAGTTTTGTAGTCTTCGTTGTTACAAGTTTGTATAGTGTTACAGTTCAGAAATGATAACATTGCTGCATTGAATTTGTGAATAATCAGTTGTTGTCTGTTTTTTTTTTTTAAATTAACACCAGTAGGAAGGTTGCCACTTATGTGTGATATAGATTGTGCTCTTCGAAAACAAATAGATTGCGCATTTCAGACTATGGAAGACTTTGAGAAAACAATCCACAGTGTTATTGTATAGTGTATTTCTGTCGTTTCAAGTAGGTTTTTATATTTGTCAAAATGGTGGCGTTTGAAGCAAACTTGGAGAAGCAAGCTAGATGACTTGGAGCAGCAAACTTCTCTTAGTAGAACATATAAATTGAATGAGCTCTAGTGAACTCGGTGGGATTTATTTCCAGGTGACCTTGCCCATAATTCATCTGCAGTTTTCTATTATGGTCTGTTTTACATATTTCTTAAAGCTTGTGAAATGATTGACTTTATGAGTACACAGAAATATTTTTCTAGTGTTGTCTGTACATTGGGTACCTTGTTTTGTGGTATTGTGCTGAATTCTTCTGGATTCATGATGTGATGACAACCATTTGTGAGGGAAATTGAATGGACATTATCACCATTTTCTCCTAGGATTTCCAGTTTGGGGATTTATTTTTCTTACAATATGATCATCTTTGCAAGGCACCATTCAGTGTTGGGGAACCATGTTCCACTGTCTTTGGAAGGAAAATGAGAAGAACTGGAGAAATCTGTATTTTTGTATGCCAATAATTTGAAAATTATTTTCAATTCTTTCTGCAGTTATTTCTAATAGAAGAACGTAATTTGAAAGGCTAAGATGCCGTTCAGCTGAAACTCATTGTTTCCCACTTTTTATGTACTTTTCTGGTTTGGGAGTTGATTCTAGCATAAGACCACCACTTTGTATTTCTCACTGGTTTGTTAAAGCTGACCATGGTTAAGGATGTTCCACCTCATTGATGCATAAGATGTAAACCTGCTTCTTAGCAATTAATTATGTTTAATTTTCTTTCCACAGTTAAATTGATTTCACAGACTTTATCAGACCTTCCAAGAAGAAACAGGTAAGCTGCTAGATGCTTAATGCTTCTGTTGTCTGAGATGATGGCTTTTTCAACCAAATTTGTGGCAGGAAAGGAAGAGGTACAGTTGGGCATCTTAATGACAGGAAAAAAGATAAACCATGGGGGAAGGATGGCTAAACTTGCTTTATGATGAGGTGGGCTAGATATCTTTAAATCTAATAGGCAACAATGTTGCTGGAGTTATGAGACATTTTTTCCTGTTACAAATATTTCTAAGCTTTTGATATCAGATGGCAAAAGCAAGAAGAGGAGTTACCTTCTGGTTTAATCTCCACGTAGAATCTCTGGTGGACTATAACGTGCTGTGGAAACTCATATATTTTGTCATAGATAGTTTGACTGATATTATTGCTTTAATGATTTGGAAGGCTGGTAGAACAGTCCAATGCTTTTGACCGAGCTGTTAATTGTTAGCAAGCTTACAGATTAAATAGGTTTGTTGTGATTCCATATGAAGGAGCTACTGTTCCATTTTGTATACTTTAATGAAGGTAGGAGTTTTTTTAAAAATGGTATAGCGTGGATGTATAGCACTTTTCCAGTGTACTTAAGGCTTGTTGTCATGTATACCTTTTTGTTCACAGGTGATTTTTGCTGTGGGTTGAACTCAGAATGGCTGTAGTCATCCGTTTACAGGGGCTTCCGGTTGTAGCGGGTTCTTCAGATATTCGCCGTTTCTTCTCAGGATTGAATATTCCTTATGGAGGTGTACATATCATTGGAGGAGAAAAGGGAGAAGCTTTTATTATATTTGCAACAGATGAAGATGCACGACAAGCAATGAGTTACTCAGGAGGATATATTAAAGACTCACGTATTGAGTTCTTTCTCAGCAGCAAGACAGAAATGCAGAACATAATAGAAAGCGGTAGGAAGAGACTTGATCACAGAGGAAGAGAAACAGCTGCATCTAAGTGGGCAGATTCTAGAACTGGTATATCTAGCTATGAAGACAGTTTCCATTCAAATGATTCTCGAAACTCAAGGTATGATCAACCCAGGGAAGAGTCATTTGAGCCAGATAACTTGTACTTATTATTACGTGGTATGCCCTACTCTGCAACAGAAGATGATGTACTCACTTTCTTTGCTGGCTTGCAAGTGGATGGGGTGATTATATTCAAAACCAAGGGACTAAACAATGGACATGGCATGGTAAAATTCGCTACACCAAATGATGCAACGAAAGGGTTGCAGCGTGATAAGGAGTATATGGGTAAAAGATTTATAGAAGTACTTCGCTCTAATGAAGCAACATGGATTAAGAATGGTGGAAGAGTAGAGGAAAAAGTGGACCGCTCTTTCAGTAATGAACACTTTGCTCATGATCTGAATAAAATAAGTTTTTGTTCAAGCAGAGAAAATACAAGAGGAGACTCAGACTACTTATCAAGAAGGCATAACCATTCAAGGTCTCCTCCAAGGAGAGTTGTGACACATACTCATTCATTATCTCCTTCAAGGAGGATTGTGGCAGGACTTAGTTCAAGGTCTCCACCAAGCAGGGTTATTTCACGTCCCCATTCAAGATCCCCTCCAAAGAGAGTTATGGCACATACTCACACAGTATCTTCTCCAAGGAGAATTAGGACTCATACTCATTCAAGATCTCCAAGGAGGATTGTGTCACATACCAGTTCAAGGTCTTCACCAATGGGAGTTATGGCACGTACCCATTCAAGGTCTCCTCCAAGGAGGATGGTGGCCCATTCCAGTTCAAGGTCTCCGAGGAGAATTGTGGCACACTCTCATTCAATATCTCCTCCAAGGCGAAATATGACACATACTCGTTCAAGATCTCCTACAAGGAGAATTGTGCCACATACCAGTTCAAGGTCTCCTGTGAGGAGGATCATGCCATGGACCCATTCAAGGTCACCTTCAAGGAGAGTTATGACACACAGCCATTCAAGGTCACCTCCAAGGAGGAGTATGTCACATGCTCTTTCAAGGTCTCCACCAGGGAGGGTTACAGCACGGTCTCGTTCACCTTTCTCTCGATCAGCCCACTCTCAGTCGCCTCATAACAAGGAGTATTATATACATGTAAAAAACCTCCCACTTCATGTTGAGAAGAGAGATTTGAGAGCATTCTTTGAAGAGTTAGATGTATCTAGCAGTCACATTACATTCCTGAAGTCACACGAAAAGAAAACAAACAAGGATGCTATTGTGATGTTCAGATCAATGCGAGAGTATAATTGTGCACTAAGCTATCACAAGTATGTTCTTCATGGACGACAAATTTTACTTTTCCCCATTTCCAAAACAGCAGTATTGCAGCTTCCTGAATTTTCTGAATCCAATACATCCCCAGAAAGATATCACCATGTCGAGGGGAAAAGTGATTGGGATGGATATTCCAGCCCAAATACATTTGTATATGTAAGGAAATTGCCATATGATGTGACAAAATCTGAAGTGCAGAATTTTTTTGCAGGATTTAATATTTATGAGAATGATATTCATTTGCTTTATGATGAGAAAGGAATTGGACTGGGAGAAGCATTGGTTAAATTCAGAAGTGAAGATGAAGCCCGGAAAGCAGAAAGCTTAAATTTTCAGCATTTTTTGGGTACAGAGGTACTCCTGCGATGTATATCTGAAGCGCAAATGCAAGATTTTGGAATTAATGTTTCATCAGTGTCAGATGAAAAGATGCAGGATCATTGCCATACATATGAAAGAGGTCACCATGTTTACCAGGCTGGTTCACAAGGACTATCTGTCCAAGGGAAACCAAATCATCCATCTAATTATAGACAGATGTCTGATGATTTTATCTCTTCACCTGATAGTTTTAGAGACCCTGTCCCCTTTACAGAGTTTGGTGAAAATATTCGTGGACATTTTCCAGATGGACGTTTTATGCCAGACTCTAATTTCAGTGGTGGGTCAGATCGAGCCACACTGATTAAATTAAAGAATATACCATTTCGAGCATCACCAAATGAAATTCTGGATTTTTTCCATGGCTACAAGATTATACCAGAATCTCTTTCTATCCAACACAACAAATATGGAATGTCTTCTGGTGAAGCTGTTATTGCCCTGGTAAATTATAATGAAGCCATGGCAGCTATTAAAGAACTGAATGACAGGCCAATTGGTCCACGCAAAATTAGGCTAAACTTGGTATAGACGAGAGGATGCCTATGAGGCATATTGAAGAAGCCTACAATGTGAGCATAAAGAAATGAGATTCCCCCATGGGAAGAAGTATACTGTTTGTAAATATTTTTGATTGATTTTATAATTTAGGGGTGTTTTGGGTGGGGTTGAACTAGTGTTTTATGGACAGCATTGCATCGCCTTGGCAGTTCATGAAAACATGACTTTTATTTTTCATACCATAGCTGCATGTATACTTACAACTTGTCTGTGTTGATTCAGTACAACTGAACCTTCAGAGGTAGGAGTTGTGTCCCTCTGTATATGTTAACAAGGCCCAAAATTTCCTTGGTTTCTTGCCCATTGTTATGATCAGTAGTACTCTGAATACTTTCTTCATGTCAGTTTAGCATTTCTTTTAAAATAAAAATACATAAAGTGAAATATGTGTAGTTATGCATTGCTTGTTTTTTGCTGGTACTGTCTGAAATCTCAAGAACCAGCACTCCTTTTTGACACTCAGTTTATCCCTTATTTACCTCTGTAGTGTTTACATAATATACCCCACAAAAGCAGAAATGTATTGGAAGATAGCATAAGAGGAATTATTTTTTGCTCTGAGTACATTTATTTTGTGGAATTCAAACACTCAGGTTAGCATATGACCAGAAACATCTTCCCAAAATGTTGTTTCTTTGAGAGATCAAATTGTTGTGTTTTTATCAACTAGTGTAGAATAACTATTAAGAACGGAAAAGATTAATGGAGATGGAAGTACCAGGAGAAAAGTTTAGTAGTGTGTGAAAGTATATAAAAGACTTGGGAGCTGTGCAACAGGAATTTGATCCCCCCCCCATGGATTCAATATCACAGTATCCTTGTATTTTTAAGCACCTGATTGGTACAGTATTCAATGTTGCCAGAGGAAAGAGGTGTGGAAATTGAAAGGAAGACCAATTCTTCACAGATAAGACAATACTACTAGCAGAAAATAGCCAAGACTTAGAATGATTACTGAAGAAAGTCAAGGAAGAAAGTGCAAAGACATCTCTACAGTTGAAACATGCTTTGGTCAGGTCTCACCTGGAATACTGTGTCCAGTTCTGGGCACCACAATTAAAAAAGGATGTTGGCAAGCTGGAGTGTGTCCAGAGGAGGGTGACAAAAATGGTGAAGGGTCTGGAAACCATGCCTTAGAGAACTGGGTATGTTTTACCTGGAGAAGAGAAGGTTAAGCGGTGATACGATGGCCCTGTTTTAAGTGTCTGAAAGGGTGTCCTATTGAGGATGGAGCAAGCTTGTTTTCTGCTTCCCCAGAGACTAGGACACATAGCAATGGATGCAAGCTAAAGGAAGAGATTTCACCTAGAACTTCTTGACAGTAAGAACTATTTGCCAGTGGAACACACACCTTTGGAGGTTTTTAAACAGAGGCAGGATGGCCACTTGTCGGGGATGCTTTGATTGTGAGTTTCTGCATGGCAGGGGGTTGGACTGGATGGGACTCATAGTCTCTTCTAAGTCTATGATTAAGGAAACAAAAATAATGACCACAGATGACATACATAACTTTAAAGCAGACAATGAAGACATTGAAATAATTCAAGATTTTCCATGATAGTCATTGATGAGAATACAGCCTGAAGTCAAGAAATGAGAAGAAGGCTAGGACTAGGAAGGGCAGCTATGAAAGCATGAAACAAGATCCTGAGGTGTAAAGATATATCTTTGAATTCTAAAGTTAGGATTGTTCATGCCATCATATTTCCCATTTCTGTGTATGATAATGAAAGCTGGATAGTGAAGAAAATGTATATGAGGAGAATAAACATATTTCAGATGGGATGCTGGAGGACAGTTCAGTGGATACAGCGGACTTCTAAAAAGACAAACAAATGGGTCCTTGACAAAACCAAACCTGAGGTCTTCCAAGAAGCCATGATGACTAAATTTAAGCTGTTGTATTTTGGCCATAATATCATGGGAAGACATGACTCACAAGAAAAGACAATAATGCTTGGTAAAGTATAAATGGTATCTCTATAAGACTAAGACCACATTCCAGATGGATAGACTTAATCAAGGAAGCCACAGTCTGCAAGATCTGAGAAGGGCGACTGATGATATGGTGACTTGGAGGTCTCTCATTCATGGTGTTGCCATGAATCAATTCTGGCAGCAGTTAACAATAACCAATTCAGGCTTTTGTGCATTCATGGGTTTTTCCCCACTGCCATCCTTCTCACCATAGTCTCTGGTGGATATTGGAAACACGGCTAGGAGTTAGTGATTGTCTGCAGTGATACGTGGCATGAAGAGCTGCAAATGGAATGGGAAACAGGTGGCTCCCCTTGCAACCATGGAAGTGCAATGCTCACACGAATGGTTTTCTTAATTCCAGTGCTTATGCTGCACAAATTGTGCTAAAATTGAAAGGCTATTTTTAATTGTATTACAACAGAAGCGGTGCTGTCTCATTGAACACTGCAGGCTGTATTTGGAACAAAAGCATTATAGCATGATTTGCATGGAGGAAGTATAGTTGGGACACAGGAAATCTCCTTTGTGTGAAGAAGATCCAACAGTTGAATCACTGACGTTTTCTGGGTTGTTGGCAGCTTGGCGCTTTGGACTACAACTCTCAGGATCTTTGTCTATACTTCTTGGGGTTTATAGGAATTATACTCCAAACCTTATGGGGGACATCAGGTTCAGTTGTCCTGATTGACTGACTTCAGAAGGCAAGGAAAGACTACAACGTAAAACACTGAACAGTATTGCAATCAGATTATACCATGTTGAACTAGACAGTCCAAGTAATTAGTCTGTAAAACAATGTAACAGTTCTGTTTGGACACAGCAATATGGGAGACACCAGATTTGGTTGCCCTGATTTAATTGACTTCAGAGGGCAAGGAAAGACTACAGCCACCATGTTGAAGTAGACCGGCCAAGTGATTCGACAATGTAAAAACAACATAATGGTTGTGTTTGGACACAATAGGTGAACTATGGACAACACTAGAGATGCAGCAGTGTGCATAGTGAAACACTTGATTAATTGCTGCTGTGCCCAGTAAAGGTCTATCCATTTTCTGCATTTCTGAACCTGGCAACTTGGCTTGTCTCTCCCCTAATAAGTCAGAATGTCAGGTTTGGACAAAACAAGAAGGAAGCAATGAATGAAAGGTTGCTGATTTCCTTAGCCATTGCTGAGAGTACTAGCTCCTGGGAAACCAGGTTTATTGTTAGGAGCAAACATGCTGGTTCTGCTTGGACTGTCATTTTTGTCCGTGTTAGCTTCTTGTTAGTGATTTCATGATGCAGTTTTTTATTCTACTTGAATGAGATACAGTGGCAGAATAACTACAGACATTATACTCCTCAATGTCAGCAAGGTACATATTTATTGTATTTCTTATACATACGGTATATCAAATATATAGGATTGCATCTGATCTTATGTCCTATGATGGAGGGACCTCTTCTATGTGTACAACTCTCCTATGAATGGAGCCTCTAGTGTCTATTGGATGACAACCACATTCTCTTAGGATGAAGTATGCATGTATGAATGAACATGATGGAAGAGGATTATATAAACTAGGTAGAGGAAAGGTAGATCATTATTTTTTTGAAAAGTGATGATAAAAAGGAATAATTAAACCTAGTGTCATTATTGTTGAAGAGAGCCCTCAGAAACATCCTCCTTCTCTCCTGCCAACATTTGAGTCTGATGAGTGGTTGCTCCACAGCATTGTAAACAGAGGCTGAGAAGCAACCCTATGAAAGGTAAAGTTGAGTGGGATGGCAGGGCCAATTCTAGGTTTTGCAAGGCTTTTGGCATCTTGCCTTGGATAGGATCTCCACTGTCTTTCCCTCTTGCTCTCAGCAGACTAAATCTTCACCACAAATGTACTTAAAAAAAGAGCACAAATGAGAGGCCATAGGTAGTGTCTGCCACTTACAGCATAAGAGACTGCAGCAAGCAACTGTTGCCTCCATTGACTTGTCTTTGTTTTTTCCACATGCTGCAGCAGCTGAAACTGTTCGCTCACAACACTGCTGTGGCTTTCAACTGTCCAGCAGGAAAACATGTGCAGACATGCCACCTCTGCTTTTACTTATCTAGATTCTCTCAGGCACATGGCATTCCGGATTGAGCCCCAGTCCTATTCCTTAGTGTTGGATTGCTCAGGCAAGCTAACAGAAACTGGCTTTCAGATGGCATCTTTGCTTGCTTGCTTGGAAAGGAGCCAAATCTACCAGCTCTCTCCCTTCTAAGTCTTGTTACAAGAAGGCACAGAACTGCACAGTGGGAAAGTGCAGGTAAGCAAGAAGAGTTTGTAGGCAGCCTTCACTTGTTATATTGGTCAGGCTGTTGTGTTTATTGGGAGATGACTGCTAAGCAAAGTGTATACAATATAAGTCTCACTTATCCATAGTTCCAAAATTCAAAACATTCCAAAAATAAAAACATTTTTCATGAATGTCTGAGAGTTTCATCTTTGCTTTCTGATGTTCCAAGGTACACAAATTGTTGCATGCATAAAAGTAATAACATTTGATAAAATTACCTTCAGGCTATGTATATAAGGTTTATATGAAACATAAATGAATTTTCTAGTGGATAAAGGGCTGAACAACCTGTACTTCGAGTTGTGCCCCTCTCTCACTACAGAAAGGCAAGAAAAACAAAACCTTTTTCTTCCTTATGTGGGGGAGCTAACCCTAAAAGGCCAGTCTTTTTCTTGCCTACATCTCAGGACATTTTGCTTTTGATCCACTTGGTTGCTTGAAGCTTCAGTCCTTACCATATATTACATCATGCTGGTTACTTTTTTTGCTTCCCTCTTTCTTTCTCTCTTTTTTAAAATCCCCTCCCAACTTTTGAACTTTCTACTTCCTTTCCACTTCTGCTTCTCCACTGCACCTCCTCCCGGACATAATGAGCCAACCACAAACGGAAGAGATAGTCCCTGGCTGGTGACCCTCCTCCTCAAATCAGCCCCTAGTAGGGGAGAGACCAGGACTCCACTTTGGAGGGTTCACAACATGGAACTGTGGGGCCATCCCTGTGAGGGAGAATCTCTCAGAGCTGCTGAGGCCATGCAGTGCCACCACCAAGCTCAATATCAGGCTAGGTCTTGTGGAGTCAAACAATGTTGAAGAAATGAGGGGTGAGTACTTCCCCTGTCCCTGCATAGCTAGGAAGCAACCACCAGTCCTTCCTATTTAGCGGCTTGGTTCCAGATGATTGTCCAGGAAGCCACTGCTTAAGAGAGCCCCATGCCATAGGTGACAGAAGGGTGAGTGAGTAGCTCCCTTCTCCTTCCCATAGCCCACCAGTGCACAGTACCACGATGTGTGGAGGAAGCTGACTGGGGGGCATGTGACTTGTGTGTAGGAGTGCCCAGACCTATGTTCAGTCCTCCATATGAAAGAAATGTGGGGAGGTGGAAGCCTCTTTCTGGGATGAGAATCGCCATCTTGACCACATGCTTGGGAAGAGCCAGATGGGGACTGTCAGAGATGGAATTGGAGGCTTTGGCCGCAATTCCAACAGTGCCTTGAGGCTCAGGTGGAGCCGCCAGCTAAGAAACACTGAAAACCTCACTGCACCTTTGTGGTGAATAGGATTGTGATGAATAGGATTTTACCATGCATTCTGGGGAGGAGTAAAGGGGTAAGAATTATTCTGAACACTTTCCTGGAGGCTGAGGAGAGAGCTCTCTTCAGGAGACAAATACTGTATTCTCTTCTCTGCTATCATGTCCTCAGATGGAGGCTTCTCTGGTACTTCTGAGAGTGACAGTCATGTCACTGGGCCCCTACATTCCTTAGCAACTTCCACGGAATTGCATTTGAACATTTCTTGGGAGGGTGGAGGGTCCCCCCCCCCCAGCAACCTCTGTGGTAGGGACCATAGCTCAGTGGCAGAATGTCTGCTTTCACATAGAAATGCAGAGGAAAGAGAGGTGGCCTTTTCCAGTCTCAAGGCCCCAGTCTCCATTGCTGTCCCCCTCCATTCTTTAGGTAATTACTGTATGCAAGTAAGGGTTCCCCTGTCCTGTAGAGAAGCCGTCTGGACACTAGGTCTGTCTCCCACTGAAAAGCAGCGGATGCTTTCCTGAGGCAGTCTCCCACTCTCCCGAATGATCCATTTCTAACTGACATGCATGTAGTGTGCAGCTTTCCTATGAACATCATGGTAAACCAGACCATGTGCAGCGACCTACTCATGAATAGGAGCAGTTCCCACATAGGACCTAACCCAGGAGTAGTCTTTCAGCTACTGGGGGTATGCTGTTGCACAAGTAGTTTCCTATAGCCATGAAAGTAGATGATGAGAGAAACACCTTTCCAGCAGTGGGGCTCAGATTCAGAAGTGCCTGTTAGCATTTTTCTCATGTGCTGTGGGTACACTGAAATGACATTTCCAGCACAGGTTTAAATAATTTTCATTGTTATTCCACAATGGTAACTCAGTTCTTTTTCACGGATGCCTGTCTCTGCTTGTCTTCCTTGGCTTGACAGGGTTGGTCCTTGTGGTTATGTATTTCCAACTGTATGAGTCTATAATCCTGTTAAGGAATCCCTTCCACATACCCTGAGAAACCTTGAGTACATCTACCAAAGAGAAGAGCAGAACTACATACTAACTAGACTACTCGGCTTTCTGGGTCCAGTGCTTTGAGTAAATTTAAGAAGGCTTGATTGTCCAGTTTTTCTGAAAGTTAGCTAAATTTTGTCCCTTTGTTATGGAAAAAGGTTTTTCTCCAGGAACCCAAAGAACTTGCAAAATATCCTTCAAAAAATTAAGTTTTTTTTTTAAAAATGTTAAATAGTTCAGAAGGCTGAGCAAACTAAAAGGTGGAATTATCACTTCTGAAGCTTCCAGGAAAAGCAATTCACTTAATTTTCCCCCCAGAAAAAGAGCTGCTAGCAGGGGCGATGGGGACTGCAGACGGGTTGTAGAGCCAGATTCACCCTTGTAATAAAGATGCCATGGGGGGGGGAGGGGATGGCAAACATAATAGTTCTTTGGTGAATAAAAAACAATGGCAATTGCAAAATACTCTGGAATTTTTATTGCGGACTGGTCGGCATATGATTTCTGACAATAATGGAAGCATTCCTCCCCTTGCCAGCAACCACAATGGCAAAAATTTAATGAAAGGCCCAGTAGTTCTGTAAGGGTTTCAGCTACATTGTGGCAGTTCACACAGAAGGCTAGAAAGATACAATTAGATTTTGAGTACACACAAAATATGTCTAAATGGCTGAAGATCAAAAGACAAACTACTAATATATGAGGGCAGACAACAAAGTTTCTTGGATTTCAGATTAAATGGAAGTATCCCTCTTAGTTCATAATAACTCACAAGATGAATGCACTGGTTTGTTTGTTTTTACCCGTTAGATGTTCCTGGACATATCAAACCTATTATTTTACAAAACGCTTTGCAACCAGCATTCCTCCTCTTAAGCTTTGACCAACCTTCCTTCCTTTTCCTATCATAAGCTGTCAAACACACTGATGGTGTTTGCCTCCCATCCTATCACTGGGCCTATTACCAGTCATTGAGTATAAATGTTAGTAAATACAAACACCAGAGGTGAAGAAAATAAGTGTTCTTTACAGCAAAAACACCTCTTAACTGCTTCCCGTGTTCATCGTACCTGTTTGTCTGTGGCCCAAGTACAAGGGTTGAACATGTGCACCTATAAACATGTTGAACTGCAACTGCCATCAGCCTTTGCCTGCATGGCTTTGAAATAATTATTTCTATATGATTATCTTCTGTATGATTATGTGGTTTAAGTGGTATTATTGCTGTATTATATAAAGCTGTGAAAGGTCATAGCTGTTTTTGATACATTATGAGTTAATTAGTAGTAAATATATGCAGTTTATAAGTTTGGCAAAGTTTATAAGTTTAGACATTTGCAATAAAGTTTGCAGTTTATAAGTTTGCAGTATTTACTAAATGTTCCGTGAGTATTCATTAGTACCACACTTTCCTTGTTAAGTCTTTTGTTCTACAGTAATCCTGCCATTCGCTGGGGATAGGGGTGAAGGACCCCCATGAACGTGGAAAAACCACAAATAAAAAGAATATTTTTACACGAGATAACACCTCTCTAGGAATCTCCAGGTTCTTTAATGCAACTCTGTGGTCAACATCTACCAGAAGTTGATCATAGAATCATGTAGAAATGTCTGGAGAAGTGTTTTCTCTAGGAACTTCTAGGTTCCAGCACAATAATATAATCAACTTCTGGCAGAGTTGCACTGGAGGACCTAGAGATTCCTAGAGAGAACATATTAATTAAAACCACAAATACTCAGATCCATAAAAATTAAAGTTACAAATCTGGAGGGCTGACTGTACATGGTTTAGAGACTTTGTGTGTGAGGGTACATTGCCCAAAGTTTTCTTTTTTTGAACTGCAACTGCGACCAACCCTTGCAGCACAGCAGATGGTGAGGTATATGCAATCCAAAATGTTCTGGAAAGGCACCTGATTCCCGTTCCCTGGGTCAAACCCTTTCTCCTGTGGACAATAACACTTAAGTGTATATTGCTGCCAAGCAAGTGAATTTTAGCCCCAATAATTTTTCGCTTTCTACCTACTTTGGGAGTTGGACAAGGCTGCAGTTGTATGTAGACACACAAATACCTGTACAGAAGAGTCACCAAATACAATAAGTAAGGTCCATATACACTTGTCCCTCCACATTCACTGGAGTTAGGGGCACAGGAACTCCACAAATGTGGGAAAACAGCAAATAACAAAATGGCTGCATTCACACTGGAGAAATAACCCAGTTTGGCACCTCTTTAAGCAGTGCCGGTGGGTATTTCCTCCTGAACCTATTCTTGGAAAGGTGTTACAGTGCTGCCAGGTGGAAAAACCACTTATTCTGTTCTGTCCTGCTCTCAAAATTATGTAGCTGATGGAAGTGGGCTGCTGTATGCAAACATGTGAAATAGTTTTAGGGCTGAAAAAAATGGCCCAGAAGGCCTGATTGTGGTGACTGGATGGCCCACTCCTAAAGTGGGCTGCCGGCAGGAGTGGATCCACTCCTTTTGCCAGTGGCTTCTGGCCAGTTTGTGGGCAGGCCTTAGTTGCCACAAAAGTTTTAATTGCTTTTGCTGTAGCAGATTGACAGGGGGCTGCTGCCTGTACTCTTCAAAACTTCTTTAAATCTATTGCTTTTAGAATACTTGTACCCCTAATATCAATTTCTATTATGTGTATCATGGCTTTGAAGGGGTTAAAAACTCAGATGCCAGAACTTATCTGATCTTGGTTAGTACTTGGATGGGAGACAGCTAGGGAATACTAATACTGTAGGCTATACTTCAAAAGAAGGAACTAGCAAAACCACCTGTGAGTATTCCTTGCCTAAGAAAATTTTATGCAATTCATGGTGTCACCATAAGTTAACAGGCAACTTGAAAGTGCACACACACAGTATTTTTGAAATACTTCTCATCCTGATTTCAGTTTAAATTTCCCTATTCCTGCATAGTGAGGATGTGGTCGTAGCCATCACTGTATGCAGCCTTTAAGACTTATTTCCGCCCTGAACTGCAGTGTTATGAAAGCTGATAATTGAACTGTAAAATATAATATTCTTGGCAGCATATAAGTTATTTAAATAAGTTTTCCACAGCTAGAGGACCATTAGTTCATAGGGGTAATGTCCTTCATAAGACTGTTAATAAAGATACTAGTATGAACTTGCTTTGGTTTGTTGTTCTGCAGGCTGCTACATTACATTATGTTGTAGCCAAAAAGGGCATGGATGCATAGAATAAATAGGTGGGGGAAAGAATTAGTCTGGATGATAGACTGATACTGCAATGTTTGTTTTCCCCTTATCATTATTCAGGATAAGTTCCATCAGAGGTGACTTTTACGTTTGCCACTAGTATATTTGCCATAATAGATTTCACAGTACAAATAACATTCAAAAAGACTATGGTCTTTATAATACTGATAATACAAAGTTAATGCAGATGTTTTGATACAAAGAGAAAATTTAAAAATCTCAATACGCTACTGTATGAATTGGTAATAATAGAAATTTTCTAAGGCCAAAGGCACATTCATACAACATAAAGCTGTTCAGTCCATTTTTCTGTTGCCAGTCATGTCATAGTCATATTGCTCTGTCAGCGATAAAATTGAGAAGCAGGACATAAAATAAGTTGGGTGGTGGTGGGGGGATCAGAATCCATTCTTCACTGGACACATATTCTTCAGAATTAAGATGGGAATGGTTTTCGACCCATATTTTTAATTTCTGATTTTTAGGATAATGGCCTGCTTACAGTTCAAAGCAGACTGGGTTATTTTAAGGCATATATTCCTCCAGATGTCGGACTGTAACTTCCAGTATTTCTCACAACTGGCTAAGTTAGCCTGGACTCTTGGGACTTGTGGTCCAACATCATCTGTAGGGCCACACAATTCCCACCCCGGGTCCATTCATAAAGCCAAACCTGCTAACTTGCCTAATACACATTTACATATAATCATTAATCCAATTTTCGTTTCATGCCTAAATGAATAATCCAATTTTTAGTAGACCTTTAAATATCAAGAAAGCAAGATATTGAAAGGTGATCAGGAACAAATGTCTTTCTTGAAGTAGTCAGCAATTTTAATGTAAATTAAATTGGTGGACTATGATCTTTAACAAACAACACAATAAAAAGAAGGTGGAAGAAGCGTTTTCTAGTGAAAGATACTATCTCTCCTCCTTGGTTGTTTCTAGTTCATCATCTTCATCATCATCATCATCGTCTTCATCATCATCATCATCCTCTTCTTCCTTTTTCAACTGATTCCTGGAAATCTGCTATCATAAAATATAACAAATCACAGCTTTTTGGTAATTAGATTATAGAGAAAATAGAATTAAGCTTCAAAAAATACTTTTGGATTATGAAAAGCTAATATGTTATATTTAAAACAGGATTTTTGTCTAAAGGGGGGGAGGTGCACTATTGGCAAGTACAGTCAGCCCTCCACATTTGTGGGGTGCAGGACCCCCAAAGTGAAAAAACAACAATGAATCCAGTGGAGGTGGGGTAAGGCTCCCTGGAGGGCTTCTCAGGCTTTGGGAGGTGATTGATGGCAGTCATTGCTGGTGTTCCCCAAGCCTGACACAGCTGTGTGCAAATTTACAGAATTGCATCGGACTTAGGTGGCATAGTGCCAACTATATCCCAAAGCTGGTTACTCTTACTACTTTTCAGCAGCCTGGTCTTTCATCTTTCTTTTCTCCCTAGCTAGGCAGGCTGGCCTCTGCGTGCCTGAATCCAGGATGGGGTTGCTGGATTGCTTTTTGGTAATTTGCTTCCATGCTCCCCCTCTCACTTGATCTAAGGTGATTGCTCTCAAATGGTATTACAGGGAGCCTGAGCTGCAGTGGGGAGAGAGGGCAGGTGAAAAAGACCAGCCCACAGAGCAGCCAGTTTCAGACAGTGGCTGGCAGCAGATACTATGTTTGCTAGTGTTTCTCCCTTTTGATGCCTGAGGCTGTTGTGTGAACATGCATGTGGTGGCATTGGGCTTTTAGACTAGGGCAGAAGCTTCAGAGGGTTGGTGGTAAACCCACAAATAAATCCTCAGATCTCAAACCTACAAGTGGGGTGTGTGTAAGACTAATCATATAAAGGACTATGGAGCTTGTGGAAAGCATGCAGACTTTGATTTTTTTGCAGCCCACACCACCCTTGCTCAAGTAAGTAAAGAGCAGCCCCTGCTCCAAGGGAGAAAGCATTCAAAAAATGCTTTGAAAGTGATGATCCAGATAGCTCTCAGCTTTTCCAACTCATCTGGGGAATGAGAAGAAAACAGACAACAAAAAGAAAGAGAAGGGGTGGCCTACTTTCTTTGGCTTTACTGACCAATGGGTAAGTCCTTGTTGGGTTACTGTCTCTGAATAGGTGGGAACCCTTCCCAGTCTCTGATATAAGGGCATATTCACACAACACTTTTTATTTCTAATTGTGCCTTTGTTCCAGTATTATACTCAGCAACTAATTTTCTATCCTACCTGAACAATTCCAGCACAAGGTTTGGATGAACTAGTCCTCTGAAGGGGAGACTTTGAATTTGCAAGAACTATGTCCAAACGAGACTGATGGTCTGGTGGATAAAGTGAACTCCGAAACACCTGTTAAAAAAAAGCTTGCATTCAGAACATGCATTAAACAAGTGGTTTTCATATGGTATATATTACATAAGTCATTTCTTTATCACTTTGCTTCCCAAGGTATCTCTACATGTATTTATGCATATCATGCTTAAGTTTAAAGCTGTTTTTAAAATCTAAATTCTCCTATCACTTCTGAATCTTCCATTAATGGATAGATGCTACATTTTATTTTTACTTTTTAAATTCTACACAGTGTATCCAGTGGGCCCATGGAACAGCTTCCGTTAGGAGGATAGATTCTGGAGCATTGAGCACCCCTCCAGAACAAATTTGGACTAGGGTAGGAAAGGTTTGGAGGAACTAGTTATCTCTCTTATATGAGCAAAGATCTTCTGGTGCAACATTGGATGTTGTTAATCTTTGGTCTGCTTTAAAATGCTGTCCTTGTTTTAAGCAATTTGACTACAGTCACTGAACGGCTGTACAGGCATTTTCAAATAGTTTCGCTGACCATTAGGCCAATGGTGTGTGAGCTAGATATGCTACAGAAAAATGCCATGAATTAAATATTGTGTAAAATCATGCATGAAACCTACAGCTGTCTGGGTTATAGTTAAGATGTTTCCTAAAAATCTATTGTACAACCCCAATTCAGTTGATCTCTTACCTCCAAGTCTTCATTCTCATCAATATTTAGTATACTTTGGTAGGCAGCAGTGTAAATCTCCAAAGCTTTTCCATGGAATAGCATTTCAATAGTTATAAATTCTGAAAATATGTTCTAAAAACAGATTAACAGATTTTAAGGAACAAAGTGTTATATGGTACCTTTTTCTCTAGTTATTAATGGCAATCTATATATGAATTGATACTCTGTATGAAAACTAGTAGACTGACTGATTCACTGTATACTAAAAGAAAATGAACACATGGTGCAGTTAGACCCTAAGCCTTTCCTGTAGGCAGCCATTTCTCTTGTATCTGCCTATATGAAATCAAAACTTAGTCTTTCACTGAGCCAGGCATGCCATCTTTCTCAGATGGCAAACCATACTATAATATCTGATCATCTCCTTGAATGATTTTCCCATAGAATTACGGAATTATTTCCTCGCCAGGTTGTTTGACTTAATTGGAGGCCAACATCAAAAGGGCCAGTTTCAGCAACCCTGGCCTACCTGAAGCTATCATTCTTGGCCAACTGTTCCTGTTCCACTGTAAGAACTGCAATGCCTGTTAATTTATGCTAAATGGGGATGTTGGGAACTTGTGAGCCAACCCATTTGTAAGGCATCATTTGGGGAAGACTGCATTAGCTCCTTCTGTTCAGCATCAAATCGACATCTTAAATTTTATCTATAAACTGCAAAAATTGAGATAGCATTCCTCTGACGGTCTTCACATGAACCTGCTTTCAACAAACATTTAGGACTCACAGATCTTTCCCCACTCATCTTGCAGAACTGTATGCTGCCTGTGCATTACTCTTAATGGTCTGTTAAGTGCTCATGAGAAGTGCCTTGTACATAGGGTAACCAGGTGTCCTAACCACAAAGGAGGACAAAGCACTGAAAAATGTAGGACCTTCAGGATAAATGTAGCACAGTCAATTAAAATGTAGAACATTACCAAATAAAAGCTAAAAACACATAAATTCATGCTTCTTGGTCGTGTTCAAAATGGAGGACATTTTGAAATTCTTCCTGGACATAAGGTTGAAATGTAGGCAATGTCCTGGAAAAGAAGTACTTCTGGTCACCTATCTGAGCTTATGGATACATATGCATAGACAGACCTCCTACATGTGTATCCTAATAAATGTGACTGCACGTTCTTCAAATTTGGAAAATTTCCTCTGAAAACTCAAAATCTATTTTCACTAAAGAAATAATCTGAATAAAGTGTCGTTCAGCTGTTTTAAGGTTGCTGCTTTATATTCAAACTCAGTACCAACCTTTATGTCTTTTATTTTTTGTTTTTCAAAGTTGTCAATGGTTTCCTCCAACTGTCGAGTTGTTCGAGTGGCATCAAGTGAAGCTCTTTGTAATTCACTTTCAGCCTTAAAATGTAAATAAAGATAAATTACTTCTAAAATTCATGTTAGCGTCTAACTTTTACAGTATTTAGAATTTTAATATACTATGCCAAAATGGAAATTATGACAACTGCATTTTCCAGAAATATACTATTAATCTACTGAAACTTGTGTTTCCAAGATTTGGGAAACACAGCAGACCTTACGAAATGTATGCAAAACTATAGATACACTAATGAAGTTTTGTTCCTGTTTTAAGTTAACTGTGAATGTATAGTAGTAGACTGGAGGATGGTATAGTGAAAAGGCTAATGAAAACTTTTCTGTGCAATAGATTTACACAAGATATCTTAAAATATCACACATTTTTTTCTGGGTTAATACATTGAGAAATGTGGCCAAATCAATTGAGTTTTATGTGTACAGATTTGTCCATATGTTAACCTTACCAGAAATAGGAACCATCCATCCCCAATTGTCTGAAGTACAGAATGTGAGAATGTGTTTTAAGATTCATTTTTCTGTGTTAAGTGATTTTAAAGTTGAAAATGGTTAGTTCACAAATTCAAGCTTTAGTAGCAAACCAGAAAACGTTATTCAGAAACCAAAAATGTTTCCTGTAGACCTATTTTGTCATCGCTGAGAAACCATTGCTAATACAGAGTAATTATAGCATATAGTCATTCAGATTTTGAGTAGACTGACACCCCATTCATCCATCAAATCAAACAAGCTCACTTTTTCATGTGTGAAGTTGAAATCACTTTTTCCTTTCCCAGGATTGCATCTTTTTACTCCATACCATCCCTTGTCATGGTACTGGCCTTGAAACAACTTGCATTCGCCTTATTTTCTCAACTGCTTGTTAAACACGCAAGGATTGTGATCAAAGCCTTAACAATTAACTCATGACCATGTGTCCCATCAACCAGTATTAGTTCCATATAATATGTTGTAAACAATCAGAGCAAACCTGATCCTATTAACCATGGCAGGCAAGCTGAAAGAATTAGCTCCTGACAATGAACTGTCAGGAAGTGGAAGCAAGTTTTAAAATGTTATACAAAGTTGGTTCCCTTTATATGTTTTTAATAATAATTCTTTCATCATTTTTTCTGTTTCTTCTGTGCCATACTGTCAATCTTCTGTTCTTTGTGCTACTTTTAATGGTTTTTATCCCCCTGAAGCAGCCTTGATATTTATCAAACCAACTTTGATAATAAAAATTTGGTACAAAAAATTAGTATTAAAATGGCTGATATGATAAAGGAAAGATAGTTTTTAGAAGGGTTTTTTTTTTCAGAGAAGAGGAAACATGAACAACAAGGAATTGTAGCATATAAAAGACATAATCATGGCATGCATGAAGGTGTGAAAACTATAAATGTCAAATGCACCCTGCAGTATTGCTTAGCACTACATGATTTTCTTAAACTCAAAATTGTTTTCAGTTCCTACTTTTTCAAGTCTACTTATACTGGAAAAATACAGGTTTAGCAGTACTGAATTCTTAACAGCAGCTGATGTCATTTCTCTGCACTACAACACTGAATTATAATAAAGACTCAGCTGGTGTACAGTCCACTCAGAAGGGTGCAAAGAAATTAAGTAGAGTTACCAGTACTAAACTTTATGTTTTCTCAAATATAAACCCACCTGAGACTGTAATCAGCATTGAAGGAAAAAGTATTAAATCAAGGAAAATGTTTTTGAAGTATTTAAAGTAGATAAATTCATCTATACACAATATAATTCACAGAAGCTGAGTCCTATTAGGCATTCATAGGAATCGTTGCTGGTTTTATTTTTAGAAAATCATGAACTTTGAACAGAATAATGAGCAAGGCTCAAGTGCATCACTAGCAGATAGCACCTTCTGAATCCAGCTGATTTGTCAGCCCAGCTGCCAATCAAATACAGAATATTTTAAGAGATGACAAGTGGATGGAGAGGGATAACATCCACACATGCAGACACAAATTTTTGCAAATGTATTTATGTGACTAAAAACAATCTACTGCAGTGATACTACTTAGGTGTGTGCAAAAGATACAATAACATGCCGATCTGATGGATTTCGCTGGCGTGTTCTTTCAAGTTGAGATAACTGTTTTGCTTCTCGATTCTTTGCTGTTAATGTTGCTTTGAGATCCTCCTGCAATTATATTTATAAGATATGTTACAGGTTATAACACAGACTTTTAAAGGCTACAGATTAAAAAATTTCTGAGTTCTTGATACAAGTCTTAACAATACTTTTGCAAACAGTAAGTGTGCAATTTTGTCTAATAAAAGGGCATGTGGTTAGACTATTGATCAAAACTAGATTATATATTGCAATCAAATATTACTGCTTCCAAATTAAATATTTCTAATAAAACAAGTGCATATTGAATATCAGTTCATATGATTTATGCATATAGAAGAAAAATGCTTGTTTGAAACAGATAAGGTGTGAACATCACATCTCCAATTTCTACTCTTAATGGCAATACTTACAATTAAGAAAACAAGGACAAAGCTATATCATAAAATATCTTAAAGACATTGAAGTCGTTGTTTAAATTGCTGGTAGCTTTCTAATTCAGGGTTGCTACTATTTTAAGATCTTACATACAATCCCAGTCATGAAGGATGGATACATCAGTGACTCTTAGTCATAATGGCAGTTTCCAGATTCAGAGGCAGTCCTCTTATTTTACTAATTCTAACCAAATTATTTTCTTTCCTAAAACCCATCAGCTATAGTTGTAGAAATATAAACATTTTCAGCTGAAAATATATTTTCTGTGGATTAAAATGCCAGCTACATTTCAGAGTTTACTAGTATTGTCAACCATAAGAGAGTACAGTGATCCCTCCATATTCGTGAATTTTGCATTTGGTTATTCGTGGGCTCTCTCCTGGCTGCTCTCATGCTTGAGATAGGTGTCCCAGGCATGGGAGGGAGAATGGCCCGCATGGGCTCTCTCCTTGTCACTCATGTGCGAGCTCATGTGCGAGCTCCCCCAGCCTCTCCCATGCCTAGCACAGCTGGCTAGAGGTGTCCTAGGCATTGGAGGGGAGGTGGGAATGGCTCACTTTATTCACGGATTTTTCACATTCACGGGGGTCTTGTTCCCCTAACCCCAGTGAATGTGGAGGGCCAACTGTATTTTGAACCAAACAGGTAAACTTGTCTTAAGAACATAAGGAATGATTCTGTGTGATGATGCCTTTGAAGGTGAGTTGGAAACTTCAATTAATCTAGAATGCTTTTGCTAGCTTGGCAACAGTCTCTCAGTATTCTCAATGTACAGCACTTGCACTGTCCCAGGGACACTTAACTCCCAGTGTCTTCAAGTTCAATCTGAAGTGCTGGTTTTGCGATGTAAAACCCTCCACAGCTTCTTAGATTATCTGAAGAAGCACCAATCTTTCCATCTTTACTTCAAGATTCTCAGTTAGAGGGCTTGCTACTGGTATACTTGCCACAAGAGGTGAAGGCAAGGAACTAAAAGGGGGGCCTTTTCAGTAGTGTGTCACAAAAAGAGGACAGAAGCTTGTCTTGCACCAACTTTATTATCAGTTCAGTGCTATGCAAATACTATTTTCTTGATTGCTTTACCATTTTATAGGCTTTATTTTTGTGTTTTTACTAAAATATAATTTTTAACTGATTTTAAGTTTCTAAACAAAGAATGTTATGAAAGATGATTTAGAATAAATACTTACTATGAAGAAGCACCCAGCATGATCATACAAAATGTCTTTCTCAAGCAGCATCCTCTTTCTCACACCAGCCAAACAATGCACCTTAGTTAGTTTACAAGCACCACACGAAAGCAATAGCCCTTTACTATTGATGTTCTCCAGCAACTAGTATTCAGAAACATACTGCCTCTCATCTGGGAAGTACGATAAGGCTCCCATGATTAGTAATCTCTGACAGACTTCTATATATTGGTCAGTTCCCTTTTTATAGCAATCTAGGATAGTGTCTATAGCAGTCAAGGCTAGTGAAAATTTTTGTCTGTTCCTGTAGCCCCATTTGTCCTTTTATTACAGTGGAATCAAATAATACAGAAAGTCTCAGAGAAACTTTGTTTAAATAATGAAACAACAGTTATCACAAGGATATTAAACTATGGTTTGAAGTTTAATTGTGTTATGATGCAGTTTGGATGATATAGGAAGTTGATTAATTAAGAGTCTTTTGGATTAATTTGCTTGTACTTCTAATGGTCCTTTTTCCCTATTTGTTTATTATTAAAACAAGATAAGGTAATCCAAGCATGGTCATTGTGTACAAGGAGTTTTGCCTGTTTTGAATTCTTTGCCATTCAGCTTCAGTGCATGAGACTACATTCATGTCTGAAAAAATTAAATACTGTCTTTGTAGACAGAAATATCTGATTACCATATATACTCGTGTATAAGTCGACCTCATATATAAGTCGAGGGCAGTTTTTGGGGCCAAAATTATGGATTTTGATATGACCCATGGATAAGTCGAGGGTCAAACACTGGGGCATGTTACAAAAGATCTAAAGGGGAAAACAAATCACCACTTCTCTCTCTACATCTCTCCTAAGTCCCAAGGGTCATAGTCTCAGCATGTAAAAGGGGAAACAAACCTTGGCACACAGACACACACATTCTTTCCTTTTACCAAAAGCATTCCCAAGGCTCATGGCTTTCAAAAGAGGGGACAGACCTCTCTCTCCCTTTCTCTGCACATAAACCCCAGGATTCCCAAAACTCATGGCTTGCAAAAGTGGGGACAGGCCTTTCTCTCTCTCTTCTCTCCCCCACAGGATTTCCAGGCTCACGGCTTGCAAAACGGGGTCCAAGCCTGGGCATACTTTCTTTCCCCCTTTCCTGGGCAGCTCCTTGTTAGCTCTGGCTGCAAGGTGACTGAGGACTGGAGGGATCTCTCTCTCTCTCTCACACACACACACACACAGAGGAAGAGAGCAGAGCATGTCGGGGAGCAGCTGGGGACTCAAACGGGAACCTCCTTAAAGATCCCTGGCTACAGAGGAAGGTGGGCACTTCTTTCAGGAAATTTTCAGGCAGTATTCACTTGTTGCCCCATAGATAAGTTTATCCATGATTTTAGAGTCTATTTTGGGGCATAAATTTCTTGACTTATAGTCGAGTATATATGGTATAGATTTAGAACCAATACTTAGATGCTTAGAGATCTAAGGAACTCTCTTAAACAAACAAAGGAAATAAAATCCATCACCTACTTACTCTTTTAAGTTTTATGATTGTCCCATAACATTTCAGAGGTTCAACTACTTTGGCTTCAAGCCGTTCAACCTATAAGAAGTAATAAAGAATAATTTTAATACATTATCATAATTTTCAAATTTAAAATGTGAGATCAGAGAAATTCACAAATATTTAATGGAGGGTCAAGAATACTTCGGGTTCTGAATAGAGAAATCAAAACTGAGTCTCAGTATTACACATATCAAAACTGCCTATTTCCTTATTTAAAATACAGCTTGTTAAACTTTTAAATGATAGATTAAATTGAAAAACAACTGATATATCACCAAATGTCACCACAAGAACCTTTGGAGATGCCAAAGAAATATATGTCATACGCAAAAGTAACATGTAAAAAGGAAAACTAATATTTTCTCTCTCATTTATTTTTCTATTAATTCAGCAGTACCAAATGAGCAGGACCTTACAAAGCAAACATATATGCCATATATACATCATCAATGTACTTCATCAACTGCACCAGATAATTTTTCAGTATCAAAATATGGTTTTGCTGAAAAAAATTAAAAATACTCTGTCATTTGTAGAATAAAAAGCAATTGCTACATCTAAAGAATTTATTCTTTTTGCTTTTTAATAGTCTCTGTCGTTTCTTTGGATTGGGTCCAGATTAACACTGAAATCAACACTAAAAGCTAGTCATTACTACCAGTAACTTGCCCACAAGTGTGTCCATATCATAATGGAAAAGCAACAACCACTCCACCATCTCATGTGGTAAAGACTGAGTTGGGGTAACATGGGCAATTTCAAGAGGGAACAGAAAGTTTCATTGCGCAAGTGGAAGTATTTTAGTGCAATGCTGAATGTAGCAGTTAACTTGCTGTGTTTCTGCCTGTTCAATCTTAAATGCATAAAGGTATACACAAAAATAATAGTCAATAACTTAAGATACTAATATTCTACAACAAAATGTGAAAATTAAATTGCATACCTCTGCTTGGCGATAATCTTGAAGTTTGGAAAACTCATTTGCAAAATTTATCAGTCCAAGTTTTAAATTTGGTGTCTCTGTAGCTGCATATGCATGTATCTCATTTACTAGAAGATCTGCTTTGTCTCGTAGTCTGGCAGTTTTTCGTACATATGCTGCAAATATCTGACACAGTTCACCAAAATGTTTTTCCACATTTGCAACAGCTTCCCGTACTTGTCGAGTCTGATTGTCCCTAAACAGAAAAAGGAGTTAAAAGAGAAAGGCCGAGAACACTTACATCAGACTACAAACACAGTTGACAACACCTGCAGTTATTTTAATCTTGGCTTGTTTAAGGACAGGAAGGAAAGTAACAACAGATATTTAAATATAAAACATATTATATTCATAAGCGATCTAGCTGGACAACAATCTCTTATGAACACAAAATGTTAAATGTGAAGTATTAGTAAAACCACTCTTACAAATGATGCTGAAGTCTGAATTTGAATTATTAATGAAATATGTATTCCCTCCTCTACAAGTCCTGAAAGGAAGGTGTGAAAGTACTTTGATTTTGTCCCATCAGGCTTGGGTGGAATGAAAGGTTGAAAGACTTCAAGCTAAGAGCAGATCAACTTGCTCTATTTCCAAAATTAGCCGGTTCCCTGCTCTCAGGCTTACAATCTAAAAAGACACAACACAAAAGGAGAAGGGAATGGTGGTGGCAAGGGGGATAAGGTCCTCTGGTTCTTCTCTCCCTCTGAGGGAAATGGACTGGAGGGAAGGCTGTTATTCTTCAGGCTAGCCCTGATGGAGCTGGGCCTGCCTCTTCACTCCCTCCAGGCTGGATGATGTCAGATGCCATGGAGGGAGGGTATGTTTAAATATTTACATAGGCTAGATTGAAAATCAGCTTTTCTCTGCTGTCTGTCAGTATTTTTAAACAACACATTTCAGACTGAAAGGTACAGGTTTTGAGTGCCACAGAATTAAAATGCTTAAATTCTACATTGTGTGGGTGTGTGGTTAAAACACCATAGTAATAAACATCTGACTAAAACATACTACTCAAAATATAGTAAAAATCCGCTTGCATTCCATGAGATTAAGCAGAATATAAATTAGTCTGAGCCAGGGGCATCACTAGACGTGCAGTGTGAGGGTGACACCATTGCTCCCCAAATATTTGCCTTTTGTCAGAAACAGGCTGTGATGTTAGCATGTGTCCCTCTAAAAGGCTGGAGAGATGGTGTGCATGGGGTGAGGCTCAATGGGAAGAGAAAGGAGAGGCCCCAGGTTTTTTAAAAAATAAATTGTTAATTAAAAATTTTTTTTTGAAAAAAATAAAAAATTTTTAAATTGTCTTTAAAAACTTCCTTAAAATTATTTAAATTTTCTTTAAAAACATCCTAACTTACAAAATTTTCACTTTAACCACAAGAAACTATGTACATGCAAGAACGTCCAGGATGTGCATATGATACTATAATTTAAAGGTGTGATTTTAATTTTGCTAGTTGTTTATGTAACAATTATTGCCATTACATTCAGTGATATATAGGAATTAGGTTTTATGAGTGACATTAGTACAAAAGACATTATGAAAGATTCTGTATGGTGTGGGATGGGAGGAGGTCATTAGGTGTCTGTGAGCGAGACACCGTGAGTTACTGCATTGGTTGACCACAGAATCATAGAGTTGGAAGAGACCCCAAGGGCCATCCAGTCCGACCCACTGCCATGCAAGAGTAAATGTGGTTTTTTTCAACTTTGTTTGGGTTAACCCCAAACGTTGTCTGAAAAAACACTGGTTAATTGCAGGTTTAAATTTAATTTCTGCATGGGATTCATCCTGTGTGATAAATTCGCTAGAATTGCCAACCCTAGCAATGCCACTGGTCCGAGTTATGGATGGTTTCCCCTCAGCAAGATGTTAGCACTTCCAGCAGATTCTTGAGTTTGGTCTTTAGTGGACAGCTCCAAACAATAGTTGTGCATCTTCCGCTAGGCTAAGCTGTATCTGTACGGCTACCTCTGGGAAAGATGGTTGCCAAAGCATCCAGGGCCATCACTGCTTGCTGGCTTGCTTTGAATTGTGGAGAAGGAGAGACAAGGAAGGTGGGAGAGTCGAGGGATATCAGCCAAGAAAAGGAGACAGGAAGGGCCAAGGTGTGTTTCTCCTCCTCGCAGAGCCAAGTGGGCTCCATGGAAAGCAAGGGGAGGAAGGGCTGAAACTAGCTTCCCACTCAGCCCCAGGCAGCCTCTGCAGAAGTAGCCCTTTTCGAATAAGGCCACGGAGGGCAATGGTTTGGGTGTTGGGTTTGAATCCTGGCTCAGTCATGGGAACCCCCTGGGAGACCTTGAGCAAGTCATAGCAATAACAATAGCAAGCACATACAAATGATTGTATGTACAGTGCTGTGTAAATTTACAGCACTATATAAATAAAGGTTAATAATAATAATAATAATTTCTATACCACTTATCAGTGCACGTAAACTGTTATCACTGCACTTAAACCCATTCACCAAGCATCCCCCCTCCCCTAATTTTAACATCGTTGTACATCTCTATTGTTTTAAATTGTGATGATTTAAATTGTATTTTAGCTTGGGATGGGGATGGGTGGGAAGGGACTTTTTTATTGTATTTCATGTATTTTAATTGTTATAACTCGCCCGGATTCCTAGTGATTGGGCGGGCTGTAAATAAATATTATTATTACTATTATTAAACACTCCCTAACCGGTTTACAATGTGTAAGTGTAATTGCCCCCAACAAACCAGGTACTCATTTTGGCAACCTCAAAAGGATGCAAGGCTGAGTCGAGCTTGAGCCCTTGGCTGGAATTGAACTCGCAACCTTATGGTTTGTGAACGGCATTTAACCACTCAATAGTACAGGCATTTAACCACTGTGCCACCAGAGCTCCTCTCTCTCAGCCTCAGAGAAAAACCTATTGTAATGTAAACTCTCCTCTGAAGAAACTTGCCAACAAAACCCCATGATAGATTTGGCTACAGATCAACAGTCCCCAAACTGGCCCTTTAAGAGATTTTGTTTTTGGACTTCATTTCCCAGGGGCCTCAGCCCTGTTACCCAATAGCCTGGGATTCTGGGAGCTGGAGTCCAAAAGGGCTTACCTGGCCTCCAGGCCCCGGCCCAGCATCAACATGGCGGCGGTTCTAGTAGTGGCTCAATCTCTCTCTAACTGAGAGCAGCAGCTCTGACTCTGAGGGAGGCGGTTCTCTTAGGAAGGATGAGGGCAGCTCGCTCCCTGATTGGCTGGCTGGGCTTCCAGCCCGTTTCCATAGAAACCGTGCAAGGCCTAACAGTCCCCCAGGCGCGGCCTAGTCTTAATCCCAGACCCTCTTTCACAGTTTGGGACAAAGGGGGGATGAGTCAGTCCTTGGCTGGTTCCACACTGGAGAAATAACCCGGTTTGGCACCTCTTTAACTGCCCTGGCTCAAGGCTATGGAATTCTGGGAGTTGGAGTTTGTTGTGGGGCCCTCTGGGCCCCACAACAAACTCCAACTCCCAGAATTCCATAGCCTTGAGCCAGGGCAGTTAAAGAGGTGCCAAACCGGGTTATTTATTCAGTGTGGAAGCAGCCCTTGAAATTTTGGTCCAAAACACACACTGCAGAAATAATCTACTTTGAGACCGCTTTAACTGCCTTGGCTCAATGCTAGGGAATTCTGGGAGTTGGAGTTTGGTGAGACATTTTTACTCCGAGCTCTGGAGGTGCCACCATAAACTGCAATTTCCCAGGATTCCCTAGCACTGAGCCAAGGGCAGTTAAAGCCATCTCAGACTGGATTGTTTCTGCGGTGTGTTTTGGGCCATACTGCAGAAATAAATCTAGTTTGAGACCACTTTAAATTAAAAGTTCCCTGGCTCTCTGACAGAAGAGACTAAATGTCAGTTCCCAGAATTCCCTAGCATTGAGCCAGGGGAGTTAGAGTGGTCTCAAAATGGATTATTTCCGCATGAATTCATGCTTCTTGGGTCCAAAACTCACTGCAGAAATAATCCATTTTGAGACCACTTTAACTCCCCTGGCTCAATACTAGGGAATTCTGGGAACTGACATTTAGTCTCTTCTGTCAGAGAGCTCTGGTTCCACAATAAACTATAATAAACAGGATTCCCGATGAAGATGCCAGCTACAGATGCTGGCAATAAGTCAGGACAGTAATAAACTCTTCTAGAATATGGCCATGTAGCCCAGAATAGAAAACCAACAAAACACTATGAATGTATTTGTTTTTAGCTTTTGTATGGTAACGTCCTATATTTTTTAACATCCTAAAATGTTCTTTCAGATTTTTAAGTGGAATCTCTTTTCTTGTAATTTGAATCCATAGGTTTGTGTTTTAATCTCTGGAGCAGCAGAAAACAAACTTGTTGTATCTTCTACATGCCATCCCTTCAATTATTTAAAGATAGTTATCATGTCCCCTCTCAGTCTTCTCCAAGCTAAACATATGATATGCAGCTCCTTAAGTCATTCCTCATAAGGCCTTTGATCACTACAGTAGCCCTTCTCTGGACACATTCATGCTTGTTCATATTTTCCTTGAATTATGCTGCCCAGAACTGAATAAAATATTCCAACTGAGTTCTGACCAAAACAGAATAGAGGGGCACTACTACTTCCCTTGATCCTGACACTATACTCTTGTTGATGCAGCACAGGATTTCATTAGCTTTTTTGGTCACTGCATCACATTGTTGGCTCATGTTTGGCTACTAAAACCCCTAGGATCCTTTCCACATGTATTGCTTTCAATCCAAAGGCCACATATTTTGTATTTGTGAATCTCATTTTTTCTGCGTTGATGTAGTACCTTACATTTATTTCTGATGAAATTTATTTTTAGTTTTAGCCCAACTCTCCAGTCCATCAAGGTCACATAGCATTCTGATCCTGTTCTCTGGGCAATTCACTACCCTCGCCCCATTTGGTGTCATTGCAAATTTGATAAGTATTCCTTCTATTCCATCATCTATGTCATTTATAAAGATGTGAAACAACACCAGGCTCAGAAAAGAACACTGAGCTATCCTAATAATCGCTTCTCTCAAGGATGAAGAGCAAACACTGATGAGCATTCTTTTAGGTCCAGTCTATCAAAGAAAAGCGAGTGTATTGTGGGGTTTTGTGGACATATTCTGGAAGAGTTTATTCCTGATGTTTCACCAGTATTGAACAGATACAAATCTTCCTTGCATATCCTCCAACCCCGATGCTTTGCCATTCAACAACAGACCAACACCCAGATTAACATGTAAATCATTGCCTCTCGACCGAGGGTCACACAGTATATATACCCCACTCACTTCCATGCCAGCATTCTTCGAAGATGCCAGCCAGATGGATGCCAGCTGTAAAAGCCTTCAAAAGCAAGTGTGTTTTGCCCCCATTAAATTTTTACTTGCTCTCTGCCTGCTTTGGGAGTTGGGCAAGGCTGCAGTTGTATATACACCAAAATACCTGAATATAAGAGCTAACAAATACATGTACGTGTACATGTATGTGTGTGCTTATAAATATATCTACATGTGTAAGATCCATCAAATACAACGGGACAACGTCTATAGCAAGAGTGGAGGTATAAGTTGCTTTCCTAAAGTCTTAAAACTGCTGTTTTCCTTAGCCTCAACAAGGACAGTCATTATATGGGAGTATAATGCAGCAGAACAGCACCCAAGATTGCCCTCGTATCCTTCAGACCGATTATAATCGGAGATTGTAAAAAACTAATTTTCGGACAGTTCCTGCAGCCAAGTCCTGCAAAACAATAATGGGGGAATTTTTATGTGTGCCACTTTTAAAGACTAAACAATGTTTGGCATAAGGGTCTTAAGTCATTTCGTCAGAGAGATAAAGTGTAATCCTCATGTTTGGCAAAATTATACTTCATGCATCTGATGAAGCAGCCTCTGGTCCAATAAAGTTTAAAAAAAAAAGACTTTGAAATGCTAGAGGAGTCTTTTTTTTATTTGGTGGGACAGAGAATGACCACAAGATAGAATATAATTGACAGGTAGGTAAGCAAGTTGCGTTCCTAAGTCCCCTGCATACTTACTTGCAAGCCATTTCCCACAGGAAGGATTCAGTTGGGTTTAGTTAATCATGATTGGGATTTCCTTAGATGGGCTTGAAATAATAGATATAGCTGTATTAGTCTATATTCTATATCTAGAATCAGTATGTATAGAGATCTTGTAGCACCTTTGAGACTAACTGAAAGAAAGAAATTGGCAGCATGAGTTTTCTGACTTCAGTCTACAAAATCATCTGAGGAAGTAGACTGAAGGCTAAAAAAACTCATGTTGCCAATTTCTTTCTTTTGGTTAGTCTCAAAGGTGCTACAAGATCTCTCTATATATTGAAATAATAAAGTTCGATCTTCCATTCACTGTCCATCAGAAGCACCTTTATTAAAAAGCAAAGCTCCCTTGGCATCATCATCCCTGTGCAGGTGCCAGGCAAGTGGTTTTTACTTCTTAAATTGTGAATTTTAAATGATGAATTTTGAATGTGGATTATTTTATTGTGTGTACATCTTATTTGTCGTTTTAAATTTATGTGCATTTTAACTGATGTCTTTTAAGTTATGTTGTCTGTTAATTGTTACTGTTCCCTGCCTCGATCCATAGGGAAGAGGCAGGTGAGAAATATGTATTATTATTATTATTATTATTATTATCATTATTCTCACTATAAAAAATCCACAGTGTGGATACACCAAGAGTACATATATGTTCTGCCTTTTTCCATCTTGTCTTCAAAATGGTTGCAAAGAAAAATGCGTGGCTATAAGAATATTTATTTCTTACCTGCCTCTCCATATGGACTGAGGCTGGGAACAACAAACAACATCAGTTAAAAGACATCAGTTAAAATACACATCATTTAAAAAGTGGGTTTAGTTATGCTTTTAACTTTTGTATATTTTGTGTCCTTTTACATTGTTGCAGATGATTTAAATTGTTTTTGAGTTTTACTGAGATTTTAAAAAAGGTTTTATCTGTGAGCTGCCTTGGGTCCCTCCTGGGAGAAAGATGGCTTACAAATAAAACAAATAAATAAAAGGTTTAAAAGGCCAAAGAGACATCCCTGAATGTAGACAAGAGGCTCGTTGAGGGTGAAAACCAAAGAGAAAGGTCCTGAGGTGGATTCCTCAGGAGACATGGGTCCAAGAGAGTTCAGAAGGAGGGCGACTAAAATGGTGGGGTCTGGAAACCATGTCCTATAAGGAAGGAAAGACTTAGAGAGCTGGGGATGTTCAGCCTGGAGAAGAGAAGGTTAAGAGGTGATATGATAGCCCTGTTCAAATATTTGAAGGGATGTCACATTGAGGAGGGAGCAAGCTTGTTTTCTGCTGCTCCAGAGAACAGGACCTGGAACAATGGATGCAAGCTGCATGAAAAGAGATTCCACCTCAACATTAGGAGGAACTTCCTGACAGCAAGGGCTGTTCGACAGTGGAACACACTCCCTCGGAGTGTGGTGGAGTCTCCTTCCTTAGAAGTCTTTAAACAGAGGCTGGATGGCCATCTGTCAATGGGGATGCTTTGATGGAGAGTTCCTGCATGGCAGAATGGGGTTGGACTGGATGGCCCTTGTGGTCTCTTCCAACTCTGTGATTCTATGATGAAGAGCCAACGGTCCCCGTCCAAGCATTTCCCTTCTCCCTCCTTTTGCGCATGCGCGAATTCTACCGGAAGCCGTAGCGGATGGACCGCCAACTCGGGCCGAGTGAGCTTCCGGTTTAACTCCTAGTTCTCCTGGGGATTCCTAGAGCGGCGGCCCTTGTGCGCACGCGCGGCCTGTAGGCCTCGGAGGAGACCGGGCTGACTGATCGGTGTCTTCTTCTTGTCTGTGTCCACCGCTTTGGGGGCAGAAGAAGAAGAGTAAGATTAAGACGAGGGCGGCGGAGCGGAGGGACGAGGGAGGCAGCCATTTTGTGACCCTGAGCCCACCGCTGCTGCCTGTCGCTGAGAGGGAGGCCTCCTCAGGATGAGGGACTGGCGGAGGCCGCAGGCCTAGACACCTTCAGAGAACGGCGCGCCCCCTCCTTCCTTTCCCCCTGAGGAGGAGGAGGAGGAGGAGGAGGAGGAGAAGGCCCTGACCGGCGGGGCTCCGGGGCGGTTGTTCCGCTGCTGCTCCCGCGGAGGCCCGGTTAGTTGGGGGGGGCGTGATATCGTCGTGGTGCGGCTGAGGCGAGAGGGGCCTTGGGGAGGAGGAGGCGGCTGCTGGGCGGGGGGTCTTCCTCCGAGGAGACCGGGGGGCTGCAGGCGGGGCTCCCTCCCTGTCCCGAGCCGGGTTCCTTGAAGGAGGAGGAGGAGCTGCCTTTGGAAAAGGACGCGGACTGAGAACGAACCTGGCGGCGCCTTTCTTTGGGTTTCGGCCAACGAGGCTTCCCTGCTACTCCTGGCCCCCCTTCGCCTGGAAGGAAAGGAAAGAAGGAAGAAGAGATCCAGGCGCCCAGGAGGAAGAGGAGGCGATGGTCCCTCTGGTCTCGAGAGAAGGACCCCTCCCTTGGCGACACTCAAAGGTCTCTTCCTTGACCGGGAAGGATGAGAAGAGGAGGCCTGCCTTTAGCAGGAGGCGAAGTCCGGGGAAGGGAAGGGGCCCCTCGGTTCTTGTAACAGGGACCTCCACTTCAGCTTCCTCTCTCTGAGCTCCATATGGGGCTAAAGTGCTTAGGAAGTGTTTGGAATAACTCCTCTGATGTATTCCTTCTTACTTCCATTCAGGGACCTTGAGGTGGATAAAGGGCGAAAGGGCTTTAAAGGATTTGCAATAACTCTTTCAGGGAGATGCGTCACTTCCTACTTCCCATCGACATTTGCCATAATCAGAAATGGGTAAAGTAACATACACCAGTTTTGGTTCCATCTTCCTCCCCCGGCCCTTTCTCAAGAGACGTTTTCGGTTTGCGATCCGGTTTATGACTACTCCCAAGGAAGAAGCCCTGCTGAAGTGAATGAGATTCGTGCCCAACTATATTGCTTTTAGGTTTGATTGTTTAGCATTGTTACTCATTTAATGAATTGCTAATACTGAGGACTTAGCTGCCTGCAGGGATCAGTTTGAACCAAAAGACGTGATACAACTTTCCAGCAAGGAAGATGAAATAGTTCTTCTATGCTGAATGGTGTGTTTTTATCGGTGCTGTTTTGGGGCAGTGCTCCAGGTGACCAGGAGCATTCAGAATAGTTGTCACTAGTTTTGTAGCATTTGTTGTTATACTTTTGTATAGTATTACGTCACTGCATTGAGTTTGTGAGTAACCAGTCCTTGTGCATCTCTCTTAAGATCACTGGAAATGTTGCCACTGACCTCCGTGTGATAGAGACTGTGCTGCTTGAAAACCAATGGATTAAACATGTCAAACTCAGGAAGACTTTTTGAGGCTGGTGTTTTTATGAAGTCTTTGGCTGGTTGCAGATAGGTTTGTTCTGCCTGACAGAAATGAAGTGTTCAAAGTGACAAGGCTCACAGTCTTTGGCTTTTTTGGTCTTGTTCATCAGTCACAGATGACTTGGGTTCTTGTACTAATCTTCTGTTAGTAGAACATTTAAAATGAAATAGTCCTTTGTGAAGTGTTGGAGGACAGACGATTTTGATGAGCTCTAGTGAACTCAGTGGGACTTCCTTCCAGGTGAACTTGCATTGCATTCAGCTGCAGCATTTTATTATGGTCTCTTTTACTTGTTTCTTAAATCTTGTGAAAGGACTTGATGAGTACACACGTACATATTTTTTCTCAGTTTTGTCGGTACATTGGGTACTTCGCTTTGTGGTAGGTCCATGTTCTAAACTACAGAGATGTAAGATTATGTTGTATTCTTCTGAATTTGTGATTTAATGACAAACATCTGTGAGAAAACTGGAATGAACAGTATCAGTATATTTTTTTTCAGATTTCTGTTTGTGGGATTTATTTGTTTACCGAAAAAAGCTTTTTTAGTAAACAAACATTTTTATACGTAACTAAAACATAGAAAGAAAAGCAAACCAAACAAATGCTAACCATTACCATAAACTGAAACTACTGAACTAAAATTAATAAATATTACTGACATCCTCTGCCTAACTAATGGATATATTTATTGTATGCCTTCAAGTAGTTTCTGACTTATGGTGACCCTAATGCAACCCCATCATGACATTTGTTTGGGACTGAGAGTGTGTGACTGCCCAGGATCACTCAGTGCTTTTCCATGGCTGAGTGGAGGATCAAATCCTGGTCTCCAGGGTCATAGTCCAATGCTCAAAGCTCTCAATGGACATACACCACTATACTATACTCTATTAAATAAACATAAAACTTTGTTTATGTAATAAAGCTTTTAATTGATTCATATCCCCAATTTAAGTACAAATAAACAATAAACAGTTCCTAGTCTTTCGTAAAATTATTCAAAGTTTTCTCTTTGATCAACATTGCCAATTTGTGCTTTTTAGCCAGTTCAGTTGCCTTCATTCCCCACTGTAGGAAAAGTAGTTGATTTCCACATTTCAGCACATATTGTTCCTGCATCAATGTCCTTTCATACTTCTCAATTTGGTTGTCCAGTAAGAAAGTATCTGGCTTAAACAGTATCTTCACTTTCATATTATCCTCCACCACACAATGAATCTGAGTGCAATATTTCTTTGTTTCATCACAGCTCCACTGCATATGAAAAAAGGCCTTCTCATTACATCTCCAACATTTAAGCTGTTTGTATACATTTTAGATATCCTATACCATCTGTACTTCATTTTATAAAAATTCTCCCTTAGGCTATCAGTAGAAATTTCAAATTCTTTGTTCACATCTTTTCTCATTGCTTTATCTGAATTGGAGAGCCACTGTTTTCAGCCCACTTTTAACCATACATTTCTATACGTTCCTCTTCTGTATGCTGTTTAAATGACACACTCATCTTAAGAGTCCAGAAGCTGTGCCAAAGCTATGCTCCATTCCTTTGGACTGGAGCATGGCTTTGCTGCAGCTTCTGGACTCTTAAGATGCAAGCATCATTTAAACAGCATACCTCCAAAATGACCTGAACCAGCTGTCTGTTCAGGCCTTTAGTCTCTGGAGCAGCATCAAACAGGCTTGCTCCACCCTCAACATGACATCCTTTCAAACATTTAAACGGGGTTATCACATCACCCCTTAACCTTCTCTTCTCCAGGCTAAACATACCCAGCTCCCTAAGCCAATTCTCATAGGGCATGGTTTCCAATACACAGTACATCATCAGTACATGGTTGGATTTCAAACTTGGATCTAGTTGTTTCATACCCTTGCATTTTTATATCTGTTTAAAAAGCTAATAAATACAACTCCTTCAGATTCTAGCTCCCCTCTTTGTTTTCAATCTACATTGGTTATTTTTGATTATCAACAAATCCTTCAATCCATCAATCTGAGTTTCATCTTCTGTATATTGACTTTGTTCATCTTGAAAAACCAGTTGTGCAGTATATCTGTGATTTACGAGGGGGTATCCAAAAGTTTAATGATCACCTTTAAAAAAATTGACAGAAAGTTTGTTTTGATTTGTAGTTGTTAACTTATCTCTATGTAGTCACTATCTAGATTTATACATTTTCCCCAGCGTATCTTGACCCTCTAAATACCTGATATTTTAAGGCACAATCTGCAGACATCTACGAGGGGTTATCGTAAACTAATAATCATCACCCGGAAGTTATTATGGCATATTGATGAAATTTTGTCAGTGTCATCATTGGTCCCTAAGTGCACGTTGCTGAGAAAATCGGCTCATTGTGTCCTTTATTTTTGTGACTGGCTCTGCTAGAAGTGACTAAAGTGTAAAATCCTCGTCAGGCACAATCTGCAGACTTCTACAATATCAGGTGTTTGGAGGGTCAAGATATTCAAAAACTCCCTTGCTTTCTGCACACCATTCAACCTGATTCT
Organism: Urosaurus nigricauda; assembly: GCA_034509955.1. NCBI lineage: Eukaryota > Metazoa > Chordata > Lepidosauria > Squamata > Phrynosomatidae > Urosaurus > Urosaurus nigricauda. The sequence continues at coordinate 222,391,888 of JAOEGL010000004.1, read as the reverse complement.
TCTCCATCTAAACAAAAGAATCTCTTCTGGTTTCGCTCAGTTCAATGGAATATGCTTTGCTTTATCTGTCAGAAAGGTATATTCTCTTCTCCCCCCTCAAAATTCTAAGGGGAACATCTTTGAAAAACATTTATTGTCATCAATATTAAATTTGTTGTATCTCAAATGAGATCTTCAACTGGTATATCCAGATAATTAGCCAATGATTAAATCATTATTGTACATATGTCTTCATTCTGTTTATCAGGTAGCCCTCTTACATACATTTTTCCTGCTCCCCCAGATCTAATAGAGAGATAACATCTAATCAAACTTCCCTTTCCTCTTTTCAGTCATCTTCTCCAGTTTCTCAAACTTTTGTTTCAATCCACCTCTGGTAAATTTTTCAAAAGGATTTCCTATATCCTTCTAATTAGAATAAAACTCCCTTCTAATTTCTTTAAATGCTTCCACTGGTTGAGTGGTTGGGATAACTTCCTTGCAGACTGGTCCACCAGTGTTCTTCCTCTCCCTCTGCTTGTCATGACTTTGGTTTTATCCAGGTTTTTTATTCTTCAAAAACAAACAAAAACAAACAACCCTGATATTTAGCAATGCAACAACAGTTTTCAGCTATTAATTTCAAAGGATGTAATGAATCCTTTTTCCTTTTGAAGTGGCACTGTTTAACACAGTTCACTCCAACTCTTGTTCATTTCTGTCTGGATTCTAGGAAGGGAGAGTAGAATGTCCAAAGTTCACTTTAGGTTCACTTCCTCTCAGAATGCCTTGTGAGAAGATGCCATGTTATGGCTGAATATTAAGGTAAACAACATTAACATTTCTCTCTTACTTATAATAATTGAAAATCTAATACTCTTTTTCAGTTTTACTCCCTTCTTAACTGACCTATTCACTTTTAATTGGGGTTATTACACCCTTCTTCCTCATGGATTATAATTTAAATTCTCACAATTTTCCCTCCATGGTTTTACTTTATTTCCTCTCAGTTCTTTCATTCATCAATTATTCACCGATTTTCTTACTGTAGAATCAGGTTCCATTGGAAGTTGTGTTTTCCATTGGTTAGGTAGCTCTTAAACACAGCAATTAGTTTCTTGCATTCTTTTGAAAATGTCCATTTTGGGGGAAGGCTTTCTCTTGATCCCACCACCATCCCAGGCTCGCTTGGTGAGGACACAAGAGAGAGCATTCTCAGTGGCTGTTCCCATCCTCTGGAACTCCCTTCCACAGGCGGCTAGGCTGGCTCCCTCCCTGGTGGCTTTTTGGTGGCAGGCCAAGACATTTTTATTTAAGCAAGCATTTAAAATATAAGCATGCCACAGGGATTTTTATATTAAGCATATGTATTGCTTTTTAATTTATAATATTTTTAATGTAATTTTATATTGTTTAGATGGTTTTAACTGTTTTAAATTCGTAATGTTTTTTAATTTGTGAGCCGCTTTGGGTCCCTTTGGGGAGAAAGGTGGCATATAAATGAAATAAATAAGGGGCCAGTAGTGGCTCTCCCTATTCCTGGTCATCTCTGTTATTCCATGCCCCACTGGATCTCTTTTCAGCCAGACACTTGGGGTAGGCAGTGGACTCCTGTGGGCATGCTTCCAAGCCCTTGATAGGCGAGGTACAATTTCTGCATTGTAAAGGTATCACTGGACTGGTAATCTACTCCGCTGGTGAGTGTTGCCTCAGCTCTTCACCTCATCCAGCATGACTGCCATTCTGACTAGAAGTCCCTGGGATTTATTTTTCTTAAAACATAATCATCTTTGCAAGGCACTATTCAGTGCTATCGGACAATGTTCCACTGTCTTTGGAAGGAAAAGGACTTGGAGAACTGGAGGAATCTTTAATTTTATATGAGCCTCTTTCAAAGATTATGAATATGGGTTTCTTCCATTTTAACAATGCTTCACTCTCTTGAAGAATAATCTGAATTTATTTTCATTTCTTTCTTTCTGCCGTCATTTCTAATTTGTTGCTGTTAACTTCCCTTGATTTGACAGAAGAATATAATACTTTCCAAAATGGATACTTAGGCCATTATGCTGTTCAACTGAAACTCATTCGTTCTCATTTTTTAATACACCTCTCTGGATTGGGAATACATTTCTAGCATAAAACCACCAAATTTTCTTTCTCACATGTTTGTTAATGCTGATCATGGTTAAGGATGCTCCACAGTAATGACGTATAAGAGGTAAACCTGCTTCTTAGCAATTAATTATGTCTCATTTTCTTTCCACAGTTAAATTGATTTCACAGACTTTATCAGGCCTTCCAGGAAGAAACAGGTAAGTTTATAAAAGGTTAATACTTCTGTTGTCTGAAATGATGGCTTTTTCTCCCAGACTTGTGGCAGGAAAGGAAGAGGCATAATTGGGTATCATAATTACAGGAAAAAGGATAAACTATGGGGAAAGGATGACTAAACTTGATTCATGATGAGGTGGGCTGGTTTGCTGATAGAGCGTGGTGTCTTTAAATCTAATAGGCAACAATGTTACTTGAAAGTGATGAGACGCTTTTTCCTGTTGGAAATTTTTTTAGTGTTTAAAATCAGATGGCAAAGACATAAAACAGGAGTTATCTTCTGGTTTAATCTAGTATCTCTGATGGATTATTATGTGTTGTGAAAACTTTCATATTTTTTTGTAGATAGTTACAATGACTAACCGTGTTGCTTTAATGATTGGGAATGCTGGAAGAACAGTTCAGCACTTTTGACTGAGCTGTTAGTTGTTAGCAAGTTTACAGATTAAATAAGCTTCTTGTGATTCCATATGAAGGAGTTACTGTTCTATTTTGTATAATATAATGAAGGTAGGAGTTTTGTTTTAAATGGTATAGCTTGAAGTATAGCATGCTTCCGGTGTACTTAAAGCTTGTTGTCATGTATACCTTTTTGTTCACAGGTGGTTTTTGCTGTGGGTTGAAATCAGAATGGCTGTTGTCATCCGTTTACAGGGGCTTCCTGTTGTTGCGGGTTCTTCAGATATTCGGCGTTTCTTCTCAGGATTGAATATTCCTGATGGAGGTGTACATATTATAGGAGGAGAAAAGGGAGAAGCTTTTATTTTATTCGCAACAGATGAAGATGCACGACGAGCAATGAGTTATTCAGGAGGATATATTAAAGACTCACGTATTGAGTTCTTTCTCAGTAGCAAGACAGAAATGCAGAACATACTAGAAAGAAGTATGGAAAGAGTTGATTGCAGTAGAGGAGAAAGAGCTGCATCTAGGTGGACAGGTTCTAGTAACTATAGAGGTGGCAGCATTTCAGATTTAGATGCGCCTGTAAACAGAGGATTTGGCATATCTAAATATGATTCTATGGATCCATTAGAGGATAGATTTCATCCAAATGGCTCTCAAAGCAGCAATACAGATTTTTCAAAATCAAGCTATCAACCCAGGGAAGAGAAATTTATGTCAGATAATTTGTACTTATATATTCAAGGTGTGCCTTACTCTGCAACAGAAGATGATGTAATCTCTTTCTTTGCTGGTTTGCAAGTGGATGGGGTAATCATGTTCAAAACCAATGGACGAAACAATGGAGCTGGTGTGGTAAAATTTGCTACACCGAGTGATGCCATGAAGGGATTGCAGCGTGATAGAGAATATATGGGTAAAAGGTTCATAGAAATATGTCCCTCTACAGAAGGAACATGGATTAAGAATGGTGGAAGAGTAGAAGAAAAAATGGATTTTCCTTTCAGGAATGAACAGTTTGATCATGACTTGAATAAAGAAAGCTATTTTCCAAGCAGAGAATATAGAAGAGGTGATCCATATTACTCATCGTTAAAAAGGCATGCCAATTCAAGATCTCCACCAAGAGTTATGACGCGTACCCATTCAAGATCTCCTCCAAGCAGGGTTCAGGAACATACTAGTTTAAGGTCTCCCCCAAGGAGGTTCATGGTACAGAGCCATTCAAAGTCGCCTTCAAGTAGGGTTATGAAACACAGGCATTCGAGGTCCCCTTCACGGAGGATTGTGGCACATACCAGGTCGCCTCCGAGGAGGGTCATGGCACGCACCCAGTCAAGGTCTCCACTAAGGAGGGTTACAGCACGCTCTCGTTCACCTTTCCTTGGATCATCCTGTTCTCATTCACCTCATAACAAGGAATATTATATACATGTAAAAAATTTGCCACTTGGTATTGAGAAAAGACACTTGAGAGCATTCTTTGGAGGGTCAGATATACCTAGCAGTCAGATTACATTCTTGAAATCATATGAAAATAAAACAAGCCAGGATGCAGTTGTGATGTTCAGATCCATGCGAGAGTACAGTTCTGCACTAGGGTATCACAAGCATGATCTTCATGGACGACAAATTTTACTGTTTGCCATTTCCAAAACAGCAGTGTCACAGCTTCCTGGATTTTCTGAAACTAAAAGCTCCCCAGAAAGAGATCACCATGTCAAGGAGAAAAGTGACCAGGATGGATATTGTGCCCCAAATACATGTGTATATGCCAGAAACTTTCAATATGATGTGACAAAAGCTGAAGTCCGGAAGTTTTTTGCAGGATTTGATATTTGTGATGAAGATATTCATTTGCTTTATGATGACAAAGGAATTGGACTGGGAGAAGCATTGGTCAAATTCAGAAGTGACAATGAAGCCCGGAAAGCTGAAAGCTTAAATCACCAGCTTTTTTTGGGTACAGAGGTACTCCTAAGATGTATATCTGAGAAACAAATGCAGGAGTTTGGTATTAATGTTTCCTCGGGGTCAGAAGAAAAGGTGCAGGATCATCTCCATAGATATGAAAGAGATCAAAATATTTATCGTGGAGATTCACAAAGAATGTCTATTCAAGCGAATCTAAATTATCCATCTGATTATAGACATCCATCTAATGATTTTATTTCTTCATATGATCATTTTAGAGGTCCTGCTCCATTTACAGGGCACCAAAGTGAAGGTATTCGTGGACATTTTACAGATGGGCGCTTTATGCCAAACTCTAATTTCAGTTGTGGTTCAGATCGCATCACAATGATTAAATTACAAAATATGCCATTTCAAGCATCACCTATTGAAATTTTGGACTTTTTCCATGGCTACAAGATTATACCAGAATCTCTTTCTATTCAGCGCAATGAATATGGAATGTCTTCTGGTGAAGCTATTATTGCCCTGGCAAATTATAATGAAGCCATGGCAGCTATTAATGAATTGAATGATAGGCCAATTGGTCCACGCAAAGTTAGGTTAAGCCTGGTATAGATGAGAAGATGTCTATGAGGCATATTGGTAGAAATTTACATTTCTAATGTAAAGAAATGAGATTCCCGCATAGAAAGAAATATACTGTTTGTAAATATTTTTGACTGATTTTAAAATATAGGGCATTTTTGGGTGGGGTTGAACTGGTGTTTTTTAGGCAGCATTGGATCACCTTGGCAGTTTGTGAAAACATGACTTTGCACGTACTTTGTTTTTTATCCCATAGCTGTATGTATACTTGTCTGTGTTTATTCAATACAACTGTTCCTTCGGGGCTAGAGATTGTGTTCTCCTGTATATATTAACAAGAAGATTCACAATTTTCTTGGATTCTGGCCCATTGTTATGTTTAGTAGTACTTGGAATACTTAATGTCAGCTCAAATATTCTTTTAAAATAAAAATACATAAACAGAAATATGTGTAGTTACTTGTGTGTTGCTTGTTTTTTTATCAAATAATATCTGAAATGTCAACAGCCAGGGCTCCTTTTTGACACTAAATTTATTCCATATTTGTCCTTGTGGCACTTACAGAACGTACCCTACAAAAGCGGAAATGCACTGGAAGGTAGCATAAGAGGACACTTTTTTATCCTGTGTAGTTATTCTGTAGAATTTAAGGATCTAGAGTATAAGATGACCAGAAACATGTTTCCAAAATGTTGTTGCTTTGAGAAGTTATTTGTTTTTAAAAACTCATGTGGAATAAACTGTTAAAAACAAGGGATTTATGGAGATGGGAGTGCTAGAAGAAAATTTTTGCTAGTGTGTACATAAAAGACTTGGGAGCTTTGTAAGGGAATCTGAATTTTATTCCTATAGATTCAATATCACAGTATCTTTGTATTGGTAAGCACCTGATTTATCTGTAAGAAGAGTAGATTGAACACGTCCTGCATCATCCTTCTCTGCTCAACATGTCTGTTCAAAATGGTGCTTTTTTATGTACCTTTTACCAAATGTACTAGTATTATGGGGAAAATGGAACAATCCAGTGTAGCTTTGTTGTTTGTTTAAACAAGTCTTAACTGCTACAATATTAAAAATACAGCAAAATACCACAGCATTAATTGGATTCCAGTGGGGTTTTCTTTTCATTTAACAAAAGTGGATCCCAAAAATTCATATTCGTGTGTTCACTTCAGTTGCATCTTTAGATATCTGTAGTTATTGATGTAATTTAAAATCCCAAAGTCATGTGCTGGCTGAACATTTAAAATCTCCCTCATGGAGGTACACAGGCTGTCTGAAAACCAACTCCAGGGGTATTCCTTCCAGAACATGTTCTTGGAAAAGGTGTGCAATGCTGCTGTGTGTAAGAGGAACCACTTCCTCCTGATTCTGTTAAACGGTGTATGTGTTGAAGTGGGCTGCTATCTGCAAACATTTGTTTGAAATAAAATGGTTAGTCTAAGTTGCCACAAAAGTTTTCATTGCTTTTGCTGCAGCAGATTGACAAGGATGCTTCCTGTACACTTCAATACTGTATTTTAAATCTGTTGCTTTTTTAATATTTGTACCACCACTATCTATTTTATGAGTATAATTCCTTAATAATAATAATAAAATGTATATCCTGCTCCATCTGCAGTCAGGCAGATGGTCCTTTGAAGGGCCTAAATATCCTAAAGCAGTGGTCCCTAAACTTTTTCAGGCTATTGCCCTCTTTTCTCTTGGCTGACAACCCCACCACCTCTGCCCCCCAGGCCTTTTTCTTGATACAGTATTAGGTCTACTGTTCTACTGCAAATTCAAATCAACCAATGTAGCACTTTAAGGTTAAATTCATCTAATTAACTTAAAATTAACATAATCTTATCAGCATAATATTACTTACTATTAAATTGAAGTGGTTTGGGCATGGGACTATGACTCTGGAGAGCAGCGTTCGAATTCTCGCTCAGTTACAGAAACCCACTAGGTGACCTTTGGCAGGTGACACTCTTTCAGCCTCAGAGGATAGCAATGGCAATTGCAAGACGAATTGTGTTGTTCTTAGCATGTTGCACAATGTCCCCACAGTATTTTCTGCCATTTCATCTATTCTTAAGACAAGGCTAGTAGAGGGAGAGAGGGGCAGGAGGGCAGATTGCAAGGAGCGAAAGATCCTAATCGCAGTGAAATTAAGTACCTTGTCTTCTTTCCACCTCCCTCCCCATACCAGTCTTAACCTGAAGCTAGCACAGTGAAAGAGATGGGGAGGGGCATGGCAGAGTAAGGAAGGAGGAAATATCAGAAAAGCAGCAAAATTAAGTGTCTCTTGTTGTCTTCTTCCCATCTCCCCCCTCATCACCAGTCTTAAGCAAGGCTAGTAGAGAGAGAGGTGTGTGTGTGTGTGTGTGTGTGTGTGTGGAGGGAGGGTCAGAGTGGGGAAGGAGGAGGAGATTGCAAATGCAGCAACAACAAGCTGCAAGTTGTCTCTCCCCCCACTCCACATAAGCCCCCAGCACATAAGATCTTCTAGAACCTCTGCTCTGTGCCTTCAGTAAGGGAAATTAGGAGTTCAAACACACCTCCACGTCCTGGCAAGGCTCTCAGATATTAAATGGGATCCTGAATTTCAAAGTTCCTTTTTCCTCCTGCTGCTTTTCTCCCAAAGCCATGTGCTTCTTTCCCTGTCCCAGAATGGAGCCCAAAAGAAATTTTATGTATCCCTCACCCCCCCCCCCCACAATTCCCTGTTGCCCCCCCCTTTCCTCAATACTTCCCTGCTGCACTTTTCCCCCTCTTTGGCCCTGGCGGTTTCCAACATCCCCGGGGAGGTGCTACTGCCCAATTTGGGAATCACTGCTCTGAAGGCTCCAGATCCAAATTAAGCAGGTTCAGCCCTGATTAGAACTTGGAAGAGAGACTTCCAGGGAATACCAAGTGTTGTAGGCCATATTTCAAAGGAACTGGCAATACCATCTGTGAATATTCCTTGCCTAAGAAAAATGTACAAAATTTTCAGGGTTGCCATAAGTCAACAGGCAACTGGAAGGAACACAATTGGTTAAGTTAGCTAGAGCTATTGGGACTTGTGGTTCAACATCTCTAGGGTTATACAATTTCCACTCCGGCCCATTCATAAATCCAGACGTGCTGGTTTGCCTAATACAGATTTATTACACAGTCATCAATACAATTTCCATGTCATGTTTAAGGGAAGAATCCATTTTTAGTAGACCTGTAAAATGTCAGTCCATCAAAATACTGCAAGGTGGTCAGATCTTTTAATGTAAATTTAATTTATGGACTATGACTGCTTAGTGACAATCATCAACACAATAAAAAGGGGGGAAGCATTTTCTAGTGACAAATACTATCTTCCTTTCTGCTTTATAAATCATCGTCATCAGCATATTCATCATTGTCTTCCTCTTCCTTTTTCAGTCAGTTCCTGGGCAAAGGCCTTCCCAGAATAAATTACTCGGCCTTGTAGCGACCCCCACATGACTCTGCCCACTGTTACATTTTTAATTGTTCATGTAATTTTAACCTTAAACTGTTTAATTCTTTTTTAAGGAGGGGATACTTTGTACGAGGGATTATCCAAAGGTTTTAATTATAATGAAGAAGTCATAAAATATTTACATGAAACTTTTTGTACATAATCAGTGTCACTGCCATGCATACTTGTGCAAATATCAAATCTTTGTCTAAAGTAGTTTTCTTTCCACATCAACTTGTATGATGAACAAAATTGAAGCCCGAAGTGTCATAAAGTTCCTCCATTTGAAGGGCAACAACGCACGCTAAATCCATGATGAAATGAAAGCTCTCTGTGGGGATGAAAGCCCATCATATGACACGGTTGTGAGGTGGAAGATCCCTGACAGACGAGCCACAAGCAGGTAAACCCTCAATCAAGGATGATCTTGCCATGGTGAAGAAAGTGGAGGTCATTATCCTCAATGACAGAATATTGACCATGGAAAGAGTGATGGTGGAGACTGGACTAAGTTACGGAACTGCTTGGAGGATTATTCATGAGGAACTGCACATGAATAAGGTGTCTGCACACTGGGTACCTCGCTCGTTGACTCTTCAAAAGCAAACTCGCCATGACTTTTCCCAGAATTTAACTCTGTTGGAGCAGAATGAAGACGATTGTTTTGCTTGTCTCATCACTATGGATGAGTGCTGGGTATACTTCTATGATCTGGAGACCAAAGAAATGAGCAAGGAGTGGAAACATCCATTCTACCCCCCCTCCCAAGAAGGCGAAGGTCCAGAAATCTGTTGGGAAGGTGATGCTGTCCGTTTTTTGGGATAGCCGCGGGGTAATTACCTTCCGAAGGGCGAGACCCTCAACAGCGATTACTACTGCAACCTTCTGGAGAAACTGCGTAATGCACTGAAACATAAACATCGTGGCATGATCAGCATACGGCCCAAGCATCCGTTGTCGCCGCCCTCCGGTTAGGCTATGAACTTTGGCAGCATCCACCTTATTCCCCTGATCTTGCGCCAAGCATCTTCTTCCTCTTTCCTGAGATGAAGAAACCACTTCATGGTCGGCGATTTGACGACAGAGAGGCTTTCGTTTTCGAAGTGGAACAGTGGTTTTTGAGCAAAGCGGACAACTTCTTCAAAGAGGGCTTGAAACAGGTGAAGAAATGCTGGCAAAAATGTGTGTCTCTGCAGGGAGACTATGTGGAGAAGAACTACTTTTGACCAATGCAAGTGACTATTGTATGTTTTTTATTTCATGGTGATAATTAAAACGTTTGGATACCCCCTTGTATATATTATGTATCCTTTTAACATTGTAAGCTGCTTTTATTGTTTTAACAAACAGCGGGGTTGAAATAAAAACTTTATTTATTTATTTATTTCTATTATAGAATGTAACAAAACAAGCAGTTAGTTTAGATTGGGTATGTTAGGTTTGGTATGTTATGTTTAAAAGAAGATTTTTGTACAAAGGAGAAATATGCATTGTTGGAAGGTAATCATAAAGGGCTGGAGAGTCTTTGGAGAACACGCAGCTCATGTCTGAATTTCTTGTGGTCAACACCATTCTTGCTCAACCAGATATATAACAGCCCCCACATGAGAGAAGGCAAAATGCTTTGAAAGTGAAGATCCAGATAGAACTTAATTTTCTCAGGTCATCTTGGGAATGGGAAGAAAATGGATGCCAAAAAGAAAGAAAAGAAATGGCCCACTTATCTTTGGCTCTAACCACCACAGGGTAAGTCCACATTGAGTTACCATCTCTGAATGTGGGGTGATTTTAGTGGATCCCTGATATAAGGGCATAGTCAAGTGTTTGCTTGCACCGACATTGATTTTCTGTACATTAACTATTACTGCAGTTGTCACTGGGTGGTGCAGTTGTATAAGGTCTCTCAGTGTCCGTTTCTCAGCTGAGCAAATATTCGACGTGGTTGTTCAGCGGTTTGACGAAGGAGTCTTGGCTCCTGATCAGAGCAAAGTTTGAGGAAGGGTTGCATGCCAGTATTGCTGTCAGCCTGAGTTTTCTGCATACTTTGTTGGATTCTTCTTTGTTCCAGCTTCCCAAATTAGTATATCTCTTTAGGCAGCATATGTCACACTTGGAGTAGCTTCACCAATCTCAGCATCACAGCTGTATCCTCAGTTTACTAGTTGCAAGACGAGAACAGGTGCTGCTGGCCCAAACATTTAAAATAGAAGCCTGTTTCTTGGATGTAATGTTTGTAATAGCAGGTGACTTTAAAAAAAAAATATCATACCACTTCTGATTTTCTGTTAAAACAAAATGAAATATTTATCCTGAGTCAGTAGGGTTATTAACAGAAACCAGAGTTTGGACAAGTGACTTTTCAAACTACAGTACTTCCCTCAAATTTTTAAACTACAAGCACTTTGGGTGGATTTTGGGAGTTGGAATCCAAAGGGAAATGGTTCTAAATTTGAGAAACACCCCTTTTCATATATAAATCGGTTTCCTGTTGGTGCATTGTCCTAATAGTCGCACTTTTTCTAAGGTTACTCAGTGGAGCCAACTGGAAAACGGACAATTTGATCTGGTTCCAAGCATCTTGATTCTCCAGTGCCTTACTTCTTTCACAAATGTTGGACTTGTAGCCTTTGTCCTCTTGTTGCCATCGCCTACACTTCAACTAACAGGATTCCAGCCATAATGCATAAGCTTTTACATATCTAGAAATGAAGCCAAAACAAACAACAAGGCAAAGCAGGTTTCCCTGCATGGAAAAATAACCCCCACAAGAAACTCCAACTCCCAGAATCCCATCGCCTTGAGCCACACAAAGGTAAATCCTGCGCATGCGCACGCTCTACCGGAAGACAACGTATCAGTGGACTTCCGGTTTAGTTCCCCCCCAGCGCTCAATGGCGGACTGGAGTCAGTTGTGCGCATGCGCTGCTTCCAGGACGGAGAGCGGATGGAGGTGGAGAGCTGCGCAGCCGCCATTTTGTTTGCCTCTTGAGGCCTCGGCGGCCTAGCAGCCTTCACAGGCCCGCGCGGCCCTTCTTTCTATTTCCCCCTCAGGAGGACGGAGGAGGAGGAGGAGGCCCTGACCGGCGGGGCTCCGGGGGCGGCTTCGTCCGCTGCTGCTGCTGCTCCCGCGGAGGCCCGGTTAGTTGCAGGGAGGGAGGGAGGGAGGGAGGGAAGGACTGGGAGGGAGTCTGGGTTCCGTCGAGGGGAATCGCTGTAGGTTTTGCCGGAGGAGCTGCCTTTGGGAAAGGACGGCGGGGATGAGAGCGGACCACGCGGCGCTTCTCTTCGGGCTCTGAAGAAACTACAGCCTCCTCGTCTTCTCGTCTCTTGGTTGGGGAAAGGAAAGGAAGAAGGAAGAAGAGCCTCTAGGCGCCCAGGAAGAAGAGGAGGAGGAGGAGGCGATGGTTCCTCTGGTCTTGAGAGAAGGATCCCTCCCTCCGCGACCCTCCAAGGCCTCCTGACCGGGAAGGACCAGAAGAGGAGGCCCCGCTTTAGAAGTCCTCCAGGGAAGAAGGGAAGGCGCCCCTCGCCGTTGCTCCTCGAACCAGGGACCTCCCTGAAGCGGATGTAGGACGAAAGGGCTTCTTCATAGCTCTTCTGGGGAGACGACTCGCTCCCTCCTTCCATCCGCCCCTTGTACAGTGACTGGAATCTCAGCTTCTGTGCTTCCTCTTTGCAAAGTGCTTCTGTGATTACTGACTCTTCTGGGGAGATGGGCTGCTTCCTGCTTTCCAGAGACACTCCTCATCCTCAGAAATGGGTTGAGATGAAACGCAGGATTCCTTCTTCCAGTCCCCTCCCCAGCCCTTTCTCAAGACTTTCTCAAGAGACCTTTTAGGTTTGCGATCCGGTTTCTGTCTGCTCTCAAGGAAGCCTTGCTGAAGTGAATGAGATTCGTGCCCAACTATGTGGGTTTTAGGTTTCAGCCTAAACATCTCACTTGATGTTGCATATCTTTAGCATTGTTACTCATTTAATAGATTGCTAATGCTGAATCTCACTGGTTTTGGTTTTGCAAGGATACGGAAACCTGGCTTTTTATGGGAGCTGTGGACTTAGCTGCCTGCAGGGATCAGTTTGAACCAAAAGACGTGATACGGCTTTTCAGCAAGGAAGATGAAATAGTTCTTCTATGCTGAATGGTGTGTTTTTATCAGTGCTGTTTTCGGGGAGTGCTCCAGGTGACCAGGAGCATTCAGAATAGTTGTCACTAGTTTTGTAGCATTTGTTGTCATACTTTTGTGTAGTATTACATCGCTGCATTGAGTTTGTGAGTAACCAGTCCTTGCGCATCTCTCTTAAGATCACTGGAAATGTTGCCACTGACCTCCGTGTCATAGAGACCGAGCTCCTTGAAAACTAATGGATTAAACATGTCAAAATAGGGAAGACTTTTTGAGGCTGGTGTTTTTACAATGTCTTTGGCGGGCTGCAGATAGGTTCGTTCTGCCTGACAGAAATGAAGTGTTCAAAGTGACAAGGCTCACAGTCGTTGTTGTTGTTGTTGGTCTTGTTAGTCACAGATAGCTTCAGGTCTGGTAACAATCTTCCAACTAGTATAATGTTTAAATTGAAATACCCCTTTGAGACAAGCCATCATGGTGTAGTTATTTGAGCGTTGGGCTGTGACTCTGGAAACCATGGTTTAAATCCCCGTTCAGCAACAGAAACCCACTGTTGTGTGGCCTTTGGGAAGTCACACACTCTCACCCTCAGAGGATGGCAATGGTAAACCTCTCTGAAGAAACCTGCCAAGAAAACCCCATGAAAGGTCCTTTGGGTCACCATATGTTAGAAATGACTTGAAGGGGCGAACAACAAAGTTGAGAAGGATTAGAGTACAAATGAAGCCGAGTCCAGTATTTCTTTGCTTTATCACAGGTCTACCACATTATGTAAAAAGCCCCTCTTTTCTGATTAAATTACCAACATTTGAACTGTTACACATTTTAAATAATCTATCTGGCATTAGATACCTTTATACATCATTTTATGAAAATTTTCCTTTAGATTATAACTCAATATAAATGTCAAACTCTTTGTCCACATCTTTTCCCATTGCTTCATCTGAATTGGAGGTCCATTGTTTTGAGCCTGTTACCCGTTCCTCTTCTGTATAAAATTTTAACAGCATTTTGTATATTTTAGCAATTAAATATTTGCCATCAGTACAGAACTGAATGTCAAATTCAGATCTAGTTGATTCAAATCCCTGCACATTTGTATCCATTTTAAATCTCCAATTTAACTGTCTATTAAAAAAGTTGAATACCAGTCCCTCAGATTCCCATTCCTCCCAATTTCAATCTACATTGGCTCTTTTCTGTTATGAACAAATTCTTATATGTGAACCATTTCTCTCTTTAAAAATGCTTCTGTAGGAGAACATCAAAAAAGTAACCTAGAATAAAATCTGGTTTTAGATCTGTTCCAGGTCTGCAATAATGATCTAAAACCTACTTTTGTTTTTTCTTAAAATCAAATAATTATGTAATCTTGAATTCAGATTTGAACTCTGATTGTATCAACCTTTCTTTTGTCATGTTTATCCATTCTTTCAGCCATACCATACCATACCATACGCAAAATAATATGTCTTTAATAGACTGGAATGTCCTTTGCTTTCAGATTATCTGATTAGAAGGAATATTTTCTTCTTTTTTCAAAATTCTTGGGCAGGACGTCTTTGAAAAGTATTAATTCCATGTCATCAATATTAAATGTGGTAGTTTGATGTTCCTGAAGTACCAGTTCTCTTGTACTGCTTGCAAAATCAATCATCACATCCCTAGGTAACAACTGATGTGGAATCACAAAGAATCCAGTCTATAAACTCTATTTCCCAAATGAGATATTGCATTTATGTCTTCATTTTGTTTTTCAGGTAGCCCTCTTACTTTCACATATTCCCCACTTTCTTTCAGATCAACTAGAGATACCATCTGATAAAACTTCCCTTTCATCTTCTCAGTGATCTTCTCCAATTTCTGTTTTTTTCTTTTTCTAAACACTCAAGCTGATTCAGGTCTCCAGTCAATTTTTCTAAAGAATTTCTTATATCCTTCAGATAAGAAAAAAACCTCCCTTATTTCTTTAAATGCTTCCACCAGTTGAGCTGTTGGGACAATTGCCTTGCATATTGCTACACCAGTGTTCCTCCTCCCCCTCTGCTCATTATGTCTCTGGTTTGCAGGCAACTTTTTATTCTCTTTTTAAAAAACACTCTAATTTTTAGCAGTCTAATAAAGTTCCATGTAATCAATCCTTTTGCTTATGAGGTGGCACTGTTTAACACAGCTCCAAAACACACTGTAGAAATAATCCTGTTGGAGATCATTTTAATTGTCCTGGCTCATTGCTAGGGAATTGTGGGAACTGTAGCTTTGAGAGACATTTAGCCTTCTCTGTTAAATTGCTCTGATGCCACAATAAACTATAATTCCCAAAATTCTCTATCATTGAGCCACAGCAGTTAAACTGGATTATTTCTGCAGTGTATTTTGGACAACTGTTCACTACAACTCTTGTTCTTGTCTGACTTTGGATTCCAGGGAGGGACAGTACAAAGTCTAAAGTTCATTTTAAGTTCCACTTTCTCTCAAGCTACCTCATGGGAAGATGCCTTATTATAGCTGTATGTTAAGGTAAACAGTATTAGCTCTTTCGTTTCTTACTTTGACTATTTAAAGTCTAATATTCTTCTTTTCACATTTGTTGTTGTGTTAACTGTCCTCGAGTCAATCTGAACTCATGGCGACCCTATGGATGAAACATTTCCAAGATCCTCTGTCCTCCGTTGCTCTGCTTAATTCCTGCAAACGCATACTGTGGCCTTAATATCCATCCATCTGGCATGTGGCCTTCCTCTCCCTACTTCTTTCCATCTTTCCCTGCATTATTGCCTTTTTTAATCAGTCCTTCCTTCTCATGATGTGTCCGAAGTACAACAGCCTCAGTTTGGTCATCTTGGGCTTCCAGAGACCTTTCTGGCTTGATCTGCTCTACGATTCATTTGTCTGTCCTTTTGGTTGTCTGTGGGATCCTCAGCTTTCTTCTCCAGCACCACATCTCAAATTAATGGATTTTCCTCCTATCATCTTTCTTAACTATCCAGCTCTCACATCCGTACATGGTAACAGGAAATACAATAGCTTGTATGATTCTAACTTTTGTGCTCAGTTGTATATCTTTGCATTTTAAAATCTTTTCTAGTTCTTTCATAGCCACCCTCCCCATTCTTAATCTTCTTCTGATTTCCTGGCTGCAGTCCCCATTTCTATCAATGTTTGATTCCAGGTATGGGAATTCTTTTATTATTTCTATTTCTTCATTGTCTCTAGGTTGAACTTGTGAAGGTCCTTGTTGGTCATTTTTTTTTATGTTCATCATTCAGCCTGTTTTTGCACTTTCTTCTTTGATCTTCCTTAGTAGGTGATCAGGTCTGAGAGGTTTTCTGCTAGTACCATGGTATCATCTGCTTATCGTAGATTGTTGATATTCCTTCCTCATATTTTCACTCTCCCTTCTTCTGTTTCCAAGCCTGCTTTTCTTATAATATGTTCTGCATGCAAGGTGAACAGATAGGGTGAAAGGATACAGTGTTGTCTGACCCGTTTGCCAATTGGGAACCATTCTGTTTCTCTGTGTTCTGTTCTGACATTTTCACTTGTAATTGGCGTACAGTAATTCCTGCCTTCTTCCCCATGGATTATAATTGAAATTCTAACAATTTTCCCACCATGGTTTTACTTTATTTTCTCCCATTCATCAATTACTCACAGATTTTATTTCCATAGTAACAGGTTCCATTGGAAGTTGTGCTTTCCATTGGTTAGGTAACTCTTAAACTTCACTTAATTTCTCTCACTTTCCCACAAAGGTCACTTTCAGCACATATACCTCTAAAAGAGTGCTATGGTAGTAGTGGCGGGTCTCCCTGTTCCGCCCCCCCCCCCTTCCTCTGTCCTGGGGTAGGCAATAGACTCCTGTTAACTGCTTCCAAAGCCTTGATAGCTGAGGGACCATTTCTGCCATTCTAAAGGTATCACCAGACTGGCATTCTCCTCCACTGGTGGGTGTTGCCTTGGCTCTTCACCTCATCCAGCATGACCACCATTCTGACCAGAAGTCCTTGGGATTTATTTTTCATACATGGTGATCATTTTTGCGAGGCACAATTCGGTGCTGGCTAACAATTTTCCACTGTCTTTGGAAGGAAAAGGATTTGGAAGAACTAGAGGAATCTTAATTTTATATGAGGCTTCATCTTTCAAGGAATATGAATACTGAAGGGAATTTTGGCATTTCAACAGCCCTTGGATCTCTTGAAGAATAATATGAAAATATTGTAATTTCCTTCTTTCTACAGTAATTTTTAATAGAAAAATATGTTTTCCAAAATGGATACATAGGTGAAGATGCTGCTCAGTTGAAACTTATTATTTTTCATTTTTATATGCCTCTTTGGATTAGCAGTGGATTCCAGCAAAGAACCAACAAGTTTTATTTCTCACTGGTTTGTTAAGGATGGTTAAGGATATCCATGGTTAAGGATATTCCACACTAATGACACTTAAGATGTAAACCTGCTTTTTAGCGATTAATAATGTTTCATTTTCTTTCCACAGTTAAGTTGATTTCACAGACTTTTGTCAGTCCTTCGAAGAAGCAACAGGTAAGTTTCTAGATGCTTAATGCTTCTATTGTCTGAGATTATGGCTTTTTCTCCCAGACTTCTTGCAGGAAAAGGAGAGGTACAATTGAGGTGGGCTGGTCTCCTGGTATAGTGTAATGTTTGTAAATCGAATTGGCTTCATTGTTGTTTGGCTGTGATTAGACATTTTTTTTTCTGTTACAAATTTCTCGTTTTTGATACCAGATGGCAAAAATAGAACAGGAGTTATTTTCTGGTTTAATCTCCATGCAGAATCTCTGATGGATTATTATGTGTTGTGAAAGCTCTCATATACTTTGTCATATATAGTTAGAGTGATGTTGTTGCTTTAATGATTGGGAATGCTGGAAGAACAGTCCAACACTGAGCTGTGATTTGTTAGCAGGTTTACATATTAAACAGGGTTCTTGTGATTCATATGAAGGATTTATTGTTTCCTTTTGTATACTTTAAAGAAGGTGTTTTAAATACTATAGCTTGAAGTATAGCACTTTTCCAGTGTACTTAAGACTTGTT
Source organism: Urosaurus nigricauda (assembly GCA_034509955.1). Taxonomy (NCBI): domain Eukaryota; kingdom Metazoa; phylum Chordata; class Lepidosauria; order Squamata; family Phrynosomatidae; genus Urosaurus; species Urosaurus nigricauda. The sequence goes on along the minus strand of JAOEGL010000004.1, from coordinate 222,374,017 downwards.
GTCATGTATACCTTTTTGTTCACAGGTGGTTTTTGCTGTGAGTTGAAATCAGAATGGCTGTAGTCGTCCGTTTGCAGGGGCTTCCTGTTGTTGCGGGTTCTTCAGATATTCGCCATTTCTTCTCAGGACTGAATATTCCTGATGGAGGTGTACATATCATTGGAGGAGAAAAAGGAGAAGCTTTTATTATATTTGCAACAGATGAAGATGCACGACAAGCAATGAGTTACTCAGGAGGATATATTAAAGATTCACGTATTGAGTTCTTTCTCAGCAGCAAGACAGAAATGCAGAACATAATAGAAAGCAGTAGGAAGAGACTTGATCACAGTAGAAGAGAAAGAGCTGCATCTAGGTGGGCAGGTTCTACTAACTCTGGAGGTGGCATCATTTCAGATTTAGATGTATCTGTAAACAGAAGATTTGGCATATCTACCTATGATTCTGTGAATCCATTAGAGGACAGATTTCATTCAAATGGCTCTCAAAATAGCAATACAGATCTCTCCAAATCAAGTTACAATCAATCCAGGAAAGAATCATCTAAGTCAATTAACCTGTACTTACATATAAGTGGTATGCCTTTCTCTGCAACAGAAGATGACGTAATCACTTTCTTTGCTGGTTTACAAGTGGATGGGGTAATCTTCTTCCAAACCAATGGACGAAATAATGGAGCTGCTGTGGTAAAATTTGCTACACCGAGTGATGCCATGAAGGGGTTGAAGCGTGATAAGGAATATATGGGTGAAAGATTTATAAAAGTACGTAGCTCTAGAAAAGAAACATGGGTTCAGAATGGAGGAAGAGTAAAGGAAAAGGATTACCTTTTCAGTAACGAACAGTTTGCTCGTGACTTGAATAAAAAAAGTTCTTTGTCAAGCAAAGAGCGTACAAGAAGAGACCCAGACTCTTCAAGAAGGCATACCCATTCCAGATCTCCACCAAGAATTAAGACACATACCTGTTCAAGATCTCCACCGACGAGGACTAAGGGGCATACCAGTTCAAGATCTCCTATGAGGAGGGTCATGGTACGGACCCGCTCAAGGTCACCTCTGAGTAGGGTTATGAAACACAGGCATTCGAGGTCCCCTTCACAAAGGATTGTAGCACATGCCAGTTCAAGGTCTCCGAGGAGGGTCATGGCAAAGACCCATTCAAGGTCTCCACCAAGGAGGGTTACAGCACACTCTCGTTCACCTTTCTCTGGTTCAACCCGTTCTCATTCACCTCATAACAAGGAGTATTATATACATGTAAAAAATTTGCCACGTGGTATTGGGAAAAGAGATTTGAGAGCATTCTTTGGAGGGTCAGATATACCTAGCAGTCATATTACATTCCTGAGGTCATACGATAATAAAACACATCAGGATGCAATTGTGATGTTCAGATCGACGCGAGAGTATTGTTCTGCACTAGGGTATCACAAGCATGATCTTCATGGACGACAAATTTTACTTTACACCATTTCCAAAACAGCAATGTTGCAGCTTGCTGGATTTTCTGAAACTAAAAGCTCTCCAGAAAGTCATCACCGTGTCGAGGAGAAAAGTGACCGGGATGGATATTCTGGCCAAAATACGTGTGTGTATGCAAGAAACTTTCAATATGATGTGACGAAAGTTGAAGTCCAGAAGTTTTTTGCAGGATTTGATATTTGTGATAATGATATTCAGTTGCTTTATGATGACAAGGGAATTGGACTGGGAGAAGCATTGGTGAAATTCAGAAGTGAAGATGAAGCCCGGAAAGCTGAAAGTTTAAATCGCCGGCGTTTTTTGGGCACAGAGGTACTCCTGAGATGTATATCTGAGAAGCAAATGCAAGATTTTGGTATTATTTCATCAGTGTCAGAGGAAAAGGTGCAGGATCATCTCCATGGATATGAAAGAGATCAAAATATTTATCATGGAGATTCACAAAGAATGTCTATCCAAGCAAACCTAAATTATCCATCTGATTATAGACATCCATCTAATGATTTTATTTCTTCATATGATCATTTTAGAGGTCCTGCCCCATTTACAGACTATCAAAGTAAAGATATCCATGGACATTTTACAGATGGATGCCTTATGCCAGACTCTAATATCAGTGGTGGTTCAGATCACATCACACTGATTCAGTTACAAAATATACCATTTCGAGCATCACCTAATGAAATTTTGGACTTTTTCCATGGCTACAAGATTGTACCAGGATCTCTTTCTATTCAGCACAATGAACATGGATTGCCTTCTGGTAAAGCTGTTATTGCGCTGGTAAATTATAATGAAGCTATGGCAGCTGTTAATGAACTGAATTACAGGCCAATTGGGGAATGCAAAATTAGGTTAAGCCTGGTATAGATGAGAAGATGCCTATGAGGCATATTAAGAAATGTACATTTCTAATGTAGAAAAATGATTCCCATGTAGAAAAAAATAGTTTGTAAATATTTTTGACTGATTTTAAAATACAGAAAATTTGAACTTGTAGTGTTTTTGGGGCAGCATTAGATTACCTTGGCAGTTCATAAAAATATGACTTTGTATGGACTTTTCTTTTGATCTGGTAGCTGCATGTATACTTATAAGTTGTCTGTGGTTGTTCAATATAGCTGCACCTTCAGAGCTAGACATTGTGCCTCCTGTATATATTAACAGGACCCACAATTTCCTTGGATAATTGACCGTTGTGTTCATGGTTGTTTCAGTATTTTGTTCATGTGAGCTCAACATTTAAAATAAAAATACATAATCTGAAATACGCACAGTTAGCTGTGTGTTGCTTTTCTGTAAAGGTGTACTTTATGAAATTTCAAGAACCAGCACTATATTTTGATACTGAATTTATCCTGTATATGCCCTTGCACTTAGGGAATGTACCCTACACAAGTGGAAATCTATTAGATAGCATAAAGGGATTTTTTTTGGGGGGGGGGGGGAGGCAGTGTGTGGTTCTGTGAAATTCTGGCAGACCAGAAACCTTCTAAAGTATTTTTACTTTGAGAAGTTAATTGTTTTTCCAAGTTAGTGTAGAACAAACTATTTAAAATGGTACGGAAAGGATTAATGGAGATGCGAGTGCCTGGAAAAAAGTTTTGCTAGTGTGTAACAGTAAATAAAAGACTTGGGACCTGTGTAAAGGGAATTTGACTTTTCTTCCAATAGCTTGAATGTCAGAGTATCTTTTATTGGCAAGTACCTGATTGACCTTTAAGAAGACCAGATTGAATGATTTCTGTACAATCCTCCCTGCCCAGCATGTCTGTTTAAAATGGTAAAGAGGTAAAATTCCTTGTGTAACCTCACTTGACAAGAACATGTATCTTTTACCAAGGCTACTAGGAATTGTTGGGGGCAGGACACAACTATGTAGCTTTTCAAAGTAAAAACAAAACTTGTAAACAGGTGTATAATGTTGAGAGGGCTTATTTTTCTCAGCATACCTATTGTTTCAGTATCATTCTAAAATGACTGGTTATTTTCTAATATATCCATGCATATTCTTATGTATTTTTCTGTGAACATTCTAGAATTTGTGCTATTTAAATCAAATTACTCTTTTTTTTGTCTTTTTGAAGTCTTAACTGCCACAGTATTAAAAATACAGTAAAATACCATAGTATTGATAGGTTTCCAGTGGAGCGTACTTTTCATTTAACAAAAGTAGATCCCAAAAATTCATATCCTTGTGATCACTTCAGTTGCACTTTTAGATATCCATAGTTACTGATCTAATTTAAAATTCCAAAATCCTGAGCTGGCTGAACCTTTAAAACGTCCCTTATGCAGGTATATAGATGGTCTGGAAACCAATTCAAGGCGTATTCCCTCCAGAACCTGTTCTTGGAACGGTGTACAATGTTGCTGTGTGTAAGAGGAAGCACTGGTTCTGTTCTACCCTACTCTTGAAGGATGTATGTGATGAAGTATGCTGCTATCTTCACACATTTATGTGAAATAATTAAGTTCCCACAAAAGCTTCCACTGCTTTTGCTGCAGCAGATTGACTGGGCTGCTTCCTGTACTTTTAAAAACTGTACAGTGGTCCCCCGGTTTATGAATACCCCGGCCTACGAAAACCCCGGTCTACGAAAGAGCCGGGGCAGGAAAAACGGAAAAAACCCCGGTTTATGAAAAGAAAGCGGCGGGAAATTCAAATGGTGCGGGGGCTGGTTTAAGGGGCCCCGGTTTACGAACTTTTCGGTTTAAGAAAGGGGTGCTGGAACGAATTAATTTCGTAAAGTGAAAAAAAACCTGGATACTACCCTCCATTCAATCTTGGACTCTGTGCTTCAACATCATCTGTATCGCCACACAATTTCCACCCTTGGTCCACTCATAAACCCAAACTTGCTGATTTGCCTAATGTGGATTTATTACATGGTCATTAATACAACTTTCATTTTCATGTCTAAGGAAAGAATTCATTTTTAGTAGACCTTTAAATTTAATTGGACAGTCTGTGGGCAGAAGTCATTGGGACTACTGTCCTGTCATGGATGGACCACTTCCTGGTCAAGCTAGGATTGAAAGCCAGCACTTATATCCCCCCTGGGGGTGGAGGACCTATTAAGATGGGGGCTGATCTAGACGCCAGCATTGGTACAGGAACTATGAGAGAGGTGTCCAGTGACTCTGTGGACTTGGTTAGAGCGGATAACTTTGAGTCTATAAGTACTGAGGAAGTGGACAAGCTCCTTGGTAGTGTTAGGAAGATGACGTGCCCTCTTGATCCCTGCCCTTCATGGTTGACCACCCAAGGAGGGGATGCAGTGACGACATTACTTCAGTTTGTTATCAATGCATCCCTCAGGGAGGGTAAATTTCCATCTGAGCTTAAGCATGCAGTGGTTAAACCACTGCTGAAAAAACTCTCCCTGGACACCTTGGTAAGAAATAACTACAGGCCGGTCTCTTTATTACCATTCTTGGACAAGGAGAGAGCAGTCGCCATCCAACTCCAAGCCATCTTGGACGAAGCCGATTATCTAGACCCATTTCAAACCAGCTTTATGACTGGATACGGAGTCGAGACAGCCATGGTCACTTTGGCCGATGATCTCTGTCTGGGCATCGATAGGGGAAGTATGACTCTATTGGTGCTCTTGGACATCTCAGCAGCATTTGATACCATTGAACATGGTATCTTAGAATGCCTGAGGGAGTTGGGAATTGGGGGTACTGCGCTCCAGTGGTTCCGTTCCTACCTCTCAGGTAGATTCCAGATGGTGAAGCTGGTAGACAGCTGCTCTCACAAAAGAGAGTTGACATCAGGCATCCCTCAGGGCGCCATTCTGTCTCCCATGCTGTTTAACATTTACGCGAAGCCGCTGGGAGAGGTCAGCCGGAGACATGGGGAGCAGTGTTATCAGTACGCTGATGACATCCAAATTTACTTCTCTATGTCTCCGACTGATGCATTGACCAAGGATGACATCTTGGCTCTGAATGCCTGCCTGGAGTAGGTAATGGGCTGGATGAGGGAAAACAGACTCAGGCTGAATCCAGAGAAAACAGAGGTACTTGTGATAGGTTCTGCCGGCCCGGGAGTGGAGATTCAGCAACCTGTTCTTGATGGGGTCACATTTCCCCTCAAGGACAAAGTACGCAGTTTGGCGTACTCCTGGACTCATCTCTCCGGCTGACTTCTCAGCTGGAGATGACAGCCAGGAGCGCATGGTATCAACTATGGTTGATACGCCAACTGCGTCCCTACATGGGCAAGGAGGACCTTGAAACATTGATACACACACTGGTAACCTCTCGTTTAGATTTCTGCAATGCGCTCTTCATGGGGCTACCTTTGTACCAAGTTCGGAAGCTTCATTTGGTTCAGAATGCGGCGGCCAGGTTACTTACGGGGACACCTAGGATGGAGCACATCACCCCAGTATTAAAATCTTTACAATGGCTACTGATTAACTTCCGGGTGCAATACAAAGTGTTGGTTATTACCTTTAAAGCCCTATATGGCTTGGGCCCGAGTTACTTGAAGGAACGCCTCTCCCTGTATAATCCACCCTGCACACTTAGAACGACAGGGAGGAACCTCCTAGAATTTAAAAATACCAAATTGGTAACAACCTCCCACAAGGCATTGTTTGTCGCCGCCCTGAAGTTGTGGAACAACCTGCTGGAAGAGCTCCGTCACCACCTTTTAAGAAGGCACTTAAGACAGACCTCTTCCGTCGGGCTTATCCACCTGACATGCTGTAATAGTCTACTGATTGTTGGTAAAATTGTGGAAAGAACCTCACCAACCAACCACACTGAAGGATGTTTTTTATTATTGTCTATTTTATTGTTATTATTGTTGTTTATATTCTGATGGTTTTAGGATAATGTTTATAGTATTTGACTGTGTAATACTGTATTTTATTGATTGTTGGAATCCCGCCTCGATCTGATGGAGAGGCGGGAAATAGAAATAATAATAATAATAATAATAATAATAATAATTTATTACTATTATTACTATGAATTGGTGGACTATGATCTCTAAGTAACAAAAATTAACACATAAAAAAGGGAGGGAAAAAGCATTTTCTAGTGAGAAATATTCTCTCCTCCTTGGTGGTTTCTAGTTGCTCCTCTTCATCATTGTCTTCCTCTTTCTCCTTTTTCAACTGATTCCTGGAAATCTTTTATCATAGAATGTATAAGTCAGGATTTTTTGGTAATGAGATTAGAGAAAAAAGAATTAAGATTCAAAAAAGTAGTTAGTTTGGAGTAAGGAAAGCCAGTATATTTAAAACAAGATTTCTGTAGAAAGGAGAAAAATGCATTGTTGGATAGTAATCATATAAAGGGCTGGAGAGCCTTTGGAGAGCATGTACCTTATATATGAATTCCTTGTAGCTCACACCTTTTTTCTCAAGCAAATAAAGAGCAGCCCCTACTTCATAAGAGAAAGCAAAATGGATTGAAAATGAAGATCCAGATCTAACTTGCTCATTTTAGGAAAGGGATGCCAAAAAGAAAAAAAGAGATGGCCTACTTACCTTTGATGGCCTACTTATTTTATCTCTACCCACCCACAGGTTAAGTCCTTGTTGAGTTACTGTTTCTGAATATGTTTGTGTGTGTGGCCCTTCTAAATTCCCATCCCTGCTATAAAAGCATGTTCACACAACACTTTGTATGTCTCTATCCTATATTGTACACACCAAGTAATTATTTGGTATTTCAGTTTACAAGAAACTAAATATTACTATCTATACAACACATACCCACCTACCACCCCTTAAAACAGGATTAAACTATCACAAGTTAAAACAAGACAAATCTAAAAACAGTGCAGCATCTCGAGGTTCAGTGTAGGCAGCCAGGTGTCCATTGGGCGAAAAAGTAGCAAGGCGTCGTCAGGCGAACGGGGGATTAATTACTGTCTGGAAAGGCCTGCCAGAAGAGATGCGTCTTGGTCACTTTTTTTGAAGCTATCCAAGGTTGAAGGTGTATCTCATCCGGCAGGTCATTCCACAGCCTGGGAGCAACAGCAGAAAAGTCCCTCTGGGAGGTCTGCGACAGCCTAGTTTTAGTAGGCTGCAGCAGGTTCCTCCCAGAGGACCGAAGTGTACAGGGGGGGCTCATATGGGAGGAGACGGTCCCTGAGGTAAGTTGGACCCGAGCCGTGTAGGGCTTTAAAGGTCAAAACCAACACCTTGTACTGTGCTTGGAAACTAATCGGCAGCCAGTGGAGAGATTTGAGCACAGGTGTTATATGCTCTCACCTCGATGTACCAGTAACTAATCTGGCTGCCATGTTTTGGACTAATTGAAGTTTCCGGGTTAGGCACAAGGGTATCCCCATGTAGAGCGCATTACAGTAGTCCAAATGTGAGGTAAACCAGCGCATGTACCACAGTCTCCAGGTCCCTCCTCTCCAGGAAAGGGCGCAGCTGGCGTATCAGCTGATAACAGGCACTTCTGACTGTCGCATTCACCTGACTCGTCATGTGAAGTGATGGGTCTAGAAATACCCTCAGACTTCGAACATAGTCCTGTGAGGAGAGTGTGACTCCATCTAGGACTGAGAGTTGTATTCCCCAACCTGTTTTTGGGCCGGTGACTGTCAGTACCTCCGTTTTGTCAGGATTTAGCCTCAATCTATTTTCCCTCATCCAATCATCCAATCCATTACCGCTGCGAAACAGTCATTGAGAGGAGAGACGTCAAAACACTGAACAAAATTCAGGACCAATTAAAGCCCCTGTCTTGGTTATTGAAACATGGAAATCCCATATTTACCCTAATGCTAGGAAAGCTTCTGTATAGCAACTTAGGGAAAAACAATCATGCTGTATCTCTTGATTATTCTTGTGTCTACAGATAACTTTAAGAAAAAAGAGCCAGATTTTATTGGATTCACTACTGTTGGGTATTGGAGGGCAGGGAAGTAACAGTCTATTGTAAGAATTTGTAGATTTACTCATATGAGGAAAGCTGCTTATATACATTTTCAAAAATGCATCCACATATTCTAGTATTGCTAGCATTCTACATTGTACCTGTTGTCACTGAAAAAATTTGGTATTCTTTTTGTGTTTCTAGTTCACAGGACTGTTGAACGTAATTCAGGTATGATTTCCATTTTTGATTAATCTCCTGTCCTCCCAGTAGTGACTAATGGAGGCATCAAATTATGTCACTTGAAAATTAGCATGAAGTACAAATAAAGTCACAGTGGAAGCACAAGCAAGTTTTTTTCTGGATCAACATCAGTAGAGTTGAAACTGGCTGAAGTATGGCTGTTTGCATGAAGCAAGAGTATATTTCTAGTATAACAGGAATTTCAACAGGCCACTGTCTTCAACCCATGCTTGAGGCTAAACTATGGACAAGATGAAGTCAAAATTCTGTGCTCCTTACTCAAACATGATAACACTCGAGCGATAACTGTAAACTGTCTCACCCAAATTACAATATGTGACGGTTCTTCTTTTCAATTGTTAGGAAGATGCATTGCTAGTTTTGTTTTTCCTTTGTAATAAAGAAATAACAGTAGGAGATAGTAATTCAGTATCTTTGACACCCCTTTTATCTCCTTCATGACCTTCTTATGTGTATTGGGATTTTTGGAGAGAAAAGGCAAGTAAAATCTTGAACTAGTCTGTTAGCCTTGTTGAGGGAATTTTACAAGTTCCATTTAGTTGTAATTAAGTTGTAATATTTTTAATAAACGTCTTGGATTTATTCTGTATAACGAGAGTTCTGGGATTTTAAATATTAAAATGCAGTTTTTACAGTCTCCTTAACTAAAACTCAGTAATAAAAACCAACTTATTACACAGGCTTTCGTCCTGAAATGTATAAAATTGTGGTGCACTAGACATACTGTATTAATAATACTGTATTAATTTAAAAGAAGTCCACATGTCTGCTTGCATAACACAGAACACATAGCTGAAATCTTTTCTTGAAAAGGTGTCACATTTTATTTTACCATGATATCCAACGTAGTCACTAAAGTATAGCACTGTCTGGTGTCTTTTGTATGCACTACCCTTAACAAACAAACGAACCGTCTAATCTATAAGATAGTATGTACAGCACTGTGTAAATTTACAGCGCTATATAAATAAAGGTTAATAATAATCATCATAATAATAACAGTGATTGGTTCAAAACTAGCTGAAAGACAGGGATGTGTCTGTCTATTATACGTTACTTGAAGAACTCTGGTGGACTCTGCCCCGCTAAAAGACATAATAGGCTATTATAAAAGAATAGACTGAACCTCTAAGAATGGTGTGAGGAAGTCTAAAGCCCAGAATGAGCCATGGGCTTTTGAGGGATGTGAAGAACAGCATGTTGTCAAAACTGGAGTACAAAGCCGGTCCAAGTCTGACCCAAGAAACAAGATGGAAATCAGAAGCAGTTGTCCAGGGGTTTGGACAATACAATACAGAGCATCACAGTTTATTTAACTGTTCTTGCATCAATCAAGAGTGACTGGGCAGGGTTCCCCAACACAGTACTTCTGACTGGTAAGGTAGAACAATGGGATTCTCTCATGATTCCTGGCTAATTACATATGAACTGAGTGAATTCAAGTCCTCAGGGCCAAGTGACTTGGAACCAGGCAAGTTTTGAGAACAGATTGTCTCTGAGTCTCTTGAAAGGGATATGTTGATTACTAGCAGTTTGCATTGGCTTACCAACACTAAATCATGCCAGACTGGTTTTGGAGATCGTGGGAACCCCACAGACAAAATGTCTTGATTTCACAAAGTGATTTCTGCAGTGGTGGAATGTGAGTGGGGCATGGGTTGAATCATGACTGAATTTGCAGGTGGAAGGAAAAATGGGAGAGTCACCTCTAGTATGGATATTTTTGTCACTTCACATGCAAATTTTAAACATAAAAATCAGATCCTAGACACTATGTTTACAGTGTTCTGAGTATGATCTATTCCGTCCAGCTGGTGTTATGTCTATGCTGGCCTTGCCAATATTTCAGAACAGTGGTTCTACTCGTATGAAATTCACAACGGAATCTTCTGTTAGATGTTGCATTACACACCCAATACCAGACATGCTCTTATTTCTAAAACTGGAGCTACTAGCTCTAAGTGCACTTGTTAATTCAGTTGAAAAAAATCCACATGGGTGGATTGAAAATTAGCTTTCTTCTGTACTTGGCATTTTTAAATGACACTTTTCAAACTAAAAGGCACCCTTTTTGAGTACCACTGAATTAAAATACTTAAAGAGTATACCCTGTTCCTGCATCCACGATACTGAAATAATCCGATCTGGGGCCATTTTAAACTCTGATGGCTCAATGCTGTGGAAGTCTGGGAAATGTATTGTTGCAGCACCAGAGCGGAGCTACAGTTCCCAGAATTCCATAGCATTGAGCCAACGCAGTTAAAGTGGCATCAGACCAGATGCAGCCTGTGTGACAGAGAGAGAGGGGGGGGTGCACCTTCCATTAGGCTGAGCTGTATCTGCAGCTATGTGGGCTACTTCTGAGAAAGAAGGGCCCAAAACACACTGCAGAAATAATCCAGTTTGAGACTGCTTTAACTGCTAGAGAATCATGGGAATTGTAGTTTATTGTGGCCCCAGAGTTCTCACACAGAGGAGGCTAAATGTCTCACAAAACTACAGTTCCCAGGATCTCCTACCATTGAGCCAGGGCAGTGAAAGCGGTCTCAAACTGGGTTATTTCTGCAGTGTGTTTTGAACCAAGGGGGCCAAAGCATCCAAGGCCATCTCTGCTCGCTGGGCTTGCTTTGAATTGTGGAGGAGGAGAGGCAGAGAAGGTGGTGGGAGAGTCAAGGGATGTCAGCCAGAAAAAGGAGACAGGAAGGGCCAAGGTGTGTTTCTCCTCCTCCTCCGTTTTCTCCCAATCAGTGATGCTCAGGCGAGGCTTCCAGGGGACCATCCAAGCCTCTCTCCAGCTTCCTGAGCCTCGCAGAAGAAGGAACACCAGTTTAGGGAAGGTCTAGCAGCAGAGTTGCACTGGAGGACCTAGAGATTCCTAAAGAGAACACTCCACTAGGCCTTTGTAGCTCCTCCAGCGCAATTCTATGGTCAATGTCTGGTAGATGTTGACCACAGAGTTGCACTGGAGGACCTAGAGATTCCTAGAGAGGTGTTCTCTCTGATAATATAGTGGTTTTGTTATTTGTGGTTTTTCCACATTCATGGGGGTCCTCTGAGCTTAACAAATGTGGAGGGATGAGTGTAGTTTATTCATCAATGCCCTTAAACTGAAATCTCTTTAATATTACGTATATGGGATATTTGGTATTTGGTATTCAAGCATGTATGCCAGCGTGACATAGTGGGTTGAAACCTGGAATATGACTCTGAGACCAAGATTTGAATCCCAGCTCGGACATGTCAACCCACTGAATTACTTTGGGCCAGTCACACACTCTCAGCCTCAAAGGATGGGCATGCCCAGAAACATGCCTAAGAAAACCGCATTATATGAAACGAATCTCCTCACCTACAGGCTAGTTTCCAATGCCTTTGTTCACTGATGACCATCGTTATAACTAGACTTGCAACTTTATTTCCATACACAAAGGATTTTGAATTTGGACTGACGCTCTCACACACTAATGGCATATATTATGTACGAGGGGGTATCCAAAAGTTTTAATTATCACCGTTAAAAAAATTTGACGGAAGGTTTGTCTTGATTTGTAGTTGTTAATTTATCTCTGTGTAATAACCATCCAGACTGACACATTTTCCCCAGCATTTCTTGAACCTCCGAATACAGTTATTGTAGAAGTCTGCAGATTGTGTCTTACAAGGATTTTACACTTTAGTCACTTCTGGCACAGCCTGTCACAAAAATAAAGGATGCAATGAGATGATTTTCTCAATATCTTGCACTTAGGGACCAATGACGACACTGACAAAATTTCATCAATATGCCATAATAACCTCCGGGTGATAATTATTACTCTATGATACTCCCTCATAAGGTATCCAGAGGATCAAGAAAGGCTGGGGAAAATGTGCAAATTTGGATGGTGACTACATAGAAATAAGTTAACAACTACAAATCGAAACAAACTTTCTCTCAAAATTTTAAAAAGGTGACAATTAAAACTTTAGGATACTCCCTCGTAGGTCTGTCTGTCTATGGCTTTCCACACCACTAAATGCATCTGAGGAAGTAGACTGAAGTCTACGAAAGCTCTTGCTGCCAATTTCTTCCTTTCAGTTATTCTCAAAAGTGCTACAAGATCTCTCTACATACTGCTTCTATAGACTAACATGGCTATATCTTTGAATTCCAGTAATCAGTTTATAACATGCCACATTTGACAGGTTTGTTCATATGCATGTCATTTACTTCTCTACAAGCTTCTCTAAACCTGTTCCAACTTGTCTATATCCTTCTTAAGAAGAGGCATTCAGAACTGAATGCAGTACTCTAGATGGTGCCTGATCAGCACAGGATATAATGCTGGTCAGCTCTCATTTAGACTATTGCTTTCAACTCGGAAACTATGCCTCTGTTAATGTAGGCTAAAATAGCATTTGCCCTTGTTGCTGCAGCATCACATTGCAGGCTCATGTTCAAATTATGATCAACAGTAATCCTGAAGTCCTTTTTGCATGTAGTACTGCTGAGCCATGTATCCCCCATCCTATCCCCCCCCCCCCAATTTTGCAATGTGTGAGCCTCCTCTTCCATTTTTGTGTCATCTGAAAACTCGGTAAGGATTCCCTCCATCCGACTTCCAAGTCACTGATAAAAATGTTGAGGAGTAACGGACCTAGGAAAGAACCCTGAGGAACTCAAAACCTCATCCCAGTTGCATACTTCTTCCAGTCTGAAGCATAGTCATGATTTTTTCAACAAGGTTTTCCAACCAGTTACAGATGTATCTGACAGTGTTCCCATCAATTCCATGACTGATGGCTTTAACTTTGGAGTAACAAAAACACAGATTGGATTTATCCCAAAATAGACGGATCTGAAAGTTGGCTGGGAGCATGGCAGGAGATAGGTAGGAAGTGTTGGCTCACTTGTTTTGCCTTTTTCCTAGTGTGAGAGGATACATGGAGAACCTGGAGGAATGGAGCAGATATGAAAATATGGTAGCCCTAAATACAATGCAGTGTATGTTGGATGTGTTAACAGCAGGTAAGCTTATACAGTACCTGCAGCTACTGACTCCCAGTGTTTGAGTGAATCAAGAGATCCTCTATGAATCCCACAATAATAGAACTCTCTTCTTTTAGAAATTTTGTCAAAAGTTGAATCTGGACATTTCCCTGAAGGCTTGCAAGGCCACACTATTTGAATTAATTTTGTATGTTGTGAGGGATGTGAACAGTTGATAGACTCCATGTCCTTTATGGTTTATTCAAGTTTATTTTATGATTTATTTAAGTTTGTTTTATAATTCTTTTATTAATCTTGGTCACTGAGTGAACCCCCCTCCTCGCCAACAAAACCCACTACATATAGGGAGAGAATAAACAGAGAACCAGGAAAGAGAAATGATTTCACTTTTCCTAAATTCAAATGGGAATAGGTCTCAAGTATTCTCCATTCTCAGTCCCAGGGACAGATGGCAGATGGCTGGCTCACAAAATCTTGAAATATTGCTTTTAATTTACTGACCTTAATAGTTCTTCCTTTTCAAAAATACATATTAATGCAAAAGTATAGCCTTAATTTTATTCTTAATTATCAGAGTACATCATTTCAGTACCTAAAAACTGTACAGATGGAAAATGTTAGCCTGTAGTCAGTGACAATTAGAAAATTATGAATTAATTGAAAGCAACAAATCAGAACTCCCATTAAGCAGCGTGTGTGTTAGTGAGCAGTGGGCCAGGGTGGGTGAGAGTATTCTTTGCAGGTATTTTGTTATGCCACCAGATACCATAATGATAGAGTATGATGTCTTCATTAATGAATGCTATTATTTTATGTGCTTCGAACAGAGAACTCTTCCATACGTGTGTTTAATAAGACACAGCAAGATTTTCATAAGGAAGCATAAGTTTAAATGATAGGGAACATTATTGCAAACTACATCTGGAGCATTTAGAAGGTTTGCAATGGAAAACATTTGAGACATTTGGCTCTTCAGACATTTTAGCCTACAGTCCCCATGAACTCCACCCAGTACAGTCAAATGTAAGGGATTATGGGAATCATCTAAGACATCTGTAGGATCTTAGTTTCCCTCATCCATTTCCTTATAGGCCATTGTAAGTATTACTCACATAATCATCTAAGTGCTGGTGCTCATTTTGACAGTTCTTGTAGACAGGCCCTGAAGAAAATTTCAACAGAAACAAAAAAGTTTTAGCAGTTTCCCTCTTTATTGGGAGCAGGCATTTTGTAAAGTCAATGGCTCTTTGTTGCAGTTTGTTGTTAACTGCACTTGAATTGGCCCCGACTAATGACAAATGTGTGGATGAGACATCTCCAAGCTCCCCTGTCCTCTACTGCTCTTAAGTTTTGCAGATTCAGCCTTGTGACCTCTTTGATTGAGTCTAGCCCTCTGGTTTGTGGTCTTCCTCTCTTTCTATTGCCTTTTTTCTAATGACTCATGCCTTCTTGTGATGTGGCCAAAGTACAACAGCCTAAATTTTGTCATCACAGCTTCCAAGGAGCTTGATCTGTTCTAGCAACAGCAATAGCAGTTTCATTTATATACTGCTTCATACCACACTGAGCAATCTCTAAGCAGTTTCCATCTGAAAGCTAATTTTCCCCAGCAAACTAGTTACTCATTTTAGTGACCTTGGAAGGATGCAAGGTTGAGTTGACCCTGAGCTCCTGGCTGGGATTGAACTCACAACCTTGTGGCTTGTGAGTGAGTGGGTGCAGTACTGGCATTTAATCATTGCACCACCAGGGCTTCTGTTCTAGGACCCATTTGTTTATCTTTTCTTCAGCAACTCATCTAAAATGAGTTGACTGTCTTCTTATTGGCTTTCTTCAATGTCCGGCTTTTGCATCTATATGTGGTGATGGGGAGTACAATGGATGATTCTCACTTTAGTGCTCATTTGTAACACTTTAGGATCTTATCTAGTTCTTTCATAACTGCCCTTCCCATTCCTAGTCTTCTTATTTCTTGGCTGTTCTGATCAACGTTGGATCCTAGGTATGGGACATTAAAGACCAAACCATCTCGCAGTTTGTGGGAATCGGCTGGAGAGAGAGATATTGTTGCTGGGAAAATCCCTCCCCCACAAGTTACTGTGAAGATTGCCAATAAACCCAGAGCAAAATGGAAAGCCTAAAAGGGCTGGTGAGTGATGGCAGTTTCCCTGTTAATCTAAAGCAGCGATTTCCAAAGCGAGTGGTAACCTCACTGAGGGTGGTGGAAGGATCTGGGGGGGGGGGCATTGTGGGAAAGGGAGTGGTAGCAGCAGGGAGGGGGCTTTTAGTCAAAGCATTGGCATGCAAGAAAGACAAGGGGAACCAGTAGCCTTTAGGGCCATGGTAGGGATAAGGTTTACATGAAACTTTTTCAGGGTCCCTTAAAATTACTGCAGAACCTGGCTGATCATTTTGTGTGGTGCCATCTGCCTGCACGAACTCTCTCTCTCTTAGCCATGTCTTTCACTAATAGTGGTGACAGCAGTGTGGAAAGTCTTGTGAGGCTTGGGCACAGGGCATCCCTTCTGTGACTCAGAGTGCCACTATTTAGGGAGAGATCAACTGACTCGGGGGAGAAGTTAAGAAGTTAAGTTAAGAGCATGTGGCAGCAGGGGAAAAGCAGCAGCAAAAATGAGCTTTCAAATTTAGGACCATGCTTAAGCTCCCTTTTGCTGATGCTTCTGCTTCGCTGCCATGTGCTCTAACTCCTTGCTTCAGTCAGTCAATTTGTTCCCAAATGGCACTGCTCTGGCCCACAGAAATAGGCTGGCCATATTTCCTTGCGACAAAAACAGGCCACTGGGATGGCAAAAACAGGATGGGGTTATGTAATCCATATTTATGAGAAAGTGATATGATAAAGGTTTTATTACATGGACATATTGAGCTAACAATAATTCTTCAGCGACAGAACTCATACAAAAATTTAGGCAGAGATCGAAGGGACTGTATTTCATCACAATTGTATCATGAATATTTATCTGATGAAGTAATCTTACACAGAAAATTTTGGTCTTTCAACACTTTATTATAAAACTTCTCACATTCCATGACACAATTTTTTTGACAACCACAATTTCAAGGGATCTTCAAACTATTTTCACAACGTAACAGGGCATTTTTCTTGAAAATGGGACAAAATTGACATTTATATTAAAATAACAGGGTGGTTTGGAAATATGGAAAAATGGTACTGTTACATTTAAAAATGTACACATGGTCAGTCTACATAGAATCATAGAATCATAGAAATTTAGAGTTGGAAGAGACCACAAGGGCCATCCAGTCCAACCCCCTGCCGTGCAGGAACTTCCATTCAAAGCATCCCCGAGAGATGGCCATCCAGCCTCTGTTTAAAGACCTCCAAAGAAGGAGACTCCACCACACTTCGAGGGAGTGTGTTCCACTGTCGAACAGCTCTTACTGTCAGGAAGTTCCTCCTAATGTTGAGGTGGAATCTTTTTTCCTGCAGTTTGCATCCATTGTTCCGAGTCCTGTTCTCTGGAGCAGCAGAAAACAAGCTTGCTCCCTCCTCAATGTGACATCCCTTCAAATATTTAAACAGGGCTATCATATCACCTCTTAACCTTCTCTTCTCCAGGCTGAACATCCCCAGTTCCCTAAGGCGTTCTTCATGGGGCAAGGTTTCCAGACCCTTCACCATTTTAGTCGCCCTCCTTTGGACCTGCTCCTGTTTCTCCACATCCTTTTTGAATTGTGGTGCCCAGAACTGGACACAGTATTCCAGGTGGGGCCTGACCAATGCAGAATAGAGTGGCACTATTACTTCCCTTGATCTAGACACTATACTTCTATTGATGCAACCTAAAATTGAAATGATGTCTTTCACCCATGCCTCATGTGAGTTTCCCAACTACCACCACCACTACTAATGAAATATTAATGAAAAGCCGCCTTGATTGATCTCAAAGGGGCAGGGTATAAATATTTTTTTTCTATTATTTTTATAATATCAGGTAAGAACGTGAGCTTGTGCAGGCAGATGGAGAGCGGGAGACACAAAGTGATCAGTGAGATTGCATGGCAGTTTTAAGGGACCCTGAAAAGAGATGTTTCACGCGACCTTCATTCCCACCATGGTCCTAAAGGCCTCTGATTCTGCTTGTCTTTCTTGTGTGCCTCTATTTTGATTGAAGGCCCTTCCACTTCCTTTTCCCTTCCCATTAGATGTTTCCACCATTTCTGGAGGGCATACTGCCCATTTGCAAATCACTGGTCAAACTGTTAGACCATATTGTTTCAAGGGGAAGAGGAGCCAAATGCAACTTGCCTCTAAGTAGAAATGATGGTATGGTCATTATCCTCACATCTCCCTACTCTGCCATCTGACTGAATGGTCCCCATCAGATATCAGAGGAAGGTTGGAGGAGATTTAAGGACATTGCTAACTTCCAAGACTGTACTGGCACACAGTGATGTTATCCATAGATGTGTGTGTGTGTAAAATGAGGGCATTGTCCCTCCATATGAGAATTCTTCCCACCGTAATGAGATTTTCCTTCAGTCCCCATGAGAGTGCGACAGTGAAAGATTGTTCATGCCCATACCTATTAGAGCCCCTGTGGTGTAGTATTCTGAGCATAGGACTAAGTCTCTGGAGATTGTGATTCAGTTCCTTGCCTGGCCATGAAAACTCATTGGGTGACCTTGGACAAACCACACTCTCTCAGCTCCACAAAAGCTATTGATAGGGTCACCTTAGGTGACTTGAAGCACATAAACAGCAACAACAGATCTATTTTCTTTGTTGTGTTTGCATTCCTTTGTTCACTTTGCCTGTCCCTTTATTTTGGATGCCTAAAGTCCATTTCTTAAATTTTCAGCTGACATTTTAAATTACTTTATTGCTAGAAATTTGGGGAGTAATCGAAAATGTCATGGGGACGGGGGAGAAGAGAAGAGAAAATTCTTACTTTCAGAGGGGGCAATGCCTTTATTTTGCCTAACTCCCAACATACCGTGGCTATTACCAGTAGCAGATATATTTTACTTGTGAATGTACACACAGCCTTGCCCTGCAAACTATGGTATTCTGTTCACAGCAAGGAATGCTGCATTTTGGTGAGTGCTGTTCTTGTCTTGTGTTCTGAATGAGTTTTATTCAGTGGAGAGCACATGGTGAATCTTTCATGTATTATTCATCTCTCTGTCCTCTCTGAAACCAGTTTTCTTTCCTGCAAAAATGAGCTATTCTGCCCACTCTTCCATTTTAAGTACCAATTGTATATTTCAGAAGCCTTGTCAAGGAGACTCATATGTTTGTGATTTGAAGGTCCATTTAACTACCTTTTCTCTGTTTGGAAATCATTATATTTCATTTCCAGCAACAATTACATTTGGATTAATTCATGAAGGAGTTTCTTAAAAAGAATGACCT
This sequence comes from Urosaurus nigricauda, assembly GCA_034509955.1. Lineage (NCBI taxonomy): Eukaryota > Metazoa > Chordata > Lepidosauria > Squamata > Phrynosomatidae > Urosaurus > Urosaurus nigricauda. The sequence goes on along the minus strand of JAOEGL010000004.1, from coordinate 222,355,026 downwards.
GTATCCAATTATGTAATTGGTGGTTGCATATATTCAGAGTTAGTACCACAATGGTATCCCTTACAGTTTTCCTTGCATAATGATTTTCACAAAGTGGTTGCACAAGTAATTCTGCATGAGATAGTACAATGGGTGACACATGTCTTGTGCAGCTGCTTTGCACAATTGCATGTGCAAAGATGCAATCCAGGACAATTGCACGTATGAGGATTTTAACCCTGCTAGCTTTAAAGCATGGGCATATATTTATGTATATGAGAGGTATGTAGGACTTCTAGTTTTTCTGAAAATTTTCAATATTGCTATCAATCATTTCACTAGTACATTCCTTCCAAATATATGTCCCTATATCCAATCATTTTTTAAAGTCAGGAATCCTCCATGGGGAGATGTATATCTGGCACACAGCTACATGTCTCCAGTTATGTTTCCTGGAGCTTCCCTCCACAAACTCATCTTTTACGTTATGCGGCCCCCATGACATGGAAATTTCTGTACTTCTGGAAAGTAGAAGAATCATTGATAAACCTTCTAGCTATTTTCCAGTAGATGGACATTCTGAGAAGGCATCTGCATGAACTTCTAGGGATCCTTGGGAGCTCTCTGCAGATGACATCCTTGAAGCATGTGCATCAACAGTGAAATAGCTGCACATGCTTTATTGGATTCCCCTGCTTTACCAGTGATTTAGAAATGGCCATGTTGGATGGGTTGTGTTGCTTAAAAGGTGGATGGAGCAGAGATTTGGGCTGTTGTGTGATCAGTAAAGAAATACAACTTTTGCATCAATGAAAAAGTGGTTTATGATAGCATACATTGGATGTACTGGCTAATTCATCAGTTTTGAAAAATTACATGATGATCATTGTAGTAGTAGTTGTTGTTGTTGTTGTTGTTGTGTGCCTCCAAGTTATTACTGACTCTGTGACAGAATTTTCTTGTCAAGCTCTTTTTTTTTTGGCCTTTTTAAAATTCTTCTGAGGCTGAGAGTGTGTGACTTGCCTAAGGTTACTCAGTGGGTTTCCATGGCTGAACAGTGATTTGAACCCTAGTCTTGTAGTTCAATGCTTAAATCAATCCACTACATTGCATAATCCACACCTTCATAGACAAATTGAATTTTGAATAAATAGACTATTGGGTATGTGACATGATAAATGGCATGGTATAGTTTTATTTGTTCATTTGAAAAAAAGCTCCACCTTTCTATAAACAAATGTACATACAGATATTAGGTGAGATCTTACACCAGATGTTGTATACACCAGATAATGTATACCTTTATGATGGCAAAGCTGTGTTGCTGACATGACATGCAGACCTTTTAGGTAATTGCAGTGATGCACAGCCGGACACCCTACAGCATGTTCTGTTGTGAAACGGGGGCTCACACAGTGCACAACACATGCCAATTTGAAACATGTCCCATTGTGCATTGGGACTGTTATGCAATGGCCACACTGCTGTTGGCACACAATTGTCCCAGAGGCATAGTTACGTCTCTGCTTCCCTCCTGAAATTATGCATTATTGTGGCTCACCTTTGCTTGATCATAATTCATTTTATGATGAAGTAAAATACCTAACAGGATGGCAGCCTTCATGATAAAATACAGAATCAGATCATGAAATAATAAATTGGTTACTCTACATTAACCATGGCTCTTCTGGAGCAATATTTGAATTTTTAAAAACCTTTACTTGAGTCACTGTTGAAGAGGCTGAAGTGTCTGCTTGCACTGACATTTATTTTCTGTACATTAAATACATTAAGTGCCACTGGGTGGTGCTGTTGTATAAGGTCTCTCAACGCCTGCTTCTCAGCTGAACAAATATTCGACATGGTTGTGTTGGTTCAGCTTTTCAGGAAAGGGGTCTTGGCTTCTGATCAGAGCCAAGTTTGAAAAATAGTTGCATGCCGGTGTTGCTGTCAGCCTGCATTTTCTGCATACTTTGTTAGACTCTTCTTTGTTCCAGCTTCCCAAACTAGTATATCTCTTTAGGCAATATCTGTCACATTTGCAGTAGCCTCACCAATCTCAGCATCACAGCTGTATCCTCAATTTACTAGATGCAAGACCTAGAACAGATGCTACTGGTCCAAACATTTAAAATACAAGCCTGCAGTTTGTTTCTTGGATGTAATGTTTGTAATAGCAGCTGTCTTATTTTTTTTAAAAATCATACCACTTTTGTTTTTCTCTTAATATAAAATTACATTGTGAATATTTATCCCTAGTCAATTTGGTTATTAACAGAAATCAGAGCTTAGACAAGTGAATTTTAAACGACACCACTCAGAATTTTAAATTACAACTCCTGTGATTTTGGGAATTGTAATCCAAAGGGAAATGGTTCCAAACTCTGGGAGAAACATCCTTTGCATATATAAACTGATACCCTATTGGTGCATTATCCTAGTGGTTGCACATTTTTAGGGTTGCTCAGTGTTGTAAAGGAAATCAGACAATATCTGCTGGCTCCAAGCATCTTGTTTCTCCAATGTTTACTTCTTTCACAAATGTTATACAATCTGCCCTCCATATCCACAGATTTTTATCCATGGATTCCACCCTCTGTAGATTAAAAATATTTTTTAAAAATGTAAACTACATAAAGCAAACCTTTTTTTGCCATTTTATTTAAGAGACACTATTTTACTACTCTGTTGTATATAATGAATCTTGTGCATCCACAGATTTTGGTATCCATGGGGATGCTGGAACCAAGCCCCAGTGGCTACCAAGGGTCCACTGTCCTTGCAACCTTTTCCCTGTTGCTGCTACCAACTACACTGTCATAATGTGTAAGCTCTTGCATATCTTCAGATGTAGAAATGTAGCCAAAACAAACAGCAAGGCAAAGCAGGTTTCCCTGCATGGAAAATAGTCTGTAAAAGTGAGTTAACATATGAGTGATTCACTATATGTGATTCATGATTCACTATACTGTTTTTCTATACTATATTTCAAAACCCACTATCAAAAATGAAGTCCTTTGAATTCCTCTTATTCTGAATCCAAGTCAGTATACTCACTTCATTTTTATTTCCCTTTCTGAGATATATTTCTTTCTGAGATCCTTCTAGATTTATCCATTCTGATCCATGTGTATCCACCCTGGCCCATGGCACTTTAAAGCCAGTTATTGCACATAAGAGTTTATCAGACAACGGAAATTGGAAGTATAATCCAATGGCAATCCGAATGCAATCATGGCATTTCACATTATTGCTTATGAGTGTATCTCAGGCAATTTTGGTCAAAAGGGAAGTCATTCCAAATGCAATCGTGGGTTTTACTTTATTGTGTATTAGAGTATCTCATGCAATTTCAGGCAATGGGACGTCATTTTCAGGCAATGGGAAATCATTCGGAACGCATTCCGAATGCAATTAGAATTCACATAAATTCGCTAAACTAGCGAATTTACGTGAATTCGAATTGGCTCCATTCAAAATAGATGGAAATTCCTCCCATCTGATAAACTCCACAGTGTACCAAGCCGGTAATGGATGAAGAAAAACAGACTAAAGCTGAATCCAGACAAGACAGAGGTATTCTTTGTAGGGAGCCCTAATCCAGGTATGGAGATATGTCAGCTGGTCCTGAATGAGGTCACACTTCCCCTAAAGGATGGTGTTCGCAGCTTGGGAATGCTCCTGGATTCGCCCCTACAGATGTCATCCCAGATAGATGCGACAGCCAGGAGTGCTTGTTATCAGCTGCAGCCTTTCCTGGAACTGGGGGATCTGAAAACTGTGGTACATGCACTGGTAATCTCATGACTTGACTTCTGTAATGAGCTGTACATGGGTTATATATAGACTATATAACACTGATTCTAAAATCTCTTCACTAGTTGCCTATTAGTTTCCAGGCATAGTACAAGGTGTTGGTAATGACCTTTAAAGCTCTACATGGCTTATTGGTGGGAATGCCTCCTTCCATATAATCCGCCCCACACGCTTAGGTCCTCTGGGCAAAATTTATTACAGCCAATGAAGACCAGGCCAATGGCAGTTACCCAGAGGGCCTTTTCATCTGCTGCTCCTAAATTGTGGAATGGCCTGTCGGAGGAGATCCGACATATTAGGGAATGCCTCTCCCTATAACGGGTGAGAGAAAAAATCCTTCAATGTAGTCGATTATTCTTCCAGATGTTTTACTGTTGTTTATTTTTATTGTTAGTATTGTTGTTAATGCTGTGACAGTTTTAGGATAATGATTATAATATTTGATTGTGTACTATTGTATTTTATTGATTGCTGGAATCCCGCCTCGATCCGATGGAGAGATGAGAAATAGAAATAATAATAATAATAATAATAATAATAATTATTATTATTATTTTACCAACCTTTACAGCTTTAAAAAGGCTGTCAAGACAGATCTCTTTCAACAGGCCTTCCCTGATTAACCCATGTTTGCCCATGATTTCCTGCTCTGTTATGATGGTTTTTAATGATTAATGGTTTTAACTGTATTTATAGTTTTATTATATTATAATTATGTGGTTTATATTATGAAGGGGGATAATTGTTATTGTATGCTACGCTGCCTCGGTCCTAGGAAGAGGTGGGATAAAATGATGATGATGATGATGATGATGATGATGATGCCATGCCTTGTTACTTCCATTGTGACCTTTCAACTCCTTATATGGAAAACTTTAACCCCCACCTTGCATCTTGATCTACCTGTGTTACTGTTAGTACAAATGGTTCAAGTGCCAGGGGGTTGAGGTATTAACCAAGCATTCATTTCCTCTGTAGAATATTAGTGGTAAAATAACATGTATGGTTTGCCCTTGATTACTGCTGTCAAACTAATTTTTCATAAGCAGAAAACTTATAATGGAGGACACCTACATTGCATAGCAGTTTGCTGTGTGCATGTCATAATTCTGTGAAATGAATAAATAAATGTCCTTATTTATGGCCAAATGTATATACATGTGAATTAGGACATGTTGTAAAATAGTGAAATACAGCAATGCAAAATGAATGGAAGATTAACTTAAACAGAAACATTCTGGACTGATTTTCTTTTCTTTCTTTTCTTTTCTTTTTTAAAAATCTTCCTTGTGGATGTGATAAGACTTCTTGAATGGAACAAATAGCAAGATATTTATTCCTGTTCCATTTCTCTTTCAAAACCATTAATATTATATTGGCCTTACAATGAAACATACTAATTTAAATATTTGAATCTGGGAAACAAAGCTGTAGCCTTGAAACCCTACAACATACAAATGTTGTAGATGCTTAAATGAGTGGACATTGTGGGTATCAATTGATACCCACAGAACAGCATCTTTATTTCAGTTGTAGCTCCTGCAGCACAATTCATAATAGTCACACTTCATTTCTAAATTAAATGACTTAATGGACATAAGTGTGCTTAATTTTGTGTTTGATTTAGACCAGCTTGTTAAAGATATATTGGTGGAACAAGTTCATTCATCTGTTTCTAGAGGGCAGCAAAAGACTGCATTTCACGATAGACACTCAGCTTTTGTAAAGCTACCCTCTTGGAGGAGTTATTCTGCCCACCCTGCTACAGTAATATTGTGCATGTAGAGATGAAGAATCATGCCATTTTCTTCAAAGATACCCCTCCTTTTCCTCTCTTACTATTAATTCATTCTTCACCCCACCCCCACCCCAAGAAACGCCAAGGATTGAAGACAGAAAAAATGGACTCGTTTTATAAATCTCATTGTTTCTTAAATTGAGTGAAATGGGCTATGGATACAAATCTCATCTTTCTGATTACCATATGAAGGTTCAATTAAATTGATAAGAAAAAAACATATGGCAGGCATTCATTAGAAATTAGAATACATGCACCAAAAATGTTCTTTCTCTCTCTCATTACATGCAGTAGAATACAAATAATTTCTATTACATTTTATGATTAAAGACCACTATAGCTGAAGCAAAGGGTGCCTCCCTCATTGTCTTGACTGAGATTCACCCACAAAAGTGATAGAATTTTGGAAAGAGAAAAGTTTTTAAACATGTTCACAAATGACTAAAGTTAAGAGGAGGACGATAGCGAGCATGGTCTAGTGGTTGGAGCATTGGACTATGACTATGGAGATCAGAGTTCAAATCCCTGCTGAGCCATGGAAACAGTGACTTTGGGCAAGTCACTCTCTCTCAGCCCCAGAGGAAGGCAATGGCAAACCTTCTTTGAGCAAATTTTGCCAAGAAAATCTCATAATTAGTCCCTCTTGGGTCTCTGTAAATAAGAAATGACCTGAAAGCACGCATGCACACACACACACACACACACACACAACCTCCCCCCCCCCAAACAAACAAACTTAGGAGAGTAGATGTAGCTACTATAGTTTACATTTTAAAAATGTTCTTACACTCTGCTATCTCCCAGCATGGCTTACAATATAGGTAATATGACAGAGAGGGCCAGTGTGGTGCAATGGTTTGAGTGTTGGATTAGAACTTTCAGAGACCAGGATTTGGTTCCCTACCCAGCCATGGAAATTCACGTGTTGACCTTGGGCAAGTCACGCTCTCTCAGCCTTAAAGGAAGGCAATGGCAAACCTCCCTGAATGAATCTAACCAAGAAACCCCCATGATAGGGTCATTGTAAGTCATAGTCAAGGCACATAACAACAACAGAATGACAGACCCTTCCTTTAGGCTTAAAATCTAAAAATTATCTTTCTTGAGACTCCCCAATTTAACTTCAAATTTAACTTCAATTTGTATGTGTGTGAGAGAAGCTGTGTGAGAGAAGCTGCGGTCACCCCCAAGCTTTGGAATGACCTGCCGGACGAGATGCATCTTATTCCATTGATTGACAGCTTTAAGAAAGCTTTGAAGACGCATCTCTTTCGGCAGGCCTTCCTGGAAAATGTCTAACATTCCCCGGCTCTATCTCTTGCTAGTTCTTAGTTTCCATCTGGTTAAACAGCTCAGGAAGTCTTTTGGTGTGACATTGTGGATTTTGTTTATTTGTAACTGTTTTTAACTTGTCTTTGGTTTTAATTATTTTTTAAGGGGGGCAGTTGGGAATGGGATTGAATATTTTAATTGTGATGTTTTTTAACTTTTCTTGTACCCTGCCCTGATTGCCCGTTCAGAGGGGTGGGCTAGAAATAAAATTTATTATTATTATTATTATTATTCCCATTTTCTCTTTTCGGCACCTCTATCTCATCTGCCCATCCCCCAAAAAACTCTGTCATCTTTCCTCTTATGAGTGTTTTCCCACTCTCCTTGTCATTTTCCTCCACCGTTTCCAGCTCTATGGTAATTTTCTTAGGTGCAGTAACCAGGGAATCTTTCACACTACATTGGTCATAGAATAATAGAGTTGGAAGAGACCACAAAGGCCACCCAGTCCATCTCTGGATATGCTCCAGCTTCTCAACATCCTTTTTGAACTGTGGCGCCCAGAACTGGGCACAATATTCCAGGTGAGGCCTGACCAAAGCAGAATAGAGTGGCACTATTACTTCCCTTTACCAACCTAAAACAGAGCTTGAAAAGTCTAAGAAGAGACTGGAGGAGAAAAGTGGAGGAGAGGAGGGGCGGGGTAGAGATGCTTCATGTTATTTTTACCCATTTCTGATGATGAATGGTGTTGGAAAGCACAAGGCTGCATCCACACTGGAGATATAACCCGGTTTGGCAGCGCCTTAACTCTTTGTCTGACTCACTGCCATGGCATTCTTAGTATAGTATGATGGCTGCACTTGTCATGGGATAATCCTATGTAATTTTTAGATTGGCAGGTTGAGGAAGGGCATGTCGAATTCTTGGCCAGAGAGCTCTAGTGCCTCTGACCAACCCACAAGTCTGCAGATTCAATAAGATGTAGCCATGGCATTACAAATAGAATATGAAGTTTTAAGCATGTACTATGAAAGGGCCTTAAAGCTTTATGCAAAATTCCATGGGACTTGAGCATCCATAGGTTTTGGTATTCATGGGGGGGAGGGGCATCCTGGAAACAAACCCCAGCAGATGCCAAGAGCCCACTGTACATGTGAATTCAGGATGTTTTGCCTCAACATATATCTCTTTATACCTGCTTACACTCAGTCTCATTTATCATTTCAATTCACATTATCCCAGTATAAAAGAGATGCATTTTTGCACTTCTCAATCCAGTTTTGTTTTATCTGCCCTAAATAATTTGGGGTCATCAGCAAACCTGGTCAACTAACTATTCAAAATAATATAGAGTACTTTTTTCCACTCAGTACATCACCTGGTAAACTGCTGAGCAATTACAGATGCATAAACTAGATATACACATTTGTAATTACTGTATTTGATATTCATGTGTATGACTGTGACACTATTCCCACAATCTTAAATGTCCCCCAAATCTATCTTAACAGTCATGAGCCACATCAGTCGCTGAGGACTGTTCTGCTGGTGAACAGGTTGCGGCAGGATGAAGTTTATAGGGATCTCTAACTGATGATCTGACCATTTACAGACGTCAGTCACCTCCCAGTATGTAAATTACTATAGAAAACTGTGCCATGACTGAACATAGTGGAGCAGCAGACATATCCTCAGAAGAAGAGTTAAGAGTAGCCCATGTATTAACCAGAAAGGTAAGGAAACATTCCCTAAGGTGATTGTCCTTCAATACCCATTCAATGAGCTCACCTGCCAAAGAATATAATTTCTGGGAAACGTACAAAGTGTTGATTATTACCTTTAAAGCCTTACATGCTTTGGGTCCAGGTTACCTACAGGATTGCCTCCTCCCATATAATCTGCCCCATATGCTCAGGTCCTTGGGTGGACGTTTAATCCAGTCAGCCAGGACTAGGTTGGCAACTGTCAGCCAGAGGACCTTTTCTTCAGCCAGCCCTAGACTATGGAATGGCCTGCTGGAAGAGATTCGACAGCTGAATACACTGTCTGAATTTAAAAGAGCTTTAAAGACCAGTCTCTTCCAGCAGGCTTATCCAGATTATTTTTAAACTGTGAATTTTAAATGATGAATTTTAAATGTGGATAGTTTTAATTTGTGTATATCTTATTTGTCCTTTTAAACTTATATATATATATTAACTCATGTGCTGTAATTGATGTTGTGTGTCTGTTCATTGTTGTTGTTCAATGCCTCAGTCCATGGAGAGAGGTTGGTAAGAAATAAATGTTGTTGTTGTTGTTGTTATTATTATTGTTATTATTATCTGTTAGACAGCGTAGAAATCGAGTTAGAACACTTGAGGCCCTAGAAATGGCTAAAGTAAGAAAAAAAAATACACTGTGATAAATTTTACAACAAATCAGAATGAAACAAAAACCAGGACTGTTCCCAAGAAACAGGAGGCTGTAATAACTGTAGAATTTGTTCTTGTCAAATTAAACTGTAACACTATAAAATCAATGTGGAACCAACAACCTCTTTGTTGCTATATACAGAATCAAACAAATATTTCAAGAGGAATAGATAATACACACTGTCCTGGCTTATCTGTGTGTGTCTGTTGAAAATAAGATCAATGCAATGGCTAGGTTAACTGGATTGTCTTGCAGACACCAGTGAGTCAATCGGGGAAAGAGAGAAACACTTTTCACTAATGACTGTAAAAAATAAAACCTTAGATAAAATACAGATTAACAAGAATTCCCTGTAGACACCCATAGTCAATAGCTGGATGTGGGAAACCACTTCACACTAGCAACCTGTAGAAAATAAGAAAAATACAATGGTTTGGTAAAATATAAGTTAATAACAATTCTCTGTAGTTACCAGTAAGTCATCAGGAAGTTAAGTCAAAACTTGACCTAATAGCACCTACCAGTGGACCTTCTGTCAAAAGAAGAAGGTTACAAATTCTTACAAGATCTGCAGAAGATTAGGGAGCTCCCATGCTTGAAAATGCCAACAGTTTCATTTTGGATAACAATTATTTTCTTTAAAAAGAAAGAAAAGAAAATGCCAATAGTTCCCTCCTCTCACAGTGGATATGAACTTCATGAACAAGAAAGCTACTGTGACGCCTCACTGCAAAGGTACCACCTACATAAGCAAATTATATGAGAATTTCACTTGTGATGTTTGAATATAGAGACGAATGCATATCTAACCCCCTGTAATTTGTCACTATATCTTGAACACCTTGAAATCAACTGTCTAAAATTATGTCAGGTACTTGAAAACATATGACACCCTCCACCAAACTGACAAGATGCTGTCATCCTATAGAATCATTCTACAATCACTTTATTTAAATTGCCCCATAAGCATCATAAGGAACTAAGGGGCTTGAAGTCCCCTTCTCAGATTTAGGGAAAAGAGAAATAACTTTTGCTTGCTTATTATCACACCAGGTAGCTGTCAAAAGGAAAAAAAAGGGAGAAATGACTTTAGTAACCTAGATACTTAATAAATCACTGTCGAAATGGGCAGAACTTTAGCTAATGTGCCCAACCGCTGGAAAACTACTGAGGTACAAGTTTCTGACATTTGCTAGGCCAAAGACCTGAGAACAGATAGGATGATTATTAGCATCTCAATGACTAAACTTTTATTCACAGCTCTGAAATGGCAAGGATCACCCATCACTAGGAGCCAAGTAGGTCCAGGAAAATCTATGTAGGCCTGATAAATGATATCCACACATATTGTATTAAATAAAAAGATTGTGAAGGCTGTGCCTTAGAAACAACCCAGCATATATAAAGAATCCAGGCAATTTGCCCAGGTCTTATCAACTCTTGTGTTTCTTCAACTTCTTTCTCTCCTTGTCCTTCTTCTTTTACTGTGATAAAGCAGGGTGAATACATCCAAATATTAATCTCCCAGTATCTTATTCCTTTTAGATGGAAGGAAATGATCATCCAAAGGGAACGTCTGCTCTCCATCAGGAATGGCCAAATGGGGAACTGCATTATAAGCACTACTGGATGAAGAGATCATAGCTCCCAAATCCCTGCTGCCATGTTTAAGTTGCTGTACTAGGGGGTAACTGGACCAAGGAACCCATTGAGACAGCCCATGTTCATGCTGACTGCATATTTAGCCCATTCCTCTGATCCACCACTGGTACCCTGCATACTAGGGTGACCTATAGGAGTACTCCCAGGACCTAGGCTATAAATCTGTGTATGGCAAGCCTGCCTATGGCGCGGGCGTGCTGTACTTTGCCACTTGTGAGCTAGCCTCCTGCCAACTCCCAGAATAGGAGATGGAGAGATGTCTGATTACGTGGTGGTGAAGTCATGGGCTCCTTGCCGCCACATGACCTGTCCCCCCACAACCTATCAATCACCACCAAACCATTCTGTCACATTCTCCACTCTCCTCTGTGTTTGCTGCTCTCCTCGATCCGCTTCTCCTCAAGCAGCTGCTGCCACTCTCCTCCACTCTATCGCTCACTCAGCTGATCAGCTCATTGTGCATCATGTTGGCCTCTTTCCCATAGAGATCAGCAAAAGCATCTCTCAGGCCTCAATGCTCTGTGATATGGGCCGAGTTAGCTGAGTGCAAATTACTTTTGCATTTTGAATTCTGTTTGTAGCTACTGAGGACAAGGGGAAAATTAGGAGGAGGAGAGAGAAAGTGGGACCTTTTAAAAGAAAATTTTAAAAAGGATTGCCTGAAAATGAGTAGAAATATCATACATATTGAACAATATGTATTAAGAGATAAATCACATTTTGAAATGCACATTTTTGTAGATAAAATATGTTGAAATAATTTGCTTAAATGCAAGTTTAAGTAAATTAAATTGAAAATGCTAAAAAAAAATCAGATCAAAGCAGAAATGGGATGAACAGATTCATGAATGAAAATGAAAGAGTCCAAGGCTACAAAACCTTCTGCTGCAACTTCTTTCTTTCATTTAGTCTCAAAGGTGCCTTTGTATACTGTATCCCTTTGTATACTGATTTTCCAGACTAACATTGCTATGTCTCTGAATTTTACTGACATGTGGAAATGATATTCACATAGATTGGTGTATCCTTCCATGTTTGCCCATGTTTGACTTCCACACTTTTAGTTCAATGAAATAGTAACATTAATAGTTTAAGCACTAAATGATGCCATAGTATCATGTTATGAAAGCAAACTACACATGGGTGGCTGTTCAAAATCTCTACAATCCCATGAACAGTTTTTACTGAATCTTACTGCGGGTTCTGTTGCTAAATGGAAGAAAAGATAGAAATTCTGCAAGCACAAGTGAATGGGCTAACATTTCATTGCTGTTTGGGGATGATCTGCATGATAGAACTTGCTGCGGTGAAGCGTAGCTTCAGCTAACAAAGAAAAGGGAAGATATCTATGTAAAGCCAGGAAAACAAAACAAAAAACAAAACAAAACAAAAAAGGCTTGGAACAACAAGCTTATATGGCCCACAGTTTTGGTGTTGATAAGACAATAAATTAATGAAGCCTGAAAGTCAGTTGAATTGTTGCTTCCGAAGTCTGAATTTGGATGGTACAACTTGCTGGAGAACACTTCCTCCTTCTCCCAGATTTGTAAATTTCTCTACAAAGTTTCATGTCTTAGGGGCCCCATCGAAAGTGAGAATGAAGTAACAGCTTTGCTGTATCTAAATATTGTTATGAGCCCTCCTGCCTTGCTTAGTGGCTTGTTGGCTATGAACAGTGACTGCTAATTAATAGGCAATCAAAGTTAGCTTGTCATGCACACTTACATGCCAGAGAGCTTAGCACAATCTTCTGCCTGGTGGGTGCATGCCAAGAAAAAGCAATTTTTTAAAAAAGCAACTTTCCTACTTTTACTGGAGAAAAAGTAGATTGATTGAGAATTTGCAACTGGTACCTGGTGGAGTTTGCTGTTTCAGTAAATACCTGCTTACTTCACATCAGCTCATTTTATATGGTTGTGAACAGCTGATTGTGCCAGAAAATTTTTTCACCAGCAGTAGGTAAATTACTGCTGATTCTTTACCAGGAACTTGACTATTGTTAAGTTTGCTGATCTGTGTTTGTGCAGCATGAAATTATAATTGAAATACCAATCTGTCTTAATGTGACTTGTCAATGCTGATGAAGACCTCTATAAGTTGAAACCGCCTCACAATTCTCCAGAGGTAGCCATCAAGGACATTGCCCTCCAGGACTAAAGGACATTGCTACCAACATGAAGCCTTGTTTTACTACAAGTGTCACTTATTATGTTTTGGATTACTTTGAAGATATAGAATACATTGCTTTATAGGACACACTTTTCATAATTTAGGATTATTATAAAAAGCTACAGAAAACGGATTTACCTACTGCTGGCTTGTTGCTGTATGTGGTTCTTGTTAATCTGTGGTAGATTCTTCTCTATGGTATTATAGTTTTCCCAGGGGTTCACCTCCCTTAGGTATCGTAAACCTCCTGTGCGTTTTGTTTCTCTGTTAAATGGGCAAAAAGCATGCCCCCCCTTTCTGAATTGATTTCTCAAATCAGATTAAATGGGAACCATGCCTCTTGAACCCGGATCACGATCCGGATTTAAACGTAGTGGGAACAAGACCTTTATTCTCCTTTTACTTTCACACACACACAAACACATATACTTCAAAGAATTGTATGTAGTCCCTCTGTTCTTCATTTTTTAAAATTCTTCTATAGTTTGCTTCCTCCAGTGCTTGCCATTAGGATCCCTCTACCAAAGTGCCACTGTTTGGATACTTGATAAACATTATTTTCCAACTTGTCAGCAGCTATTTTATTGCAATTTGGACTGTACAACTAGTTGCAAATTGGTCTTACCTTACTTCAACACCCCACATGTCTTTTATTGGTTCATCTTCAGAATTAAATGTACAAGTATATGTACAAAAATATGCAAAAATCTGTGAATGGAAAACGAAGGGTTCAGTTAATCTTTCTGGTGGATGGTGGAGTGATTCTGATGTTTGTGAGGGGTAGATGGGCGGGGAAATCTTAATTATTGGGCTCAGAGAAAACTTAAATGCAAGGAGTGGAAGGGAGATTATTATGTTCACAGTGGCCATTGGTAGACAATGGTTAAGTGGTAACAGAGAAAGAAACCCTTGCATCAATGAGTTGATCTATACATTCATAAAAACTCTCTTCCTATTCAAGACAATGTTTAAATACTATCCCCCCCCCCAAAAAAAACAACCCTTTCATTTCCCCTTAATCCTGTTTCCTTTGAGTTATATTACATTCCCTGAAGCTGTTGTTTTATTCTACTCTTGTAAGTTTCAATCTCTATAATCTGACAGAAGTTGTTATTTTTTGTATGAAATAGTTGTGGAAATATACATTAGATTCTCCATTGTTTAGTATAAAAATACCAAATTGGGTATTGGAAAGTGGAAATTTGGGGCAGGGGGAACAGACAGAAAGTTCATTAATAGCCATTTTAGACCTCTTCTACCTGCACCAGTGCAAGGACTTACATTCTGCCACCTAAAGCAAACTAGCTCCTTGTGAAGAAATCCACAAATGATGTTAAGCAACCTGCTGATCTTCTTAAAGAACCAAATCTAATTTTGAAGGTGATGACATTTCTGCTAGTCTTTAAAATGAATACACTGATTTAACAAAGAAAATGTTGATTTTTCCTTAAAGGTAGCCAATTCATAGCAGGAAAGATTTCATAGCAGGGATGCAAAATGCATTCAAGCCTTTAAAATGAGTTTTATTTTAACAGGCAAGAGGGGGACCCAGTTGATTGCAACTTGTAAATGAATTGATGGCATGAGGAGAAGCTGTGATGGAAGGTGATAATGATCACTTGACCAACTTTTCTAATCATCCTACTGGGGAAGATATTGCTTTAATGCTACCCAGCTGGGAGCTGGAAAGCAAAGGCTACAACATGGTCTCTATTTGCTAAATCCTGGAAAGAAAGAACAGTAGATACAGTGTATAGTTCATAATACCAGAGCCTGGGAAGTTACTTTTAATACATAATTAGTTCCAGCTATAGATACAAGGCTAAAAACTGCGTATAAGAGAGAATAGGAGAGCAGTTTCACACCATTGTAGTTACATTTTTCATATATAAAATGGAACTTTCCTATTTCTCAAAAGTAATTACAATATCACTTTCTGAACTTGAGGGGAGCAGGCAACTTCAGGGAGCTGTATGGCACACACAAAGCTCTGTCGTCCAACACCGTGCTGGGACACTTCCTCCAGTGTGACTGTCATTTATTTCTTAATTATGAATTAACTTTATACCACTTGTTTCTTTCCCCGACCCCCCGCAAAAAAGCGTCCAAGTCAGCTAACAGTAACAAAAATGGAAATGCAAAGATGTGCAAATAAAATACAAAAATTAGATTAAAAACATAATATAAGCACATCAATTAAAAATAAATAAATAACAGTACCAAAACAGTTAAAAATCCTTTGATAGTGGCTTAGCTTAAATGCCAGTTTTAAGAAAAAGGTCTTTGCTTGATTGGTTGTGGTGGGGAGGTGGGCAGTGATGGGGGGTGGTCTGGCTTCCCTCTCCAGGGAATTTTTGAATTTAAGAGCAGACCCTGGGACCTGTGTGACTACACAATTATGATTCCACGTTAGCTTCCATGGCTGCATCCTAGAGCTCTCTAGCAGAGAATTCTGAATGGCTGTCCCTAAACTACAGATGAGAGCCAGCATGGTAGAGTGGTTTGAGTTTTGGACTACAGCTCTGGAGACCAGGCTTTGAATACCCACTCAGCCATCAAAATCAACTGGGGGACATTGGCCAAGTTACAATCTTTCAGCCTCAGAAGGAGGCAAAGCCAAATCTCTCTCTTTTGCCAAGGAAACCCCATGATAGTTTTGCCTTAGGGTGGCCATAAATAAAAAATGACAATGACAATGACAACAACAAATAACAAATAGTTAAAGTAGAAGGATAGTTATATAATTCATGGGCATCACTAGGGTGGTGTGGAGTATGCGGACTGCACCAGGTGACACCCTAAAGGGAGGTGACACCACAAACACCTGCCTTTCGATAGAAACAAGTGGTGGTGTTTTCCTGCATCCCTTAAAAACATTGAAGATATGGTGTGACTGGGCAAGACCCCATGGGAGGAGAAAAGAGAGGCTCAAGTTATTTTTAAATATTTAATTTTTTAAAAAATCAATTAAATTTTTAACTTTCTAATTTTTAATTTTTTTTCTTAAAAAGTCACATCCTACAAACATTTCACTGCAACTAAATGAAACTATGTACGTTTAAGTACATTTAGCTTGTGCATATGATATTATAATTTAAAAGGATAATTTTAATTTTGCTAGTTGTTTATATCAAAACTACTACCATTATATTCAGTGATATATGGGAATTACAATTTATGAGTAACATCTGTACAAAAAACTTCACTAAGGATTCTGTATGGTATGGTATGAGAGGAGGTCAATGGGTCAGTTTACACCATGAGTTAGCGCACTGAGTGATGCCAACCCTAGTGATGCCACTGCTATAATTGTGTAGTCTGAAGAAAAGCTCTGTCTTGCTTTCTTAACATATGTGCCTCTGATTGTTGCAGGGCCAAGAGAATAACCACCCTTAAAGATCCTAACACTTGGGCAAGCCCATATGAAAGAATACAGTCTTTGAAATCACCTGATCCCCAAATCATAAGCTATGAAAACCACATCAATGAAGTAGTGAATTCACTCTTGAGTTTTACTCTGTTCTCTAGTAAACTACCTAAAGTGCTGAACTTTATTGCCACAATAATTTCAGCACATTGGATAGCTCTTTGCAAGTCTAAACACAATCCCAATGGGACTCACCAGCCACCACTGATCATAACTATTTCTACAATTGTAAGCTCTGGGAAAGCCCTCAAGAAATGGGTGATGGTAGCATAATTAGCTGAAGTAGGCAAACTATAGAGTGAATTTAGGCACAAAAGGTGAGACAACAGAAGGTTTGAGCTAAGGAAAGAAGTGATTTTCTCTGAGAGAGTTGGGCAGTACTTTATTAGTACACAGAAGTATCCTTACATTCATCTGAGAAATAATGGCAATATGGTTTTAATCAGGATTGGAAAATATCATGTTACCTACTCTGATTTATTTCTTGGTCTCAATGGCATCCATATGTTAGAGAATTATAGAATGACAGCATTGGAAGAGATCACCAGTCCAAGCTCCTGCCATGCAGAAAATTAAAATCAAAGCATTCCTGACAGATGGCCTCCCAGTCTCTGTTTAAAAACCTCCAAAGAAGGACACTCCACCATACTCCAAAGCAGTGCACTCCACTATCAAGCATCTTTTATCATCGGGAAGTTATTCCTAATCTTTTCCTGAAGTTTGCATCCATTGCTCCATGTCCTAGTCTCTGCAACAGCAAAAACAAACAAACAAAAAAAAACCAAGCTTGCTCCATCTTCAATATGACATCTTTTTATAATTTCACATTGGGCCCAATCTGGGTAGTGGTATGTAGGTTGGAATTTAGACCTTCAAAAACTAGTTTCTTGGATTCTGATTCCCAGAATGTTATGATGTCTGGGGGATTCTGGGAATTGTCATCCAAAAGGCAACATTTCCAAGTTTTGGTGGAATCCATGCCCAGCATTTTTAGACTGAGGGCTTTAATTCATTTTTGAACCTACCCTACCCTTCTTTACAGTGGCCCTATCAAGTCCATTGCCCATGAAGCATCTGACCTAAGTTTTATCCAAGTGCCAAACCATGTGTGATGCTACTCATGATGTCTGGCTGTGTGTGTGAGTGAATGAATGAATGAATGAATGAATGTAAAAGTAGCTTTTTTGTGAGGGAGTACACCAGATTGGTACCATGGTTTGTATGTACGAGTGGGTATATATGAGTAGGGGTTTCAACTATTTATCCTCAATTTTTGTCCCAGTCAAAATGGCTTGTTATATGATATGAGAGAAAAGTTCCACTTGGCATGAACAGCTGCATCTCTTCTGTTCCATGCAGTAAATACAAGAAGGCCTGATTCTAGTTGGGACCTCAGTTAAATTTCCCTTCTCAACCTAGTTTGAGTCCAGTCCCATTGCTTGGACTATTTGGTAAGCAACAATATCAAGAAGGACACATAACATAAACAAATCTTATATTTAGTTAGATTGTAATGGGTTGGACAAAGTAGGATTTAGGGAATTCAGTTTTGCAGCTTGATATCAAAAAGCTAAACAAGAAATTCTTAAACATGTTTTACAAAGCACACAAAACATTCACCTTCCCTGAAACAAAGTGTGCCAAGTCACATATTCACTTCCATCCTTTTACTTTGCAATTTGTGGTCTTCATAGCTCAAAACTGAACTAAATCATTGGAGTAATAATAGCAAATGGTGGTTGATTTATTGGATTATCATGCTGGAATCAACATATGGGAGATGTCTCCCCAGTGTTAACTCTGTTTTCTTTATGAAGTGAAGCTTTTGAGATGAATGCGAATTTTGTCTTGTCAAACTCCAATTATTTAAATCTTAACAACAAATCTATTCTTACAATCTCTTTTGTATTGGGATTCAATTCCTTGCTGTACAATGGATTGTTTATCATGTTTCTTTTTCATGTATCCTGAAAATAATATGTGCATAGTTGCCATTCTCCTGTCTATTAATTGGTGAAATTGAAATCTGAATGTGGTAAGCCTATTAATAGATGATGTTTCTAGAAATACATATTGATTCAAAGAGAAAAATTACATATACACAGTGCTGTGCAGTTTCAGATAAGGTGGGATTCTCATCCGTCACTGTCTTTACTTGTAAATTAATCTTATATGTATGTGGTAGTAACAAAAAATTAATGCTGCATTAGGATGAAGTTGTACAGCTTCTGAGGAATAAAACCCAGTAGAAATACTCACATCAAGGAAGCCAAAACAATAGGGATATCTTGGGTATTCTGGACTTAACTCTGAACCTGGATGCCAGGCTCTAACAGGGGCAAGGAGTGCATTTGCACAGCTTAAACTAATTCAACAGCTGCACCCATTCCTTGAGACAAGAGATCTGACTACAGTGACACATGCCTTGATTACATCCCATTTGGACCACTGTATGGCACTCTGTGGTTAAGACTATACAGCACACTGTATGGTTAAGATGCTGACTCTGATGACTGCAAGATTGGCAGTTCAAGACCCAAGCGCTGCTTAATGCAATGAGCTCCTGTCACCATTCCCACCTTCTGCCAACCTAGCAATTCAAAAACATCTGCATCTCTTCCGGCAGGCCTTCCCAGACAATGATTAAACTCTGTTACTGCTAATTGCCTATCCAGCCTCACCTACTGAGACATCAGATATTTTCGAGGCCGCTAATTCATTTTTACTAGAGTCATTTTAATGTTTTATGGTTTTATTCTACTGCTTTTAATCTTATCTTAGTTTAATTTAATCTTAAGGGGTGGGAGGGGGGATTGGGTTGTTACATTTTAACTGTACTTGTTTTTTAAATGTTGTACCCCACCCCAATTGCTCACCCAGAGGGGTGGGATATAAATAAATATTTATTATTATTATTATTACATGTAAGAATGTAAGTAGATAAATAGGCACCGCTTTGGTGAGACAATAGATTTCTGTGCAGTCATGCTGGCCATATGACCATGAAATCATCTTCGACAGCTTAGTAATGGAGATGAGCACTGCTCCCTAAAGTCAGACGACAATCTTGTCAGGGGAAAACCTTTACCTTCATATGGCAATCTATATTTGACTGCCTTTGGAAACTGCTTGGAAACTTCAGCAGATTCAAAACACAGCAGTCAGAATGCTGACCAGGCCCAGCACATGGAGCATATAACTCCCTTGTTGAACAACTTCACCGACTACTGGTTATTTCTGGGCACAATTTACAGTACTGGTCATGACCTTTAAGGCCCTATACAGCTTTGGTCCAGACTATCTGGAAGATCGTCTCTCCCCATACAAACCTGCAAGAATGCGAAGATCTTCAGGAGAAGGGTTTCTCTCAGTCCTGCCAAGATCACAGGCTTGCTTGATGAGGAAATGAGAGAGAGAGAGCCTTCTCAGTGGCTGCTCCCACCTTCTGGGGCTGACACCTTCCCTCTTTTCCTTTTACCAGCAGGCAAAGACATTTTTGTTCAAGGAGGTTTTTAATGGTTAAACAGGGAAGGTTCTGATTTAGATGTGTGTTTTATTTGTTTTTAACTTTTGTATGGCTTTAAAATAATTTTTTAGTGTTTAATGTGGATGTTTTTAATTGTTTAAATTGTTTTTTAATTTGTCTCTGATTCTCCCTGAAAAAGAACCCTGCTTTTACAGGATTTGTTTTCCAAGGGAGAGTATCCATGTGAACAGAGACTTCTCTTCAGACGTTTTGCTTTCGTCATGATGGAAACTGATGATGGAAGGAGTGGGACTAGGTATTCCTTTACTTATGTGTCCAGGAAAGCATGGCAAGTAACATCAGAATAGGGATTTTGCAATCTTCCTATTTCTATCAGCTTTCTATGGTATTTGTCATAACTCATGCTCTGGCATCTGAGAAATTCAGTATAGAGGAGTCGGATTGCAAGGAGTTTCTAGTTCCAGATGATTCCTGATTCTTGGGCCTGAAACACACCGTCCAAAAGGTGCAGCTTCTGGATGCTTTGGGGGCAGGGTGTGCAGATGATGCATGCCCCCAAGTGGCTGGAAGATGCTCTGAGGCCATCTAAGGCAGCCTGAAGCTGCTGGAAAAAAGAGAGCAGAAAAAATGCTCCTTGCTGGAGGATCCTTTGGGACAGTGGTGGTGGCCCAATTTCAGAGTGGGCCATCTGGATGTCGCAGTCCAGGGCTGATTGGGGATTGACCAGGGCTGGAGTTGCCAGAGGCTGCTCGAAGAGACCAGTCTGCTTCACTCATAATAATAATAATAGTAATAATAATTTTTAGTCTACCTCTCTCTGTGGATCAACTGATGTAGCTGAAGTGCTTCCTCCTCAGCATGACAGACACTAAAGAGACACACCCTTTGATGTCTAGGAAAAGATAGAAAGAAAAACTTCATAGGAACTGTCTGTTAAACATAAGATACTGACTCATTAAGCACCTGGTGTCCAGAGGCAGCCACCTTTAAATGTCCTAGCAATCTCTCTGGACTAGCTGAGAGATTGCCCCTTCAATCTTCATCTTCTTGGATTACTTTTACATCATCTAGAATGGAACAACTTCCCCATAGCTGCTTCCCTTAACAGAATCTGTTTCTTTGGACACATGTTGTCTGTAGGCACAAGATAGTATCTGCTACACTTGCAGTAAAGCTGTGGAAATCTTCCACACACTTGTTCTCTAAGGGAGAAAGGATTTGTGTCTGTTTTGGGAGACATAGGGCTGGAACAATTGGGCAGGAAAAAGTGGCCTGATCATGCTTTTCTCAAAAGCAGGCTGAAACCCTGCTCCCAAGGTGGGCCAAATAAGCATGGGCTGACTGCATGGCTGCTCCTCACATTCTAAAATATTTTTTGGGGACTTATCGAAGAAGAACCTATTGGCCAGTAGTCCATGGCTATCTTCATCATTAACGGAAAAGGTTTGTTTTTTGTAAACTGTATACCTTTTTGGAAAACACTTGTTGCTTTAATGATGAAGATAGACACCTACTACTGGCCTATAGAGTCTTGTTTTGTAAGCCCAAAGAAAATATTTTAGAATTTGAGAAGGTAAAATAGGAACATCTGGTCTAATGAACCATGGCTTTGTAAACGTACTATTTCTTTGGGGAATAACATCAAGCAAAGGCATAGAGATGATAGAAACAATAGGCTTTATCACACAGGAGGCTTCTCGTGACTAAATCACCATGAAATTGTTAGAAATCATAAAAGAAGCATGATTGGGGTTCATACCCCCGAGTGCTTTTCCTGTGAGTAAATCATCATGGAGGCATTGGGGCTCACTTCTCCTGTCAGTAAATCATCTTTGGAGCCACCATTTCGTAATAATGGGATCTTCTGTTATTGCCAAATGGTGGATCCATGACAATTTACTGAGAGGAGAAGCAAATCCCAATGCTTCCATGATGATTTTCTCATGGGAGAAGCGCATGGGGGTGTGAACTCCAATCATGCTTCCTTTATGATTTCTAACGATTTCATAACGATTTCCTCACAGGAAGCCTCCTGTGTGATAAAGTCCAATGTAAAATCATACAAATAATGGTTTGCTTGCACTTCCAAAACAAAAAACAAGAGTTAAAATGTCGACTATTGTCTTGCATTGTTCTTTTAAATTAGTATAGTTTAGTGGATCTGCATTATGAAAACATAAGATACATGGTTTATATCAATGATCTATGATCCTTTTCAGATCAAATGCACATTTTAAAGACTGGTCTCTGCCTTGAATGTAAATACAGTATATTCTTCAGAAGTTACTAGTCACTCACATAAAGAATTTACATGGAATTCCTATGCTATGAGCCCCTTCTACAAGACCACAAGTAAAATACTCTTGTGATACAATAGGTATTAGTTCCATATGCTTTTGTGTGAGAAGTAGCTTTGTGTCTTGTCCAAGTCCATTTGATGTCTTTCAGTATTACTTTTCTTCTTTTATGAAATGGGAATAGTGACCTACCTCAGTGTTGTGAGAATAAGAAGCTCTGTGAATGCTCTTATGCAGGTATGGAAAATCCTGTGAAATGTTTTTTCCCCCACTGACTTAAACATTACGGAAACTAGTGTATGCCAGTCCCTCAAACCCCACGGAGTCCTTGCATTGAATTATGCATATAATAATCACTTTTGTGTGTGCATATATGCCCTGAATTATTTTTCTGTACTTTTTAGCCAAATGGTCAAAATATTACTTTAACAGAAATCTGAGTGGAGTTACCACTTAATAAATAGCTAGTTAATGACAACACATTTTCCCCAATTTCCCAAAGATAGCACAGTTATGTTGTGTGCTGCATTAATTCATTCTCATGATAACATTGTGAGAATGTTCATTTTAATTACCTTTTCCTCTAGTGAATCTAAAACCATAGCACTTTAGCCACAAGTATTTTTGATACTGATTTAAAAAAATCAAATGTATGTAGATAGTTACAGTTTCTGTTAATATAATCCTTCATCTTCTATGCATATCATTGCCCAAATATCAATTGGCAAGATGGTTTGCTGTTTGGCCTACCAGACAGCAGAAGGTTTAGGTGGAATGAACTGGGCATATCATTTTCTTTTTAAAAAACATTTTTATCAGCATTCTGACCACATTCTAAAATAAAACAGTGTCCAAGGCTTGAACTGTTTGCTCTTTTCCCTCTCCCAGGATACCTCTAGAGTGGATTAGAGGAAATTGTTTTAAGGTGTTTTCTATCTGAAGAATAATTCAGCTTGCATATGAGCATAATTGTGGCGTCCCTCAGGGCGCCATCCTGTCCCCGATGCTATTTAATGTCTACATGAAGCCGCTGGGTGAGATCATTTGGAGGCATGGAGCTCAGTGTCTTCAGTACGCTGACGACACTCAGATATACCTCTCCATGACCAGATCGTCGGTTCAGACTTCAGATGGCGTCTCTCCTCTTAATGACTGCCTTGCAGCGGTAATGGATTGGATGAGGAAAAACAGGCTGAAACTCAATCCAGACAAAACGGAGGTACTAGCTGTTACAGGCCCGAAACCAGGTTTGGGAATACATCTTCCGGTCCTAGGTGGAGTCACATTCTCCTTGAAGGACCCTGTTCGCAGTCTGGGGGTGCTCCTTGACTTGTCGCTTCACATGACTAGTCAGGTGAATGCGGCAGTCAGGAGCGCCTGTGATCAGCTTCGGCTTTTCTGCTTCTGCAGGGCCTTTTCTGCTTCTGCTCCCAGGCTATGGAATCGCTAGACTGTTTCAAAACAGCCTTAAAGAAGCATCTCTTCTGGCAGGCCTTCCCTGAAACTGTATAATCTTCCCGGCTCCTAAAATCTTTCAGCCAATTCCCAACTCCCTATCCCCCCTCTGTATTTTGTTGCTACCCATGCTGTGGCCAGCATTGTGGTTTTTATTTGTGTATTATGTTGTATTGTATTTTTATTGTTAGTAATTTAATTTTAAACTTAACTAGCTTAATCCTATTTGGGGGGGGGGGGAAGGTTGTGATGGAATTCTTGAATTATTTTAATCTGTAATCTGTTTTTTAACCTTGTACCCCGCCTCAATTGTTTTACAGAGGGGCGAGTAAGAAATAAACATGATGATGATGATGATGATGATGAAGATGATGATGATGATGATGATGATGTCAAACTGTGATGCTCCAGCATACCCTCCAACTGCCTATTTGGCACAGACAGTCCTGATTGATTCTCTGTCATCCCACTTTTTCAGCTATTTTCAAAAGATTATTATCAGTAATTTATCTTTTACTTGAGTAAAAATGCATGGAATTAGGATTGACATATGGGCTGTTGTGCTGATCTCTACTGTATTTTGTATTATATAATAATAATAATAATAATAATAATAATAATAATAATATATTTATATACCGCCTTTCCAAAAAAGATCAAAGCGGTTGATATATATTTGTATGTGTCACCACTTCTAGAATAACTCACCCACGGGCAAGAAGAGGCCCTGTTTTGAAGTTGTTCCAGGGCCTCAACCACTTTCATCCAAATGATACCCTTTAAGATTTAGCACATGGACAACAAACTGACCAGACATATGCAGATCACATTGCCTTCTTCCCCAATGGTGAGATAACTATCTCTGTTTAATATAGAATGCTTCCAGCTTTTTGACTATATGTATAAATTAGTGTGCACCCATTTAATGCAAATATTCTTTGGTTCTCTTTTTCTTTTGGGTATGCATTTCCTGTTGTTTAGGCTATTTCTAAGTAGTCACCTGAATCATGGACAGTACATCTAAACTGGTCACCAGTAATCTGTTGTAGTTTCTCTGCAGATCCTGCTTTCACCCTGTGTTCCATATTTAGCTTTTATACCCTAAAGGCACTGAACTTGGAAGTTAAGCAGCATCACCCCTGGTTAGTACCTGGACGGAAGACCACCAATGAATGCCAGGTGCTGTAGTCTATATTTCAGAGGAACGAACTGGCAAAACCATCTCTGAGTATTCCTTCCTTAAGAAAATTCTGTGAAACTCATGGGGTCGCCACAAGTCGGCAGGTGACCTGAAGGCACATACACACAGCCAGTTCCACTGTGGTTTTATAGATTACTTTGGCATTAAGAGGGAAGGGGAATTGGAAGGTAGGATGTGTATGTGTGTGTCTATGTGTGTGAATAGATGAAACAGCTGGGATCTGTGAGAGAACCTTTTCAATCCTGCTGTGATCATCCTTGCTTATGTAGAATTTTATAATTGGAATTGCAGGAAAAACATAAATTAATATAATGATAAATGATTTACCTTGCCTTTTATGTTGTTGCTTCCTGGAGTTCTATATCATGGCTATGCAAAATGTCTATTTACCGAACAGTAGGTAGCCAACTCCCATTGAAAAACATAATCTTATGTGTTTAAATTTTTATTTAAAAATTAATTTTCTCTCATGATATTGCAGACCGTGTACAATAACAGTATGACCTTTAAAAATAAACCTTTTCTTTCTTTCTTTCTTTCTTTCTTTCTTTCTTTCTTTTTTTTTTTTTTAAAAAACCCTTCACTGAATTTCCACTTTGGGTTTTCGACAGAATAACTGTCCCTAATTTTGAATCCTTCTAATAGTAATAATATAATGCAAATGTCTGAGTTACTTAGTGAAATAAGTAGATCAAAGACCGAGCAAAGAAGTATGATTAATATATTCTAAAAATTACTTTGAGCCTGTCACATATCAGCTGGCAAAAAAATGCTCCAAATACAGGATTGTGAGGACTAACTGCAATTTTGAGAAGGCTTACTAGAAAAGGCCCATCTATATTAGAGACCCCCCGCCCCCACATACAGGGGATGTACTTCAGTTCTGAGAGAGGGGAGCACAAATTCTTTATACACATTTTAATATGATACTCTTTTAAAAAAAAACCCACAAGTTTCTTTGATCTATTATTAGGAAAGTATTTCTGCATCAAAGAGCTAAATCTACACTAAAACTGCAGTCCTACATATAATTATCTGGGAGAAAGTTCCAATCAAAAATGGGATTTACTTCTGAGTAGGCACATTTAACAGTAGGCATTATTCTGTAAAGGTTAGATTCCATTGCTTTTTGTAAAGGCTGTTCTCTTAGATGTCTAAAGGTGATTAGTTATCTTTTCTTGATAATTACTCAATAGGTGCATTGGACATTATGTTAGC
This sequence comes from Urosaurus nigricauda, assembly GCA_034509955.1. NCBI lineage: Eukaryota > Metazoa > Chordata > Lepidosauria > Squamata > Phrynosomatidae > Urosaurus > Urosaurus nigricauda. The sequence goes on along the minus strand of JAOEGL010000004.1, from coordinate 222,328,827 downwards.
TGAGTCTTGAATTTCTGCCAGAATTGGGTTTTATCATTCTTTAATGTCTATGCTGCAGCTGGATAATGTTAAGTTTACACATGCCCAGAGTCTAATGCATTTATCTGTTCCAAAACTGATTCCCATTTTATGCCATTACTCTTATTGGGCTATGTTAAATAATAAACAGCCAGGTGCCAGCAATCTGAACAATGATGCCCCTGCTAAATCTTCTGTGGATGAAGGTGCAGCTGCTAGACATATTTCCAAGAAGACACAATAATTTATTCTGGTTAAATTGCTCCTATACAGGTCTAATTAGATGCATAAAGAAAAAGAAGCTGCTATCCTCATTACCTTTGAATCTGGGTTTGTAACTGTACAGTCTCTCCCTTTGCAGAATGGAAGTGTTTGAACTTCATTGTGGTTAAAGTTTCAATAAACTGTATCAGTATTATCTGTAAATGTTATCTAAATAATGATTTTTACTTGGACTTCCAAACTAAATACAAAGGAACAGCAGCAAAAACCCCGTAATAGGTTTGCCTTAGGATCACTATAAGCTAGAAACTACTTGAAGGCACACATTATAGAATCATACAGTGGAAGAGACCTCAAAGGTCATCCAGTCCAACCTCTGCCATGCAGAAATACACAGTCAAAGCACTTCCGACAGATGGCCATCCAGCCTCTGTTTAAAAACCTCCAAATAAGGAGACTCCACCACCACCACTAAATGCCCTATCATCAGTGTTTTCTCAACAAAGGTCACCTATCCAGACAGGTTCATCTGAGTGCTAGATGTAAATTAACTGTCTGGTTAGCAGAATAAAGCTAAATCTGAGAACAAAATGTGAGTGTTTAGCTTTGTTAGAGACTAAGAATGAAACGCAACAGAAGGATTCAAGCTTGATCAGCTGATGACAAATCTATGCACAAACAGCAGTTCAGTACAGTGGGTCCTTGTTATCCGCTGGGTTTTGGCTCCAGGAACCTCTGTGGATAACAAAATCAGTGGATGCTCAAGTCCGATTAAGTACAATGGCATATCAAAATTGTGTCCCTTATATAAAAATGCAAAATCAAGCTTGGCTAATTGGAATTTATAATTAAAAAAATATTTTCAAGCCATGCATGCTTGAATCTGTGGATAAAAAAAAAATCTGTAAATAAGGAGGGCCAACTGTAATAATTATAACCTAGGGGCAATAAAAGAGAACAGAAATGGCCTGTTGAGGCAGAACACTCAGCAAGTGTTGTGGAGTTATAGTGGTCCTGTATATATCTTTAAAGACTAGACCCTATTTTGCAGATTTGATTCCTTTCTTTTCCCTGAGTGTAAACTACTTGGAGAACTTGGAGAATTTTAATTACATTTGGTAAAGTAATTTTTAAAAAATACTTTTACTACAGAATTCTTCAACTAGTGCAATCAATAGGCTTGCTGGCTGGGAAATTCCACCCAATTTTTATTTTTTCCCCCAAGCTTCTTCCAAGTGGTTTAGTTTAGTTTTTTTCTGAAGTACAAAGGAGGAGCCTCCCAAAGGAACAAATTAGTTTGGGGAAATGGTTGAAACCTCGCCACCTTTTTAAAAGGGATAATGTGTCACATATATTCATATAGTTTAATCTTTATGTCCTGAGGCAGTGTGATCAAGGAGAGAATTAGAGAGGAGGAATCTACTGCTGAGCAAGATATCCCCAGATCCTACCCAACTATTGCCTGTCCTTACCATCCTATCCTCATATTTTAGAATAGAAAGATTCTTCCCACTCCTTCCCACTGCCTGGTAGCCAAGATGTGGTAGAGGGTTTCAGACAGGTATGGCCCTGTAGTGGTGACAGTGAACCTACCCTTTGTTTTATTTCAAGCTTTAAAGAAGGTGTCCCAAATGCTGAATCTTGTCCTAAAAGGATTACTGACTTGGGCTGTATCCACACTGCAATTTGACACCACTTTAACTGCCAAGACTCTATACTACAGTACAGTAACCTGGGATGAGTACCGTAATCTGGTGAGGTATTCAGCCTGGTGTGTCAGGGAGGTCTGGTGTCTCACCAAACAAGAAATCTCAGGATTCTGTAGGACAGAGTCATGGCAGTTAAAGTGGAATCAAACTGCTTTAATTCTGCAGTTTGGATACACTTTTGGACAATGCTTTTAAAGTCTGGAAGAAAGGGCAGAATGGATTCACTACACTCCTCACACACAAGCTGCTGTCGTGCATTGGGCAGGCCATTCTTTATTCCTGTGGATATTAAAAGGAAGAGGAGTCAATTTAATTCATTTACTTGCCAAAGAATGGAAAAAGATTGAATGGGACTGACTCTCTCTTTCTCCCTCTCCCCCTCTCCCCCTCCCTCCCTTCCTTTTAAAACACTTTATATAGGTTATTTTAGTGCTACTTTCAACTTGGAGCTTGAAAAGAGGTAGAAAGAGTTTTACATGGAAGAAAGAAGACCCCTTTCAAACCCCATCCCACTCTCCCTTGTCTGCTCATCAATGCCAGTATTTAACATCTTCTCTTTACATTTTTGCATGTTGCAGACAACCAGGCCCACCATCTTAATTTCTTAGAGTGCTTCTGGAGGCAAAGGAGATGGAGCTGCTCTGGGCTCCCAGAAAAAAGAGGGCGTTCTCTATCTGTGAGCATGCCCTAGTTTCATCCCTCCTCCAAGCCAAGGCCGGTTATTTCTTCATCTGGTTTGCCTCCCTACCCATAGGTAGTAGGTGGAGTAGTAGGAGGAGATGGAGGAGGGTGAAAGGGAGGAAGCTATCATGTTTTCCATTAATCTTCTCTTAATATGTTCTGTTCTTTCAATCACATCATATAGAACTTAGTCAGGTGGGGATCCTGAGGTCCTCCAGATATTGGAGTCAAACTCCCATCAACACATGCAGCATAGAAATAATTGAGTATGATTGGAAATGGAATCCAGCATTACTTGGAAGACTAGATTTTTCCTATCTTTTTCATAGGGCATGCATAGGATTGCACTGTAGGTCTGTCCTTCACATAAGTATTCTTGCAGCACTTCTTGGTCAAGATCTTACTGAACTGCTGGAAGAGTATACATTTCCACCAACATAGCTATACCAGCTATACAGTACTTCCCTTGGGACACCTTTGCAGCCAGTCAGGGGTTGGGGGCAGAGACAATGCTGGGAGCTCTCTCTTGTCCTTGACTACATAGGTAAAACTATGCAAGAAAGTACTAGATAACTCCTTGCACGGGGCCTAACAAAGAACATATGCTGCTATAGCCTGGGCGGGGGGGGGGGGGGGCTCCAAAGCAGCAGATGTCACTAACAGGATTCTGGTCAGTGTTCACATAGCTTTTGCCCTACAAAATTAGAAATTGTGGAGCTGGAGAACATCTTTACAATGTAGTCAGAGATAACTACAACAAAAGCGGCCTCCCACATTTCCTGCTGAAGGCTATCACATTATCCTGGAAGTATGGAAATGATACCAAGTGTTTCACTTAAAGAAGCACATCAACATTTGTGATTTTCCTACCTTAAATAGCACCTTGCAGACTAATTACTGTGGCTTCTGTTAATTATTCATAATGAAGGTTGGAATTTAATATGCAAGATCTAATTCTATCTCCTCCCCCTCCCCCCCGCGTCCGCATTTCTGTATGAATTGGAATCAAAAGAGTTCATGGAAATAAATAGATAAGAACAGAGCTGACTGAAGTGGTATTGATATTTAAAAAACAAATTCTGCATGTTGTGGACTCTAACCCTAACCTGTTAATATTATTATATTTTTTCAAGGTCAGTTACAAATTATAAGATATATAATTAAAGACAATATAATTTATGTATACAGGAAATATTCAGCCAGGAAGTCTTTGAGAGGGAAAGGGTATGAAAGATCGTATGACTGAAAATAAGAGGATATGGAAGATGACGAGAGTGAATGATTGCAGGATTGATTACCAAGACTCTTTTGTCTGTTTAGCTACAATGTAATGAATATTGTAATTTTTTAAATACTATAAACATTTATACCAGGACAAAAATATACAGCCTGGATGGGATGCATACAAACGAATGGAGTATTCTGTCAGAATCAGAGTTCCCACTAGTGCGGACCCCTGACATTGATTATGTATTTACATATACAACAAATTTCAAGCTGTGTAAGAAGATGGATGGGAAGAAAAGCTAAGATAAAAATAAAAATGAATTGCTCTTGCTTGCAAGCCTTAGGAACTTTCAATGGCATGGCTCTCAAAGCTTCAGAAGACTTCAGCAAGTATTTGATTTCAGCTTTCCCTTCAGAAATCTATGTTTGTAGTGTGTGTGTGTGTGTGTGTGTGTATGTACATAACTTAAAAACAACAATCAGGAGTGGTTCTTATAGTACATGTTGGATTATAAATGTATTAATGATGTTGTTTAAGATCTCGGAACAGATAACAAAACAAACAAAAAACCCTCTGAAAACAAAAACCTAAATACACATAAGTGGAAATAATTAATTTAATTCACATGCACATAATTTGGGAATGCTGTGGCATTCAAAATTTCTGTTGCTTATTGACATGGGGACACAAATAATAATTTCCTCTCTGCTACAAAACTTTATGAAATTGCTTTCTTCTGCAGGGAAGCGATTGCAAAGGAAGCTTGGGAAGGGCACCAAATTACAAATCTTAGAATTATTGAAGGAGCAGATGCATAGTATGGGAACATTCCTAGATCTCTCTATCACTGGAGGCCATCCATCTTGCCCAGGGGCCAGCTAAAATCCGGAGCTGTTCTTGACTCTTCTGTAGATCCTTTTAAAATGTTTGCTTTAAAATTTTCTGGCAAAATTGTGTACAAATGTAAAAAAAAATGACACATATACAGTGCAGGTTGAGCAGAGAGCAAATTACAGACCACACCAAGAAAGGAGAAGGACTGAATTTAAAAAATGACATCATGCTCAAAGCTAAAGCCTACCCTGTGAAGACTAACATTAGATCAAAGACTAAAGCCTCACAATTGACTCTGCCAGTCCTCAGTAAAATAACCTTGCTTTTGTATTTTTTTGGCCTTTCTTTTAAAAAAACTTTTTGGTCTTGTGCTTGCTGGCAGGAAAGTAGTTCCATACCTATGTCCCTCATTCCCTGGCAACTAGTTGTGGCTTGCATTTCAGATAAATGGAATACTCATTATTGGCTTGATGAGCTATCATTGAACATTGAAAAAATGAAACAAACTCTGAGCCATGCAAAGACTGTTAGGAGAGATCCTTTGAACAAGTGTCTGTGTGTGTACAGACAAGTATGCACATGTGTATGCCTTCAAGTCACCTGTCAACTTATGATGACCCCATGAATTTCACAGGATTTTCTTAGGCAAGAAATAGCCTATCCATAATTTTAGTCCAATTCGTTATCAACGTTCCTCTGAAATGTTATATTACATCCAACATACGTTGGAAGAAAAAGGTCATTTGCCTGTAGTCATGTGTGTATCTCCCTATAAATGTACAAAATCTCAAGAGTTTCAAGTTAAATGGGCTTAAGAGACTTCTCTGTTACAAATTAATGCTCTCTGTCATACTTTCAGCCTAGAGAAATTGGTCTTTGCCAGGGAAACCCCAGAGTGGAACTGTAGAAACATTAACTGTGACTGGAAATGTATGAGGACAGGGCTGCTCTACCTTCAGATACTTTTAGCTGGGAAGTAAAGATGAAGACAGTTGAAACTGAAGAATAACATAGCTCAAGGTCTAACATGCTTCAGGAAGCAAAAAGGAGTCTTCAGACCAAATGCAATCTGGATTTGCTTGCATGTGAATCTCAGAAATGTCCTTTGACCCTTTCAAAAGAAGGGATTCTAAGTCATAATGACCAGCAGTCAATAGAACCAAAAGCAGAACGATGGAGTGGGAGTCTGCTGGAGGTGCATATCTGAATCTTTTCTTTATATCTCATAAGCACAGTTGATTGAGAAATATGCTATCTCTCTCTTAGCTTTCCTCTGTCTAAAACTGCTCAGGAAAGGAGAGAGATTAAAAAATGACAGAGAAAGCATAAGCAATATGTAAAACCTTAGTCTCCTTCTAAACAACATGGAGAGAGACACAAGGGATCATCTTTTCTTTTATATTAATTTTTATTAATTTCTAGCATGAACTATCTAATCAGAATATATATATCTACTTTTGGATAACTTTAAGATTAAAGTGCAAAAGGAAAGGTCTTTTTAGAGCATTAGTTGTGGTTCATTTATATAATAATAATATAATAATAATAATATTTATTTGTATTTCCCGCCTCTCCCTTTGGATCGAGGCGGGATTCCAACAGTGTTAAAAATAAATGTACAGTTCAATACAATCTAAAAACATTAAAAACAATTACATGTTCAATAAAACTAATTACACATTCTGTCCTTAGTTCAGCAATTGCTACCATATCTACTGTGGATCTAATTCTGTCTATGAATTCCTGATCCATTAAAGTAGATCTGGTGCGTAGGCCCGCCGGAAGAGATCCATCTTAAGAGCCCTCTTGAAAGCAACCAAAGAAGTGATAAGACGAATCTCCTCCGGTTTCGGGGCTACTGCAGAGAATGCCTTGTGGGAAGTTGATACTAGTCTTGTGTTGATAGTGTTAACAATGAAAGACATTCATATTCCTAATTGATAAAATGGGATGAGAGAACTTCCAGCTCTACACTTTCTTAATGGCTTGACATCCAACATTGCGATTGTGTAGTGTTAATCTCTGATTTCTCCAACGGAGGCACTGCATCCAACTGATGCAGTGACCAAGGATGGCATCTCTCCTCTGAACCCCTGCCTGGATTCAGTAATGGGCTGGATGACGGAAAACATGCTTAGGTTGAATCCAGAGAAAATGGAGGTGCTCGCAATAGGTTCTCCTAGTCCGGGGATGGAGATTCATCAACCGGTTCTGGACGGGGTCATGCTTCCCCTAAAGGACAAGGTTCGCAGCTTGAGTGTACTCCTGGACTCATCTCTACAATTAACATCGCAGGTGGAGGCAACTGCCAGGAGTGCATGGTATCAGCTTCGGTTGATACGCCAACTGCTCCCCTACCTGGACAGGAAGGACCTAGAAGCAGTAGTACATGCACTGATAACCTCTTGGTTAGATTTCTGTAATGCGCTCTACATAGGGCTACCATTGTACCAAGTTTGGAAGCTTCAATCGATCCAGAATGCAGCAGCCAGATTAATTACGGGGGGCCTCCAGAATGGAGCATATTACCCCCATGCTAAAATCTCTTCACTGGCTGCCGATCAGCTCCCGGGCACAATACAAAGTGTTGGTCGTTACCTTTAAAGCCCTACATGGCTTGGGTCCAGGTTACTTGAGGGAACGCCTCTCCCTTTACAATCAGCACCGCACCCTCAGAACATCAGATAAAAAATTATTAGATTCTGTTTATACAAGACTAACACTAACTTCTCGCACAGCGTTTTCAGCAGTGGCTCCGAAACTCTGGAATGACCTGCCAGAAGAGCTCCGCCTGATAAACACTCTAGAAGCATTCAAAAAGGCGCTAAAAATGGAGCTCTTCTGGCAGGCATATCCACCAGATTGTGTATAAAATTTCATCGAACCCCTGCTTGGTGAACCCCTCTGACAGACCATATAGTCGATTTTAATTGATTTTAATTGGATAATTTTAATTTGTTGTATTGTAATATTGTATTGAATACATTGTATTGTTGTTTTATATGCTGTAATCCCGCCTCAGTCCATAGGGCGATGTGACACCTATGCAGAATGGCAAAATTGTACAATTGACTGAACAACTGATTTCACAACTGAAGGAGTAATGCCAGCTTTAGCAGGGATAGACAGACAGGCACCAGCTGAAAATATACATCTATAACATGTACAACTCTGTGTCCATACTTTGAACTGAATATGAATACTGAACATTGGACAAGACTGTCCAACTGCTTCTGTAGGGGAGTGTACCCATGCATGTTCTCTGAGTTATTTCTCTAAATTATGTGAAGGTAAATAAGAAATGAGAAACAATGTGGATTTGTTTGCTCCCTTTTCTGTTATCCAAAAGCTGATCAGGTGTAAGTTTTGGAAGCTGCAGGCACACATCACAATTTTTCCAGATTTCTCTGCCTGTCACCACCCTAATACAGAGGAAGGCAACTGGTGACCCTCTAGATGGTGTTGGACTTTAATTCAAATCTCTTGTAGAATAATTTGTGTGTGTGTGCATGCATTGCACAAGACCCTTCACCATTTTGGTCGCCCTCCTCTGGACATGCTCCAGCTTCTCAACATCCTTTTTGAATTGTGGTGCCCACAACTGGACACAGTATTCCAGGTGAAGCCTGACCAAAGCAGAATAGAGTGGCACTATTACTTCCCTTGATCTAGACACTATACTTCTATTGATACATCCTAAAATAATGTTGGCTGTTTTAGCTGCTGCATTACACTGTTAATTCATGTTCAACTTGTGGTCTACCAGGACTCCTAGATCCCTTTCATGTGTAGTCTTGTACAGCCAAGTGTCCCCCGTCCTATATCTATGCATTTAATTGTGTAGTACCTTACATTTCTCCGTATTAAAATAATAATAATAATAATAATAATAATTCTTCTTCTTCTTCTTCTTCTTCTTCTTCTTCTTCTTCTTCTTCTTCTTCTTCTTGTTTTGGACCAGCTTTCTAATCTATTTAGGTCATTCTGCAATTTTATCCTGACCTCTGGGGTATTAGCTATTCTTCCTAATTTTGTGTCATCTGCAAATTTGATAAGTATGGCACCTATTCTTTCATCCAAGTCATTGATAAAGATGTCAAAGAGCATAAATATAAACATCTGATACAAAATGTAGGCATGTGACACTACTGTGGTCACTTTTGTTCCCCTATATAATTTTTAACATCAATTGCATGAAAAAGAAGCTAGTGGAGCTTTGAAAGCTTTCATGATGTATTTTCTGTATTTTGATTGGCCAATAAAGGTATTGCTCCTTAGTGGGGATGCAGACCACACCGGGTGACACCCTAAGGGTGTGTGTGTGTGTGACACCATCTCTGCTCAAACACCTGTATTTTGGCAGAAACATTGTGGCATTTGCCTATATCTCTTTTAAATACTTTAAGAGATGGTGGAAGTGAGGTGAACCTCAGTGGGAGAAGAAGTAGGGCCCCCAGAATTTTTTATAATGAAAATTTCAAAATTTTAATTAAAAAATAATTTTGTTTTTTTGTTTTTTAAAATATTCTTGTAGAATTTATTTTAAAAACATTATATTCTAACCAAATCTTTACTATGTATATGTAAATACATTTAGGTTATGTATATGATATTGTAATTTGAAGGTAAGATTTTAATTTCCTAGTTGTTTTATGCCCTCCATATCCACGGATTTTTTATCCATGGATTTGAGCATACACGTCTTGAAAATATTCCCAAAAAGTATAAATTCCAAATAGCAAACGTTGATTTTCCAATTGATATAAGGGACACTATTTTGCCATTATATTTAATGAGACTTGAGCATCAACGGGTTTTGTTATCCACAGAGGGTCCTAGAACCAAATCCCAGTGCATAACAAGGGCCCACTGTATATGAGAATTATGATTTACAAGTAACATTAGTGCAAAAAAGTATTACTAAGGATTCTATGGGATGTGAGATGGGAGGAAGAGGTCAATGAAGGGAGTGACACCATGAGTTCCCACACTGGGTGACACCAACCCTAGGGACATCACTGGCTGCAAGTACAATTATAATTGAAGGAGAGGTGAGGATGAGAGAAAGCAGCGCAGAGAGACAAAGGCCAACAAGAAATAATCCAAGAAAAGTGTCAGAAGCAGAGAAACAGCCAGAGTATGTGGCTTGAACAAAGGAAGAACAATTTGAGGAGAAAGTTTGCCAGTAAGTCTCTGCAAAGATCTGCTTGCCTGGAATCTGAGATGAAGAAAACAGCAAAAGTGTAAGACCTGTAATTCTTAAGGACTTAATAGATTTAGAGGCTTCTGCATATCCTTTTTTTTAATTGCTTATTTGGAATTTACTGTAATCTGAAACAAACCTCTCATTTTATCATTTAATCACCAACTCTAAGAAAATAAAAGTTTTTACTGTTGTTTTCATATTAGATTAGTAAGCCTTTAAAAAAGTTATTATTCATAGAATCATAGAGTTGGAAGAGACCACAAGGGCCATCCAATCCAAACCCCCTGCCATGCAGGAACTCCCAATCAAAGCATCCCTGACAGATGGCCATCCAGCCTCTGCTTAAAGACCTCCAAGGAAGGAGACTCCACTACGCTCCGAGGGAGTGTGTTCCACTGTCGAACAGCCCTTACTGTCAGGAAGTTCCTCCTAATGTTGAGGTGGAATCTCTTTTCCTGCAATTTGTATCCATTGTTCCGTGTCCTGTTCTCTGGAGCAGCAGAAAACAAGCTTGCTCCCTCCTCAATGTGACATCCCTTCAAATATTTAAACAGGGCTATCATATCACCTCTTAACTTTCTCTTCTCCAGGCTAAACATTCCCAGCTCCCTAAGTCGTTCCTCATAGGGCATGGTTTCCAGACCCTTCAGCATTTTAGTCGCCCTCCTTTAATAATAATAATAATAATAATAATAATTATTATTTCTAATTCGCTCCTCTGAACAAGCAATCAGGGCGGAGTACAACAGAATTAAAAACAATGACAGATTAAAATACCCCTTCCTTACCCTTACCACCCTCCCTTAAAAGCACATTAAATCATAATAAATTTAAAAGCATAAATAATTAAGATAGCAAAATACAATAGCAGGGAGCGGACCCAGGCTTAGGTTGTATGGGGATAAAGTGCAGGGAAAGGGCCTAAGAAACCCTTAAGGCCTAGGTGTGGAGCTGGGGGTGTTAATTTCCTCTGGGAAGGCCTGCCGGAAGAGATGCGTCTTTAGGGCTCTTTTGAAGCCTTCTAAAGATGGAATGAGGCGCATCTCATCCAGCAGGTCATTCCACGACTTGGGGTAATTCCTTTGGACTCGCTCCAGTTTCTCCACATCCTTTTTGAATTGTGGTGCCCAGAACTGGACACAGTATTCCAGGTGGGGCCTAACCAAAGCAGAATAGGGTGGCACTATAACTTCCCTTGATCTAGAAACTATACTTCTATTGATGCAGCCTAAAATTGCATTGGCCTTTTTAGCTGCTGCATTGCACTGTTGACTCAACTTGTGGTCTACTTGGACTCCTAGATCCCTTTCCCGTGTGGTCTCATTCAGCCAGGTGTCCCACATCCTATATCTGTGCATACCATTTTTCCGCCCTAAGTGCAAGACCTTACATTTCTCTGTGTTGAATTTCATTTTATAAGCTTTGGCCCAGTCTATTCAGGTCATTTTGTATTTTGATCCTGTCCTCTGGGGTATTAGCTACTCCTCCTAATTTGGTGTCATCTGCAAACTAGGCTCTCAGTACTGTCATCCAAGTCATTAATAAAGATACTAAATAGCACTGGGCCCAGGACAGAACCCTGTGGGACCCCACTGGTCACTTCTCCAGTGGGGTCCCACAGGGTTCTGTCCTTCATTTGTGGAATTAAACATGTGGTGGAAACAGCCTCACCAATAAAGACATCAGCTTTTGAAGGGATGTCATATTGGAGGATCAATGCAAATGCATCTGAGGAAGAATACTTAAGTCTACAAAAGCTCATGCTGCCAACTTCTTTCTTTCAGTTAGTCTCAAAGGTGCCACAAGATCTCTCCATATACTGATTCTACAGACATGGCTATATATTTGAACTGGAGGATTGAATCAGCTAGTTTTCTGCTGCTCCAGAGACTGGGACATGGAACAATGGATTCAAGCTGCAGCAAAAGAGATTCTACCAAAACATTAGGAAGAGCTTTCTGATGGTAAGAGACAGTGGAATATGCTGCTTCAGAATGTAGTGGAGTCTCCTCCTTTGGAGGTTTTTAAAGAGAGGCTGGAAGGCCATCTGTTGTGAGAGTGTTATGTATTCCTGCATGGCTGGGGGTTGGCCTGGATGGCCCTTGTGGTCTCTTTCAACTCTATGATTTCCATGATATGATTCTATGGTGATGGGGAAAGAGTTCCTGCAGGATACAATAAGGTTGTTGCTGTGTGCCTTCAAGTCATTTCCAACTAAAAGTGATCCCAAGGTGAACCTAACATGGGTTTTCTTGGCAAGATTTGTTCAGTGGCAATTTGCCTTTGTGTTCCTCTGAGGCTGAGAAAGTGTCACTTGCCCAAGGTTACCCAGTGGGTTTCTGTGGAAGAGACAAAATTCAAATCCTGGTCTCCAGAGTCATAATCTGAAACCCAAACTATTACACCACTCTGACTATTGCCAAGGACTGCAGGCTGTCTTTTTTCTTTTGCCAATCTCACTCTCTTTTATGAGACAAGAATAGGCTGTCTTCTGTAAAGAATAAGAAAGTATATGGTCACAGCATGCAGGGTTTAATTTTTAGATTACCATGCTCAAAATCCACCAGCCAGGATGGGAGTTGCATTCCTCACCCTGAAGCAATTCTCATAACCTTCAAAAACAATTTTTGTTGGTAACTACCCTTGAGTTGATCCCAACTTATTGTGTCCCTAAGGATGAGACATCTCCAAGACTTCCTGTCCTCCACTCCTTCGCTTAGGTCTTGTAGATTTACACTTGTGACTTCCCAATAGAGTCTAACTTTTTGGCATGTGGTCTTCCTCTCTTTCTAGTATTGTCTATCCTTCATGGCATTATTGTCTTTTTCAATAAGTCAGGTCTTCTCATGATGTGGCTGAAGTATGACAGCCTCAATTTTTTCATTTTGGTTTCCAAGGAGATTTCAGCCTTGATATGTTCAAGGACCCATTTGTTTGTCCTTTTGTCTATCCACAATATTCTTAGCACTCTTCTCCAGCACCACATCTCAAATGAATATTTTGATTTCTGTCTGCTTTCTTCTCCATCTAGCTCTTGCATCCGTACATGGTGATGGCAAATACAATGGCTTGTACAACTCTAACTTTATTGCTCAGTTGTATATCTTTACGTTTTAGAATATTTTCTAGTTCTTTCATAGCTGCTCTTCCTATTCCTAGTCTTCCTCTGTTTCTTGACTGCATCTCCTTCCCTCCTTGATATTTGATCCAAAATGTGAGAAATTCTTGTATTATTTCCATTTCTCATTGTCAGGCTTGAATGTATGTAGGTCCTCTGTGGTTATTATTTTTGTTTTCTTTATGTTCAGCATTAAGCCTGCCCAAAACAATAGCCAACAATAATTATGGGCAAGGTAAGTGGAAGAACGATCTGGAAGGAGGACATTGTCCATCTGGTTTAGGGCTGTGATGAGGCAAAAGAAAAATAAAATTAAAATAATCCTGATCCTTCTGGCTTCCTCCTTCAGCAATATGTATCAGCATGTGACCTCTTTGTGACCTTTGGTTTACGTGCTTCACCTCCAAAAGCCAAATGAAGCGATAACTTTAGCTGGTCAATAATCTGGGATTTAACTAACCCAAGGGACAGTAACATTAGTGTCCTGTGGGTGATATCTAAATTAGATGGCAGTCAGGTATGTGTACACTGGTGCGGTCATTAGAGCGGGCAGATGTGCACAGCTAATGGCTTCCAGTGAAGATTGCTACAGGGGGAATTCCTTGAGAACCAGGGCGATGGGGAGGGGGAGAGAAGCTGAGCTGCAGCAAGTTATGCAGAAAAGGTGCTTTTCTGAAAGACTCATTTAAGTGCAACAAAGCAGGTAATACTGATCATGATATTTAAAACAAACAAACTAACCCTAGGACCAATGGCTATATTTTATATGTAGTTTTAATCTTTATATATCTGCCCCTTGGAGTGTAAGGTCATCTGTAAACTAGGAGGGCGGTTGTTTTTCTTCTTCCAGACAAGCTAATACTGAGGATTTTTAAACCACCAAAGTAATGGGGATTATACTGCAGGGTGCTATTCTAGGTTATACTAGCACTTCACATATGTAAGCAGAAATGCCCACCATCTCATTAGACTGCTGAGGACTTGCTACAATCACAAAGAAAACTAAATGCATCGGTGACCTGTGTGCCAGTATCTATGCAAATCTGTAGCAGAAGCTGAGATTTATATATGCATTACATACCCCCAAGGAAATACCTATTTTATAGCATGGATAGAGCAGATGTAGTTTGCTCTGTGAAATGTGAGTGGAATTAATCAGGGGGATGGAGGGGAGAGAAAGAAAGTGTTCTATGTATTCAAAACAAGCAAACACACACGCTACCCCTTAAACCTGCTGGCACATCGGAATGGATAGGAATGCCATCTCTGAACTAATTAGGCACTTTATTGTATGTTACCGCTATACATTTGCATGCCTGCATTAGCGGGATCTTATTCCCTTCCAGCTGTACTGAAAAGACAAAAATAAATCTTACATTGTGATTGTTTAAATTGACAGCATGACAAAGTTTCCAATGGGAGACGGCAGAATCCCTTTAGAATGTTTGAAAATGGAGGTCCAGTAACTTTTTCCCAAACGATTTTATTTTACAGCTATTGGAGTCTGAGAGAGAGAGAGAGAGAGAGAGAGAGAGAGAGAGAGAGAACAAGATGGCTTTGGGAAAAATCCATCTCTAATAGAGCCTGTTAGAGCAATCAACAGTCTGCTATTGCTGAGATACATCTGTGCATTTTTGTAATTGGAAAGCGATTATTACACTTCTGACTCTGAACTTGTGGACTTCTGTTTAACTATTTTATTGTTATGCCATCCACCATACCTGACACAGTTAATGTCTGAGCAATCCTGAACAATCTAAAATTAGATGTATATTCAGAAGGTATCTCCTGTAGCATAGGAATGGGCAATTATCTATAGAGCCATGAATAAAACATTTTTTGAGGGCATAAAGAGAGTAGAGGTATCAAGAAAAAGCACAGAACATGTGCAATAATGAATCAAGAAGGAAATACATCCTTTAATTTACACAGCACACAGGGTCACAGCACTTTGAGTGAAGCATGATTACCTACAGAGAAATGCATAAAAATAAACATATACTCTCCATGCATCACAAAGATTTTAATGTACAGCTTTCTGTGCATCCTGGCAATGATTAAATATTAAGCCACCTGAAGGGATCCAAAAGCAAATGGCCAAGGACTGATGCTGATAATAAGTCCAAAGACTTCCACTACAGTATTATACGCTCCTGTGAGTATTTTTTTTTCAGGCTGCATGCAAGTGTCACAACATGATGCAACTCAGAGAGAGAGACGTTTCAACCTTTGCAAAAAGCCATCAATGCTCTCCAATCAGGCTGCTTTTTCACTGTTGACTCACCTCTATACTTTTCTTTTCCATAATGGATTGTCATGATCACCAAATTGTTTGAAAAATACAAATAAAAACAAATAAAAACAGACTGAAAGGAATGCTGGGAAGGGCATAGAGAAGGGAAGAGTGGCTATGGAGGCTGGTGTGAGATAAGAAGAGGCTGGGGCAGAAGCAGGACCATCATGATTTGGAAGAGCTGTGCAATAATGACTGTCTCTAACCCAGTATGTTTGCATTTCTGAGGCTAACATGATTATGATGCCTTATGAGCCTGGTGTAATAAAGTTCTCAGTTCTTGATCTTCTTACGTTGCATGGGGACATCTACACACACTTATTTGAACATGTGTCAAAACCTCCTTCAACGCTTCTTACTCAAAATGGGGAAGTGAAGAACTCAGAGGGGCCTTCACCACAGATCAAGAATTAAGCACAATGTCTGAAATCTCCTATACATTTCCTTTAGGATATGGTGGGCCCTTGCTATCTGCTAGGGTTTGGTTCCAGGATCCCCTATTGATAACAAAATCCAAAGTCCTATTAATTGCTATGGAAGGTAAACTGTGTCCCTTATATAAAATGGCAAAATTAAGGCTTGCTTTCTGGAATTTCTATATGTTAAAAATGTTTTCAATCCATGGATGGTTGAATCTGTGAATAAAGAATCTGTAGATATGCAAGGCTGACTGGATTCCCTGTTCAGTGCAATGGGATTGACTTCTGAGTATGCATAGATAGAAATGGGCTATATTGTCTTTCATAATTTGAAATGAGCTGCACTGTGCTAAGGTATGGCTGCATTGTGAGAAAGCACGGAAGCATTATGCATTGGGATGTAAGAGAAACCTTCTTCAGAATACATATTAGCACAACCAGAGCCCTGTTCAGATAACAAAGAGAATAGTCTAATATTGTGGTTGGGACAGGCAAAGACATCTTCTCTACTTCTTAGGAGTAAATTGGTGGCTTCCATGTTAGCAGGGTGGTGAACTGGTTGGATTTTTGGTCCAAATGTTAAAGGAAGTATCTAAGGTGCTGAACTACACTACCCAATAAGCTCAGCACCTTGAACAGCTGTCTTAAAGTTCTGACTGAAACTTGGACTTTCTGCCTCCCATCATAGAGGTCACCTGCCACTACTGCAACTTATGTGGCACTTCTGCTTTCTGAGATAGCTTGGGGTTACCACAGTGGGGAGTAGGTTCTGCAGAAAAGAGCAAGAACTCACCTTCTGCAGTAGTGATAAGCCTACAGTTTGCAATGATGGGGGCTTTTTACATTGGCAAGAAAGTGTGATCTGAACTCGCCTTTATGTTAATGCTTAGCAGCTACATAGCAAGCCTCAGGTTTGCATTAAAAAAGTGCAGAGCTGCTACATTGAGGGGTGTGGGAACGACTTATCTGAGTGGTCTTTTTTGTGGCTCAGCAGTTACATGGGAAGCTGTCAGAACGCTACAAACACAGGCGGAGCTGATACATGGGCAGCAAGAAACGCAGCTTTAAACTGCGATTTTAATTTTTTCTTTTTCCTTGCCGGCTGCAAACTGCGCTGTTGCGCGGTTCGTACCGCCGCGAACAGCGCTATTGCGATGGTCGAGTCTTGAACTGCGCTATTGCGATGGTCGAGTCTTGAACTGCGCTATTGATAGGGTCGAGGCTTGAACTGCGCTATTGCGAGGGTCGAGGCTTGAACTGCGCTATTGATAGGGTCGAGGCTACGAATTGCGCAGTTTTAAATGATTTAAAGGGGGCTCCTAAGTGATTTTGACAGCAGCCACAGACCGAGCATCTGCAAGAAGACAAAGGAGGAGGAGTGCTGGCCATTGACCCAGTGACGTTGGCATTCGTCAGCACAGGGTCACTGTGGGCATCATCACCAACATGGATGCCTCCTCTCCTTTGTGGTCGGCACTTGTCGTCAATGTTCAAAGCACAGCCAAAGCTGCCGCCTTTGCCTCCGCTAGTGCTGCCAGGATCGTCAAAGTGACCACTGAAATGACTGCTGTGACCACTGAAATGACTGATGTGACCACTGAAATGATAGCTGATGATGACAGTGATGATACAGAAGAGAGAACAGCTGCAGTTGGTGTCTCACTGCTTGAGCAGTGTGAATTAGCCGGTGGCATTGCTATGTCCGATTGGGCCTTGACCAGATGGAAATGAGGTCTGAGGTCTCTGCATGAGACCAAGACATCCCTCTCCCCCTTTTTGGGCCACTTGTAGAAGTCTCTGCCATTGTGCAAAGTGCCACAGCAAAGCCTCGGCAAGAGTGTCCCTAGGAGCGGCTGACTTGGACAAATGCAAGTGGGAAATGGCTCTGGAATGTGTGTGGGGGTTTGTGTGAAAATTGAAAGTTTCCTCTTATCACTGCAACTGTAAAAACATCCGCCACCAAAACTGTCAATATCCCAGAGGCGCTACTGCGCATGTCTAGGGTTAGGATTAAGGGCGGAGCTAGGGTTTGGGAGCTTTAAAAAACTGCGCAGTTAAACCCCAGCTTTTACACCTGGAGGGCATAGAACGTTTTAATTAGGAGTGGAGTCCACACCACGCATGCTCCCAACTACGATCCATTCTGATCCGCACCAACAGCGCAGCCTTTAAATGGGCGCCTTAAGGAAACGGAGCCCCATTTAACTGCGCAAGTACACCTTAGCCTTTACATGCACTAGCGCTGTAACGCACTTATTAAAAAAGTAGTGGGTCAACCGAACTACTTTTTAAAAGCGCGTTTTTTCCCTTAAAACGCCAAAATGGCGTTTTCATGTCACACTTTCCCATTTTATAATGTAAAAGCTGGGTTTTCACCCAGCCTTCAAAACACCTTTTTTTGCCAATGTAAAACGCACCATGGATTTTATGTTTTCATGAAACATGTAGAGATTAGGGCTGAATCTAACATGTAGGCATACTGGGGAATGGCTAACATACTGGGCTCTCGTTTGTTGTTGTGAGGTTGTGAAGGAGCTATTACATTTTTGAGAGCTAATTGAGAGTGGAGGCTAGACTATTGGACTGAAACATGAGAGATTAGTTCTAGTTTCAGTGTTACTCACTGAGTGACTTAGGCCAGTCACTCACTCTCCACCTGTCATACCTCACAGTGTTATTGTGATGATAAAATAGAGTGGAGGATGCTATCTACCCACTGCTTTGAACTTACTGGAGTAAAGATTTATATTAATAAAGAGTAAAGGTTTATATTAAAAAAAAAACACATGTGGGAATTAATACATTATTTCCTTTGGTCAACAAACAATGAAACAGAAGACTCTTCCTACAAAATCTGAACTATTAATACTGCATCAAAGCAAACAGCACTGGTTCTCTTATTCTCCTTTCCCAGAAATTTGGAAACATACTAAAGGAATTAAGCACATTCCACAACATAGACTGGAGGCTGGATGGAACAGCAACACAATAGCTTGAGAAGAACGAGGCACGCAAATGGCTGAAGCCTCCTTTATTCTTCTCCCTCCTAGCCCTCTTTTTGTCTGCTAAACAGAAAACAGGATGTATGCCTTGATTCAGATGGATTTTGATCTGACACCAGCTTCGTCTTTATTTCTCATATAATTAATCTCACTGAGAGCTATACTAGCTTTCTGTACTTATATTGAGAGGAAGCAGTCTCTCTGGGTACAATACCACAAATGCTAGTTTTGCCCAGGGCAGGGGAAAAATGAAAACAGCTTTTGTGCATGGTATAAATGGGAATGTGATCTGAATTATAATTTATGTTATTACACCAGAAGATTTAAAAAACAACAACAGTCTTAGTTGGAATCAATAAAACTGGATCTCCCCTCTCTTGTTTGGACATATTGTGCTATAAGTATACTTGGAAAATGTCAGTTATTAAAGAAAGGAACTGTAGTTCTGAAAATTTATTAATCTACCTCTTACAGAAGACAGACTGCAATACTTCTGAAGCCTGGAGAGGATTTCTCTCTCTCTCTCCCTGCTCCACCATTTAGTTTAAAGAGAGATTGTGTCAAGCACCATCACTCCTTGTTTGGTACCTTAGCAAGGTAATAAAACCCCAGTAGTCCCCCCTTCACAATGTTCATTCCAACATCTAAAATAATAACATGATTTAGAGACAACCTAGTTGTGATTGTTTTAGCCAATCTCAAGCTTGTGGCTGTCATCCAGTGATAACTTGTGCGCTTGCATTTAAGACAGTTTAGGACTCAGAGCCCTGCCTGCTGCTGTGAAGGGGACCAAAGATAATCTACTTACAGAAATCATAGAGTTGGAGGGGTCCTTGTAGGATGTCACTCCAAATGTCCACCTGTGTGTTATAGGCCCTTGTCAGACGTTGGAAATTGGAAGTATAATCTAATGGCAATCCGAACACAATCATGGGGTTTCACGTTATTGCGAATTAAAGTATCTCATGCAATTTCGGGCAAAAGGGAAGTCATTCTCAACATAATCATGGGTTTTACCTTATTGCGAATTAAAGCATCTCACACAATTTCGGGCAATGGGGGGTCATTTTCGGGTAATGGGAAGTCATTCTGAATAATGATGTTTTAATAATAATAATAATAATGAATGCATTCCGAATGCAATTGGAATTTACATAAATTCACTAAACTAGCGAACTCACATGAATTCGAATTGGCTCCAATTGGCTCCATTCGCAATAAAGAGAAATTCCTCCTGTCTAAGGTCCATAGTATCCAATAAATGATCATCAAGCCTTTGCTTGAAGATCTCTATGAGTAGCCCATGATCTTCTTCTCCAGGTAAATATCTATTGTCAAATTCCTTTTACTGCTAGGATGTTTCTTTTCATGTTCAGCTTTAACTTTCAGTGGTGACCAGCCAGATACTCTGAGAACCTGGCAATCAGAGTATGAAAGCAACAGTACCTTTCTTGATCTTTCTCTCCAGTGAAACATACAAACACAAGGTGCCATCTTGTTATTATGGTTGGTGGATTTCCCTGGATTTGTTTGTACTGAGATAAAGCCACTTGGCTTGTTACAGGTTAAAGAGAAGCATCAATACATAAGGTCTTCTTTGTCCTCAACCTTTTCTCTCCTTCATTCCAAGGAGGAGAGCCAGAGTGGCATAATGGAGTAGTCTTTTGACCTCTAGTCCTCCAGAAGGTTAGGTCTTCATTTTCCAGAAGTACCGAACAGAATGGCCAATATTTAGAGGTTTGATGTCCAAAATCTGGTGGACCAAAGATTGAATGCCACTGGTGGAATGGGTTGTTATATTTTGGTCTGGGTGACTTGCATTAAATTCTCCAGCTGATCATGAATCTCACTGGATGACAACCTCAGGCCAATCATTGACAACTGGTTTAAGAATCGTCTGTGAGCATAGAAGGTGCCTCAGCTGAATTTTGGGGATTTCCCTATCTCTTGCACCATTGTCTACCCCATTCAGCAGGGTCCTTAATGCGATCTAGCATTTTCAGAGGGCTGGAGGGACTTCTTTTGGAGAAAAGGGTTAGGGAAAGCCTTAATCCTGCATCTGTTAGTTTAGGATTCCGCACTCAATTGTTGTGAGGATAAAATGTGGGGAAAGCTCTAACATTTTGGAGAAAGAATAAGATGAAAATATGACAAACTAACAGATCATTTATAATTTTCAGACAGCTAGCTGTTAATCTGTTATAGAAAAAAGAACAAAGAGTTTTGCAGCACCTTCAAACCACTTGATTGAACCTTGTCTTACTTTTGTGCATTGGAGTTCACTTCATCATAGTTGTGAAAGTTCTTTGAAGGACTAGGATCTGACAGCACTACTAGTAAGAAGGGTTTCCCTTTCTCCAAAATTGTATCCATGACTGAGTTCCTCTTATAATATGATAATAATATATGCTTCAGTGATTAGCTCTTAAATTGTAACAATTTTTTAAAAAAATTCTACCTAGGTTGGATAGCAATCTACTGATGAAAAACATTATGCTCTTTAACAATCTTGCGAACCACTCTGTCCTCCATTTGTGATTTTCAATAAAACATTATTTGCCTAAATAATGTAAAAAAAGAGAAATGGGTAGAATTACACTGTCATTTGAAGTTTCATTACAATGCTATTTTCTTGAGCACCATTGATTGACCCAGTGACGGCTTTGTCTAATTTCTGTAGAGTTGTTATTAGAGCAATTTATTAAAATTGCATGCATTGATTGGAGCCACAAATGATTTCTTGCTAATTATGCAGATGATGTACGAAGCTCATTTCAAATTCTTTCTTGAAGTTCACTTCAGTGAACAAAAAAAAAAAAAAAAAAAAAAAAAAAATGTCAAAACTAGTACATGCTTATGCTGCCAAAGGCAGAAGTAGACATGGCTTTGGCCTATAAGGCATGTGGGTTTTGTACCCAGAGATTTTACGCTTATATCAAATCTGCCCGCCATCTCCAGTTCATGGATTCCTTGAACCATTTTAATATAATGTTTTTAAATATTTTAATGCAAGTTGGTTATTTACATACATTCTGTCCTGGTCAAATTTGCCTGAGTAAAATAGACAGAACTATGGAAAGAAATTTGAAGTCATGTAACTTAACTCTTCTAAGTAGACATTCATTGTGAATTCAGTAATCATAGAGTGGTTGCTAAAATATTTTGATTTACTAAAAACTGCCCTGAGTAATTGATCAGTGGATTTCTTTTAAAATATATATTTTAATACATTTTATTTTAATACATTTTAATCTATTTATTTAAAAATGCTACAGATAGTATCTTTAAACAGATATTTCCACTATTATGACAAAGAATGCACTTTCTAAGATAAAGTATGCCACAACATATGCATGCTGCATCTTAAAGTAAAGATGGCCTTTCCTCTGGAATGACTGATGTTTCTTATGTGCAAATATATGCAGGTTTAAGTAACTAATCAGAGTTCAAAATCTTGATTCACCAATGTTTCATTTAAGAGGGTAAGAGGCTTAGTAGAATGTGAAGTCGAATGCTTTCATGGCCGGCATCTATAGTTTTTTGTGGGTTTTACAGGCTATGTGGCCATGTTCTGGAAGAGTTTATTCTTGATGCTGGTAAAACATCAGGAATAAACTCTTCCAGAACATGGCCACATAGCCTGAAAAACCCACAAAACTATAGTCTTAGTAGAGATTGTTGGGGAATGTGAGTGATGGTACTGTACTTCACAAGCAGAGTAATTTGGGTTTGCGGGCAGAAGGTGAACAACAGCAAGTCCCACCATACCACAACACACACACATAGGATTGGCAGAGAAATAAAGCAGGCCTAGTCTCCTGTCTAAAAACTTACATAGTAGGTTTACTTACAAATACTAAAGGTTTCATAACATCTCATGGGGACAGGGTCTGTAACATATGCTGTTCAGTCATGAAGGAGAGAGAGAGGACTGCAGACTGCACAAGGGAGGATGGATAAGGTTTAATTGCACAACAACTGATACAGGAAGTGTGTCTCTGTGTGTTTGTGTGTGTGTGTCTAAGACCACCAGACATGAAATGACATGGATACATGGTTTTCCTAAACTCTTAGAGAGGCATGCATAGAAGGAACCACTGAGTACACACATGCTACAGTTCCTTCCTCTAACAAGATTACTGGGAAGAAAATAAGAAAAGACATATTGGATTAGATGAAAGGCCTATTCATCCAGCATTCTGTCTATGTAATGACCAGCTGTTGCCTATAGGAAGTCTGCCATCAGGACATGAGTACAATAGAGCCCACCTGCTTGTGTTTCCTAATAACAGGTATTAAGAGGTACTAGAGATAGTGTATATAAGCAGTCATCAAGGCTAGCAGCCTTTTATATTCTTATCTTCCATGAATATCTCTCATTTCTATTTAAAGTTGTTTAAGCAGGTGGCCATAACGTCTGTCTAGAGGCACCGAATCCCACCATTTAATCAGGTGCTGTGCAAGGAAATATTTTCTTTTATCTATCCTAAATGTTTCAGCATTCACCTTCCGTAGCTGACTTATGTACTAATGTTATGAGAGATGGACTCGCTTCACTTTCTCCACACCTTGATACTACAATCAAAGCAGCAAAGACCTTGGCAAGGGATCTTGATTGCAAATCAAGATTGATAGGGAGTCAGACAGGAATCACTTAGATAAGTCTCTGAACCCCTTGCCATCGTTTCTGAGAAATCTTGGAGAACAGGTGACATGGCAATAAATAAATAAATAAAAATTAAGAAGAACAAACATTGTCCTCTCTCTTCAGGAAAGGCAGAAAAGAAGATCTAGAAAACTACAGGCCAGTCAGCCTTATTGCAACACCACTAAAATATTATAAAGGATTATACAGGACTCTGTCTGTAAGTATCTTGATAACAAGGCAGTGATTAATAGAAGCCAGGGTTGGTCTTGGGTTGGTCAAAAACAATGCCAAACTAATGATGTATCTTTTTTTTTTTTTTGATTGGATCACTACTTTAAGAGATGGTGGGAATGCTGTGGAAGTCGTTTATCCAGATTTCAGCAAAGGATTTGATAAAGTTCCTCATAATGTTTTGATTAGCAAACTGATTAAATGTGGAATAGATGGGAACACTGTCAGATGGATACAAAACTGGTTAGAAAACCATGCTCAAAAAATTAAAATCGTGGCTGCACTTCAAACTGGAAGGAGGGCTCAAGTGGAGCGCCTTGAGAATATTGGGCAGAAATTAATAAAATGAAATAAAAAGAGGCAAATACAAGTTTGGTATTTAGGTCACAGAAAGGCATGCACAGGTATACAAGGCTCAGCAGTAGCCATGTGAAAGCCATATGAAACCATGCGAAAAAGATGTTAGATTTATTTTTGATCATAAATTGAACATGAGTCAGCAGTGTGATGCTGCAGCAAAGAGGGAGAAGCTAGGAAAGGCTGCTTTTGCTTTAGCTTCCTGGGAAGGCCCAGATTCTTCCCTTCCTCTCTCCTTCTGCTGAGTTAACTGAAGGCAAACATTTTTTACGCTGTGATCTCAGTTTACAGCAATCAAAGTAAACTGAGGACAAAGGGGAAAAGTGAGAGCTGGAAACAGCAACAGAGACATGTTAAAAGTGGTATGACAGAGGATTAATCTCCACAGTCCCTGCCAAATCAGGAAAGTTGGAGGTGATGAGTATGTGAAACTGAGATTTATTCTTTGCCCCAGTGTGCATTTCTTTCTACTTGCTAGTTACATTGAACCTCGTTTGCTATTTTAATATTAATTCTCCCAGTTCAGAGAGATTTTTTCTGAAGCTCTTTGCAATCAGTTTTTATTCTAGCAGCCTTAAATGACTGGGGGTTGTCACCAAACCAGGCCACTCATTGGCACTCTTAAACCTAGGTAAGAAGCACCAGTCCCAATACCTTTTCCATCCTTCTGCTGCAAGAAATGTTCCATGTTATGACATCATCATGGGATTCTCCACTCTTAGTGTTGCCGGGTCAAGAGCATCCAGGACTTGAAAGTTGAGGACCAAAACTGGAAACTTGGGGAGGGCCTGTGGCAATGTCATTGTGGGTCTGCCTTATAATGTGACAGAGAGTGATGTCATTAAGCAAACTCCATTAAGCATCTACCACACCATAATAAAGAACATGCTATTGAAGCAACACTAAATTCTTCAGAGTTGGCAAATGTGTCAGAAGGTTGCAGTATTTGTTGCTCTGGTTGTTGAGTCCCCCCCCCCTTTGGTCAGTCCTCACCTGGAATACTGTGTCCTGTTCTGGGCACCACAATTCAAGAAGGATGTTGAGAAGCAAGAGTGTGTCCAGAGGAGGGTGCTCAAGATGATGAAGGGTCTGGAAGAGGAGGTTAAGAGGTGATATGATAGTCCTGTTTATGTATTTGAAGGGTGTCACATTGAGGATGGCGCAAGCTTGTTTTCTGCTGCTCCAGAGACTAAAACATGGAACAATGGATGCAAGCTACAGGAAAAGAGATTCCACCTCAACATTAGGAGGAACTTCCTGACAGTAAGGGCTGTTTGACAGTGGAACACTCTTCCTCGGAATGTAGTGGAATCTTCTCCTTTAGAGGTCTTTAAACAGAGGCTGGATGGCCATCTGTTGGGGGTGCTTTGATTGTGTATTCCTGCATGGCAGAGAGATGCACTGGATAGCCCTTGTGGTCTCTTCCAAATCTATGATACTATAATTCTGTAATCTCAGATTATGTTTCAGTTGTCCCAGAGTATTTTCTGGCAATTCCTGGCACCAGCTGCAACATTTTATTCTCATCCTCAAATAGGTTTCTTTTTAATTCCAAGACATATCAGAACAAAAGGTACCATTATCTTTTTCTCTCTTTTAAAATTCCTTTTTTTAAAAAAAGTTTCATTGCAGCAGTGAAACAGCACTTTTGCATTATACCACTATAAATCTGGGAAAACAACAACAACAGCAACAAATCAGAGGGAGAATATTTGCCCTTCTAAATATAGGACCCCTTTGGCAAAGTACACCCCACTTCTTTCTTTCTCTTAAAATGCTTTGGAAAAATCCTTGCACAGATCCAAGAAATCACTATAAACAGCCACCCCAAATAATGGAATATGTGAATAGAGGTGACAGCAACTAGTAAAACCCAAAGAGCTATATCACAAGACCTCAATGCTTCTTTACCTCAGTCTTGAGCAGCATTAACTCTAACAAATGAGGGAAAAAAACACCTTTCTCTGGCTGGAAACGACATTTTCCAAGCGCTGCTTGGAACAGAAAAAACTCTCCAGTTTTTTTCTCAGTTGTTTGTAACACCTTTGCAAACACTGCTTTTAAAAATATGAGAGAGTTGTAGCCCACCCCCACAAAAAACAAACAAACTTTGAATAG
Organism: Urosaurus nigricauda; assembly: GCA_034509955.1. Taxonomy (NCBI): domain Eukaryota; kingdom Metazoa; phylum Chordata; class Lepidosauria; order Squamata; family Phrynosomatidae; genus Urosaurus; species Urosaurus nigricauda. The sequence goes on along the minus strand of JAOEGL010000004.1, from coordinate 222,302,743 downwards.
AAAAAAACATGTAAACCATATTTTCTCCAGCGCTGCTGCCTGAAATGATAAGAGTGAGACTCCTGTTCATATCATAAACCCCTGATTTTCATATTAATCCTTATTAAGTACTTATTTCTTAATTTCAGGTCCTCACCTGTGGATGAAACAGGAATAATAACAACAGAAGTTCACCTCAAGGAATTGTTACCTAAGGAAAGGGGGAGAGAGAGAGAGAGAGAGAGGGGTGGTGTCCACCAGAACTTATTATATAAATGATCAATAATGAGAACATCAATTGGAGGAGAATCCAGAGTAGCACACACTCCTCAGTGGCTAAGGGACTAGGGTTATATGCTACATTACCAAGTCAAATTAGTTTCTCAAAGAAGATGTAATTCATGAAGAAAGCACAGGGAGACAATGTAACTAAAATGCTGCTACCTTTTGTATGGTTTTACACTTTTCATTAAGATTCCCAGGTCCTTTTGTAAAGCTGCCAACACTACAAAGGTAAGAAGGGGTTAATCACTTGGTTTTGCTTAAAAATTCCAAACCACGATGAAAACATTTTAGCACCTAAGAGCAAAGATTGTGGATGAAAAAAAATATCTGAAGATACATGATTTATCACTCCCCTCACAAATAAAATTTATTCATTGCATCCACCAGCCATCACACAGATGGTCAGAAAATTGGCTTTGTGTAGAGATGTGGATTCAGGCATGAATATTAATATGAGACAGATGTAAACGCATATTAATATGCACTTGCTTTGCATGGACTGACATTACAATATTTTCATTAAAGAAACTGCATTTGAAATGGAAAGTGTAGGTCACCTTTTTATAAAACATAAAATGGTGTGGTACATTGTATTTACCATTTCCTGATACAGCAACAGAAAACAAACAAAAGAAAAGTAGGTGCTATAATTTAGCAAATGCGGCATAGAAATGGATGCAACAGAAAGCTCTTGATTTGTACCTAAATTATATTTCATATTCAAACTTCCATCCCCCCACTCCAATATGGAGCATGTTTCTTGAGCACTAATGAACACTACAGTGCTCAAGTGATAAACATAGATTCACTACAATTTAAATAATAGAGGGTAGCTTGGGACCTATCTGAGATTTCAATGTGTTTGTGGACACTGTATTAAAACAATGAGAAAGTGCAGGATTCAGGAATGTCTCAAGGCCCATGGCTAAACTGTAAAACAAGAAAGCAGGAAAAAAATTCAGTACATTTGAAGAGCAATTCATGTGAATATTACACCTCACAAATGACTAATACTGCAAAGTTTTCAGGACAACTTGGTTGTGTTTGATAGTCCAAACTTGAAATTTAATCCTATTGAATTTAGCTGCATGTGTGAGTACAGTGTTAGTTATATGGTTGATGGTCATCAAATCGATATAACTGATGTTCACTGTAGAGTACCTGTGCGATAGCTATGTCTATAGTTTTCCCAAAGTGCACAAAAAAGTGCTCTTAAATCCTGATATTGGGAGCATCAACTGTATTATTATTTGTGCTATTTAATCTTGATTTTCAGCCATCTGGCTTTCAAAACAGTTTACTAATCAAATTAAAAGACAATAAAATCACAATTAAAATTTTATTTAAAATCCATTGCTCTGAACCAATACTAGGTACAACATGCAACTAATATGGTCCTAAGTCTGGAGATGAGATTTTGGATGGGAAGGTGTCAGGTCAAAATATAGAAACATTCTTTTTGTGGAGCCTGACAAAAAGGCCCGATACAGACGGGAAAAATGGGGTGTGGCGGTGGCGATACTAGGGTTAGGGAGTGTGCACTATCCATACGCTTCCTAACCCTAGTCAATGGCGGTGGTAGCATCATGGCCACCATGATGCCACCAGTGTTGCCACTGAGCACCAAACTAAACAGATCAGCCCAGAAAATGCATTACCAATAATAATAATAAAAAAGGAAAAAAAAAGGATAAAAGATAGCACAGATTTACATAAAATTTGCACATGGGTGAACGCATGCTCGCATGCACATGAACACACACACACAAGCTCACATTTATTAAAATACTATTCTTTAGATAGAAGTACATTACAGATCACCATAGTGTGGGAAGATGTGACCAAATGATTAGTGCACCTGCTCATTCTGATCCTGTGTATGTACTCATTATTGATGGAGAACCCCAATCTAGATTCTTCCTAGATTTAGGAGAAATTTACTTTACAGCCCTCCATTCTTATTCCAGTTCCACAAATTCTATTTATATTTGCATTCAATAGCAATGAGGGGCTCAGCAGTTCTTAATGACAGTTTAGTCTGCCATTGATCTTCCATCATAATATTTTATAGCCCTTGTTCATTGTCAACCACCTTGTGTGTCTGTGTGCATGTGTATGCTGTGGTGGTTTCTGAGACTGAAGTGGTTGTTCTGTTGTAAATTAGTAATCCCTGGCCTGAGTTGATGGAATAATAGAATCATAGAGTTGAAAGGAACTGCAAGGACCATGTAGTTCAATCCCTGCCATGCAGAAATATACAACTAAAGCACTTGTGAAGCTGTTTCAGAACCCATTTTGGGAGGAAGATGGGATACTAGTGGAATTGAGTTAGATACATTCAGTCCAGTCTCCAGTCTGAGATCCTTTCACATGACACAATTATAGAAATACAATTCCATTGTAATTGTCATGCAACATCCTATGGGATTTTAGGATTTGAAGTTTAGAGAAAATCTCTGCCAGACTTTAGAAGTCTCTGCTAGAAGTCTCTGCCAGAATGCTCTAATCCCTCCTTAAACTAAAAAGAAAACCAGGATTCCATAGGATGCAGCCATGAGTATTAGTGGAATCATAATGCTATAAATGTATAATAGGAAATGGTCCCCAGACTAACGTGCAATCCTAACTGACAAAGGTAGCCAAGGACTACACAAGTCTACACAAGACTGGCTGAAGCTGAATATTCACAAATTCAACCTAGACAATGAGGAAACTGAAATAGTGAAAGAGTTCCCATACCTTGGGTCAATCGTTGATCAGAATGAGGACCACAGTCAAGAAATTAGAAGACTAGGAATGGGGAAGGCAGCTATGAAAAAACTAGAAAAGACCCTAAAGAATGAAGACATACAACTAAGCACAAAAGTTAGAATTGTACAAGCCATTGTATTCCCCATCATCATGTATGGATGTGAGAGCTGGACAGTAAAAAAAGTGGATAAGAAGAAAATCCGTTCATTTGAAATGTGGTTCTGGAGAAGAGTGCTGAGGATACCATGGACACCCCAAAAGACAAACAAATGGGTCCTTGAAAGATCAAGCCTGAAATGTACTTGGAAGCCAAGATGATAAAGTTGAGACTGTCATACATTGGCATATCATGAGAAAGTGCAAGTCATTGGAAAAGACAATAATGCTAGGAAAGATGGAGGGATGTAGAAAGAGAGGAAGACTACATGTTAGATGGAGGGACTCCATTAAGGAGGTCACAGGTATGAATTTACAGGACCTAAGCAAAGCAGTAGTGGATAGGGAGTCTTGGAGGTGTCTGATTCACAGCGTTGCTATGAGTCGGAATCAATTCGAAAGAGGTTAACAGCAGCAGCAACAACAAAGTCCTTAAAAATTAGTCCCAATTTTTTGTAATAAAGCTATTGAGTGTGATACAGGAGGGATGGAGAGATGCATTTCTGTCCCTGGTGTGGCAGTGGAGGTCTACCCTCTCTTAGTGCTTGCTTGATTTCTACGCTGGACAGAGATGAAGGCTTTGTGGCAGCTTAGTGGTTAAGACAGCAGTTCTGATGACTGGAAGATCAGAAGGTTTTGTCGTTCAAGGTCTGAGCATCACATGGTGGGGTGAGCTCCTGTCACTAGTCCCAGCTTCTGCCAACCTAGCAGTTTGAAAGCATGCAAATGCAAGTAGATAAATAGGTAACACTTTGGTGGGAAGGTAACAGCATTCAGTGCACTTATACTGGCCACATTACCACCAGAGTAGTCCTCAGACAGTGCTGGCTCCTAGACTTAGTAATAGAGATGAGCACTATCTGCTATAGTCAGTTATGACTAGACATTCATGTCAAGAGACTACCTTTACCTTTACACACTGGAAGGCAGGAGGATTCAGTCTTTCCTCTGCCACTCCATTCACTCACTTGCATGAATCCTATGCATTTGCTGTCACCTATTGCTACCTGGATAGTGTTTAAATACAAATGCATCAGAAAAAGGGCTTAGATTGTACATGAAATGAAGAGGTTCTTTCTGTGACTCTGGAAAGCCACTGCCTGCCAGTGTAGACAAAACTGGCTGAGCTAAATTGAACAATTTTCTGACTTATTATTGGTAGCACTTGAAAAAATGATTTTTTTGGAGTACAGCTCTTAGTAATCAGCATGGCCACTGTAACCTAAAAAGGTAATTTTTCCAAGTTCTGAATGTTGTGTGCTTGCCAATCATTTCAGACATATGAAACTCTAAGGAGCACCTATAAGAAGTTTTCTGGGCAAGATTTGTCCAGAGAGTCTTCATTTTTACCTTCCTCTGAGGCTGAGAGGGTAGGACCTGTCCAAAGTCACCCCGGTGCATTTCCATGGCCAAGTAGGATTTAAACCTTGGTCTCCCAGAATCCCAGTCCAGCACTCAACCTGCTACACCACACTAGCTGTCTGAATAAAGGAACATAACGTTCACTTGTCTTCTACATTTGTCCCACATTAGTCCATCATTTTAAAACCAATGCATTAACCATCTCCTTAGGAACCCTTTCATCTGAAATGTCCTCATTACTACCATTTTATCCCCTCATCTCATGAATTCACTTCAAAAAGCTTTTTTCCCTCTGCCTACTATTTAATATCCATGATTATAAATTACTCTAATATTGATCTATCCTGTATTGTTTGTTTCTGTAATTGTACTTGAACATCACAATAATCAACAGCAATGTCCCTTTGGCATTTTGGTACCCTGAGGGCACGCTGAATGCCTAAACAAAATGACAGTAATAATAATCAGCATTTCAGTGCAAGGCTAAAATTCAGATACAGTTTCAGGGTGATATTCCTCAGGGGATTCTGAATGCCGTGTTGAGTTAGAGCAAATATTTTTCAGAATGCTCTTTGTAAATTCCTGCTATTCTGAGACTTATTATTTCTGTGCTTGCTTTCTCTTTCTCTGAATCTTGTCATTCATGGAGAGACTTCAAGGGTGTGAGTGCAGACAGAATTATGAACGTAAAATATAAAGTATAATTAAGAGAGACAGACACTCACTGCCTCTGACTTCATGGAGCATTCCCCCCTTATACTGCCAATGATGATTTGTAAAAGTGCCCTGTTCCATATTTAAACATTGTTAGAATATAGGGAGTTCTCTGGCTAACCCTGGAGTTATTCAAGAAGCAGTTTTAGGAGAGGCTTTTTTTATTAGCTGGTAGGCACTGGAATTTGTGTCAACATCCTATTCCCCTGAATTCTTACATGACTGAAGCTGACATATTTTCCATAACCATAAATATTGCAGAAGCTACTCTTGTGTGGAGGTGAGCATTTTACTGTGAAAAATTAATGGCAAATAGCTTTTTTTATTTTATCAAAGTGGAAGTTATACAAAACAGAATACCCAGACCATAAATTTTGCACTGATGTGCCAGTGAGGGTAAATGTCTCTCTAAAAAACAAAACAAAAACCCAACAACATAAAAAAGCCATGCCAATTGATACAAATGCCATAGATAAGAATTTTGATGAAACTGAAGTATATACAGTGTAAAGAGAAAAATACATAGATTTTTTAAAATTTATGTATTTAAAAATACATTTGGCTGTTTTCAATAAACTATGCAGGAATTTCATTTTTTTACTTTTGAAAACATGTTATTTTAAAATATCACATCTATGACTGTGACACTGGTGGTGTCCTTTAACTTGAGGTGGCTTGGTTATTGACAATGGAGATTTTGCTTGGAAAGTAACTGTTCTCAAGTAGATAAAATGTGAGCCATATCCACCTACTGAGGTCAATCTTGCTAATAAAAAAAGTATGTTGTGCATGTGTGTGTGTGAGAGAGACAGATGCTGTTGCTTGTTGGGAGAATGCACTTGTACACTAATCACTAAGACATGCATCTGGGGACAGTTGTGTTGGTCAAGCAGCAAAATATAACAAAATGCAAAAAATACACATTATGGGGATAAATCTATTAGGCCAGTCAAAATGCACAAAATACATTAAGCAAGCTTTCCCAGCTAGTGGGCTCCTTCATTAGGCATAGATTTTAAAATCATTTTAAGGAGAAAATGTCATCCTGAAGAGTCACAGAGCTGAGGTGTTGCTGAGATGTTAAAAATGTTGTTTAAGATTGTCTTGGAGAGAGGGTCGATGTAGATAGATGCTACACACCCTTGTGATCAAGGGACAACTGGGAACACAAACGACCAAAGCAAGCAAGGAGATCTAGGCTGAACTGTCCTGTTCAAGGCTACAGGCCACTTTGTTAGAAAAATACAGAGGGTCTTTCATGGAGCCTCTGTGCTGACACTAGCATAGGACTGAAAAGGGTTGTTTTGGAATTACCATGCTACCTATATGCTTGCTTCTGTGGCCTGCATGCTTGTTTGACCTGAAAAATTGCAGCAAAGCTAAAAGCCTCTAGAGATGTTCCATTCTAAGGAAAGTGGGTCCATAAATGCCAGTGTGAGTAACATTTGCCCCTCTAGAAGTTAATAAACTAGTGTTCACCACAGACCACACTAGCAAGGATGGCAAGGTTGTCTGTGAATACATTTCAACTGTAGAAATAATGCAGTTTGACACCACAAATGTTATAGGTTTATCCTATTTGTAGATTTACAAGGCTTTATGTCATCTCTGTAAAAGATTACTGGTGCCTCACAAAACTATAAATCTCAAGCACCTTTAAGATGAAGCCATGGCAGTTAAAGGGGTTATTCACACTGTGAAAATAATCCAGGATGAATGCAGGTTAAAGCTCTGTTGTTCACACACATCCTGAATGCATCTGATTAAGTTTAGGGAGGCTGCCAAAAAGCCCACATATCCATATAAGGGATATCATTTTACTATCCACTGTATTATACAGGACATGAGCATCCATGGATTTTGGTCCTGGAACCAAACCCCAGTGGATACCAAGGGCCCTCTATTTAACCAAATCATGTCCTGAGATATTACAATATAATTTACAATATAATTTACTCTCTGAACCTGCACCTTTCTTTTTAGCAGTGGCACTGTACTGAAACAAATTCCTAGTTATATGTTCATAGGATTGCAGCCTATGAGTGGAATCAAATGCACAAGCATAAACTTACTTATGTAACTAGATTACATCTGTCTTTCTTCTCAGTTGTTCTCTAGAGGATCCTTCAGCTCTTTAGAGCATGAATGTGTCTGTGTATGCATGCATGGGATGGGCTGGTGGGAAGGTTGTAAGAAGATACCCTCCAACATTTTACAGATAAAAGTGGGCCATGTAACCAAGGGATATAGGAATACAGTCAAGATGGTAAGTTAGTAATAAGGAAGAGCAAACAAGTTAAGAGATGCTGTAGCAATTTACTTTTGCTTGAGTCTAACACTGAAGGGCAATATTCCACATCTGATCTCCCTCCCTCCCCTGACTGAGTTAGCTGAATGGAAACTGCTTTTGTACTTTGACCTCAGTTTGCAGCTGTTAGAATCATATTATAGAATCATAGAATTGCTTTAGTAATCTGAGGACAAAAGGAAGGAGGAGAGATGAACTGGGACATTTTAGAAGCAGCTGGACAAATGGAGGGTATACATGAGTTCTGAATCTTATGTGAAACTCTGCTAGAAACAGAGATATATTTTTGTTCTTCAAGATTATAACACTAGGGAAAAGCATAAAAATAAATGAGAACAAAATAAATCCAGAGCTTAACATGCAATCAAACACTCCTAAGGGTATCAGACCTAAATTGACATTGGATTTGGAAATCAAATTATAAATAAGCTGCTTCAAAAGGTGTGAAAATTTAATAGTTTGTTACTGTGAACTGCAGGCATTATTTAAAAACAGAATTTAAGAAGGAAACACTGGTCATAGCTGAGGTGGGTTTTTGCATAGAATTTAATGCCTTGCATTCTGGATTCTTCTGTTTTCTATGCTCTCTGCAACTGGCTCATTTTCAAGATTAATACATGCTCTTGATGGTAAGGGCCTGCACTTTTCCATAATTAAGTTACCCTCATAAAACAGCTACGACTGGTAACTTGAAGGAACCCAAGTGAATGAACTACTTCTCCAAATCTGCATGACAATATTGAAAATTAAACCCAGTTAATAGAAAAAAATGCTAAATCAATTGCCATAAAATTTAATGGGTTTATAGCAGCCTTAACTCAGTAGGACTGAATTATCATGTTAATTTAATTTCCATTTCTAAATGAACCAGAAGGCACAATAAAGGTCAATTAACCAACTACCTTCTCTGTCTTCTTTTTCTTTTACTGCCAGTTCTAAATCACAGGAAGCCCCAAAGCTCTTCTAAGAAACTCATTAGTTTGCTCTTAGAGAGTCAACAAAAACTAGCTTTGAAACACGTGCCAAGAATCATTCCAACGATTACATCACAAATGTTGTAGCTATATAAGACTGAGTACACATCTGCACAGTGCTGGCTTCAGGGCTGTAATGCACTGACTTTACAAAGTCCACAGTGCATCCTGTGACTGTGCATTGCTAATGGGTGCAATTGTACAACCTGGCAGACTGTTCCATCTTCAATACTGCTTTCTTTTTCTTTTCTTTCTTTTTAAAAGTTCCTTATATATACATATACTTTTTATTAAAGTAAAGCCAAAACACAAAATGTACAAATCTTTTAACATTTCAACGAGCACTAAACTAAAATAACTATTTACATTTTATATCTTTCATTGCTGCTTATGATAATTTCCTTTTTAGTTTTGTCAGTATTTCTCATTGACATTTGTTCCTCCAAAATGTTTTCTTTTTCCCTCATTGTTCTTTCTAGTTATGACATTCCATTTATTTTAAATCTTTTACTTGTTCACTTATTTACTTGTTTTTAGTTTAATCATTTTATCTTTTTAAAAGGTTTTCTCTTTGTCTTTTCTTTCATTTATCACCATCAATCTATTATTTTTTCTTTTTATTATTCCCTTTAGACTGGTCCATTTTTCTTTCCAAAGTTTCAAGACTGGGTTCCATTCTTTATCTGTTCTCTCTATAGATTTATCTTTAAGACAGCATGTAAGGAGATTATTGCACCACCCTTTCCTCCTGCACTAGACACAAGATGTAAACTTTAATAGACAGATTTTATTACACACTTCCATGCCTAGGCAGGAGGCATCCCTTACCCGATCCTGCATCCCCGTACCTGATCTGGACATCTCCTGCATTTTCCTGTTCATTGCAAGGTGCAGGAGATGTCCAGATTAGGTATGGGGATGCCTGGATTGGATATGGGATGCCTCCTGCTGAGCATGGAGGTGTGTGATAAAATACGCCTATTAAAGTTTACATCCGTGTCTAGAGAGGGAAGAAAAGTTAGTGCGATTATCTCCTAAATCTGTCCATTTCCAATGTGTCCGCTAACTTAATCAGTTATTCCTCTATTAAAGATGGATCTTGAAATTTCCATATTTGGGCATAGATGATTCTTGCAGCTGTAATCATATACAATAATATTGGTTTCTTTTTTCTTAAACGTCAGTCTAACATTTTTGGTACAGGTTACATCAGTGATTTCTTCTCCACTGATGTCCCCTTGTCGTGGGGTAGGCTTTCATACCCTAATGAAGCTGTGAGCAATGCTGGCAGTGGCACAAACAGCCACCGGTAGGGCCTCCCATGCCAGACAGGTCACAACCGAAGGGTCTGACCAAGAGCATCAAAGGGCAGGATGGGCTCTTTAGCCTTATGGCAACCATCCTAGGAGAAGGAAAACTCCAATCCCAAACCCCGCAGATGGTGCTCGTCTAACCCTGTAAGGTAAACCATCTAAGAGAAGGAAACTCTAATCAAACCTATGACCAGAGGATCTCGTTGCCACTGTTCTTGCTTGCTTGGCCTCAGCAGACAAATGTTTGGTTTAAAGGGTGAGGCCAGTTCTGTGAACCCTGCACTCCATCAGAAAAATCCATTGCACAGGCTCGAAGGATACATTCGATCTCCCCCCAAAAGTCCTGTAGCAATAGGTGAGGGATGAAACAGCAGGTGAAAAATGCAATGGAAGGTGCAGACCCAACCCTGCATGCAGGTAGTTCAGGACTTTGGTTGCTTGAGGCTGACCCGGGAGATGACAGTCTTGTTTGGCAGCATCCTGAACAACCAAGCAGCCTTTTTAAAGGAGAGCACTGTTTGCTCCATACGGAGAGGGGCCTAGAAAAGGTGGCCAAACAAAAGCTCATCTCCATCTCCCCGGTTGGCTAGCCATGGCCAACAGGCATCTTCTGATGCGGTCAAACAAAAACAAAGATACAAAGGCACACACCGGCCTCCAAAGGTGCAAACAGACTGACGTTTGCATGCTGGAACATCAGAACCATGCAAGATTCTGCAAATAGTGGACATCCTGAGTGTCATTCTGCTCTAATAGCCCATGAACTATCGAGACTTAATATTGACATCGCTGCTATTAGTGAAATTCATCTCCATGAGGAAGGCAGCCTTAAAGAACACGGTGCTGGCTATACATTCTACTTGTCTGGCAAGCCTAAAACTGAAAAACATATTTCAGGAGTAAGCTTTATGTTTAAAAACTCCATTGCCTCCAAACTCGAAACCCTGCCAACAGGTCACTCTTTCTGCTGTTCTTTCTGTAACTGGACTTGTTTATCTCAGATTGGCCTTTTTAGTCATCAATGCACTTGTGGAAAGCGTGGGATGAGTCCTTCCTGAATCTTCGTTAGCGAAGAAAAGCCAGAAAGAGAGGAGAGAGAGACATCAGTGATTTTAAGAGCTAGATTAAAATGCTGCACCTTCCCAGCGATGACATTATGGGTTGGGGTGAAATCTCCAGAGTTTTATATCCATGAAAGCTCATGCTAAAATAAAAATAAATAAATAAAAATCAATTAATTTTAAAAGTGCTGCTATGTTCCTTCTTATCCCTTTGCCTCTCTCCTTTTTAAAGTCAGGATTGTCTATGCTGTTATATTTCCAATTTCTATGTACAGTTGGGAAAACTGGACAGTGAAGAAAGCTGATAGGAACAACTCATTTGAAATGTGGTGCTAGAGAAGAGTTTCACAGATGCTATGGGCCTGATCTAGATTGGCAAAAGAAGTGTGTTCATGGCTGCATGAAATTCTAGCCTTTAGATGAGAAAAAGGGAGTGTGCGCCATGAAAACGCTTTTTTTTTTTTTGCGTTTTAGGGGAGAAGAAGCGCCTTTAAAAAGGTGCTGGTTTTCCCAGCTTCTTTTTTAAAAACTGCGGAACAGTGCAGCTCCATCTAAAGGCTGTGGTGCAGCTGCTAAGCATTAAGGAAAAGGCAACTTCATGTCACACTTTCCTGCCAATCTAGAAAGCCCCATGGACTGCTATAAAGACAAATAACTGTGTCCTAGAATTCCTAGAAGCCAAGATGACCAAAATGAATATTACGACTAGGCATGACTCATTAGAAAAAAACAACAACAGTGATGCTTGACAAGGTAGAAGGAAACAAGAAAAGAGGAAGACTGCCTTACAGGTGGATAAGAAAGCCATGGCCCTGAATTTGCAAGATCTGAACAGGGCTGTTGATATCAGTGTGATTTGGAGGTGTCTCAGTCATGGGGTTGCTGTAAATTCGCATCACCTTGATGGCAGTTAACAGCAACAGATGACAATGCTTATGAATATTACAGACTGCTAGGAAGAATCCAATATGGATCTTCCCCACCTGGATCATCATTCCCCTTCTCACTAAAGCTCCAGAATTCATATGTAGGTCATAGGGGGATGGGATCTTGTCACAAGGAAGTTGTGACTCCCATACATAAGCATGAATAAGCCCTTTGTGTACCATTGGAAGACACCATAGAAATGAAACTACAGTTTTCTACACCTTTACCTAGCTTGCATAACTGATTGCAAATCTATTTCAGGTAAAGGAATTCACCATTCCATTTTAAAGTAACCTTCTAGAAAACTTGGAGAGTATTTTATGACCATTTGCCTTTGCTTGCTTACTTCCTTAAAATTCACTTCTGCTTTTTTTTTTTTTAAAAAAAATATATTTTTGAGGCAAGCACAATGTAATATGTGTGTGGTTATGTTTTCATTTTCATTTTTGCCTGTCAGGAAAGCTGGAAAAAGATGTTTCGCATTACCCGGTAGGGAACATCTGTCCATTTTGCAGAGTACAGCTTTCTTCAGGCATACTATTTAATATTACATTTACATATCCTATGCATCCCAAAAAGGTTTACAAGGAGGGAACTAAACTGTTACAACAGTTGCCTAAAACAGTAAACAATATGTATCTAATATGTATCTAATGAAGGAATATGACAGAGTGATGCATCTTGGCTTGGAACCAGGACATGTGCCTGTCAGGTAAACAGATTATCTTTTCCTTTTGGCAGCACTGCACTGATACTGAGCTGGAGGCAGAAACATTTATTTTCTTGCAGGGTCAGCAGCTGCAGGTCTCTGGCCCAAATCTGTCTTCTGGAAGAAGATTTTCCAGGATTGGACCATTTCCTACTGAAAGGCAGGTGGTATCAGTATGTTTAAATCTACAGAGCTATATAAATAAAGAACAACAACAACAACAATAATATGCAAGGCCCATAGATAAGTATGATAATGATTGTGCCATCACTCACAATACGGTTATCAATGTCTTTCCTCTCCTCTCCTCCCCTCTCCTCTCATCTTTGTAAAAGGAACAAGATACTCATTCTCATTCTCATATTTGTTTTTTTGTTGTTGTTATGAGGCTTCATTTCCAACTTATGGTGTCCCTAAGGTGAACCAATCATGGGGTGTTCTTGGCAAAATTTGTTCAGAGGAGGTTTGCCGTTGCCTTCCTCTGAGGCTGAAAGGGTGTGACTTGTCCAAAGTCATCTAGTGGGTTTCATGGTTGAGAGGGGATTCAAACCCAGAGCCATAATCAGACCACCTCATTATCACATGGGGAACTGTAAAATGGGGTACTGTAAAATGGTGAAAGTAGTGGCTATTAAAAACAACAGCTCAAGTCTGAAATGCATGGCTGTGTTTGAGTACAGTTGAATACACTACAGCTTGGTTTGTTGTTTGCATAACAAGGCAGTGCAGAATTATCACCTTTGTTAATCCTCATGCAGGAAAAAGCAACCAGTGGCTGCTGGCCATATTGCCTGCTTATCAGTCACTGTGTTATTCTCAATAGCAGTTGCTAGGGACCACAAATGTCTGCAAGTTGCCATTGACATCATGTTCTACTTTTGGGCTTCCCAGAGGCATGTAGTTGGTCACTGTGGGAATAGAAGCCTGGAATAGCTTGCTCTTAGGTCTGAATCAGTTGCCTTTTTTGATGTTCTTACTCAATCTGCAATAATCAGGTTCTACCTTTAAAGAGGCACCTTGGGTAGCAGATGCTAGGACACAGAACTGTTTTTTTTTTTTTTTTTGTCTATAGTCTGCCTTGCATCACCTATGCTAGCTTGCAGAGAAAGATGCTTTGCTAACCTATCACCAATGTCCATGATTCACTTACCTGCCTTCAGTGCTCATAATGGCAGGAGATACCATCTTGTTTTCAGTCCGGCAGCATAGTAGCTTTGGTCAGTTAATTATTCTATAAATAGTGTGCCAACTTTCTATTACTGTCTTGTTTCTCTGAGCAGGGACAATGCCATTACATTCTCTACAACATTGAACAAGCCACTAAAACAAAATAATATGAAGCTTCTAGTAGATATAATAGAATCCTCCACATCCCTAGCAACTCTTCCCAAAGATGCATGAAGGGCAGGCTTGTTACCATCAGAGCACTAGACGTACAGTACATTTCCCTAACCAAAATATTGTTTAGAGCTTACTCCAGAGTGACTTTATTGTGCAAAGAATTACTTCTATTAGGGAAGAATATATTCTCCAGAATCGTCTTGATGTCTTACCCATTTATACATTCCTGTATGGAAGTGGTTGGGCATTTTTGCTGATGTACAATGTCCACATTCAGTACATGGAAGCTGAATTGTGCATGCAGTGTCATTGCACATGGAGATGTGCATTCCCAACCAATGTGTATTCATCTGTCCCTGATGAAATTGGTGGCACTATTCATTTGCTTATATGTTCATTTGAAAAATATTGCTATTCAACAAACAGGCTGGGCTGCAAAAACAAAGCATAATTTTGCATGTGGAGACTTCTGCCATGCAACCTTGATAAAAGATTGTGGCTATTGCTTGATATTCTGATTTCCATGAGTGATAGCCGACTGTTACAGTTACATAGTTTTTTGTGGGGTTTTTGGGCTATGTGGCCATGTTCTAGAAGAGTTTCTTCCAGACCTTTCACCAGCATCTTCAGAGAATGCTTGCCTGGAAAAGAGTTGGGTATACAGTGCGCCTTGCTTTATAGGCAGGCTTGGCTTACGTGGTTTCCAGCTTACACTGGAAGCCTGGACCTGGAAGTGGCCACGCTGTGCCCATAGGAAGTAATGGGGCGTGCAACCATGGTGTCTGTGTGCATGGCACGAGCCCCATTACTTCCTATGGGGCTTGAGCTGTGTGGAACTTCCCTTACGTGGAGGGGTCTGGAATGGATCCCCCGCATAAGGGAAGAGCCCACTGTGTGTGTGTGTGTATATATATATATATATATATATACTGTGTGACCCTGTGAAGGGAGGAGTGATTTGCATGTGTACAGTGGGCCTTTGTTATCCACTGGGGTTTGGTTCCAGGATTCCGTGGAGAACAAAATCAGTGGATGCTGACATCCCATTTAATACAATGGCATAGCAAAATGGTGCCCCTTATATAAAATGGCAAAATCAAGGTTTGCTATTTGGAATGTATACTTTTAAAAAAATATTTTCAAGCCATGTATGCTTGAATCTGCGTATAAAAAATCTGTGGATAAGGAGGACTGACTGTATTGTTCTGTTGCTAATGGCAGGCCTCAGGGTGGGAGGATATGCAAAAGAGGATTAGTGTCTGCTTGATTAGTGCTGATTGTTGCTCATTGTCTGCTAGGAAACCCCTGACCCTGGGAGATTTCTCATTTGCATTTGTTGAGTCTTCATCTTGCTATTTTTTCAGGACTGGTAGCCGAACCTTGTTTACTTTCAGGGTTTCCTCCTTCTTGTTGAAATTGTCCAGATGTTTGTGGATTTCAATGGCTTTCTTGTGCATTCTGAACAAATGCAAATGCAAATGCAAATGCAACAAATGCAAATGAGAAATCTCTCAGGATCGGGGTTTCCCAGCAGACAATCAGCACTAATCAAGCAGACACTAATCCTCTTTTGCATATCCTCCCGCCCTGAGGCCTGCCATTAGCAACAGAACAATAGGCATGCAAATCACTCCTCCCTTCCCAGTGCCACACAGTATATATATACCCAACTCTTTTCCAGGAAAGCATTCTCTGAAGATGCCAGCCACATATACTGGTGAAATGTCAGGAAGAAACTATTCTAGAACATGGCCACATAGCCCAAAACCCCCACAAAAAATGTGGATGCTGGCTATGAAAACCTTCAACTCCACCTTTGGAGAAAAGATCAAGAAGCTTGTGTGTGTGCCTTCAAGTTGCCTGTTGATTTATGGCAACCCCATGAAATGGATAAGTATGTCGAAGGTAGTTTAAGGCAGTATAGTAATCTGTTCACTTACAATGCACAGCTGATCATTATTTAAAGCAGGGTTTGGCATAGTGTAGCTGCTTGAGGTCATTTTTGTGGCTCCTAAAATCTTCTCTACCAATGCCACAAAGAACCCTGAACCCACCAACAAAATATATATTTAAAATGTTAATGTGATTTTGAGATTTTGTTTTGCCTCAGCTTTGACACATGTGCAAAACCAATTCTGTTCCACCCCACATAAACTATGCTGTGATGTCCTGTTACTGTCTGTTGACATTTTGAGAGGGGCTGCAGAGGAAAATAGAGGTATTTGGACTTGTTGTGGGGGCTGTGTCTTGCAGTGGGGTGGGGTGCTGAATTTGCTCTTGGCCCCACAGTTGCCCTGCCTTAACAAGGATCTACATACAGGCCCATGTGACAATTCCAATTTTACATCAGCCTTTGAAATTGCCAAATATGCTTCCCTAAGGTCATCTCTGTGAAGGAAGTCCCAAGAGTACATTTTTGTGAATGCATAATTAACATCATCAACAACTATAATAACACTTTAAGAAGTTAAAAAATATGAGAGCAAGTGGTGCCTTTACCCTTATTTATTTAACATGTCTCTTTAGATAGTTTCTGCCTCTGTAAAGAAATGCTGATGGCAGTCAATACTTGCTGTGTTATCATCATGCATTTTAAAAGCCAGTATCAGAAGACACTGAGGGGTAAGAAAACTCTGCACTGGTTAAAAAAAAATCCAGATGGGATGTAATATCAGAATATACTTTTGTGCATCAAGGCAAGGCAGTTAGCCTTGTCCTCCCATCCCCTGCACAGACAAATAGAAGAGGGACACAGATGACATCTTTGGGCCTAATGGCCCTTTTGCTATTTTTTATTTCTCAGCCGGGGGTTGCCTGCTTACATTTTTATAGTCGCTTGTCCTTTTCAACTCAGAGTAGCAAAGCTTTTGTTTGAAAAAAGAAAAGAAAGTGAGTTGCCTTCCTTTGGATAGCTTTGGGTTGAAAGGTTTATTAATAACGGTCTGGGTGGCTTAGCTGTCATAGCTGAGGTGCATTGCATCTCATAGGGCCTGTTTTGACTTTCCATTACTTAAAAAAACTGCATCCATTACTCAAATGCAGCCTTGGAGAAAAATCCCCCCTCCTTACAGCTTTCTGTATAAATCTCGAGGGCCTAATTCAGCTGGTTTATGGCTAGTAGAAAGCTGGGTATTACCAAGTTCACAGAGCTCCAGTTGCTGAAGGTCTATCCAGTTTCACACATTTTCCCTTTTTTAAAGGAGTTGTCTACACCAGTGAAAAATGTTGCATGCACCCTGAAGCCAACACTGGCAGTCCTCACAATGTATGGCTACTTCTAGGGAGGATCCATGGCTTTTTGCTCTTATCCTGATTTTGTCCCAAACTAAGCAAATTTGGGGAAAACTCTGGAGTGATCTCAGGTTCATTTCGTATATGCTGTATTGGGTCCAATTTGGCCCTATCCTGTTGTCCACATGCCAAGAGCTGTACCATGCTCCTTCCACATGCTGAGCAGCACAGAAAAAGGGATGGCCTGTTTTCAGAGTCACTGCCACTGCTTATTCATGGGCAGGAGTTCCATGGAAAGCCTGCCCAGGATGCCATCACTTCTGCTGAGGTCAGAATGGCACACTCATGCAATCAATGAGGAGGGGGTAGAGAGATCCCACCTCCTTGATGATCACATGGCAAGATGCCCCTTTCCGATCCCAGCAGACATGATGGTGATGGCCAGGCTTTGCTGGGATCTGCTTGGGCAACATTGAGGAGAAATGTGCCAGTGGGGCCAATGTGGTGTTGGCTTGGTTTGCTCATGTGCACAGTGATGCGACATTACACTGAATTTGACCCAGTATGTGTGGTCACCATTGTGATGAGTCTGGGGCCAGGCTGTAGCATAATGCTTAATTTGGCCCTAGATTAAGTGGCTGATGTAGTTGCACCTATACTCAGATATCTTTATACTTAAGAAGCAAAGTCTTTAAAATTAGGTGCAACAGAACATGGAAACAATGAGTTACAAGTAACATAGGGCTTGTTCAGACTGGAAAATCACCTTGTATCTCTAGGTAGTGGGATTCATTTTTTCCAATACTCTAGAATCCTAGAATCCTAGTGTTGGAAGAGAACACAATGGCTATCCAGTCCAACCCCCTACCATGCAGGAACTCTCCATCAAAGCATCCCCAACAGATGGCCATTCAGCCTCTGTTTAAAGACCTCCAAGAAAGGAGACTCCACCACACTCTGAGGGAATGTGTTCCACTGTTGAACAGCCCTTACTGTCAGGAAGTTCCTCCTAATGTCGAGGTGGAATCTCTTTTCCTGTAGCTTGCATCCATTGGTCTGGGTCATAGTCTCTGGAGCAGCAGAAAACAAGCTTGTTCCCTTCTCAATATGACATACCTCGAAATATTTAAACAGGGCTATCATATCACCTCTTAACCTTCTCTTCTCCAGGCTAACCATCCCCAGTTCCCTAAGTCTTTCCTCATAAGGCATGGCTTCCTCCAGACCCTTCATCATTTTAGTTGCCCTCCTTTGGACACACTCCAGTTTCTCAACATCCTTTTTGAATTGTGGTGGCCAAAACTAGACACAGTATTCCAGGTAGGGCCTGACCAAAGCAGAATAGAGTGGCACTATTACTTCCCTTGATCTAGACATTATACCTCTATTGATGCAACACTGTTGGCTCATGTTCAATTTGTGGTCCATTTGGACTCCTAGATCTCTTTCACACATAGTTTCAAACAAACAAACAAACAAACAGCTTCATTTATATACCGCTTCATACCCTTTAGGAGTGTCTAAGCGGTTTACAATTGTAAGCTATTTGCCCCCCAACAATCTGGGTACTCATTTTAGCGACTTCGGAAGGATGCAAGCCTGAGTCGAGCTTCAGCCCTTTGCTGGTCTTGAACTTGCCACCTTATGGTTTTTTGAGTGAGTGGCTGCAGTACAGGCATTTAACCACTGCGCCATCAGGGCTGATCAAGCCAGGTGTCCCCCATCCTATATCTGTGCATATCATTTTTCCACCCTATGTGAAGTACCTTACTGAGAAGGGTTGCCAGAGTGAAAACTGGACATGGCTGTTGTACCTTTAATGGTTGTGAAGAAGAGGGAAGTTCAGCAGATGTTGCTTGTCACTCAGCTAGGTAAAAAGTAATATCTGCTGAAATTCCATCTCTTTTACACTACCATGTAAGGATAACTACTCAAATTTGGGGGAATATTACTTAGCTCAAATACACCAATACAAAGACCATACAAGGACCGGATTCCCAAATTGTTTACGGAGGTTCGAGATTCCAGAACTGACACAAAAGCAAAGTTTTTGGATTTTAAGCTAGTTTATTGATGTACAGGAGACACTCTCTCTCACACACATCCATACATGCGATCACACAAGGCTAATAGAAGAAAAAGAACAGGCCTTCTAATGATGACATACTTGCCTGAAATGGCTCTTCCAGGATCCAGGCTGGTGCAGCAATGCCATGTGAATGGAGGGAAATAGGGAAAAGGGTGTGTGTAGGACTTGGGAGAAGAAAAGGTAAGGGGGAAGGCAGGGGGGTTTGGAACTGCAGAGGGCCCCCAAACGACCAGAGGTCTGTCTGAGATCCCAAGGCAGAACAAGTTAACAAAGAAATGGCAGAGTTTAAGTACCCTTCTGGTCACGTCCACAGTAGAGGCTTCAAAGGAAAGCCAAATTTACATATTACTTGATCTAGGAAGCCTCTTCCATGGGAAAAGCACTGATATCGGAATAGCTGGCATCTGTTAAGTGTCACAAAGTCATAAAGCTACCCCAAGGTGTGAAACATCTGTTCCTGTGTGCAACTCCCAACTAGGCTATGTTGTAAACGTGATCTCCTCACCTTTAGGCCATGGAGGACTGGGGGACATCTCCCAAAATGCCTTTCCATTAGGGTCAAAAGGAAACATGCCTTCACTTTAGGGATGCAGCTTCTCCTTAGAGGTTTCTACGAGCAAGCAAAGCAAAAGTTGAAACATCCAGTTACCCTTGCAGATGCATTTTGGGATAAGGGGTTGTGGGGTGTCTTTGTATCATTGCAATGGGGCTTTTTAGACCGTCCCAAAAGGGGCAGCCTCGAGGCCTCATCCCGCCGCTTTTGGAGGCTCTGGGCACCCGCTGCACCCCGCTTCCCTCGGCGGGGCTGAAGGGGGGAAGGGGCCGCCGCCGCGGCCCCTTTCTCCCTGGGTCTTTTCCGTGGCCATTTAAAGGCCGCGGCAAAGACCCGCTGCAAGAAAAGAGCTCCGAGATGGAGCTCTTTCTTTGCGCCGTGGGAAGGGCGTGATTGGCGCCCTCCCGCGGTGCAAAAGCGTCATAATGTGCGCAGCGCGTCAAAACGCTGCGCACGTGATGACGCCTTTGCGGCGCCACCGCATGGACGCCGCCATCTTTAAATGGCGGCATCCATGCGCTTTAGGCCTAGGGAGGGTGTAAACGCTATGCCCTCCCTAACCCTAAAGGCGGGCTTTTTAGCCCTTAAAACGACCCTTTTTGCCCGTCTAAAACGGGCCATTATGTCTAACAACCATTAAAGGTATAAAAGTCGTCTCCAGTTTTCAACCTGGCAACCTTATCTGGGTAGTCCCAGTGATAATGAATGGTAGTGTGACCTTTCACAAGCCTGGTTTATTTCAGCCATGACTTGATGTGGAGTGGCAACGGTCACTATGAGAGAAGAACAGAATAGCCTGACATTTATCAGTACTGTTGGAGTATTCCATCATTACCTGCAAAAAAGCTACTCTTTTTTTGTAATGGAGGTGTGCCAAAATTATATTTCAAACATCATACAATGAATTGCAATGGCACTATCCAACCCCCTGGTAATAAACCACATTTCATAACATTTTGAAGCTATCATTTAAAAGGCATTAAAGAAGTATTTTGACTGTGATTTTTCAAATTTTATGCAACTCACTTATCAGTCCTGTTTTCTTTTTCAAAAAATAACAGCAGCATGAATTATGTTGCAAACATATAACAAACAAAAATAACAAATTATTAAGGAAAACATGTTTGTTTGTTTTTAGAAAAATAACTTTCCTAGCTAAAGCAGCAAGCTGG
Organism: Urosaurus nigricauda; assembly: GCA_034509955.1. Lineage (NCBI taxonomy): Eukaryota > Metazoa > Chordata > Lepidosauria > Squamata > Phrynosomatidae > Urosaurus > Urosaurus nigricauda. The sequence continues at coordinate 222,281,818 of JAOEGL010000004.1, read as the reverse complement.
TCTTGCAGCCTAGATAACAGAGGATTTCCCACCCCTTCAGGGATGGGCAACTTTTAGAAGTCTGGGACAGAAAATGTCCCTTCCACCTGAACTTGAAGGAACATCCTTATGCTAGTCAGATAACCCCTATTATTCCTTTGAACTCTATAGTCTCTTTGAATATATTTTCCTGGCTGAAGAACGGTCCATTCTAAGTCTAATTTAAAGATTTGTTTTTATTTCCTGCTAAGACATATTTAATTGATGCCAACCCTATGAAAGAGATGCATGGAGATGCACTATCCACAATACTGCAGCCTCTTTCAAGAACTTACGCCGAACGTGTCTTGAAGAGAAATGACAATGCAGAAAGAACCACAACTTGGAAACATCACCCAAGGAGGCTTTCTTCTGTGCTTTCTGTAACCGGACTTGTTTATCTCGGTTTGGCCTTTTTAGTCATAACGCGCTTGTAGAAAGTGTGGGATGAGTCCTTCCTGAATCTTCATTAGCAAAGAAAAGCCAGAGAGATGAAAGGGAGACCTCCAAAATTCTGAGTCCTCAACAGCCTTGCTTAAGTATTGCAAACTCAGGATGATGAGTCCTTTATTGAATCAAACCATCTGTAACATGATTTTTCTCTTTTCCTACTGCCTTCCACTTTGTCTAATATTAGGCATCTCCTTTTCTGGTAAGTTATGTTGTCTCATGATATGTCCAAAGGGTTCAAAGCTTCTGAACCCATTTATATATCTTTTTGGTGGTTCATGGTATCTGCAGAACTCTTCTCCAGCATGACATTTCCACTGAATTTTCTTTCTTTTAAAATTACAGTAAATATTTCTAAATGAACATCCAATGGTTCTCAGACTGTGGGGTGTAACCTTCAGGGGATCATGATAGTTGCTCCAGGGGATGGCTGGCTAAGAAACTGCTCAAGATCCAGGCTAGGAGCAGTGGTAGCAGTGGCTCGTCCTCCATGCCTCTTCCTCCTTTCCATCTCCTTTCCCATCAACAGCCCTTGCCCATATCTCCCTTTCCTGCCTTAGCATCATGATGCCTCTGTCTCACTCTGGGGCTATCATCACCACACCTCCGTTGGCTCCATTGCTGATCTTCAAGACTTCCCCTCTCTGCCTTCTAGGATAATGATACTGAAGGAATTTCTGCAGCAATATCATTGTCCTAGGAGGCATAGGGGGAAGGCTTGTAGACCAGCCGCCCTGAGTCTTCCTAGTGCAGTACTCAAACCATTACAACATGTTGGCACATTCATTGCTAAACGCACTCAAAGACAAGAATGGGAGGTTTCTCAGAAAACAATTGGGCAGAAGAGGAACTACATACTTTGCCCCATAACATAACTGCAAGGGCCAAAGACTTGCTTTTTAAAAAAAAATAAATGAAAGGTTGGAATCTGGGCCATATCCTGGTCGAAACAGTATGCTTAGAAATCAGGTGGTGGCCACCCTACCTTTATCGAACCAGCTATACTGATTGACTCTGTCTTAAATGTTCTGAATCCATTTTATGTGAAAGAGTGCTTTCATCCACACAACCTGCCTGCACTGTATAGCACTAGAAGTCCTGTGTATGTGCCTGTTTTATGGAGGATGAGGCTGGCAGGCATGAGGAATAATATTTTCTTGTAGCAGCATCCTTGCCCTGCAGTCTTTGAAATTCTTTACCAACCAATATTGATCAGGCTCAATCATTACAGCCCTTCAAGGAGTCATCAAAGGTTTGTGTATTTAGCATGTCCTAAAACTGAATTAAGAGTTAGAACTCTACTGGGGCAGTTTTGAACACCATGGTATATTTATCATTGCTTTTGTTGTATACTGCCCCTTTCAGAGGTAAGACCCAAAATCTGCCATGCCAGCAGCCAATGCCAGCTTTAGGTTTTGTAGGGAAGGATTCTAGTTTGGGGCAGAGCTTAGCAGGAACACTTGAAACCACCTCTTTGGAGACCTAAATTCACACAACAGTGATACCTTTATTAGGCCAAATGCACAATATGCACATTGCAACCTCCTGACCCGCCACTGGCTTTTTCATCAGGCAAATTTTAAAAACCATACAGGAGAAAGAAAGAAAAAATGACAATGTAGTCATAGGCCTGCATTTTGTCAAGATGTTGTTGTTGTTGTTGTCCTCAGTTCAGAAGGTATGGAGGGATATTTATACAGGCTGGCTCCTCTTCTTTCTGGCCATCTGGTTATCCAGAAAATTAACTTAAAATTCCACGGTCTTTGGAGGGCAGGGGACTTGAGGCCTGTACCAATAACTAGGCAAAGCTCATTTCATGAAGTTGGCGTGCTTCCTAGGATTGCCAGATTTAAAATGGAAGAGAGCTTCTGTATCTTCAATGGTAGCAAAGAAGAGGGAACCTCAGCAGTTGTTGCTTCTTATCTCGTTTCATGACAAGCAACAGATGCTGAAACTCCCCCGTCTATACAGCCATTCAAGGTACAAGAGCTGTCTCTAGTTTTCACTCTGGCAACCCTATGAAACTTAATGTTGTTAATAAATAATTGGCAACATCTGTGTGTAGCACTGTTTTGCATACTCAAAAAGTTTTATTATTTTTCTTATTCTTTTATTAAGCATTGTAGTTTCAGGTTCTTTGTATATTACCTTGGAGAATTTATCTTGAAATGGGTGAGCACATGTTTCATCCCCATCCCCTTCATAGCCTGTATCAGTCTAGTCTCTTCAAACAACTGTTTATTAGATATTCACTTTTGGTTTTGTAAACAAGAGATGGGATGTATGTCCAACACTTTATGTTAAAAGAGAATCACAAGTTCTGGAGGCTCCAGCCCTACAAGGTACATTATAAATCTTTACAAGAAAGTAAAATAATAACAACGGTTACTGTGTCTCTTCATGGCTGAGGAATTAGATTTTGCTTCATTTCTTTTCTTTGTCAATGAAAAGAAAACCCAGCTCATTTGGCAACTGATGCTTTGATGCTGTAAAATCCACTGAAGTGTATTTGTTGATGCAAAATGTGAGTAGATTTTACTCATACGGGAGGACTCTTTGTATATTAACTGGATAAGAGATATTATAAATGAATGATAATTATTGAATAAATGAGAGGTTTGGCTAATAGGTTCTTGAAACACACAGGACTTTAATTCCCTCTGGCCATTTTAGTGTTGCTTTAAAAAAACCCACTAGCATTTGCTTCTGAGTGCTGAGCAGTTTGGAGACTCCCTTCTGAAAACTCTGGAGAAGGCTTTAAACTCTATCAGACCTAGTTTGATTGCAATCGCCTCTCTTTGGCTCTCCAATCATTCACAAAGCCAATTAGACTAGGCCTTGGTACCTTTCCCCCAGCTGTGAGCGGAGTGAGGGAGCAGGACTCCATTTTGAGCTCTGACACACCACCTGAGTCCTGCAACCAACTAATAGAAGTCTTCCAAGGGCAAACACATCACAATGCCATTCTATTCACTCTGCCGTCCTCTTTTTTCTTGCCTTCACCCCTCCCTGAAAAGAACAGATCTGCAGGCAGGAAAACCCATTTACTCAAAAATAAGAGTAAAATGTTTTTTCTCCTTCCAATAATGTGCCCAGTTCTTTCAGTAGGTATTATGCTCTGTAATGTGTTGCGCACACCCATTTTGTCATCGCTTTGGGTCATCCTTGCTCACAATTGGTTATTTACTCAGGGGCTTTTGAAATTATTGAGTTGACACATCTGTCAGACGGCAAAAGCAGAAATGCTAAAAGGTCACTTGGAGAGAAACCAGCTGCTTCAAGACAAACCTTTCTGCCTTCAAATAGCACAGTCATTATAGCTTGGCAGATGGGGCCTCGGCTTTCATTTCTGTTTTTTCTCCTTCACTTCAGGTATTTAGATATATACTACCTCATTGCCAGGTCAGCATAGACCTCGTAATTACCTACACAATAGGCAATTCACTGCTTAAGCAAAACAGCTCAATTTTCCTTCAAACTGAGAGCCAGATACAAACCACAGACATGGTTGCCACAAACTTTCCAATTAACAGATTAGTTTTGACAGGCATAAGTACATTTTTATTACACCTACTCCCAACATTATATCAGGAAACTGGCATTAAATGCTGAGCATATCACTTGGAGAGCCTATGGATGCTTTTGGCAGTGATAGGAGTACAGCTGACCAAATGATTCTTAATCACAAATGGATCTGACGAATTTGGCCTCCATACTAGATAGCCAAATATTCATGAACAGGTTGCAGTTTCCTTGCCTTTCGTCTTCATCCAGCTTTATTTGACGGATGCCTTTTCAAGTGTTTTCTCATGAGGCCTAATTGTGATCAATTAGGAAGTACTTTTAGCTGTTCCTAGACTGGGTAAGGCAACATAGTAGAACTTTGAGCAGGAATGAAACTTTTATGAAGTATTCCTTGAACAGCTGTTAATGTGAGACCACATTCAGAAGACATGGCTTGCAGAGAGGTGAAAGAAACAGTCTTGCTGTTTCTGTCTCTCCTGGGAGATGCAGGTGGCCATTTAGGACTAGGGTTGCCAAATGTTAGGACCTGGACCTGAGTCTTCAGTTCTCATGGGCCATCTTCAGGTGGGGGACAAGAGTGCAAATTCTCCAGTTGCTTGTGTGTGTGTGTGTGTGTGTGTGTGGGGGGGGGGGGGGGGGTTATCTTCAGGTAAGAGAGAAGGACTGAGTACAGATCTGCAGCTCAGCCATTAAAGCAGCATACACTCGGCCCTCCACATTTGTGGCTTTGACACTTGTGGTTTTCACTATTCATGAGGTCAAGGCGTGTCAAATCCTCCTCCTCCTCTCTCCTGGGGTCTTTTTATTCTGGTGTGTGTGTGGGGAGGGGGGGGGGGAGCCCAGCAGGGACAAGCAGAGAAGGGTATGCATGCCAGCCTTATCCCTTTCCTGGTTGGATCTCTGCCTTCCCCAGGGCAAAATAGGCAGCCATTCACCCAGGAAAGGAGCTTGGAGGGATGAATGCATCTCCTCTCTCCTTTCCTGTGTGGATGAGTGCCTGTACAAAGCAGGCAGTCATCCACCCAGGAAAGGGGCAGGGAGCCAGTTAAAGGGATTGGAGGGCAGAGGAGGAAGATAGATTTATTATCAAACATAGAGGGAGAAGTGCACTCGCCTGTTTCTTTTGCCCTGCCTACCTGCCCCTTTAACTGGCTTCCATGAAGGGGTGGGAATTATTTGTGATTTTTTTCACATGGGGGGGGGGGTCCTGCACCCTTGACCCCCATGAATGTGGAGGGCTGAGTGTAATTTCATTTTATTTGCTCTGGGAACTGTCCCTTTAGCTAGGATTTCTGTCTTAATTTCCAAATGGGAAAATACATGTGTGTTTGAATGACAAGCTGTGAGCCAATGCAGTTGGCACTTTAATAATAATAATAATAATAATAATTTATATCCTGTCTCTCTGCACTCAGACAACCATTCTCTGTGGTGGCTGGACATCTATTCAGGAAAGGCCTGCCAGAAGAGACCTGGAATGCATAATGGTTAATGACACCACAAGGGGCCTTCCCTCTTTCTCAGGTTTTAGTTTAGAAATCTGAGGGGCTGGGATGATGCTGATCTGGCAGACCTGTTCAGGACTGATTTTGTGGTTGTCAGGGCACTCTAAACTCCTTAACCTTTTGCTTGTTTTGGCTAGAAAAGAAACAGTGAATTGCCTCTTCCTGGAAGCCTTTTAAATAGGATGGTGGCCTATTTAACACATTTAACATAAAACAACAATTTAACATGAAACAATTTTCTGTCAAAAACAGTTACTTTTAGTTACTTTTAAAAAATATTTTTTCCTCTCCTGTTTTTAGAAAATTTATTTTTTTTTTCCCTGCTCACTTCTGACTTCTCCCCTTCTGTTTTTTTGTGGTGGGGTTATGGAAGCATTTTTGGCAATCCTTGTAGCCTCTGGAGCAGTGGCATCATTGGGGTGTGGTGTGGACCTGACCATGTGACACCCAGAAAAGGAGTGACACCAGGTTTTCGGGAAGGAGGGGTGTATGCACCCTTTTGGCTGCTGCTGCCCCATGCTGTGTCATCTGGCATGGGAGTGCCACTCCTCTGGAAGGTCCTAGGGACAATAAATTGGCCAGCAGACCCACTGCTTGTCTATCTCTTCTCTATAGACAAGAAGCTTGGACTCCATAAATAGTAAGTTATTATTTCTACAGTGCAGATGTATCCTTAACCCCACTAATATTCCTGAGATTTACATCCAGATATGTGGGTATAGGTTATCATTTCTATATACCCTTGGATCCATTTCTACATCTTTTGATAATAAAATAATAATAATAATAATCATCATCATCATCATCAACAACAACCTTTTGTAATTACAGGAGTATGGCCTCATAAACCAGTAGAGCAGGAATACCACATGGTTCAAGTTCTGACTTGTATTATGTCTTGTGCTGCTGTCTCATGGTCTGTTGAGGGTAGCATGGCAATGCCAAGGCAAATAGAAAGGGAGTCCTGGTTTTGGTGAAGCACCAGAGGTCTCTGACAGACCAGACTGAATGCACCACCAAACTACAAATCTGAAGATTGTGCTGGATGGAACCTGGACAGTTAAAGTGATGCCAGACTGCTTTAATTCTGCAGTGTGGATGCATCCACATGTTTTTTTTAAAATGGTGACCAAACACTTCTTGGAACTATAATTGCAGCTAGTTACTTTTAAATAAATTAACTTTCTAAGCTGTGGCTGGGAGAACAAACCAGGTATGCTGCAATTGCAACGAGGGTGCTGTATAGGCAGCTGTAAAAATGGACTTTCTATTAACTGTTTTAGATTTGGAGTTGAATCCAGCTGTGCCCTGATGATGATGATGATGATGATGATGGTGATGATGATGATGATGATGATGATGATAATTCTGTTGCTAAATGGTGTTTCTGTTCACAGAAAGGACAAGGATCCAATGGAGCTTCCAGAAATGGAAAGAGTGAAGCTAGTGATTTCCCATCTTTCTTATATAAGTCTCATATGTGGTCCCAGGGGTTCTTCAAAGTCTTTGGAATATATTTTCATTGGGGCCAGAGATATCATGAAGTTGAAAAAGGAGGGAACCCTATTCACTCATGAAATTCTGGAGCCAACTAATGATACTTGTGAAACCCTGGACTCAACTGCTGATATCAATATGCTGCACTGGAGGTGCTAAAGGTTTTAAAAAGTAGTTTAAATGATTTGGATAAAGGAATAACATGACAGGAGGAATGACAACCCAAAGAGTAGCACCAACACCAGAATCACCTGGTTTTCTCCAAATTAGCTAATCTAAATCAGGAGTGTCTGCGGGCTAGCTTGAATCTTAGATGTTTTGCAATGTGAATAGGTAACATTATTATCATCCATCATTAAATCCACTAAGTGTCAAAACTTATCACCTTGACACTTTAATGATCCTTAAGCTGTCCTTGGGAAAGCTTGGTTCCATGGCAACCACTCAAAACACAGGGCCCTAGTATTGCTGAACTTCTCTTAATAAATCAGGCATAATTGGCATCTATGCATTATAATAAATTAAAAGTTATTCAACTGGAATGGTTTTATATTGTGCAATATTAAGTCATTAAATTGGCTGTCCTAATCTCTCCTTTGTGGTAGAATTCCTGATGCAGGGTGGGGGTTGGGGTGGTTATTTTTAACATGGAGGATTTTTTATCTAACCTTGCACTTAAAACTGAAGATTGTTAATGGTGGAGTGGAAGGAGAGGGTAGAAAACGCAGTGAATTAATGCAGAAGCTGTCACCTGCTGACACCTGGGTTCAATTTCTGGTTAGTAGAAACCCCCTGAGCAATGAGTTACCTATAAGAAGGGGGATAATTAAATTAAGATGCTAAAATTAATTTTTCAGCCCCAAATCAAGAGTAAACAAACAAGTTGGCTCATTAACTCTTTATTTTCTCTGCATACCTGCTTCTTCTGCACACTTGGGGTTGTGTTTAAAATGCATAGTATCACACAGGCCATGAAGAAACACTTGCCACCTCTTTGCTTACAGTCTTTTTATAACACAAGTGGCATTTAGTAGAGTATTATGTAAGAGCAGTTTTAGGGATCGAAAGAAAGGTGCCATGAACCCTTTGTTCTCTTTCTAACCAACATTCTAGGTAGTTAGAAATGAGAGAATGCAGATTTATTAAATCCAAAACAAAGCCATGATTAAAAATTTATAAAATATAAATAAAATTTACAAAGCTGTTAAGAAAACAACAATCAAAGACAAAGCTGGCATAGCCAGTTTGACCGTCTTCAATGGCAGACCAGTTTACATGGCAAAGATCTTTGTTTACTGGTGGAAAGACAGTAGAAAGGGAGCCAAGATAGTTCTTCTTATCATAGAATCCTAGAATCTTAGAGTCAGATAAGACTCAAGGGCCATCCAATCCAACCCTCTGCCATGCAGGAATACACAATCAAAACACCCCGACAGATGGCCATCCAGCCTGTGTTTAAAAACCTCCAAAGAAGGAGAGTCCATCACACTTCAAGGGAATGTGTTCTACTGTCCAACAGCTCTTACTGTCAGGAGGTTCTTCCTAACATTCAGGTGGAATCTCTTTTTCTCTAGTTTGAACCCATTGGTCTGGGTCCTATTCTATGGAGCTGAAGAAAACAAATTCACTCCATCGTCAGCATGACATCCCTTCAAATATTTAAACAGGGTTATCATATCACCTCTTAAATGTCTCTCCTCCAGGCTAAATATAGCCAGCTCCCTAACATGCTTCTCATAGGACATGGTTTCCAGAACTTTCACCATTTTGGTTGCCCTCCTCTGGACATGCTCCACCTCTCAGCATCCTTTTTGAATTTTAGTGCCCAGACCTGGACACAATATTCCAGGTGGAGCCTGACCAAAGTAGAATAGAGTTATACTATTACTTCTCTCATTCTAGACACTATTCTTCTATTCATGCAGCCTAGAGCTGTAGAGTCAAAACAACCACAAAGAAGGCTCTTTTGCCCTTCCCTTCCTGATGGGTATGGATAACAACAGGACCTAAATAAAGGTTCCCTTTGAAGGTCTTAAAATGCTCCTGTGGAAGCATCTAGTTTTTCAAATATCCTGGACATATGCTGGGGACCTCAAGGGGGTGGGCATAGTACTGATGAGTAGGGTAATGGGGTATATATTTTTGTTTACATTGAGGGGAAAATACACTCAAAAGAACACCATTTGTATTTAACTCAAATTTAACAAGTATGAATTAAAATGAATCCAGATTAATTATTTAATTATTTTTCTTAAAAACAAAACAAAAACAATGATTCCTTCATGTTTTCACCCCTATTTTAAATCTAATAATTGTGTCCTACTATCATGGCTGCCTCAATTAACTTGTCTGCAAAGAAGGTAAGCTGTAATGCCCCAGTGTGTGTGAGTGTGTGTGTGTGTGTGTGTGTGTAAAGCCCACCTGTCCAAGGGACCCTTGGACAAGGGGTAACTTACATGTCTCACCAGTCTTTTTTGTGATTAAAATGCAGAATGTAATATCGGAACCATTGGCAATATTCTTTGAGAACTCCTGGAGAACAGGAGAAGTCCCAGCAGACTGGAGGAGGGCAAACATTGTCCCCATCTTCAAAAAGGGAAAAAAAGAGGATCCCAACAATTATCGTCCAGTTAGTCTGACATCAATACCAGGAAAGATTCTGGAGCATATCATTAAACAGAGAGTCTGTGAACATTTAGAGGCCAATGCCATAATCACAAAAAGCCAACATGGGTTTCAGAGACACAAGTCTTGCCAGACAAATCTGATCTCTTTTTTTGATAAAATTACCAGTTTGATAGATGAAGGGAATGCTGTGGATATAATATATCTTGATTTCAGTAAGGCCTTTGACAAGGTTCCCCATGACATTCTTGCAAACAAGCTTGTAAAATATGGGCTAGACAAGGTAACTGTTACATGGATTTGTAATTGGTTGACTAGCCGAACTCAAAGGGTGCTCAACAATGGCTCCTTTTCATCTTGGAGAGAAGTGACCAGTGGGGTCCGACAGGGTTCTGTCCTGGGCCCAGTGCTATTCAATATCTTTATTAATGACTTGGATGACAGAATTGGGGGTATACTTTCAAATTTGCAGATGACATCAAATTAGGAGGAGTAGCCAATACTCCAGAAGACAGGATTGAAAATCAGAATGACCTGAATAGACTAGAAAGCTGGGCCAACGCTAACAAAATGAAATTCAATGCGGAGAAATATAACGTACTGCACTTAGGACGCAAAAATGAAATGCACAGATATAGGATGGGGGACATCTGGCTGAATGAAATTATGTGTGAAAGGGATCTAGGAGTCCAAGTAGACCATAAGTTGAACATGAGTCAACAGTGTGATGCGGCAGCTAAAAAGGCCAATGCTATTTTAGGCTACATCAAGAGAAGTATAGTGTCTAGATCAAAGGAAGTAATAGTGCCACTCTATTCTGCTTTGGTCAGGCCCCACCTGGAATACTGTGTCCAGTTCTGGGCACCACAATTCAAAAAGGATGTGGAGAAACTGGAGCATGTCCAAAGGAGGGCGACTAAGATGGTGAAGGGTCTGGAAACCATGCCCTATGAGGAACGACTGAGAGAGCTGGGGATGTTTAGCCTGGAGAAGAGAAGGTTAAGAGCTTCAAATATTAGATAGCCCTGTTCAAATATTTGAAGGGATGTCATATTGAGGAGGGAGCAAGCTTGTTTTCTGCTGCTGCAGAGACTAGAACGCGGAACAATGGATGCAAGCTGCAGGAAAAGAGATTCCACTTCAACATTAGGAGGAACTTCCTGACAGTAAGGGCTGTTCGACAGTGGAACACGCTCCCTCAGAGAGTGGTGGAGTCTCCTTCTTTGGAGGTCTTTAAGCAGAGGCTGGATGGCCATCTGTCGGGTATGCTTTGATTGGGAGTTCCTGCATGGCAGGGAGTTGGACTGGATGGCCCTTGTGGTCTCTTCCAACTCTATGATTCTATGATTCTATGAGAAAGCAAATGAATTAAATCTGAATGAGCAAAATACAAATGAACATTTTACAAAAGCAAACATTTAAATAATTAAATTTAAATCTAAAAATTATATAATAAAAAACCTGTTATGTGCAGCTTGTCATTTGCTGTTTACATTTATGACCTGCCTTATGCCTTCTAACTGCTTTATCACACTAGGGGGCAAACAGGAGTTAAACAAGAGTTAAACAGGAAATGTCCTATGTTTATCACAGGACATTTAATAATAATAATAAATAATAATAAATTTTATTTATACAACGCCCCTCTGACCAAGCAATTGGGGCAGGGTACAACAAGTTTAAAACAGTTACAGTTAAAATTATTACAACCCATACCCAACCTCCCACCTCTTAAAATAAAATCAAATTAGCAAGGAATTAAAAAGGCAGCAAATACTTACAATAAAATATAGAATCCTAGAATCCTAGAATCATAGAGTTGGAAGAGACCACAAGAGCTATCCAGTCCAACCCCCTGCCATGCAGGAACTCTTAATCAAAGCATCCCCAACAGATGGCCATCCAGCCTCTGCTTAAAGACCTCCAAGGAAGGAGACTCCACTACACTCTGAGAGAGTGTGTTCCTTACTGTCAGGAAGTTCCTCCTAATGTACGGATTTACCAATTACCTTTGTAGTTTTGTTTTTTTTTTTTTGTTTTTTTTTGTTCAATTACCACTGTTCTGAGGAATGAGATGGAATGCCCAGGGAGACTGAAATGTTCTGCCACTAGTTTTTGTGCATTTCCACAAAAAGCTCAAGCTGCCAATTTCTTTCTTTCAGCTAGTCTACAAAATCTCTCTATATCTTTGAATTCAAGGTCACACTGTATGTATGTGAAGGGACCTTGTGTCTACTTGATTCTAAAAGAGAAACTTTTCTTTCAGCCAGTCTCAAAGGTGTTTCAAGATCCTTTTGCATAATGATTTTCCAGACTAATATGTCTATGCCTTTGAATTCTAGCTTCAATGTCACACAGTGAGCTTTATGGATGGCTGGAGCTTTGAACCTATGTTTTCTGAGTCCTAGTCCAGCATTTTAGCCACTACACTGCACTATACCTAGAAACATAACCACTTCATTCCATTGCTTTCTCTGCATGCAATGTTTTCTTAATTCTTCTGCCCATGCTATGACTTCCTCTGTAGTGTTTCAGAAGGGGCTGTTTCACACCACACAACCATAGCACTATGATTCAGTCTTAATTACCATGGTTCCATCCTATAGAATCCTGGAACTTTTAGATTGAGGAGGAGATTCAGAATTCTTAACTAGAGAGCCCAAATATTTCACTATGCTGCAAATGTCAGGATTCCATAGGATGTTGCCATGACAGTTAAAGTGATTTAAGGTGATAATAGTGCTATAATTGTGTAGTGTGATAGGTTTCCTTTTGGGCAAAAGAATTCTTTATGCACTATATAAGGACATCAATCTACCTTTCTGGAACAGTCCATCTTGTTCAGCTTTCTCATTCCAACAATTGATAGTGAACCTCTTACAGTTACAAGTAGCTCTTTTTCATCTGGTATTCAGTATTCTGATTCAGATAAATTGCCTCTGTGCTTGGTGTATCCCTTTAGTTGCAGGGTTAAAACTGTTGATAAACTTATTTTCTACACCTGTTTATGATTTATTTTAAAAATATATGCCCAATTTTTCAGCCTCTAAATCAAGGAATAACTTAAAGTGGGACTGGCATCTTGTTGGCAACACGACAGACCTATGCCACCACAACTCACTTTCTTGGTTGTTGTGGAAGTTGGAATTCCTCACTGACAATGCAGTGGTCAAAATTTCCTTTAAAGAAAAATTACACTTTCTCAAATCTAATCTGCACTATAGAAATAATCCTGTTTGACACCACTTTAACTGCCATGGCACCATGCTATGGAATCTGGGATTTGTAATTTGTTGTGTCACCCAACTCTCTGACAAGGAAGGCTAACTATCTCACAAAATCACAAATCTCAGGATTCCACAACATGCAGCTATGGCAGTTAAAGTTGTGTCAAACTACTTTATTTCTGCAGTGCAGATTAGACCTCAGCTGTAGCTCCCCTGAACTCAGTCATTTACTGATCACTGAACAGTGGGTTGGAATAGCAAAAAAGCTATTTTCTTTAGCAACCTCCTCAGGGATCTCTTATGAAGCCCTGAAGATCCCTGAAGATGTCTGTTGGTGTATGTCCAGATAAATAAAAATAGCTGGACATTTGTCTGCTATTCCCTCCACTTTGAGCAGGAAATGGTCAGGTTCAGAGGGTTTCAGCTGAGAATAGAAGGTTGGATGGGCATCTATAATAGCTACTATTTCCAGATGCAAGATGGTGGCCTAGGTTATAAAATGTAAAGGATAAAGTCTAACATGCTGAAGAAACAACTAGAAGTTGTTGCTGGTGTTGTTGATGTGTGCCTTCAAATTGTATAATTTCCAACTTAGGGCAACCCTAGTATGGAGTTTTCTTGGCAAGATGTGTTTAGAGGAGATTTGCCAATGCCTTACCCTGAGACTGAGAGCATGTGACTTGCCCAAGGCCACCCACTGGATTTCATGGCTGAGCTGGGAATTGAACCCTGGTCTCCAGAGTCATAGTCCAACAGTCAAACCACTAAGCCACATTGGCTCTGAAAGAAAGAACGTCTAAACAAGAACAAATTATTAAAACACTTGCAACAATGTAAAAGTACTGTTACGGGGTTCCTCTTGATTCAGGATTGGGTGCATAACAAGGTCAATCAATACAAGCCAAAAACAGACTCTTAACCTCTTTAAACATTGCAAAATGAATAGCTACTGCCAGTTGTTTCTACAGCATGCCAGACTTTATTCATCAGAAGCTAACAAGATTGTTTGAGTTATATTGGATCTAACGGTGTGTTGAGCTCTGATGACAGAAACACATCGCTCCTAGCTGTGACTACAGAACCAATGGCAGATCTGTGGAATAACCTGTCTCCCATTGTGCTGAATTGCCACTATCACTTTTTATCCCATGTAAAGATTGCACTATTCCGTGTATGAAAAATGCATTCTTGAACCACTCTGAATTAGTTTTTAATGTACTGTGACCTCGGATTGCCCCAGGATATTAATGCTAAATGATTACTTCTGAATGCTTTTTGAATAGCTGCAAAGAGCAATTAAACGTGCCATACATCACACATGACACAGTTAAATGCCTCTTCTGGTCAAGGAACCTAAACAATTCTTTCAGATGATGGTAATTCCATAGTACTGGAGAGTGAAAAAAGAGCACTTGTTACCATAAAAAATGTCTAAATGGGAGTAGGTGATAACCCTTGCTAGAGGTTGATCAAAGGGAAATGAAATTTTTATGGAGATCTAAAAGGAAGATGATTCCTGATTACTGCAAAACTAGTGTCCCGTTATATTATGTTCTCTTCAGTATCTGATGCAAAGAGGAAAACAGTGATAAATCTCATCACAGAATGACACATTTCCAATTTTATTTTGGTGAGGAAAATAAAAGATTGAGTATGAACAATAAAACAAGCGCAAAGCATAGATAAGATGAGTAAGTGGATTACATCAAACAAGTGGAAAGTGCAACAAAATGTTGCAGTGCAGAGTGCTTCTGCTTCATGTTTCAGCCACCCTAGTCTATTCCAGTTGCTTCTCTTGCCAAGTTTTATGTCCTTTCAACACCCAAGAGTCAATCAGTGTTTATTGCCATTGTAAACTTGCCCCAAAAGAGAGTAAACTTACAACTTTCTTTGAGTAGACACGGAGTCAAATATAACCCAGTATGCTAAATGCTAAAAAGAATGACAACCTTCACAGCCATTGGCTTCACAGACTAACACATGATGGAGCTGCAACAGAAGAAAGACATTTACACCTGTCTGAAAAGACAGCCATCTTATGACCAGTAGCAGCTGGTGGCTTCCATGTCAGTGGGGTGATGAATCCATTTACTACCAGAGTTGGTTATTATCTTTAAAGCCCTACATGGTTTGGGTCCAGGTTACCTACAAGATCCCTTTCCTGTACAATCTGCCCAGTATACCCGTGTCTTCTAGGAAATATTTGCTTCAACTGGCCAGGACTAGACTGGCAATGATTTCCCAGAGGATTTTTTTCATCTGTTCCCAGACTGTGGAATGACCTGCTGGAAAAGATACAACAGCTGAAATTGCTGACTGCATTTAAAACAGCATTAAAGCCATTTCTTTTCCAGCAGGCCTATCCAATCAGTTTTAAGATATAGGTTTTTAATATGTATATGAACTCATATAAGTATATTTAAATGATTTATAATATTGTATTTTAACTATGGGTTAAGAAATAACAACAACAACAACAACACCCAATACCACAACAATGATTATGGCTCAATGCTATGGAATTCTAGAACTGTAGTTTTGTGAGCCATTTAGCTTTCTCTTTCAGAGAGCTTTGGTGCCACAACAAATGACAGTTCCCAAAATTACATAGCTATGAGCCATGGCAGTTAAAGTGATGTCAAACTGGATTATTTCTGCAGTGCAGATGCAGCCTCCCTCAGCTTTTAAGGAGCTGCCCTAGGTGCTGGATATATTTTGGAGTTCATCAGCTTGGATATTTCCTCTAATCTTTGGATGAGGCTGCTGTTGCTGTTTAATCTTTGTTTTTTAAAAAATGGGGAAGAAAGGGAAATTTAGAGTTTCACATGTCCAGGAAGAAGGTTCTGAGTGCCTAGCTCTTAAAGGTCTGACATTGGATACCTGCTGTTATTTACAACAGAACAGATCCCTCTTCAAAACCAGGCAGTGTGATAGTTTCAGGGTGTAGAATAGGCTGTGTACAATGTTGTCCTCTAAGTAAAGAGAAGGATCAGGAGGAATGACTCAATCTCTCTCTCATATTCCCTGGGATGTGTGTCCAAGGGGCAGGGGAGTAGCCTGGTAGTTCACACAACATTTTCCTTGTTTCTTTAAACTCATCATCAACTCTGTTATTACTGTTTTTAACCCCAGTCTGTCATCACATCTTTTTTTAAAAGTTGTGTGACTTTTAAGATCAAAAACAATCCTACAAAGCAGAATAATTATTTGTCCCAAAGTTATGAAGTTTACTTTATTTACGTTTCTTAATTTGCACCACTCTTGGTATTCCAGAGCTTTCAGAAAGAGTAAAGCCCATAGCATTTAATCATATGGACACCAAGAAAATTTCACTTGCAGTTCAGTCTTAGTTAAAAATTAGTTAAGAATAGACACCACTCACAAATCTCTGCTGAATGCTCTCTCCCTCTCCCTCTCTCTTTTTTGCAGCTGAGAATAATTAACTGTTCTTTTGTGACTGTCATTTGTTCTCAAGGAATTAAATGCCACCTTATTTCCCAGTACAAGAATTCAACTACCATCATTATAGCTTCATTTCAGGAGCCCAGGAAAAAAATATCATAATTTATTACAGATTGTTCAGCATACGCAATAGGTTTAAATGCCACTGAAAGTAAATTGTGGCATGTCATGGAGGGCCTTTGCCATCACTGTAATTGATTTATAATTTCACATTTTAAATTAACAACTTTCAGTCATTGTGCCTTCCATTATGTAAGTCTCCATCAGCGACTTGAGAATTATGGGTTCGGTTTGACCGCCATATTATAATCATCATAATAAAAAAATAATAAAGTTATAGTGGCTTGAAAAAAGTTATAGTCATTTGAAACAGAGACATAATAGTGTGTCAGACCATGAGATTGATACCAGTCCTAAAAATTATATGCTGGAGTTTGAGAATAGTGTTTAAAAACTAAATCTCTGTGACTGTGGCTTCACATCTTCAAAAAGGCTAAATGTGTGACTGGGATCCCTGCAAAAGGCAGGCTCTTTGATAGTCACCTTGAATCCCATTTTGGGAGAAAGGTGGGATGTAGATCCCATAAATCAATAGTATGACATGTGTTGGTCTTCTTGTGGTCTCAAACCAACTGTTAATCCCAACCAGAGTAGACCACTTAGTAACTGAAATATATAAATGTGTTGACCTATCAAGTTCTCATTGAGTCAATGAATCTTCTCTAGTTGGGAATAACAATTAGATTTAGGTATGGCTGGCATGCTGTTAGAAAGTTTGTGGCATCATAACTATGTTTTGGTTGCTGAGGAAGCCAAAATTCTGTATCAGCTATGCAATGACCAACCAACCCCAACCCACCTTCTCTTAGCTGCATCTCTCTCTCCACAGAATGACCATTTCTGGCCAGTGAAGGCAGTGGCAAAGAAGCATCCAGCTACTTTGCTCTAGTACCTCTTGAGGGTTCTCTGGAAGTCCTCAAGGATGAAGTCATTGCTGTGTGTCCAGGTATAGCACAATCCCTGAATGCTTCTCTGCCACCCCCCCCCCCCCATTCTCCACCAGCCAGAAAATGCTGGGTTTTTGCAGGGCTTTGATGGGAGATGGGCCTTTGTTAGCTATGTGTGATAGGTCCCTCACTCCAAGGCCTCAGCCTATATAGTTTACAGCCAATGTGATACAAAAATGAAAATACCACTTGGGGACTGGGAAGATTCGGGTTACTATCCCTGCTTGGAGCAATTGCTGTCTCTCAGCGATTATTATTATTATTTAGGGGCAGTTGTGTGGAAAAGTTTCTTGTACATTACTTTAGCTGTTGGTATGTATTTCAGTAAGTTATACTCCCATTATTTATCATTTTGTCACTATTGCTGTTGCATTTAGTTCAATCTCTGAACATAATGGAGCCATGCAAGATCCACAGTAGAACAAGGAGGACTTGGGTAATTCATTTTAGTTCAGATTGAATAGCAAACCAAAGATTTATTAATGCAATGTAAAATGTTAACTGGCAGGTAAAAGTAATCCTCTTAATGAACATGATTAAAAGAACAGTTGGAATACAGAAACTGCAGTGTGGGCAACACTGATGGAATTAATAGACCTTAAAATATTCAAAGAATCAATTAAAATACCCCTCTTTGGGGTTTAAAGAGAGCATTAATTTATTCAGTTCAGAACAAGTGACAAAAATTAAAACACACATTGTCATTAAGGACATGGGAGCATTTAAAATGCTTTTTGAGGAAGGTACACATCCAGTGAAATGTTAACTCTGTGGGAGAATTCCAACATTTTCTGCATCTGTACTACAAAAATAGTCCAGTCTTACATCACTTTAACTGCCATAGCTCAATGGTATCAAATTCTGGGAATTTAAGCTTTGTGAGAAATTTAGTTTTCTCCGTCAGAGATCTCTGATGCCACAACAAATCCAAGAATTCTGTAGCATTGAGCCAGATTACTTAAAGTGCTGTCAAACTGGATTATGTCTACAGTGTGGATACAGCCATTGTGGACTTGTGGATTTTTTTTAAAGATGGCATTCTGAGAGCATAACAAACAAATGTGATAGTGATACCAGGTTTTGAGAAAAGATATAACACCTTGAAATTTCAAAATGAAGAAATTTGACCTCAGCATTTGAAATATTGGGAGAATCCTGTTTAAGCTATGTATGATTTGTCACACATTGCAAAATAATATTTGACATAATACCATTATTGTATCTATACAAACCATGTTTATAGTCATTGCATAGTTTCTCTTTAACCATCTCTTCCTGACAGACAATTAGGTAAATATCCTGCATGTCAACATAAATTGCAGGGTTTTTTTTAAAAAAACTATTCAGATTAAACTTCCCCAGGCATCTGTGTAAAAATTATGACACTCAGTGGGCAAGTGAAGTCAAAAAGGTATGTCTCACTAATTCAGAATGATTTCTGCATAGGTAGTTAATCTTCAGCCTATGTGAATACAGCTCTTGAGCAGCTCAAAGAATATAAAGCCATATGGTGGTGTGTCAGAAAGGTTGTTTGTTTGCTTGACTGTTTTGGATTTTGTTGTAAATGGTGCTTTGTGTGTGTGCCTGTGTGTCTTCAAGTCACCTGTCTACTTAGGGCAAATCCCATGAATTTCACAGGGCTTGTTAGGCAAGTAATACTCAGAGGCAGTTTTGCCAGTTCCTTCCTCTGAAATATAGTCTACAGCACCTGGTATTGGTTGGTGATCTCCCATCCAAATATTAACCAGGGCTGACCCTGCTTAGCTTCCAAGGTTAGATGGGACCTGGTGCTTTTAGGGTATTAGAACCTTTGTCACCCAAGAAGTCTGTAAGAAAGAGCTATGTAGCTGTCCAAGGTGCTGAAATCAAAAGATCCTTATTAACTGAGTTTTCATTTACTGCAAATTCCATCCTTTGGGCTTAAAATACAACCCTAAAAGGCCATGGTGATCAAGGACAGCTAGGCTGATCCAAGACCAGATGAAACTCTTCTGAATTCAATCCTTCTCAGCCTAGATGTGTTAGAAATTACCTAGGATTATCTTCAGCCTGGACTAAGGTTATGCCAGTATTATGGCAGTATCCTGGACTGTAGTAGATTGTTTATTTTGATCTAACATGTCCCTTCTTTCACCCCATTCCTTTTGGACTCTTCTGCTCACAGATATTAGACAACAGAGTAGGTCTGTTGGCAGATTTCTGAGGTCTGTTGGCAGAAGAACATTTCTTAGCTTGCACAATTTTGAGTTAGGATTGTATTTGTTACATGGAAGCAAATTGCACTGATCTAGTGGGACTTGCTTCCTGGTAGATATGCAGAGGATTGTTTGCATTCAAAAGTAAGTCAGATAGAGGGAATTGAATATTTTTCACTCATTTTTAAATTGTTCTAAATTGGTGTCTGCCTGCCTGCCTGCTCCCTCCCTCCCTCTCTTTCCTGTCATTCTGATGAAAAAGGAGCTTATGCATCTAACAATAAACTACACATTCAATTCAGTTTCTGTTTAGACTGACTAAAAATAAATTCCTATAAAACAGTGATCTTGTTTCATTGGATTAAACCAGAATGGGGAGTGTGTGGCCCTCCATATATTTTTGAACTACAATTGCCATCAGCCATTGCAGCAGTATAGAGTTGGCTCTTGAGGCTCCTTCAGACTCTTTGCTTCAGTGATTCTGTGGTTCTGTGTGCTGGCTTTAATTTACAAAACCAAAGGCATTATGTAGGGTCTGCCCCTTTCCTATGGCTTAATATGTGCAGAAAATGCTTTAACGAACACCCAATGCATTATGTTAAATGTATTGAAATAGCTGTAGTGGATCATTCATAGTAGCACCAATATTTTAAAACTGTCTATCAGAGGACTTCAGGAAAGCACTGTATATTTTTCTCTTTATGAAAATATTTTAATAATTCTTTTCCTTTGTAAATTCAGTAGCAACTTATATCTTTAAAGCTAATAATGGGTATACTAAAATGTTTCACTTTGTAGTTTGTTTTTTTTTTTTACAATTTTTGTAATTGTTAGCCATATAGAGATTCTTAAAGGAATTGAGTGGAATGCTATTACTACTACATTATAATGGAAAAGGAGGCTTTGTTATGGAGAAGAGATTTTAGAAATAGAACCACAATGTAGTTCAGTTTAAAAGTTTATGAAGCACAAAAGTTCTATACATATTGACAGGTGCATATTCTCTTGGTACTCTTTTGTTCATACCATCAGGCTGCATAAACTATATTCAAAGAGCACACACAATTTTTCTGATGTTGTGATTGTGAGAAAGCTCTAGGTCCATTAAATGGGAGTAAAAATTTAGACTGAGTCTGGCTGCTGAAATCCACAATAATTAGTATACAGAGTGTTAAAGAGCTGTGATTTATGCACATTATGTAGTGAATAAAAAGAGGGTTAAAACAAGTTGGGAGTTAACTATTCAACAAGGAGAGATCATGGAAATGTTGTGGTAAATAATGGTTGGCTTTTACTATAAATGCATAGGGTTCAAACAAAATGGAGAGGTTATCTAACCAGATTTCCTCGCTCCTACAGTATCCCTAATGGATAGCCACCCACTGTCAAATATCTCCAGCCAGGAACATTCCACCACTTGCCAATGCTGTCTCTTCTACTGTCAAAAAGTTTAGAATAATAGAATCATGGTGCTGGAAACGATCACAGGGGCCATCAACTCCAACTCCCTTCCATGAAAGAATTCACAACCAAAGCACTCTCAACAAAGGGCCATCTCCTCGCTGTTTAAAAATTTCTAAAGAAGGAGACTCTACTACAATCTGAGGCAGCATATTCCATTGTTGAACAGCTGTTACCATCAGGAAGTTCTTCCTAGTGTTTAGGTGGAATCTCTTTTCCTGTAATTTGAATCCATTGCTCCATGTCCTAGTCTCTGATGATAATGTGAAGGTGTTCTTGAAGCCATTACTGGAACTGTACACAAGTTCTCTCCCCAAAAGGACATTTATGGGATTGGGTTCTTCATGAATACAGAGGTTTCAATACCAAGTTTGGAGCTCCTATGCTGTATATATCAACATGCATGGAGAACATATACACCTGCCAGGCATTCATCTGGGGAGGGAAGGAATAATGGATGGTTCCAGCAGAGGGGTGGGGAAGGTTATCTCATACGGTTCTACTGTCATCTTCCTGCATCTTCTAGGAACAACCAAATGAAATTGTGCATGCCTCAGTCTTCTTCAAGTTAAACATATTATGTGCTTTCAACTGTTTTTCAGGGGATTAGCTTTCCAGAGCACTTGTTCTTCCTGTGTCCTTCTTTGGTCATGGTCCAACTTGTTTTAAGTCCTGTTAGAACTGAACAAGAGAGAAAGGTATGGTTTTGTTTTTGTTTTTTAACTGGAATGAAAATATGTGATCTTTAAAATGCATCCATCCCCAACCAATTTATTTGTTCTTGTTTCTTATCTTTTTACATGTGTTGCTCTTTCCTCAATATAGCAATTTAAGAAGTGAGATATATCAGCCTTGATTATATTTCTATTGGAAAACTGGTTAAAGTATAGCTATAATTGCATCAAAGAAATTAAATAAACTTATGCTACCTTGGCTAACTAGATTTTTCATTACTTTTTGAAATAAGAAGGGGACACTTTAACAACTATACTGACTTTGATTATCACAAAGGGAGTTTACTGAAGGTAAAGTTAGCCACTAGAGAGCTCTACTGTTTTTGCTCTGAATGCAAATGAAACATAACTGAGCACTGCAAGGGGAAAAAATTAATAATAAAAATTGAATATCAAAGCTATAAAGTTCAGATTGCATTTGCTCCCTAGTGCATAGCCATTCTACACTCTTTCAATGTTTAATGTCAGTTGGAGTTATTACTGTATACTTTGTTTTGAGAGCACAGTGTTCTACATAGCTTCTCCCCTTTCAAAAATAATTTTTGGATATTTCTGGAGCATGGAATGTAAGGAAAAAGAATAAAAGCAAAGATAAAAAGCCCAATCTAAGTAGCAGATCAGCATTTGGCAGTGTTTCAAATGTTATTGGATTGCAGATCTCAGCATTCCTCATCATTGTCTATATTGAGTTGGACTCATGTGAGCTGCACCAAACATCTAGAACTCAGGGGTGGGCAAGGTATGACCAGTGGGTCACCTGTGGTCCTTGGGACCTCAAAGTGTGCCCCCCTGAAGCCTTCCAGAAGCCCTCACAAAGCTGCCAGATTTTTTTTAAAAAAACATCCAAACCACATGGAGCCCTGGTGGTGCAGTGGTTAAATGACTGCACTGCAGCTAACCACTCACAAACCATAAGATTGTGAGTTCAGTCCCAGCCAGGGGCTCAGGCTTGATTCAGGCTTGCATCCTTCTGAGGTCGCTAAAATGAGTACCCAGCTTGTTGGAGGCAATTAGCTTACAGTTGTAAACTGGTTAGAGACACCTTAGTGTGGTATGAAGCAGTATATAAATGAGGCTGCTGTTGCTATTGCCATGTCCTATTTCACATCAGGAAAATATCCAGGGCTGGTACTGTCTACTATAAATCCTGATTCTACCTTAGAACATTCAAAATATAGGTAATCATAGTTCTTAAACTTTTTTGAAAAGCTAAGAAAAGCTGTGTGAAGTCTTATTTATGTGGGAATGCAGATCTTGGTAAAACTCCTTTCTTGGATGATGATGATGATGATGATAATGATGATGATCTCTATTCATACCCTGACTTTTCCGAGAATTGGGACTCACCTAGCTGTGAGATCTTGGCAGGTGTAGTTCCAAAAAGTAATGTTTCCAAGCTGTGCATGAACATATATGTGTGTGAAAGTTAAGTGAAATCCACATACAGGACTGCAGTGTTTCCCACACTAGTGAAGGAATGCAAATTAAGTCTAGAGAAATATATTTATCAGTACACACACAATCTGCATATTTTCTTAACCATGGCTTTTGATGTGTAACGTGTCTCATTTCTTGGAACCTGTAAGAGCTCCTTATCACAGATGTTTAGAGACTCTGGGACCCTGGGCTTAACAAGCTACATGTGAATTGACTGCATCATTGCAAACTGCTTTTAAAAAGTAGAACGAATAGTTGTCAATGAGTGGACGATTACCACATTGTGTCATGGGGGTGAGGAGAAGAGAGAATAACCACACCAAAATCCTTTGAAGCATTTCCAGCCAACTCCTTGGAGAGGCAAACATATTTTCTGAGGCATGATTCTGGGTTAAAGAACAATGTCCCACACTTGTTTACAAAGCAGCACAACAGCTGTTGAGAGCTATCCCACCCCCTTTGGACAGACAAGATGCATTTGGATCCACCGCACTGAGCCATGCAGCAATCATGCCATTCCTCAACAGAGATCTGCCTAGTGGCAGCCCTGAAAGCATCACCGGTCTGAGGAACAGCTAATGACATTAGATACGTTTTTGGTTCTGCTTCCTTTGTTTCCAAAATATCATCATTATTAATCACTGTGCAGAGGACTTCCCAGAGCACAAAGTGGTTTATTATCCTGTACCCAATGTCTGCATTATTGGAGTGCCATGGGGACCACTTCCACCTGGCTGCGTCTAAGCGACTGTGTGCAGAGAGGAGAAAGAGAAAAATTTGGAGAGGATACCATTTATTTATGTATGAGCCAACTGCAGATTTCCTGTCAATGTGTTGGCTCTTGTGGGATATTGCAGTTTCCGCAACTATTATTAAAATGCCCTTACTTGATTATTCTAAGAGGCACACACATAGGAAATACCTCCATATCCTTACCAATGGGAAATAAAGAGGTTTCCAACTCTTCTGCTTCAGCAGCTTCTACCCTGGTCCTCAGTGGCAGAGTACATACTTTGTATTTAAGGGGTCCTGAAATTATCCTTGGCATGTCCCAATGGTGTTGGGACACAGGTTAGAATATTTTTTTAAAAAAATGTGGACTGCAACTACCAAATTTTGAAAACAGTAAGGAGAGTTGTGGTGGCCAAATGGTTTGGGGGAGGATTCTGGGTATTATAGTGGCCATGCTGGTTAAGGTTTTCTGGAAATTACAGTCCCAACCTGTAACTTTTCCAACCACGGATCCATAAGAGTCCTTTAAAGGGCCAGTTCAAATCAAAATAATTTTCTGTGTTCTACTGAAGTGGCATCATCTGAGGCCACTAGTCTTTATATAGGATGAATTGCCTACAGTTAGACTGGGGACCTCATAATAAAAATGGAGGAAAAGCATTTTTGCAGTGTCTTCCTAAAAGTCTAATTCAGTTCATTGGTGCTTATTCAATGGTATGCAGATATAAGATTTTGGCCTTAGGGTTGAACTGCTATGAAAGACCCCAAAAGGAGTATGTTCAAAGTCAGTAGACTTTACCTCTAAGTAGACATGTGTAGGATTGTACCTCATGTTTCCAGGCCCATATCCAGTGTACTTTTAGGTACCATCACTATAGTACCTTACTTTCAGAAACATGTTTTATTTGATCTCAGCTAAATCCTGGAATGAACTTGTGTGAATATAAGGAGCTTATCCCATTAACAAATAAGCTGGTTTACCTCTTCCGGCTTGAATTCAGGATCTGGGATACCCCTGGATGTTATCATACCTAAATTGCTACCTATCTAGCTGAGATGCTGCTGCCTGGATGTATCCTGGGTCGAAGCCTTGCTCAGCCAGTCATTTTTTGAAGCTGGAAGCTCCCTGACTTCAAAAAGGTGCTGGTTGAGAGAGTACTGACTGCATCCGGGTGGCAGCATCGCAGCTAGATAGGTGGCAATTTAGATATGATAACATCTAGGGGCATCCTGGATTCTGAATTCAAGTTGGAAGAGGTAAGCCGTCTTATTTATTAATGGGATAACTTCGTTTCTCTTGATCCATTTGCAGGCAAAATACAGTCAGCCCTCCTTACCCATGGATTTTTTAAATCTACAGATTCAAATATCCATGGCTTGAAAATATTTTGAAAAAGTATAGATTCTAAATAGCAAGCTTTGATTTTCCATTTTATATAAGGGATTCCATTTTGTTATGCCATTATGTTTAAGCATCCACGAATTTTCTTATCCATGGGGGATCCTAGAACCATACACCACAGATAACAAGGACCCACTGTAAAACAAAGTACTTTTGAGTGACATATATCCTGAGTCAACAATGGTTTATGGGAGCATATGAATTCTCCTATATGAACCTCTCCATTCATGTCCATGTGCAAAACTGACCAACATATACAAGGGTATCCATGTGGATCAGGTCCTTCCCCTGAAATGAATGAGGCTCATGCATGCAAAAGACACATGTGCACACCTACATGTACAAATAATTCTAGTTTTTTATTGGAAAACTGCTTATGTACAGTAGTCATATATTCTGTTCTTTATCCAGTCATTTATGTAAGTTTTGTTGTGCATTTTCCTGTGCATTTAATTTATACACCCCTTTCTAATCCCAAATGCACTTATTCTAATATCTCATCAAAAGTTCAAGTTAAACGGTGCTTGTTGATGCTGCTTAGTTTTCTGTTCATCCCAGCAGAGCTTTTTAGAAGATTTCTTTTCAGCCATAGCAAGAGACAGTGTTCTTTCAACATCTTTGTCTCTCCAAGGGATTAACTGGAAATGCTTCAAAGAATTTTGTTCCCCCCCTCCCCCATAAAAAGCTACATCACAATCTGATGCAGTAATTGCTGGCTTCTTAGACCAATATTTTGGAGGTGCTTGGTGTGTGTATGTATTTAACCTCTCTCATGAGAAAAAAAATGCATGAAATGAATTATGTTCTGCAGTAGCAGTGTTTCCATATGCTCACCTTTAACAGGCAGATCAAAACACATTATTCTAGAAAGTGTTGCATGAAATCATGCGCTGATAATAAAAACTGGTCAGCTAAGATTTGTGAAAATGGAAGGGAAAGTGATACACATGGAATGAGTCAGATGGAATAACAGGAACTGAAGCAGGCTGTAACTTGTCTCAAAACATGGCCCATTATTTTGAATTGTCAGTTATGTTCCCTTTCTAACATTTCTAGTGCTGGGAAAGAAAGAAACTGAAATCTAAAGTACAGCTGGGAAACCTGCAATAGTCCAGATACTGCAAAAATACCCTTCCCATAATTACTGGCTAGATTGGTAGGGGCTGATAGAAGCTGGAGTCTAAAAACATCTGGAGGATCACAGGTGTCCCAGCGTTAATTTAGAAGAACTTGTGCAAGGACATGTAGTCACTGTGTCTCCTTTCCCTAATTTCTCTCTCTCTCTCTCTCTCTCTCTCTCTATATATATATATATATATATATATCTCAAGGGAAAGAAATAACAGTTCAAGAGTTATAGCCACTGAAATGTCAACAGCAACTTCAGACATTATCAATAAAAACAGGTAATTAACAAAAGGTACTCCACAGCTTAGATAGCAAAGCAAGCAAAATATCTTCCCCTTTTAAAGTTTGTGAAAATGGTCTGAATGCAATGAGGAGTGGAAGAGAAGGACTTGATCCTCAGGTTGAAATCAATCTATCAGTAACTCAGTGGTGAGCTATGGAGAAGGGGGGCAATAGGGGCTTTGTCCCCCAATAAGAAACCTGCTTCCCCAAATGAATTTTTCCTCCAGTCCCCAGATTTTTACATTAAAACTTCAGTTGAACTTTTTTTAAAAACAGTTTTGGGATACAAAGCAAAAAGATTGTGATTATCAGAGTTCTAGGTGAGAAGGTTTTTTGAAAAGCGTTTTTGCAATGCTAGAAATTTAGCATTACAAAAAAATCAATGGAATAGAAATCTTATTTGGGGAAGCAGTATGAAAAGAAGAACATACTAAAGGTGGATAAATTCTGGGCATGTCTAAATGGACCAATTCCACTAGTTTTTCCCTGGCCTTGCTGCAGCTTGTCCCACATGACACAGGGCAAAAGGTCTTATTCAAGTGTGGACTGCCCGTTCTGCACCAAATCTGCCTTATCTCTGGCTGAACCAGTTAAAAAAAAACCTCATATCTTTTGCTTTGGATTTTACTGGGCATCCATCTACATACACTTCCTACTGGTGCAAATTGCTCCCTCTGAGGTCACAACAAGATGCCCAGCCATTTGATTGATGCTGGATGTCTTGCTTCTGACATCAGAGAGAGCATTGACAGGTAGGACAGTGAGACTCATCTGTAGACAGCTGCCCAGCCTGACTTCTGAGTGTGGAGATAATGGGGGAATCTGGGTCCAGAATACTCCAGGAGCAGTATTCTGGCTGGTAGAGATGAGCTCTCAATCAAGGAAGCCATTGTCCTCTGTTTGCAGGACCTGAGCACTGATGTTAATAATGGTCTCTCATCCGTAGAGTTGCTATATGTTAAAACTGACTTAGCAACAAGCAGCAACTACTCTGAATAAGAATATATTTAAAATGTTTAACTTTTGATGTCCAACAAAGGTAAAACTCTGTTATGCTAAGCTGAAATTTTCTGCATTTTGGTGTGTGTGTGTGTTTTCCCAATGGCCCCAAATGGACGCTGTACTCTGGGCAGCCATGATCCCTGAAGTGTGGGAACATGTCTACACTACCCCATATGCACACCAAACAGTATAGTTTGGGAGGTGGAAATGAGAAACTTCCTCACCTTTCCTTGTCCACATCATCAGTACTCACAAGCTCGAACTGATCCAGTTTAATCTCAGAAGCGGGTTTACTGGACACCTCATCAGTCAATTTTGCTTTAACACTGGCATCCAAATTGGCTCTTATTTGAGATTTTATCTGCAAAATAGTTGTTAAATATGTCACAGCAGGCTGTTGTCAGGTTAGGTAGAGGGTTCTGGGTAGATGACATTACTGTCAGTTCCCTCACCACCCTAAACAGTTCTGCCAGACGAGACATTGCAGATGCAAGGCGTGCAAAAGAGGAGGATCTCCTTGCTGCATCCATTACCTCTCTATATGAATAAAGAACATTCTTATGATGAGTTCTGTCAGATAAGAGTCCACTTTTCCACCATTCACACTCTAGTCGTCATCCTGCCCACTTCATATCCTTCAGCTCTCTGGTATACCAGGGCTTCCAGTTAGAAATGGGTTGAAAAGGATGCTTGGGAGCGATTGTGTTGATAACCTTAGTAAGATTGGTGTACCACATATTCACCAAGGCTTCAACAGAATCACTGGCATTATCAACCATTAAACCCTCTAGGGCTTTCTGGAATCCAGCTGGTTCCATTAGCCTTTGAGGGCGGGACATTCTAATAGGTCCACCACCCCTGAGAGGGCAGATGGTGGCTCTTAGTACTGCCCTGACCAGGAAATGATCCATCCATGACAATGCAGAGGTATTAACTACCTCTGCCCATGGATATTCCTACTCCATACTGAAGACTGTATCAAGGGTATGAACTGCACAATATGTAGGCCTGTTGACAGGTTGCGACAGGTCCATGGTTGTCATGGATTCCATGAACTCCCAAGTTGCACCTGTTAAGTTGGTCTCGAGTAGAATGTTGAAGTCACCCAGAACTAAAAGTCTGGGTGACTTCAACAGCAACTTCGATACCAGGTGTGTCAGCTCGGGTAGGGAGTCTGTTAAGCAACGGGGTGGTCGGTATACCAACAGAATCCCTATAGTGTCCCTAGTCTTCAGGCCTAGGTACATACATTCAAAGCGGTCTGTCTTCAGGATAGGTATGCTGGTCAAAGTAAGATTGTCTTTGCATACCAGAGCCACTCCACCTCCTTGCTCACTTTCCCTTACCTACTCAAAGACAGAGTACCCAGCTGGGAGAGCCTGGTTCCAAGTAATGGCACTATCTTCTTCCAGCCAGGTCTCTGTAATGCAAGCCAGGTCGGCTTTTTCGTGCAGAAGAAGATCATAGATGATATGAGACTTGTTTTTGACCAACCTGGCATTACAAAGGAGCAAAGTAAGGTTCTGTGTCATGGTTGATAAGCTCCCAGTAACTGAAAGCGGGATCGCTTTCAGACATCAATCTCACCTTCTTTTGTAACAAAATTTCACCTTGTTATCTCCATATCTTCCTTTGCCCCGTACAACCTCAATTACTGCTCTCATCCCTTTCATACCCTGTTTGTCTCGCCATGTTGTTAGTTCAAGTGTTCATAAAGAGAGACTGTGGGACAGTATCTAATATTACTTCACTCCCATTATTACAGTCCAGTATTGACTTCTGCCCACTCCCAACTCTGTTGATCTAGGGCAGGGTGTTATGCATCTGGAGAAGGTCAACTTTTTGGACCTGCTGCTCTCCTTTGCTCTCCTGCTGCAGATCCTTTAGCTAACTATCACTTCAGCTTCACTTCAACCACTTCCACCTCCATTGCCAGTAGAACAGGGAGAGAAGGAGGGTGAGCTTTTGGCTCCTGGCTTGCTTGAGTTGGCACTGCTGCTGGCATTTGTTCAGGGGTGGAAGAGTGGCGTTTTAAATTTGCCGCTCCAGCCACGCCCCCTTGCCATGTTGCCTCCGCTGCTGCTGCCCTTCAATCCGGTGGAATGGGGAGAGAAGGAGAGCAAGCTCTTGGCTCCTGGCTTGCTCACGCTGGTGCTGGCACTGGATGTAGGACAATGTCACTCTTCTTTTTCTGTGTGATGTTTAACATCTTTGCCTGATGGAGAAACAAGTGAAGCTTGAAAAATGTACATGATATATTTTATGTTTTTTAGTTGTCACAATGAAGTTCTCACCGTTTTATAGATTTTGGATTTTGTTATATTTAACTCTTTGCCATAAAACCGATTGGGTGACCTTGGATAAGTCACATGCTCTCAGCCTCAGAGGAAGGCAATGGCAAACCTCCTCTGAACGAATCTTGCTAAGAAAATCCTGATAGGTTCACCTTAGGGCTGCCATAAGTCAGAAACAACTTGAAGGTACACAAGAACAACAGCAACAACAGCAACATCCTCCTGTGCCTGGATCCTTTTGTTATTTCCCAACTCAAATAGACTCATTGAATGAATGGAATTTGTAGAAATGTTAACTTTCCAAGTTATCATGGAATCAATGTGTCTAATGTAACTGGGATTAACAAGAGTGTATGTGTACAGTGGATGTGTATGGCTGCATTGCCATGGACCCCAGGATTACACTAGTTCTGAATGACTGCAAAAATCTGAATAACATAAAATGTTCCCTGCCTTATGTGCAGAAATGCAATATAAATGATTCCTCTTCCTTCTTCAGTCATTTCATGTGACAATGTTTCTCTTCTACGAAAAGCAAACTCAGACAATTGCAGCAATAAATTTTCTTCGGCCAGAGCAGTGTATGCTGCCTAGCACTGTCTCTCAATCAAAGAAGGTGACAGCAGAGCCATTGGAGTCCACAAATCAAACATGGCCAATTCGTCTTGGCTACAATATTGCTTCTTTTGCTTTCATTCTTATCAGCAAGTGGTTGTTGTTGCTAAAATTATTTCTTACCAGTTGCATGCAAAAGGGTAGCATTGCTTATTTTTCTCTCTTTAATAAACAACATATGGTAAGCTTTTCTAAGGTGGGAACTATGTTATTCAAGACTTTCATAGAGATCTATCCATCCATCCATAGTAAAGTGGGGGGTATCAGGGAAATGGTTTGTAGCCTCGTTTTTTGCAAGACAACTTGGAAATGTCTTTTTTTTAAAAAAAGTACAACTCCCATATTCCTCTAGTCAGCATGGCTACTAGCTACTAGACTGCCTGGGGAATTCTGGGAATTGTAGCTCAAAAAGCTACAGCTTTGCTTCTTCCTGGCAAACATAGAATCATAGAATCATAGAGTTGGAAGAGATCACAAGAACCATCCAGTCCAACCCCCTGCCATGCAGAAACTCTCAGTTTCCTGCCATGCAAAAGCTCCTGACTTTGAAAAATGGTTGCTGAAGCGAGTGCAAGGAACCGGGCTGTACCCGGATAGCATTTTTGAGGAGAAAAGCCGTGCGATAACACCAGTGTTCAGCCTGAAGAAAGACTGAATTCAGCAGGGCAAGAAGCTTTATTTAGCTGTGTGGTAATGTCCATTGTCTTTTCTTCTGAGTCATGTCTTCTCATGATATGTCCAAAGTATGACAGTCTCAGTTTAGTAATCTGGGCAGCCAAAGTCCTGAGTTGTTAGTTCAACAACCCCCCCCCCCGCCCGCCCCGCTCATTCCTAGCAGACACCAAGCTCATCCAGCCCCAACTTTTGTTAAAGGGCCTATGACAGACAGGCATGTATACACGCACGCACGCACGCACGCACACACACACACACTCTTAGAAAAAAACCAACAACCCAGTACAGGCAAGGTGAGGCTCTTAAACTTATGACTTCCAATCCAGTGACTTGACCAAGAATTAGACTTCTGGTAGCATTTAGAGGAACAGAAATGGACAATTGCATGCTATGTAACAAGTTTGCAGGGGCATATAAAGAGTTGGATTTAGGTTGCGAAGTGGTAGGTTTGAGGGCTAAGTAATCTAGACTTCAGGGTTGCTAAGAGGAGAAATGAGAAGCCTTCCCTTCCCAAAGTGGACATGTGGTAGTCTTCTCCTAAACCACATACCACACATATCAAAGAAAAGGTGGGAGTAACAAGCATCACATGTCCTTAGTCTAGTCTTAGTCCTTAGTCTAGTCTAGTCCCTAGATGTGTCAGAGGGTGGGCTGGGAAGACTGGACACTGAGTTGGGATAGTGAAAAGAAGACTTCTGTTTTAGTCTTCTTGTCTAAATCTAGTCTGGTTTTCTGAAGCAGCTGAAAACATACCTTTGCTCTTTTCTGTGTAAAGGCAGCCATTTAGCTAAGGCTGTTCACTTTTCTTTGAAGCTAAACAAGTTTGATTTTGTTTGTGAGAAATGGGTCAGTTTCTGTGGTACAGAAGAGGGCATCTGTTTCCTTTTGACACTCAATGATACTCCCAGTGTACCATTTTGTCATGCATTACTTACATACAACTTGTCCCGCACTACCACAGAAATGTTCCCAGCAGGCATCTCTGGTGTTTGGTAACATTAATCTTCTCCATGGAGCTAAGAGGGGGACCATAAATGATTTATTGCAAGTACCTGTAAAGTGGAGCTCAGGTGAGGCAGCCTAGTTGTAGTCAAGGGATGGATTCTATCTCAGAACAACCAGGGAGTGAAAAATATATTGGATTCTTTTTGTGTACTTGCCTTCTTGTATAGCCTCAGACACTATTCAATAAAACAGAGGGGAGAAAATTCATTGTAAGAGATGATGAGTTACTGATACTGTCAAATAAGAGCTTGAGCACTCATATTTATCCAAATGGCTGCCACCAATTTAGATGCCAAGTCTGAAGGTATAATCATCCTTGTTTTTTTTTCTTGACAATTTAACATATAACTTATAAAATTCTACAGGCTTTCCTAACCTAGACCCTGTTTTCAGCTATAACTCCCCAGAATCCCACTCTGACCATTGGCCATCCTGGTTGGAGCTG
Organism: Urosaurus nigricauda; assembly: GCA_034509955.1. Taxonomy (NCBI): domain Eukaryota; kingdom Metazoa; phylum Chordata; class Lepidosauria; order Squamata; family Phrynosomatidae; genus Urosaurus; species Urosaurus nigricauda. The sequence continues at coordinate 222,249,095 of JAOEGL010000004.1, read as the reverse complement.
ATGCAAGTTGTAATCGAAAACATCTGGAAGGATTTGGATTCATACTGCTGTATGAAGACATTTTTTTTTTGGTTATTAAATGACAGGAGCCATAAAGGCTAAATGTTTTTTATGTAGACCAGAGCTTGGAAATGTTACATTTTTAGACTACAAACTCTCCATTTTGGGACTATAATTCCATGCTGATTGGTGAATTCTGGTACTCCAAAAGTAGCTTCTCTGAGTTCTCTATAATAAAACAAGACAACAATATTAAAGCAATTTTAAGAAATTTTAAAATAATAATAATAAAAAAACACTTTAAGAGCAACAGAAAAAGAGCAGTCATAATCAATATCAATCACAGAAGGTATGCATTTACAAATATGTTGTGACAGGCATTTAAAGCTTTACAAAATTTCTGCATCTTGAAAGATACATGAAAGAGTCTTCAGAGAGCAAGTGCCACCACTGGAAAAACCCATCGTCTTGATTTTACACAGTCACATTCTCTTAATGGTGCAACCAGAAATACAGCCCCATACTTTCCAACATTTCAGAGATGAAAACTGGGACAAGTGTGGCCAAGCAACATCAGAATGTGTTCAAGAGGGAAAAAGCTAAGAGAGGCCTCAATGGCTTATGTTCACTGGAACCTACTGGCAAGGGCAAGTTTCTGGGACATTTTAAAAACAGATTAACAAGTACAATGACAGAAGAATAATTGGGGCTTTCACTGCCAAATCAGGACACTTGGATGGTGTATAGTCCCTGTCCTTATATTATTTTGATTTAGATTTTCCAAGGAGAACTTTTCCAAGGAGAAGTTTTGATCTTCTCTTACAAGAAAAATGGGGAAAAAAAGATGTATTTTTAACTACAACATAGGCAACAGTCAGTTAGCATGGATGGTTTGTTGACATGGAAACTGTGGAGGGGTGGAAAGGACAAGATCTCTTTGATGAACTCCTACACTCTATTTTGGATGCTGTGGCCATTATTTTTCCTTCCAAGTTTTTCCTCCAAGGCAATAATGAGAAATGTAATTATAGGTTGGGCAAAATCATCGAAGCCCAATGAAATTAACTTAACCACTAATGTAATGAATATGTCAATTAATTACTCATCGTAGCAACCTGTGTCTATTGCTTAGATTAAAGCCTGACAAATGCAGAAGGTTGCTGAAATTAATTGTTGTACATATAACGTTGTGATGATAACTATGTAGACCAAAAATGCTGTCTGTTCTTGCCCTGGGGTCAATCCACTTATGTCATTCCATTAATTTTACTGAATTTTTTTGCACTGTACTCTGGTGTGTAAGTAAGCCAGAACCTAAGCCTTTATGGACTTATCCACACTGCAAAAATTAAAGCAGTTTGACACCACTTTAATTGCCATGACACTGTCCTACATAATCCTGGGATTTGTAATTGCAGTCTTTGGTATGTGGTAGCATTTATTGAAAGCATCTGCCCTTGGACAAAGGAGCTCATGATGGTGTATATTGAACTATCCTATTCTTTCCTGGTAGTAAACCCAGGATGGATAAAATTGAAGGGAGGGGCCAAAGTACCCACTTGAAATATATAGCAGAGTGAGGATCTGAACCCAAATCTCCCTAATCCAAGTGGGCCATCATCACCTCATACGCTACAGCATTCAGTCTGTATTTGGGATTTTATTCCTGATGCAGTGGCAGCATTATGAGAACATCTCACTATGACAGCAAATATATGCGTAGTGTTCATTCACTGCTACTTAATCAAAGATGTGTAAAGATTATGAGATGAGACACAAGCCTGAAGGTCATATCAAGGTCTTTCAGCACATGGAAAAGAAAGATGCTAATAATTTTCGATTCAAGATAGATAAACTAGTCCAAATCAATGGTTTTAGGCTAGATTAGGAAATCCCCTCAGTGAAAGTAGTGTAGCTCAGAAAGAATTATCAAAACAGGGGGAGGAGCCAAAGCTAGCCATATGGTGAATGCCATAACCAGGGCAAACCTGTCAGGGCTAAGCAAGCTGGGAAGGCAGGCGAAAAGAAATTGTCCTGAAAGGACAACATGCATCCCGCCATGAAGAAATGAGGACAGAGGGCTGTGGGCAATGCATTGTCCGGTGACTGACACTTGTGCTGATGTGAGACAACAGTGGGAGTTGAGCCATGTCTCTGCAAACTTGATTGTGGTGGATGGGACCCTTCAATCCAGCCTTGGAAAGCCTCCCCACAATGCAAAACACTCACTTCTAATAGATTTACTAAAAATACTGATTTATTATTGTGAGCAGATAATATATCTATCACATCTACAAAAATAAATAAATAAATAAATCTGTAGCTCTTGATATTCTGTGAAGGGAATTTTTCTTAGCCACCCCCACTGCCATAAGCAAGTGAACACCATAGATCAAATTATATGAGATCAAAGCACACCTTCCTTTCCTTTCTCCCTAAACAAAGTAAGAAGCTAAGTGATAAAATATCTGTTTAGATGTTTCACAATGATTAATGAAATTGCCTTCAGCAATCTATGGGGTGGTACCAAATATAACTGGACTTGCTGGAAGATACAGAGAAAACAAATACTTAAGTAAGTCATGGTGAAATCTCATTATTTTCAATGGGTAGGTGCATTGCAGGGCTCTGTTCAATGTATCCATCCAAAGCATGACATAAGAAAAATGCTGGTGCCATTTTTTTCAAGACCAGAAATAAATATTAACTTTCAGAGAAACAATATGGATTTTTTGAATTATGTTTATCTGTGGAATGAGGGAATGAATGAGCATATGAATCTGCCTCCCACTGAGGCAAAGTATTGGTCTATCTAGTCCAGGGTTGTGAATCATGCTATCTTCCAAATGTTATTGGAGTGCAAATCCCAGCATTTCTCACCATTGGTTGCATTTGCTAGAGTGAGTGGGATGTGCAGTACAACACCTGGGCCTTGTCTACATGGCTGATTTATGCTGAATTTCCCCTGGATTCGCTGCATCCTGTTACATGACCCAGTGCCAAAATCCTGAATTGGATCTGGACTGTCTTTACAATGCCTGCACCAAGTTGGATACTTCTCCTAACCTGCATTTAAACAATATAAATAAAATATTTTGGCTATCTTCACAACAATAACAGCAGCTGCCTTTTCACTCGCAGTCCCTGTGAGCTGCCCAGGACCCTGGGCACAAGTTCTACTGAGGTTAGAGTGAGGCACCCAGAATTGATGGCATGACTGGCCTCTTGTTCTGCCCTTATCAGCATTGCTGCATAACAAATGGAGCCCACAATTGTTGTGAGACCTCAAAACTTGCAGCAAAAGAGAGCAGGTAAGTGGGGGAGAATTCAGGTCCAGAATACTTGGGGGGGGGGACCCAGATTATTCTGGCAAATGTAGACCCACCCCTGGAGAACCACATGATTCCCAGTATTGTAGTGGTGGTTGATGGCTTCCATTTCAGTGGAGTAGTGAATCTATTCCATTTAGCTTTAAAGAACTGTCCAAGGTGCTAAACCTATGTGGAGAATTAAGGCTTGGATTAAACCTTGGATACCTTCTGGACTAAAACCCAGGGTGGGTTTATTGCCCCATTGACATGGGAGGTACCAGCACAACTGCAGTGCTATTACAACTGGCAGAGGCTCATCAAAGTTTCAGGTGGAAGTTTTCCCCAGTTCTGCTACCTGAGACAAAGTTACTTTTAGGACTGCAGTTCCTTGAAGGCCCCAGCCAACTCATTATCCCCCGCATGAGCAGTGGCAGAGAAGCCTCCTGCTCATGTTGGACTTGTGGCAACAACACAGACAAGAGGCTTCTAAGTTGCTGCTTGGTTGGCTGTTTGATTGCTACTCCCAGTGTTACTGGGTTCAAAGGAAGAAGATTCTCCCTGGTGAGGAAGGCCTCTTAATCCTTCTTTGTCAGGATGGAGTGGGGCACAGCTGGTTTCCCACTTTCCTCTTGGATGATGAAGGACTTTCAATCCTAAAGTGGCAAGAAAGGTGAAGGTCTCTTTTGAAGATCAACCCTGGCTACTCCTCCCTGCTCCTTCCAAAGAAGTATGACTTCATCTCATGTCATTGCCTCAAAACATTCTTCTGCTACCTCTTCTGTTAGCATGTCTCACGAAAGACAACAGGAGCAGCAGCACAGCTCTAACCTGCCAGCCAAGTCCCACAAAGATTAATCAAGGTTCCAAATGTGAAGGCTCCTTTTGGCCAACACTTCTCCCCCACCACCATCTGATCTAACTCCTCATCCCAAACATGGTCCTAAAGGCTTCTGGTTCCTCTTGTTTTTCTTGTGCACCAATACTTTGACTGAAGGCTGTCCTACTGCCTTCTTTTTTTCACTGACTCTCTGAATTTTTCTTCCACTCCCAGGGGTTATACTGCCCACTTTGGGAATCACTGGTGTGGATGATATTGAATAGTCCTGATTTTACTTGATGTAATGCTACAACTAAGGAAATTCCAATAAGCAAAGGCATGAGGCAAGGTTGCCCCCTTTCCCCACCCCTTTTTATATCTGTTTTGGAAGTATTGAATAATGCCATTAGGAATAATCCCAATATAAAAGGAACCAAAATTAAAGGCCATGAGCATAAGATCAAAGTATTCATGGATGACAGGACAATTATTCTAGAAGAACCTATAAATAGTATTGATCATCTCTTAGAGGAATGTAATGCTTTTGGGAAACTGACAAGTTTCAAAATTACCAAAGAAAAATCCAACATGCTTACAAAAAATATGTCAAAAAAAGAACAAGAAGCCCTGACAACAAGACTGGGATGCAAAATACAGAAGAAACTTAAATACCTATGAGTCTGGATCTCAAATAATAACATGCATTTGTTGGAAAACAATTACAAAAAATTGTGGAAGGAAATACAGAAAGATCTTCTAAATTGGAATAAACAGCAACTATCTTTATTGGGCAAAATCACTTTGATCAAAATGATGATACTTCCCAGAATTAAGCTCTTATTAATAAATGTACCTGTAATAAGTGATGACAGAATCTTAGTTGAGTGAACCAAAGAACTTAAAAAATTCCTTTGGAAAGGTCAAAAACCAAGAATTAATTGGGAAATTATAAGGGACGCAAAGGAAAGAGGTGGTTGGGCTTTCCAGACATTATTTATTTGCATGCTGCAAATTTTATATGGCTGCAGGATTGGACAAAACTCAAAAACAAGATTACGTTGAATCTGGAAGGCACCGAACTAAGATATGGATGGCATGAAAAATCGGAGGTGGATAAGACTTTCAATAACCATCCTATCAGGAAAGCATTGTTAAATTCATGGGGAAAAATTAAAGATAAATGGTATACCAAACTATCAATGTGGGTTTCAATGCAAGAAGGACTCTTTGGCAGAGGGACAGAAGACCAGAAATGGCTAAATTACAAAGATTTAATTGAGAAAGACAATAGAGGTTGTAAGAAACTAAAGAACATAGAAGAGATTATTAAAGAAGGGAGCAAGCTACATTGGTTCAACTATGCACAAATTCAAAGTAAATTTCCTGAAGATATAAAGAAAGAAGGAACAGAAAAACAAAATGAAATAGATGATCTTATATGGAAAGAAGACAAGAAGAAAATAACCAAATTATACAAAAACTTACTAGAAAGAGACACTGAAAAAGAGGTAATTAAAACCACTATGATCCGTTGGGCCCAAGATGTTGGCCACTCAATTAAGCTAGAAAACTGGGAAACAACATGGAAAAGAACACATAAATTCACAGCAGCCCAAGATTTAAAAGAAAACTTCATGAAAATCTCCAACAGATGGTATTTCACGCCAGTAAAACTTAGGAAAATGTACAATCTTCAAGAAGACAAATATTGGGGATGCAAAAAAGCTAAAGAAACTATGTACCACATGTGGTGGATATGAGTAGTTATACAAAAATTTTGGGAAAATGTGCATACTGCAATTCAATTAATGTTCAAGATCAAGTGCCATAAGAAGCCAGAAGTGTATCTACTTAACATGACTTGCTCAATAAACAATGCTATGGAAGAAAGAATTTGGAGAATACTACTCTATTTAGTTACAGCAGCAAGACTAGAAATTGCTAAAAATTGGAAAAAAAAACAGACTCACCAAATATCAAAAACTGGCTAAAAAGGGTTCATGAGATGAAAATGATGGATAAATTGTCCTACGAGATCAGGAATAAAAGTATGACACAATATTAAAAAGACTGGTCTCCAGTTCTTGAATACTGGAATAGTAAGTGGGGAATTAACAAAGATCTATTAAAGACTAACTGATGGCTTGCACTAGTAGACAACACAGGACAATAAATGGGATAAAAAGGGAAAGTGGATAAGTTCTGAATCAAATAATTCTAAAGCCTCTACTCTATACTCAACTTAAGAAAGGAAGGCGGATGTACTTAAATAACAAAAAACAAACAGCTTCATTTATATACCGCTTCATACCCTTAAGGAGTGTCTATGCGGTTTACAACTGTAAGCTATTTGCCCCTCAACAATCCGGGTAATCATTTTAGTGGCCTTGGAAGGATGCAAGCCTGAGTTGAGCTTCAGCCCTTATGCTGGTCTTGAACTCGCCACCTTATGGTTTTGAGTGAGTGGCTGCAGTACAGGCATTTAACCACTGCACCACTGCGACACATAATATGGTAAATATGATAACACATGTATACTTGCATATAATAATTGAAAATTAATAAAGATATTAAAAAAAACATATTGTAACACTGTTATCTTCCTGGCTTCCAGTTTGCTAATCCAAACTGGAAACTAATGTTTAATGTGTCTTCTTCCTCCTCCTCCTCCTCCTCCTCCTCCTCCTCCTCCTCCTCCTCCTCCTCCTCCTCCTCCTGCTTTCTTCCGTTTCCTCCTCTCTTTTTCTCCCTACATCCCAGCCAACTCTTTAGCCCTTGAGTCCTCTTCTTCTCCCCCACACAGCTGAGGTTAAAACAATGGCAGTATTTTATCTCAAAGCAAGGAGCAGCATTCCTTTTGGGGCTAGGTTGGGTTCATAATTCACCAGATTGATACTGATGAATCATAATTTCTTCAGATCCATTTCCTAAGGTTTAAGTTTTTAGAGTAATCTTCCAAGGATTTTTTTTTTTTTTTGGCCTCTATCACTCTGGTAGTTAGTGTTGTGGGGCAGCCATATGAATCAAATAAATAAATAAATATAAATAAGTAGCAAGAGAGAAAATAAATAACAGCTTTCCATCATGTAATACTGCATATTAGAAAGACCTTTTTGTCACATGCTGAGTGACTGCATTGGAAATGTTCAGGAGGACAGAGAGCTGAAATGTGTATCTGAGCTGGCCAGCCAAGAAATAGTATTAGATGAGAAGCCTGCTTTCCTTTCCTTTTAGCCCATCTAAGTGGTCAGAATGATTGTCTGTTGCTGAGAACAAATTTATATAACAGCACTCACATCTCTTATCTGTCTTGTACTCTGTTCATCCCATATACTGCTAAGTGAAGACATTATGGAAGAAATTCACTGTTCAAAATTGCATTTTGTGAATGGTGGAGAAAGGAGGTGCTAGGAAGCTATTCCACAAGCTTCAAAGCAGATAAAAGTATTCAGAAAAGTTTTATCTTTATTTTATAGGCATATATAGGAGATTGGAGAAAATGGATGCTGTGGTCAAAAGACATTCTGGTTTAATTTTTTCCTGTTTAGTATATGCGGAGATGGCAGGGGGTGGGGGGAGAGAAAGACAATGAGAAAGAGAGAAAAGATCTCTCCGCTTTACTGGAGTTTATGTTGAAAATCTGATTCTGATGGTACCATTTCTAACCTCTATAAAATTCATTTGATTTCTCTCTCTTGTCCTTTGTTGTCGCTTTTAAAAAGAAAGATGTTCTCTTTCTTTTATTGTCATGATGCAATCCACTGTTTTTAGAGTGAAACGTGATCTTTACTGGGAGCTGGCATTGCTTGTGGTTTGGACCATGATACTGAAGCCACAATATATTGAAACTTTTACTTGGAAGTGAGCTTTTTTCAAAAAAAGAAAAAAAAAAAGAAAAAAGAAAGGGGGGGGGACTTACGGCACATTATTTATGTTGTCAAAGAAGTAACCCAACTGTGTTTAATAGACTTCAGTGTCTATTAACAGCACAATCCTATGGATGTATACTCACAATACACCCTGAATAAATTTAGTGGGGGAAAATTTCAACCCTGGTGTATTGCTGGCTATTTGCATTGGAGGGCAGTTTGGGAATAACAAGCACTTTGTACGTTTCTAATCCCCTGTTAGAGTGTTTCTCCTTGCCACATCTCCTTCTGCCCTGTACAACTGGAATGGCTGCTTTCTGAGTTCCAACAGCTCCCCTGCTCTTCTGAAAACACATTCTTTTAATTATGGACTGGCTATAAACTGATGATTGATTGATTGATTGATTTTTATACTCAACTTAAATCCTGCAACCTTTCAGTAAAAATTAACCATACACAACCTAGCATGCAGAGGATCCTTTGAACATGCCTGCCATCAAAGTTGCAAACTCTAAAGCTGCATCTTCACTGCAGAATTGATTCAGTCTGACACCACTTTAATCATCATGGGTCCATCCTATGGAATCCTTTGGGAGCAGAAGAGAACTCTGGCAGAAAAGTCTAAATATATCACAAAACTACAAATCCCAGAATTTCTTAGCACTGAGCCAAAGCAGTTAAAGCAGTGTCAAACTGCATTAATTCTGCAGTGTAGTTGCAGCACAACAACAACAACAACAACAACAACAACAAACCAAGGAAGAAGCACAATAAACATGGTTGAAAACATAGGGATTGAAAGCCAGATTTTAAGGTTAGGCTCTCCAAGTCTTCTCCAGGTTGAATTTGTCAGTTCCTTTTCTCTCCCATTTTAATCTATTAAATCATACGTTCTTTCTTTAATGAAGAAATATGCAAATTTTAGAAAGGTCGTTTAAAAAACTCAAATTGAACAAAAAGTTTCACCTATCCTATTGCTTCCCTCTTTGCACCCTAATCATGAAAGGAAAAAAATCTACACACCCATGAGTATCATGTATATATTATCAATATGTAACACACCGTTAACAGCATGATTTTTTTAAAAAAGAAATATTCAGAGCCTTGAAGGAAGTAATGTGGCAAACTCATTCCCATTGTCTTGGGCTTAGTACACAGCCTGTAATAAAAGTGTTCTGAAAATTAGCTAGCAAGCTCTCCGCAGCCACTCTTCTGTTGTAAATAACTCCACTCTTTAGATTACAAATACATGTGCCCAGCCCCCTAGCCCCCTCCAAAAAAGATCTAATGCTCAGTAAGCTGTGTTTTAATTAGAAAAGTGCTAACTAATGAGCATCTAAATCCATCCAGTAGTGTGTTTTGGTATTAACTCAGAAATTGTAGGGTTTTATGAATTCATGTCAGACCCTTAGGGGTACATTTTCAAAGTGCTGCACAGACTTTTAGCCATGCAAATCCCATTAAAGTCAGTGGGAGATGTGTGGCTAAAACCCATGCAATGCTTTAGAAATGATGTACCCCTTAATGTTATCTGAACAGGGGTCTGGCCTGTGAATTTCCTTGCTTTCTTTTTCTTTTTCTCAAAAAATCAAAGAAGAAAGGCCATGGGGAGAGAGAAGGAGAGGAAGAGAGAGGGAGTGTGTGTGTGAGAGAAAGAGAAATAGAGAGAAAAGCAAATGAAAAGGAAATGGGGGGGGGGGGGAGAATGTTTTTTAAATGGAGGGAGGGGGAGGAGAATGACATTTGGAAGGATCATATCCTTCCCAGGACTGAGTCAGTTTGTGCTGCCACTTATTATTACATGCTGGATAGCTGCTCTTTAGTATTTATATTTTCATACCAGGGATAAGTAATGACCACAGATGATTTACATAACTTTAAAGTAGATGATGGATGTATTGAAGTAGTTCAAGATTTTCCATACCTTGTCTAAATCAGAATGGGGACTGCAGTCAAGAAATCAGAAGAAGACTAGCATTTGGAAGGGCAGCTATTAAGGATCTAGACAAGATCATAAAGTGTAAAGATATATCATTGAATACTGAAGTTATAATCCATGCCATCATATTTCTCATTTCTATGTCTGGTTGTGAAATCTGGCCAGTGCAGAAAGCTGATAATGAAGACAATTAACTCATTTGAAATATAGTGCTGGAGAAGAGTTTTACCAATGCTGTGAACTGCTAAAAAGACAAACAAAGAGGAGGAGGAGGAGGAGGAGGAGGAGGAGGAGGAGGAGGAGGAGGCGGCGATGATTAAAATATTTTGACAATGCAGATAGTTTGGGCAGAATTGATGGAAGTGGCACAAGAATTTTTAAACAGGCTTGATAAAAGTGAGCTATCGTTATGGACATGGAATAACTTTCAGTTCAGAATTCAGAAAATATTTTGAGATGCAGTGTGGTGTAGTGATAGGATTGGGTTTTAGGAGATCCAGGTTCAAGTCCCAACTCAGATATGAAATTTAACCAAAACTTGGGGTGGGTGTGGGTGGGAAGGCTATTTTGGGCAGTTCCTACACTCCTCTAGCCATTGTGACAAGTGGCCATTCTAACTGGGAGATTCTAGGAATTATGGGCCAAAAACGTTCCTTCAAGGAGGAAAGGAAAGGAAAGGCTGGTTCTCTTTGTCCATGTGCTTGAGTGAGATCTTAAAGTTTTAAACTTTGAGCTATTGCTGTGGATCACTGGGGGGAGGAACCAGAAGCCTAATTCTATATAAGTGCTGGCAGAGGTGCACACCTAATGGCGCACAGATTTTTAATTTTTGTTATATAGTCAAGGAGGTTTTGGAGTACAGAGGAGAAGCTGACAAGTGAACATTGTTGGAGGGGCTGTCCTTTAATTTTTCACTTTTTCTTTTCCTGTTTTTCCTTAAGGGGCTTGTGAGGCCTTTTGCTCAGAGGAAGTGAGTCAGAGACTTGCTTCTGGAAGGAGCTAGTAGCCAGGAGCTCTCTACATAATTATATGCCCAGTGGATTGAACTCAGTGACAGAGCTTGGGGACAAAGGCCAAGCCAGCAGGGGTTCTTTACCCTGGTGTTTAGCAGGGGAAACCCACAGTCTTGTTTCAGAGCCTCCTTAAGACTTCTCAGTATGGACACTGAAGGACCTGCTGCAGTCACCTGCAACACTTGTGGGATGTTTGTATTCTTGCCCAGGGATGTGGGGAACTTCACTTGCACCAAGTGCAAGTTGTTAGCCCTCTTAGAAAAGAAAGTCCAGCAGCTGGGGGCCCAGGTATCTACACTTCAGCATTTTAGGGTGCAAGAGATTTTCCTTGACAGAATGGACCAAAGGGTCTTGGATGGGAAACACACAGAGGAAGTAGCTGGGGAAGAGGAGGTCACTTCACATAGTAGATGACTGGAAGAATGTCACACACAGAACTAGGGAAACCAAGGAACATTCTGTGAGCTTGCAGCTACAGAATTGATTTGAATCTCTCTATATTATCAAAGATGATGAGAGACAGCAGCAGGGACAGACTTAAGGGACAGAGCAGGGGACCCTGAGAGTACCACCATAGGGAACAGCCACTGCTAAGCCTTGGTGGTGGTGGACTCCTTGCTGAGGGGTACTGAAGCAGTGTTTTGTGGGTTTGACAAGATGTCTCGGGAGGTGTGTTGTCTCCCTGGAGCAAAGATTTGTGATGTGATGGAGAGGCTGGAAAGACTTGTCAAGCTTACTGACCATTTCCCCCTTTTTTGGTCCATATGGGAACCAATGTTACTGCAAGGCACAGCCTTCAGAATATTATAAGAGATTATGAGGCTCTGGGTAGGAAGCTGGAAGAGATGGAGGCACATGTTGTCATCTCATTTCTTCTCCCAGTTGAAGGGCATGGTCCAGAGAGGGAGAAGAAAATAGCAGATGTAAACAACTGGCTCTGTAGATGGTGTTGCCAAGAACAATTTGGATTCTTCGATCACGGGCTTTGGTTCAATGAGGAGGGACTTCTGGCAAGGGATGGGTTGCATCTCACAGCAGCTGGCAAAAACGTGTGCCCAGTGCTATTCAATACTGAAACTTGATGGGATGAGTCTGATGATTGGAATGTAGGAATACAGGGGTGTAACCTTTTCAAGAGAAATAGGACAAACAGAAAAGTAGGAGGAATAGCATTATATGTCAGGAACATTTACACCAGTGAAGGGATCCAGGAAGTCAATACTGGAAGCCAGTTGGACAGCATCTAGACAAAAATTAAAGGAGAGGGAAACAACAGGAATGTTACTGTGGGAGTCTACTACAGACCCCCAAGTCAGATAGAGGAATTAGATTATGCCTTTCTAGAACTCATAAAGGGGAGATGTAGTAGTGGTGGGTGACTTCAACTATCCTGATATTTGCTGGAAGTCAAACTCATCCAAAACCTCAATGTCTAGCAAATTTCTCACTTGCCTGGAAAACTATTCCGTTGTCCAAAAGGTGGAAGAGGCAACAAGGGGATCAGCTAGTTTAGATCTGATCTTAACCAACAGGGATGACCTAGTTAATGGGGTGCAAGTGGTGAGATCCTTAGGTAGGAGTGACCATGTTCTCCTAGTTTGTTATACAATGGAAAGGAGAAGCTAGGCATAGTCAGACACACATTCTGGATTTTAGGAGAGCTAAAAGTCAGGAATACTAAAAGAGAAGGGAGTTTAAAATTGATGGGAGCTTCTCAAAAGGGAGATACTGAAGTTCCAGTGAGGAAGAAAAATTCTGAGCACCGGGCCTGAAGGAATGTCATAATTGGCACTGTTATCACTATTGATCTCAACAGGAAAGCAGTTCCAATGCAGAAAAAATGGGAGTTGTCTCAAGAAACCAGGATGGATGGCTAAGGAACTTTCAACTGAGTTAAGTTTTAAATGGAACATGTATAAGAAATGGAAAAATGGGGAAATCACCAAAGAGGAATTCAAACAAATAGCAAGCATGTGTAGGGATAAAGTCAGAAAAGCTAAAGCACAGAATGAACTCAGGCTTGCTAGAGAGGTTAAGAAAAATAAAAAGGGCTTTTTTGGATATGTCCGTAGCAAAAGGAAGAAGAAGGAAATGGTAGGGCCACTGTGTGGAGAAGATGGCAAAATGCTAACAGGGGACAGAGAAAAGGCAGAATTACTCAACACCTTCTTTGCTTTGGTCTTCTCAGAAAAGGCAAAGGGTGATCAACATGAGGATAAAGGAGAAGGGGACAGAATAGGGGAAATTCAGCACAGAATAAGTAAAGAGATAGTACAGGAATACCTTGGAGTTTATCACATGGGAGGAATTTCTCTCAATTGCGAATGGAGCCAATTCGCAATTATGTGAATTCGCTAGTTTAGCGAATTTACGTGAAATCCGATTGCGTTTGGAATGCATTCAGAATGACTTCCCATTTCCCGAAAATGACCCCCCATTGCCCAAAATTACGTGAGATACTCTAATACGCAATTACGTGAAACCCCATGATTGCGTTCGGATTGCCATTGCATTATACCCCCAAATTCCATTGTATGAGAAACACACTTGTTAATTTAAATGAATATAAGTCTCCAGGACCAGATGAACAACATCAAAGGGTATTAAAAGAGCTGGCAAATGTAATATCGGAGCCATTGGCAATAATCTTTGAGAACTCCTGATCTGTCACCATAAGTCAAAAATGACTTGAAGGCACACAATAACAGCAAAGTACAAAAAACATTACTAAGGATTCTGTATGGTATGGTACAGGGGGAAGTCAAGGAGGGCATGGTGGTGACATTATGAGCTACCACACCAGGTGACACCAACCTGAGTGACTCCACTGAGCAGTGTCAGTCCTTGTTAGTACTTGGATGAGGGACTGTCAACAAATTTCAGGTGCTGCAGGCTATATTTCAGAGGAAGGAACTGGCAAAATTACCTCTGAGACTTCCTTGTCTAAGAAAACCAATGAAATCTATGGGATCACCATACATCAACAGGTGACTTGAAGGCACACACACACACTGATGGATTCAGCTTCCTGTTCTGTTTTTATGCAAAGATTGTTGTCTGCATTGGATGGACAACCATCCTATCCATAAGCTACAAGAACCATGTGTCCAAATTTATAGAAGAGGGTCTGCTAAAGCAAAAACATAAATATAGTGGGCACAGAGAGTCTTTGGGACCTGAAATGTTTTTAAAAAAAGAAAATTCTTACTTCTATTGTTGATGGTTTTTTTTTTTTTAAAAAAATAAGTTTTCTATGTAGTGATAGTAAAATTACCCCATTGCTTTCATCATTTATGGGTTTTTTTTTCCCACCTAAAAACTGACCAAAAATATCCAGATTGTGCTTTACCCCACATCTACATATTTTAGCATGAAAATGGGATTATATGGGGAGGGGTCCAGGAAAACAAAAAGGCAGGCCATAGCTGAGTTTTCAGGCTTTGAGCTTAACGCTTCAAAGAGGTTTTGAGATGAGTGGGCTGTGTAATGATCTCATCTTAGCATTGATGACATTTCATGAAATCTACTCTTGCTCTGCACAGTGTGTTGCTGTCGCCAGGCAGTGTGATAAGCTGGAGCTGCAATAATCATAAAACTGATAAAACTGATGCTGGCAGTTGGTAAGAGCTCACCAAACCAAACTATCCTTTCAGGTTACTGCTCTCAGGTGGTAGGGGAATGCAAACACAAGTAAAAATGTCCTAGGCATGAACAATTTTCATTGTTTGCTCTGTAATGCCTAGAAATTTGAAAACTGAAGGAAAATTTCATGGAAAGGGCAGAACTGTAATTGAGGGGCAACACTTTCACTTTGCCCCACTCATAGTTACATCCCTGCAACAGCCTGAGGCACAGCACATGCCAGCGTGTGAATTATGTGATACCCCTCCCCATCGTTTAGTGAGGTTACACCTTGCAACTAGAAAAGTAGCCGCAAGTAACTATTGTGCCACAAAAGAGTGAATATAATTAAGTTATATAATGAGCCACCTTGGATCCCATATTGAGATAAAAAGCAGAATATAAATTAAGTAAATAAAGTTACAATGAAAATTAGATTTAGTTATAATATAACTATCAATAAAAAGGAATTAATTACAAGTAACATGTTATTTGAAATTAGTTTCTTCCAAAGACCATCCTTCTTTACAGGCAGAGCCAGCTGAAGGCTTGTTCTTAGTGCTGTCTTTTTAACCATTAATGCCCTATTTGGTTAACGTACAGATTATCTGAAGGACCATATTCTCCCATCTGAGCCTGACCATGTTTTGACATCTTAATTGACAACTTAAGGGGACTGCGCCCTGCAGAACTGTGTTGTAATGTCTCTCTGTGTGGATATGAATCCTGGCCCAGGAGCAAGGAGGCATATATATTAAGTAAATAATTAAAAATAAAGATAAATAAATATGTGTCTTCAGGTTATCTGTTTACTTATGGTGACCCCATAGATTCTCTTGGGCAATATTTCTTTGAAATATAGCCTTATGCACCTGGTATTTGTTGGTGGCCTCCCATCCAAGTACTAACCAGAACTGAGCCTGCTTAGCTTCCAAAATAAGATGTGATCTGGTGCCTTCAGGGTATTGATGTGTGTTTTATTTGTTGTTTTTAATAGCTATGCTTTTTAAAACTGATAGTTTAATGATATTTTAAATTTTTGTAGTTAGTATATTTTTTAGCTGAAACCCAGCATGATGTAGTGCTTTGAACGTTGGACTGCAACTGTGAAGAATAGGGTTATATCTTCTTCCTCATCAATTATTTTTTCACATATGTCCTGGTTTTCACCTATGGAATGTTGGAGGATATGTATTGACTCAGTTCATACCCTGCCTTTCTTTTGGTCAGAATGGATAATTCTCAAGAATGTTTCCTTTGCAAGTATGTATTCCAGAATCATAGAATCATGATCATGTGAGATTTCCTGGAGGCAATCAGAGATGGTGTTAGAAGTGAACAGAACAAGCCACAAAACAGACAGCATTACTAATACAGAGCTAGTTAGCTAGCCTTCCCTCTAAAATAGTAACAGTAGGAGGAAATAACTACTGTTTTTCTTCTTCTTGGGAAACATTTATGTCTCAGCTGCGTTGCACATCTAGCCAGACCGTTTCAGTAGTAAAATTTATTATTTATTTATTGAATTTATACCCTGCCTTTCTTCTGGTATAAGATACATTCCTTCCCGTTTTAACTATGTATTAAGAAGCCGAGCCTTCCCTCCAGTCCATCTGCCTTGGTCCAGGCCCCAGAGGGAGAGAAGAACCACTGGACCTCATCCCTTTTCACCACCTTTCCCTTCTCTTTGTGTTGTGTCTTTTAGATTGTAAGCCTGAGGGCAGGGAACCATCTAATTTTAAGATTGTATGTACAGCACTGTGTAAATTTACAGTGCTATATAAATAAAGGTTAATTAATAATAATAATAATAATAATAATAATAATAATAATAATTCCCTCCTTGCCACCTTACTGACCTGGAGGAATTTCCCTGAGAATGTTAGGGTGTGTCCACACTACACACTTATATTGGCAATATTTGTTTAGAGGGTTTGCCCTTGCTTTTTTCCAAGGTGAAGAGTATATGATGTGCCCAAGGTCATCCAGTGGATTTCCATGAACAAGTGGGCATTTGAATTCTGGTCTCCAGGGCCTTAATCCAACACCCAAGTCACTACATCATGGTGGCTGTCAGAGGATATCCTTTGGTAAGCCCTAATGGCAGGGATGACCCTATTTGCATTCTTTTATTTGTAGGGATGTCCCTCATTAATGACAAATGCCAAAATTCTACTATAGGTCCAAATGCAGAGGATTAAAAATTATGGCCAAACTGACCACACAGTTGCTGCTATTGAGACTGTTAGCAATGAGAGATAGGAAATAGAAAGCACACAAAAGAAAAAATAAGATGAAGGAAGCAGTATCACTACTAATGGTGAATGTCCGTTACCAAACCTCTTTAGTAGTACAGTTAGCCCTTCATATTTGTGGCTTTGCCTTGTGCAGATTGGATTGTTTACAGACTTGATTAATACGTTCTCTAGAAATCTGTAAGGCTTCCAGTGTGACTCTACCAGACATTGACCATAGAGAAATGCTGGGGGACCTAGTGATTCCTAGAGAAAACACTTCTCTGGGCATTTATAGGTCCTCCAGTGATATTTATGATCAACTTCTGGCAGATGTTGACCATAGAGTTGTGCTGAAGAACCTAGAAATTCCTACAGAGTTGTTCTCTCTCATTTAAAAAGTGTTGGGGTTTTTTTTGCAATTTTCCACTTCCAACCCAGTGAATGTGGAGGACCCACTGTATTTCCTTTCATGCTATAAATATTCCATTATATCTGCCCCATTAATATTTTCTTCCCACAATCAGAGTGAATTTTGAGAGACTGCCCACAAGTAAAGATCTTTTATGGCACCTTTAGATTCGAGACTAATCCTTCATACTAAAGATGCCAGAAATTGAATGCAACCTGACATCTTCTTCATGTAGAACTATGGTCCTTTCCTCTTAGTATTGTCCTATTCAATGTAATGGCTCAAATCCAGAGCTTGGAAGTGTAATTTTTTTTTTTTTGTGAGGAGGGGACACTACAATTTTCAGAATCTTCGAGTAAGCATGGGAGTTGTAGCCGCAAAAGTAATTTTGCCAAGCTTGGCTCAAAGACTAGTTTTGCTGTTCTTAAAAGTGAATGTTTAGAACCTACTGTGTCAATGCATGGATTTTAGGTGATGCCAAAATAAACATATTAAGTTTATTTTGGAGGAAAACCAACAAGAAAAAAAAGAAAGAGGGAGGGAGGGAGGGAGGGATGCAAAATTTCTGCTCTCACTACCGATGTTTCTTAGCCATTTTCAGCAATTATTTATGAGAAGAGATTAGGCATGAGAGGGGGCCATCTACCAAGGGGATAGACTGTGTAATGCTTGAGACATATGGAAGTGAAAGAAGATAAAATGCAATAAAGAATGATGGTTCCAGCCACCATGGGTTTTTATTTACTATTAATTCATCGTGCAGTCAGTGAAATGTAAACATGGTTCCAAAGTGAATGAAAGAAATAGGAAAAATGGAAATCTACTAGATGAATTTTCATATTCATATAATTTTCAAATTCATGGACAAATGGTATGTGGTATATATTATCTATAGATAGTAGAGAAGGTTTCATTTATTTTCCATCCTTTTGGGATGTCAAATGTCTTTGTTTTAAGCTTAATGAAGATTCCTTGGCCTACAGGCCTAATTGTTAAAATAATGGTCTGCTCCAAGAGCTACTAATGATAAGAAATGGGTAGGTAAGTACATTGTAGATTTGTGCTTGAAGTGGAATATTTAGACATCCATTTAATCAACCATTTGGATCTCTTTATCTTCCTTTTAGGTATGCTGAAATGAGCATCTTAATATGTTCTCAGACTCATAATAGGTAACTGGATCTCATAGAGTCAACCCAACTGTAAATATAATATCTGCTTGCTTGGATTAGGAGGCTGAAAAGTTGTTACATGTGGTGACAGGATTTATTATTTTCTTACACTTTGAGCATCTTACTTTTGTCTTCAGGCCACCAACTGTATTTTGTCTTGAAAATAAATGAGGTTTGACTAAGTATAATTTAGAAGAAGCTACTACAGTGGCTCACAAGCTGTGTTAAGATATATCCTAACAGTGTTGTATAGTCTAATAAATAATAATAATAATAATAATAATAATAATAATTTATTTATATACCGCCTTTCCAAAAAAGATCAAAGCGGTTTACAAAAGTGGATAAACAAATATTAGAGGGTTGGACTGGGACTTGAGCCATAGAAATCATTGAATGGTCTTGGGTCTGTTAGTATTTTTTAGGCTGACCTGTTTCACAGGGTTGTTGTGAAAACAAAGTGAGAAGGAGATTTATTTTGAGTTTATTGGAAGAAGTAAATTATGGACTCCATTTGTTAGCTGATCTCTGCTGATATCCACTGATTTATGCTGATAGCTGTTGGACAATGCACATCCTATATTCACTGGTGGAGCTACAACAGACTGAGCTAAAATAATCTGTTTTCTCAGTAGGAAGTTGCCATATGTACACAGAAAGTAATGTCTGAGGCCAAATGCCTAGACGACCATGGTCTAGTTGTGAAAAAAGAACTTGTTCTGATAATGCTGGTGCAGAAATATGTGTTGCTTCCATAATAAAGTATAATGTTTGACATGGGTTTCAAGTGGTTGTGTATCCCAGAGATCTTATTCTATGTTCTTTTTTTTGTTGAGAAAAAAGAAGGCTGCCTTTGAAGAGAGTTCAGAAAAAATCACTGGTTATAGAAAGAATATGACTCCATATTATAAATATGTCAGTTCATTTCAAGGCACTATTCAAAAGTCTAAACTTCTTGGATCCAAGTAATGTGAAGGGCCAAACTTTATCACTGCATGATTCTTAAGATCTTCCAAACAAGCCTTTTTGCACTAGCCCTTAGATGTATAGCGTCTAGATCATTGGAAAGTAATAGTGCCCCTCTATTCTGCCTTGGTCAGCCCCCACCTGGAATACTGTGTCCAGTTCTGGGCACCACAATTCAAAAAGGATGTGGAGAAACTGGAGGGTGTCCAAAAGAGGGCAACTAAGATGGTGAAGGGTCTGGAAGCCATGCCCTATGAGGAGCAACTTAGGGAGCTGGGGATGTTTAGCTTGGAGAAGAGAAGGTTAAGAGGTGATATGATAGCCCTGTTTAAATATTTGAAGGGATGTCATATTGAGGAGGGATCAAGCTTGTTTTCTGCTGCTGCAGAGACTAGAACGTGGAACAATGGATGCAAACTGCAGGAAAAGAGATTCCACCTCAACATTAGGAGGAACTTCCTGACAGTAAGGGCTGTTCGACAGTGGAACACACTCCCTCGGAGTGTAGTGGAGTCTCCTTCCTTGGAGGTCTTTAAACAAAGGCTGGATGGCCATCTGTCGGGAATGCTTTGATGGAGAGTTCCTGCATGGCAGGGGGTTGGACTGAATGGCCCTTGTGGTCTCTTCCAACTCTACGATTCTATGAACATGAGGAAGGGGATGATGCCCCATTCCAGTAATCTGGACTTGATATTTTTAGTGACCAACTTGCTGGTCAGAAATGTTATGCAATGGAAAATGATTTTCTTCCTTGGAACTATGCTTTGCTCACACTGCTTTTTGTCCATTGATAACATGGTGAAAATCGTATGCCCCGGCTTGCTATAGATCCCCACCTCATGCCCATTGCCTAACACATTTGCTGTTCCCCCCTGAGAAATGTGCCCTGCACTATGGGGGTGAGTCTCGCCTGCTGCTCCAAGGAAAGGCTTTACAAGACTTCTCCTATGTGCAGTAGGGACAGGCTGTTGAGCAGACCTCATTTTTCAAAATGCAATTTTGATAAATTGCTTATGATCATTTATTTATTTTTACCTATCTCTGTGCATGTCTCCTTGATTTTCTAGTCATTGAAACTCCACCCCCACACTACCTCCTTTTTTTCTGTTAAAGTTGGCTCCCAAATGTGAGACTTGACTTGAAAGTAGCTTTCAAGGATTTTAATCTTGAAGAGAGAGACTTGAGGTTTGACTCGAGACTTGGAGTAAAATATTTGAATACATCATTCCCCCCCTCCATTGACACTCTGCTCACACGAAGAGTGATAGTCTGAAGAGGAGAGGTTCCAGTATTGTGGGTTCTGTCCATTTCTACCACAATCTTAAAAAATTAGGATACCAGATGACAGAGACTGCCTTACACAGACCGTCCCTCTCCACTTTCTCAGAAAGGAATGACAAAGAGGGAAGGGTTAACACAATCCTCTTCTTCATGGATTCATTATAAACATATTGTAGGGTTTCATTTCCCTAGAGGGCCTTCTCAATGACTGCATCCACGCTTTGGAATTCACTCTTGGGGGGGGGGGGTCACTTGCCCCTGTTTCTGACAGCCTTCTAATGTCAGGGGCAGACAAGTAAAATTTTATTTAGATATGATTTTGGATTATCTAGCCAATTTGATTTTGATTTATTTATGATAGAACTCAACATGTTCTAATGTGGACTAGTGTTGGAGTGTCGTATTGATGAAAGTTTTGTTCTTGAGTGGTTTTATATGTATTCTTTTCTCTTAGTGTAATAATTTTTAGAAACATTTAATTGTATTTTGAGAATACTGGTCAGGATCCAGCACAAGTTTTGCCACTGAAGGAATTATTTTCTTCAGTGGAATTGAGAGAAGGGCAGTTCTCTCTCATTTTGTAGTCCTCATGTGCCGTCAGAGCCATATGGCTGGGAACACCTCCAAGGAAGATGTCTGAGTGTTGCAAAAAGTCATGAATTTGGGCCTATCATTTTTAACCATGGAGGTAATATTACGGTGGCCACTTACACTGCACCCGTTTGCATACAAGTGCATTATATCTACAAGTGCAGAAAGAGAAATGATGGCTGGCACCCTCTTAGACACTTACAATGTCCAACAGAGGACAATATAGCTGCTTCATATTCTCATTTGTAATCACAGAATCATTACCACCACTGCAAATGACCCTGAAACTCACCTTAAAAGTTGGTAAGGCATCTGGAGTGATGGAAGTCTGAGCTTCTGTTGAGCAAGGCACTGCAGGATGACATGACCAACCCCTTCCTGCCAGTAAGCAATGTTGTGAGGAGCAGAAGCAAGGGCCTGGTGGGGTTCCTCACTGATGAGAGGGGGCTGGTCATGTCACCCAGCAATGCCCCATTTGGTGGCAGCACAGACTTCTATTACACTGTTTTTAAGGAAGGTTCAGGGATTGGATGAGGAGTTAAAATGTAGCTACTACATCATGGCTATGCATTTGATGCAGGATCTCAGCTAATGGTCATGATTTAAACAGAGTTAAAATACATCTCATCTGAATGAGGAAGACTATGGCCAGGGGTGCATCTTCACCATAGAAATAATGTAGTTTGTCAGCACTTTAAGTGTTGTACCTCTATCCTCTGGTATCCTGAATTGTGTAATTTTACACAAGCATCTGAACTAAGCCTTTGATTTAACTCCCTCAAAAACAAAGTATGCAAGAGAGTTGTAGTGTGATCAAAACACAGATGCCACACAGGAAGGATGCCACAGTAGTTCAGTTTGGTTCATCTTTATTATGGTCATAGACCAGCACAAGAAATGGATGACACAGTATCTCTCTGTCCAGAGCAGGAGCAATGAAGTGTCAGAACTATTGAAGGAACATTGGCTCGAACCATAAACTAAAATGAAGATGACATGGATTTTCTCATGGTTGAGATTTTTGTGCATGTGCTTATGGAAGGACAGCAGTTGGAAAGGCAGAAACGCTAAGAGATCCCACCTATATGGTAGTAAAACTGAGAAAGCATTGGATGTGTGAGCTACCATGTTTCCCCGAAAATAAGACAGTGTCTTATATTAATTTTTGCTCCCAAATGTGCTAGGTCTTATTTTCAGAGGATGTCTTATTTGTCCATGAAGAAGAATTCATATTTATTGTTGAACAAAAAAATGAACATTTATTATATACTGTATATATATTTATATACAAAAACTTTGCTAGGTCTTACTTTCAGAGGAGGCCTTATATTTAGCAACTCAGCAAAACCTTTACTAGGTCTTATTTTTTGGGGATGTCTTATTTTCGGGGAAACAGGGTAGATTCTCAGGGGAAGAAACACAATAAACCACACAGTAACTTCCAACATATTGCTGAAGATCAGATTCCCGCTCTTCAATCTGTCAAACAAGAGTTCGTGCTGCTGATGTATCTTTATCTTCACTAGGTGGAGCTGCAGGATGGCTGTTGGAAGCCATCAGAATCAGCTGCATTCCCCCACCCCCATTGTCTGAAAGACAAACTTCCTTTGTTTGACAATTTACAAATCATCAGCAAGAATGACAATGGGAGATGTTGCGGGCATTAGCAAAGCATTGGCACACAGAACCTGCTTGCAGATTGCCAATTGTGTGAGCACCCATATTTTTTCCATTCTCCATCCCGCCAATTACTTTCCTAGATAGCAATAATTTGATCATTTGTGTGTTAAATGATACACTCCCTTCCAATGCTACAGTTGCCACCAGACTTGGCTGTGTTAAACTGCAAATCATTCTTTTCTTAATCAGGGGTTGGATTAAGTGCCAAATTTTTCATGCAGCTAAGGTGGGGAGGAAGGGGTTTCCTCTAGAAAGAGGTGGGAGGCTTCCTCCATATTTCTCTGCTGATCTGCCAATATTCCTCCAGGACCCTTCTCCCTCCACAGTAATGATTCCCTTCAATTCAGTAATTTCTACATTACATTTTAAATAGATCTTCCCTTAGAAAATTATACCCAATGTTGCATGGCTAAGTTGTGTTTAACCAGCCTAACACCTTGCAGCCTTTCTGTTTCTAATTTTAGCATTATATTGCTTTGTCCATAATGGGACAGCACAATACATATGTAAGGCATTGCCAAAGCTCCACAGTCTACTGTAGTTTTACATATCTGGTTCTAATCCTCATTTCCAGTTTTTGCTGTGCTAAATCAGTGGGGATTTTTTAAAAAGTACAAGCATTTCCCTTTCCCTCATCTCCCCTTTCCCCAACCTTAGTGTGTTCTTTTACTTTTTTTTTCTTCTTCTCCTACACTCTAATGACATTTGGCAGGCTCAACTGTGTGATGCTTGGCTGGTTTTATTGTTGTCTGCTCCCAGTGGGGAATAGTTGACACTGCTCTCTGTTTTCAATTGATATCCATTTTCAACAATATTGCTTTCTATTAGATTCCTGCACAGTTTGTGCCAGCCAAGCTGAGTATGTACCACGTTGACCTCCAAGCTTTAAATGCATCAAACAGAGAAATAAGCAACATAAATAAATAAATATACAGTTGCTTAAAACGGCCCTTTTCAATCAAAATAAGCTTTTTTGAAAGAAAAGAAAAAAGAAAACAAAAATACCAATTTAAGAATGAAGTGAAGATTAAAGCCCATAATATAGAATAGGATTTCATTTATTCATTTACATGAGGGAGGCAGAAAGAGGGGCATTTTGTAGAAATGAGTATCAGTGCTACTTGCCTCACATTATTTATAACATTTAGACAAATGCTGAGTGCACAATCACAATGGATTTCGTAAGCAAGTATTTTCTTGATTATTCTCTTCCACATTAGTGTGATTATTTTCGGGTCCCAGTACTATCAGAGGGGAAGAAGGGCAAAAGAATGACATACAAAAGGAAATGTGACAATTATAATAAACTCTGTAATACTGTTGATGAAACTGCCAGGATAGGTCCCTGTGTGTGTGTGTGTGTGTGTGTGTATGTGGTGAACAAAGATGTAGATCTCTGGTCCAGACGTGGGCTTTTGTTAGGAGGCTTCCAGCAGTTATATGTAAGAACAACTTCCCAGATATTGATGGGTGATTGGTGAACCATTTAGAGAATGGCAGAAGTCAATAGCAATAAGCTCATTTTAACTGAAATAGAAATGAGGTCATTACCACTGTGTCAGGAACTAGCTTCTTAGTAATTAAAACCTCTGTGTCTGGAAGAAAAGGGTGAAAGAAGAAGAGAAGGTATTGGGATAGACAGGGTGTGGGAGATGGTAGATTATATAGATATTGTTATGTACACTTGCCTGGCAGTTCTCTTTGTCTAAGAAACATCTAGGGCTAAGACTACAAGTGTGAACACTGTTGAAATAATCCAGGAATCCCCCCTTGAATACCACAAGTCAAATTTGTGCAAATTTCCTTATGTTCTGGTATGGTTACCATACACCCCCTTTTCCCACACATGCCCTCTTTTTCAGAGTTAAAATAATGGTATTTAAAGGTGTTTAAAATGGGAATTATCATAGTGATCAGTGAAAGTAGTTGTGTCCTCTTTTTTTGCCTTTCCAAAATATGATAACTCTATTCTGGCACACATCCAATCTCCTTCTCCCCCCACTGCCATGGCTATCACTGGTGATCCCTGAACTGTGTATATATACATCTTAAATAAGTGAACCTAGCCCTAGGGCAGAGTTTTGATACCCAAGAGACATTTTTTCTCTTGGACTAAAATCAAAAATATGTTTCACTCTACAATCAAAATAGAAAGACATGCTAGGTAGTTACAGAGCTTGGCAGATAGACATTTCTCTATCAATTCCCAGAACTATGGTTGGTAAAACTGTAACATGTTATCTTGAAACCAATTATTAGTATCCCAACAAGACTGAATCAATATGATTTATTTACTTGTTGACTCATCATTCAACAACCGACACTACTCTAGTTGGAATCAAAGAACAGCATTCAGGTAGTTATTTATTTATTCAATTTGTATTCCTCCTTTCCCCCAAAAATGGGTTTGAAGGTGGTTCTCCACAATATTAACTAAAAAGGGAGAGATATAACATAAAGAGTGGTAATATTTATTTATTTATTTGCATGTATACTCTGCTCTTCAGAAACAAATGCTCTCAGAGCATTTGTAAGGACCTGCAAATGCTTAAAGATTGTTAATTTGACAGTTTAAACCTTTAATCAAATTTGAACGCACATTAAAAAATTACAAAATTATCTGTAAAATTATAAAATCAAACACATTATAAAAACACAAACCAATTTTAATTCAATCTCAAAACAGCTCAATTAAAATAATTTAAAAAGATGTAAATAAAGAAAGAGGGCACCCGTTAAAAGCCCCTCTGTCAGCATCAGTAAATTGCCCAATTGTACAAAGAGTTAAACAGAATTATAGAGTTGGTTCTCTCTAGATCATGTCATCCAACCAGAACAAAAAATGCCCTACTAAGATAAATCTGATAGGTGACCATCTAGTATTTGCTTAATGTTTTCCAGTGGAAGACTATACCACTTTCTGAGACTGTCAGTTTCACCGCTGGATACCTTGTACTATCAAGAAGTCCTTAACATTTTGTTAAAACCTTTCTTGTAATTTAGATCGATTGTTTCTGGTCTTATTCTCTGCAGCAAGAGAGATCAAATTGCTCCATAAACTGTGAGAGAGGAGAAGACATTCAAAGATGGATAGCTCAGTTTTTATTTGACCTAACATCTCTTCACCTGTCTAAAAACACATGTAGCTAACATCAGACATAATTGGAAGAAGTATAAGAATATATCTAATATGCACATGCAGAGATATCTAACACATACATGCAATGAATATATCTAACACGTACATGCAAAAGTATACAAAATGCAGACATATACTAAACTATTAAAGGTTCAGGAACCACACTGTATAGGGTGCAGTGGGGAGATGGCAGACAAAGGCTGCATTCACACTAGAGTTTTTGTGCCAAGTAGATCAGGGGAGATTTGATGATGCAATATCGAATCACAGTTCCCACTACATTCACTCTCTGTGGCAATGTAACCCTGTTGAAGCTCACATTACCATTTGTATCTATTTAAAATGTAACTGAATTTTGATTGTTCTTGTTATTTTTTTAAAATTGTCACTCAAATGATGCACATCTCTCATGCTGTTTGAGCCAACCCCCCTCCCTCCATCAGCTTCAGAGGATGGCAATGGGAAGCCCCTCAGAACAACCATCCACAAGAATTTGGGTTAGGAAAAACCGATGCAAATGTGAATCACCCCCTTTTAAATAGGTTTGCAAACCACTTTATAATGTAGTGCAAACAACCCCTTAGATTGAGGTAGATCATTTCCTGCTGTATGTCCAAGGGTTTTTGGCTGAAATAGGTGCTCTAAACTCAATCTGGTTTCGGGGCTAGCCATAAGAAAAAGTCAGCTTTAGTAGATTTTGTGAATGAACTTGGCTGCAAACTGAACTGGGAGAGTGTCTCTGTTGGTTTTCTGGACCTCTCAGTGGTTTTTGTTACTATCTAGCTTCAAGAAAGAGTCTTTATTTTAAATTTAGAAGGTCCTTAGATAAGCAATTGGACAATGCATCAGAGAACCAGTATCATCAGTAGCTTCAGGATGAGATTTTTGGATACACAAATAAGTTTTTTAAAATTCCTTTTTATCAACTGAATTGTAAATTTTCAGTTCTTTTTATTGTAAATGTTTGGCTGCCTTGAATCCCATTTCACAAAAAAGTAGGGGTATAAATCCAATAACTAACTAACTAACTAAATTAATTAATTTTAAATATTAAAATTTTCTAAATTTTTACTGTTTTGTATTAGTTGTAATACAGTTCTAGTTGGGGGGGGGAAGGTAGGACTTACATAAAATTTGATGATGATGATGGTGATGATGCTTGAAATAAGACTAAATTATTTTGATATGTTATCTGTACAATTCACTTTAAGCAGAATACTCAATTTTTATATAACCAACAACAGTTTTATAAAACACTTTTAGGAGAAAGTGTAATAATACCACCTTCCCTAATAAGTATGCCACAATTACATTTGGGAGGGAGATATGGGATAAACCAAAAATGCAGAACAAAAATGCAATTTGGATTAAAACTGTGGGATAGAATTGAAATCAAGAATGATGGAATCTATTGCAATTACAATGTAAAAAGAAATTGCCGAGCAATCCAAGAAACTCCAGGAGTGGGCAGCCCTTGGATGAGATAATATGTCTTTAGATTTTAAAATCATTCTTAACTACACTGATTTAAATTAATCACAATTGATTTTATTGCACATTCCCTAAGAGCTTTAAAGAGTGGATGGCATAAATATTTTAATAAAATAATTAAATAAAATGTGGACTGAAAAATGCCTTGAAATTTTTGGAATTAGCAAAAGCACCAGAAATGTTTTCACAATAATCATGAAACATTGTGTTAATGGAGAAGAATATGGCAGTGTGAATATAGGGTGTGGATTTTTTTTCTTTGTCTCCTATATCATAAAACATTTATGATATGTAGATAATTTAAAACTATATGGAACGTCACCATCAGAAATCAAACTCTTGATTCAGGATTGAAGAGAAGATGAAAGGAAGGAGGGAATTGAGAAGGGAAACAGGAGGAAGAAGAGGGTGAATGAGAGAGGAGAGACTGGAAGTATTCTGGAAAGGAGAACTTAGAAAGAAGGTATTAAAAGAGGGTAGTGTTGGAACAAAGTTAACAAGAAACATGGAGGTAATGGGTGTAAGGTTTTACATAAGAAAATTAGCTAACAAAAAAAAATTAATAAACACATAAGGCATTCAGTGTGTGTCTTTTTTTCTTTCTCTTTCTCTATCTTCAAACCCTCCCATAGATATTAATACATACCATTCTATGCAGAAATTACTGGAATTTGTATATAACACAAAGTATTATTATTATTTATTATTATTAAGCTTTATTTATATAGCGCTGTAAATTTACACAGCACTGTACATACAATCATTTGAATTAGACGGTTCCCTGCCCTCGGCTTACAATCTAAAAAAGACACGACAAGGCCCTCCATTCTCATGCTGGGTGGATGATATCATATACACATCCTGCTAAATTGCCCAGTGCATCCATGGGTTCTTTTGCTCTGAGGTCAGAATGAGGTATTGGTAGCACACTTTGCATAACCTGTGCTGTATTTTGGGGTCCCCATATTCCATAGCATGTTTTTGAGAGATCCATGGTCTTTCAAGAATAATAGGTCAGGTTCCCATGAGGAAAGGAGTTTGTCCCAAGGTATGTGCACATCCAGGTAATGGGGCGATAAAATCTAGATGGCTGTATAAAATGCTCCTTCCCTCTTCCAAGTCACCTGCATTTCTTCTTGCAACTTGTGGCATATAATCTCTTTGCACCCAAAGCAATAAGCAAACCTTTCTGCCTATCTGCTGTTGTATTCCTAGCCAAATATCCCTGTCCAGTCATCCTGGGGATATGCTGATCCAAATGCTGCTTTTGTCACACTAAAATTAAAGCCATCAACTAGTTTGGAATCCCATTGTTGATTCCTGGGAATGGACATCCAGCTGTTGTTATCTGATAAGATGGGGCTATATTTTGAGATCAGGGTTTGATTCCCTGCTTGACTATGAAAACCATTGGGTGACCTTGGTCAAGTCACATGCTCTTGGCCTATGGGGAAGGCAATGGTAAAGTCCTCTGAACAAATCTTGACAAAAACCAAAACCAAACCAAAACTCATGATAGATTCACTTTAGGATTGCCATAAACTGGAAATGACTTGAAGACACACAGCAAAGAGGATTATCACACTTTGTGTCTGGGAAACACTAGCGAAAAATTAAGGAAGCACAAGTGTGTAACCCTGGCATGCCTCTCCAGCATCAGGCAATCACCACCTCCCTCTACTGTCATGGAATTGTTCAGGGAGAGGCAATTTGCTATTAATGGAAACTTGGCATTAATAGCAAATCACCTCTCCCTGAACTATATGGCTGGATCTGAGCCATATAGGGCCAGCAGTCTCCCACTTTTCTTTGGGTAACAGTGCCCAGCCTTGATCTGGATGTCATCTGGTCTGTTTGCACCAGAGCCAACATTTGGGCAATGCATCATCCAGTCTCCTTGTTGAGATGATGAGGGGGGAGGCTGTTGTATGTGACTCATACAAACATGGCACCAGTGGAATTTGGAATTATTAAGTGTGCTATACTATCAATAAAAAGAGGTAAAATTGTTCAATCAGAAGGTACAAAATGTCTTGACAAAAATATCATTCAAACCTCAAACATGATGAAAGTTACAAATAAGTGCAATTTGTATATTAAAAATATTTGAAACTTGAATATTTTAAATTCCAGGTATTCAACATAAACAAGTATACAAAACAGCATGCAAAGTCTTAAATTCTAAATATAAGAGCAGAAATGTAAATATAAAATCCTGGGGCATATCTGTTATTATGTAGGAACTGTTGATCAGTCTTAAGCAGAAGTAGAATCACTAGATAGAAAAACCTGGAAGCTAGGGTGGCAGGGGTGGGGAGGGGAGAAAGATGAAGGAAGTTGAATAGGCAATTTGGCAAATAAACATTCAGCTTTCATACTGCTATAGATAATTGGCCAATGAGATATCTTTTCTGTGTCTTTGCACAAGAGAGCTGGCATGCCTTCATTTTAAAAGGTTCATTGTTCCAAAAATCCTATTCTTCTGACACAAATAGCCCATGTTCCCTGACCCATCCAGAGTAGAAAGAACATATGCCTTTAATCAAAATTAGCAAAATGCAGTGTGGAAAAAAAATGGAGCATTTTGCTGCCATCTGTCCTGAAATAAAAAGAAGCCATCCTTCAGGTAAGAATAAAATAGTTCTGTTTATGTTGGGAATTGCACTTGATATTCCATGAAAAGGGTAATATCATGTATTAAACACACACACATACACCTGAGAACTTTAGCAAAAGATAGAGCAACTAATAGAACATTTCTTCCATTTGTTTTCCCCCTATAGCTACCTCAGTATCTTGGTGGGTTACTGCAGGTGAAACAAATGTTTGAAGAACAAAAAAGATCCTTATTGAGTACATCAAAGAAAAAAAAAGTTAATGGATGTATATGGAAAGATTTCATTGACCATCAAAGAAACAAGAGACATGCATAGAAATAAAATCATGACAAATATCTTTGAAGCCTAGCAGAAAAAACTACTGCATTGCCAATACAATAGAAGCACAGAAGGAAAAGTTGAGAAGGGGAACATCTTAAAATGGTTAAAGAATGAGACACTGCTCTTATGGTTGAAGAACAGGTGTTGCAGACCAACAGCATCAAGGCAAATATTGAAAAATAAATATAGATAGCAAATTACATCTCTGTAAAACAAAGATGAAACTGTTGATCATCTTATGAGTTTGCACAGCAAGATCACACAGTTCCTTGGCACACCTTTGCAGGGTAACAACTCTTAAAAATCCAATCAATGTGGTCAATTCCAGATTTCAGAAAGGTTACTTTTCTGGTAAAGAAAACTTAAAGAATCTCACAAGTAGGATGACTACTTTTTCATGCACTATTTCAGCCTAACTGCTGGAAGCCTGACCCTGACATAGCTTAAAGCAACCTACATGTTTTCATTGATGGATGAATGTTGTGTGCAGTATGACACAAAGGTGATGAATAACAAAAAATGTAGGACTTTTGATCCCTCCCCCCAAGTTGCATAACATATAACAAGCCTCTTAACACACCTGTAAGGAAGGTCAACCTTGATGTCCTATATTTCTCATGTTTAGCATGGGACCAAGACGTCTCCCCTCTCAATGACTGTCTTGCGGCGGTAATGGGCTGGATGAGGGAAAACAAATTGAAGCTCAATCCAGATAAAATGGAGGTACTCACTGTCTCGGGACCAAAGCCAGGTTTGGGAATACAACTTCCAGTCCTCGATGGAGTCACACTCTCCTCGAAGGACTCTGTTTGCAGTCTGGGGGTACTCCTCGACTCGTCGCTTCACATGACGAGTCAGGTGAATGCAATGGTCAGGAGTGCCTGTTATCAGCTTCGGCTGATATGCCAGATGCGCCCTTTCCTGGAAACGAGGGACCTAGAAACTGTGGTACATGCTCTGGTAACCTCTCGCCTGGACTACTGTCATGTACTCTACATGGGGCTACCCTTGTGCCTAACTCGGAAACTGCAGTTAGTCCAAAACACGGCAGCCAGGTTAATAACTGGAACATCCAGGAGAGAGCACATAACACCGGTGCTTAAAGCTCTCCACTGGCTGCCAATTAGTTTCCGGGCCCAGTACAAGGTGTTGGTTTTAACCTTTAAAGTCCTTCATGGCTTGGGTCCATCCTATCTCCGGGACCGCCTCTCCCCATATGATTCCCCCCCCCGCACACTCCGGTCCTCTGGGAGGAATCTGTTACAGCCCTTGAAGAACAAACTGACACAAACCTCCCAGAGGGCCTTTTCAGCCATAGCCCCCAAGCTATGGAATGACCTGCCAGATGAAATGCATTTTATTACATCTGTTGACGGCTTTAGAAAAGCCTTAAAGATGCATCTCTTGTGGCAGGCCTTCCCAGATAACATTTAATTTCCCGGATCCATACCCACTGCTGACTCTTTCTCCCCCCCCCCCCACCTTCGTAATTGTTTTATACAGCTTTGGGCAGTTACTTTTATATGTTTTATTTGCACTATGTTTTAATTCTTAGCTATTTAATTCTATTTTAAGGGGTGGGTGAGGGGAATTGGGATTGTTGTATTTTAACTTGTGCTGTTTTTAACTATGTTGTACCCCGCCCCGATTGCCAGTTCAGAGGGGCGGGCTATAAATAAATAAATTATTATTGTTGTTGTTGTTGTTTGCTTAGGCTACCAGGTAAATTCATAGTAAAGGACATATTTTACACCATGGACTCTTTGGTACATAGGTCAGTTTCTTAAGTCCCATTTGAGTTTGGTGGGTTTATTTTAATATAAAAAGTACAGAGTTGTGATGTTAGCCACTTTGGGGACCATATTGGGAGAAAGTTTGGATATACAGTACATTAATTAATTATATTGTATGTCCTGCTTTTCTCACAATATGGAAGAATTAATTATATTAATTAATTAGCCACTGAGCCAAAGTAGTTTGGGAATACAAGCTGTGTTCCTCTGAGTAATGCTGTCTGGAATTTTAAATTATTGTGCTTGGGTGGATCTGCATGAATGATTTAAGATGGACCATCATTCCACATTCAACCTGACCTACATGACAGACTCTGCACATATGTAACAGCAGAGACACAATTGCTTCTTCCTGGAGCTTTCAGGTTCATGGGAATCTGCTTTTTACCAGGTCAAATTCAGATTTGGTGTATAATAGATTCATATTTTGGTGTGTGCAGCTTGGCTGTCTGAAGTGGACTTCCCCACTCTGCATGGGTATCCCTCCCCCTGAAAATTTTACAGACAAGATTGGTGAGTGTGTTCATGTGTGTGTGTGTGTGTGGGGGGCATTCTGCCAAAGTGAACAGAGGGACATGTCTGGAGCAGTGGAAGCCAGATCCTCCTCTCAGCCCATTGTGTATAATTGTGAAAAAAATAATAATTGTTGTTATGTGCCTTCAAGTCATTTCTGATTTCTGGTCACCCTGTTGTGGGGTTTTTTTGGCAAGATTTGTTCAGAGGTGTGGAGAGAACACAGGCAGATTACAACACTGGCAACAGCCAATGGGAGCTAAACCAGGAAGAGGTGGGGGCTGCTCCCAGAAGTGAGTATAAATAGAAGGACAGAACAGTGTTTGGAGTTAGTTTCAAAAGTTTTATTTTCCCTTGAGGGGTTTAGCAGCTAAGGAGGCTGAGGGATACTGCTATGAGTTTTTAGGTACCTGAGATAGGGATGAGGAAAGTTCTTAATTAAATTGCTGTGGTAAGATCCTGCTGGAAATATAGTGCTTGGTGATTAGTGAAGTCACAGATGACCAGAAGAGTTAAAGGATACAGAAGATAGTTAAAGGTTCTGTGTGAACATTGACTGTAAAGGAAAATTTATAATTCTATAAAGAAACAATTACAAAGATAAGCAAAGTAAACTGTTAAACTGTGTAACAACTAAAGTATTTATAAATCGTATCCATCCTGAATGCCATCCACTGAGAAAGATACAGTATTCAACCTGATTTGTAAATAAAATCTTTTTGTTTGTTCAAAAAAGCAGTTGTCTGAAGTGCTTAAAGAAAGTACTGCAAACTCTACCAATAGACAGAAAAGTCTTTTAGGTTTAGGACACAGCGGAGAAAAGTAGTTTTATGGGTAGGTCTCATCCATGACATATTGGTGGCAGTGGTGGCACACAGTGAAAGGTTTTAAGAAATTTTGGCAGTGTCACATTGATGCCATCACAAGAGGCATACTTTTTTTTGCTATTGCCTTCCTCTGTGGCTGAGAGACTGTGACTTGCTCAATGTCACCAAGTGGTTTCCATGCATGACCTGGGGACTCAGTTCTCCTGGGTTATAGTCCAGTGCTCAAACCACTTCACCACTCTGGCTCTCATAATAAGTAATACATCATGGTATTTAAAATAGCTATAAGAACAACAGTATGAAAATAAATCCACCAAACTGATGATGTCCAAAACCTCATTTAAAATGTCCAAACTTTATGTATGTCGCCAAGACAACACAATTTACCTTGATAAATTGTTTATGTAATAAATTAAACGAATGTCATAAACTAATATATTTAATAAATTACATCTAAACTACTCCATACATATTCCTATGGGAATCCAGACACATTTCATATAAAAGACATGGTATATCTACCGTGTGGCCACATTTACAATCTAGTATGTGGTCTGGTCATCCCAACTCACTGCAAAAGGATGCTGAAGAAACAATTAAAATTACAGAAAATTTTAGGCATATTGATGGAAGGACTGATCATTGCCCATGCTCATCTGGGAGCTATAGTGCAAAAAAGTATCATTTCCACATTCTGGGAGACAGGGAATACAGTAAATTGATTCTTCTCTCATTCTAAAATTCTCTCACTCTAAAATTCAAATGTTCCTGATTGGCAAAAGTTGAAGGCTTGAAGAACTGTCCTTACAGGAAAAGGGTGAACAATCTAGGGATTTAAGCATGGAAGACTAAGTAATTCACTGTGCAACTGTATACTGTATACATTTACTCAAATGTTTTGTTGTCGTGTGCTTTCAAGTCTTGTGC
Source organism: Urosaurus nigricauda (assembly GCA_034509955.1). Lineage (NCBI taxonomy): Eukaryota > Metazoa > Chordata > Lepidosauria > Squamata > Phrynosomatidae > Urosaurus > Urosaurus nigricauda. The sequence goes on along the minus strand of JAOEGL010000004.1, from coordinate 222,214,560 downwards.
TTTCCAACTTGAGGCAACCCTAAGGCAAACCTATCATTGGGTTTTCCTGGCAAGATGTGTCTGAAGGTGGTTTTTCCATTTCCCTCCTCTGAGGGTGGGAGTGTGTGACTTGCCCAAGGTTACCCAGTGGGTTTCTGTCGCAGAGCAGGGATTTGAACTCTGGTCTCCAGGATCCTAGTCCAACACTCAAAATGCTACACCATTACGTGGTTCTCTACACGAAAGTACCCTCAAATCACCAGATTCCATCTGATTTTGGAAGCTAAGCAGGTTCAGCCCTGGTTACTACTTGGATAGGAGACTACCAACAAATACTAGGTGCTGTAGGCTATATTTCTATATTTCACACTCAAAATTTAATTCCACATATATCTTCACAAAAGTAAACTCGCAGTAGGTATTTTGATTTAGAAAACCAAGTAACCTACTGTGCAGTTCTCTCTCTCTCTCTCTCTTTTTCTCTCTCTCTCCTTCCTACCTTCCTTGCTTTCAAAACCCCATTGAGTTCCATAATAAATTGATCTGAGGATTGCAGCCTTAACAATGAATGGAATGGGTTAGAGTTAAGCTGGGGGGGGGGGGGTGTTAGACTATAAGATTACAGAATGCCCAGTTAGCATGGCCATAGACTATACTGGCTGAGAAATTCTGGAAGCTGTAGTCTGGAAAAGTAACATTTCCAGCTTCAGGAAAGGGATCCCTCCCCTTTCAAAATTCAGAAGATTAGAACTTGAAGCATGCTGATTGACAAAAGTTCAGGATTGATAATGGACAACTTTTTGTCACACAGCATATAATTAACTCATAGAACTCACTACCTTAAGAGGCGGTGACATCTCTGAGCTTAGGCAGTTTTAAAAAGCTTTAAAGCTTAAGTGACTTTAAAACAAGGATTAGAGAAAGTCATAGAAGTGAAGGCAATAATTAACAGCTATTAGCCATGGGAGTTAAATGGAACAGCCATGTTTAGAAGCATTGTATCTGATTACCAGATACATGATGACTGGACACAAAATCCTGATACATCAAAGCGATGGCTATATTCATATCTTAGTCCCTTATATACAAGATGTCTAAAATTATCTTTACGGTGTCAATTCTATATAGGACTGAAATTGTAAAGATAATTTCCAGACATCATGTATCTCCCTTTCTTGATCTAACTGTAGCTGTTTATGATGGTAGAAAGTTTCTTTAGTCTTTGAAAATACCTTAGAAGATTTCTGACAAACATGGAGTACTTTTCTCTCTGGAGGCTCTGAACATAAATCTAAAAGGAGCAGGAATTGAGTGCCCCACCAGATGTTGCTGAATTGCAAATCCCAGCATTCTTCACCATTCACTATTCTGGCTAGAGTTGCTGGGAATTACTGTCCAACAACCTTCCCTCCCCCCAGTTTTTTTTCATGTTAACTGTTGCAGAAGGTCTTTTAATTAGGGTGTATTGTGTCTGTATTTGTATTTGTATCATGATCATCATAATATTTTAACAGCCTTTTAAAAACCATTTTAAATCAATGTTTTAATATGATTTTTTTAAAAAAAACTTTGTATTATTCATGGATTTAATTGTGTATAAATCCAAATTGTGAACTGGCTTGGGTCCCATATAAGAAGAAAGGTGGGATATTAAGTAAGTAAATAGCATTATTCTGGCATGTGGTCTTAAATTAAAGAAATATGCTCCCTTGTGCAGTTAAATTCTCTGCTCTGTTCAGGTGGAAATATTGTTTCTTTCTCTTCCATTTTGTATGTAGCATGTTTGGGAGACTGGTTTAACATGCCCAACAGCTGGACTTTTAAAAATATATTAATATATAGCCCTATCTACCCTGGGGAAATTGTGGCCCTTCAGATGATGCTGGACTGCAGTTCCCATCAGCCCTAGTCAACGTTGCCAATGGTAAAGGATAAGGGTAGCTGAAGTTCACATGTTCTCCATTCTTGATATACCCAAACAGCATGTTGCATACTGAAGAGTTTATACAAGCAATTAATCACAAATCCAGATCCATAAAGAACCCATGATGATTCATGCAACTTTGTGTATACTGTTTATTTGGAGATTTGGATTTCTGATGAACATACACACGGGGCCCTGGATGATGATGCAGCATAGACTAAGAAAGAAGCAAACATTATGGCAATTTCCCTCCAATCTTGTCTTTTTATTAATCAAATACTTTTCATGACACCTAACTTTTACTGAGACCAAATCAATTAGTAGGGTTTGAAAAAATTACTTTATTACTACAGTTCCCAGAATTCTCTAGCCACTTCAAAAAAGTATTTTTTTTATTTTGCTCATCATGGCCAATCAGAGATTTGAACACTGGTTTTCAGAGTAGTCTAACGTTCAATGCTGGCTCTTGAAACAATATTACTTCCCAACCAATTGCTGGGAAGTAATATTATTTCAAGAGCCAACATTAACACTAGACTACTCTGGAAACTAGTGTTCAAATCTCTGCTTGGCCACTTAATCCTATTGGGGGACCTTGGGCAAGTCACACCCTCTCAGCCTCAGAGGAGGGCAAAGACAAAACCCCTTTGAACAAATCTTGCCAAGAAAATCCTGTGATAGGTTTGCTCTAGGATTGCCATAAGTTGGAAACAACTTGAAGGTACAAAACAACAATAACAACAACAGCATTTTTTCTGCAAAAGACAGTTTGTGAAATCTGGAATGCTGTAGAAACTTTCTTAACATTAGGAAGTAACAAAGCATGGTAATGATCAGATGAGAGCTGTGATTGATGCTGCAGCCGCTTCAGGTTCCAATGTTCTATCATTGTACTCAGAACTGCTTAAAAGAAAAATGCATAATACAGAACCATAAAACATTATTAAAAATAGTAATTAAGAAAGATAAGTTTGGAGCCTGAGAAGGAAATGTATAAAACTTCTACAATCAGTGAGGGAATATCCATAAGAAGAGATTTTAATTGCTGAGGTGAGTTGGATTATATGAAGCTGGAGACAAAAATAATGACGCTAGAGAGATCCCCGGCTCTGGATAAGATTGCTTTTCAGTTTTCTTAAATAAACATGAATTGGTTGACAGAAAAGAGAATGAACTAGATTAGAAGATGTTGTGATTGAAGATATTTAAGGAGGGTAATTTAGCAGCACTGATCAGTATTTCATTAGGCCTGAAGTTGCAGGAGAAATAAGTACTAAATAGGAAGGTGGCCAGAGAAAGAGACTGAACTCAGACCAGGACTCCTCCCATGAATGCAAATTTCACTTTTCAAAATAAAATGGAGATAGAGGTGGCAACAAAAGGAAAGGGAACACATATTGGGACTTGAAGCTGTTCACTGTGGTGCTGACCAGACTGGCTATGAAAGCATGGGCTTGGCCCAAGCTTTCCTGGCCTGGTGCTAACCTGGATTGGTCCCTAGGCTGGTGTGTGGACTGGTGGATATTTACACACCTACCCATGGACCTGGTACCTACCTCCATCTGTTGATGCTACCAGTAAGTAGACTCCAGTTATTGCATCTGATGCAGAAATGGGGCACATGGATACACCCTGTGGCTAGGCACCTCACTTTCACATCAGATGTGACAAAGGGGGTCTAACTTCATGTCTTTTAATATGCTGTATTCCGCTCTGAGTGTTCTCACAGAGGAGCAGATTATAAATAATCCATTATTATTATTATTATTATTATTATTATTATCTTACTAGTCACATTGTCACATTGACAGATGGAGGTAAGGGACACATAGGGCTGTCTATCTAACTGGGTTTGCTGGAGAGTTTTGTGGAAACTCTGGCAAACAGGGTCAATTTGACCTGCATTAAGACCCTTTTACCCTGAGATTGGGCCAGATCCACCAGATCTGCATCTGGTCCCAGAGTTTTGGCCTGCTTCACCCAAACAGGATGATGTGAGGCCGAGGGAACATGGACTTTTTTTTTTTTTTTTTGGTTGGGGGAGGGGAGCAAAAGAAAAAGGAAAAGAAAAAAAAAAGAAAAAGAAAAAAAGCACCATAAAAATGCATATAGTGATGCTGACTCTGATGATTGTAAGATTGGCAGGTCAGCAATTTGAGGCCCAAGTGCCACATGATGGAGTGAGCTCCTGTCCCTGGATCCAGCTTCTGCCAACCTAGCAGTTCAAAAGCATGTAAAAGTACAAGTAGATAAATAGGCAGCACATTGGTGGGAAGTAACAGTGTTCTGTGCAGTCATGCTGGCCACATGATCACACAGTCGTCTTTGACAATGATGGCTTAGTAACAGAGGTCAGCACTGCTCCCTACAGTTGGACATGACGTGACAACTTTGTCAAAGGGGAATACCTTTACCTTTATAAATATTTAACTAACTAACTAGTTTAGTTTTCAAACTGTGTTCTAAGAAAATTTGGAACATCTTCAGTTCATCAAGGAACCTACAAGAAGAACAGTAATGGTTTGCAAACTGCCTTAATGACTTGATGCTTTGACCCACTGAACTAAGGCCTTCCACTGTTGCCTCCAAGCAAGTGCTGCTGAGGCACTTGTTTCACTTTGTCTAATGGTAGGTCCAGCTCTGAGTTTCAGTGAAAGTGAAGTGTTACATTAAAGTTAACGAATAACTTACTTTCCTTTCCTGAAAAGCAGATGACTTTGTGGTTTATGTAGTTTCAAAGAATTCCATGAGTTCCATTGGTTAACATGAATATAGACCATGCAATGGCTTCTTTTGGGTGCTTGCTCACCCTGAAGATGTTTCATGGGCAGTGAAGCTTAGTTTGATATACCAGCCATCATTTCAGGCTGGAAAAATTGGTATTGTGAAATGGTAGTTTTGAACTTTGAGGCATTATTAACACAAAATATTCCCTTGAGATAGAAGATTCTTTCAAAACAACAACTGGCTTGTAGCATACAAAGTACCAGAAAAAGGAAACTGACTTTAAACCCAGCTTTAAAATATTAATTTTTAAAGAAGCAATTTGATAGAGAAGTCAAGCATCAGTGTGTGAAAAAGGATCTTGTAGTAATTTTGAGAATGAGAGGTAGCATAAGCTTTCATAGACTGTCTACTTCATCAGATGCATCGGATGATGTAGATTTAGTGTATGAAAGCTTATGATACCAACCTCTCTCTCTAAATTAGTCTCAAAGAGGCTTCAAGATATTTTTGCATACTGATCCAGACTAACACGGCCATGTCTTTGAATTCTACAATCAGTGTGCTAGTGTATCACTAATCAGTGCTTGGAAGATTAACTACAGAAAATATCACCTTAGTAATTACTACATGTACACAATGAGATAATACTGGGGAGAGGTTGTAACATAGGGGCTGAGCAGAGAGGCCAGGAAAGCATGGGCCAAGCTTTTTTCCTAGCTCAGGGCTCAACCCAGATTAGTCCTTGGGCTGGTGCAGGGATGGGAGTGTGCTTATATGCCATGGATCCAGTAACTCTGTAGCATCTTACCTCTATCATCAATGCTGCATCTGAGTAGACCCTGTGTGACTCTGGAGATTATCACATGGGGGGGGGAGGGGAGAATGAGAGAGAAGTGGATCATTCCTGTCCTTCTGTCCTTATCGAGCAATCACGCATATCCCATCATTATCATGTCAATGAAGTGGAATTGTCCTTTCACTTTTGAATAATGGAAACTTCCATTAATGAAAAATGACAGGACAATTCCATTTCACTGATGGGATAATGATAAGTGTGATGCTGTCTGATAATCTTTGCATGATAGGACAGGAAAAGGATGTGATATCATCTGATAGTCTTTTGCATGATGTGTGATAATTCCACTTGACAGATGAAATAATGACGGGAGAAGTATGACGCTGTCTGATAATCTTTGTGTGATAAGGATGGGGAAAGGATGGAAAAAGTATGTCCTTTTTCGCCATGTGATAATCCCCAAAGAAACAGGGTGCCTGGCTGTAGTCACATGGACAGGCACCCCCATTTCTGCATGACATGCAGTGATGGGCACTCTGCTTACATGCAGCACCAATGACAGCGGTAAGGTGTGCATGGGACAACCAGGACAGCCAGGGTTTACCATGGAGTTTCCAAGAAACTCAGCAACAAGTGGCAGGTCAATTTGATCCATGTTAAGGCCCTCTTGCCCCAGGATCACGATGGAGCAACTGGATTCACATCTGGTCTGCAGGACTGCAGGATTCTGCCCCTAGGGTTTTGGATTGTATAGTCCAAACAGAATGACATGAAATGGGGTAACCCAGTCTTTTTGGCCCATGCAGACAACGCCTTAGCAGTGGAGTGCATGCGTTGTATGCAGAATGTCCCAGGATTCAATCCTTGGCATCTCCAGCAAACAGGGTCAGGTAGAAGATGATAGGTAAAACTACGTCTGAGTCCCTAGGTGCTACGTCTTGTCAGAGTAGGTAAGACTGGACTAATTATTAGTCAATTGGAAAGAAAAACTTGACAAGCATAACTGGGCATTACTAGAATTACTATGATGTAGCCTTCAAACAGAAGGGAAAATGGAAAAAATGAATCCCTATTAATGAAGCATTTAGAGAGATCAAAAATCTATCAGTCTTTGACAACTGTTTGGTAGAGAACAGATAAAAATACTCTAAGACTCCATCTTGCACATGATATATCTGCAGAATCTGTGATTCATCCAGCACAGCCTAACATTTATATACAGTATTCAGTCCTGCCTGATCTAAAAATCAACCATGCTAGGTAATTCACAATCCCTGCAGACAAGTCACTCTTTCTCAGCCAACAGCTGGTATCCTGGTAGTGCACTATCCCGGTAGTGTAGGTGTTGGTGTCAGTGGAAGAGATACTGCTGTCAGAGTGAATTTTTCCACATGCCCTTGGAGTCCACTGTGTGACCCCCCTTAACTAAATCCACATGTGTGTGTGGTGAATCTCTAGAGCAAATCTGTAAGATGCTTAATGGATTGAGGAAAGGAACTCTTCCCCATTATACAAACTGACATCCACCCACATCACACTGGAATTATATTTATATGTTTGCATCTGTTTTTCTGGTTTGGTTACACTGTTTCCTTGTGTATGGCAGGAGGCTGCAAATTTATTGCTGCCATCTCTCTGGGAGCCCCTTGAAATGAATTCTCTGCCTCCAGGGTCCTTTTAACCTGGATACATCAATGTAAAGAAAATAAATGGGATGCTGCAAAGGGTAAAGAACAGGCAAGAAGTTTAAGGTGACTAAAGGAAAAAGAACAAAAAAAGGCAAAGCTGAGTGAGGACAGATATGAAATATAGGACAAGTGTACTAACCTCATGATCAAGAATTAAGGTGATTTTCTTGCATGGGGAGAAGAAGACAACACACACACACACGCAGATCCATTCGACTAGTTAAATAGGCTATGCTACAGATGTGAATTGTATATTCACCAGCAATCTTTGAAAAATGACAGAGATTGATACACTGTGTTTCCTTCCCCTTAAGATTTTCACATAGTTCTCTCATGTTGTTTGGCCTTTGCGTATTTTATACAGAGAGAATGGCTAGCAAATTACTTTTGTTTTGAGGGGAAAGGACCTGATAAGTTCAAATACAATCTTTCTTTTGATGCAATTCAAATATTCTGTATTCTGAAATAATTCTCTACCCTCCCTCCAATCCATGCAACTTCTGAATGGGACTGTGGACTTAGTGGCCTTAAAAAGCAAAGCTGCAGCTGCATCACCAATATCTCACTGTTCATTGCTCTATTGCCTACAAACCTGGAGTGATGAAACAACCACATTCCTGCTGGCATGGGATCATATAGCCTCCATGATGTCTTAATCTCTGGCCTTGCTTAATCGAATCCTAACTGTGCTGAATTGTGGCTATCAAAGGTTGGGAGGTGGATTACAATGTGCAAGAGATTTGGAATCATTTCACTCAGGTCTTCAAATTAGTTTCGAGCTGTGTGTTTGAAATAAAAAAAAAGCGTTGGCATAGAAGTACTGTATTATTCTTTTATTATGGTGTGACAGAAGAATCTGTTGTTTAAAAACTTACCTGGAGAGATGATGATGACTTTCTGATTTAGGTCCTTCAATTCCTGCTGTGTCTGTCTTCACACTACTTTAGCGGTAGTTCAATATTCCATTTGGGATGGATGATGGTCTCTGGGAGGCTGAAAATTCCTGCAATTTGCACATTCTGGTGTGGATGCCATATGGTCATTGTTGTAGGAAAGTATCCCAACTAATATGCTGGACAGATGAGAATATTATCGGTGCTTGTGGTCAAATACAACAGCTTACAAAAATTAAGTTGCTAGGGGAATAAAAAAGAAGTCCAAGAAACCTAGCTTAGTGTCTTGTGCTTCTCTGAAATGGCATGATATTTACAGCAGGCTCTGGGAACAGAAGAGCGGTGAACGTTTAAGCATTCTGCTTAACTGGGATGCACAATTAATTATTGTTCTCTGTCCCAATAACCAAAGAACTGGCTGAGACTAGGGTCATAAAGACTAGGTTTTAAACTGGTGTAACTGCTGTTACCAGGTGCTTTTACATTCTTGGAGATTGTGGGAGGGTGGTATCCAACTGAGGTAGTGTAGTCCCTGTAAATATGAGCTCAAAGGCTTGCCTACATGATTAAAATACTCCTTATTCTATGTGTATAGAAAATGAGGAAATCGAAATAGATAAAAAGTTCCCATACTTTGGACCAAACATCAAGCAGATAGACACTACAGCCAAGAAATCAGAAAAAGACTGGGAATGAGAAGGGAAAGAATTAGACAAGTTCATAAAGAGTAACGATATATACGTGAGCACTAAAGTTAGAATCATTAAAGCCATTATACATTTCCTGTGTATGGGTGTGATTGCTGAACAGTGAAGAAAGTGGATAGAAATAAAAATCAGAGATGTGGTGCTGGAGAAGAGTGCTAAGGATGCCATGGACAGCCAAGAAGCGAAACAATTTGGTTCTTGAACAGATCAAGCCTGAAATACCACTGGAAGCCAAGATGATCAAATTTAGGCTGTCATACTTTGGCCACATCATGAGAAGGCATGAATCTAGAAAATACAATAATGCTAGGAAAGATGGAAGGTAGTAGAAAGAAAGGAAGACTGCATTGACAGACTCAATCAGGGAAGTCACAGATATGAACTTGGAGGATCTGAGCAGAGCAGTGGAGGACGGGGCGGGGGCATCTGTCAAACTTCCTTACAGTTCCTCTTTCAACGTTCCCAAAGTCCAAAGTTTGACTTAATTGTTGAGGCACTGAGAAGCATGACAGTCTCTGTATGGGAATTGGATATTAAATTTGGGAAATACACCAAAGTTAAATGTAGATGGTTAAAAAAAAAAAAAGGTCAGTTGAAGCCTAATTGTAAATGTTATGCAGTACTGAGTGGTCCTTGGTGCTGTAAAGTTCCTCTTGAGTGTCAAAATTCTTTGTCTTCTGAAGGTAAATTTACTGCAGAGTGACCTACTATGAACTGACTAATCTAACATGTTTCAATTTCATCTTGGCTGCTGTAACCATTATGAAGTTACAGAGAAATACAATGGCCAATATACCAGGCCAGATTTTGGAACTTCTTGCTTCTTGACCTGTTCCTGAATTTTTCTATCACCTTGCCTAATGAGTACTGGGAGAATTCCAAAGCTCAACACAGTTGCACAGTTTTGTAACATTTTAGCATGGGCTCTGGGGAATGGGCCTGGTGCAGAAAGGAAGGGGGCAGGAAGGGAAGGGAACAGGGATATCACCCATTTTACAACACAGGGGAATGCCGCAAGAACACCACCAATGCCGCCAGAAGTTGCCAATTGATCAAAATTGTTCTTGAAAATCATCTCCTGTGGGATGGTTGGGGAATAGATTGGTGACTTCTGGCAGCATTGCCGGTGTTCTCCTGTGTGCTAAAATGAATGATATCCCAGTTCCGTTCTGTTCCTGCCCTCTTCCGTTCTGTGCTGGGCCTGTTCCCCAGGGCCTGTGCGATAAGCTCCCAGGTTTTGAAACTCAACTCAGCTGTTAAAAACCATTGGATGGCTTTGGCAAGTCATGATCACTCAGTATTAGAGAAAGCCAAGGACAAACTTCCTCTGAATCAATCTTGTCAGGAAGACCTATGATAGGGGGATTATAACTTGGAGTCACCTTAAACAAAAACACAAATAATAATGCATATGCTTCCTGATGTGGATTTCACGACTGGGAATCCTACACACTATTGGCCCTTCAGAATCCATCAGACACTAAAAATGGATTTTTCTCAGGCAGAGAGGAGCTGAGGTAGGGTGTAAGGCCCTGATTCAGTATATGGGGCCCAGCAACTGCTACCACCATCACTCTACCCATGCCTTTTCTATCCACTCCTTAAAAAAGCATTGGGTTCCATGCATCCCTATTTTGTTTTCCACATCACCGTGGGGTACTTGGAGAAACTGAAGTAGCCATTTCTGAATCCAGCCACCTAGGTCACAGTGGGGCTGGATGCCCACTGACGTGTAAGTTGAAGGTAGCCCTTCAAAAGGAACATTGAAAAGGGTTCCTTGAATCCTGTATAGAATGAATTGAGGGAATAATTTGATTGTTGACCTCAAGCACTTGTAAAGATAGATACACACCTACTTTAATTGTTTGAATGGGCACTTGCTGAACTGCTACATAAATGACTACATTATTGGACTGGAACTAGCCCCAGACAGGTTCAGCTAGAGCCCCGAGTTTTGATTTCTTGTGCTAGTCTTATGGATTTGGTTTGGTTTGGACTGGGACACAGCTTCTCCTTATTATTCCACCTAGTCACAAAGGTCTTCTGAACAGCCACGTTTCTCTGCTTTTGAAATTTGCTGGAGATCTTTTCTTTAGGACAAGTATTTTCTGAGTGCTAAATTCTAGCTGCAGTTTTATTCATTTTTCCTCCTCCTCTCCTCCTCCTCCTCCTCCTCCTCCTCCTCCTCCTCCTCCTCCTCCTCCTCCTCCTCCTCTTCTTCTTCTTCTTCTTCTTCTTCTTCTTCTTCTGTTTCATGGTTTCAGTTTATTGCATATTATTCTGAAATCTCTGATATAGAACAGTATTATGGATTACGAATTATCCATGCCATTTTGGTTCTGTTTAGATCCTAAATCTTATTCCTGCTTCATCATCCTCTTAGGTCACCCTGCATGCCCCCAAGGGTGAAACTCCTTATGCCTGCTTGGTTGCCACATACCTCCTCCTTTCTAAAATACTTGTCATACTATAATTTCTCCTTTGTGCCGCCTTTGATCTTTTTCTGTATCTTTGTCCCCCCCCCCCCTTTCTTCCTTGTTTATCCCAGTGGCAGTAGAAGACTATTAATTATTACTATCAAGCTAGCACTTTTCTTTGTAACAAAGGCTTGGCAGCCAGATCTGATTCCTCTTGCATCACTGCATCTTCCTATTATGATTGTGGTGTGCATCCTATGAAATCAAATTAAAATGATGATATGTTTAAACTTTACCTTGAATGTGTTAGAATAATAGAGCTGGAAGGGATTATAAGGGACTACAACTTTCTGCCATGCTGAAATACACAACTAAAGCATTCCTGAGAAATGGCCATCCAACTTCTGTTTCAAAACATGCAAAGAACTAGAGTCTACCAACCTCCAGTTAAATTCTTAATTAAGTTTTCTGTAGAACTGTAATAATAATTCCTGGAGCAACACATGCAATAGTCCCTGAACCTACCTCTTCTCTTGATCTTTGTGTGTGTGCCTTCAAGTCACCTGTCAACTTATTGCTTCCATAGGGTTTTCTTTGGCAAGGAATACTCAGTTTTGCCAGCTTTTCCCTCTGAAATATAGGCTATAGCATCTGGAATTTATTGGTGGTCTTCCATCCAAGTACTAACCAGGGCTCACCCTGCTTAGCTCCCAAGATCAGATGGGATCTGGTGCCCTTAGGGTATTTACACATCAGATATTTATGGCAGAACAATTTGTGAACCTCATCAACAGTACAGATTCAGCATCTTGAATAGAAGTTTTAGTGTCTGGAATAAAACCCGAACTGAATTCATTGCATTCTTGCCACGGAAGCTACTGGCCACTACTCATCTTCATTGGCCACAACTGATCTGCATTGCAACAGGTAACACTCTTCCTAGTATGGAGAAGATCATATACTTCCTGCCGTGTAACTATTAAAGATGAGTAGCTTCTTGGGGTGGGGGATGCTGCTACCCTAATTGATCCCAAATGGTCAAATATGCAGGGGTTCAAAGCCATACCCACTCAAAACACCCGACATAGAAGGACAAAGTCAGATTCAGTTTCTGCCACATTTTAATTTTTTCACCATGAATGTAAAGAAATATACACATTTTGGAAAATTCCTGTGAAAAACAAACTGAACTGAAATGCTCACCCTTCCCTAAATATGGGGTTCCTGTTGCAGACATGCTTTCATTACTTGGGATTGCCCCACTCTCCACAGTTTTTGTCTGCACAGAGAAAACCTGAATGACTAAAAAGTTCTGAAGTAGGCTTCCAAGGTTGTAGCTGTAGAGAGCTTGCATATAACCAGAATCTGGGAAAGTTACCTTTTTGGACTAAAGATCTTCAAATCTCTCATCCAGCTGGGGTATTCTGAGAACTGTAATGCAAATAGCAATTTCTCCACTAATTGTGTATAACCCAAGTAGGCTATAGATTCTTTAAAGTATTCTCTAAAGATGTAATTCTAAGAGCAGAGGCAGAGTCTTGAATAACTTGTGAAACAGCAACAATAAACTGATGTGATTATCTGTTAACTTTGGTTCATCTGTAAACTAACTAATTCAGTTTTTTTAAAAAAGAGTCTATTTCCCTTTTTATCATTTTAGCGATCTCACAAAGCTAATTCCCCTGTTCCCACATGAAAGAAATTCTTAGACTTTGCATCTGTGTGAATGTCTTCATCCAGAAATATTTTCTTTCAATGCTCTAACGTTTCAGCTGTGGTTGCAAACATATCCACTTTAGTTTATGATACAGAGTCTGAAGTACTGCAGAAATGGTATTGGCCTTTTCATTCTAAAAGGGATATATTGGACACTCATTTGTCTAATATGCTCTTGAAATTCCCTGTACTTTGATGAAAGTATATTGCTGATCTAGAGAAAAAAATTGTTTGGGTTTTTAAAATATTTATGTGAAACACACAAAGCTGCCTTATATTTTATTGCTCCACCTATCTCAGTACTCTCTATATTGTCAGGCAGCAGTTTGTCAGGGTTTCAGACAGTTGTCTGCCAAATTGACCTGGATATGACAGGGATTGATGTTGGAGAGGACTTTGTTGTTAACTGCCCTTGAGTTGACCTTGACTCATGGCAACTCTGTGAATGAGACATCTCCAAGACCCCCTAGCCTCTTCTGTTCTACTTAGGTCCTGTATATTCGGACCTGTGACCTCCCTAACTGAGCCATTTGGCATGCTGTCTTCCTCTCTTTCTACTGCCTTCTTCCTTTCCTAGCATTACAGTGAGGCCTTGTTATACACTGGGGTTTGGTCCAGGACTTTCCGTGGATAACAAAATCTGTGTATGCTCAAGTCCCACCAAATATAATGGTACAACAAAATGGTGTCCCATATATAAAATGGAAAATCAAGGTTTGCTATTTGGAATTTATACTTTTGGGGAATATTTTCAAACCACATATGCTCAAATCCGTGGATAAAAAATCTGTGGATGGCCAACTGTATTGTCTCTTCTAGTGAGTCATGCCTTCTTATGATATGGCCAAAGTATGACAGTCTCAGTTTAATGATATTGGCTTCCAGGGAGAATTCAGTCTTGATCTGTCCAAGAACCCATTTGTTTGTCTTTTGGGGCCTTCTCAATATTCTCATCACTCTTTTCCAGCACAACATCTCAAATGTGTTGATTTTCTTTTTACCATCTTTTTTTTAAACAAACAAACAAACTGTTGAGCTCTCACATTTATAAATGGTAATGGGCAATACAGTGGACTGGACAATTCTTAGTGCTTGATGGTATATTGTCCAATCCACTGTATTCCCTATCACCATGTATAGATGTGAGAGCTGGACATTTACTTTAGCTAAAACCTTCTTGGACTATGTAATTCCTGAGCTTTTTCACACTATACATTTATAGCAATATTATTCCACTTTAATTGTATGGCAGCATCCCATGGAATCCTGGGGTTTGTAGTTTGATGAATATTACAGTTCCCTGTAGAGAATTTTAAATCTCTCTCCCTAAACTGCCAATTCCAAGATGCCATGGTCTGGAACCATGGCAATTAACACAGAATCATAGTGAAAGGGTTGCTCCTTGCACAAGGAAATAACCAAGATTCCTATACACAAACTATTTCCCCATTTTCCTGCAACACAATAATGAATATGCATAGCTCCATTCCACATGCCACAAGAGGGATAGTCACCAAATGGTCCCAGACTGGCCCTTGGAAAGTTTGGGAATGCATGGACATGCAACACAGCAAAATGTTGAGGCAACATTGCAGGTATGGTGGGGAGAATGGCCTCCCCAATAGCATGGAAGCCACCAACTGTCTCTGTCCTGTAATCAAGAGCAAAATACACATTTAATGTCACATTTGGTTTGAAACTGTGTCTTTGCACAAAAGAATGCATGTCAGATAGATTGGCTGACATCCTGTTCTTGACTTACTGTGATATAAATTGAACTTCCATCATTGTATGTTATCTATTTTGGTCTTTGGGGAGACCAAAATTATCTGCCAACGTTATGTAATGATTTAAATCCCCCAAATATCTGTTAGCTGCAGGCACCCCCATTCCATGGCCATGTAGTATCCTTTGGCCATCAGGGGCCACCAGAGTAACATCTGGCCATGTCCCTATAACCACATATAGAACAATGACATCATATTGGTCTTCTAGAGATCTTAGTGGATGATGCCATTGTTCTGCATCTAGATATAAGACATGGCCAAATACTTTCCTGATGCCCTCTGTGTTCCACCGATCACTAAATGGCCATGGAAGCTGCAAGATGAAAGGTGGGGCTGGGGGCATGAGAAGGGATATGTAAGGTAGTTCTGCATCCAGAACTTTTACAGTGCATATCCACAGTGCAGGTTACTGGCCAATATTTTGCTTTTAAAATTAAGTCCCGGCACATTCCTCTTTTATGTTTAAGGGATTAATCATGGGCCTTATACTGACAGTGAATAACAAAACTTCCTCCCTTGCAGCAGAATAAAATTGGGAAAAATTAATTAAGGATCCCCCAACTGATTTCTGCCACCTCTGCTTTGTCTGAGGCAGACCATTGCAGGATAGCTTTTATTCTACAAAGGGATGGATAAACCTTGGGGAAAGAGCTCATGACTTGACCCTGGTGGGCACAAGTAACAATTTTGTTGATATTTTACAGTGCCCCCTAACAGACAAAATTAGACCATTGCCCGGTGATGTGATCTGGACTTTTTATGCCATTTTGGTTTTAAATGATGAAGGCATAATTAATTTCAGTGTCTGTTCTGTGTAGTGTCTCAGCTTGGTTGTTTAATTTTTGGATTCTGAAGTCATGGGTCTGTTGTTTCATGTTCCTGTCTTAGTGAAATGTTCAAGAAATGATTCCTTTGCTGTGTATTTATTCTGGACATTCCAGTCTTTGAACTGCTACCACTGCACAGAGTAGTAGTTAATACACACATGCGCGCGTGCGCTCTCACACACACACACACACCAATCATCTTTGTAGCCGTTGTGCCAGCAGGAGGCAGGCTCTGAAAATATTCATAAAGGAGACGATGAAGATGAAGAAATCAAACAATTATTCCAGCTCTTGGGGGACATAAGAAGGAAGCTTTCATTAGACTTGCCATCGTCTCCACTTTTAATCACCTCTATTCTTATCAAATTAAAAAAGAATGTTTTGATCAAGGCTCTAGAAGACCCAGAAGTGCCTTCTGGGGTTATCTGAACCAGTCACCTGTTTGAAAGAGACAGCCTTTCAGCATCAGACAGAGATGCATTTTCAATAATTAACTATTTTTTTAAGCGTGCCTTTTAGTGAAAAATTAATAAGGCCCAGCAGCAAGTAAGTCTTGGCAATATGGATCAAGATGAAAGTACAAGAGTTCAGCAGCCTCTCTTTTTGGAAAAAAAAATCCTATTCTTTTTCTTTCCTTACCTAATTTTTCTCCCCTCGGAGTGGAATTTCCTTCTGGAACAGGTCCAAAATTAGACCCAATACATTGACTGCCTTTCAGCCATCCCCCCCTTCTGAGTTATTGCCATACTGAGATCTCTTTCTCCATTCCCCATTCCACATCCCCAGTTTTCATTCCATGGAGACTTCTCAGCAAACTTTCATCACTCCCTTAGGGAAATTAGTGTTACTATATTATTGTTGTTGTCCTGGGCTTTTCATTTATTTATTCATTTAGAAGGAACTATGAGTAAATGGAAGAGCTTGGTGGTTTTTTTTTTTTTAAGACAGAATGTACTACTAAATGATGATGAAATCTCCTGCACTGTGACTGATTGGGAATGGATTAGAATCACTCTGTAGTCCTCAGGATGAGAGGCTAGTGGGATACAGTAATATCTGCCTTGGCATAGACAGCTGCTGATGAAGACTACAGACAAGATATTGTTGAGAGTAGTGTAATGTAGTGCTGTGCTAGTGTAATGCTTCAGGATTGTCAAAAGAAGCAAGGTGGGTAGACCGGTGTGGAGAAGGTGGAGCTATACCCATGTCTCATTCCAGGAATGCTTTGCATTGTGCACTCCCACCCGAGAGGTTTCCTTATGCAAGCTAGTAAAATGAACAGTGGCTGGCAGAAATGTCAAATTGTGCAAGCATAAAGCCCCAACAGGATTTCATCATTAACCTTTCCCAGACTGTGTGCCAAGTCCAGAAGGATACCAACTTTAGAAAATCAGTAGTTAAAACTCAGAAAACCTTTATTTAAGAAACTATAGATCCTGTCCAGTGATATTCATTGTCAGAAGTGACTAGCACATGTTACAACTGCCTAATTAAACCACACATAATTTCAAATTTCAAGCAGGCCTGATTCTTATTCGTTACTGCCAATAAGCACACTTCTCCTTTCTTTTCCATAGCCCATTACTTTGTTGTTGAGCTCAGATTCTTTCACAGAAATGACTTTGAACAGGCTTGGCCCATGCTAGTCTCCCTTCCAGCTTCATCTCAGCACTTGTGTCTGAGCTCACCACAATTTAGCAATGCCTTTTCTATTGTATAACCCATCACCCCTATTTTTTAGCATTTTATGGCAGGCAAGTTGCCAGTCTAACTCCTGCCATGGTGCTACTGATTGTCTTAAGTGGACAACAGTGTAACAGCTCAACGAAGCTTCCTTAGCTTCATTGCAGTAGTAGGTCCTACCCTTTGTGTCTATGTTTATTTTGGGACAGAGTTAGGGATGGATGAATCAGCCTATTTAATCCTGCTCATGTCACCTTCAGATTCATTCAGATATACATTCATTCCTCCCAGTTTCCTCAACCTGCCAATTTTTTTTTAAAAAAATAAACACATTCACACATTTTCATATACAATTTTCCCTAAAAAACAACATGCTATATAACACTTTCCCCTTATATGCACATTTTTGTATGCAGACTTTTCTGATATACAAAGGTTTGTATACATATTTCTTTAATTTATGTATTGCTGTATATAGGGATGGAACAGGAATTTGTTGGTTGCCTGAGCAGGGTCAAATTTGGAGATCCTGGTGCAATGAAAAACCTGTGTGGCAAGAAAAAAATGGAGCATTTAAAGCTCCTGAAACTTGTGGAAATTCTTTGTTGTTGTTGTTGTTGTTGCTCTCAGCACAACATAAACTGTAGAATTTTTAAAAATTGCACTGGAGTTTGAGAAACTGCACACATTTGCTGCAAAAAATACACAGCTCTTTGAGAAAAACCCCACACACCAGCTTACTCCCTTCCTTCACATATTTGAGAAAAGTGCAAACAACATGGGAGTTTATTGCATTGGCTTTGCTCCCATGATAGACATGGGATATAATTTTAGGAAGGTGGATTTTATCAGATTTCTCTACCTCTGGGGATTACACAACTCATATGTAAGCTGGGCTTCTCCAGGCTCCTACTGTACCTTTCCAAGAATGGGATTTCCCCATTCTTGAAAAGATCTGGTAGAAGCCCAGCTTGTTCATATTCCCTTGGTCACTTTTCCTGGAGACCCAGAGTTGTGTGTTGGTCTGAGTGTAGGACTAAGACTCTGGAGATCTGGATTTGAATCCCTGCTTGGCCATGGAAACCTACTGGGTGACCTTGGGTGAATCACACACTCTCAGCCCTAAAAAACTCCATGATAGCTTTGCCTTAGGTTCGCCATGAATCGAAAATTACTTGAAGGCACATAACTTTTTCTGACCCTTTTCTTTGGCTGCCTAAATTCTATTTCTAAATGTTCAACAGAAGTTTTAAGTTACTACAATGTTAGAAATTTGGGGACTGAAGAAATTTCTGTGGGGTTGGGGAGAATCCTTAGTGGCCCTCATTTTGTCCTCCACCTCTAGTAGTACAATCCTGGAAGAACACAAGGGCATTGCATTTGGGAAATGGCCCCATGTCAAAAGGTCATTGAAATTTTGATGTACTGGGGACATGGAAGCTATATGACAAGTGGGGGCTTGCAAAAATTTGAATGAGGTCCAATCCCTATATAGATGCTGAAGAAAAGACATTGATTAATTACAGGGTATGAAAAGACCCCATGACCTCCAATCCATCTAGTTTACAAACGGGGAATTTAATGACTGTTGTCTTGTTAGAAGGGTGGAGAATTATCTGTGTTGTCTGTGGCCTGATAGGAACAGTTGGTATTGATTTCATCAAGGTTCTGACAGAGGCAGGGTGAGGGAGGGAAGCAACTGACATTTTATGAGTAAATTTAGAAAGGAAGCATTAAGGGGGATGACTAATTACCTGCCTGACAAGATGCCACTTCAGCTAGCTTATAAGATATAGCATCTTCTCAAAGGAGTATTTTGGGGGGGGGGGGGGGGGAAATCCAGAAATTAGGTTTTCAGCTTGTGTTTTATCTTAAAATTCTAGGATTAAGATAAATTATATGGCTCTTTTAAAAAGACCATTCCTTCCCTCCACACCTCCCACACTAGAGACAATGAAAAAGAGAACTGTTGGCATGTGATCATATCATGCTATTTTGGTTGGCCATCCTTGCTCATACCAATTTTTGTATCACGGCATCTTGGCAATATTTTCACTTTTGAGAGTAAAAAAATAGAATCATGGAATCATAACATCATACAGTTGGAAGAGACCCCCAAGAACCATCAATTCCAATCCCCTGCCATACAGGAATACAAAGTCAAACACCCAAGCAGATGGCCAATTCTGAGGCAATGTGGATCAACATTTACTGTCAGGAAGTTCTTCCTACTGTTGGGGTGGAATCTATTTTTCTGTTGTTTGAATCCATTGTTCCATGTCCTGTTCTCTAGTGCTGCAGAAAACAAACTTGCTCCATCTTCAGGGTTATCATGTCACCTCTTAACCTTTTCTTCTCCATGGTTATATATTAATAAAACTTCACCAGATGTAGTTCTGCAACTTCCTGCTCTCCCTACAGTCTCAATCTACTTTTTTGCCACCATTTAGCACCCAGGAAGAGAGTCACATGATCAAGCAGTGTCTGGTTGTATTTCTGAAACTAGACACTAGAAGATGACAGTATTCTCTTGCCTCAGATCTCCAGAGGACTCCTAGAAAGTTCAGGAGGATGCTTTCCTTTTCTAAAAGCATATGTGTATGTGTGCATGCATGTGCCAACTTGCATACGTAGCTCAGTGGAAGAGAGGTAGGTTGCAGGACAGAGAGTTGTTATGGAGGTGGTAGATACCTACTGTCACAATGTCCATGAAAATGCATACACAACCACAGTGTGATATTATGCCTGCATATGTCACTAACATGATTCTGGCCAGTGTTAAATTGTGTGTAAATGACACCATGCTTTAATGTTATATGCTTCTCAGTGTTCCATAGATAATATGACCTTAGCGATTCCTACTTGAAGAAGCAATGAAATGCCACAGTGATGTCATATCATTGTTATCAACCGCAATCTAGAGGGTCCTCACAAAGCAGAAAAGTTCTCATTCCCCTCCAAGGGATGATTTCATATTGGGAATGTACTCCACATCTGGGAAAAGTTTAAACTAAGTCATTTTTATTAAAGAATAATGCTTTCTTCCTATGGGAAACCACTACTGTGAAGTATGAGGCAATATGCATTTCTGTTCTTGTGGTTCAATGTCTGGTCAATACAGTTAGGGTGACCGACCATGCGTCATTGGTTGACTTACAATAGTTCACTAGGGTTGCTAGGTGAGAAACATCACAGAGTTCCTGTACTTTTTAACAGTTGTTTAAAAGAAGGGATTTAGGAAACCACAACCCCCATCAACCAGAGTGGTGCACGTGGGGCAGGTGAAGCAGCATGTTTATGTGTGGCCAAAAGTAATGCTTGTGGTGGTGAAGGCACCTGTGCACATGGATGGTGCATGTGGATGGCATGAGGGGAATGGTGCAGGGGGCTGACTGGGTGTCACCCCCCCTTCTGGGGTGTCAACCAGTGTGGTCCACTCCCTGCCCCCTGCACTCCCCCAATGATGCTACTGTCTGCCACTACCTGCTGCTTTCCTGCTTGTGCATGCATGGTTTCAAGTCCAGTTCAGTAGTAAAACTCAGGAAACTTTTATTTAGCAGTTAAAGATGTACACCAGAGACCACTGTCAGAACTAAATAGCAAGCATTAGTAAAGCATATTTAATAATAATAATAATAATAATAATAATAATCTTTATTTCTAGCCCGCTCCTCTGTGAGTACAATCGGAGCGGGGTACAACAAGATTAAAACATACAAATTAAAACACTTCATTGACCCATTCCCAGCCACCCACCCCTTAAAAATAAATTAAATTAGCAATAATTTAAAATCAACAACATTAAAAACATGATTCATCCTCCATAGTTCTTACATTGAGGAAAAAATAACACCAGGCAAGGGGTCAATTTATAGGTCCTATTCGGAGCTGGGATCTAAGAGGTGTCAGGGAAAGCCTGCCGGAAGAGATGCGTCTTCAGAGCTTTTTTAAAGCAATCAAGAGATGTTATAAGGCGCATCTCATCCGGCAGACCATTCCAAAGTTTGGGAGCGGTCGCAGAAAAAGTCCTCTGGGAGGTCTGCGACAGCCTAGTTTTCACAGGCTGTAGCAGGTTCCTCCCAGAGGATCGGAGTGTGCGGGGGGGGGGGGGGTTCATACAGGGAGAGGCGGTCCCTGAGATAAGGTGGACCCAAGCCATGTAGGGCTTTAAAGGTTAAAACCAACACCTTGTACTGCGCCCGGAAACTAATTGGCAGCCAGTGGAGAGCCTTGAGCACCGGTGTTATGTGCTCTCTCCTTGATGTTCCAGTTACAAGCCTGGCTGCCATATTTTGGACCAGTTGAAGTTTCCGGGTTAAGCACAAGGGTAGCCCCATGTAGAGCGCATTACAGAAATCCAGGCGTGAGGTTACCAGAGCATGTACCACAGTTTCCAGGTCCCTCATGTCCAGGAAAGGGCGCATCTGGCGTATCAGCCGAAGCTGATAACAGGCACTCCTGACCGTCGCATTCACCTGACAGGTCATGTGGAGCGACGAATCTAGGAGTACCCCCAGACTGCGAACACAGTCCTTAGAGGAGAGTGTGACTCCATCCAGGACTGGAGACTGTATTCCCAAGCCTGGTTTTGGGCCTGTGACTGTTAGTACCTCCGTTTTGTCTGGATTCAGTTTCAATTTGTTTTCCCTCATCCAATCCATTACCGCCGCAAGACAGTCATTAAGAGGAGAGACGCCATCTGAAGTCTGTGCTGATGATCTGGACATGGAGAGGTATATCTGAGTGTCATCAGCGTACTGAAGACACTGAGCTCCATGCCTCCGAATGACCTCACCCAGCGGCTTCATATAAATATTAAATAGCATCGGGGACAGGATGGCACCCTGAGGGACGCCACAATTAAGCTCAATTTTGGAAGAGCAACTGTCCCCGAGGCTCACCCTTTGGGATCTGCCAGAGAGGAAGGACCGGAACCACTGAAGAGCGGTGCCCCCGATCCCTACCTCCCTCAGCCGATCCAAAAGGATGGGAGTGATCTATAGTGTCAAAAGCCGTGGAGAGATCCAAGAGCACATTTAAAGTACATACGATTTCAAATCATTGCTGGGCTACCTTCTCATTTGCTACAAAAGCAAAACATACTTTCCCCTCCCTATTCCCATGAAATCAGCATTCTGCCAATGTTCCCAGGAAAGTGACCTTGGATCTTCTCAAAATAAGCTTAAATTCCTTCCTTTTTGCAGAATGATACATTTGGTGGTTTGCCATAATAGGATCCTGGCTCTTGTCTTTTACAAATGATTGTACTTTAAAAAGAATGTGACATCTGTTTGGAGGCCTTTTCCATCTGAAGGGTTGTTCTGTACACACCTAATTTAAGGATGAAGAATAATAAGATGGGAATGATGGTTTCTTAAAATTTTGTATCATACTGCATGAGAATGGTGAAAAATGTGAAAGAAATTTTCATCCCAGCACTACAATTAAGTGGAGTTGAGATAGGCTCCCTGGTGTCATCCATATATTTTAGACTGCATTGCCTATCATTCCTGACCACTAACAATGCTGATTTGGACTGATAAAAAATGTAGTCCAAAATATCTGGGGGGGTCATCAGCTTACTAATCTTATAGTGCTGTAAGGAAGGTTGCTCATTTAGCAAATACAGAACTCTGAATGAAAAGTGAATTATTTCCAATACTCTTCTAATCTGATGTATATTTCCTTTACCATATATGTGGTGCACTGTTGTGTTATGGGGTGTGTCCAATAGTGTCAGTCTGATCGCAGAAGGCTTCTGTTGCTTGATGAAGCACCATTTTCACCCATGTGCAAATGTCAAATGCTTGTGAAGCCATTGTGCAATCACATAACACATAAGCCATTCTACAACCCATTGCGTGAGCATTGTTATAAACCATGTCATATCTGCTTTGCAAGCTGATCCACTGACTGTTGCACATATTTTTCAAAAGCTCTTACACTAGTTCCATAACTGCATGAGAAAGTGATATTTTATTTGTTTGCAAAGGGATCTTGTAAATGTGCAAATAGAGGTTGTAGCACAACTTTGTATGCTACCTCTTTCTCACAGTCTCAAAGGTGCTATAAGATCCCTTTGTATACTGCAGAAACAGAGCTTTGTTTCTGAATTTTATTTGTTTGTTTGTTTGCTTACTTGTTTGTTTAATTGGTATTTTATTTTAGGGAGGATAAATTGGGAGATTAGGAGTGTGGAGGTTACTTTAGCTTAGTTTGGGGTTAGGTCTTTAGATTAGAGTGGGGAAAAGGTTTTAAATGTTTGTGACTGAATATGGTTTGAATTATGTTTTTTAAAAAAAATACACACACACACCACCACCACCACCATTTCCATTGCATAGGATGCAAGGCAGCTTACATCCAATTAAAACAAAGTACAGATAAAAAGTATTTGGCTAAAACTAAAAACAAAACAAAACAAAAACCAATTAAATAATTATACTAAAATACAGGTAAAACAGTTTAAAGCATAAAAAGATAAAAGTACAACCCCATGAATTGTCCCCTTTGCCACATGAATTATAAGCCAAAAGCCTGCCTGAATAAACAATTGCCAGATGCATTTCAATGCTGCAATCTTCTTTGGTGACATATAAATCACAGGAAATGTTTGGTTCTCTAAATGTTTTGGTTTAACCTTCATCCAAATCGTAAATGGGAAGAGATTGTGGGATTTCTAGTCCAAAAAACTAAAAGACCAAAGGCTCCTCAGCCTTGATAGAAATGAGTTACTCCAGAGTACCATGTGTTTAAAATTTGAATTCCCCCCCCCCCCCCGTTTCTTGACTTTTAAATAGCTTTGCTTTTTTAATGGCAAATTGGATACACACAATAAACGTAAGTAAAAAGAAATGAAGCATTATTTTATAAGCTGTTGTTGCTCCTAACTCTTATACTGGTACAACAGCTGAGGGAAACACCCCCAGTAAAATATCTACAGCTGTACCCTTGAGTATTTGAAAGTTAACATACTGATGTAAGGTGCTGACAGCACCAATCAATTCTGCTGGGTTGGATGAGTTGACCTTTGTTGTACCAAGAAGTGAGAGTCTTAGGGGATGAAAACTTTAGTGCCTGTCTGTTAATAACTGGAATTAAATTACCCAAGGAGTAGCCCCTCTCCCTCTACCATCCCTTCAAAACTTACTGTGCTGGGGGGATATGGTGAAGCTGCTCTGTCCTGATGTGTAAGACAAGATCACGTAGTTCCTCATCATTTAAAATTCCTTGTATGAATGGTGAATGTTCTGTAGAAATTGCTCATTTCCCAGCTGCTATGAATCCATTTCTTTGTGGGCAACCTGGAAAGCAGCATCGCCATGCATAATAAATTGCTATCAAGAAAGTTTGCATGGTCTCTCCACTTATGTTTATTTCCGAGAGAAAGAAAGAGAGAGCGAGGCAAGATTCTAAAGCAAATATTCCATTCTCAATAAGATGTAAACTTATTTTTAAGTTTATTTTATTTTAAGACAGGGCCTAGGAAAAGTTTCAGTTGTGACCAAACTGGAGATATTATATTCTTCTTTGCCAGACTGGGGTTCTCTTCCAGAGATGGCAATAAAAACCCATACAGGCTTTCTGTTCATTATAATATCAATAGGTGAGTAAGGGTCAAGGGCTGCGATTCTGTATCTTGGTCTACATTATGAACCTTTATGCATACTTAGCAATGTAGCAAAGTTGTTATGGAACCCTCATAGTCAATTGTGAAGATACATATTAGGGCAGCAGCAATATGCACCTTGGCTGTTTCCTGGATGGGCATCAGGAATGCCCAATGCACATTGGCAATGGTTGTGCATCACTCCCTATGTCCATCAGTTCCAATGCAAACACTCACTTTGCTAGCTTCCCTGTGTAACATCATGGCAACTCCTAGCTGAATATGAATGTTGCAAAGCTGCTCAGTTCTATTTCCTACAGACTTAAGTCCGTTTATATAGACCTAACTCTCAGTCCACTAAAGGTTTCACAAAGTTAAGAAGAGTAAGTAGTAGGATTGTAATGCTCTGCCTCTTTTGGGTACCATTAACTTCATGTTGAGCAGAAATTGTCATAATTAGTAGATAGTTACTAGCGCATAGTGGTGACTCATGGAAACCAAGCGTGCAGTGCTGCTTCACTTCATCATGGTGAGGTAAGTGCAAACCTATTCACCCATGAATCATCCATGGGGCTGTGGGTGGGAACTAATAAAGGGTCTGAAAGGGTACACACAGAATCTTCTTCTGATCTCATTTTTCTGCTGGGCAAAACCCTTCCGGCACAACATAGGCAGATGGCTATAATCTGTGGTCTGCAGCACAATTATGGCACTTCAAATATCTCTATGCCTCTATGCCTTTTTTAAAGTGGACATGGTAGAGCATAGTGTAAACATTCTGTTTGTAGCACTCTGCTATAGCTCTGCTATCATCACCCTCAAGAACCACTGTGATAGTCCCATGCCATGGCTATCCATTGTTGGGGGAGAAGGAGTCTGTTGCAGGTGATGATGAATGGGGGGAAGCTTTGGGTGTTGTAAATGGAGGAAGAGAATATGAACTTTTTTAACAACAAAAATACATATGCAAATATAAGGTGGACTTAGCTTGCTTATTGCCTGAAACTGACAATATGAAATCCCTAGTTATCAGAGAAACCCCATTTTTGGAATGGGCCAATTTTTATGATTCCAGTTTCTGAAACTTCTAAATATTCTGAAACACATGTGTGTTCTGTCCCATTTATAAATCAGTTTGTCCCCCTCCCCTAGTTAAAATCCACTTAAAAATCCATACATATTTTTATTCATATATTTCTGGGGCTCTTTGTGAGCTCTCTGCAGAGGACATCTTTGCAGCACATCTAGCTACAAGAAAATAACAGGATGCACTTCAGCTCATCCCCTTGCCTTCTGGTAGCACAAAAATAATTATGTCGGGGTGTGTGTGTGTGTGGGGGGGGGCACTGTTTACAAAATGATGGGTTTTTTTTTTGGGGGGGGTGGAGGACATTAAGAGATGCAGCTACATGCTACACGTATCTCTCCTGAATGCAAGATCTTGGCCAATGGTCTCTAAAACACATACTTGACAATTGTCTGTTACATTTTGCATTAGCTGTTATCTTCTAAACTCTTTTCAAGAGTTTCCATATAGAGCACATTATAGTAGTCTAATCAGGCCAATCTTACTTCAGGCTATTCATAATAAAATGCAGCCCAAAGGAATCCTCAATTGTACTCCATTTATCTCTGTCTCTTTCAGTTAGCAAGTTCATTCTGGTTAGATTGGACAAGTTACTTTTTTGAATTATAGTTGTTAACTACTGTCAAGTTGGTTTTTGGCAATTGTATGATTGAGAGACCTTCAAGACACCCTGTCATCAATAGGCCTGCTGAGGTCCTGCAAACTGAGGGCTGTGGTTACTTTTCATTGAACTGATCTATCTGTAATGTGGTCTTCCTCTTTTAGAGTTGGTTCCCACTTTACCACTTTTTTTCTAATGAGTTGTGTTGTCTTAGGATGTGGCCAAAGAATGACAGCTTGTTTAGTCAGTAGTTCCTTTGAAACCCTCATCTAGTTGGCTGTAGTTCAGACAGGCAACTTGTCCAAGCTCTAGTTGGGATTTCGGATTAGCATAGGGAAGGAAACACAGTTATCCCCATCTTTCTATTCTATCCCCCATCATTTTTTTCCTACATTCATATCTGCAAATTGCTCAACTACTCCAGACTTTCTAGCATGCACTTGTAAATTTAATGCTTTTTTAACATTCTGAGCACAGAAATTATCTTAATGGTGTTACTTACCCCTCATTTATCAGACTAGTTTGTGTTATTTTCATTCCTAACTGGCTTTACTGGATGCTATTCAATAGTTGACATTTCCTGTCCGCTTGTGATATTGCATTGTGCTAGGGAATGTGGACACATATTGTAACAGAGGACTAAAACAGCAGGGCTGTTATTTCATCTGAAAAAAAGGGAACTTCTAGAGCTGGCTGTCCCTGTAATCTAGGAATAAATGATTTGCAGTTTGAAGCTGTAGGCTAAGGCATCAGTGCACAGGTTAATGTGTATCTATAACTTGGGCAATGGTTTGTGAATAGTCATTAGGTGCATTTTGCTCTCAGTTAAAATAGGGATGGGGTGGAGACAGTAGCAGCAATACAATAGCTAGGAGACAGTGAATGTCAGGTTGCATAACCATAAGAGCTGAGCTCAACTGTGATATATCTGTTATGGTGATTTATTTGTTCCTCTTGGGGAACAACAAACAGTTTTCAAAATGCAAAGACCAAAGATAGGAAAGTTCTTCTTTTGGACTACAACTCTCAGAATCCCCCATCCAAACTTTCCCAAGCTCTGGTTAATCAATGGCAAGTTCTTGATATGTTTGTAATGAGGAGAGGGGTAAAGCAATGCTTACTGGTAGATCACATTCTTCCTAAATTTTGGAGTTAACTTCTCTTGTTTCTGAAGTGAAATAGATATATAAGGAATTTTCCATTGCTTTATATTTTTACCCCTTCCTTTTGTATATGTACAAATCTAGTTATGCATGCACAGGCAGTTGCAGCTTTTGGTTCTTTCAGTTAATTTGTATTTTTCTACTCCTATAACGATGAAGAGTGACCATATCACACCAATACTGAAGTCACTCCACTGGCTGCCCATTAGTTTCTGAGCACAGTACAAGGTGATGGTTATCACCTTTAAAGCCCTACATGGCTTGGGCCCAAGCCATCTAAGGGATCGCCTACTTCCATATAATCCACCCTGTACACTCAGTTCCTCTGGGAGGAATTTATTACAGCCCTTAAAGACCAGATTGATTGCTACATCCCAGAGGACTTTCTCTGCAACTGCTCCCACCTTATGGAATGGCCTGCCAGATGAGATCTGTCAAATTATGAACCAAGGGACTTCACAGACTACCCAAAATAGGGTGGTCTGGAGCCGCCCCTCTTTGCTGCGGAGCGGCGCACCATCAACCAAATGTAGCTGCACCGCTGCACGGAAAAAAAAGGAGCCACCTAGAGTGGCTCCTTTTTTTGATATCATAAAGGCTGCGACACAGCCCTTATGACGCTGCTTCCACCTAGAGCAGACTGGACGCTGTGTTGTAGCATCACACCTGCGATGTCCCCCGTATGGTCAGGGTGACATTGTAATGGATCCACCTGTATGTCAGAGGGCTTGGCAACATCTGTTTGGTGTGCACTGCTAAGCCCTAATATTGCTTCTGCCCTGCCCCTTTTTGCCCGTCAATACCGGGCCCTAGATAGCTTTAAGAAAGCTATCAAGACAGATCTCTTCTGGCAGGCCTTCCCAGAATAGCACCCAGCCAGGTAAAGGCACTCCCATATTTGTGATGATTCTATCCACTGTTATTGCATTATTGTATTCTTATTTCTTGATTTTAATGCTTTGTAATTTTAATCTTAAACTGTTTAATCCTTTTTAATGGGGGGGGGATTGTATATATATTTATGTATCATTTTTAAGGTTGTACACCGCTTTGATTGTTTTAACAAAACACGGGCTTTTTATGTATTTATGTAATTAATATGTACTCATGAAATAGATAAGACATTGCAAAATAGAAAAGAAAAGAAGAAACAATCTGGTTGACCATAGTGTAATCGTATGCTCATATCAGTTTGTTTTGTGGGGTGTCTTATCAATGTGAGAAAGTGTACAGACACACCTTGGTAAAAACTGTGAAAAAATAGTCTTTATACAGTTATATTAGCACCACATCCTTGCAGGGCACAGAGGGAGATGCAAATGAATGGAAAGGAACAAAGACACTGGCAAGATATTCATGCTCCATTTTGTGAATTGACATTTGAAGTTCTGCTAGTTGAAATGGAATTTAGCAACAGAATAATTCAGGGCAAAATGAACCAAAGGGGCAACAATGGAGCAGAAAGGGGGAAATCCACTTGTCTAGAATAATATCCTGTTTCTTCTCTTTCTTTCTTCATAGAATGCAACTCTTCTGGATGAAGACGTTTCATATCTGTGTTTTGCAAAGTGCTTGCAGTTGACCCTCAATATTTATGGCTTTGACTTTTGCAGATTTGATTATTAATTGGTTTGATTGTTTTGTCTAGGAATCTCTAGATCCTTCAACATAACTCTGTGGTCAACATCTGCCAGAAATCATGCTGGAGGACCATAGAGATTCCTAGAGAGAACACTTATAGGTCTTCCAGCACAACTCTGTAGTCAATGTCCAGCAAATGTTGATCTCAACCTTGCACTGTGGGACCTAGAGATTCCTAGAGTGGTGTCCTATCAGGTAAAAAAACAAAAACAAAATGGTGGGTTGTTTAAATTTGCATTTCCTCCAACTTTCATGGGCATCTTGCACTCCCATTCCCAACAAATGTGATGGGCCCACTGTAGATTTGATGCATAAAAGTGGTTCCAATTCTTTGAGAACCATTTGTGATGAATGTGTAACAAATTTTCTGGAGATGGGCAAATCAGTCAGTTCTCACCCTCCCACCCACTAATTCAGTTCTCACCCTCCCACCCATATTAAATTTGTTCTGTCCTATATCTACAGCTATATGCAAGTTCTCTTACTATGCACATTTTTGTATGTCTTTTTCTTATCGGCCTTGGGTCCGTTTCTGGGAGAAAGGTGGCATAAAAATGAAATAAAACAAACAAATAAATAAGCACATATCAGCCCAGAACTTAGGTTGTGTAACTGGTAAATTTGCATTAAAATGTGAATTGAATGAATTTCTCACCCAATCCTACCTTCATATATGCATGTGCATCATTATAATATCTGGACATAAGAAAAAACAAACAAAAAACTACAAACAAACAAGGAGATAAGGAGAATGTAATTTGAGTGAAGTCATCTGTGCAGAATGTTGCCATGAAGCTGTCCTATAAACGACAGTGTGTCAGGAGTAATGGCAACATACACAGAGGGAAGAGTTTCTGATCTGTTTCAATCTTTAGAAAGGATCCTTAAGCCTGTATCAAGACTAGAAAAGGAGGAAAGAGAAAGAGAAAATGAGGAAGGCAGGGCAGGAGATGGTGAGGTGTAAATGTGCCTCTGTAGGAGGGGAGAAGGAATGGAGGCTTGTTTACTACAGTTTTACTTCATTAATTTTTTAGTCTCAGGTGCAGAACTCAGAGACTCTCACCGAAATCGCAGAAGCACTGATTGTGGTGTTTGTGACAGTGCCATGGGGCATTTGCATTATTTATTCCAGGCTGTGCTACCCATACAGCTTTCGGGGAATATTTTCAGACAGAATCACTAATTAGCACATATGTGGAATAATAATCTTCTTCTTCTTCTTCTTCTTCTTCTTCTTCTTCTTCTTCTTCTTCTTCTTCTTCTTCTTCTTCTGCTTCTTCTTCTTCTTCCGGTTGCAAACGTTCCTCATTACTTTTTAATCTCCCCCTCCCCATTTGCTGAACATTATGTCAAAAGATGAAAATTCAAAATGATTCTGGGGTGGGATGTTGCCTACTAAATGAATGTGATATCAAGAAAGGGACCATGTAGCTGCCCGATGAATACCTTGGCTGATCTTCTCATCTTCCTTGAGTGGCTCAAACAATTTCAAGGCTCATGTCTGCCAGTGCCTTGAGGAAATGTGACCAGATGCAACAAACAAGAAGGCTCATGTACCCTCAGCAGTGCACACAAAAGGGATTTTGGGTCACTGCAGTTTTTCTTTGCCCTGAAGCACCATATTGTGATAAACTGCATTCGCCAATATTCCCTCTCCTACACAACTGCTAGGCTGTGTCCTTGTCCTCTGTTCTTTCATCTTTCTTTCAAGTAAACACTGCTACAATAATGGAGGTCATTTTATCACCCCCACTAGTGCAGATAAAGAAAAGCAGAACTGCAGCATGTTAATTAAAACATTTTTCATTCATCGTTTTACTAAAGCTAACAACAACCTTTTTCCCAGTGTCCTAACTTGGCCTGATTTTGTTGCTATGGATATTAGGCTTAGTACAAGCCCAAAGTAAGCTGTGTTTGCATTGTTTTGCATTGCTTTCAAAAGAATGGTGGAAATTGTGTTTATCTCTCATTGGAACCATCGAGACTTAAATGTACATAATGCTTATATTTGCTAAGCTTTTTAAAAAAATAGTCATGAATATATTGGCAAACAAGAACAATCAGGCAGGCATGATATAAATAAATGTATTTCAAGTATTTCTCAACTGTGTTTCATCATTTCCCAAGGTAGCTTACAGC
Organism: Urosaurus nigricauda; assembly: GCA_034509955.1. Lineage (NCBI taxonomy): Eukaryota > Metazoa > Chordata > Lepidosauria > Squamata > Phrynosomatidae > Urosaurus > Urosaurus nigricauda. The sequence goes on along the minus strand of JAOEGL010000004.1, from coordinate 222,183,176 downwards.
ATAACAATTTATACTAATGTTATTCTAAATATAAACAATTTTATATGAAGTTGGTTCCAATAAATATACAGAATTAAATATTAAATTATTTATATTAAATGTGATGGCCATGTAACTATTCTGTATTCATGATCATTACTTAGTCATGATTATGACACTATAGGTGCAATTGTAACTTTCCCTCCAATCTGTTTTACAGGGCATTGGCAGTCCATTCTTTTGACAATTGGAGCATGGGTGAAAGATGTTTTTGTCAGGTTTGGGGGGGTGGATTTCAGTCTGAAAGAGGTTAGTTAAGTATACTTAATAGTAGCTGACATAGAATATTGATAAAATTTTAAATAAAGCCATTCCAGTTGCCAGGGCTTGTATACAAAAAACCTCATGAGTTCAGTAGCTGGTGCTGTACATGGTTGTAGAGCACCAGCTACAGAGTGCATGATGTGCCGACTGACCGCACCTACTGTCTTTCCCTAGTCCTCTCCTCTCATTTTGGTTTTTTGGTGTATGTGTTCTGCACCAAACACAGCATCACAAAACCACCTTCCCTGGAACCTTTTAAATGAATGGACATGGATGTCCATGTCCTTTGAAGTCAGGTCACAAGGAAAAGTTAAATCTTGTCCTTCTTCAGTACTGCTGGCTGTAAACTTTGTCTTGTGACCCAGAAGAGAACAGCAGTTCCCTGAGAATCCACTCACTGTCCTGAGACCTAGCACTCCAAAGGCCAACACACTTGCAAGTTTGGAGAGGTTATGCTAGAGGACTCCAACCACAAACAGCCTGTTAATTTACATCCCACCTTTCTTCCTACATGGGACCCAAGGCAGCTTACAATATAAGACAAAACAACTTTCTCTTGAATGTTGGATGAGAAATAGGTGTAGAAGTCCAGCAGACTTGAAATTAATTTGGAGGAAGATAACATTAACTCTGAAAAGCTTTGCATATAACTTAGTATATCCAGGAAAAAATATTTTAGCAGTGCAGGACTACATACGTTATTCTTATCAATGTAGGAGCTAGGTCCTATTTTATCTGCCATCCTACAATGAAAACAGAGTCAGTTATGTCTAAGTCTTAGTTTTATTAGGTTAAGCCCTGCTTAACAGATAAATGATTCAGATAGACAAACTTATAAAAGGTGCTTGTTATATCTTTCCATAAAACCAAACAAATCCTTTACACTGTTTTAGTTTGCTGTAGTTTTCTTTTAAGCATATCAGTCTGCTAGTAGGACCAACTGCCTTTAGTTGGGTAGCATCTGTTCTGGGGCATGTTTAATTATGTGGTGTCTCAATGTATCAGATTCACCTAGGTTACTTGAGAATTGCTTTACAGAAGTGTTAAAATTACAGGCATTGTAGAATCACCTTAGCATTAGAGAAGGGCAAAGGAGAGCCCGCCTGCCTGCTGTTTCACACCCCAAATCTCCTGTTTCATATGCCGATCAAATTGAAGACTGTGCTGCATTTTTCTTACTCCTGGTATTTTGCCAAAACTAGACTTGAACCTACCTTTTTCAGTAAGGAGAGGTTATGTAAGAAATCACCTGAGCTACATATTTGCTAACTGAATTTATTCACTTCAGTGTTAGATTTTATTCACATGTATTTACTTTATATAAATCTTTTCCCACGCACATTGCCAATATATTCTACCTATTTATCATTCCAAACAAAAAATAAATGCACCCCATAGCCCTAATCAGTGTGTGTCTGTGTCTGTGTTCATGCTGGTATACTTTGCTGCTCTTGTGGTGCCTAGTCCCTAACTGTTCTGAATAATGTGTCAGGGTAGGACTTGATTGCAGGACTCTTCTGACTATAGTGCTCAGTAGTATTTGGATGTAATCTTAAAACCCTAAATAAAAAACAAAAGACAAAATAAATGCAAATGCTATATAGAAATTATACTTGTTCCCTTCTTATATGTAACTGAACATTAGTTGTGTGCCTTCAAGTCGTTTCTGACTTATGGAAACCTAAGGCAAACCTATCATGGGGTTTTCTTCACAAGTTTCTTCAGAGAGGGGTTGCCATTGCCTGAGAGAGAATGACTTGCCCAAGGTCACCCAGCAGGCTTACATGGCCAAGCTGGGATTCAAACCCTGCTCTCCAGAGTCACAATGCTGTGCCCAAACTACCTTATTGAAGGTGAAAAGAGCACAATCCTTAGCCCTGCAAACTGCAGCTCTTCTCCAGTGCCAGCTCTCCCTCTTTTTCTGCACTTAGCTAGCAAGTGCAGCCCTCATTTGGGTTTTGTCATCCTCTGGGCCAAACCAATAATCTATAGGGGTTACATTAATTTTTGCATGAAAATTCATGCACACTTTTGTTTGCATTTCTCCTAGTACATGCATTATTTAAAGTTTATGTAATATGTACAACTTTGCACAAAATGCACATTTCCTTTGCAAATCCTTACTAATAAAAATGTTTTTGAATGCTATTGTCATTAATACAGGGACTGTTGTGTGCATTTGCCCCGATATATGTTTTTGGCTATGCTCCTATTGGTCAATGTAACTATGTTAGCATAGAAAGAGGAGGTGGCAGAGGTGGTGGCACTAGTGAAGTGGCAGAGGCATAGTGGCTGTGGCTGCTATGGGGAATAACAGTGAAAGCTGGTGGTGTTGGGCTATCTCCTGATACAAATGGTTTTCACTGCCACGCCTCTGCTGTTTATTTTGTTGTTTCTTGTTAATTTCCCTTGAATTTACCTTACTTCATGTAGATAAGAGATTTCCAAGTTCTCCTGTCTTCCACTGCTCTGTTTAGGTCTTATAGATTCAGGCCCAGGAGCTCCCCGATTGAGTCTGGCCTTCTGGGATATGGTCTTCCTCTCTTTCTACTACCTTAAATCTTTCCCAACATTATTATTTTTTCATTAAAAAAGACAATAATGCCAGGGAAGGTGGAGAACAATAGAAAGAGAGGGAGACCACACACCAGATGGATAGGCTTAATCATAGAGGTCATGGGCATGAACCTAAAAGACCTAATGGCAATAGCAATAGCAGCTACATTTCTATACCATTTCATACTGAACTAAGCTAATTGCTCCCAACAAGCTGGATACTCATTTTAGCGACCTCGGAAGGATGCCAGGCTGAGTTGACCCTGGAGCCCTTGGCTGGTAATGAACTCACAACCTTGTAACTGTGAGAGATTAACTGCAGTATTGGCATTTAACCACTGTGCCACCAGGGCATCCTATACAGAGCAGTGGAGGATAGGGGGGTTTGGAGAGGTCTCATCTACAGGGTTGCCATGAGATGGGGATGACCTGAAGCCAGTTAACAACAAAATGAGTTGTCCCTTCTCATGATGTAGCCAAAGTATGCCAATTTCAATTTGATCATCTTAGCTTCTAGGGGTATTTCAGGGCTGATCTGTTTAAGGGCCCACTTGTTTGTCTTTTGGCTGTCCACAGTACTTAACACTCCAGCACCACATGTCAAATTAGTTAATTTTATTTTTATCCACTTTCTTCACTGTCCAGCTCTTGGATATGAACATAGTGATGGAGAATACAACAAGAAGCCTCTGCTGTTTACAGGCCTTCCTTTAAAAAGTGACCTACACTAGTAAAGTGCACCCTTGCACCGGTGTAGATCATAAAAAGACTCCAAATGATGTAAGTATTTTTTTAAATTGGAAAATTTTATCACACATTTTAGAGTATGAATCTCTCTCTCTCTCTCTCTCTCTCTCTCTCTCTCATTTATTATTTTTTTATTAAATAAGTCCAGTGACAATAACAAACCAAATAGAACAAAACAGAAGCAAAACTACTCACAGGAAAACCTATGCTAAACAAATTGAACACATTAAAAAGACATCCAACTGATACATACTGAAAGTATACAGCTGTCTCAGAAAGTGGCCAGTACCTGTTAGCAAGTGAAACAAACAAAGATAATGGCAAAGCAAAAGAACAATAAAATACAGTGTCTGATACAATTCAAGTCCTGAGTATCAGACGGCCAGAAGCTAGAGCATACCAATGGTTCCAAAAGCAAGGTTGTCTAGCCAGTCTGAGCATCAGGGTTTGAGTAATTAGAATAGTCAACCAGTCCACAAATCCAGGGTTTCAACAAACAGAATTGTCAGTCCAAAGTCCAAGGGTTCAATCAAGGAAATCAGGCAACAAGAGAGTCTCCTACAAGAATGCTTTTAGCAAGGAAGTCAGGTAACATCTGACAAAGGTTGTGGCATTCTTCCCAGACTTTTATCTCCAGCTCTCACTGGTACATCTGTTCTCTAATTGCTCAGCATTTCTTATACATTCTTTGTGAGCAACACCAAGCCTCTCTTTTGGATGTTTTCTGGGCTGAAGGAAGGCAAAAGTAAGTCTGCCTCCTTCTTCTTCTCAGTGTCCAAGCTAGCAGGAACCTTTGTTGCACCGGTGCTGGATTCTTGCATGTCCTCATTGGCAGCAGTCTCTGCTGGCACAGGCACTGAGGGACCAGGGCCAGGATCAAGGTTGGGTTTCTCTGCTTTCTCCTCTGAATCTCCAGCTTCTTCACAGGGCATGACAATAGGTCTATATATCATTATTACACCCTCTTAGACCAACATATCCTGATCACAAAATAATTCTAATCTCCAAAGTCACTATAAATACCATCTGAATATCAGTCAAGTTATACTTACATTCATTAATAAAACAAAATATAACCATACATCTACTCGGTCCTTGTAATCGACTGTCCTCAAGCCCTATACTCATTAAATTCCATTCTGTTGTTTTCCACTATGCTATCCATAAATTCCAGTCTTTCAAACATTAGTATTAAGTATGAATTTCTGAAAAATAACTTAGTTCAAAAGTACAAAGTTGGCCAAATTTACATTAATACACTGGGACTACCTTTTTAGTGAATGTTGCATTGTAAAGTGAAATTCTGTCTATATATCTATTTAGACATTAGTACTATTGAGTTCAATAGAACTTATTCCCTGATAAATATTTATAGGATTGCATCCTAAAGTAATTGTGAAATAATTTCTCCCCTTTAGGCAACTCCTAAAACAAATGTGATGGAAAACTAGAGTTAGATGATTAACTGTGATGTTTCCAATAGACCTGCTGCTACATTTCAATTAACTGTTCTCTAATTATGGAGACTCATTAATCTCCTAGAGTTCTTTTGGTAGGCACCAACTGATATGAGACCCTTGTAACTCAAGTCTTCTTTCCCTTAGGGTGAACATGACTAGTTTAATTTGCCTGAAGGCTTTTGACTGTAAAATCCCAAACAGATTTAAACAAGGAAACCAAAGGAACAGCAGCAATATCCCACACCGAGGCAGATGTTTCTTCTCAGTGATGTACAGGTCTTCCTATTCCCAGGAAAACAGTTTTGAATTTTAATATTTTCCATCAAGTTTCTTCAGGTGTGGAACTACAATCTATTATGTGCACTCTGTACAGCAGACCGTGCCAGTCAGAAGAAAATTAAGGCTTGTCTGTAGTATATATATACTGCATTATTTCAGGGCTGGCCTAAGATATTTTTCTGGTTGAAACAGAGTGGAAAATGGTTCCTTCTTCAGTTACAGTGCCATCTGAGATTGAACCTTTTCTCCAGAAGTAAATATACAATCATGTAGTTTATCTGCATGGCACAATTAAAGCACTTTGATCCTACTTTTCTTGCCATGGTTCTGTAATCTTGAACTGAAATGTAGATGTTGTGCATCTGACAAAAGCTACAGGGAAGTTGACACTTATGTAAGATACCAACTGCATTCTGGACTCTGTGTGCCAAAATGGTAAAAGGGGCAAGGGAAGAAGAGTTGAAGAGTTGCTGCTTTTGTCAACAATATCTGCTGCCTAATGGCATCCTCACCACACGTCTGCTTTCTTGACATGTGTTTAGCAAATGCAGATGACATGAAATTAGAATCAGAAAGAAAGAGAAAGAAAGAAAGAAAAATCTGAATTAGAAATTAGAATAAGAAATTAGAATCAGAAAGAATAGACTCTAAGGTAGTCTATTCCATTGCCAAACACCTCTTACTATCAAGACATTCTTTCTAATCTCTTTTTCTTGTAATAAAGCCCTTTGGAGAAATTTGAATTCATATTTCTTCAGGATGGCACCATGCTGCCTTATGACTCTTTTCAAAAACAAAATAAAAGTAATCAGATACAGTTATGTCTTTCTAAAAAGTCACAGGGAATATAATCAAAGATTGTTTCATTGAAGAATTCTGGGCTCTTTGGACAAGGCAATAAATGTCTTCCCTATCTTATAAAACAGGAAATGTAGATTTTTAGAAGGTAATGTGTTGTGCTATATATTGCATGAAATGATAGATCATTGCCCATTGCAAAGAGCGTACTGCAGACATGTTAAAATATATATGCAAGTCCACTGGAATATATACATAATCAATGTAGTTTTATTTATGTCTCAACTCATAAAAGTCTCTTTCTCTGATGACCTGGGGGAGATGTCAGAAACACAAAATTAAATATAAAAGCTTTAGGGAATATATTCACTTCAATATGCAGAGGCACACAAACACTTTTCCTTGTCTTTATAGTGTAGTTCTCTATACAGTACCTACCACCCTCCCAGCCTCATCATTAAAATCATGTTTAGGGATAACAAGAATGGCTCAGTTGACCCTTTTCAAATAGGAGAAACATCAGCATACAGAGTGCTCATCATTAGCAGTTATTCATTAAAATCACCAGGAACATGGAGCAATATCTAACAATAAGAAACATAAAACTTTTAACTGGCTTGGCCTCTGGGATTGTCCATGCCTCTGAGGTGATGAGGTGGGCCTCAACTGCTCCCATACAGTTTCTGCCTCAAGATGAAAACTTTTCCTCTTATTCCTCCCATGGGAATAGACCTGTTAGCATAGAGGCCTTTTAAAGAAATCATCAGGAAAATATATATTTAGTATGAAAGTGAAACATGTGTGTCCATGTGTTTTGTGTCCATGTATCTTTCCTGTTTGAGTCAGCATTCTAAATCATGCATGGAACCTCCTCAACTAGAGAAAGGGCTGAGTTTCAGAGTCAATGCCCAATAGAGGACCATGGAGATTAGTCACAGAGATTTGAAAGAGGTCAATGGAAATTGATCTGTCCCTTCTTCACCTAATTCTAAACGGGGCGGGGAACAGGGTGTATGTGTCCAGGTTGTAATACTGTTGGCTCTCCATATCAATAGAATTTTCATCCATGGATTCAACCATCCATGACTTGAAAATATTTTTAAAAATTCCAAAAAGAAAACCGTTTTTATATTAGGAACATCATTTCACTGTGACATTGTATTAAATGAGGCTTGAACATCCATAGATTTTGTTATTCATGGGGGCTCCTGGAACCTAACCCCAACAGATATTTATTTATTTATTATATTTATTTGTATCCTACCCTTCTCCCACGGCTGGGACCCAGGGTGGCTTACAACATTTAAAAACACCATATAGTTAAAAACATACAAAATTGTATATTAAAATAGAATTAAATTACTACAATAATTAAAACAAATTAAATGCTAAAAATCAAGTATTTTAAATATTAAAATGCTTAATATATTAAAGCAATATAACAACACCCCATCACATGCCTTAAAACTTTCTGTTTAAAAAACCTGTCTAAACAAGTAGGTCTTAGCCTGTTAGCAGAAAGATAACAAGGAAGAGTCTAGGGGCCCTTTCTTGTGTCCCCACCATGCTTGTGATGGTGGGTGGGATGGAGAGAAGGGCCTTCCCTAAGGATCTCAGAGCCCAGGCTGGCTCATATTGGGAGATACAGTCTGCCAAATAGCCTGGACCTGAGCCATATAGTAAGGACCCAGTAAGTAGAATTATATTATTTACCTGACTCAGGTCACTGATGGACTAGATTATGAAGGAAATGGCAACAATGCTGCTATAGTTGCATGGCACTATAGTTGCATGCCACTGTATGTACAACCCAACATTTCAGGTCAGGACGTGCATATACAACCACACCAGCCTTGGTTTTCACAGTATCAAAGAGACCTGCTATATTCATTTATGTTTGGTGGTTTAGGGGGTGAATAAGTTGAACAATACAGAGATATGTGGATCATACTAATACTTGAATGTTAGTTTCTCAAGTGTTCATTGAGAAGTCAATGAACTCTGCTTCTACACCCACATCCATTTGCAAAAACATTTTTTTAAAGGAAAAAAAGTCAAATACATCTTGGAGTACACTTGATCCTAAAATATAAATTTTTGAACAAATTTTTCTCTGTTTTTTGAGCAAGGACTTTGTTGCAAAATCTATAATGGCTTAAAGCTTGAAAGGGAATGGTGCTGTGATGTGGATAGTAATTTAAGGACTCTGCCTCAGGTTGATCTGCTTAAAAATGCAGACCAAACAACATCCTTGAGCAATCACAGTTTATGGAAGGCATTTTAAATGACTTGGCCACAGTCATCAGTGCGCTCAACCATGTGCAGTGACCATATGGCAGAGATTTAAAATGGATGACACTGGACTGTCTAGTTGACACTTGTGTCACATCAGTCAGAATGAACAACCTAGCTACACTGTATGAAGACAGAAAGAGCGGGAAGGTGGAGAAGAAAAAATGTGAACATAAAAGGAATGGAAAAGGACAGCTAAAAATTAAATTGTTCAGTTGTTCAAATGCCTATGAAATTTGCTTATGTTGTGAAATAACAACTAAAAGTTGTTTTACTTAAAGTTAGTTGTTATTTCCTTATGTAAGCAAATTTCATGGGCATATGAACAAACGAACAATTAAAAACACTAAAGAGCTCTTCACTTTCTCCCATCAGGTTTTCTTCCTGGTTGTTATAATTACTTTCTGGATCAAAGCTAGGTCAGATATTTCACCTTTTCTCTGTGTGGCTGGACAGTGAAGAACATCACCTTATTCTTCCCATGATCTTTCACCACTAGACACATCACTTTGTTTCTGGAAAATTCTGCTGGTCAAGATATGGCTGTGCTGCAGTTTAAGCCAACAGCTGGCCTTATAAATATTAACTAAGACCTGTCTTGCTGAAGCAAACTTTGTTCTCAAAATAGAGGACATAATTTTGGCCACGGGGTCTCTTTTTTTCCATGTTCAGGAGCAATGTGTATGCACAAAGTGTATGCTTGTGAGGTTGTATATTTGAAATCTCTAAGCAGATCACTGACTGACAGATGTTTTTATTTATTATTGATTTTTTTTAGATGCTACAGTTAGCTGCTGTTATGATTCCCATGTACGGCATGATATAGAGCCTGCTGCTATCAGCACAGATTGTTGTTTCCTCCTTCACAAGTAGGACTTGCACTTTGTGAAGGTTCTCAGCAATTCCGTAGCCCTCATTTACTGAACCATTGGACTTGGAAAGAAACACAGGGTTAGGTCAAGACTTACTGTGTACAAAACAGATCCCTTGTAGGCGATGTAGCAAAATAATCACGGCTAGCTCAGGGCCCCTAAGAGTTTATTACACCAGGCTCATAGGGTACCAAAATCATGTTAGTCTAGGAAACGCAAACATACAAGGCTGGGGACAATCATTACCACACAGTTATTTCAAATTGGCATGGTGCTGGTTCTGTCCCAGGTGCTGTCTTCCTCACATTGGCCTCCATAGCCCTGCCTCCCTACCCTAATCTCTTTCCAGCATGCCTTTCAGTGTGTATTTCTTTTTCCTTTTTCTCTTTAGTGCAATCAAACAATCATGGCAATCCAATAAATAAATAAATGGAAATAAATAAAATTGGATGTGTGTGTGGGGGGGGGGGAAAGAGAAAAACAGCCTGCTTGCAAATAGCAAAGGGGAGCGGGGAAAGGGGGAAAGGAGAAGAATCACACCCATTTGCAATCTGTGACTGCCTGCATATTGGAAATACTTTGAAAGGAACTGATCATCAACAGTGGAAAAACAGCATGGTTGGGAGGCATTGGCAGGTTTTACTCATCAATGAGAAAGTATGCTCCAGCAACGAATGGACTACAGACCAGCTACTGGACAGACACATTGTCATATGATAAGGTATGGCTATTAAAGCATAACTGGGGGCCTGAACAGACCAGCGAAAAAGCTTGTTTCCTGGCAGTTTGGAGGCATGGCGTACACACCATTCATGCTCCCAAGATGACAGGAAGCCACCATGAAGCTGCCTGGATGTTTACATGGTGGCAGCTTTTTGGTGCCTGATGGCGTGACCTTTAGATGATGCAGGAGAGCCAAAAAGTGACAGTGGTGGTGGAAAGGGCAAAAAGAAGTGGCATTTGGCATTTCTTTTTGTGCCAGAAAAAACCCCACAAACTGTAATCCTCCAAACAGCTAATTCCAAGAAATCTTGGTGGTGGTGGTGGGGGTAAGCTGTTAAATCTCTGAGGGCTCTTCTAGACTGGTCTAAAGAAGTCTGAGTTCTTGAGGTACAGTTCTGTCACTTGTACATTCATGTATTCCATTCTTTTTTGGCAGGTGGGGGGCTGTTAGCAGCAATTTCTTGGATCTTCAATAGGGCTCTTCCAAAACTTTTTTTAAAAAGTGGGGGTGTCATTTGCTGCAGCGATATGAAGGGAACATATTCTCTTTTAAGAAAAACAAGACCAAAACTGTTCTTACAGTTATAGTGCAAAGTGCCATTTTGCTAATGCACTATAGCATGGTAACACTAAGAAAAATTAAGGGGGAAAAAAAAGAAAGAAAAAGAAGAAAATACTTTTTTTGTTTCAATTATGTCTTGGAATTGGGAAAAAAAAACCCATTCAAGGGTGGGAATAAAACAGTGTAGCTGGAGCTGGGAACAAATAAACTAGAAAACCCCTTTCTTAAAAAGAGGAATTGATTGGACAGAAAGGGGCCGTTCAGACTACCATATGAACTGGTTTATAAACTGGTTTAAAATCTAGAAATCAAAAAAGCCCTAAAGACGCATCTCTTCCGGCAGGCCTTCCCCTGAAATTCCTTATCCCCGGCTTCGGTTCCAGACTTTGATTTCCTGCCTACTCCCATGTTTCTGATCCCCACTTATGACGTGGCCGCATAAGGAAGGGTTAGGATGTAGTTATATGTTTTTAAATAACTGTTTTAATCATTGCTGTTTAATCTATTTTTAAGGGGTGGGAGGTTTGGAAACGGGTCATGGGATTGTTTTAATCTATGTTTTTTTTTACTTGTACCCCGCTCCGAGTGTATGTACAGAGGAGCGGGCTATAAATAAACTATTATTATTATTATTATTATTATTATTATTATTAGAAGTTCATACTGAAACCGGTTTTAACACTATCGAATCCGGATCTTGCACACCTGTAGCGGGGCAAATCCCCTAAACCCGTTTTTTTCCCAAAGCGGTCTATTTACCATTTCTTTTGGGAAAAACCAGTTGGAGGGAATGTGAACTTGGCTCCGATCATGGTCGGATCAAGTTCAGGGGAGGGGAAAAGGATAGGGGGCGGAACATGCCTCCTCTCCCGGCAAAATCGGGTACTCCTGCATTTTTAAATATTTTTTTATTTATTTTATTTTATTTTATTTTAATTTATTCTACTTATATACTTATTTTATTTTATTTACTATTATTTTTATTTTATTTATTATTTTTATTTTTACAATTTGACAGCTCATGCGCATTCTGCACTTCAAACTGGAGGTTCCCTTTCCATTCGGAGGCCCATTCACTCAAAGGGGCTATTTAAACTGGAGGGAAAACCCTCAATCCATATATGGATAGTTTCCCCTCTGGTTTGAAAATCCCCATTCATAAGCTCACCATGAATGGGGCTCTTTAAAATGAATGGAGAGGGAGGCTCCGATTTAAAGGGCCTTGTGTAGGATGCGCATGAGCTGTCAAATTCTAATAGTAATAATAATAATAATAATAATAATAATAATTAGATAAATAAAATATAATACAATAAATAATAAATAAAATACAATAAAATAAAAAGAATAATAAATAAAATAAAATAAAATAAATAATAAATACTGAAAATATAATAAATACTAAATAAAAAATAAAAAATAAAATTAAAATTAAAAAAAATGCAAGAGTGCCCGATGAAGCACTGGGTGCTGATAAAAATGGGGGAGGAGGAGGAGGGTGGGAAAGGATCCCCACAAGCTGCACCACTCCCAGCCCTATGCTCCATGCGCATACGCTGTCAAATATAAAACAGTAGATAAAAAAAAACCCCCAGCTTGTGCGCCCAATGGCTGCATCAGACGTCACTTTGATTGACAACCAAGAGGCTCCATCTTTAATCGTTACTTTTTCATGTATGAACTTCAGTGGGGTAAAATGCACCGGGAAGCATCGATGGGGGCAAAAGGCAGTATGAACTTCTTTCCGGAGAGATTCGGTAATGGCACGCATGATCTCATCCAGATCTAACCAGGGCAAAGGGGCTAGTATGAATGGGGCCAAAGAAAAAGACAAAAGCTCCAGGAGATTACATCTAGAAGGGTTGTGATTTGCACATTTGGGCAGGGTTCAAAGATGGAAAGGGAATGGTTCATGAAAGTCCAGAGAAGGATCAAAATGGTCCCTGGCCCTTCAGCAATTGGTCACTTCTGACGCAAACATTCTAAGAATCTTTCAGAAAGAGTATGGTGAGTATTAAAGGAAGTGAAAGAAGAAATCTGGAATGTTTTGCCTAGTATTAGCTAAGTCCATCTACCTTTTTCTCTTGGCTCAGCTTAGCTTGTACCAATAGGTGTAGCAGTAACTAGGACTGACCAGTAAAGCCTTCTGCAAACTGAGAATCTGGCAACATTGCATAGTGTTCTGTGGTGCACTTTACTGGTAAAGCAACAAACTGCTGTTGGCCAGCTGTGTAGGTATGTGGAAGGATTAGGGCAAGGGAAGCATCCAAATTGGTAAAACATTTGAAATCTTCAAGGAGGAGATGAAGATTCCCTTGTAGTCTTTCTCACACCTGCCAAAATGCATTTTGCAATTTCTTTTGTGATTCTCAGTGTGGGTACTTTGGTCCCAACTTAAACTTTCAAGAAGATCATATTGATAGCTTTATGGGGAAATGCCTGTGAAGCATAGTTAAGCCTTTGCCTTTACAATCTGTGCTCTCAGGAGATACATTCTGTGTAACTCAGATACCTCCAAAAACCACCAGAGAATGCAAGAAATTAAAAAAAAAACCCTGCATGGTAGTCACAATAAAGAGAACAGCATATGTGATTTAACTGAATTTGTCTGGAGTCCAATTAAGTGATAAGGCACTATAGGGCGTGTCATATTACTAAGCCATTAATGCAAGCCCCTAGAGTCCTCTGAGGCATAAGGCCAAAAAGGAAGTGCCTTAATGGCCTGGAAAGGCATGCCTTGTCATGTCCTTTGTTATTACAACACAATCTGTTAATCTTTCAAGAACAAAACAAAACCGGGTGGAGGGGGACCAATATGAAAGTGTGCAAACTGTTTGAAGACTTTCCTCTATATTGCTATGTGGAAATTTGATTTGCTCCAAATGGTGTTCCAAACAATCTTGGCAAAAGAAGAAAATACGAATTGCAGTAATGCCTTAAGGATAAACTTGGTGCCTAAAGCTACCACTAGGACTGGTTGTGAGTACCACACCTATACACCAAGATCCCTGAAGTCTCTGATTTTAAAGAGACAACATCAATAGCAGGGAATTGGACCTAGTGCTGTTTGAACACTTTGACTGGTTAGACCAATTGTGTGATCAATTGTGTGAAGCTACTGACTAAAATGCATTCAAAATTCTCCGTTTTTGAACTGTGAAAGATGCAGAACAAGAAGAATTGGGATGGCTTTTATCAATCCACACACATCATCAAATGTCATAATTATACATCCAGGAGAGAGTACATAACACCTGTGCTTAAATCTCTCCACTGGCTGCCAATTAGTTTCTGGGCACAGTACAAGAAGTTGGTTTTAACCTTTAAAGCCCTACATGGCTTGGGTCCATCTTCTCTCAGGGAGCACCTCTTCCCGTATGATCTCCCCTGCACACTCCGGTCCTCTGGGAGGAACCTGCTTCAGCCCATGAAGACCAGGCTGTCTCAGACCTCCCAGAGGGCCTTCTCTGCCACCGCTCCCAGGCTATGGAATGGCCTGCCAGACGAGATGGGTCTCATTACATCTCTTGATTGCTTTAAAAAAAGCTATAAAGACACATCTCTTCTGGCAGGCCATTCCAGAAACCCCTTAACTCCCGGCTCCTGAATTGGGTCATGTTTCCCCTTACCAGCTTTTAACACATGACCTATGACACTACAGCTTATACCGCCCATGGAATGGTTAGCTGCCTTGTTTTTGTATATGTTTTTAATTGTCTTTTGATTTTAACTTGCTACTAGTTTAATACACTTTTAAGGGGTGGGAGGTTGGGTAATGGGGTGTTGGAATTGTTTTATTCTGTGACTTTTATCTGTTGTAACCAGCTTTGATTGTTTTGACAGAGGAGCGGGCTATAAATAAATTTTATTATTGTTGTTGTTGTTATTGTTATAGAATCATAGATTTGGAAGGTGCCTCATAGGCCACTGAGTCCAATTCCCTGCTCAATAGAGGATCTCTAGTTAAAGCATCCCTGCAGGTAGCTGTCAAGCCTCTTTGAGTCCCAATGTTTGGGGAAAAGTGGGATATAAATAAATAAATAATAATAATAATAATAATAATAATAATAATGTAGAGAAGATGAGACATCTTTCTCCCTTTCTTCCTCTGCTTCATCTTCTGTTATGACTGAAACCATTTCAATTGCATCATGAGGGAATTTTTTAAAAAACTAAAGAGTAATACTGTCTTGTATTTCTAAGCAAGATACTGAAAGCTATTACATTATAATGTTAATTAATCCTTATGAGACAGATGGGCAGAAAGGTACAGAAGTAAACAGGTGGTGTTTTGGGGCATAGGGACCTAGAAATCAAACTGCCCAGAGTACAGATGGGCAACATAGAGGAGAGTATGAAGGGGATAAAATGAATCCAAAATAGAATACAAAGTTTGTGAATATGAATTTGCATGCATGCCACTTCTTTCAGAGAGAATTTACATTTTAAAAGAGGTTTTTATTCATCTGTAAGCATCTCTCTCTCTCTTTTTCTCTCTCTCTATTTTAAGATATGTTTGCATTTTTAAAAATATGCTTACATTCCATATGCAATGCAACCACAGGACAACAACTTTGTACAGTGAGAGGCCTTAGTAGTTCAAAGATTAAATTGATAATTTAACTTCAAAACCTACATATTTCGTGAAACCAGATCTACATGGAAAATCCCACATTATATAGGCAATTCAATTAATCCATAAATCATACATGTTAATGTTTACAAAAACAGACCCTTTATTTTACACTGCCTGCTTAGAAAAATGATGTTATACAAAGAGAATGATCAATCAGTCAATCAATCACTTATCATATATTACAATATTTCTGACAACCCACTAATATTTATAATCAATTCAGTCTTCAAAAACCTGGCCACACACCAATGATTTCCACAATATCATTCAACCTTTAATATTGCCTCAGTTAATATATTTAATATATTTCAATTGCTGGGACTATAATAACAGTAGTACTGAATACAATGGAATACCTAGGAAGTCACAACAGTGAGCTCAGAGACAGATGAAAGCCACATCCAAAGTCTTGTTGGACTTTAACACCATACAATTATAATGCCATGCAGTCACCTTAACAGTCAGCTTAACTTAACAGCCATTGCTGCACCCTGAGAATGGAACCATTGGTCCTTTCATACTTTTTCAGGTATAGGACTATGATTCCTCTTTAACTGCTATGGCTGAATCCTATGAAATACTGGGCAGTTTGCAGTTTGTTGTCAGGATTCTTTGGCTCGGTACATATGAGTGGGAAGCAGCGTGCTGGTGCCAATTCAAGGGTTCTAGGGTTCGGGAGCATGCAGCAACCGCATGGTCCCTAACCCTAGTATGTATGGGTGCCGCCATCATGGTGCAAGAGCGGCACAGCGTCCACATGTCCCGGTATCACACTTGTGTCATCGATGCACAACAGTGCAGCAATATCCAGCACGAAACTGCAAATCCTTGGATTCCATAGAATATTGCCATGGCAGTTAAAATAGAGTCATAGCACTATAATTATACAATGTGAAATGTCCGAAAGACAGAAAGGAGGAAGGAATAATGTTTTATTTCTTTCTTGTGCTTTTAAGGAAAAGTAGCATTTTCTAGAATCATATAAACATAAAGATGACCACAAGGGTCATCCAGTTCAACCCCCTGTCATGTAGGAATACACAACCAAAGCATTCCTGACAGTCAGTCATCCAGCCTCTGTTTAAAAACCTCCAAAGAAGAAAACTCCAGCAGACTCTGAGGCAGTATATTCCATTGTGGAACAGATCTTACTGTCAGGCAGTTCTTCCTACTGCATAGGTGGTATTCTCTCCTGTTGCATCCCATAGCAGAGAAATTATATATGCCAGCTTTAAAGCTAGTGTATATATTTCTCTCTCTTCACTCCCAGCTGTCTTGGAGGAAATAGCTGGAGACTGGGAAGGCTTTGCATACTGTAATTCCAAAGCCCCTTTCTATTAGCCCATGACATACCCGATCAACCTCTCTTCCACCTCCCTTCCAGCAGTCAGAAAGGTTAGGAACAGTGTTTCCACAGGCTGAGAGGAAGAATCCAAGATCAGTTCACCTGTGAAGATGGAACTCTGTCCCTTCCCCTGTGCCCAGGAGATATTTGATCTTGCCTATGCCATTTAATAAGGCTTTTGAGGAACCATAGGATTGCAGCTGGTAATAATGTTACAAATATAATGACATTTGGTAGAACATTATACAATTGAGGTCTTTAAACCAATGACCCATATTATCTCATGAAATCTACTTCAAATAGCTTGAATTATGTTTGGCCCATATCTATAACTTACACAATTTACAAAAATGCCCCACTTATTATTTTTAAAGCTTTATTACATTTTAAAATGCTTTTGTGGAATTCCACAAAGGAATAACATGATACACCCTTCACTTGTCCAAACTTGGCAGAGACATTCCCAATTAATCCTTCGTTGTCCTAATTTTTCAGCTGCTTTTAAACTCTCCCAATTTCTCTCTCCTCTTCTTCCTTCCTCCTTTTCTTCTTAGTTTACTTCAGTTGTTGCAAAGTGAGGTTGAAGTGCAGATGTAGGTTGCACTTAACTTAGCAGGGTAACGATGAGAGAAGGGACATAATCTTACCATTCCCTATCAGCTCAGGTAAAGGCAAACGGTTGTAGCCTTTACTAGTATTTGTGTCCTTCCTCATTAAGAACCTTTGCCATCTTGAAAATACTGGTGTCATTTAGCTAGATGTGTCCTGGGTTTCATCTGTGAAATTTGGGGATTGTGTAATGGTTGGGAAAATCCCAGTAGTGCTCCATCTCTTGGATTCGGAATGGATTTTATTTCACATGTGGTCTCCTTTTACTATGACTGAGAATTTGTTGCGGCACAGAATTTCACAAAACCCTATACCACTTTGTCTTGTTACCATGCAGGCCAGTGGAAGATCATGTTTTGTAAAGTCATCACAAAGTATTGTGCCTTGCTCTATGCAAGTCATACAATTAGGCTGTGAAAGTCCATATTTGGCCCTTGCTATGATACTGGAACTCTAGTCCTAGATTCACTTGCAAGTTCTGAGTAGAACAGACCCATTGTATCAATGGAATTTACACAAGTGTTGACTTACCATTTCAGAATTCATACAGTGGTGCTGATCTAGTAGGGATAGCAATAGGATTTAAGTCCTAGACTAGGTGGGAATCATACAGATATTGGGGGGCCTTGCGTAGGTTGTGCAAATGTGGATCTGCTGCTTGCACAAAAAAGGCATCCTTTTTTTAAAGAAAAAAATGAGGGGCACAAAATATTTATGAATTTTTGAATGTAAATGAATAGTGCTTATAGGATGAGCTTTAGGTGGCAACTGAAGAACCATGGTGAGCTCAGTCTTTACAGATGTGTTCATTTCTGCCATAGATTTCCCTTCCTGAAGATAGACATTCAGGGGACAGACATGGGAAGCAGCATGTAGCTGAGATGTTGTCAAATGTTTCCAAGGTGAGGTGTCCCCTCCCTGGATCACATGGATTTCCCTCTACAAGATAAACACACAAAAGAAGTGCACATATCTATCTTTCCTATTAAAAAAAAACCTTGCTCATTCAACCCTTAAAGAGCTTTACCCCCTTCCTTTTTGAATGTGATCCTCTTCCAAGTGTTATTTGCTTGCAAAATTATTACACAACAAACATGATGATTCTTTAAGGAGGAAAAGAAAACTAGCAGACCACAGCTGACCCAATGCAGTAGACAATGGCTTTCTCCAAAGATGGATTTTTAAAAACAAGTGTAAAAAAAAAGGAGAGGGTTACACTCATTTTTAAAAATTCATCTTTGGAGAAAGCCATTGTCTTCTGCATTGGTTCAGCTGTTATCTGCTAGTTTTCTTTTCCTCCTTATGTTAGTTGTGTAATAATTTTGCAAGCAAATAACACCTGCAAGAGGATCACATTCAAAAAGGGAGGGAAGAGAAGAGCTGGAAGCATCAGAATTCCACTAATGCTTGGTGACTGATCTTGTTAGCACACATCATCTGTCATCATAGCATGGTGACCTAAAACAAGAATCTCACACTGCAGAACCACCAGCAAGGAAAAATGTGTTATTATAATGTGCCTTAGTCAGACCCCCTTTATTTTGCTCCCCCCAGCCGTCTCTTTGAACGGAACTTGATTGTCAGCATTATACACAAGTCCAGACAATGCTTTCAATAGAAGCCTTTTTGGAAGACAATTAAAGAAAGCATGATAACGGGATTTGTCACCATGATGTGGCTGCTATTTGAGCAGGCATTATAATAATGAAAGAAAGTTTTACTAATTGAAAATGTGAATCAAATTCAGCTGTCTCTCTGCCTCTCCTCCCCCCCTCTTCTCTTTAATTTCTCTTGGATAAAAGCCAATTAAGATCATCTGTCTAATGCATCTATTCACCCCTTGCTGCAACAATGTGTCAATTGTAATGGATGTCTAATAAACTCAGACTTTCCAGGACAGAATGCTGAGTGCATAAAACAATCAGTGAGAAACATGGGTGCATACCTGCAAAATGTTTTGGCAAGAGAAAGATTTCACCTTGGAAAGGGGCTCAGAGTGGGATTTTCCCCCTTCCTTTTCTGGGGGATATGCATAAATTAGAGGGAATGTGCTTTTCTTTTATGCCATTTCTCAGTTACACAATCCCAAGTGCATTTAGCTTCCACATACAACACTCTGGATTTTCCCACTCTGAGGGAGAAATAACATTATGTGTGCACTGGGAGCCAGCATGGGGTAGTGGTTAAAGGGTTGGTCTAGAAGGACCTGAAAGACCAGTATTCATGGCCCCACAATGAAAGTCATTGAGTGACCTTGGGTGAGTCGCTCATTCTCATGCCAATCTACCCGAGAGATCTGTGAGATTCTTACAGACTCCTAGATGGGCGTAAAAATATGTTCAGTGTAATATGTGAACTCTTAACTGTATGAGTGTATAGATAATAATCTCTGTACTGGGTACATGTGTAGAACATTACATGTGAATAACTACATGAGAGTATAGATCAACAATCTGTATATTTGTGTACAGATCCAAAAAGTAACATGTAAACACTCCTTGTGTTACTCCAGTGAAGAATCATGTATATTTTCCCAAGTATCTTGGGAAGAAGGCAGGATTATAAATATAGTAGATAAGGTGTTTTGTGTGTTTGCTTAGAATCACAGAGTTGGAAGAGACCACAAGGGCCATCCAGTCCAACCTCCTGGCATGCAGGAACTCTCAATCAAAGCATCCCCAACAGATGCCCATCCAGCCTTTGTTTAAAAATTTCTAAAGGAAGAGACTCCACCACCCTCCGAGGGGGCGTGTCCCTCTTAATGTTGAGGTGGAATCTCTTTTCCTGTAGCTTGCGTCCATTGTTCTGGGTCCTAGTCTTTGGAGCAGCAGAAAACAAGCTTGCTCCCTCCTCAATGTGACATCCCTTCAAATATTTAAACAGTGCTTTCTGAGTTGTCTTTTCTATTGAACTATTATGAATTTTTTTTAAATTTTTTATTTTTGGACAGAGCTTGTGTCTTCCAGGGTTGGTCCAGAGAAAATACATTTGCTGTATATTAAGTGAGCAGTGGATCCACAGTGAGCAATCCAAAAATACTGTAAAAGAGCAGGGGAAGCTTCCATAATCAGAATGGTTAGGTACTTGCCAAAGGTTCACACACCATCGGGGCCCAATGGAATAAAAGACCCTGGAACTGCTTCCTTTATTCCCTGTTGCAACCTTATTGCACAGCCAACCTAACAATGCCCCAAACAATAGCAGTGGCATGATTGGTATGACACTAGTTATTTTATGTTTGCTTGTGGGATCTCTACTATGAAAGCCTGCAGGTTGTAGAAGTGATAAGGAAGGGAGAAGCAGGAGCTACTAGTGATGAATGAGAGAAATAACCCCTTGAATTTGTCAAAAGACCTACAAAACCAGGCACCGTCATTGTTTGCATTGCATGTGTGTGTCTGTATTTTTTAAAAAAACAATCTTGGAAGACCATTTTTATATAGACATGCCATGGTCCCAAGGTTGACTGAGTTCAGCAAACATGGTTCTCACATTACAGTTCAGTAACCTAGCCAGATCCACTTTATTACAGGGGCGGGGAACCATGTGGTCTTCCATAAATTGTTCAACTCTAAACACCACCAGCCCCAGCAAGTTTGCCCAATGGTCTGGGATAATGAGACCTGGAGTCCAACAATATCAGGAGGGCCACTGGTTCTCCACAGCATCGATCTTTTAAGCCAGAGCATCTGACCTTTATTTCTACACTGATATCTCATTTTTCAAAGTTGTTGTTGTTGTGGTCTTTAAGTCATTTCCAACTTATGGTGACTCTAAGGGGATCTTATCACAGGGTTTTCTGGGGCTGAGTGTGGAATCAAACTCTGATCTCCAGAGTCATAGTCCAACACTCAACCTACTACGCCATGCTGGCTCTTTTTCATAGTTGTATACTCATAAAGCCTCTCTGTCACATCATGGATCTTTGCCTCAGGGAGACAACACACTTCCTGAGACATCTTGTCAGGTCCACAAATCACTGCTTCTGTACCCCTCAGCAAGGAGTCCCCCACCACGACCACACACTTATGAGGCTTAGCAGAGACTGTTCCATGCGATGGAACTCTTAGGCTCCCCTGCTGTGTCTGATGGGACTGTGAGAGAGCATATTCTTGGTAGCTATTCTCAGTCTCTGGATATTTTTTCCTTAGAATCTCTGGCTGGCTTCCTCCTTGTCCTTCTGTCAGCAGGGGAAAACTTTTTTAGTCAGACTTTTGAGAACTGACTATTTTACAACGTAAGGGCTTTTGTTAATGTGCTGTCCCTTTTAACCATTTGCCCTTGAATGAATATGTTTTAAATTTATTTTTTTTTAGTTCTACAGAAGTTGAACTGCATTTTAAATATCACTTTTTGTATTTTTATTTATTTGTGGTTTTATTTGTATCTCTTTTTATTTTGGCAGATGCTTTGAGCTCCAGCTATGGGGAAATGGTGGTGTATAGATAAAGAAATACGATGCAATACAATGTAAATGATTAAATAGGTAAAAAATATGATTGGTTAAAGATCAAATGTGCCTGAAATCTATGCCTCCTTATTTCTTATTGAATACAGGGGATTTACTTACCTGCATTGTTCTCCCTTCTACATTGTGAAAACTATGTAGTATAGTCTGTTGTTGTGCCTTCATTTCCACATTAGTAATGAACTCCTGATGAACAAGGTTTTCCTTGTAAGTAGAACTATACCTGAGTGTCTGCTCACCTGAGCTGAAGCTCTAGATCCCCACTTTTCTAATTCCCAGTATTTGATAGTGATGGCTGCTATCTGTGGAAAAGCTCTATGGCTGGCTGACTTTCTTCTTGTCAGTATGGTATCGATTCTTTATTCTGCAGCCTTTGACCCTGAAGTGCCTTTGGACTTTGCTATTAGAACTGTGTTGGCTCTCTTCTATGTCCTGCAGGCGGGCAGTGACAAAAACAAAAAGTAGGCCCACTAGAGAAGCCAATCATCAGCACTGTCTGAGGTGCTTGACCTCAACAGTAACTATTTACACAGCAGAGTGCAGAAGCACAAACTCAGTTAGTAGTATTTGGCAATATTGCACTGACCAACCTTTAATTGATGAATAAACACAGTTGGATTCATCCAAAAAGTCCTTGGAGGCTTTTATCACTTGTTTCAATATGTACAAGTTATAGACAAATTCTCCTGTAATTCTCTCCAACATTCACTGTCAGATATACAGTAAATTCACTCTCAACAAACAACACACCAATTCTCTTCAACCCACACCTGCCCTGAGTTTTAGAGCACTTATATACAATGGTAATGACTAAGGGTTGAAACCTGGTGTTACATCTCATTTACAGCCATACAAACTATTTTACACTGTCTTAAAGAGACATTGTTCTCAACAAATTGTTCTTGTCTGGATATCAAATAACATCAAAACCCACCAGTGACACCTTTATTGGCCAACCAAAATGCACAGGAGATACACCGCAAGCTTTCGAAGCTCCACTTTGAGCTCCACTTTGCAACATGCATATAGTGTATTTTGGTTGGTCAATAAAGGTATCATCACTGTTTGGTGTATTTTTGATGTTATTGGATTTGCTATATGGCCAAAATGGCTACCTCTGGATAATAATAATAATAATAATAATAATAATAATAATTATTATTATTATTTCTAGCCTGCCCCTCTGAGCAAGCAATCGGGGCGGGATACAAGATAAAATTAAAAACAAGTCAATTAAAATATCCAATCCCATTCCCACCTCCCCCCCCCTTAAAAAAAGAATTAAACCAACAACAAGTTAAAACATAGTGCAAATAGCGGACAGTCAACAATAACAAACTAAAAGTTCCTTGAGCTGTACCGGGTGATGAGGATTAGGGACTGGCGAAAGGTTTGGCAGTCCAAGCCGGGTGACATTAAGCATTTTCCGGGAAGGCCTGCCAGAAGAGATACGTCTTCAAGGCTTTCTTAAAGCTATCGGTGGATGGAATGAGACACAACTAATCCGGCAGGTCATTCCAAAGTTTGGGGGCTACCACTGAGAAGGCCCTCTGGGAGGTCTGTGTCTTCATGGGCTGTAAGAGACTCCTCCCAGAGGATCGAAGCATGCGGGGTGGGGGTGTTCTTACGGGGAGAGACAGTCCCTTAGATATGATGGACCTGAGCCATGTAGGGCTGTATAGGTTAAAACCAACACCTTGTACTGTGCCCGGAAACTGATCAGCAGCCAGTGAAGAGATTTTAGCACAGGTGTCATGTGATCTCTCCTAGATGTACCTGTAATAAGTCTGGATGCCATATTCTGAACCAGTTGTAGTTTCCGAGTTAAGCACAGGGGTAGCTGCATGTAGAGTGCATTACAGAAGTCCAATCGTGAGGTTATCAGAGCATGAATCAGTTTCCAGATCCCTCATCTCCAGGAAAGGGCGCAGCTGGTGGATCAGCCGAAGCTGGTAACAGGCACTCTTGACCGTCGCATTCACCTGACCAGTTACGTGAAGCAACGAGTCTAGGAGGACCCCCAGACTGCGAACACAGTCCTTAGAGGAGAGTGTGACTCCATCAAGAACTGGAGATTGTATTCCCAAACCCGGTTTCGGGCCTGTGACTGTGAGTACCTCCGTTTTGCTTGGATTGAGCTTCAATTTGTTTTCCCTCATCCAATCCATTACTGCCACAAGGCAGGAGTTGAGAGGAGAGATGCCATCTGAGGTCTGAGCAGACGATCTTGTCATGGAGAGATATATCTGAGTGTCATCAGCGTACTGAAGACACCGAGCTCCATGCCCCCGAATGATCTCGCCAAGCGGCTTCATATAGATGTTAAATAGCATCGGGGACAGGATGGCGCCCTGTGGGATGCCACAATTAAGCTCGATTTTAGAAGAGCAACTGTCCCCGAGCCTCACCCTTTAGGATCTACTGGAGAGAAAGGATCAGAACCACTGAAATACGGTGCCACTGATCCCCAACTCTCTCAGCCAATCCAACAGGATGGCATGATCTATAGTGTCAAAAGCTGCAGAAAGATCCAAGAGCACAAGCAGGGTCACACTACCCCTGTCGACGCTCAAGTGGAGGTCGTCCATCAGAGCAACCATGGCAGTCTCAACTCCATACCCCACCCTTAAGCCGGTTTGAAATGGATCGAGATAATCGGCTTCTTCCAAGACTGCTTGGAATTGGAAGGCAACAGCTCTCTCGGTAACCTTGCTAAGAAAAGTTAGCATGGACACTGGTCTATAGTTGTTCCTGTCCGGGGAATCCAGGGAGGGTTTCTTCAGGAGGGGCTTTACAGCCACCTCCTTTAGACATGATGGAACAATACCCTCCCTGAGGGAAGCATTGATCACTTCCCGAAGGAAAGTTCTCAATGCGTCCCCTCCCTGGACGACTAGCCAAGATGGAGCCGGATCGAGGGAGCAAGTCGTCTTCCTAGTACTGCCAAAGAGCTTGTCCACATCATCAGTACTCACCAATTGAAACTCATCCAATAAACTAGCATCAACAGAGTGACTCGACACCTCACTTGTGGGCTCTGAACAAATATTGGCGTCCAAGTCGGCTCTAATCTGAGAGACTTTGTCTGCAAAGTGAATGTTAAACGCCCCACAGCAGGCTGTCGTAGGCTCTAGCAGGGGGTTTGGCGCAAGAGGAACCTGCGTCAGCTCCCCCACCACCTTAAACAGCTCTGCCGGGCGGGACTCTGCAGATGCAATGCGTGCAGAGCAGTGAGATCTCCGCGCTGCATGCAAAGCCTCACCATAGCTGCGAAGATGCAGTCTATAGTGAGCTCTGTCGGATGAGAGTCGAGTCTTTCACCACTCACACTCTAGTCGTTGTCCAGCCTGCTTCATTTCCCTGAGGTCTTCCATATACCAGGGTTTCCGGTTGGGAGTGGGCTGGAAAAGATCCTCAGGAGCGATTGTGTTGAATGCTCTGGTGACATGGGTGTTCCAAGTGTCAACCAGGGTTTCAACAGAATCGCCGGCATTCCCAACCAACAAACCCTCTAGGGCTTTCTGGAAACCAATTGGTTCCATAAGCCTTCAAGGGCAGACCATTCTAATGGGTCCGCCACCCCTGGAGGGGGGGCAGAAACTGGCCTTCAGTTCCAACTTGATCAGGAAATGATCTGACCATGACAGTGCGGAGGTCTTGGTTACCTCCGCCCACGGATACTCCTGCTCCGTACTAAAAACCCCATCGAGAGTATGACCCGCACAATGGGTAGGCCTGCTGACCAATTGGGAAAGGTTCATGCCTGTCATGGAATCCATGAACTCCCAAGTTGCTCCAGATAACTCAGACAAGCTGGCCTCAAGAGAAATGTTGAAATCGCCCAGAACCAAGAGTCTGGGCAACTCCAGCAATAACTCTGAAACCAGCTGAATCAACTTGCTTAGGGAGTCTGCTAGACAACGGGGTGGCCGGTATACCAGCAGAATCCCCAAGCGATCCCTGGTCTTCAGGCTTAGGTACATGCACTCGACGTGGGCTGTTTTCCGGACAGGTTCCCTGATCAAGGTCACGCTAGTCTTGTGGACTATGGCCACACCGCCCCCTCGCCCACTTTCCCTTATCTGCTCACTGACTGTATAACCAGCTGGGAGGGCCTGTGCCCATGTAGCAGCAATAGTTACAGCAACAGATTTTCTTCTGTTACCTGCTGCGTATGTAGCCGATACAATTCTGGGATTGATACTAAAAATGATGAGTTAAAAGGAATTCTAGTGGTACCTCAGAAATATACACCCTGATCTTTTTTTTCCCTCTATGGACCTGAGTGTTTGCAAGGCTGGCTCACACAAAATGGCATCTTTACATTGAAGTTAATGGAGGGTGAATATACAGAAGCTTTGTATGTGTGTCACATGGTACATTGGGCTCTGGTATATGCTGATGATCTGAATTCGTTTGCTGAGAAATACTGATAATTTCACTATTAACAGTCACCACAGAACTAGTTTGTTTTTGTTTTCTTAACATGAAAAATTTTAACTATGCAAAGCTATACTGGATAGCTTACACAAGTATCATATTTTTTTCAAAGAAAATGTAGGTAATTTCTTCCCAAGATTTTCCACAATAATTAAACCTAATGCCTCTAATTGCCTCTCCGTCTATCCTTTCAAAACATGGCCATTTCATAGCAATTCTGAGCATATGTTGCAGGATATAAACAAGGGGCCCCATTAGCATGGTAATAAACTGTATGCTCCATAAATTTTTGTATCATTCATAATCTTGGGGAAGAAAGGATTTAAGAAATAAAAATTAAAATCTGTTGCCTTTGGATTGACCTTAAACATTTCACATTTAGAGGGAGGTGGGCTGAGGCTGGGGAGACAGTTATAACTGTGCTTTTTGAAATTACTCATTTCTACCAGATTCATGGGGGAAAGGATCCTGTATAATCCTTTCCTTTCTTTCCTTTTTTTAATGGAGTACAGTTGGCCCATCAAATTTCAGTTCCATTTTGAAATGCACCTTGGGAGAAGAAGTCATAAACGCCAATATATTCAGCACATGAACTCAAGATGATTTCGGCATGTAATGGTGTTTCATTTGCAGTGATTTCTATTGGTACTTTTTTTTCACAAAGAGAAAATTTTTTTACACATAGACAGAGAAACAGAGGAAATGGTATTGTGTTATATTTTTATTTTTATTTTTATTTACCCTTCTTTCCACTGAGAGCACAATGCAAACGGTTATTTCCTTCTCTAATCATCAAGACTTTTCCCACTGAGAGATGCTCAGCTAGGGATTCTGTTGGTGTATTTAGTATTGACCCTGGAGCTGCTACAACATGGTTTCTTTTGCTGAGCAGATAAAAATGCAAAGCTGCAAAGGATACTCGTTATGACTGACAAGCAATAGGTGCATCTGTCGGCAAATCCAGCCAGACTCTTGATGATAGCACTTGAACAAATGGTGTGACGGTTATCTCTCTATAAACATAATTCATTATTGAGTGCACATTTAGCCTGATAAGCAGTTCTCTCTCTCTCTCTCTCTCTGTATAGATTCATATGTGACAAATAAATACTCCACGAGGCTATTTTGTTCACTTGTGCAAGTCACCCTTAATAGAGATACATTGATTGATATGCATCCAAAGGAGGCCTTGATAATCTTCTACTATGAGGCAATGAGTTAAATGCTTTGTGAAGTTTTAAAAAAACCCAAACTGAAAACAGCATCACTAAATATGTCTTAGTAATATGGTCTGTTAGGGCACCTTTTTCAAAAGGATGGGGAAAGTGCAGCCTGTAAGCCAATGTGGTGCCCACAGGACAACCCAGCACCCAAACACTATTGGGATAATTATTTTGCTCCTAAATATTCCCTGACACTCCCCAGGGCTTTCAGATTTGGGGTCCATGGGCTATTTTTTTCCAACAAGAAGGGACTCAGAAATTGAACTTCTAGTTGCTTCTTCTTGGAAAAAAAGAAAGGCAGAGGTGTTAAATCATGGCCAGAGGGCTTGAAATTGACTTCTCTGCAAGTCCCATTCAATGAAGAAAAATTCAATGAAATAAAATTAGGCTTTATACTTTTCTATAGTTTTATGTTTTAGGCTTTATACTTCTTATCAAAGTTGGGAAGTAAATAGTTACAAACAATGAGGGAACTGGTCCCTATCACGGATTGGATGAGAGGGAACAAACTGAAATTAACACAGACAAAACAAGTTCTCCTTGTCACTCTGGAGGCAAACCAGGGAATAGCATAACATCCAATTGCTCTGATTTAGCAGGGACAGTCCCAATAAATCCTCAGTCATCACACTTTTCAGTTGCTTTTATAATGTCCCAGTTTCTCTCTCTTACACCCAATCCCTCGCTTGTCTTCAGCTGCAAACTAAGTTCAAAGTGCAAAGGGTAGTTTGCATTGTATTAACACAGTAAAGGGAAAAGGAGAGGAGCAGGTGGAATCTTACCCTTCCCAGTAGGTGCTGGCAGAAGCAAACTGCTGCGCCATCTCCTATTTGTGTGTCCATCCTCATTCATAATTTTGATTATATTGACTACACTCTGATGTTGCTTGCTCCATGTGCCCCAGTTTTGTGAAATGTTGGAGTGCATGGAATAAAGGATCAGTCCATGCTAGACTGAATTACACTTTGCTTGAAAACAGGTTCATAGCTTGGGCATACTCCTGCATTCAATCCTGAGCCTGGAAGCAGTGGTCAAGAGTGCATTTGCCCAGTTATGGATTGTGGCCAGGTGCATCCACTCCTAGAAACATCTGATCTGGTTGCTGTAGCTCATGCTTTTGTTACATACCATTTGGATTACTGTAATGCATTATGTGCAGGGAAACCTTTAAAAATTGTTTGGATAACCTGAACTAGTTATAGAAAGCACACAGACTCCCTTGTTACAACAGCTCCACTGTCTATTGATCTGTTACCAGGCACAGTTTGTACTGCTGGTTATGGCCTATAAAGTCTATATGGCTTGTATGCAGATTATCTGAAGGACTGAATTTTCATGAGCCTGCCCATGGTTTAAGAATTTCAGGAGAGGCCCTTCCCTCCACCTCATCATCCATACACAGGTACATCTGGTGGGGTTGCTCCCAGAGTCTGGAACTCCCTTCCTAGAGAGGCTCCATGGTTTCTTGCCAGGGGCAGTGCATCACTTTTGCTGTTTGGTCTGTATTTGTCATTGTTTTAAATATTCATGCTCTGGAATTGCTTTTGATTCTATTTAGCAGTTAGTTGTGTTTTATTTTTTGTATAACTACCCTAAAGGCAACAAGTCCTGTCTGATCTTGGAAGCTAAGCAGAGTCATCCTGGTTAGTATTTGGATGGAAGACCGCCAATGTATGCTGTGTGCTGTAGGATATTTAGAGAAGGGAAATAGCAAAGCAACCTATGAGTATTCTTTGCCTAAGGAAATCGTATGAAATTCATGGAGTTACCATAAGTTGACATGTGTTGTGAAGGTAGAAACATAAATATGTTTTACTGATGTGGACTTTTCTCTGTACCAGTTTTAACTTTGTGAGCCATCTTGAATCTCGGGGCTGGGAAAAAGTGAAAAACACATATAAATTGCCTGTGTGCTTATGCTCCTTCAAGTTGCCTGTCGAGGAATACTCAGAAGTGGCTTTCCCAGTTCTTTTCTCTGAAATAAAGCCTACCTATAGCACCTGGTATTTGTTGGTAATTTCCCATCCAAGTACTAACCAGGGTGGATCCTGCTTCGCCTCCAAGATCAGACAGGATTTAGTGCCTTTAGGGTATTTACTTGCCATTAATTCCTTTCCCCAATAACAGCTTATTGTATTTACATTGTTCTGCAATTGCAACTTAATAAAGGATAGCATATTTTGTTGTTACAATTTAATGCCTTTGAAGAAGTGGCTGGAGTCCAAGAAAACATATGTGGAAACATACTGGTTAGTCTTAAAGGTGCCTTAAGTCTCCTTTTTCCTGCTCTGTTTTCTACTGTTATGTAACTTATACATTTAAATAAAATTTACATTTATATATTTTTATAAATTTGTTTGTATTTACAACTATAAGATATTTATATCACTTTGTATTTATTTGTTTATCAATATTCATAAATAAATGTAATCCAGTTATTTTCATTGTTATGGGAGTATGGCCCAGAAATATTCCATGGTTTAAGAGCAGGCTTGTGTTGTTCCCTTGTCTCTGTTGTGATTGTTTAAGTGACAATGAGGTTGACAGGAAGACAACATATTATTTAACACCTACTACTTGTAGCTTTGTGGTTCCTACAAGTTAGTAAAAGTTCAGTTGTAGTTACTTTTGAGACACAGAAAATGTTATATTTTTTTTAAAAAATATTAAAGGGTCTGAAACAACAATGGTAACTGGTTATTTTGTACAAGTAATTTTCCAAGTTCTGGGCTATATGCACATGGAAATGAATCTTCCATATGTTTATTCCTGACAGGGTAGGGGTTCTTGCACATGACGTGTTGTTGTGTGGATAATCCCACCCTTATCCTGGTTCAATATCTTTAGCTGTGAACACAAAGCCATTTAAATACACTTACTGTAAACATCACTGATCAGCTGCTTGAAAGGTTAGCAGGTGTCTGAACCCAGCCATTTTTGCCTCTCTTGTGCTGATCCCTGGGCTTCTAATGTTCCATCCACCCCAGTTCCTAAATGAATGTGTGAGTGATAAAAGACTTGACATTTTGTTGATTTTTCAGATTTGAGAATATGTGAAATGGAGGGTTGGGGAGAAATATCTTGCTTCTCACATGCAGTGGACTTCCTGTTGGTGAACAGAGGCTGCCATTCCCTCCCCTGCATCAAAAGTTTCAGTCATAGCCTAGCACTGGGGGCATTCTTGGTAACAAAGATGGTGCCATTCCCCCCCCCCCCATGATACTATGAGCCCTTTCACACTATACAGTTATAATGCTATGGTTCCTTTCTGACTGCTATGCTTCAATCCTGTACCATCCTAGGATTTGCAGTTTGTTGTTGCTCTTGTGTGTCCTGTTTCCAACTTATGGTGACCCAAAGGTAAACCTTTCATTGGGTTTTCTCCTCAAAATTTATTAAGAGGGGGTTTGTCTTTGCCTTCCTCTGCACCTCTGAGAGTCTGACTTGCCCAAGGCTACCCAGTGTGTTTTCAGTGGTTGAGTGGAGATTTGAATCCTGGTTTCCAGAGTCATAGTCCAATGTCAAAACCACTACACCACACTAGTCCTTTCAGAGGTTTAGGAAAGGGCATTTATTATAATTCTCTGACACAGAGATCTGGTGCCCCACCAAAATACAAAACACAGGATCTCACAGGATACAGTTATGGCTCTTAAAGTGCAACCATAGCATTATAATTGTGTAGTGTGAAAGTGCCCTATGTCCAAATCATTCTGGGATTGTGATAATTGAAGGATACCTCTAGGTTCATCATAACTGAATTTGAACTGAAAATATAAAAAATATAACCTTTTAATTTACATACCTGCACGCAAATATGTGTATAAGCTAGATTTCTCTTGAGTTCAGAAAAGTTACATTTTTGGACTACAGTTCTCAGACTCCCCTAGCCAGCATGAATAGTGACTATGCTGGATGGGACCTTCTCAGATTTATATTCCAAGAGAGCAACTTTCCCAAGGTCTGATTTTTCTGTCAATGCATGCCTATTCTAAATGATTTTGAAGGAATTTCATTTGCCTTCCCAGCCTGACATGTATTGTTTGTTAACTTTGAAATGCCTGATATCATCCAAATGGCATGCTAATCTCCTTACTCCACAGTTTATTACTGCAACTTGCCCAGTGTCACAGAAACAAATCTATAATGCACGTGCAATGCTTAATCTATTATTAACCGCTCAGGAGGTGCTCAGCTGCCTGCAGCTTTTGCAAGAAAATATGGGATCACAAATTGTTTGGAAAAAAAGAAATAAAAATTCTTTCCAAACTAGCTGCAAGGTTTGCTTGCTGACATTTAGAAATACTGAACTGACTCGTCTACCTAGGATACCTTAAAAATAATAATAATAAAAAACTTCTCCATGCAAATAATTGAAAAAACTCATTAGTAATTCAGTTTTCAGAGCCACATTCTAGGATTCTATTTTTTTCATTATTGTTTAATGCCGTGTTGTTATTGACTGTTTTGTTGAATAAATTGTTCAGATTCCAAAAAGAACTCTAAATGAATTAACACATAATCTTTTAAAGGTACATTGCAAAGGGAAATACAGTCTCCTTTGTTGTATGGACCATCTAAAGTCTGTATATTAATTTATTTGGCATGTTTATAACCCACTTTTTGACCCATAAGGGTGCACGAGGCAGCTTGCAACTGACTGTTAAATCATTCCCTCTTATATTTAGGTGATCTGTATCCCAAACCCTATGGAAAAAAAATATGCCTGCCCCCAAATTCATGTTTGGGGAAACATTCTGGAGTGGTAGTTTTGTAATAAAATGGGGTACCCTCCCCTCCAACCATCCCCAGTCCAATCCCAAAAATGAAACTGGAAGTGTACTGTACTTCTGGTTTTAGTTAACTCCTCTGTTCCATTTTGCTGGCAGGGTGGTCTGTAGTGAGTGCAGGGCCTCCCCCCAGACTTCATTTTTGAATAACTTTATTTATTGAGTTTTAAAGCATTACATTGAGCAAAAATAACTATAACCTCATTCCCGATTGCCCCTCCCCTAGGATTGTGGCTGCATGGGCACAAATTATTTGTTTCCAAATAAGAATTCTGCCCCCTCATGAGATTGTCCTTCAGTCCCCAAATTTCTAGCATTGTAGAGAGGGAGACCCAAAAAGTCCTTCATACCTAGAACTCCTGTATTTGCTGTGTTTATACGTACTCCCTTAAAAGTGTTGCCTTCCTCTTTTCTTTGGATGCTTAAATTGTATTTCTCAATGCTCAGCTGATGCTATAAATGCCAGAAATGTGAGGACTAAAAGAAAATGTGCATCAGTTCAGATGTATGTCAGGCACTCTTGCCAGTGCCCTGTTAAGCATATTTACAATTAAGTAATGGGCTTTATTAGCACCTGTGCTACATAGCTAGATATATGTAAAGTTATATATCCTAACAGGTTGGATGGGATTCCATAGAATGACTTCATTAATTTGATAATTTCTTTTGTAACAGTGCAACTGTAGCAATGTTTACTGAGAAAAATAAAGGCCATGGCCTGATAGAATTTATTCAAACATGACTACTGAGTCATTCAAAAGGGGGAGCCAACCAGCTATATGTACCCACCCTCTGCAGTTGCTTTCCTCATCAACTACGAAAATGGGCATTCATGGGTTTGACATGCCTGGTGTGCAACCTCTCCCATTCATTAAGGTTGATGCTATTTCACCAACAGAATGTTCTGAGTATCTCCAGTAGGGAAGGATAGTTAAAGCCAAATCCTTTCCAACATTAGCTCCAACCTGTATCCACATCCTTTGCACTTCCTGGAAGCTTCCATTGCTCCTGGCTTTTCCCAAGGCTCATCTGGGCCCCTGTGTCTCCCACATCATGGCGAGGGCCAGGACTGAGAGAACATACCTTCCAACTTTCCTAATTTGGCAAGAACAGTCTCAATTAATCCTATGCTGACCCACTGTTTTTGCTGCTTCTAAAATGTTCCAATTTAATAAATAAATAAATAATAAAACTTTTATTTTTATCCTGCTTTTCTGTGATGAGACAATCAAAGCAGCTCACAACACATTAAAATATCCACATTCAATATTATGTCTCAAATCCCCCCTTAAAACAGGATTAAACATGATACAATTAAAATTAGAAATTAAAATATCTATTAATATTAAAAATAAAAAATACTAAC
The DNA here is from genome assembly GCA_034509955.1 of Urosaurus nigricauda. Lineage (NCBI taxonomy): Eukaryota > Metazoa > Chordata > Lepidosauria > Squamata > Phrynosomatidae > Urosaurus > Urosaurus nigricauda. Next base: position 222,149,707 of record JAOEGL010000004.1, on the reverse strand, counting down.
AATAAAAATATAATGAGGGCAGAGTGCTGGGCTAATACATGATGTGAGGGGCGATCATTCTGTGGCCAGGCACTTTTATTCAGGAATGGCCTGCTGGAAGAGATCCATCTTGACAGCTTTTTATCAATCAAGTCTTTATTATGGCCATTTAGCCAACATAATAAAATAAAATAAAATAAAATAAAATAGACACATTAGTGACATGCCATAAAATTCATACAGAGACATAGCAAAGGCTCAGGCCATATATCTAAGCACTGACAATAGCAAAAAACAATAAAACAGTAGCAAGATACAATAAAACCGTAATATTTATAAAATACGATAGAACAACACTATATATGAATGTGACTCTAAAGATTTGGCAGGATTGAATAAGCAAGGTAAATACAGGTCAGAATTGTACAACAACTGTACCTTCTGACACACTTTGTCTTTACTATTCTCCAATCTTAAACAGACTGTTTCAGGATTTTTTTTTGGCTAACAATTGCAGCAGCAAGGAATTTAGCAACACACAGAGTAATTGGTCCCTTACAATCAGTGAGTAGATAATTAACATAAGTTTCTTCCTGTCTACCGGGCATGCTTTGTAATAATGGGAAAATGTATGTATTACGGATTTCAGAATAAAGAGAGCAATGAAGAAGTACATGAATAGTTGACTCAACTTCCTCCAGTCCACAGGGACACAAGTGATGGTGGTAGGGAATTTTTTTATATCTTCCCTCAAGAAAGGCTGAGGGTAGAATGTTTAATCTGGCTAACACAAACACCCATCTAAGTTTGGGTATGTTCAGGTTATCCAAATAGCTTGCATGGAGAAATGTTCTATTTGTCTCCCAAATCATGGGATACATAGTTGATTGGCTTCTATGAAACTGTAAATCTATATCCTTAATTCGTTGGATAATAGCATTTTTTGCTTTATTATAACCTAGCGGAATCACTTGTGACACTGAGAACCCAATAGTGACAATTTTCACATTTAAAGATTTTTTTCCAAATTGATAAAAAGGAATCAGTTAGAATTAACGGTACCAGGCCTACTGGATTGAACAACATTTTAAGCCATATTTTTAATTTACGAATCCAGATACGGGGCTCTACTGATAATAAACCAGTTTCCAAATGAAGAACAGTATTTGCAACACAATTAGGGAGTCCCAGAACTGATCTCAAGAATTTAGTCTGTACAGTTTCAAACCACGCAAAATTTTTATATGAATGAACCTCCGAGCCATACAGAAGCTGCGCAAGGATTTTAGCTTCAAACACATGCAACACTGCAGGGACAAATTGTCCACCCTTGTTATAGAAGAAAGTAAATAACACTTTGACGCTTCTTTGAACATTTGATATCGCATTTGTTTGATGTAGTTTTGCAGAATTTCTGGCATAAAAATACACTCCAAGATATTTATATGATGAAACTTGTTCAATACAATTATTATCAATCTTCCATTTATGTTGAATTCGTCTTTTTTAAAAAAGCTGTCTAAACTGGCAATTTGACGGATCTCGTCTGGCAGGCTGTTCCATAGTCTGGGAGCAATTGCAGAGAAGATCCTCTGGGAGGTAGTAGTTAATCTGGTTTTTAAAGGCTACAATAGATTCCTCTCAGATGACCTGAGTTTGTGGGGCAGATTATATGGGATTAGGCGAACCTCATATAGGTTGGAGCCAAGCCATGTAGGGCTTTAAAGGTTATAACCAACACTTTGTACCATGCCCGGAAACTAATAGGCAGCCAGTGAAGAGATTTTAGGACCGCTGTTTTTCAGTCACTCCTAATTTTTCCAGAGACCAGCCTGGCTGCCATATTTTGCACTAGTTGAAGTTTCTGGACTAGGCGCAAGGGTAGCCCCATGTAGAGTGCACTGCAGAAATTGAGTCATGAGGTTACCAGTGCATATACTATAGTTTCTAGGTCCCTTACTTCCAGGAAAGGGCGCAGCTGGTATATCAGCTAGAATTCTTCCACCATTTTCTCACTCTTCCACCATTTTCCTCCTGTGCCATCTTACTTCAATTGCTGCAAATTGAGTCCAAAGAGCAAATTTTGTTTTCACTCAGCAGTGGGAAGAGGAGGGGATAGAATCATGCCTTTTCCAGCAGGCTGTGTCAAAAGGAAACTGCTGCAGCCTCTCCTAGCTCATGTGTTCTTCTTCATTTATAACTTTTGCCATCTTGACCACACCCGATTTTGCTTAGCTAACCCTGGCTTTCACCTGTGAAATGTTGGAGGGTGTGAGAGAAGTCCAACTTTGTCAGGAACTAATAACAACAACAATAATATATTTATTTATATTCTGCCCTTCAGCTGAAAGGCTATCAGAGTGACTTACAAATTGTTAATAAGACACCTCCCTGTCCTCAAGCTTACAATCTAAAAAGACAAGACACAAAAGGAGAAAGGAATGGCAGTGGGGATGGGGCAAAGTCCAGCAGATCTTCTCTCCCTCGGAGGCCTGGAGCAAGGCAGATGGACTGGAGGGAGGGCCTTTCTTCTTACTGTGGCTATGCTTGCTGGAGCTGACCTGCCCTTCTCTCCCTCTGGATGATGGTGGATGGAGGGCTTTTCTTTTCAGCCAAGGCCTGATGGAGCTGGCCTGGGCTGGATTGAAAAATGCTTAGTGAATAAGAAAATTTATCCAATACAATAGGAATTAAATCTGCGTATGGTTGTACTACATTTATGTAGCATTTTCTGATATCCATCTATCATAACACTTGCCTTTTATTTCCCTTTCTTTTTACTCCATCATCTAACTTTAAACAAGATCTAGAGCTTGGACAATTCTTCTCCAACCCTTTTTGCTTACATTGGGGCTTTCTAGATTGCCAGGAAAGTGTGACATGAAGTTGCCTTTTCCTTAATGCTTAGCAGCTGCACCACAGCCTTTAGATGGAGCTGCACTGTTCCGCAGTTTTTAAAAAAGAAGCTGGGAAAACCAGCACCTTTTAAAAGGCGCTTCTTCTCCCCTAAAACGCAAAAAAAGGGTTTTCATGGCACACTTTCCCTTTTTCTCATCTAAAGGCTAGAGTTTCATGCAGCCATGAATACACTTCTTTTTGTCAATCTAGAAAGCCCCATTGTGTCCATTGATGATATTATTTAAGTAAAAACAGGAATCTGGGAAAGGATGTCAGTGGCACTTGAGGTTAGGGAAAACCTTTTCAGGGGTGATCTTGTATTTGGGGAAATAAATGTTAGAATAATTTAGAGGTGACTTGGGAAATTAATTGGCTCACCTTCTGTGAAATTGGTATTTCACACAGAAAAATGAAGGCTTAAAGAACTGTTTTTGTTCTGTTTTATGAGTGAGAGATTGCCTCCCAATTCCCTGCTCTACAGGGATGCTCTTAAATTTAATGGGCATAACTATTTGTCATTTCTGTGCAAACAGCAACCACTTCCACCCTGTCTATAGTGAGACCATTGCATTCTGCCCCATTGCTCTCAGTGGGTTTGAACTACCTTTGGACTAATAACTTTTAAAATGTATTTGTGACTACAGACTTCATTTGTTAATTAGTTGATTATATTTATTTGACTTTTCATTCAAGGAGGTCAAGGCGTTGCACTTAGTTTCTTCTCTACTTTTCCATAGTAACACCACAAGAATCCATTGAGAAGTTAGGCTCAAAGTAGCCCAAGGCAAATGAGTAGCCCAAGGCAAGTGAGGATTTAATCCTGGGTCTAATAGTACCTATTACACTACACTGTCTGGAAATCTCTTTCTGCTGCTGCTGTTATTTGTTATACAGTCAGTTTAAATTTATGGTAGCTCAATGAATGACAGACCTGTAAGAGCCAGTCATCATCTGGTGCCGCAAACTTAGGGGCACAGCTTTCTTGATTGTATCATTGAAACCCATAATGTAGTTTTCTGCTTTTCTTACTGGCTTCTACTTTACCAAGCATTTTAATATTTTCCAATAAATCATGTCTCATGATAGCCTTAGTTTTGTTATAGTGGCTGCTAGTTGAGTGTTCAGGCATGATTTGCTTTAGGACCTATTCATATATCTTGGTGACAAATTTCTATTGCTATATGAGTGTTTCACTGGAAGTAAGATTTAGACTATAAATAATGATACATTTCTCTTCTCTTGCTAAAATTCTTTTCTTCATTTTTTATTTGCCTAATTTTCTGTCAGATTTTGTCATGGTCCTTAGGACCTTTGAGTCATCCTAGAAAACAGTTTCTTAAGTTTTTAACTGTTGTTCCTTTACCCAACTGGGTTACATTACATGCCATCCTAATTTGTAATGTTGCATTTTTAGAAGAAAATGATCTCTGTTTCCTGGCTGAACCTTTTTCATGCCTCATATTTGCATGTTGTTGTTGTTGTTGTTGTTGTTGTGTGCTTTCTAGTCATTTCTGACTTATGGCGACCCTAAAGCAAACCTATCACAAGGTTTTCTTTGCAATATTTGTTCAGTGGGGGTTTGCCTTTGCCTTCCTCTGAGGCTGAGACAATGTGACTTGCCCAAGCTCACCCAGTAGGTTTCCATGACTGAGTAGAGACTTCCATTTTTCCCCCATTGCTTCCCCTGAAAATGAGAGGCTTTAATTATATATATATATATATATATATATATACTGGCTTGGGTCACTATGACTGTTAACTCATAGAATGGATGGATTCGATCAGAGATCCTGAGAAGCAAAGTCAGTTTGAATGAAACCAACCCCCCCCCCCCCGAAAGGCATAAAAGAAAACACTCACAGTTATGTCTCCTGGCACATGAAGAAATGTAAACCATTGATCTTGGTATAAATGTTGAAAACTGAAGAAGAGAACAGAAGAAGATGAAGGGAAAAAAAAAAGAATCCAGTTTATTCCAAATAAAACTACTCTGTTCTCTGGTGACAGATTCCAGAGTCAAACACCAGAGGGGAACTGACAGCAGATGTTTTAGAGCCAGGACACAGAGAGTCTGAGTAATAGTATAGAAAAGAAATTGCTTTGAACTTCACCCCTGTTTTAAATACTTCAAATCAATAGGGTCACAAAGCTCTTTAATAGAGTGATGAGGTCCTGGCCTAGCAGATCTTCACAGTGACAAGTTGATGTGCTTCCTAGCAGCCGGGTCATAAAAATTTCAGGCTTCCTTGTGAAAGAGGGCTTTGTGTTTCAGGGGTCCATTTGGAGTAAGTCTCTTGTATGGCCACTCTCAAAAGCAGAGCCCTAATAGTCTACATCTAAATGGTACTGACCTCATGAATTACCTCCCGAAACTTCATCTATAAACTGGCTCCTTCTTATACAGACTGATGAATTCTTGTTTATTCCTAAATGGCTGTCACAAAACCTATTCATCAAACTCTTAACGGGGACGAGAAGTCTCACATAATCCAGCGTCAAGCGCGGCACCATTAAATAATCATTAGACTTCATTGCTGGTCTTGAGTCCCACTCCAAATCCACAAAGCAGGCTTTTTACCATTCATCAGAACTGCATCTAGATGAGATTTTGACCTGATTAAAAAAATAAAGGGTGTTTTTTGTCACTATCTGTTTCATGGCTGCGCTCCTTGTTCTTTCAGAAGAGGTGGGATTGCAGCCCACCCCCACCCATCTTAACAAAAGTAAGAGAAAATAAAGGCAGATGGCCAACTCTTTTCAATATCCATTTGCTTTATTTGAGCAGTTTAATGTAGTGAAACAGAGTGAAATGTTGCTCCTTGCTAAATGGTAAACAACGCCATAACCCAGAATTCCATAGCAGAGCAGCAACAAAAACCGACTGCTAGTGATTAATCAAACTGTTGTAATTGTAATGCATGATACATAATAGATAGTGTGCTGTGCCTTTTTCCCCTAGAGCTGCAAATTAGCAAATAATAACTTCCAATATCCATTCCATGCTGCTAATGCACAAATCATACAAAAATAAATAAAGAAATAAAAGGCCATTATGGCTAGCCATTATGTCTGTTTGATTTTTCTTTAAGCTGCAACAAGTGCTGTTAGAGTTGTATAGTCTGGTGCGGCAGGTCAATTGTGCCTGCAGGGTAAAAGAAAAGATATTAGCTTGTGATCCTGACTTGCATAAATGTGAAATCTCTTCTTTGTTTCTGATGTTATATTTTTGTTTTTGTTTTTGAAGATGCAGATATGGCTTAGTGCTTAAGATAGATGCAGAGTATACAATACTAAATAGATGGAATACATGTTTGTTTCCCAGGGAGCGTGTGTGCTCAGCAAACCTGTGAAAGATGACATGCAGTGTGTATGTACAGAGGAATTAGATATGTGCACAGATATGTGTGTTTCCCATCCTTTGTAGATAGTGCGTGCATGAGATATCAGAAATGTTCTGTTTTCCAATTTTCATTATGTCTGTGTAGTCTTACATTTCAAATTTTAAAATGTATTTTTCTGTGGTACTGTAGTCTGAATATAAAAAAGTTGCTAAACAGCCCTTCAGTCCTTTGTCTAAAGGCTTAAACAGTCTTAAGGGTTAAAGTAGTGTGAAATTAACAGCACCCATTATTTCCATCAGAGGCACATGTATAAAAACTTGTGTACCTTTATGGGGCCATTCAGTACTTAATTCATACAAGAATTCTTGGTTGGACTATGACTGGAGACTAGGGTTCAAATCCTGGCTTGGCCTTGGAAACCCACTGGGCAAGTCACACTCTCTCAGCCTCAGAGGATGGCCAAAGCAAACCCCTTGTGAAGAAATTTGCCAAGAAAACCTCAAGCTTTAGGGTTGCCATAAGTCAGAAATGACTTGAAGGCACAACAACAACAAACAACAAGAGCTGATCTGTTTGGAAATTTTGTTAATATACTGCAACCTTGTGATTGGGGACTTGAGTTGTCCATTTCAGTATTGTTAATATGTTTCATACTGTTCCCACATACATGGATGTTGCTGGATGTTTCAGTCCCTTTCAAATGTTTGAATACATGGAGGAAGAGATGCAATTCTTACCTGTGCTGTTCCTTGATTTTGGACCTTACACATTTGTTCACCTGAAAGCATGAAATGAGGCAAATGACGTGACAGTGTTTGCCTCCTTTATGAGTCCAAAGAACTGTATCTAAACTAGACCAAGGGAAACTCTTCAGGAATACAGCAGTAGGGATGAGTAAATCTGTTGATTTTGCTTTCTTCCCCATTCAAGATTCTTACATTTTAAGTTATTTCTAGTTCAAATATGAAGAGGCTTCTGATTTTCAGAAATTTCTGATGAACAGGGAACTGAAATACAATTTTCATCCATCCACACTGGATAAATACATTAAATTGATCTATCTGCCTGCCTGCCTCTGACTCTCTGTTTTTCTCTCTCTTTATTTGTTGCATTTGTATCCCATCTTTACCCCAAATGGAACTTAAGGTGGCTTACAATAAAAATAAATAAAAGCAAAAAGAATTGAGAGATAAAACAAGTTCAGGCATGAAAGATTTAAAACACACACTAATTAAGAAAACATAGCACCCATGCCATTAAAAACCCCTTTGGCAGCAACTGAGATCACTTGCCAAAGGTCTGCCTCAATAAAAAGCTCTTTGCCTACCAATGGAAAGACAATAGGAGTTGAATCGCCGCAGGGTGGAAAAAGCAGCTTAACCCTGGCTCTAAACTTTGTGAGACACATGATGTCTGCTCTTTCCCAGAAGAAGGCTATTTTTTTTTTTAAAAAAAAAATCTGAATGCTATAAAATGGATTCTGCTAACTCATTTTTAATCAGGTCCTTTTTTTTAAAATTAAAAATAGCTTTTTCTCTGACTTTTTTTTAAATCTCATTTTCTGGTTTAGAGTTAGTGTTGACTGGAGGTGTAGCCTTGCATGGTGTACTGGTGAGACAAGGGTTCGTATCCCTGCTCAGCGATGGACACCCACTGGATTAATCACACTCTCCCACCTTAAGAGGAAGGCAATGGCAAGTGTCCTCTGAATACCCTTGCCAAGAAAACTCCAAAATAGGGTTGTCAGACGTATATCTTCTAGTATTTCATAGAGGAAAACTGGGACATGTGGCCAAGCAACATATAGATGAAGAAATATAGGTCAAGAGGGCAAATATTATTAAAGAGGAAGAGCAGAGCTGGGATAAGCAGCATTAGTTTGCTTTTGCCTAGGTCCACTGGGAAGGTAAGATTCTACCCCTTCCTCTCCTCTCTACCTTACTGACTTAAATGAGTGCAAACTACCTTTGCACTTTGCAGTCAATTTGGATCAGTGGATGTATACTGAGGATGAAGGGGGAAAGTGGGAGGAGCAGAAAGAAACTGGGACATTTTAAAAGCCATTGGGGGGAAAAAACAGGATGTCAGATGTTATGGACACAGAGAAGGAAACTGCCAGCACAGCAATGGATTAAGAGCTACTTGCTTTGAACTGTTCATGCAGTTTCAGCATATGTATAAGCTGGAGTCAACTTGAAGGCACACAAGAACAACAAAAAAGAGGGTGTTACCTGAGACAGAAACAAATCAGATGGAAAATATCACACATGTACATATGCAGATATGAGCATGTATTGGGATAAATGGAAAAAATGTTGCTGATCACACTCTGTGTGGTGAGTGTCACTTGAGGCAGAAACAAAAGATGGGAAACATCACACATGTACATAAGCAGATATGGGCATGCATCAGGATAAATGGAAAAAAAATGTTGCTGATCACACTCTGTGTGGCTTGGAATATCCTGAACTAATGTAAACCAAGCCTTCTGCAGAAGCACTGTGGACATGCCTCACAGAAGTGAATTCAGCCTAGAATTTCAAGACACATGTCTCATAGCTTGAGGTCACTCCAGACCGATATTGACTTAAAATAGTTATTCCATTTATTAGGCCTTTCAATTTCCTTCTCTGTATCCACATAGTGCAATTATAGACATTTCATAGCTGTTATAACTGCCATGGCTGCATCATATGGAATGCTGAGATTTGTAGTTTGGTGAAATATTCTCTGCTAGTGATGAGTGGTGAGACACAATCTACTAGAAAGCTTTACTCCATTCTGTTAAAATATAGCAGAAAATTCTTCACCAAACTACAACTCCCAGGATCCCAAAGGAGAGAGCCATGACAATTTCAGGCTGCAGCCCCACTGCAGAATTAATGCAGTTTGACACTGCTTTAACTGTCATAGCTCCATGCTATGGAAGCCTGGAATTTGTAGTTTGTAGTGACACCAGAGCACTCTTTGGCAGAGAAGGCTAAAGACCTTGTAAAACTACAAACCCCAGAATTTCGTATCATTGAGCTACGGCAGTTAAAGCAGTGTTAAAATGCACTATTTCTGCAATGTGGATGCAACCAAAGTGGTATTGATGTGCTATATACAGTGCAGTGTGGACACAGCCATGGTTATTATGAACACAAATCAACCAGATGAGAAGGCCTAATGTCATTTTATGCTTCTCGTTGTATGACAGGGCATTTTAGTTCATGTGTATGATGTTAATTCTGTTTCAAAGGTCACAGAGACTATCCTACAATCCATATAGTTGAATGATAAAACTGCATATTGGCTTTGGCCTTGATCTTGTTGCATGCAGAAGCTTTATTTTATTTTCCTTTTTAATCATGGGCCCCTTTTTAAAAAAATATGATGTGAGAACAGAGATGATAAGAAAGCAAGTAGCTCTTAATCCATGCTGAAATTGCCTGGTTGCTGTGCAGGCAATTTCCTTCTCTGTGCCCATAACATCTGCAAAGTATCACACAGAGCTGTTTTCGGTGGTAAATCTAGTATGTCTTCACCTGGATACAGAATGCTGTGAAGATTTCATCATGGCTTGCATTTGGCAAGATCTGGAAAGCTTGACTTAGGACGTTATCAGACGATGGAAATTGGAAGTATAATCCAGTAGCAATCCGAACGCAATCATGGGGTTTCACGTTATTGCGTATTAGAATATCCCATGCAATTTCGGGCAATGGGAAGTCATTTTCGGACAATGGGAAGTCATTATGAATGCATTCAGAACACAATTAGAACACACGTAAATTCACTAAACTAGCGAATATATGTGAATTCGAATTGGTTCCATTCAAAATAGAAATTCCTCCTGCCTGATAAACTCCTTAGAGGACTGAAATGTAGCTGGTGGGAATTCATTCATGAGCTCTTCATATATGCAAAGAACAATCTGCAAAAAAGGTTGAAAAGGAGAAAGGAGGAGAACATAACATGTAAGCCCTATTTGAAAGCAAGTTCCAAGGAAAACCACTGTGGCCTTCAAGGTAAACTTTGACCTCTATTAACCCATTAATTTAAAAGGCTCCTTGATGACTTTCTGGGTCTCTTCACAGGATAAGTCAGCTACTCCAAGCCTCTTCAATCGTTTCGTTCCTTTCCATAGATAATAGACAGAAGCAACTCCACTTTCTTTTATAAAATCCACTCTGATCCCCTCTAAACTAAAACTCTTAATTATAATCAGTTATAGAAACCTTTCAGCTATTTGAACTGTTTACTCTCCTTATTCTCTCCCACTGTAATGGCCACACACACTTCCTAATTACCTAATTTTTCTTCTTTCATTGCATTAGGAGTAACCACCACCACCACAATTATCATTCCTAAAGAACTTTCAGACATGCCAAAATTAGGTTTCAATTAGAATAACGCTAGATAAGTCTAGGTCTGGTTGTAATTCCACCCTCACCCTCAATGCCAAATGCTCTGGCATTTACTAATCCAACAGAAACTTTTCACAGAACAATGTTTGGGTCAGGGGCAGAGCTTTAAAAAGTTACTTTGCGGGGAACAATTCCAAGAAATCCTACTGGTCATACTAGATAGGGACTCTGGACTCTTTCAGACGTGGGAAATTGGAAGTATAATCCAAGGGTAATCCAAATGCAATCCTGGGGTTTCACGTTATTGCGAATTAATTCTTCTCACGCAAATTCGGGCAAAAGGGAAGTCACTCTGAATGCAATCATGGGTTTAACGTTATTGCGAATTTAAGCTTCTCACGTGATTTCGGGCAAGGGGGGGGTTATTTTCGGGTAATGGGAAGTACTTCCGAATGCCTTCCGAACGGAGCGGGGGTTCAAGTAAATTTGCTAAGCAAGCAAATTTACATGAATCCGCATTGGCTCCATTCGGAATTGGGAGAAATTCCTCCCGTTTGAAAGAGTCCTCTGAGAGTGATAGTTTAAAGAGGTAACTTTTTCCAAGCTATGATTAAGGATGGGCATATCTGTAAAGCTCTGTCACACACTTGTTATGATCTTAAAAGTGCACTTTTTATGCTGCTAGGCTTGTTATGTCATGCTTCCCTGTCAGATTATGTATCCTGTCCTGACTCAAAAATTCACACATATTTTATTTGCATTCTTCAAAAAGTGCCCGTTTTTGAAATGTACATATCCCCCCCCCCCCATATGTCTTACTCCCATCCCTTCTTGACAAATGGCATCACAAGTTCAGAATGTTATGGGCATGTAGGCAGCATCCAAAGCTGAATTTCCTGCTGGTGGAACAACAGAGTCCAGTGGAATCAAGGGATATGTGCCTGATGTTTCTTCTTTATAGTAATCTCTCCCCTGTCCCAGCGCCCCAAAATGGGGTAGAAAATCTTCCATAACCAAGTCTCAGGCAGCACTGGGGGCTGCAGAGAAAAATAAAGGACCTAGTGAAGTCACTAGAGGGAGCCCATTGTAGTGTCATTAAGGATGCTTGATTAAGCACCAATCACAGTTGCAGAATATGCCATTCAAATAAAAAAATATTAATAAATGAGAAAAAACAAATGTAGTAAATAGTCTGAAGGCAGCAGATTCCATCTGATCTTAGAAGCTAAGCAGGATCAGCCCTGGCTAGTACTTGGAAGTACTAACCGCAAATGAACACCAGGTGATGTAGGCTATATTTCAGAGCAAGGAACTGAGAAAACAATCTCTGAGCTTTTCTTGCCTAAGGAAATCCTATGAAACCCATGGCATCATTATAAATCAATAGGTAACTTGAAGGCACAGGCACACACACACTCACGGGGTGGAAACAAAATTTGTTATTCTCACAGAATGTAGTCTATGAAAGCTCATGTTTCTAACTTTTTCATTCAATTAGTCTGAAAGGTGTTACAAGATCTCTCTACATACTATTCTATAGACTAACATGGCTATAGCTTTGAAAACCCATGCAGTTTTCTGGGTCAGCTGCACAACTTTTTATAGAAAATTGACACAGTTTCCCATCGATTCAGGAAAAAAGATCCCCGAAGTGTCCAAAAGCTACAGGATGAAAAACTGTTTCATTGTTCCCAATACAGTAAGCTCTCCATATCCACTGATAATTTTTATCCACAGATTCATGCATCCACGGTTTGAAAATATTTTAAAAATATTGAAATTCTCAAAAGCAAACCTTGATTTTGCCCTTTTATGCAAGGGACACCATCTTACGGTGCCATTATATCTCATGGGACTTGAGTATCCACAGATTTTGGTATCCACAGGGGGTCCTGGAACCAAACTCCAGCAGATACCAAGGGCCCACTGTATGTGATAGGGATCAGGGGGGGAAAAAAAGAGATTTACCATTCCTAGCACACAGATGTTTCAAGGCAATGCTCACCCTGAGATTCCTCCCTTTGTCCTGTGGACTGGAGAAGAGAGTTCAGGCCCTGAGATCTGCAGACCAAACAAGGAAGTTAGTTGTTCATTAGATTTTCATCTTTGTCATGGCTTCGCTAGACAGCCTTAAATATGTATGATTTCCAGCCACTTTGTCATCATTGCTGGTGCCTCTGGCCTATTTGATATGCACTTACTTTGCCGTCTCAGACCTTAGCTGCTGCCCACCACAAAGCTATATCCATGGCTTAGCATTAGGGTTATATAATTATTCCCATATTACAACAAGAGAGTGAGGATATTGATTTAAGTTCATCTAATGAAGGCATGGCAGCAGTAATATTTGAATAAAGGACTTCTTCCATCAGACTTCTATTTAGTCACAAATGACTTACACTAGCAATCCAGTGCATTGGGAATGAGTAAAAATAAAAACTATTATGCAGAAAGGATAAGAAATGTCTCGGGTTTGTATTTTCATGCAGGATTATTGAATTTATACTTCTTGAAACTGAATGCAGAATCAGACAGCCATACATTTCTGAATTTTTCATGCAATACAGAGATGGTGGGAGATTTTAAAAAAACAGAGGTAGGAAAAAATGTGAAAACACTTTGAGAAATCAGGAATAAGTGTAACAAGAATGCAATTTTTTTAAAGTGCAGTTTGTGTGAAAATACACTGAAATATGTATGCATCACCATGCAGGGGAAAACACCTTCCAGTGCAATGTAGATCTGAGTCAGAATGAACTTGATATTGGAAAACCTTGATGAGATCAATCCTGACAGGTTCACATATCACTACTATTATTTACGATTTCAAAATAATTCCTTCTGCTTCAGAATATGTTAAAACTTCAAGAATCTGAGTCCCCCTAAGCAGCTGATCTGTTGAGCTCTATTTATTTTCTGTTCATTTCCTCCACCTCAAGAAATGGGTGAAATGCTCCATAATCAAGATGGACTTGAATGTATGAGTGCTCATAGTTTCTGGCAGAAAAGAGCTGCAGCTCAAACCTTTCCGTTTAGCCAAGCTTATCTGAAATATATAAACTACTGAAGGCATGACAGCCACAGTCTCCAACTTCCTCCCTTTTTTTGTTTATGGCTCTGACCTGCATTTCTTCACTACTTCAAACAAGAAGGAGAACCTCTGTGTTTTCTCTGCCTGGATTTTGTTATTTCAGATTGCTTGTATGACACTGGGATGGTCTCCCAATTGCTCTTATCTACCTTGGTTCACAGGGATGTTAAACATCAGACCTCACAGAGCCTACACACCCCAAGAGCTGCTCTTCTAGCCTTAGCATACCTCAGGAGGTATAAACAAATCTGATGGGACTAAAAGCTAATAAAAATAAAAAAGGCATTAAGGACTAAGTGATTGCTTGCAGAGTCCAAATTTTGTGTGGAGCTTGCTACAGTTTAGTCACTGGGCTGAAATGAACTATGGAAGAGGAAGGAGCAATTCTGTCCTATAGACAAGAAAGGCAATTCAACACTCATGCAGTTACTTTTTAAAAAGCGATTAGTTATATTATATGTCAAAGGTACCCCAGTTGGTTAGCTGCTAGTATAGTTAGTTACTTTAAAACAGCTCTACACTTCCCCATTCTCAAAAGTAATTAAAATGCTACATTTTAGTTACTTATGTCTCTTCCACTATCTACAATTATAGCATTTTGATACTGCTTTAACTGCTGCAACTTCAGTCTATGGATTCCTGGGATTTGTAGTTTGGAAAAAAGTACATAGAATTATATTCCAGAGCTCTATATCCCCCCCCCCAAAAAAAAAACCAAACCCCAGGATTCTACAGGATGCAGACATGGCAGTTAAAGCAGTACCAAAGTGCAATAGCTGTAGAGTGTGGACAAGACCTTAAAAACACATCCAAATTACACAAGCCATTGGCCCAGGGTACAAAACACACAGATCCACAACAGAGAATGCTATGAAATTCTGGGATTCAAAATTTTGTGAGATATTTAGCCATCTCTCTCAGAGCGCTCTGGTGTCACAATAAATTGCAAATCTCAGGATTCCATAGGAAGGAGTGATGACAGTTAAAGTGTTATCAAACTGCATTGATTCTACTGTGCGGCAGCAGTCATCTGCCTGTCCTGCCATATGTTGCCATTCACCCTTCCTTCTCCCCCTGACTGCTTATTTTCCTCTCTCTTCTTCACCACCTGTTATCCTCCCTTCTCCTCTTTCTACTGCTTGGGCTCTCTTTTCTTTCCCCATTGCTGCTGCTTGCATTCTCACTCTGAGAGAAGAGGAAACAGCAAGACATGGAGCAGCTTCTATGTTCTCTAGAGACAGCTCTATCATCAAGCAGTGAGTGAGACAGCAACAGATTTGAAGTATTTTGAAAGGGTAGCAAACAGTTGGCTTCCAGGGAGAGTTCAGGCTTGATCTGTTCTAAGCCCATTTGTTTGTCTTTTTTGCCAAATACGGTATCCTCAGCATCCTTCTCCACAATGGTGTCAAACTGCATTAATTCTATGGTTTAGATGCATCTGATGGCAGTGCCTCGCCTTCTAGAATAGGTGAAATGAGAGTTTGGGCTGCCTCTGTTCATAGACCTTTAATTCCAGGCAATGGGGATGCAACAGAGGGGACATCTCCATTCTCCCCTGCTCAAGTTACTAATCATGCTGGGGATGAACATAAATTATGAGTAGAGTTGCCAGGGCAGATCTGGAGATTTCAGGGCCAAAACCGGAGACATGGGAAAGCCCCCTCTGGTGCTGTCATTATGCATGATACGTTATGAGTCAACTACAATTGCTTTAAACATGTCATTCAAACAATAAGCATCAAGTCTAATAAATGAAAAATTATTTATCTGGTTGGGAATATTGTTTTGAGAGGGTTTTTTTTTGGGGGGGGGGAGAACGCCAAACTTTTCCTAGGTGTGAATTACAAAGTGATTCATTTTGCTTCATTTTAGAAGAGAAGAGTGCAGATGGGAAGGAGAGGAAAGAACGCTAAACTATTTGTGAAGGGAATGTTAACCTTCAATCCCTTCTTCCTTCCTCTTCTTTCTGTCTATGGGATCTTGCAGAGCAGTCTTTTTTTTAAAGCACAAGTTTTCATAACAGAGATCCTTGGGTCTTGCCAAATTCTGAAGTTATTATTACCTCCTTGTCCACTTGTTCCATTCATTTAGTAGCAATTTCTTGGACCTGTTCTTGGACTTTTCCAAAGGTTTTTTGAAGAGCAAATTCTCTGGATTATTTATCAACTTTTCTCTTACAGTTCTAGTGGTATAATGCAAAACTGCAAGTTCACTGATGAGAGAGAGAGAGTTTATCGCACTGCTAAAAAAAACCTGGCTTAACCTCTCCTGAGTTGAATCCTAATTCAGGAGGCAGATGGGTTCTATCGCATGTAATTCGCTGCTGAATTTGCTGACCGAATACAGCCTGGATGCAGCCCAGGTCCCAGGCATGCTCATCAAGCTGCTTTGCAAAGGTGGGAGTTTTCTGACTTTGAAAAATAGCTTGCTGAGCACTCCTGGGACCCAGGCTGCATCCGGGCTGTATTCAGCTGACAGATTTGGCAGTGAATTACATATGATAGAACTCGGCTCTCTCCCAAATTAGAATTAAACTCAGGAGAAGTAAGTCAGGTTTTTTAGTGGTGTGATAAGTGCTGGAGACAGAGAGAGAGACAGAGAGAGACAGAGAAAGAATAGAAGTAGGTGAAGAGAAGGATACTTTTTATTCCAGTATGTTTTGGAATTAAAAAGAAATCCACAGAAAGGTAGGAATAACATGTTGCAGCTGGTGCTAGAGATTGCCAGGAAATCATCTGGGAGGTCAGAAACATTGTTTCAAGAAACACAAATACACAGGTGTGAGAATTACAGCAACCAATATCTAAATCCCCCAATATATTTGACTTATTTGTTGCAGCCATATATAAAACAAAGAGAGAGAAAATGACTATGATTCTGGAGACCAGGGTTTGAATCTCAGCTTGGCCATGTGAATCCAGTGGGTGACCATGGACAGGTTACACTCTCTCAGCCTTAGAGGATGGCAATTGTAAACCTCTTCTGAAGAAACCTGCCAAGAAAACCCCATGATAGGTTTGCATTAGGTTGCCATACATCAGAATTGACTTGAAGGCACACAACAACCTGGCTCCCTGCTTCTATTATTCTCTTTCACTGAGGCACTGGGACACTGTAACATCTTAGTGGGAGATGCAGCAGTGTCTGCACATTCTGGGAGGAAAATAATAACAGCCAGCAGCCAGACACCTAAGTGTAATCTCTTTCTTGTCTCTGTTGATGTGTAGGAGGAAAGACAATGTTCATGAAATGATAAGTTGGGAAGTGGAAGGAAAGGCATTGTATGTTAAATGTACATTTAAATAGATTGCATACCCTTTAACTGTCCCAATTTGGCAGACACAGTCCTG
The DNA here is from genome assembly GCA_034509955.1 of Urosaurus nigricauda. Taxonomy (NCBI): domain Eukaryota; kingdom Metazoa; phylum Chordata; class Lepidosauria; order Squamata; family Phrynosomatidae; genus Urosaurus; species Urosaurus nigricauda. The sequence continues at coordinate 222,132,699 of JAOEGL010000004.1, read as the reverse complement.
ATTAATCCTCTGTCATCCCATTTTTCAGATGCTTTCTAAGTGTCCCACTTTCTCACTCTTCCTCCCACTTTCTCTCCTTGTCTTCATCATACCTCAGTTGCTGTAAGGTGGGTTCAAAGTGCATTAAGTATTTAACATAACAGTTGCAGTTTTTCCTAACCCATGTGCTCTTTCTCATTAATAACATTTTCCATCTCAACCACATTCTGATGTTTGTTTGCCTTGTGTGTCCTGGTTTTCATGTATTAAATATTGGAGGGTATGAGATCGAATTATCCCTCCCTGCCATAAAGCTCCAAATGAAATAGCTAACTCTCTTAATTGGTTGTGTGTGATCATTTGAGCTTATTTTGAGCTTATATTTTGACTTGTTCCTGTTACAAGTCATTACCCATGCCAATCACTCCCCTCTGCCCAAGTGCACGGCATGGTTTTTTTTCTTAATCATCAAACTTTCTTTAAGGAGGTTTTGTTCTGTCAGTGTCTAAATCCTACAATTTGGCACAGCAAGAATTTATTATACAGTTACTGACTTCTGATTTTGGTCTCCTCCGTTTCAACCCCTCCCTGCCGCCACTGTTCAATTTTGCTTCTTCAGATTCATTACAAGCCTCACAGAGCTGAGTAGAAAATCAGCAGGGCCCACCTTCCCATCATGTCAGATAGTAAAGCTTAGTCATGCAGCTTAAAATAAAGTAAGCAAAGGGCAGATGGCAAAGAGGACAAAATGTGGTTTATTTAATCTGCCTTGTGTTTGCAAGGAAGCAATTGTCTTTGAAGCTCCTGAAAACAGAGTGTTACCAGAAGACAAATAATCAAGCTTCCCTTTCCAGGCTACATATGACACTGTTTGTCTAGCCTCAGCAGCAGGCGCTTAAAGTTAATGCAATGCTTTCAATAAATTCACCATATGTACAGGCAACCATACCTGAGGAGTACCTTGCTAAGATGTGTAAGCCTGAATTAGACCTAGTTTTTTTTAATGTAAAGTGGCACACGAAGCTGGCAATCTTTTGCCTGAACAGTGTATGCTGGGACCATTAGCTGGACTATTATTTAATCTCATAATGAAATATTTCCTCCAGTTTTGAGAATTTTTTTCCTCCCACAAAAGAGATGTTAATTTTTTTCTGCCTTATTTTCAGAGTATCCTAGAATTTCTTTTGGTGCTGTCTCCACCAAGGTTACATACCCTTTAACTGCCTTGATTTGCAAGGGCAGTACTGTATAAATAAATTATCTATCATCTTCTCTTTTCTTCTCCCACTTTCTTCCTTGGTGTGTAGCTCACTGCAACAAATCAGCAGGGGACAGAGGAGAGGAGGATGGAATCTTGTCCTTTCTTGTCCTCTCTGAGCTTGTGTGTTCTTTCTTATTACAATCATCCCTTTGTATCTGCAGGTGATCTATTCTGGTCCCCCCACGGACACAAAAAATATGGGACCTCAAGTCTTGTGGTTCCTTATGGCAGTTCGATGTGCGTGTTGCAGCTGGTGTGGCCATGTGCATGTGCCTCCATTACAAACAATAGGGCTTGTAATCCACAGAAGCTCAAATCTGCAGATAGCAAGTCTGCAAATAAGAGGAGCCCAGTGTTGTAACTTTTGCCATCTTGACCACACTCTGGTGTTGCATGGGCACATGCATATTGGTTTTCATCTGTGAAATGTTAGAAGGTGTGGTGTTATCTTATCATTTGATAGGTCTCACTCAGTTTGGTTAAAAGCAAACACTCTGACAAAAGAGTATTTCAGAATAGAAGAATGTCAACACTTATAGGTGGAAAGGAAAATATTTGTAGGTGAGGAGACGGGGTTTGGGATTACCAAAAGGGTTTTGGTTGGAGTGAAGACATTGCCATCTTAAAGGACAGTGAAGGGCTGTGTTGAAGTCTCCTGCTCTTTCACCTCCCTGCCTACATATGCAAAGTCAGGAGTATCTCATTCCATGGTCAGGTGCCTTTAGGGTAATCTACCCACCTACCTACCTACCTATCATCTATGTACCTATCTAATACTCCTGAGATTTCAAGACATAAGGAGCAGCCTTTTCTGATATCACTGGGAGTGGGTTCTGGTGAATTCATTAAGCATGAGACATGAAGCATCAGTCACTCAGAGCACAACCTTCAAATAATAAACATTAAGTCTAATAAACGAGAAAACATTTCCCTGGTTGGAAATTAAATTTTCCAATCTCTGCATCAAAGGCACTGCCCCCCTGTACACTCTTTGTCAATGCTGTTTTTAACAGCTGTGTAAGCACTGCTTTTAAGAAACCATGGAAGTTGTAGTCCAACCAAATAAAGTTTTCCAAGTTCAAGTTCTTTTGAAGAAAAGGAAGAGTTTATAATAGCTGATTGAAAGCAACCTGCAGCAACATAACCGAGAGAGAGAGGGAGAGAGAGAGAGTGAGTCCAAATACCCTAAAGGTACCCAAGCAAAGCCACCTCTGAATATTCCATACTTAAGAAAACCCTATGAAATTCATGGGATCACCATAAACTGACAGGCAACATGAAGGTGCACATACAGATAGATAGGTGATAGCATAATTTTGAAGGACTAAACTGTTAAGGAAAATGCAACATGGGATATACAGTAGAAATCAAATATGTATGTGAAAGTCAAAATGACTAAGCAAAAGCAATTGAGAAGTTACACAGGTGAAAAGGATAATGTAATTTAGAAGTCCTGGAAGCCAAGGACATATGCCAAGGATAAATGACAAGATACATATTGGCAACACCTGAGAGTCAATTAAGGTACAAGACAGTATGATGAAATACTTGGGTTGGACTTAAGTATGGGATGAACATTGTGAGCCAATCAGAATGTGTAAAACACCCACAAGTGACTATAAATGATGACACTGTATACCATTGTAGTGTGGAGTATAGTAGAGAATAGTAGAACTGAGCATTGTATAGAGTTATATAGCAAAGATTGTATGGTGAAGGGCATTTAGTGTATATAGTAAAATAAAGTAGATCTCTTATACAAGTCTACTGTGTTGCCTGGAATCTTGTGAGAGAGAGAAGATACAATAGCTACCAGATCCAAGGAGACGTTTGAAGACATCTTTCAGAGAGGAGTGAGAAGGCTGAAAGAGTTTGTCAAGGTCTTCAGCCTAATCTCAGAAGCTCTGCATGCTTGGACGAAGCAACAACCACAGATCAAAGCTGGTCTGTTCCGCTGCACAACAAGGTGGTGAGGTGAAGCAAGTATAAGACAAGCTGCAACTCCCATCATCCTTGACATAAACAACATTGAGGACTGGAGAAGAGGAATCTGTAATCTGGGAAACCTAGCCTGTGTTTATAATCTAAAAAAATCCCATTGGAAGTTACTTCATAATTTCTTCCTCTTAACTTTAACTGAAGTGTGGGGAGCTGGGAGGTAGATTTCACAGATATTTCATATACACTTCTCTCAGCCAACACACAACTATCGTAGATGCAAGAACTCTGCATCCACAAATATTTCACTGGGATTTTCTAAATTGTTTGCACTTAGTTCCTATTAAAATTAGTGAGAGGTTTTAGTAATGACTTAGGTCTGATAGATTTCAATGGAAATAAGTGCAACATACTCAGTTAAACCAAAAGTAAATCTTACTGAATCCTAATAAGCACAGTGAGTCGATATAAGACTATGTCCTTTGTTTGGATACAATCTACTGTATTTATTAATAAATCCAGGTAACCTAAACATTACTTGCTGAATTCTTAATGATTATCTTTTCCACAGGTTATCATCCATTACAGTTTTATTTGGTTTCTTTTAGTTTACACCAATAGAGCAAGTAAATAATACCACAGGATAAAGTGCAGTTATTAAGGATTTTAGACACGCCATTCTATCCACTATTTTTACACCACTTTTTGTCACTCCATAATCAGACCATCACCTTCCTGTGTCCATTAAGCCCATAGTTTTATTTGAGCTGATTTTGGTGTTTCTCAGACTTACAGCTTTGTTTTAAATGGTAACACTTCTGCAAAGCACAGGATTTCACAGCTAGCAACTGGAACAAGTGAGGTCAAGATGGCAAATGTTATTGATGAAAGAGAATACATGAACTAGAAGAGGCTGCAGCAGTTTTTTTTTTTTTTGCCTGAGCCTACAAGGAAGGACAAGATTCTGTCACCTCTTCTTCTTCAAACTCAGTTTGCAGAATCTAAAGTAAGCTGGGGAAAGTGAGAAGATGAGAGAGAAACTGGTACATTAAAAAAAAACAGCTGAAAAAGTGGGTGAACAGAAGATTAATTAGGACTGTTCTTGCCAAATCAGGACAGTTGGACAGTATGCAACTTCCACAAATACTTTGCCATCACCTGTGCTGCCCCAGCTTGCTGGGAGATGTGGTCCAACAACAATTGGACACTCTTATGATTCTTGTCCCTGCCTCAGGCTTTTTGTTACATCCCTGTTGTGTCTAGCTGGAGCCATTTTGACCATATAAGCAATGAAACGCATAGCCTCGGCTTCAGAAATAGAATATGATTCATATGTTTTCAGAGTGGGGTCTGCTATTTAAAATAACAATAATTAAAACAATATAAAAATGCCACAGAATGTTTTAAGACAGTCTTTTTTAAAAGGCCATAAAATGGTAGCATAATCTCCCAACAACACAGCAGCAATGGCAGCAATAAAAACCAGTCGGTCTTGTAGCCAAACAAATTCTAAATATAGCTGAGCTGTTTTATCCTCCAAGAAACTGTTTCATCCAATCCCTAAGTGCAAAAGACAAAACAAGGCAAAATGGATCAAGCATCAGGAAGACATTTTGGTTGAAAGAGAGGGAAAACCCCATTGCTAAAACATAGGAATGAATAATAATTTCCTTGGATTCAACAGCCCCAACCATGAGACCTTCTAGGACTTGATGTCAGAAGAAACACATTTCATCTTCAGAATGCGCAGTTTCAAGACTAATAGGATGTTCAGGAAAAATAATGGGCACTCCAAAATAAATAAATAAATAAATTTGGGCATTTAAAAATGTAAATGGGGAAAATGCAGGGAACCCTGTCCCTTTTCTTCACTCACTGAGCACCATGTGGTTTTATGGGGAAGAATGGAGTGATACAAATCAGCAACATGACGGTGGGAGCAAGAAGCCCAGTTTTAGTTCCTCAAGTTTTGTCCATGAGTGTATCTACACTGTAGAAATAATGCAGTTTGATACCACTTTAAATGCTGTAGCTCTATCTTATGGAATATTGGGATTTGTATTTTTGCAAGGTCTTTAGTCTTCTCTGCCAAAGAGTGCTGGTGCCTCAAAAACCTATAAATCCCAGAATTCCATAGGTTGGAGTCATGGCAGTTAAAGTGGTGTTGAACTGCATTATATCTACAGTGCAGATGCACCATGACACAATTTTAACCTTTCCTTCATTCTCCCATATAAATCAATGGCAGCCATTAACTTTCAATACACTATGTGGATCTTGCTTATTCTTCTTCTTATTTTTCCTGATTACCTGTATGTAACATGTTTTCCTTCTTTATAATTTTTTTTTAGAGTTGAGGTGGGGGGATGAACCTTTAGCTGTTCAAAGATGCCTCTTTTTAAATAGGCATCAGTGAAGAGATTGCATTAACCTTTTGGGTAACCGGAAGCATATTAATCTCACCCCCTGCAGACTTTGTTGCCTTTCTCTCCCTTCCTCTTTAAATTTGGGAACATCCGTTAGCAAAGCAACATCTGATTAGCAAAAGTATTTAGTAAGCTAATGTTCACTGTCCACAGCAGGAGGCTCACACAGCTTGGCTGATGAGAAATGAACTGCCTGAAGCAAGCCTTTAATGGCAACTAATTTCCCATATTTGATACTCAGCTCAGCCAACTAATATCTAGTTCAACCGTGACAAGACAATCACAGTTAGTTTTGAAAATCCTTTAATCTGGGATGCAAAACAGTATGCTCAAGGCTATAATGAACTCGTAAGATTATGTGCTGGCGATTTTGTTTTTGTCTAGGGATGGGTTTAAGCATCCATGGTTTCCTGATTCCCCTCCAACATGACACAAATGAAAACTATCCACTAACAAACCCAGCCCGGTACCCACATTGAGAAAGGTCAAGAAGATGAAAAAATGACACTCTTCTCTTGTAATAACCAAAAGAATATGGCATTAACCAGCAATATAACATGAGCCATGCATGCCTTTTAAATCTATTGATCTTGTAATTTGTAAATGTACTTAAAATAGCTACCATGTATTATAAACTACAGTAGCTTCATCTTTGACAAATCCCATTACTCTATCTCATTACACAGTGAATTATTAAATAGAACACTTAACCTAATTAGATATGATTGTCATGAAACATGAAGGCATCTTTATACAACTCATTTTTAGTTGTTTTTGGGAGAGCTGTTTCTTGGCAACATTTTCTCCCTCTCTGTTTCCACTACCCTACCTTTCTTTTTCAAATTGATCCTATCTGTACCTGTTTTTCTGTGAGTGACATTTCATAATGACTTAACTGGTCCCTTTATTCCTAAGGTGAACCCATCTTTGGTAAATAGACGGAGTACATATTTTAAGCACATTAAAACAGAGTACGTATTTTAAACAAATAGCATATGCATTATTTATGTTACTGTTAATATTTGATATTGATAAATGCCAACATACAGTTGGCCCTCCTTATCCATGGATTTTTTTATTCATGGATTTGAGCATACACGACTTGAAAATATTCCCAAAAATATAAATTCCAAATAGCAAACCTTGATTTTCCATTTTATATATGGGGCACCATTTTGTTGTGCCATTATATTTAATGGGACTTGAGCATCTATGGATTTTGTTATCCATGGAGGGTCCTGGAACCAAACCCCAGCATATAACAAGAGCCCACTGTATAGCTGTGTATTTTGACAAATTCAGTTTTTGCAAATGGGAAAACTTAAGAGAAACACCAACAACTCTCCACCCTCTCTAAATCAATTGTTCACATTTAGCTCTGAAAAGCTGAAAATGTATGTATTTTGGAATGTTGCATTCGCATCTTTCCTTTCAGATTGTTAGCATTCATATGTGAATGTTGACTCTGGATACAATTAGTGCCGTATAAATAAGTCACACTGCTTTATATGTGAATAGGCCTTAGAATGCTTTCTGTAATTCTCTGATTTGGGGATTTATATCACATTCACTCAATAAGGGCGGACACCCTTCCTCAATTTTTCTTTTTCTTTTAACCATCATTTCAACATGCCTGGAGTAAATGGGATAGAATTAGATTTTTTTTTCTTGGTCTTTTCAGCTTGAAGAGAGCCACACTGCTCTATTTATGTTTCACTAATGATAAAAGTCTTACGAGTGTCCTATAAATCACTTGAAAATGCATGTCTGATAGGTTCTGTGGTGTATGGCTAACATAACCCAGAGCCCCAGTACTGTCAAGACCTCACTGGTGGGCTGCTCCTAACCTCAGTGATTGAAGCCTGCATCTGGGAAGCCCAATGAGATAATTACTGACTATCCTTTTCAGGGAATTATCAGATCTATGAAGCTGGGCTGGTGGGTTTCACTCGACCCTTGAGAAACACAATGACCTCATCTGTGGCTGATTTATGAGAATAGCTCTTGCCGTATATCATAACCTGCATTTTCCAAATTGCCAAGAGATACTTCACATACCTGTTTATGTCCAAGCTGCCTCTCAGAGTACTACTTACCAGAATAACCTTAAAAATAAAAAATAGTTTCTCTCTTGCAGCCATGCAATGGCAATCAAGTAAATATTGTTTTTTAATGAGGTAACTTCACACAGGAATGACATACAGGTGAATTAGGCCCAAGCAACAAACAAGGGAGGACATGAGTAGCATGTTCTTGTGGATTTCTACCCAGGAGTAAGACCCATTGAGTTTTATGGGATTTTCTCTCAGGCAAGGCTGTATGGGATTGTAGGAAAGCAGTGCAATTTGTTTGTCAATTCAGAAGCCTGTTTGAGTTCATTGGAAGTTACTCCCAGGTAAGTGTGCATTGGCTTTCAAACTGAGAGGCTGTACAGACCGGCCATGAAGGTCAGCATGGGGGCAGCGTGGGGGTGTGATGTCTGCAGGATGCATGCCCTGACTCTGCCTCATGCTGGCATGATGCTGCGCACCACATCACGGCACTCCTCTGGCACTGTATCCAGATGATGCAGTGCCAAAGGATCACAGAAAAGCTGCAGTGCAGGCAGCTATGGCGCCCTTTCCACAGTGCAGAAAGGAGCTGCTTTTTGCAGCTCCTTTTTCTGCCATGGAAAGGCTAGATTGGGGCAGCAGCGTGCAGTTTCCGTGGCCCCGATCTGGTGAAGAAAGAGGCAGCTGCAGGCCACCCATTAGGGGCAGGCTGTACAGCCTCTGAGTGTTTATTCCCATACATACCATTGAACTCAGTGGGACTTATCTCTCAATACTAGTAGATATACCTCAAATTAGGCTCCATGGGCCATGAGTACACTTCACCTTCACCTGCTAAACTGAAGCACCAGGGCAGTTTTTTTTTTCCAGAGTAGTTTCCCAAATACCTAATAGTGCAATAAAATGCCCCAATGGTCTTTCTAGGGCTCCTTGCAATTTCATATTAAATCGTGAGTTTTCAGGTGAATTACAAAAGGAGTCTTAATTGCCCCCTCCCTCCAAGCTAGCATATCTCTGAGAAGAGAGCCTTGATTTACATCGAAGAAGGAGAAAACAGGTGTGTGTGTGTTGGGGGGGGGGATCTAATTGCACCCCTTGCCCAACATAATTTACATAACTCTGATTGATGAGATAGGAACAAAAGTGTTTACAATGCAAGAACACAGGAATGTGGGGATTTAAGCAGGAAGTACCTCAAAATGAGCTGTCTGAGGTAATTATGAAACACATACTTCATATGTTTTCATTGGACAGTCCTATTATGCTAGACAAGACCATAGAGTTAGATTAAAATTCATTCCACTATAAAAATGTTGGCACAATTTACCAAGGAACCAGATTATTATGTGTTAAAAACATAAGTAGTTTTTTTTTGGGGGGGGGGGGAGAAGTGGATTTACCCTCTAGATACATTTGGATTAATAAACTGGACTCAGATAAAAATTGCCAAAGAAGGAATGGGAAATAGTAGAGGGTTAAAGTTGCTGTTCATTTAAAAGGTGTTCTTTCTCCATATTTCACAGCTATGGCATCTTGGCAATCAGAAGTCAAGCTGGAAGAAAATGATCACAGAGTATCATACAGTACTGCACAGAACAGTAAAACAACACAGTCTTGTGGCACCTAATATTTCAGTATGAGATTTCATGAATTTATAATCCATGTCCTGAGAATTTAGAAGTGAATTGTAATGTTTGTTGCATCTGAAAAATGTAATCCATGAAAGCTTATGCTAGAGTTCTATCTGTTGTTTTCTGGAGCCAGGCATGTTCTTAAGAGGCCACAATGAGAATTTCTCATAGGAAGGAGACATAGACCTGCACGTGAAAGACCCAGGTAATATCAAGATAAAAGCTGAATGGGTTTGATGATCATTCTGTCCCCCTCCCAGCTTTCTGCATCCTAAAGACAAAGGTAATATGAGCAAATATTTCCTACCTACCTCCTGTGATGTTCCCAGCCAATTTCCCAATCTATCTATCCAAGGGTTGCCCTAAATCCAATAATTGTTTTGTTACTCTGAAGTTAAAGCCATCAGTCATTCTGGAATCTCATTGTCGATTCCCTGGGAAGACCATCAGGTCTTTGTTACAGTGCAACATAGCACCTAACACCCCTTGAGGCTAGGATCTCGGATATAAATATCATTTCCAAACCTAGCCTTCTTGCACACAGTTGGCCTCCAGTCTGTGCTCAGTGCACACAGAACATGTGTTGTGTTGCCCTCAGATTTTTTCTGAGCCACATCCCACGTTCTGCTGTCTCCTCTCAAGGACAGGTAAACATTGCCACCCCCACATCCCAAAAATACTGCTATCCAGTGTCCATATCTCTATTCCAGTTAGCTCTGAATGACGTGTCTGTTTGAACTACTATTGTATGTTTGGGTGCACTTTTGCATATTTTAAAATAAATTTATTCATCAAACATGGAGTCCTTCACCAGTTAATACTGGTATAACACAGGTGGAATCAATCCTCAGTATTACCCAGCTCCTTGCAAGCTTCTTTTGGATCAGCAATTCTCCAACATTTAAAAGAGAAGCTAGCACAGTTGGTGGGACACTCTGCAGTCCCACCTCCCTTTGGGTAATACCTCTTGCAGTACCCGAAATCACAGTGTCCAGCTATCCTCTAAAGCAAATAGTAAGGCAAGGCTAGATAAGCACCTACTACAAATGGAGAATATGTGTGCCACACTTAAGGTAAATGGGAATCACCAATTATCTCACACTTGAGATAATTGGGAGCCATCTGCAAGGTCCCTGGGCCTTACAAGGAACAACATTTGTGTAGTAGCTTAATTAAAAGTAGACTTATGCTCCCTATAACTATGGGATGAGATAATGTAGATCACACCTCCTAGGCCTATTATTCTCTTGAGAGGCCCTCTCTCTGTATAATAAATGACCCTATGTATATTTAATTTCTTACAAGTTTGTTGTTGCTGAACTATCATAGACAGACACAGATGAAGAACTTTTGCCACAAATCTTTTATTTAATTCAAGGATGAGCAAACTTTTTCATTCAAGAGCCTAATTCAGTTTCAGAGTTCCCAGAGACCACATGGGCAAGACAAAAGGGCAGGATGAGGAATGTTAGCAAAATTTGGGTGAAATCTCTTGATGACATCAACTAAAACTTCCTAAATGCTGGTGTCATGGAGAAGAAAGCATGGCCATCTGATGAAGCCCATAAGTCCAGATTTAGCTCTCTGCCCCATATTATTAAAATATTGATATGGTCTAAACATTTCTACCAATAGGTGTTACCATCATCTTCAAAACCCTCTTGAGATATAGCTTGTCCAAAAGAAAACTGTGATGACATAGTTTCTCCTGCGTTTTTCTTTTATCAAGTTTACATGCAGGCTCGGTGTTCTACAATGACTATAGAAGGTAGAACTTCCATATCAATAAAGTACTGTGGTTTATAACAGAATCATGCATCATATATATGAAATCAAATTATGTACACATATGTGCTAGTCCAAATCATAGCGTAATAATTTAAAGACATAGGTTGCATCTCCTCATCTTCTTATTCAGTCCATTAGATCTAAAGACCTACTTGACACTTTCCCTAAATACAGATATATATTCACCAGCATGAGGATATGCCTTCTTTTGATGTTGGGAAGCTATACTAGTGTTCCTATTAATCTGCTCAGCCAGCAATTCTTAAATTTCAGAAGGGGAGGCACTGAGAAGAAATACCAAAACTTATGGTTGATACTTCGTGACAACTTTATCTCTTTAAAAACAAGCCTGTTAAATAAATTTACACTGATGTAACTGTGTACAGAACTGCTGTGCAGCAAAATCTATGAGATAATCTTCACTGTAACTTTCTTTACTAATCATTTGCTTGCTTTGTATATTTTGAGGATTAATTTCTCTTTTTGTATTTTTCTGTCGAACATCATAATAAAATCTATCTGAAAAAAAAGGGGGGGGGGAATCAAATTTTCCAGCCACTAGGAAAAAAAGAAGAACCCTGTTGATGACAGATGGTAGAATCAGTTGAAAATCGAGTACCATATTTACTAAGTCGAACACATTTAGTACGCCAGAAAAGTGTTATCTAATTCTTTCCCCTGTGTGTCTGTATGTTTTGGAATAAACAGATGCCTAATGAGGAATGTGTTGAGAGTTATTTTGGAAGAACCTGGAATCTTCCTGCCTCAGAGTCTGTCCTTGGAACTTTTAAAAATAAAAGGTGACTAGCAAAGTGGACATGGCAGGATCTTTAGGGAGCAGCAGAGTTTGTTTATAATGGAACAAGGATACAAAGAGCTGTTATCATATAATATAGGCGGATGAAGAGCATGATAACCCTTTTATGTTCTATTCTGTTTATTCAACACCCAAAGAATGTGGTGAGGGAAAGGGCAAATATTCTCACAAGTGCTCACAAACCTGACAGTCACACAATGAACACAACTAGATTCATATGTGCTTTGCAGTTGGTATCGCACAATAATGGGGAGCTTGCTGAGGCATATGTTTCTTTGCACCCTGGCTGAGAAACAGGGATGGTGCATATGGAGGCAGAATTCATCAACTCTTGGGAGAAAAACATTAAACACAAATAGTTTTTGTGGGGGTTTTCAGGCTATGAGTCTGTGTTCTAGAAGACTTTTTTCCCTAACATTTTGCCAGCAGCTGTGGCTGGCACCTTCAGAGAATGCTGGCATGGAAGAGAGTGTGGTATATATACTGTTGGTTGAAGGAAAGTAATTTGCATGTTAATCTGTGTATTGTTCTGTTGTTGAATGGCAAGGCCCACAGGCTGTTTATTTAATTAATGATCCATTTATCTGCTTGGAAACCCCCCTCATCCTGGGTGGTTTTCATTTGCATAGGCTGAGTCTTGATTTTGGTGTTTTTCAGGACTGATATCCAAACTTTGTTTACTTTAAGGGTTTCTTCTTTCCTGTTGATGTTGTCCAGGTGTTTATGGTATAGGATGTATGGTATTTTTACCATACCTCAAAGGAGTCACAGACAAAATAGGAAAGTGGTGAGGAAATGCAACCTCCAAATGGTTTGCAAACTGACCATGAAGATCCAGCAAATGCTGCACTCAGTGAAGGACAGGAGAAACCCTTTCACAGCTGCAGGAGTTTATTGTATACTGTGCAGCTGTGGGCAAGTCTACATAGAGACCACCAAATTCAGTGTTAAAACATGAATCGAGGAACATGAGAGACACTGCAGACTGGGTCACCCAGAAAAATCAGCAGTAGCAGAACACATTATAAACCATCCTGAGCATAAAATGCTGTTTGAAAATACTGACATTCTGGACCTTGCCAACAACTGTGAGGTCAGAATGCACAGGGAAATCCATAAACACCTGGACAACTTCAACAAGAAAGAAGAAACCCTTAAAGTAAACAAAGTCTGGCTACCAGTTCTGAAAAACACCAAAACTAAGACCCTCCCTGCAAATAAAAACCACCCAGGATGAGGGGGTTTTCCCAGCAGACAATAGATCATTAATTAAATAGACACTCTATAGGCTTTGCCATTCAACAACAGAATAATGCACAGATTAACATGCAAATCAGAGATCTTGGCTTCCACATTAGCACCCTTGCTCTGAATCTAAAAGGGAAAAAAATGCAGTTGTGTAAACATACAGTTTCTCGTCTTTAATAATGTCTCAATCCTAAGGTCACAATTTTCCTGGCACGGAAATTCAGCCATTGTATAGTGGGGCAGACTACTGTGCAGACATACATCTATGGGGATCAGCCCTGGTGGCGCAGTGGTTAAATGCCTGTACTGCAGCCACTGACTCAAAACCATAAGGTGGCGAGTTCAAGACCAGCAAAAGGCTGAAGCTCGACTCAGGCTTGCATCCTTCCGAGGTCGCTAAAATGAGTACCCAGATTGTTGGGGGGCAAATAGCTTACAATTGTAAACCACTTAGACACTCCTTAAGGGTATGAAGCGGTATATAAATGAAGCTGTTTGTTTTGTTTTGTTTGAGTGGTGGCAAAAATGGTGACATCGCCCTTCCCAATAAGAATTCAACCTCCAATGAAATATTCCTTTAGTTTCCAAAATTCCTAGCATTTCATAGAATGAGACACTGAAAACTATTTGCACCTATGTAGAATTCTACTATTTTCTGTGTTCACATGCCCCTGGTACCTTTGTCTGGCCCCTTTCTTTGGAGGTTTAAACACCTGAAGTTTTAAGTTATTGTAGAGCAAGAAATTTGGGTACTAAAGAAAAGTTTAATATGAGGAGATAGAATTCCTATTTTTTTCTTGGGGGATGGGACAATCCTCTCATTCTGTGCCCCCTCAGTAATTACACCTCTGTGGTAGGTGTAGGAAAAATATTCTGCCTCTGAGATCCTCTTTTAGCTTGAGAAATTGTAATTTCAAGCCAATCAATTTAGTAATAATAATAATAATAATAATAATAAAAATTATTTATATCCTGCACCATCTGCACTCAGGCAATCAGGCGGCTTACAGCATTAATATTATACATACCATATCCTCCAACCCTCCCTCCCATTAAAATACAATTAAACATTTTAAAATTAAACAAGTTAAAAATGAAAAAAAAACAAAACCCAGCAACAATGGGCAGGCAAATAGCAAACAGGATTGGTCCATTTCTGTCTCTCTTGGTGGTTGGGCATCTATTCAGGAAAGGCCTGTCAGAAGAGATCTGTCTTAACCGTTTTTTAAAAGCTCTCTAAGGTGGTTATATGACGGATCTCATCGAGCAGGCCATTCCATAGTCTGCGATCAATAGCCGAAAAGGTCCTCAGGGCGGCAGTAGATAACTGGTTTTTATTGGTTGTAGCAAATTTCTCCCAGAGGACCTAAGTGTGTGGGGTGGATTGTATGGAAGGAGGCGGTCCCAGAGATATTTTGGACCCAAGCCATTTAGGGCTTTAAATGTAATAACCAACACCTTGTACTGGGACCAGAAACTAATGGGCAGCCAGTGAAGAGATCTTAAAATTGAAGTAATATGGTCTCTTCTAGATGTACCTGAGACCAGTCTGGCTGCCATATTCTGTACCAGTTGAAGTTTTTGGACCAGGCACAAGGGTAGCCCCATTTAGAGTGCATTGCAGAAATCCAGACATGAGGTTACCAGCGTGTGTACAACGGTTTCAAGATCCCTGACTTTCAGGAAAGGGCACAGCTGGCATATCAGCCGAAGCTGATAACAGTCACTCCTAACCATTGCATTCATCTGATTAGTCATCTGAAGCGATGGATCTAGGAGTACCCCCAAACTGTGAACACAGTCCTTAGAGGAGAGTGTGACTTCATCCAGGACTGGAGGTTGTATCCCAATAACTGGGTTTGGTCTGCTACCGTAAGTACCTCCATTTTGTCTGGATTCAGTTTTGATTTGTTTTCCCTCATCCAGCCCATTACTGCTTTAAGACAGTCATTGAGAGAGGAGACGCCATCTGAAGTCAAAGCTGAAGACCGAGACATGGAGAAATATATCTGGGTGTCATCAGCATAGTGAAACACCCTGCCCCATGTCTCCAGATGATGTCTCCCAGTGGCTTCATATATATGTTGAAAAGCATTGGGGACAGGATGGCGCCTTGAGGGACGCTAGTCTTAAGCTCTATCCTAGCAGAGCATCTGTCCCCGAGCACCACCTTCTGGAATCTTCCCGAGAGGAAGGAACAGAACCACTGCAAATGCAGTGCCTCCAACCCCTAGCCCTCTCAGGTGATTCAAGAGGATGTCATAGTCTATTGTGTCAAAAGCCGCCAATAGGTCCAGTAATACCAACAGGGTCATACTACTCCTGTCAATGCCTAGACAAAGGTCATCAGCCAGAGCAACAACACATGGCAGTCTCAACTCCAAATCCCATCCTAAAGCCAGTTTGAAATGGATCTAGATAATTGGTTTCATCCAAGACAGCTTGGAGTTGAATTAGGACTTGAAAAACTGAAGTTACAAAAAATGTTAAACATCAGTGGCTGGTAACTTATTTAAAAATTAATTGTTACCCCTCAAAAACCCCTTATTAATCCAGAAAAGAGAGGCCTTTTATATTAGATGTATTTGGTTGCCATGATTTCTTTTTGGATGCTAAACAGGGGCTGAGATGCTTAATTGGAAAACATATGGGATCATTACATAGCTATGTCTCTGTTGCAACATCTCCCAGTGCTACCCTGTTAAACTGATCTTGAAAGAATTATAGCATTACCAACATCACCATTTCTGTGTCAGGGAATACAGGAACCAATGTGGAGATCTCCAGCCATTTTCCTTTAGCTGGACATTCTGTGACAGACATCAGCAGAGACCACAGTGGTCCTTCAGATGTCTCACAGATGGCATCCCTGTAGCCTGTTCAGTTAAAGGAAAATAGATGGGTGAAGCCCATTTTTGAACAACATGCAAATGGAGGTGTTTGAGGAGCCATGAATGGCTTTCAAGGTGGATATTGGGAGATATTTTGGTCACTGCATATTCAGAACAGAATTACAACCTCCACAATAATCAAAAAAGTTAGTTGCAATGGCCTAAATATGACTGGTTCACTGACTGGATGCCAGCCTGTATTTTTAAATGTGCAGTGCTCAGATGCTGGGACCTTGCACTATCCCCAAGGCCAACATAGAAAAGAAAGGCAAGAGTGCAAATATGGTCCACAATATTGGGAAGAATGAGCGATTGTAATAGCTCTCTCTCAATCAGAGCCACTGGCTCACTAGGCAAAATTTGAATAGCTCACCAGCCCATCCTGCCCCCATGCAAGGTCTAGCAGAGTTCCTGGCTGCAATGTCCAAGGTCTTTCCACTGTGAGAATGAGATGGCGAGAAGGATATAAAAGGGTGGGATGGGGATTAGAGAAGGAAAACTGCTTATTCATTGGGAGTTAATGAGAAATAATCCTGTCATGAATTTGAAACTGTGTATGGTTTAATTCATCCAATGTAAATGGTTGCTGGTCAGTTCTGACAATGAAAATCACTGGTTTGGACCTAGAATTTTTTAATAAAGATTTATTTTTACTACTGAGCCTGAGTTTCTGAACTTTGCTCTCCTGATGGACCTGACACTATCAGTGAGTATGGGCATGCAGAGATTGCTAACCCCAACACACAATACCTCCCATACAAGTTAATACCTTGAAATCAACCCTCATTCCAATAAAAAACACTTTAAACTCTCTCTATGATGCCTCATATCATAGGATTTGAGGCCTGCAGGGAGGAAATGAGATGTGGGATGGCCGTGATTATCAGCAACTGCAATAACCTATTAGTTACATAAAGCACACCTGCACCAAGCTAGACAAACTGACCACAATCAAAGAATGCTGTCACCTTTTATCACTGCACAGATGTTTCAACTTAGCTTTTCAATGAGGCAGCTAATAGGTCAAAGTTATTGCAAGTGATGTAAGGATAGATTGTAGAGGGTCACTTGCTCCAAGACTCTAGAGCTATCACAGGTTAGTACCTTCCAAAAGCAATAAATTCAGTGTTTTTTATTAGAGGACAAGCCCTTTCCTCATGCTGTTCTCCTCCCCCTCCCCCCCAAGCTATAGCTATCAAATATAACAGATGGGAAAGGAATAAAAAGTGAAGCAAAATGAAAAATAGGCCTTTCCTCTAATTTAAAAGATTACTTTTCTCTTTAAACCACCCACACCTCCCTTCTGAGATCTTGGCCTCTGATCCTGCTTGGCTTTGTGGTGTGTGTGTATTGCTTTCTTAGTCCTAAGGGAGATAAAAGTATCAGAGTGGATAAGAATCGTTGGTTTCATACATTATTGTGATGGTGGATTATGAATGAGTGAGAATATTATTTAGTTTGGGATTCTTTTGAGCAACAGAAGTACAAAATTTCTTCATATTCTGGATGGGAAGAATTTGATTTTTTTTTAAGTCAATATAGGGGAGAAAATGAAAAGATCATTAAGGTTAAAGATTTGGGTACTTAACTCTTATTATGTCTCCAATGCTTTTTGTATTTACATGAAGCCTCTGGGTGAGATCATCTGGAGACATGGGGGGGGGGGTGTTATCAGTATGCTGATAACATCCAGATCTATTTTTCTATGTCTTGGACTGCTTCAGTGACTAAGGAAGGCATCTCTCCTCTGGATTAGTGTCTTAAGTTGATAATGGACTGGATGAGGGAAAACAAACTCAAATTCAATCCAAGTAAGATGGAGGTACTTGCCATAGGAAATCTGAATCCAGGTTTGGGGATATATCAACCGGTCCTGGATGGGGTCACACTTCCCCTAAAGGATTGTTTGCAGCTTGGGGGTGCTCCTGGACTCATCAATTCAACTGTCATCTCAGATTGATGTGATGGCCAGGAGTTCCTGTTATCAGCTTCGCCTGATATTCCAGCTGTGGCCCTACTTGGAGCCGGGTGACCTAGAAATAGTGGTACACATCCTGGAAACCTCTTGTCTTGATTTCTGCAACACACTTTATATGGGGCTAGCCTTGTGCCAAATTTGGAAGCTTCAATTAGTTCAAAATATGGCAGCCAGGTTGGTCACTGGGAAATCCAGATCAGACCATATAACACCTATACTAAAAGATATTCACTGGCTGCCAATTAGCTTTTGTGTGTGATACAAGGTGTTTGGTCATTACCTATAAAGCCCTACATGGCTTGGGTCCAGTGTACCTGTGGGAGCATCTCTTCTCATATAATCCAGCCTGCACTCTAAGGTCCTCCAGGAAGAATCTTTTGCAGCCAAAGAAAACCAGGCGATCTGTGACTTCCCAGAGGGCCTTTTCATCA
Organism: Urosaurus nigricauda; assembly: GCA_034509955.1. Classification (NCBI taxonomy): domain Eukaryota; kingdom Metazoa; phylum Chordata; class Lepidosauria; order Squamata; family Phrynosomatidae; genus Urosaurus; species Urosaurus nigricauda. The sequence goes on along the minus strand of JAOEGL010000004.1, from coordinate 222,114,260 downwards.
GCTGCTCCTAAACTGTGGAATGGCCTGCTGGATGAGATCCTTCAGACTGATACTCTTGCAGCCTTCAAAAAGGCAGTTAAGATGGATCTTTTCCAGCAAGACTTCCCCCGATTGATTCCAACTACAAATTAATTTTTATTTATACCCCGCTCTTCAGCCAAGGCTATCAAAGCGGCTTACAATTTGTTAATTAAGACATTTCCCTGCCTTCAGTCTTACAATCTAAAATAGACACGAAACAAAAGGAAAAGGGAAAGGTGGTGGGGAAGGGGGAAAGTCCAGAAGATCTTCTCTCCCTCAGAGTCCACCGCGGTGGCAGTTGGCATGGAGGGAGGGTGCCTCACCAGCTGCTGGTACTAATTAAATTAAATTAAACTGCCCCTCTGTTTATAGCCACCACTACTACCTGCCTGTTTTATAATTTTGATTTAGATTGGAATTTTAACTGAAGTGTTTTTAGACTAAATAATTTGTTGGTTTTGTTGGGAATGGGGTCTGCGATTTTATGACTTTGTATCTGTAATTCTTTATTTGTTTTATTGTTTGGAACTCTTGAATCCAACCCCTTGATCAATGCAGCAAATCCAGTTATGGCATCCTCAGCAGGTAGCCCCAGAGGATAGGACCAGATCTAATGGTTTAAAGTTACAGGAGGGTAGATTTTGACTGGACATTAGAAGGACCCTTTTAACATAAGAGTGGTTCAGCAACCAATTAACTAAAGAAGCAGTGGCTTTTCTTTTTCTAGGCATCTTCAAAAAGAGGATGGACAGCTACTTGATTGAGATGGTCTAGCTGGATTTTATTCAGAGTGTGTGTGTGGACTTGATGGCCTATGGAAACTCTGTGATTCTATGATTCTGTTTTGTGATTCTGTAATTCAAACAAGGATGCTAAAATGCCTTGAATTAATACTCATGGCATCCCTACTGAGCAGGTCCTGTCATATTTATTTTAAACTGAGAATGAAGAGGTCCTGTCTTAAGCAGTGTAAAGTTCTGGGAAAAAACATTTCAGTGCTGGGCAAAGGCAACAGAAGACAAAAGGCAAAGGCAACAGAAGAGGGAAGGGTGAAGCAAAAGAGAGAAAAAAAGTGAACTGCATCTCCCCCCTTCCCCAACTTAAGGACATTTTCCCTTTCTTGGCACTGGATCACTGAAAATCATTTGAACAATGTTGACTTTTGATTATTATGCAAAACTTTATTTCTTCACCAGCCTTTTAAAAAGTGACCTTTTAAGTATATGCTCTTGTGATTAAAGCTTTTTAGTCGCTGTCACTCATAATCCCCACTGATGGTTTCTCCAAAAGGTGTGAGGGAATCAAACCCATGGCAGCCACTGCTGTTTTACTTTGAATCTAATGTCAGATGTTTTATGTGACTCATTTTCTTCCACACAATTAGACTTTAAGGACATCAGGACTTGGTTTCTGATATTTTTTTAAATTTAAAAATCCAAGGTCTGAGTAAGAACAGCATAATGTATTCTGCCCAAACTGTGAGAACAGAGCAATACAGAATAATTTACTTCCCTAATGCCAAATTAAAATTCATAACACAATTCTTTAATTACCATCTGAATCTAATTCTCAGAGAAGTGTGTCCTAATTGCATTGTTGATATGCATGGATGCAAATAAGATGTTGACGGTTTCCCCTAGTAGGAAATGATTCTGTTTCTAATGTCTGTACACTGAAATAACAGTGGGGTAAATTCATCATTTGTACTGATGCTGTTGAAGCCCATAGAGTAACATCCCAGTTTAGTTCACCTTTTGTACAAAAAGAATTGTACAGAACTATCTAACAAATACATTGATGGCAGACATCCAGGGAAAAAATTCCCTGGACAAGACAGTTAAAACATGGATGCATGTAACCATATATGCACACCAGTTTCTGAAAAGTGGATGCAACAAATAGATATGCAAGTGATACCACCCAAACAAAACAGAAGTGTGTGTTTCATTTTTTTCCATGTTCAAACTCAATGAGAATCTTAAAAGCATCACAGCCAGTTAGATGATAACCTGGATAGATAAGAGCATAAAGTACTGTTCATGACCTCATGCTTGTGTGTTCACTGTAAACAGTGAAAAATCTTCCAAGTAACAGGGTGGGGTTTTCTAGATTAGCAAAAAGAAGTGTGTACATGGCTGCATGAAACTCTAGCCTTTAGATGAGAAAAAGGGAAAGTGTGCCATGAAAATGCTTTTTTTTTGCATTTTAGGGGAGAAGAAGTGCCTTTAAAAAGGTGCTGGTTTTCCCAGCTTCTTTTTTAAAAACTGCGTAACAGCGCAGCTCCATCTAAAGGCTGTGGTGCAGCTGCTAAGCATTAAGGAAAAGGCAACTTCATGTCACATTTTCCTGCCAATCTAGAAAGCCCCACTGATTAACTATTTCCTCACAAAAATTGTCTTAAAAATGGCAAGGCAAGGATGAAAAAGGCTGACAAATGGGGAGATCTTAGTAAATTACAAGAATGGCATGCACTAGATAAAAAGTCTAGTGCACCAAGCTAGGTGGCTGATGTATATGGAAGCAGTTAAAAAAAACTTGCAAAAATGAAAAACCTAGCTGATCTCTTTTTGTGTGTGGCACTGCTATCAATTGTGGTGTATTCCAACCTGCTAATCTCTCCACCTAATTCTAATTTCTCAACAATTGAGAGGTGGATCAAGACAAAGTGTTGGATGGGATTATATGTCTTTTGAAAATTCAGGTTCACCATGGTGGTATGTTTCTAGATGCATACCTGGATGCCCAGGTTTTAGCAGTGTTCGGCAATGTGTTTGCAGAGTTAAGGCTAGAGCGCAAACTGATCACACTCCTGCCTGGAGCAAAAACTGTGGCTGGCTGTTCACCAAATTGCCTTCAGATCTGCTAGCTCCTGAGCAGTTTGGGACCCTTGTTTAAAAGGAAAGAAAGAAAAAAAGCAAGATAACCCTTTCTCCCTGGCCATACTATATAATTAAGGTAAGAGGCAACCTTCCCCAAGTGTCCCAGTGACTAACATAACATGTTACTAAGGACTTTTTCACATGGGGAAAATTGGAAGATTAAACTGGTCACAATGCAAGGTCATCCAGGGCATTATGAACAACTTCGTAATTGCTTTTCAGATGATGCTATGCACAAAGTGGTCAGAATCAAGACAGAAAGTGAGATTAATCAAGCAGTAAGCATTTTTGAAAAAAATATCGTGTTTTCATGTCCATTTCATTCATGGATTTGCTCTTTCACATAATTGCAGCAGTCTGAAACCTTGTCCCCTATTCTCCTTGTTCTCAGATTTCCTGGGATTCCTTGTTGTGCCAAGGGATACACACACACATCTCTCTCCCTTGTGTGGCTGGTCTCCTCCTCTAATGGAGCCTCTGAGCAGCCTCTAAAGGAACAGCTGGTGGGAGAAGGCAGAGAGAGAGTCATTTTAGAATTCCCCCTGTACAGGAGGGAGAAATGGAGGATATGTTCTGGAAAAGGAGGGCATCTGGGAGTTTCAGCCACCACTGAAATCAGGAAGGTTTATGGACCAGCCCCATCCTCTTTCTCTCGTGTGTGTGTGTGTGGTTTTATGGGAATTTGCAAAGGGAAACCTCAGTCTGCCTTCCTCTGAAATAGCTTCTGGGGCAAAGAGGATTTTCCTCTCCATTTCCCTTCCCTCTCTGGAGCATGTGTGGAAATGACAGTTTGGAGCATGCACAAAAAAGTTATTTCCAAGCTAGCAACGGGATTTGTCCTCATCTGTCTGAAGCCAAATTTGCTTTCAACCCACTTTCTTGCCTAAGTAATGTTCTTTTAACCCCTTGTTGTGCTCTGTGTGTGATAATCATTAGTGAATATGGTTGCTTTTCTGGGATGCCAACACTTTAACCATTTTCGGGATGGAAGGTCACCGTGTGAAAAAGTCATAAGAGGTAATGTAACATGCTACTTGTAAAATAGTTATTCATTTTTTATTTTTAATAATTTAATTGTATTGTTTTTGCTCTAGGTGGGTGGGTTTGTGGGATATTGTGTTTTATTGTATTTTAATGTTCTTTTAATGTTGTCATTTGCCTCAATCTAATTGGAGAGGCAGGGTATAAAAATATTATTATTATTATTATTATTATTGAGCAATTAATAACATCAACAAGCCATTTTCATTTAAAACAATGCTAATAAAGTGTTTAAAGCAAAGTTTCCCAGTTCTGGGCCAGACTGTTGACCAGATTTAGTTACCGGCAGCATGTGATACGCTTGGTACAACTTCACTCAATGTTGGGCTGTTCTTCGGTTCCCTTCAAAGTGTTGTCTGTCATCCATATAACCTTATATATAACACAGTTTATGATTTAGAATTAGGCTGTATAAAAGACCACATTTTACCATATGATTTTGTCTGCATCCTGAGCTCTTTTGAGGAGGCTCTTCTTTCAGATCTACTACAATAGTCGTGAATTTGGTCAATGGCTTTGGAACTTACTTCTAAGACATGTACCCATTCTGTTGTCAGCATTGAAAACCCCTTTTTAAACATTCTGGGTGCACCTACACTGTAGAAATAATGCAGTTTGACACCACTTTAACTGCTATAGCTCCATCCTACAGAATCCCAGGATTTGTAGTTTTGTGAGGCACCAATACTCTTTCGAGAGAAGGCTAAAGACTTTGTAAAGCTACAAATGCCAGGATTCCATAGGATGGAGCTACAGCAAAGTAGTGGCAAACTGCATTATTTCTACATTGTAGACACACCCTCAGATTGGCATTTAAATTGGATTCTAATGGGACTTTAATGGAACATGAAGGGATTTTGAAAAAACTGGATGCTGTTCTTTATTTTTTTTTAATTGATTTTTTTGAAGTTGTACTTTTAAAGACCTAGGATTCTACTCATTGGGCTTCCTGATAATGCTGTGCACTGCAATAAGGACCACACCCATGGACAACTCATGATGAGCCTAAGGTGATCTTATCATGGTGTTTTCTGAGGATGAGAGTGTATGATTTGCTCAAGATCACCAAGTGGATTTCCATGGCTGAGCAGGGATTTGAACCCTGGTCTTCAGTGTCATAATCCAATGCTCAAACCACTACACCCCACTGGATCATTCTCTATACTGCACAACCCTTTGTGCAAAGAGACTTTTGTGCCCAGTTTGAAACTCTTTGGCTCAAAGTCTATAAACCCAGTTGTTTTCTTTTCTAACCTAGGAATGTCAAGTTTTTCAAAGGAATACCCTTCAGTTGTTTTATAGAAGAATACACTGTGATGGTTAATAGCCTGGTTATCATTCCTACCACTTTTGGCCATTAACCAATGAAGCAGGATTAAAAAGGCAAATGGGAGATCTATGGCTATGCAGAAGGAGATAGTACAGATACCCATGTATTGTAGTAAAACCAGAAGGGAGAGTTTTGTTCCAAACCTTTCTAAGGGGAGTTCTCTTTGACCTTGCTAATTGACAAATAGTAAAGTGTGAGCAAATGCAGGCACGGGCAATAAACCATGGCCTTTCAGATTCTTTCCAAAAGATGCAGCGAAAAGCAGGAGTGAGCTGGGGAGGGTTAGGAGTTTAACTTTTAAAGCAGCTGTTTAAATCTATAGTGAAGCAGATTCCACTGAGAGTGGTTGCATGATGGGATTTATGATTTACAACAGCATCATTGCAGCATGTAAAAGCTGACAAAAGATTAATGGCAAACATTGAATTAAAGAGAGTATTCTTGAGTATGAAGCAGATTCTCTCCACCCCATCTCTTTTTTTTATTTTTCTTGAATCATTTAGATGCATAGGCCATTGACAAATGAAAGAAAGATCTGGGAAAGTAAATTCATAGTAAGGCAGTTAAACGTTTTTACTAAGAGATTTGTGTACAGCTGAGATAAAGAGTGCAATCCTGTATACACTTACCTGAATACAGTGGAACTAACTTGTGAAAAGATCTACATAGGATGCACTGTTAATGACATCCTGCTTCTGCTTGATAAAGACCTCTGATTGACCCCAAAGCAATGCCTGGATATTCAGAAATCAGTGTAATGAAAGATACATTTCTATTTTTATTTTTAATATTTGGTTCTGGTTGGTCTGACTGTAAATAAGGAAGCATATGAAAGAATCAAGTCCTTATGTCTCTGAGCCTTATTGTAATATCCATCCATCTACTATCTAGGTGTCCATTCCTACTGTTGCATCTAGAAAATAAATTTGAAGTAAATAACATTTTAAAACACTCCTGCAAACTCTTACATGTATAAGAAAATAAAATATCAGCAATACAAATGAAGAAGGCAAATGTCTTCATAGCAACTTAAAAATTGTCAGCCAAATATAAAATTCCTAACAATTGGGACAATCTCCCTTGAATAATTAAATCTTCACCATCTTCCTAAAAAAATGTGGTGGTAAAGCTTGCCATGTTAATTTTTTTTATTTGATCAGAATATTAATTCTGCACCATGTTTGTGTTAGTTAAATCTTTTATTTATACCTTGGAGAAGAAATGCTGGAGCTGTCACGGGCCCCCTAAACAATAAATCAGCTTTCTTCACTGTCCTAAGCATGAGCTCATTTTATTAATGAACTGTACTTGGTCCTCTGTTTGTCCTGCAAATAAATTCAGGCAAATTCAAAAACTATTTACAAATACTTCTTGACCATGGAGATAGTCTATCTGATGGGTATTATTTATCTGATGGACATTGTCTCTCTGGCTGGTGTTGTTGTTCTGTGTCTCCAAGTCATTTCTGTCTTATGGCAATCCAGTCATTGAATTTTCTTGGCAGCATTTGTTCAGAGGGAGGTTGCCTTTCTCTTCCTCTGAGGCTGAGAGAATGTGACTTGACCAAGGTCACCCAGTGCATTTCCATGGCTGAGTGAGGATTCAAACCCTGTTCTCCAATGCTCAAGCAACTACACCATGCTAGCTCCTGCCTATCTGGTAGATGGTTCTAAATATCTGGCTTCAAAATATAAAATACATTCTTTTATTGCTGGGGGTGGGATAGTTAACAACCTTTCATTATTCAATTAAGTATCATATTATAAATAGATAAAGATGTAGCATTATCATAAATCATATTTATTTCTTTGTGAGAAACATCTAGAAGGGAAATCTTACACACACACACACACAAATACATGTATGCACATGTATTTATATACAATTAAATGCCAAAGTCAGAATCATTCATGCCTTTATGAATATTTCTAGTTGTATGTATTTTTGTGAAAGCTAGACAGTGAAGAAAGCTGACAGGAGGAAGATCAATTCATTTGAAACATGGTGTTGGCAGAGAGGACTGCTGATACAATGGACTGTCAAAAAGACAAATGGGCACTAGAGAAAATCAAGACTGAACTCTCCTGTGACTAACAACAATCAGTAAACTAGAGTATTCATACTTTGGATGTATCATGAGATATTATTATCATTATCATTATTATTATTATTTTCATTTATTTTCTTATATCCTGCCTTTCTCCCAATACAGGGACATGACTCATTGACAAAGACAATAATGCTTGGTAAAGTGGAAGACAGTCGGAGAAGAGGAACACAACATTAAACTTGGATAGTCTCAGTCAAGGAAGCCACAGTCTTGACTTTGCAAGAGCTGAATAAAGCTGCTGATGACTGGGACTCTTTGAGGTCTCTCATTTAGAAGGTCACCGAAAGTTTAACCTGACTTCACAGCAAATAACCACTACCACCACTAAATGGAACAACCAGAATTAGTCTACCTTTGGACAGTTGTGTTGCTGTGGTAGTGCCCCATATGGCTGACACTGTGATATGTGCATATACACTGGAACTGTGTGGACATGGGAAGAAATGCTTGTATATTTTCAGTGGATAGGCAATCAATGGGAAAGACCAACAGCTCTGTCCATGTGCCTGCAGTATCACACTTCTCCATGCCACAACTCTGTGAGTCTTGAGATTGCTTCCTGAGGGTTCACCTTTCATGACTCTCCCTCTGTGTCTAGGGCTGCATCTTCACTGCAGAAATAATCCACTTTGACATGACTTTAACTGCCATGGCTCAATGCTATGGAATCTTATGATTTGTAGTTTGTTGTGGCACCAGAGCTTGCTGACAGAGAAGGTTAAATATCTTACAAATTTACAGTTCCCAGAATTCCATAGCACTGAGCCATTGCAGTTAAAGTGATGCTAAACTGGATTATTTCTGCAGTGTGGATGCAGCCTATGTAAAGTTGGCCTGATGGTCTACTGGCTGCAGTCAATGTCTTTGGCAAAAGTACACCTCCACATAGCTTTATGTATATAAGGCTCCACCACTACTTAACTGTAAGCTTTGGCTAATTAGAGTTTTTCATCAGTTGATGGAATCCAACATGCATCCCTCTATTTTTACAAAGGGTCTGTTTTTTATAGGAGTTTATCATACAACGGAATTTGGGGGTGTAATCCAACAGCAATCCAAACGCAATTATGGGGTTTCATGTTATTGCGAATGAGTGTATCTCACACAATTTCAGGCAATGGGAAGTCATTCTGAATGCAATCATGGGGTTTCACGTAACTGTGTATTAGAGTATCTCATACAATTTTGGGCAATGGGGGGTCATTTTTGGGAAATGGGAAGTCATTCTGAATGCATTCTGAATGCAATCAGATTTCATGTAAATTCACTAAACTAGCGAATTCACATAATTGCGAATTGGCTCCATTCACAATTGAGAGAAATTCCTCCCATGTGATAAACTCCATAATGCTGAATGTGTGTCCCTAGAGAAGTCATTTTGGCCTTGCTATGTGGTTAAAACCATTATTAACAGAGAAGACAGTATGAGCAAAATGGTTGGATCTAAAACCAAGTATAATTATAGAAAAAATTATAATTACAAGCAACTCTTTGAAGAAGAAAAGATAACATCAGTGGGAAATTGAGCTCATGTTCTTTTGCTCTTCAAAAAACAGCTATAACTTTTAATAGCATCCATCACTTTTGTTACTTGAAGTTTGTTCATCTGGGAGCCTCACATTATATTAGATTACCAAAAGAAACTAGAATAAAATTTATGATAAAGTATAGCACCAGAAAATTGGGTAGTTTTAATTATCAAGTGGATAAAATAAATATAATGCAAACAAAATAAAACAAAACAAAAGGAAAAAAAGAAAAGAAAAAGGGGGTAGGAAGAAATAAAAAAGAGAAAAAAAATAGAAACTGCATCATTTTGATCAAGAATGGAACTGAAATCTCCAAATTCTGCAAAGTCTATTTTAAACTGATGTAATATATTGCAGAAATCAGATAGAAATTGTCAGTGAGACTTGCCTTAATTTCTCCCCCTGTGCCTTCATTCTGGCACAAAGTAGACAACCTGCTGTTTTGTCTCCATTTACTGATGAAGCTGGAATAGCTCTGCAGAGTCTCCATGTTCATTTCCCTACACACAAATAATGGCACTGATGCCTCTTGTCCATGTGACAAGCTTATGAAGGATGAGCCCAGTGCCACTTCTCTTTGTCTCCAAACTGGTAAATTATTCATCAGTGGTGCAGCATGGGGAAAACACAGAAAGAGAAAGCAGGGAAAAGGCTGGTGTGTTGCAAGCAACAAGAGGGAAACATAAAAATCCAAAACAAACTTCTGACAGGTCCATAAGGGAAGAGGGCAAAGTCCCTTGGTGAGCCGGTTGCCCACTTCAGGCATTATGTATGCCATTTTCAGAACTTACCATCAAAGGATCCTTTCAAGCTTGAGCTGTTGTTCATTGATTATCTCTCCTGTCTCCAGTTGGGAATGATTCATAACAAGACAGCACTGTCAAAGTAGGCGTGTCAGTCTTTGTGCCCTAGCTGAATTCCAGCATGAATAGGGACATTTGGTTGATGTGCCTTGTCTCATCAGTGCACTCCAGTAGGATCATGATGTTGTCATTTTTTAAACCTCATTAGCTTCCAACCCATCAATATGTTGAAAGAGTTGTATACGGCTTGTCAGGCTTTTGACAGGGGTATTGGGGACAAATGGGTTTGGGATACCTAACCAAAAGGAATTCAACTTTTTGCCTTTCTGGGGTTAGCATGGATATGGTATTTAGGCAACTATGTAACTTTGGCCACTTGCAGTGCACCCCCTGATAGGGATGTATACACACCCTGCTTATCATCCTTAAAAGCCGTGGGTCTGTGACTTTTAACAAGGGAAGATGTCAGTTTTGGCATAATGGAGTCTACACTTTGAAAACCTCCAATCTGAATACAGTACAACCCCTATATGAGCCAGGTTGGTGGTGGTGGTTCAAGACAGGGCTGGATTCTCAGCTCATTTTCAGGAAATACACTGGGTGACCTCAGGCAAGTCATTTGCTCTCAGTTTCAGGGGAAGACAATGTGAAACCTCCTCTGAATAAATCTTGTCAAGAATACAGCATGATAGGTTTGCCTTAGGGTCACCAGATATTGGGAATTACTTGAAGGTGCACAACAACAACAACAACACCTGTATCTGTGGGGCTTCTGTTCCAAGATCCCCCACGGATACCTGAAAATGCATTTCTACATCTTCCAGTGTGATTTTGTGGGTTTTTGTGTGTGTGTCATATCTTGACCATAGAGTCACACCAGACCTAAAATTTCCTCAAGACAACATGTTTTGTCAGCTGTGAAGTAAAACTACAAATACTGAATTTGTGAATATGTTGGTTGTACTGTACTGACAAAAAGATCCTTCTTATATTTATTGTACATCTGACCCTGCAACATTTTCTGAAGCTGGAAAAGTGAAATTTACCAAATGACCAGTTCAAACCCCTTCCAGAGACTTATCTTCAGGCAGTTACTCCCCAGATAATGCCATACTGTCAAAGATAGACATGAGATTGTGACTACCAGCCTCAGTGGGGCAATAAATTCCTTCCTGGACCTCAAGAAGCTGTCCAAGGTGCTGAAATTAGAGGGATAGCATGTTAGATAGTTGCTTCAATAACCAAGCTAAATTTTTAAAATTGGAAATTACATGAGTCATTTCCATTGGGGACAAACCCTCCAATGTAATTCAGAAGCTGGGCCACTCCTGTTCATTTCAGTGAAGATTATTTAGGAGCAGCTAATGTTCATTCTGAGTGCAGCTAATTGTTTGCTTTTTGGTGTTAGAATGGCTGCAAATGCATCTTTTCAGATAAAAGCTTTTTAGTACCTTGGAAGGGCATCAATCCAGAGGCAACTCTGACTTGTACAAATGTTTTTTTTTAAAAAAAAAAAATACCTCAAATGTTTTGCCATTTAAATCTTTCTATTTTGCTATATTGCCTAATGATAAATATTTCACCATACACTTATGCTGCAATCCTATACCCACTTCCTTCAAAGTTAGTTAATGAAATTAATGAAGCTTACCTCTGAGCAGAAAAATATAGACTTTCAGCATTGATATCACTTTATTTTCTTTTATTTCCTCATTTTTCAGATATTGTATGCTATGTTGTATGTTAACGTTTTTATTTAAAAAATCTCGCTGGCAATTGGATCATAAGTGGATTGCAAATGTAAACTTGAAATCTGGCTACAAATCTGGGGATTTATTTATGGGATATTGATGAAACACACTGTTTTCAAGGGTGTGGAAATGCAAGGTGCAGTTGGTACATTTCTCAGATAGAGGGCCATATCAACATTGGCAATACCTGCATTACTGCCCACCTCATTTCTTTCCAATTACATCAATGAGAAGCCCATTAACCTAATAGATAAATGCCACCAAACAAAATCTTGGTGACACTAGTGTGCTTGTGTTATGACAATGTATTGCAGCCATAGGCTGTTCTAATAGTAGCAATCCACACTGAGTATATTCAGACAAGCCATTGTATTCACTGTTACTATGTATGGATGTGAGAGGTGGACAATTAAGAAAGCAGATAATAAGAAAATCAATTCATTTGAGATCTCGTGCTGGAGAAGAGTGCTGAGGATACTGTGGACAGCCAAAAAGACAAATAGTAAATGGGTCCTTGAACAAATCAAGCTGGAAATCTCCCTGGAAACCAAGATGATTATGTTGAGGTTATCGTACTTTGCTGACATCATGAGAAGGCATGACATTCCTGCAAACAAGCTTGTAAAATGTGGGCTAGACAAGGCAACTGTTACATGGATTTGCAATTGGTTGACTGGCCAAACCAAAAGGTGCTCAACAATGGCTCCTTTTCAACTTGGAAAGAAGTGACCAGTGGGGTCCCAAAGGGTTCTGTCCTGGGCCCAGTGCTATTCAACATCTTTATTAATGATTTGGATCACAGAACTGGGGGCACACTTCTCAAATTTGCAGATAACACCAAATTAGAAGGAATAGCTAATACTCCAGAAGACGGGATCAAAATTCAAAATTACTTGAATAGACTAGAAAGCCAGGCCAATGCTAAAAAAAATGAAATTCAATGCAGAAAAATTTAAGCTACTGCACTTAGGGCAGAAAAATGAAATGCACAGATATAGGATGGGGGACATCTGGCTGAATGAAAGTATGTGTGAAAGGGATCTAGGAGTCCAAGTAGACCATAAGTTGAACATGAGTCAACAGTGTGATGTGGCAGCTAAAAAGGCCCATGCTATTTTAGGCTGCATCAATAGAAGTATAGCGTGTAGATCAACGGAAGTAATAGTGCCACTCTATTCTGGTTTGGTCAGGCCCCACCTGGAATATTGTGTCCAGTTCTGGGCACCACAATTCAAAAAAGATGTGGAGAAACTGGAGCATGTCCAAAGGAGGGCAACTAAGATGGTGAAGGGTCTGGAAACTGTGCTCTATGAGGAACAACTTAGGGAGCTGGGGATGTTTAGCCTGGAGAAGAGAAGGTAAAGAGGTGATATGATAGCCCTGTTTAAATATTTGAAGGGATGTCATATTGAGGAGGGAGCAAGATTGTTTTCTGCTGCTCCAGAGACTAGAACATGGAAAAATAGATGCAAACTGCAGGAAAAGAGATTCCACATTAGGAGGAACTTCCTGACAGTAAGGGCTGTTCGACAGTGAAACACACTACCTCGGTGGATGGTGGAGTCTCCTTCCTTAGAGGTCTTTAAGCAGAGGCTGGATGGTCATTTGTCAGGGATGCTTTGATTTGGAGTTTCTGCATGGAACTGGGCCACCCTTTGTCTCAAACCCCCCAGCACCTCCCCCAGCATAACAAGCTTCAGAATTCAAATTTCAGAAATGGAAAAACTGAAATAATGGTGAATCTGAATATGAAACACCAGATAATAAAGTTTCAATTTGTTTTCAAAATGCAACAAGAAAGTATTTAAAATATGAAATCTGCAGAGTTGTCAGAGTCTGAAATCTTAGTCTAGTTATTTTGCACATAGAAAGTATAAAAGACTAACATGAGAGTCATTTTTTCAAGGGATGAATTTATTGGCACTATGAATGATGCCTTACTCCCACTCTCTCTGCTTAGCAGCTATTGTCCTAAATCTCAGTGCAAGTGTCTCACTTGCCACTAGGAGCAATCCTAATTCAGCAGTACAAACATGGCTGAACACACAGGAATTGCAAGGTAGGCTTTTAAGAGTTAAGGACTCAAAACTTTTACCTGGAATGAATGGCTGAATTTGTCAGTTTTGCTGCTCCCTCTATTCAGCCTTAAAATCTCAAGTACTTTCCACTATGGTTCCATTTTGAGAAGTTGTTCTAAAAGCAAGCAAGCAAGCAAGCAAACATCATGCAGAATGATCTCAAAGTGCTTTCAGCCAAATACATTTTCAATCCCCTGTCCAGACTTCCCCATTCAACATAGAATGGCTTGAGGTGGTGTTAGTGCATGTGATGATACTGATGGCATTGACAACTTGTTTGCATACTTCTTGAAAAAACAGATGAAGGGGGCTATTTGAGACCTAGGATGGCCATGTCAAACTCCCTCTGAAGAAACATGCCAAGAAAACCCCATGATAGGTTCACTTTAGGGTTTCCATAAGTCAGAAATGACTTGAAGGTATACAACAACAAACTTAAGCGTTAAAAAAAAAAAAGAAAGAAAAAAGAAAAAGAAAGAAAAAGAAAGAAAGAAAGAAAGAAAGAAAAGAAAAAAGAAATAAGATAGGGCAGTGGTAGTGTTCTGGCTACCTTACTCCCACATGTTTTTAAATACTGACACAGACTTCCATATGTCCCCTCCACAGGTTTTTCAATGCCCAAACAAGCCTTAAATCTGGACTCGTATCTTTGTGCAGTCTAGCTGGAACTTCTTGCAATAGCCGCATTGGGTTAAGCATATCCATGCTTGTGTATGTGTGCACACATACATCTGTATCTATATGTGTGTGCAGTATCTTATTTTTACTCTTTGAGGGCTTCTCTTTGAAGTCCCATTCAACGAGGAGAAAATAGATTGGCTGGAAGAGACAAGAATCTGACTTGGCTAGAAGAGATAGTAATCTAATTCTAGTTTTGTCCTTCAATGACAAGTGATTAGACTAGATGGCCCTTGAGACTCTATGATTCTATTTATTAACTTTTTTTTTTTTTTTTTAAAAAAAACATTCTCACAATTACGTCTACTTCTTCCACCAAAGAGATCAGAATAGCACAGACAATGGGACTTTCCCATCCTGCCAGCTTATAGGGCTAAACCAGCTTTAGCTTCAGTGGCAGAATTGTGCCACAGGCCCCCAGACCATTTTCAGAGCTTGCACGATATTCATTCTGCTCTCCCCCAATTTCCCCTTAACCATGCTTGAGTACTTGCAGCCTGTGGCAAGGAGAGGTCCCTGGCCTTCCTGACCTCACTTTCTGTGCTGTCACCAAGGTAGCAATTAGGTAAGAAGGAAACGACGGTTACCTAGCAACTACCCCATAGTTCTGGTACCACTTCAGTCCCCCTCCAGTTTCTACCTTTTGGATGGGGAGAGGGAAAAGGAGGGGAGAAATAGTGAAAGTAAAAGGCAGTGGGAGAGACAAAATACAGAGAGAATGGTCAGAGAGGCAGGCTGATGAGGATAGATTTTTCTAGCCATCCAAGAAATAGTTGATCATTCAGAAGCAAGGCTTACTTTCAAATTGATGGCCTCTGATAGCCTCTGTTTCAGCTCAGCCAAGATTTTGAAACATATGCTTTCTGTTCTGTAGGAGAGTATCTGCTGATACTCAGAAATCTGCTGATTTCAGAATCTGCTTTGAGGCAACATGTTTTAGTTCTGCCCTAGAAGCAGCCCTCCTCAGTTATTACTGTAATGTAAAGCTTTTGCTGCCTTGGTGGAACATGTGTACCAATATTTCCCTCTGCTAGAGGTTGGAAGGTTTGTAATAACAACAGGTGTTTTGGGGTTGGATTTATATTTTATTTTATTTGACAGCGACACTAAACAGCCCAGTGCTCAGAGGATATGGACCTCAGATGTATGCCACCAAGGCATGTGTCTCCAAGTTTTGTTTTGAAAATGAAATCATTGTGGAAAACTGGTACAGCAGGGATATATATATATTTATTTTTTTAAAAAATGGCTTTTCATCTTGAATCTATAAATGGTTCTCTTGAAAATTACCAGGTCAAGCTTGGCTTTTGCAGATGGAGAGGAAAACTTTGAAAAGTTGGGACATGAAATGGTGTTGGTTATTGGTAGTCTTTGGATTGTGTTATTTTTGCTTCTTTGAGGCTAGAGCAAAGAAATACCTCAACTGATGGCAAATTTTATGATATCCAAGGTAGTTGAGCCCAGATGTGCTACAGGCACTAAATGCACCCAATCCAGCTAGGGTGCTCATTGATACTAGCATGCCAAGACATAAATGGTGCTCTAGAGCAAAAAAGAAAAGAAAAGAAAAAAGAAGAGGGAGGAAAAAGAAGAGAGAGAGAGAGAGCACTCTCTGTAGCTTTCAGAGGATGCTCCAGTTTCCCGTGAGATACTGGACTATTCCTTGTGTTCAAGCATGCTTCAATATAGTGTGTCAACTAGTGAAATCATGAGAAAACTTGAGATGTATTCCCATTAGGGGCTAATTGATTTTTAAATACTCCATTATGCCAAAACTGGCATCTAATTATTTTCTTTCAATACCATGACATCCTAGTGGTAGTCTGAAGAAGCAATGATTGTTCCAAATGTAACGCTGCAGTAGGCAACACAGGTTCAGCTTGAAAAGGGAGGAGATGGTGGTATTTCTCACCCCCCTTTCCCTTTTGTATGTGATCTGATTGGCATGTTTGATGGATTGTGTGGCACAGCAGAGAGGGATGTGAGATGAAGCAATGGGGAGGCTTGTAGATGTTGTCAGACTCCAGCTGGGGTAAGACTTCAGTGCAGAGATCAAATGCATTACCTTTGTCAAACAAATCAGCTCGGCCTTTGGGTCAGCCATATTTATAGTAAAGAACTAATTAGGCAAACACCCTGCCCACTTGACAGGCATCTTGGAAAAAAGGAGTCACACACAGCTTTCTTTAGTCTCTAGCCATGACTGCAAATATTCCTGGATGTCTGAAAGAAGAGTCAGTTTTGGAGTACTGCCAGGGGCTATTCAGCTGGTGTCTACCGCTATCACAAGAGAATTCCAATTCCTGTTTCTCTAATGCTTGGCTTCAAATGTGTTTGTTTAGACCTGGCTAAAGGAATACAAACTGAACTGAAGACAGTTGAAAACTGATGACTACCCAGTGGAAGTTACATAACAAAGCATTACCAAGTTCCTATTGGTTTTAAGGGTCTACTTAGTTGGGGGTAAACTGAATTTAGCCCTGGGAGTTATAGTCAAAAATTAAACTTCCCCTCCAAACTATTATTTCCAATATCTGCTCTTCATGTCCTTTGCATGTATTAGCCTTTATGCACAGAGTGTTTTAACTAGCTTTAACATGAACCATGTGTAGACACTGCCCTAGTCTACTATGTATAATTAAGATCAGTTTTTAAAAAAATAGTTCTTGCTAAGTTTCTCACCAATCTCTAAGAATACAGAGAGGACACTGCATGGTTCACCTATGGTACTGAGACTTAAACAATCGAGGTTTACATCTGCATTGAGCCATGTAGCTGACTAAGCAACCCTAAGCCAATAACACTCTTTCAGTCAGACCTACCTTGCCAGGTTGTTGTGTATGTAAAGCAGGGGTGGGCAAAGTGCACTCCCAGAGCCATTTTTTTTGTTCCCAATTTTTTTTTCAAATTTGTCAAATCTTTTTGGCTCAAAATGATGCCCAAAAATGAACTCTTGGGACATCGTGGGCATTTCCACTATGTTTGGTGGCCCAATGCTCCTCCAAGGGGTAAAAACATTTTTTGAGAAAAAACAATCAAATATGTTTGCTCTCAAATGTCCCCTAGGAAGTGTGGGGGACATTTCTACCATGTGTTAAGGCCCCATGGGAAAATTTACACCCAGAAAATGGAAGTAAGTTTTTTTAAAGGCCTAAATGGCCCAGGAATGCTGGAAAACATGGAGTGATGCCTCACAAAACTACAAATCCCAGGATTCTGTAAGGTGGTGCTATGACAGTTAAAGTTATATCAAAATGCATTATTTCTGCAGTGAATATGCATCCTAGATGTGATATGTGATCAGTGGGAAAAGGGGGAAGAAGAACATAAGGAAGGGGGTGGTGAGGGAAACCCAGAATATTTTAAGAAAGAGTTTGGATATAAAATTGGGAATGTGCAAGTAAAAACAAAACAAAACATTGGAAACCCTTGATAATTCCAAAACCCTTTTCCCCATCTGGATTAGTCCACCAATACAGTACTATGTTTATAGACTGTCAGATCCCTAGGTTCCCAAAAGAAACAGTTCTGTAGCAATTTTACATAAAAGCATTGCAGTTTTACTTTCTACCACATTCTAATTTTTAAAGCCAAAGTTCTTTCCACCCCAAATGCAAATAAATGTACAAATTTTGATAATTTCTTCAAATAATCAACATAAACAAAAATACTTTCTGGCCAAATTTAGAAGGTATGGCTTATGGAGACCAGAAAGAACCATGTTGTAACTGTTTGCTATTTATGTCTTAAAAACAAAGAGCCTTTCAAAAGAAAAAGAGAGAAAGATGGCAACACACTTCACCACCAGAATCACAGCTGAATATACAAGGATTCAAACTTAGATTTTAAAGAACTCAGTGAGCAATCAATCAGTTATTTTATTTATCCCACCTTTCCCCCTCAAACTGGAAGTCAAGTTGGGTTACAGAATATAAAGAAATACAAGTAAAACCACATTCCTGAAACATACCAAAAAATTAAGATTAAAGCAATATTAAACTGTCTACACAATTAAAACCATACAAAACATTAATTTTAAAGCACAGATTAAAAACAGTACAGTACTAAAACTGAAAACAACAACAACAACATTATGAAACAGTATCAGATGCCTGCTGGAATAGAAAAATGTGGTGGAAAGGCAGCTAGAAAGGAGCCAGCCTAGCCTCCCATGGAAGAGCATTCCATAGTGTAAGAGCAGTCATGGAGTAGACTCTCTCCTGTGTTCCCACCAAACATGGCTATAAAGGTGCTGAGACTGAGACAAGCACCTCTCATGAAGATTTTAGATTCTGGGCAGGCTCATATAGAAAGATACGGTCTTTCAGACAGCCTAGACGTGAATCATATAGAGCTTTAAGTGAGACCCAGTCAGTTATAGTGGTTGGAATACAATTCTGTAGAGCAGGGTTTGATTCCCCACTGGGTGGAAACATGGAAACCCACTGGTTGACCTTGGGTGAGTCACACACTCTCAGCCCCAGAAAACTCTGACAGGTCCCCTTTAGGGTTGCCAGAAGTTAGAAATGAATTGAAAGCAAACAACAACAACGCCTTGTATTACCCAAAAAGATAAGGAGACTTGGGGTCAACACTAACTGTGACACTGTTTGCTTAATTTTTTGGGGGGGGGGGAGGGGAGTGTGCAGGTATAAGCTCATCAGGAAGCCTGGAAAATGTTGGTTAACTTCAGGGATCTTTCACACCTATGTATACCAGTACTAACTGCAGAGAAACTCTACTTTTGATGAATAAATGAGGTTTGTTTAGAAATGTGTAACAGTGCATGCAAACAAATCCAATGCAACTTTAAGAACCATACAGAACCAACAGAAAGAAAGTGTAAAGGGTTGGATAGTGAGAAATTAGGAATCAGAGGGGGTGAAAATTAGCAGTCCTGAAAAGAGGATTTCAGAGACAACGGAGCAGGGCTCACACAGCGTCTGCAGGAGACACAGTGGAGCTTATCCCATGGCTTACTAAATCGATTTACCTCTATCTGTCTTAAAGCTTAATCTGGGCAGTATCCTGATGTTATCAGAAGGTTTTTGCCACTGAATTTGCCCCTCAAATACAGCCCGGTTCCACCCCCACTTCCAGGAGCTCTCAGGTGGCCATTTTCTTAAGCCTGAAAACTCCCAGATCTGAAAAGAGCTGCAATGAGTGCTCCTGGAAGCAGGGACGCACCCAGGATGTATTCAGGTGGCAAATTCGGTGGCAAAAACCTAATAATATCAGGATGCCACCTAAATTAAGCTTTAAACTGGATAGAGGTAAATCGATTTAGTAAGCCATAGGATAAGCTCCAGTGAGTGAGAGAGACCCTCTGTGCACACAGGGACCATGGGCAAACTGTGAGCACAAACTGTGTTCAAGAATGCTATGTCTGGGGCTAATATTTATATCTAATTTCACAGCCTCAATGGGTATTTGATGGTCTTCCCAGGGAATTAATAATAGGATTCCAGAACAGTGGTTGGTTTTAACTTTGGAGTGACAAAACACTGATCAGATCTGAGGCAACCCCTGGATGGTTGGATGGGAAAGGATGAATAAGGGCACAGCCTGGGGTGAGAAGGAAATATGATCTTTAACTGCTTTGTGATGGGATTCACTCAGTCCCTGTTGTGAGACGATATGCTGAAAACCTGGGGGAAGTTGGAGTGATCAGCAAACCTATTTAGCCTTTATTTAGTGTACCATAGTTAAATTGAGAATATTCTTTAAGTTTTTATATTCTTTTCATGTTCATTAGCATTTAGTGCTATCTAGGTCTTCCTCATGTCTTTTTGCTCTTCCCATGTGAAACTTCCTAGTGTTCTAAAGGCCATTGCGACTTCTTTAAAACATGCCTGACTTTAGATATCAACTATGAAAATATATAACAAGAGGGCGTAGAGTATGCTAACACTTGAATTGTGCCCCCAAACAAACCAGGAAGCAGCTATTGTACGGAGTAGTATGAAACGTGTAACCAGCCCCTGTTAACAATCTGGTGGCAGTTCTTTGGACTAATTGAAGTTTCCAAACACTCTTCAAAAGCAGTCCCACAGAGTACAGATTATAATAATCCAAATGGGATATAACTAAGACATGTGTCAGTGGGGTCAAGCACAGGGCCTAGATGGGTGAAGCTGACTTCCTTCTCCCACATTCATTTTAAAAGAAAGAAAGAAACACTTAAAAAAATCTCTCAAATTTTCTTGAGCTTGAAGGAAATGTATACATTTCCTTCAATTCTGATCTGAAATACAAAAATAAAAATGGAAACAAAATGCTCACCCATCCCTGGTTTTTGTCATCAAGCTACAGTAAAGCACCAGATGGTCTTAATCCACAATAAAAGCAAGCATTGCAAAACCCAGGTGTATTTGTCATTAGAGTGAACATGTCAACACACTGAAACAGTATGATAATATTTTGAATAATCACCTTTTCTGATCAAAATGTTAGAGAACACACAACTAAGTTGATACTATGCTTGCTTTACTTATGAATGTGTATGCTTTTATGCCTTGTTTTAACACCTGAAATGCTCTGTAGGTCTGGTCTCATTTGTCATTGTGGCACCTTTTTATTATTTTACCTTTGCTCACATCTGCATCCCATATAGAAAAGTCTATTCATATGGCATATTAAATCTGACTACCTATAATCTTTTTGGATTGCTCAGATTCTTTTTTGGTAACCTCACTTTTTAACAGTAGCAGTACTTGATTCTTTATTGAGAAACCTAGCCAAATATACAGATTAAAGCTGTTTCCAAGACATCTGGGCTTTACACACATTCTCTCTCTCTCACACACACAGTTTGAAATTTTCAGGAAATGAAATACAGTTTGCATTTATATCACATTTTTATGATGTACAAATGGCTGCATGGTTTTTGTTTTAATTCTCACATACTTTGATGTACTTTAGTTGGTCAGAGGCCAGGCTTTTTCACAGGGGGTGGAATTCAACACCTATGGGAAGATCTCAGATCCTGTGTATTATTATAACATAGTTGAATCTAGGGATCTGCACACAGAAATGGCCACATGAAGATTTCTTCCCTTGACCCTTCACATAACCATAACCAGAGGAAAGCAGCTTATATGTTCTTGGGCCTTCAGCTTTGTTTCTGTGAATCAGAAGGAGGTTATGAATCTGAAGGAATAAGCCCTTTCACTCAAATCAGCCATGCATGAGGAAAAATTTTGGTTGCTTAGCATTTTGATATAAACGCTTCCAAATTTATAATTATTCAATTAAAAAAACACTGAATGGTATGAGAAAGTAAAACTGGCAACTTTGCTTCTGTAGGCTCAGGGCTTTGAGAGCCCCTGAAAAGCCTGAGTTTGAATAATAGAATCATAGAGTTGGAAGAGACCACAAGGGCCATCCAATCCAATCCCTGCCGTACAGGAACTCACAATCAAAGCCTCTCCCCCCCCCCCCCCCCGAGATACAGCCATCCAGCCTCTGCTTAAAGCCTTCCAAAGAAGGAGACTCCACTACACTCCGAGGGAGTGTGTTCCATGTTGAACAGCACTTACTGTCAGGAAGTTCCTCCTAATGGGTGGGATCTCTTTTCCTGTAGCTTGCAGCAATTGTTCCGAGTTCTATTCTCTGGAGCAGCAGAAACCAAGCTTGTTCCATCCTCATCTTTTAAATAAGGGTATCATATCACCTGCTAACCCTTTCTTCTCCAGGCTAAACATCCCCAGCTTTCTAAGTCATTCCTTATAGGTCATGGTTTCCAGATCCTTCACGATTTTGGTTGCCCTCCTCTGGACATGCTCCAGCTTGTCAACATCCTTTCTGATTTGTGGTGCCCAGAACTGGACATAGTTTTCCAGGTGAGGCCTGATCAAAGCAGAAAAAAGTGGCATTATTACTTTCCCTGATCTAGACACTATACTTCTATTGATGCAGCCTAGAATTGCATTGGCCTTTTTAGCTGCTGCATCACACCATTGACTCATGTTCTACTAAGATTCCTAGATCCCTTTCGCATGTAGTGTCATTAAGCCTATATCTATGCATTTCATTTTTATTTATTATTTTTTTTTTGCCCTAAGTGCAGTACATTACATTTCTCCCTGTTGAAATTTATTTTGTAGCTTTGGTCCAGCTTTCTGTTCTATTAAGGTCATTTTGAATTTCGATCCTGTCCTCTGGGTATTAGCTGTCCCCCCTAATTTGGTGTCATCTGCAAATTTGATAAGCATGCCTTATCTGAGAATCCTTGTGTGTTTTAGTCATATTTGTGGTGCAGAATTAGTGTTTTCCCTAAAAATCATGGAACTCTTTTAACTGACCAGAACAACATGATTCTCTCCATCCTGGCAATGACTGTACTGACTGAATCTGGCCAGTGCAGAAGGTTGAGAAATTCATTTGATTTTTTTTTAAAAAAGAACTTAACAAAATGTTTAATCAGAAATTCAGCATCAAGAACCAAAGGGCTGTTAGCCTGTTAGTGACTTGTGCAGAGGTATGAAGGCCACCTGGTGTAATGGTTCAAGTATTGAACTAGGACACTGGGAGACCAGGGTTTGAATCCCATCTCAGCCATGGAAACCCATAGAGTGTGCTTGGTCGAGTCACACTATCTGAGCCTCAGAGCTTGGCAATGGCAAATCCCCTTTGACGAAACTGGCCAAGAAAAACCTATGGGGCTTTCCAGACTGCCCAAAAAGGGCGGTCTGATTCCACCTTTTTTTGCTGTGCACCTTCACCGCAGCAGCTAAACGGAGCACCTCTTCTCTGCTCCTTTTTTGCATCACAGTTGCAACGCACTAATGGGAAAAGGCATCATTGGGTGCCTTTAGTCCATTGCAACTGTACAGCTCCGTATAGAAGCTGCGCAGTTGCAATGGTGTCATTACACATGTCATATAAATGGCGCTACATAATGATGCCAGCATTGTTACGTGCTAGAGCTGGGGAGTGTGCGAATGCTGCACTCTCCCCAGCCCTAATCATGTCCCGGGGATGGCTCTTTTGGGCCGTCTGTACCGGGCCTATGACAGATTTGCCTTAAGGTGACCATAAGTCAGAAACAACTTGAAGGCACACAACAACAACAACATACAATCCAACATACAGCTATGTTGCTACCTTTTCATGTATTTTAAAAGCTGGCATTCTCTACCAAACATACAACAACCAACTCACCCCACCATACCATTTAGCTTCTGCCCCTCCCTTCCAACATGGCCATTTATTGGCTGGTGGAAAGTGTGGGTGGATGCAGCAGAGAACTGTCTATATAATGTTCCTTTAGCTGAATATACAACAATGACATCTTTGCCTTGATTATCCTGATAAATATACTATATATAATTGTCTATAAGTCAAAACAGGTCAACTTATTTATAGGTCAGTATGGTAATGTGATAGCAGCTCTTCCAGATTTCTCCATGTGGTGCGGAGAGCAGTTTCTTTCTCTCTTGAGCCAGGCAGAAAGAGTCTGGATGATTAACTGCTGTTAAACAGAGTCCCTCTCCTGCTTGCCAGCTGCCGCTGTCTGAGGTCTGAAGGACGAAACCAAAGCTGAAACACTGAAACAAAAAGCCTTGATTACAGTCCCTCTTGCTGTGCACACACATACACACAACGAAGAAGCCTTCAAGTTTTACTCTCGACTTATCCATGGGTCATGGCAAAATCCATAATTTTGGCCCCAAAACCTGTCCTCGACTTATACATGAGGTTGACTTATACATGAGGGCCTTTCCTTTCTCCTCCTACTCACCATCTCTTCAGCATTTTAAATGCCACAGCCCTTCCAAAAGGCAGATGTTTGGGGAGCAGTATTGTCACCTGGTGCAGTCCACACCCCCTAGTGATGCCCCTAAGTGACAATAGGGAGGACCTTTGAGCATCAGTCAGAATAATGCTTAAGGAGAATTATAAGGGGCACGTTTATTGATCACTATCACACAATTACAATGCCTGTCCCTGCCACGGATTATTTCTTATACAGATCTCTGTTGCTAGTAAATAGATTGCTGTAACCAATCCAGGAATCAAAACACAGCTACATTGGCTTTAACTACAAAACAGTAGTTTCTAAGCTATCATTTTCTCTAGGTAGTAGAAAGTGGAAGATGGTGTTCATTTAAATTAAACTAGTTCCTTGGATAATAACAAAATAATTAAAGAACCCACCAAGGAAAAAAGAGCCAATTTATTTGGATCATGTTCGTAAAACCTACCAGGGCCCAAAGGTACAAGATAACGTTGTTAGAAAAAGAGATTGACATTTAAAAAAAAGGAAAGAAATGCATCTTGAAATTAATTATTGTCCCTGATTTGAAAATAAGATATGTCATAGTTTGTCCACAACGTTCCCTAGGTTTTAAAACCAGTCTCATTTTTAGAAGCATGCAGTTTTTGGATACAGTACTTTGTATTTTTTTAAATATAAAAGTAAAAAGGGAAATTAAAAACGTGTAACAGAAGATAGAGAGCTAGTGTAGTGTAGCGGTTTGAGCATTGGACTACAACTCTTGAGATCAGGATTCAAATCCCTGCTCAGCCATGGAAACCCACCGACTGACCTTGCTCAGGTTACACTCTCTAAGCCTCAGAGGAAGGCAAAGACAAACCCCCTCTGAGCAAATTTTGCCAAGAAAACCCAAGGATGATGATGATGATGATGATGATGATGATGATGATACTGATGATGATGAATTTTATTTATATACTGCCTTTCCAAAGGATCGAGGAATTTTACAAAATTACATAAACAAATACATAAAATACATAAACAATACTTAACATATACAAACTAAAATTCCACCTCTCATCCCTTAACTAAAATACAATCATCAAATTCCAATTTAAATTCATTAAATATTTAAAATAGATAAACTTAAAATAAGCAAGTTAAAAATTTAAATTTTAAAATTTTAAAATAGACAGGCATAAAAGGGACATTTGGGGTGAACAGGGGCAAAGTACATCAGTGAGCGGCAGGATCAGTCTGGGAAGGCCTGCCAGAAGAGGTCCATCTTAATAGCCTTCTTAAAGGTGTCAAGAGTGGTAATATGACAGATCTCTTCTGGCAGGTCATTCCATAATTTAGAAACAGCAGCCAAGAAGGTCCTCTGGGTGACTGCAGCCAACCTGGTCTTTCTTGGCTGCAATAGATTCATCCCAGAGGACCTTAGTGTGTGGGGTGGATTGTGTGGAAGAAAGCGCTCCTTTAAGTAAGCTAGACCCAAGCCATGAAGGGCTTTAAAGGTTATTACCAATCCCTTGTACTGCGCCCAGCAACTGATTGGCAGACAATGAAGTAATTTTAATAGGTCACCTCCAGATTTTCCGGCGATCCAACTGGCTGCCATATTTTGAACCGATTGAAGTTTCTGAACTAGGTACAAGGGTAGCCCCATGTAGAGTGCATTGCAGAAGTCTAGTAGAGATAAGTACCAACCAAATATGTTTTTATCCTGTTAAAATCCTGCTTTTCTAGCCTCATGTGATAGGATTCTTTTAGGATCATGTAAGTTGGAAATGACTTGAAGGCACACAACCATCATAACAAGCAGAAGGTCATTTAAAACTGGGCCAAGAAACCTGCAACTCAGGGGCCATATGTTTTCTATAGCTAAATTTCATGTGCTTTGCTGTGTCATTGTAGAAATTTCACTCATTCCATAGAAAGAGAAAAAGAAAAATTAGTGGTAGGAAGAAATAAAAGGGGTGATCCCATCCACTCTCAGATCCATGGTTTGACTGACTTTTGTAGGGGAAGGAGCAGCCATCATATAAAAAAAGTTTCAAAGCTCTGAGGATGAATTCCACTGAATATGTGCAATTAAGCTGTTCAGTTCCCCATAATAGTATTTTGGCTCTTTTTGTCCCTTAAGGATTATCTGGGAAACAAGAGTGCATTGGTACTTAAAGCCACAAGTCCTGAGCTTTTCAGTTTCTATTTACATGCCAGATCATACTTCCCATAATCTTGCTATGGGTTCATGTACATCATGGTCAAATGCATCAGAGGGATTTTGGGAGGGTGTGGGATTCTAGGAGTCATAGTTGCACATCTTGCTGTGGGGTTATGAGAGTGATAGTGCAATCTATCCAGACTGGGGAAAGATGGTCTAGATTCTAGAGACAACAAAGCCTGGAAATATTACCTATTGGACTATGGACTTTATCACACCAGCATCCTGTCCCAGCACAATTGTACTACTTTTAGAATGGAAGGATACTGGTTTCACATAATTTCTTATCATGCTTTCCTCCGTGATAGCACTTTGGTGATGTTTGGTTGCAAGATCTCCTTTTTGCCAAATGCTGCATTCCAGGAGGAAGGAGTGGGGAACAAGCGACTGCTGCTGAGCCAACTGTTTCCTGAAGCCAGTTGCTGTGTGAATGTTCACTTAGCAGCTGGCTTCAGAAAGGTGTTGATGGATGTGATTGCTGCAGGGGAGATGGGGATAGGAGCAAAATCACACCCACTCATGCCATGTGACTGCCTGAGAAGCAGGACGTCAGTGGAAGGGAACTATTGCACAAAGGCAGAAATGGAATATTGCTGAGATCGAAAGCCCATTGACAGGTTTTGCCCATCAATAAAAAGATGCACTACAGTACTTAATGGAATGCATCATGTGATAAGTGCCAACCAAATATGCTTTTAGCCTGTTGAAATTCTGTTTTTCTAGCCTCATGTGATAAAGTCCTACAGATCCCAGAATCATCCTTGTTGCTGGCTCACTTCTTTCTTGCTGATAATGTTCTATGTTCAGTAGTGTATATCCCACTTTCTTCCTATCTCCTACTTTTTGTTTACTAATACTAAACTGTATGAACGCCGCCATTTTAAAATGGCGGCGTCCATACGGGCAAGCCATGATTGTATCATGGCATGTGCAGAGTTTAGATACGCTATGTGTGCCATGACATAATAGTGCTGCAGGAGAGCGCCAAGTGTGCCCTTTCCGTGGTGCCAAAAAGAGCTCTGCAAGGGAGCGCTTTTTTTGTGCCAGGTCTTTGGCGTGGCTTTCAAACAGCAGCACCAAAGACCCAGGGGGGAAAGGGGTGGTGGCGGTGGCCCCTTTCTCCCCTCAGCACTGCCGGTGCAGCATCCTTGGCCCCATCTTGCTGCTTCTTGGGGCGAGAACAGACTGCCCCTTTCAGGTCTGCATCGCCCCAACCTGAGTCTCTGTAATGCCAGAAATTTTGGGGAATGAAGGGAAATTTCATTTAGGGGACAATGTGCTCATTTTACTCCTCCCCGGTACCTATATCCCTATGTCCTTTCAACTTCTGCAGCCAGCCATGCAGGATTGGTCCACCTAACCTTCTGGACTGACCACTTCTCGGTGAACCAGAGTCCCTTCTTCCAAGAGTCCCTCCTGTCCTTACTCTCCTGCCCCCTTCACACTTTTCACAGGGGTTTTGTGAGTATTCACAAGTAATAATAACAGATTTTTTTTTTTTTTTAGCTGAACAAGATGTGTCCCCTTCTCCATGCAGTACCCATATAGTCTTTATCAGGATGAAGAAGTCACAGATGCAACCTACACAATTGAATACTATGGTCTTTAAAACAGATACCTCTCCCTTTAAGCTCTATAGCAGATCACTCACTGGACATACATCTATACTGTGGTAATAATGCCGTTTGACACCACTTTAAGTTCCTATCTCCATCCTATGAAATCCTGGGATTTTTATTTTTATAAGGTCTTTAGTATTCTCTACCAAAAAGTGCTGGTGACTCACAAAACTACACACCCCAGGATTCTGTAGGATGGAGCCATAGCAGTTAAAGTGGCGTCAAATTGCATTATTTTCACAGTGCAGTTGCATCCAAGCACAATACAAAAAGGCATGGTATGAAAACACACTGCCACAGAAAAAAATCTTGATTATGGGCCAAGTACAAAGACTATTACAGTGATGAAGACCAAAAATGTGATTTAATATATTTGGCTACAATTGAAGAATCACCGGAAATCAATTCTCAGGTATCTCCAATGCCTATTTATGCCAAAAGAATGACTCTATCTTCTGATGCTCTGAATGGCTGGCATTTCACAATACTGTCATTTATGAGGGCTCATATTACCAAAGACTAAATTTTTCTCTTACTACATATTGTGCAAACCTAGCATAGCTCATCATATGTCACTTTTCCCCCTTTCTCCATTCGCCATTCATTGGTAGAGGCTCCTTTATGTTGGGAACTTACTATCTTCTGACATTTTTTCCCCTTGGAAAGATGAAAAAAAATGATTTCAGGGGATTTTAAAGTAAGAGCAAGAATAATTGCACAGCAAAGGACATCCAATATATAATTATTTTTCCCCCCACCATTTCAATAGAATTTTTGATAAAACAGTGACCCTAAAGCAAGGCTATGAATACTTAATTTATTCTATTTGAGTAAAGCAAAGCAGGTCCATAACATTTTTTTTCCTATTGAACTATCAGCATAAGCGATTCAAACACAATATAAGCCATTACAGCTATTAAGGTGGTTATAGAAGACATTGAGGGAAAATTCAGAACTAAGGCTTAGATGCAAGAGTGCATGAGACAGCTGGCTTGTGACAGCAGAGCTGTAAAACAGCAGAAGGACCATGAACATCATAAAATACGTAACCCAGCTTTTTCAACTGGGACTCTCTTAATTGCTTTTCATAAATCCCATCTGAAATGGATTGGGCTGTAACTCAGTGGAACAACACACTCCTCACATGGTACCTCACTCCCTGATATCTTTTGTTTAAAAAGGATAAAGCAGTACAAGATGGGAAAGGCCTTTGCCTGAGACCAGGGGAACATGCTATCAGAATAGACAGTACTATAGGCTACTTGGATAAATAGTCATCCAATATAAGGGAACTTCCTAGGTTTCCTTTGGGCATTTGTAATGCCAAAATCAGTCCCTGGAATTTCTACATTAAAAGGATCCTGGATAGGAGAGCTGGGAAAAATCTCCACCCAAGAGATGGTTAAGGGGTGACATGATAGCCATGTTTAAATATTTCAAAGGATGTCATATTGGGGATGGAGCAAGCTTGTTTTCTGCTGCTCCAGAGATTAGGACTTGGAGTGATAGATTCAACCTAGGGGAAAACAGATTCCACCTCAACATTAGGAAGCAATTCCTGACAGTAAGGGCTGTTTGAGAGTGGAATAAACTGTGGTGGAGCCTCCTCCTTTGGGCGTTCTTAAACACAGGCTGGATGGCCATCAGTTGGGAGTGCTTTCCTTGTGCATGGCAGGTGATTGGACTGGATGGTGCTTGTGATCTCTTCCAGATCTATAATAATATGATTTTATAATTCTAATATTTTGAGGAATCCTCTGTAGAGAGATCTTGTAGCACCTTTGAGACTAACTAAAGACCGAAGTTGGCAGCATGATTGGCAGTGGTTAAATGCCTGTACTGCAGCCACTTACTCAAAACCATAAGGTGGCGAGTTCAAGACCAGCAAAGGGCTGAAGCTTGACTCAGGCTTGCATCCTTCCGAGGTCGCTAAAATGAGTACCCAGATTGTTGGGGGGCAAATAGCTTACAATTGTAAACCGCTTAGATACTCCTTAAGGGTATGAAGCGGTATATAAATGAAGCTTTGTTTTGTTTGTTTTTTGTGGACTTAAGTGTTCGTCCTCAGATCATTCTTGAAGAATCCTGTTCTTGAGCAGTTGATGCACCCAAAATGAGCAATTTTTAAAACAAAATAAAACAGGCTGTTTTTCTTGATCTGAATCAAATATAATAATTCAGGTTCTTTGCAAATTGCAGAAGAAAGATATCACTGCTTCAACCTATGAAGACCAAGTTGGTACAGACCTCCCAGAGGGCTTTTTCGGCTGTCGCCCCCATGTTGTGGAACGACCTGCCAGACGAGATGCGTCTCATTCCATCTTTAGAAGGCTTTAAAAGAGCCCTAAAGACACATCTCCTCTGGCAAGCCTTCCCAGAGAATGTCAATATCCCCAGCTCCATAGCTAGGTTTTAAGGGCTTTTTAAATCTTTTCCTGCATTTTTCTCCATACAACCTAAGCTGGGTCCGCTCCCTACTACACTGGTCCCCTGGGTTACAAAGGTAATCCGTTCCGGATTACCTTTTGTAACCCGGAAGTCTTCGTTTCCCGGGGGACCGCTATTTCTGACGGACTGCGCGGCCGATTGAAAGGGGCCACGCGGTTTTTCTTATTCGCATCCAGGGGGATCCTTTGGATCCTGGGGGATGTTTTTTGGTCCCGCCGGTTTCGGGTCCCAGGGATTTCGTTCCCCGGGGGATTCGTAAACCGCGGGACCACTGTATTGTGCATTGTTATTTTAATCTATTATGTTTTTTAACTCTATTGCGATTTAATTTTTTTTTTTTAAGGGAGGGTGGTAAGGGTAAGAAAGGGGTATTTTAACTTGATATTGTTTTAACCTCTGCTGTACTCCGCCCCGATTGATTGTTCAGAGGGGCGGAATAGAAATAAATATTATTATTATTATTATTATTACTGAGAACTTACGAAAAGACAAGGGGGTAGCCATGTTGATAACATGAAAAAGATCCTGCCTGAAGACCTTCAATGGGACAGCCAAAAAGGGACAAGATGTGTGCAAGCTTTCAAGGTATTTAGCATATTAGCCAAAATGGCAGAAATAAATTTGTGTCAGCGTCTTTTTGGTCAAAAGATGGAAAACTGTTTCTATTGTTAGAAACCTTATTTATTGATTGATTTATTGGATTTATACCCCATCTTTCTCCCAAAATAGATGTCAATCATCTTTTTTAACTATGCTGATGCCATTTTAAGTGTAAGCCTGCCTGTTTAAAAAGGAATCAAGTCCCATGTCTACAATAGTATCAGACTGGCCACAAATATAAGTTATTCAGAAAAATGCAGCAAAAAAAAAAAAATGGAAAAAGAAAGAAACCTCAAACATTGATGAATGGCTCATAGAGACGTTATATAAATGGACAAGCTCACAGTCTCAGTAAGAAATCTACAGAAAAAGTAGAAAAAGAATGGGAAGGACCAATAGAATTCTGTAAAAACAGTTGGAAATGAACAGAAATGTGGAATGGTCAAAAACCAAAACATGATAAGGAACAAATACATCAGGATCTCTACTTAATTCAAGGAAGCAAAGAACAGTGAAGGAACACATTAACTACAATTTTAAGTAGAGAAGTTGTTCAGCATAAGAATTTATGTTTTACTTTACAGACAAACTTAAGGAAGTCATAAAAGAAGAAAATACTTAAGAAGTATAATCACACTAATAACAATAATGTTAATATGAAAATGACATATCGAGCATTTAGCTAAAGAAAGTGGAAATTTTTGTAACCTGTTTGATTACTATGGTTAAATGGTTACAAAGAAACTCTTAACAAAAAATGAAGCAGAAAACAGGCGTTCGGTGTGTTGTTTGCTAACAAGGTCAATGTTTATTCCTTACACAAGGTTGTTGTCTAAGGGGCAGCAATAGCAAATATGCAAAGAAGAGCAGAAAGGGAGATCTTAATAATTTGGATTGGTGAAAGACAGATAAAGGAAGCCTAAACAGCCTCCCAATTTCTTGAAATGCATTTATACCTTCTCTTCCATATAAACTAAAGAGAAAATGCAAAAGAAGAGTTGATTTGTATAATACTTGCAGCCATTCCTTCCTTGAGTCAGGCCAGGTTTGTTGGAATGTCCTGGATTCAGTGTAGAAAGTCCACTCCAGGTTTTCCCCTATGTGTCTAAAACAATTAATTTGTGATCTTGGACAGGGAAGGAAGTTTAGAACAAAAAAGCCTGTACTTTGAAGTATCTCAGGAGCCTGTGGTCTTCTCAGAACACAGAAGTCCTCACAGGGGAACTGCTGCAAATACATCAGCCCTCCACATTTGCAGCTTTGACATTTGTTGATTTGACTATTCATGGATTTGAGTAATATGTTCTCTCTAGGAGGTTCTCTCTAGATAGGTTCTCCATCTCTGCCAGACATTGACCATAGAGTTGTGATGGTGGACCTAGAGATTCCTAGAGAAAACACTTCTCTAGGGATTTGCAGGTCTTCCAGATTGATTCTATGGTCCATGTCCATGGGATGTTGACCACAGAATTGCACTGGAGGACCTAGAGATTCATAAAAAGGTGTTTTCTTGGGTTAAAAAAAATAGTGGGTATTTTATTTACAGTTTTTCCACTTTCACAGAGGTCCTGCACCCCTAACTTCAGCAAATGTGGAGGACCTTCTGCATTATCCAAGGTGACTCTCCTTTTGCCTTCTGAGAACTCAGAGGTAAAACTCTGGAGATTATCAGATGGGGAGGGAGTCATGACAGGAGAAGGATGAGAGCAAAGTGCCATGCTCCCATCCTTATTGTGTCATTGCACAAAGATTATCAGACACATGGTGGTTTTCTTGTGATTATCCTGTCAAATGAAGAAGAATTGTCCCATCACTTCAGTATTAATGGGTTATCCCATTATTAAGCAATGGATGTAAATGATGGGACAATTTCTCTTCATAGATGGGACAATCACAGGATATCACAACCATGTGATAAGGACAAGAGCATCATGCTTCGTTCCCATCCTTCTGTTATTACCCCTTGTCTGATAACCTCCGCTGTCTCAATAACCCTCTTGAGTTTTCCTCCAAAAACTACACCTCAGCCTTCTTCCTTCTCATTTGGTTTTTTTAAAAAATCATTATCTTTACTTAAAAGCACCCAATAACTACCCCATTGTTTGTTCTCTCATTGCTTGAAGTGTCCAAAGAAAATAAAACTGTCCTTTCTCTACCCCTCCTTGCTAATTTGTTCAAGCAATGAATAAAACATTTTTAGAATGAGGGAATTCCTGCATGAAGCTCATCTCTGCAATGCAGATGTCCTTTCGACTGAAATCCCTTAGAAGAGGAACTAAATTATATTCTCCATTATCCTAAGCGCCATATTTGCATCAAACATTCTTCACACACACCCTCCTGTCAAGAATACCAGTCACTTTTTGACTTCAGCTCTGTAGCCACCGTTCACTGCTCTTGACATCCTGACCTTGGCTGCCTGACCGTGTGCTTTGCTGCATGCTAAATGCTCCACCAACTAAACATACAGTCTAGAGCTTGCTTCTTGTTTGAGAAGATGAAGCTTTAGGCCAGAAAGCTTGAAATTCTCCTCTGCAAGGAAATCTTGCTTGTTTAGTTTTCCCCTCCTTCGTGTTTTTTTTTTTTTTTTGAGGTGGGGAGGGGAGGACGTAAAAGCCTCACTTCCCAGACCATCTAAGTTCATGATGCCACAATGTACCAGTAGCTTTGAAAAGTTAGAAGGGTAAAGTTGGACAATTAAATGTTTGTTTGGCTATACTGGTATACAAAGATGCACTTTCAAAATCGTGCTATTAATAGAAAACAATCCCACCCTTTTAAATGTCCCTGATTTTGGCCCTTTCTGGTTCTGCAGTCCTTAAAGTGTTTAAAATGTTTCACACTGTATTTTGATCAGAGAGTATCATTCTTTTGTACGTGTTGGTTTTTGTTTGAGCCAACCAGCTCCTTTTATCATAGATGTATTCTTCTGTATTAAAATATTTCTTTAAATGACACATGGATAACACCGTTGCTGGCCATGCTTCATGTTTCATAGAGTCATTTGCATAAAAGGTCATTAAAGTTACCGGCAGTGCTTACTTCCACATGGCAAACAAAAGGTGTCTTAGGGTTGATTTAATGACACGTGAAATTGGTAAACACAGGGCAAGATGGTGACTGCCTGGGAGGACAAGAAAGCTCTAAATTTTTCTGTAGTGATGGCAACTGCCTTCCTCTTCCCGGGCAATGCTCTTCACTGATAGGGTAATTACAAAATGGGCCCAGAATCCACTCTGCTGGAGTTCTGATCACCGTCAGCTTATAAACAAATGTAATGGTTAGAGAAATCATTAGCATACTTGTTTCTGCTATATAAATTCCCAATGAAATTCACAGACTGGCAGTCTGACAACGCTACATATTATATGTAGCATTTTGAGCCCTATTTATCTGCCATGTTATATGAAAGCATGCTGGAAAAATTTGCTCAGGTATTCTAGTCTTAGAGGAAGACAGTGACAAACCTTCTCTGAATAAATGTGTCCAATGAGACCCTGTCACAGAGTTGCCAAAAGGTTGAGTTGACTTGAAGACAAACAACAACAAATTTTAGATAAAATACATAGGAAAAATCCCACTGACTCAGAACAAGACCCATTTAATCTAACCTTCTGCTGTCCAGAATGACCAACCCAATATTACTTCAAAGGTCACACAAGCAGAGCAAAGCTTGGATGAAGTTATTTTTGGACTATGATTCCAAGAATTCTGCAGTTAGACTGGCCAGTGGCATGGTACTGGGGGATTTTAGGGGTTGTACTACAAAAATCATTCATGCTCTGAATGCGCAGAATATGAAGTCAATAACAAATTATTACTGCTATTGTGCTCCTGGAATTTGTATTCAAAGGCATTTGTTGTTAACTACCTTCAGGTCAATGTCGACCTATGGTGACCTTATGAATTAGAGACCTCCATGTCACCCTTTCCTTAAGCTACCTGTTCATGGCTTGCAGATCAATGGCCATGACTTCTCTGATTGGCTCTATTCATCTGGTATGCGGACTTTTTCTTTTCCTTTACTTTACCAAGCATTATATTTTCTAGTGAATCCTTACTTTTCTTGATAAGGCCACCTCAGTTTAGTAATCTCTGCTTCTAGGGAGTGTTCAAGCCTGACCTGCTTCAAGACCCATCCATTTGTTTTTTTAGCAGTTCGCAGTATTCACAGAACTCTTCTCCAGCACCACATCTCAAATGAGTACTCTTCCTATCACTGTCCAGCTTTCACAGCCATACACAGAAATTGGAAATATGATAGCAACCCTAACTTTAGTGTTCAGTGATATATCTTGACACTTTAAGATCTTGTCTAGTTCCTTTGTAGCTGCCCTTCTAGTCTTCTGATTTCTTGGCTGCAGTCTCCATTTTCATTAATGACTGAGTGAGGTATGGAAAAATCTTTAACTATTTCAATATTCTCATCATCAACTTTACAATTACGTAGATTCTCCACGGCCATTTTTTTTCTTAACGTTCAGCTGTAAACCTGGCTTTGCACTTT
This sequence comes from Urosaurus nigricauda, assembly GCA_034509955.1. Taxonomy (NCBI): domain Eukaryota; kingdom Metazoa; phylum Chordata; class Lepidosauria; order Squamata; family Phrynosomatidae; genus Urosaurus; species Urosaurus nigricauda. Next base: position 222,078,921 of record JAOEGL010000004.1, on the reverse strand, counting down.
CCACATTAAAATTCTTCATTAATCTTTCCAAATCTTGAATATTTGCTGCTAGTAGTACAGTGTCATAAGCATATCTTAGATTGTTGATGTTCCTCCCTCCAGTTTTCATGCCTTATCATATATAAATCAGCTTTAGACTCAGAAGAACTTCTTCTAATCCTGATTTACACATGATATTTTCAGCAGACAAGTTAAACAGATAAGATGATAGAATATAGCCTTGCCTGAACTCCTTGCCTGTTGCAAACAAAAACAGTCTTTCACTGCTTGTTGTTTAATCTGTAATCCATTGAGACTTATCTTTTTGGCTACAGATAGTGTCTTTATCCCTCTCTTTTTGACAATGTCCCTGGCTCCTGTATTCAAAGGCAGGCTAGCTCTAAATCTGGGGGTTGCATATTAGATGGTATGCCCAATAGCATACCAGGATTGATTTATCCTTTGTGAATTATATTTCCCTTTTACAACACACTTTAGCAGAGTATGAACTGCATGATTTGTGAAAGAATATTTCTTTTTGTTAACTGCCAATCAACTGGCATGACTGTAGAATTATTAGAGTTTAAAAACCACAACCATCTCTTTCCACTTTCTGTTCAATATGCATAGCACTTATACATTTGTGCTGCACCCCATTCTGATATCTTGCTTCTTCAACCAAGAGGTTGAAATTTTTGTACACTAATATGAAAGAGCTTTGTCGTGCATGTCAACCTGCAGACATTTAGCGAGGAAAGAGGTATGGTGTTATTCTGGTGTTAATCTGGTGTTATTCTGATGTTAGTTTTGGTTGTTTACACATAAGACTTCTCTTCCTTCTCTCTCTTTCTCTAGGTCCAGCCCTACAATTAGGCAATCACTTCTGGTTGCAAATGTGTTAGGAGTTTATCATATGGGAGGAATTTCTCTCAATTGCGAATAGAGCCAATTCGAATTCATGTAAATTCGCTAGTTCAGTGAATTTATGTGAAATCTGATTGCGTTTGGAATGCGTTCAGAATGACTTCCCATTTCCCGAAAATGACGCCCCCCATTGCCTGAAATTGCATGAGATACTCTAATACGCAGTTACGTGAAACCCCTTGATTGTGTTCGGAATGACTTCCCACTGCCCGAAATTGCGTCAGATACACTCATTCGCAATAACGTGAAACCCCATGATTGCGTTCAGATTGCCATTGCATTATACCCCCAAATTCCGTCATATGATAAACTCCTTAGAGTTGGCAAATTACTTAACTAATTACTAATGAACATAGTACTGACTTGAAGTTTAGGCACAGCTTATATGTTTGGGAACTTCCTGTTGGCTTTTCTTGCATCCACTCTATTCCTGTATCACTCCAATCTGCAACCATTTCCTCTTCTATCTTTCCCCTCTACTATGATGTGTTTCTTCCTTCTGCTTTGTAGAGGACAAAGCTAAGTGCATCTCACAGTCTGCCCTAAACCTTCTAAATCTTACTCTGAATTTTAGTTTAGATTCTATAGAATTATCTAAGGTGCTGCAGCCAAAATATGTTCATCATACTGAATGGTTCCAGCACAAAGTGGGGGAAGAGGAGAGAACAGGACACTCCACCACCCCAGGAAAGAGATGTGTAGCACCTCCTGCTGCTGTGTCGACTTGCTGCTTGCTATCTGTGTGTTGCTGTGTAGACTTGCTGCTTGCTACCTGCATGCTCCATCTCACCTGGTGGACTGCTGGCCCCAGACTGCTTCCTGCCAGGCCCAGGCCCCAAGTACCCAGCCAGGAACACCTGCTCCTCTTGGGAAGGGGATAAAGATGGTGCCTGCTGTGGCACGCCCATCAGCAGTGAGCTGCTTTGGCGGGGGGGGGGGGGGGGGGAAGGAAGGGTATATTTTAATATATTTTTATGTAATTAATTTAACTGTATTTTGATGTTGGTATTTTAGACTACTACTACTATTATTATTATTATTATTATTATTATTTCAGACTAAAATCCAGAGTATCTTCACTGGCCCACTGAGATAACAGTCACCAGATACCACTGCAGTGGGGCAGCTTTCATCATTCATCGGCAATGAACAGACATGAGGGAACCTTAGATGCATTCGCAAAGAGTAGTAGCCAACATTAATGGTTGGCATACGTTAATGGTTTGTAAAAAGTATGGATGGAGAGCCATTAGAGACAGGTAGCCATTGCAAGCTATTCTAAAATCCAAATGGGGACATTAAAATAAGTGATCAAGATACACTTCTGTATGAGAGATAGACACATAGGGTAATTCCTCAGGCTAAAAGTTAAATCCCTGCAAAATGCAGAATGATTATTAATTGAAGGATTTTCTTGTATAACTTCCAGCCTAAGGAAGAGTCAAGGGTTTAATTTCCATACGGCTCCCTTTTTTCTCAGAAAAGAAGAGTGTCACTCAACCTTCACTGGCTTGCCTTCAGTGAATTATAATTATAGACAGACCTGCTGACTTACATGATATAACTGAGAAAAATAAGAGGAGTTACATATATCAAAATATGCCTTTATTCTTTATGCACTGCTCTGTGGGAGATGGCAGCAGAATCATTATTCTGTGTCAGCCTTTGTTGGCAATCCTGTTTTGAGTTCTGCTAATGGAAAACTATCACACTGATTTGCTTCAGTTTAACCTAATCTTCTTGTCACACTACAGGTATTTTCTATTATGCATAGCATATCTATAGTGATAGGTAAACGATTTTGATGAATTCTGACGCAATCTTTAAACAGCAGCGCAGAAGCATTCTTTTAGAACCAACAACAGCAGCACTGGAGAAAAGAATTGCATCTGTCAGATGTCTTGGGTAGTTTGGCTATTTTACTTCATCGTACAAGTGTGTGAGTGTGTGTGTGTGCATGCATATATTAGACATATATGAAACTGGTTGTGGTAGAACCTGTTTATATGCTTTGATTCTAGTTTGGTTAGGACACCAGAACAAATGAAATGTGTTAGATCAGGTGAACAGCCTGCCAACCCAGGAGTAAATAAGGAACTTAGAAAAACAAGCAAGCAAAACAGAAAAACACATTACTAGCAATGAAATGACTCTGGGCTTTATGTATTACACTCTTAAAATCCTGGAGCAACATAGAGCCTTGGATCTGGGCACTGAATGACCCACCAGCCAATGGGTGGGGTTTCCTTCAATGAATCTTCTAGGGAAAACCACATAATGGCAAAAAGTGGGATCTCCTATGAATGTAAACCACTGCTTGGATTCCTTCTGCCACCTCAGAGTGAAATAGATCAAACACTGAATGTCTTCTCAAGGCAGGATTGGGCAACTTTGGGGTGGCAATAGCCATTTTTGTCTCCACAGCCCTTCAAGTTGCACTAAAATGCCCAAAGTTAATGGAAGAGATGTCATGTCACTTCCACTTCCATGTTTGTCTGATATTCAGCTAATCTGGGGATGGCTTGTTGCTATTTGGGGGTATGTTATGAGTACAAACTCTCCATGTTATACAGCCATTTTGAGCATTTTTGATGAAAAAAAATCATGTTAAATTTTATTTTTATTTTTTATTTTCAATCCCAGAGACACACACTTTGTAGCACACTTTGCCCACTAGTGCATTAAGGGGATCCTGAATGTAGGAGACATAGGAACAATGGATCCAGTCCAATGCAATGAGATGGGGACAGAGTTGTAAGAAGGTAAAATAAGGAGGGGGGGGGGGAGACACAAACAGATTTGAAGGACTATATCTCCTTATTCAGAGACATAGCTGTGAGTGTGGAATATAAGTATGCGTAGGAATCTTGCAGCACCTTTGAGAGTATATATGAGTGTGTTTGAGCTCTAAGATCTCCCATTTATTTGGTAGAGACTTGCATAATGGGACTGTCCAAACAATTGTGCCATTGCAAATCAGGTCCATTTCTCTCAAACCAGCCAGCCTCAGCAACAGCTCTTGATAAATCTTCCATAGCCCAATGCAAGTATTATACTGTAAGTTCTTTAAAAAAGAAGACAGAACCATCACCTTCTCTGAGTAGAATGGTAAAAGGTGAAGAATAGCTCATTTGAACAGGACCTTTTTAAAAAAGCACCAATCCTCTCTACTCTCTCTGCCATGATGCCACTTCTGACCTTTTTGAATACCTGGGCAGGAAAATGGCAGCACTGGTAGCTCTTTAGTGCTTTCCATCAAGACTAAGACATATGTGTATGTTTGTCAGCATTTCTGCGTTAAAACCAGGCAAAGTTATCACATTAAAATTAAAGTCCATAATCATTGTTAATGTAGTCCCCATTTTCTTTGCTTTGCCATTTCATTGTTTTTGACATGTGCATATTTTTTTTAGTCCCACCTGTGCCTGGCTGCCTCTTCCACTTATCAGCCAGGCATAATTTACACTTTTCAACCATTCAGACTTTAGGCTGACCGCAAACATTTATGCCTTTTGGAATTTTGTACGTTCCTTGGTATCATTTCCCCTTGCTTCACCTTTTATAGCCTTTGTTAAATGCTCCTAGGTTTTACTCAATTTTAAACAAATGTAAAAATAATTGACAGGTCATATCAAAATTCATAATTTTGGCCTTTAACTTATATATGAGGTTGAATTATAGTTGAGTATATACAGTAATTGTATACCTAATTACATACTTAATACTTGCATTGTATACACCATCACCAAAAAGACTGGCTCCATCGTGAGCAGTAAGCAAAGTGTGGTCCAACATATCTTGGGCTACAATTCCCAGCATCTCTTACCACTGGCCATATGGCTGTGGCTGTTGGAGTTGCAGCACAACAACAACTGTAGGGCTGTACTTTGATTATCCATATGTTAGGAAGTGGACCTGCTTACCAAAGGTCCTAGTTAGGGGACCCATTCCTAAGTGTGCACAGAAATAAACACTTAACTAGTCTTAAACAGCTCAGATAGATGGTGTTTTCCACCCAAATGGGTAATGCTGGGGTGAGGTGGGAGAGATGCTACATTGGGTTTTGTGTTTTGTTTTCTTTGCATTATGTCCACAGCTTTCTACTTTCATGGCATGGTGCTACCCATCTTGAGCTTCATTCCACTGACCCCCTCCTGTGTAAAATTTACAAAAAGCACAGAAAGATGGTGGAATAACCGAGGAAATCATTTTTTCAGTCAATTGAGTTCTTAATGGAAAAAACCTCTGTGAATGCTATCTTATAAATTAGACTATCCCCTGCTTTCTAAATAGTTCTATTGAAATCAGGTTTTTGCATTTATCCTTCAGGTCATTCAGGCTAGAAATGCTGTTAGCTCAGAGTCAAAAAGTCACATTTTTAAAGGGAAAATGTCAAGTCCTTTTAGGCTGCAACTGACCTTTTAAACCAGATTAGAGATTTGAAGCATTACACATGGATTTTCTACATTTTATATCACAGTAGTTAACAAATGATCAAATGCAACTCCCAAGAACACTCTTTGTACAAGCTGTGACATTTTCAGCCTTAAAAAGATATTGCTGCTCTATTTTACAGAAAATTACTCTTGAGAAATTAATCATTTCTTGCCCTTCTCTGAGGGCTAGTATACATGAAATAGCCATGTGAAGGTTCCTCGGAATAGCTCTCCCACATCTGGTTCCCAACACATATTCCTCAAATTCCAAATCATCTATAACAGAGTGGACTGTCTGTTAGGAATGTAAAATTTACTAGTTTTCTTCTTGGAGGAACTAACAAGTAATGGTGGTGATTTTCTTTCTGCTGTAATACAGTCTTCAATAACTGCAGTTTTCAAATGTTATTTGAAGTTCAAGACTTATTCTGTGCAAAAATTGTACACTGCATTTTTGTGAAGACAAGAGCATTTTCTGTTATTTCTTGTGCAGAAAATGTTGTAGTTGGAGACTCATTTTGCTCAAAGTTCATACATCGGGGAGGGGGGGCAGCGGTGGCCTGGAAACAGCATTTTCTGCATAATAGCATTTCTGTAATCTAATTTTCTAATCTAATTTTCTGTGCAAAATATACTGTTTTCTGAAAACAAAATGATGTTTTCTGTACAAAAAATAGCATTTTGTGCAGAATAAGTCCTGAACTGCAAAGATTCTTGTCAAGCCAGGATTCTTCCCATCAGGGTTTCCCAATACCTGAGAAACTTTTTTTAAACAATTTCTTAACTATTTTGGAATATTCTTTCCATCCCTGCAGCCTATTGACTTCTGGTAGCAGATGGCTTCCATGTCAATCTGATGCTAGATCAACTCTGGGTTTCAGCATGAGTTTTAAAGCAGTTTTCCAAGCACTGAACCTATTGCTGGAAGAAAGGTCAGTATGTTACGTAATTCCTTTAAAGTGTGGGTTAAAATGGGGAGCAGATTCACCACCTGACAGACATGGAAGCCACCAGCCACTATTGCTGTTGACAAAGTCATATGGTTGCCATCCTGCTAGTTACTTACACATGGAAACAATTCCCCGACAGATGCAATTGGAGTTTTTGTCTTGTATGGAAGTTCATATTTGGCTGAAAGTTCAGAATCAGAGTTGTACAAGTGGTTCCATTGTATCTATGATGCCATTGTACATTCAGATGGGCATTGTGCATTGCAATTATGTGTCTTGCCCTGCTTCCAGAACATGGACATGGAGTCTCAGACTGAAGCAGTGGACTTCCTGGGACCTGCTGCTAAACCAGAGCAGGAAGGTTCCAGAGCCACACTTCTCAGAGTGCAGTACCAGCTCTGTCAGAGAGTCCTGCCCATTCAGATATAGAAGTCCCCTTACCTGTACCTAACTTCACCAAGCGGATACAATAAAGGGAGGGCTGCTGGCATTAGCTGCTGGCTATCAGCTGTGTAGCAATCAGCCTTTGGCTGGTTGTTCAGACTGTGGCCCTGTAGATATCACCAGGAAGTGGCATCCTGGCAGCGATTCTAGGGTTAGGGTGTGTGCACCAACCGCATCCTCCCTAATCCTAGCATATCATGGTGATGGCATAATGGCAGTCTTCCATTCATACGGTGGTTGCCATCGTGATATAAGTGATGTGCAGTGTACAGATGTTGCTGTGCGCCCCTTACGTCACTGGTGCACCACAGTGCACAATGGTGCACTCAAGATGTCCGCATGGTGTCCCAAGAAGAACCCATTTTTTTCGGGTTCTTTTTGGGGTGGAGAGGACACTGCACAGTTTGGCAGCTGTGGCATCTTTCTGGATAAAAAACGGGTACCTTCAGTCCACCCTTTTGGACAGGTTTGTTTTGCCCCTGTGTTTGGGACATCATGCATTTCACATTTAGGTGCACATTCAGCTGCTTTTTGTTGCAACTCACTAATGCACAACTCTCCCATAATCCCATATTACAATCTATCGCCTTAATGTAGGATCTTAGACATATGGAATCATAGATGTGGAAAGGACCCCAAGTGCCTTCCAGTCCATCTCCCTGCTATGCAGTAATAGTCAGCTGAAGGACTCCTGAGAGATAACCATCTAATGTCTGTTTAAACACTTAGTTTTTTCTGGCAGTCATGGAAGTGGACTACCAACCCTCTATACCAGTATCACTGTCTATAACACCTTATCTCTCCCCTCCTTCCACAACCAGTTTTTTCCATTTTTTCTTTTCTTGTTCTTGTTCCATTCCCAGTACCCTTTTCACATATCAAACCTCCAACTTCCCATAGTATTATTATTATTATTATTATTATTATTATTATTATTTATTTTATTCATTTACATCCCGCCCTTTTCCTGATAAAAATGGCTAACAATGTGTTGAAAACAATACAATTGAAAAAGAATACAAAAAGCATTAGAACGTATAAATATAAGATTTTATAAGCAAACAGTTTATGAAATTAAAATATGAAATATTAAACAATTTTAAACAAATGTAAAAAAGTATTAAAAGACATGTCGTTGTTTGCCTTCAAGTGATTTCTGACGTAAGACAACCATGTCACAAGTTTTTTTTTTTTTTTTTTTTTGCAAGATTGGTTCAGAGGTGGTTGCCATTACCTTCCCCTGAGGCTGAGACCATTTGAGAAGCCCAAGGTCACCCAGTGAATTTTCATGGCTGAGCTGGGATGTGAACTCTGGTCCCCAGTTTTGTAGTCCAACACTCAAACCACTACATCATGCTGGCTCTCTACATAGCACATAGTTAATGGGGAGATTTGCTTCCACAAAGGTGTAGAGGTAGCCACTAAAATCAGATGGCCTTAAGAGGGAATGGGAGAAGTTCCTGAAGAAGGCTATCAGTCATGATGGCTATATACTACCTCCATGCCAGTGGCTGTGTACTAGTTGCTGGACAATATTGGGAGACACCCAATGCCATCAGGTCCATTGTATTGGCTATTGGGGGAAATTAGTGCTATGCGCTTGAGATCCCCTTATACATGAGGGGGTGCCTGACAGATGTTCTAATAAACCTGAATGGGTTCAGCTCCTACTGAAATTGACAGCTCCAACACACAGAGAGAACCTGTAGATGAGCATTTATTGGACACAATGACTACATCTACATTATTCACTTGGCACTGGAGAAATAGTCAGTTTAACAGAGCATTATCGCAGGATCAGTGTTGCCCAGCTTTCCTTCAATATTTATTTTTGATAAATGCCTCTGCTTCAGTTCAGCATTTATCTAGCTGTTAGAGGCTATTATACTGTGACAACCTTCTATTCCATTGTCATTGTATCAGATTCTTGAAAAGGATAATAAGCAGACTTTTCACTTTTATTTTGTTCCCTTTTATGACATTAAGGAGAAAAATGACATTGTGGTTCCTTAATTTTAATACATGATTATACAGAAAATTACCAGATTTCTTCTCTTTAAAAAAATCTACAACATAATGGCCTTTGCCTTTTTCCTCTCTCCCTCCTGCTGAACTCTTGGAGACTTTCTGAGTAGGCATGTATTGGTTACACTTGGTATATACTACTACTTTTCTGCCACAGCACACAAGATAGTTTACAACTTAAGGTAGTTGCTTACTATTTAAAACAAGGCAAAAGAATGAATGTAAAGAAAGAAGAAAAATAAGTACAATCAGGTGACAACTGTTCCATACATTTTAATAATGGCAAGGTAGAATGTTATTGGAGAGAAAATCCTGAAGCATACTGTTTCTGGTGCTGGAGGGGATATAGAAACATCATGAATAGTAGCAAGTGATACCCTCATCTTTTATGAATTTGTCCAGTTCCCCACAATCTAATTGTATGTCTGATTACCTTATAGAATCTTGATATCTGATTAGCTGGGAAGGTAGGGAAAACCCTCTTTCTAGTTCTTGAACAGAAAACTAGACAGATAAGGGACTACAATAGTTCATGCATTAGTAACCATGCAAGGTATGGAAACCATGCTCTAGAAGGAGCAGCTTAGGGAGCTGGGTATGTTTAGCCTGGGCAAGAGAAAGTTAAGGGGTGACATGGTAGCCCTGTTTTAAGTATTTCTTTAAGTCACATTGAGGATGGAGCAAGCTTGTTTTCTGCTGCTGCAGAGACTAGAACATGGAATGATGGATGCACAATATAGGAAAAGAGATTCCACCTAAACATTATCAAGAACTTTCTGACAGTAAGAGCTGTTTGACAGTGGAAGACACTGTCTCAGAGTGTGATGGAGTCTCATTCTTTGGAGGTCTTTAAACAGAAGCTGGATGGCCTTCTGTTGGGGATGCTTTGACGGAGAGTTCCTGCATGGCAGGGGGTTGGACTGGATGACCCTTGTGGTCTCTTCCAACCCTATGATTCTATGATTCTCTTTCAGCTCTATGATTCTACTCTCCTGAGGGGGTTTCACTGGGGGGGGGGGGGGAGTAGGGGCCACACCAGGTGACTCTCGAAGGGGTGTGTGACACAAACATTTGCCTTTTGGCAGAAATGAGCTGTAGCTTTTGTCAGTTCAAGTGCTGACTGGAATATCATATAGACAGTTTATAATGCTATTCTTAAAAGAATTGCACTGGCTGTCATTACACTTCTGGTCTGAATTCAAGGTGCTTGTGATTACATTTAAAGCCCCAAATGACTTGAGACCTCGATGCTCATTGCACCTTCACTGATGACCTTCCACTGGCAGGCTAAGACCTTTCCATTCAGACAGACATTTAAAACAAAAGGTTTTTAAAGAACAGGGTGGGTGTTGAATTCTTTTAAATGTATTTTAAACATTTTTATCTTTTTAACTATATTTTATTCTCTTATATACAATCTGTTTGAATAGTGTAATAATTTAATTCTGTTTTAACGTAACAATTTTCTATATTTTCAATTGTACTGTTTTTAATTTTGCAACCTGCCCTGAGTTCCAGTTTTAGGAAAAGGGCAGGATATAATAATAATAATTGATGAGTACCTTTCTACATATGTGTCTGTCTGAGAGCTGATGTCTACTTGGTAGATGAAGGGAATGCTGTGGATATAGTATACCTTGATTTCAGTAAGGCCTTTGACAAGGTTCCCCATGACATTCTTGCAAACAAGCTTGCAAAATGTGGGATAGACAAGTTAACTGTTACATGGATTTTTAATTGGTTGACTGGCCGAACTCAAAGGGTGCTCAACAATGGCTCCTTTTCATCCTGGAGAGAAGTGACCAGTGGGGTCCCACAGGGTTCTGTCCTGGGCCCAGTGCTATTCAACATCTTTATTAACGATTTGGATGACAGAATTGGGGGCATACTTATCAAATTTGCAGATGACACTAAACTGGGAGGAGTAGCTAATACCCCAGAGGACAGGATCAAAATTCAAAATGACCTGAATAGACTAGAAAGCTGGGCCAGTGCTAACAAAATGAAATTCAATGCGGAGAAATGTAAGGTTCTGCACTTAGGGCAGAAAAATGAAATGCACAGATATAGGATGGGGGACACCTGGCTGAATGAGACCACATGTGAAAGGGATCTAGGAGTCCAAGTAGACCATAAGCTGAACATGAGTCAACAGTGTGATGCGGCAGCTAAAAAAGCCAATGCAATTTTAGGCTGCATCAATAGAAGTATAGTTTCTAGATCAAGGGAAGTTATAGTGCCACTCTATTCTGCTTTGGTCAGGCCCCACCTGGAATACTGTGTCCAGTTCTGGGCACCACAATTCAAAAAAGATGTGGAGAAACTGGAGCATGTCCAAAGGAGGGCAACTAAGATGGTGAAGGATCTGGAAACCTTGCCCTATGAAGAACGCCTTAGGGAGCTGGGGATGTTTAGCCTGGAGAAGAGAAGGTTAAGAGGTGATATGATAGCCCTGTTTAAATATTTGAAGGGATGTCATATTGAGGAGGGAGCAAGCTTGTTTTCTGCTGCTGCAGAGACTAGAACGCGAAACAATGGATGCAAACTGCAGGAAAAGAGATTCCACCTCAACATTAGGAGGAACTTCCTGACAGTAAGGGCTGTTCGACAGTGGAACGCACTCCCTCGGAGTGTAGTGGAGTCTCCTTCCTTAGGGGTCTTTAAGCAGAGGCTGGATGGCCATCTGTCAGGGATGCTTTGACTTGGAGTTCCTGCATGGCAGGGGGTTGGACTGGATGGCCCTTGTGGTCTCTTCCAACTCTATGATTCTATGATTCTATGATTCTACTGAGGGGACACTCCTCTGTGCCCCACCAGTGAGGTCAATGCATTGTGATGAGACATGGGAGAGGGCTTTCTCATCTGTGGGATCTCAATTGTGGAATGTGGGATCTCAATTGGAGGCCTGATTGGTGCCAACACAGATTTCAGTTAGGTGCCAAGCGAACACTTGGCTGCTCATCAAGGCCTTTGGGACTCATTAATTCACCTCAAATATTGAAGTACAAAGTCTTTAAAACTTTTAAAATCATTTAAATCTGTTTTTCACTCATTATTCTGTTTAATATTATAACTTATTTTATTTATTTTTAAAATAAAATGTTATTTGTAAGCTGCCCTGAGATCTTTTGATACAGAGTAGGGTAGAAATCTTTTGAGACAGAGGAGTTAAAAAAAGAAGAGAAGATTATTCATTTATTCCAAAAATGCTTGAAAAAGTGAAAGATACTGGGTTTTTCACCTAGGTCCTTTCCCCTCCATGAACAACAATACTGAAGTCCTGAAAATTCAAGGTACCATTAAATTTCAGAATTAGATGCTACCAAATTTTGATTAGGAATGGCTTCCATAAAAGTCATGAATATATTCTCATCACTCTGATGTGACAAAGAATAATAGGAGGAACACAATGTCATTCTCTCCATGTCAGGACCCCCAGATGTGTTGCATTTTTGACCATATAATCTCAAGGATTTATTCTGAAGTTCAGAGATTCTTCCTTTAATCATCATTGAGTGTTCAGACAAATGTAATAAATGATCATGGTAAAAGTCTTTTAAAACAAAATCCGACATCCCCTTCTCCCACCCACTTTTATATAAATAAATCTGCAGGCCTTGCATTTTTCACCATCTGGCCCGCAGTGTGAAATGACATTAGTAGCATGTCAGGTTTGTTCTGTTATTGAAAAAAGGGGGAGAAAGAAACACAGAAAGAAAAATACATAATCCTAATCTACAGTATGAAGAGTATTAAAATGAAACATCTGCCCTACAGAAAAAGTGTAGATGAACTCTGTAGTCAGCAAGCTGCTGGGCTTTGTCAAGTACATGTTTACATTGCTGACGGCTGTAAATTTTCAGGACGATGACAAGGCCTCTAAAATATCTTATTCAAATGTTTTTAAACACATGGCTCCTTTTTTTTACCTTGTCAGCTTTAATTTTTTCCCTCTGAAGTTAACTTTTCTTTATATAAGGGACAGAGAAGATCATGATCAGATGGAATATGCAGTCACTCAAGTGACTCTTCAAAGTCCCAAAATAAACTGGCATAGAGGTAAAATGGCAATAAAACAACAAAGATGCTGAATGTACTATAGTTTCATGACTCTATTCAAACTATAAACAAAATATGATTTGGTTTAAAGTGAGCAACATTGCTTTCCCTATAAAACATGTTGCACTGTAGCACCAAATGCAAAACTGCACTTGTTGAGAAGATCAAAAGGCTGACTCATCAAAAGCCTTCTTACAAATACTAAGGTGAGTAGGAAGAGAACTTCTATATTTTGTAAAATAAATTATCCCTCCCATAAAATATTCTGTTTTGTACTTTCTTTGGTTTCAGTTCAGGGTGACCAGGTATCAAAACCACAAGGAGAACAAGACACCACAAAATGTAAGACAATCAAGAAAAGGTAGGACGTTACCAAATAAAAGCTAAAAGCACAAATATAAATATAAATCCATGCTGCTTAGTCAGGCTCAAAATGGAGGACATTTTAGAAATCCTCTTCAGTACACTCCCTCCAACCAATTAGTGGCTGTTTGGGTTGTGGTAGTGGTAGGAAGATACATAAAGTACCATTGACTGCAGTTTCAGGATGAGGAAAAACTGTTGCACAAGATCCTGTTTCTCTGCATAATGCCTATAAAGGTTTTTACTGCTGTCTCCAAATCAGAGTGTATGATATCTGGTAATCAGCCATTCCGTGGTGCTTTTCTGAGTGGTCTGAACTCTGTTACAATCTGGCTCTCAAGATGAAAATGCAGGCCACTCAAAAGCCTACTGTGATGAATTTGCCAGGTACTTTGCAAATAAAGTCTCTCCGATTTGTTAATTCCATCCCAGAGGATGTCCCTTGGTCCCTGCTTATCCAGTTATAATGAATTCTTTTCTATTTGTATAGTCTGAAGATGTAGAGGAGATGCTTGGAGAGATGAGAGCCATTACATGTCCACTACATCCTTGTCCTTCCTGGTTCATTAAAAAGGCTGAGTGGGTTAAGAGAGTAGTCATTGCTTCCTTACAATAAGCCAGGGGTTCAACATGCCTAAAGGACAACATTTTAAGGTTTTTGTTGAAAAAAGCTTCTTTTTGTTCCCAAAAGGGAGCAGATCATTACCGTGGTGTGTGGCTGCCGTAGCAATGATCTGAGGTTAAAAGTGGCAGTGTTTAGCTGCCTGTCTGTTGAGCCCCTATGTCTATCCTCTCCTGAGATCCATAGGAGAGCCCTCCCCTCAACCTCACAGTTATGGTTGGTGGGAACATGAGAGAAGGCCCTCAATGGCTGGCCCTATATTGTTGATCTCCCTGCCTAGGGAGGCTAAAATGGCCCCTTCCTTGCTCTCCTTCCACCGACAAGTGAAGACTTTTTTTATTCAGAAAGGCTTTTAGAACTGAAGGCTCTGAACCAAGTGCTATATGTGCTGGATTATTTTAAATGGCGTCGTGTAATTTAATTATTTTTTAGAGCATATGTTTTTAATTTGGTCAATAGTGTAATTTGGTATTAAGGTTGAGATTTTGTATGTTTTCAATTGTAATCTTGTTTGAGTCGGCTTCAGTTCCAATCTTGGGAAAAAGGCAAAAAGTAAATAAAGACGCTGATGATTGTTATTACTGTTGCTAGAACTGTATATCACTTTTTACTTAACACAACATTATATATATACAGTACTTAGTTTTATTTATACATTGGGACACCAGCAAGAATGTTCAATGTGCATTGGTGCCCAATGAACATAAGTCCCATTGTCCATTTCTCCTGCTGTGCCTCGGTCCCATTGCACAACAGTAATCATCTCTGCTACATAGTAATGCAACAGTAGCCTTCTGCTGAATATGAACATTATAAAATTGCCCAGCCCTAATTTCCATATACATAAATCCATGTACAAAAATGTAACTTCCATTCAGCATGGATGATGATGGTAGTGATGACGATGATTCTAGTCTCAATATTCAGGATAGGATGCTCTACCATGCTCAAGGGCAGCAGGATAATTTAGAAGAGGACATTCATGTGGCACCCAGAGCTCTGTACCCTAAGAGACTGGAATGGCCAGGGAAATCAAGAAGAATAATCAGGGCAGTGATGTCACTAGGTAAGACTGGTTAACTCCCACCCCCCACCCCATTGACCTCCTCCCATACCACACCATATAGAATTACACTTGCTTAGGCAAGCATACTTAGAGTCTCCATTTTAGGGATGCTTAACAGGATATTATTAATCATACTTTTAGGATATTGTTTAGTACTGGTTTTTAAACTGTTGTAGTCTTGGGTTAAGAATAAAGCAAAATAACAATCCTGGTAAATAGTCAGCAATAGGAATGAGATATATGCACAGGCATTCTTTTTAATGCTTTGTTTCAAAACTTTGTGTACATAACAAGTGAGATCACCATAAGATAAGGCTGTATGTAGCAATTTCATCTATAATTTATACAGGTACAGTCCCTGATTTATGAGACTTCCATTACATTTGCAGATTTGCTTTCATCGTCTGAGATCAATATTTGTTCTGTTTTTTAAAAAATAAATGTGGAGGAGAACTGAATTAAAATATGCATTAGGAACGTTTGTCTTAACATTATCTTTTCTCATTAGTATAAGTGAAAATATTTGATTTCTTAAACACACACACACACAAACAAACCACATTCACCTATCCCCAAATTCTGAAAGTGGGCAGTTGCTTTTAAGAGCAACAAATATAATGGCATGATCAAGCCATTCAAAACTGAGTAGTGGTAAACTGATGCTCTGAGAGTATCATCTTATAAATCTTCATTAATTGATGGTTTTGACATGTTCATTCATTCTTCTTGAAATGAGTTTTCCAAACTCTGTCCAAATTTTCTGTGATGATTTGGGATGTTTGAAATCAGTACAATACCAAATTCCAATAAATAAATAAATAATTTGTAAATGGCATAAATGGAGATGCAACATTCCAAACTGAAATATTTGCAAGGCATTTCAGGAAACCAAGGTAAATACATAAGGAGTTCTCAGATATGCTGAGATTGAGAAAGGACATACATAAGAAAGAAGTGGTAACTCACTAAGGAAGTAGAAATATTTGTAGGGGGGCAGGATGGCTAAAGCTCAGAATGAACTCAGGCTTGCAAGAAAGGTTCAAGAGTTTGGGAAGATGGGATAGGAACAATGTTCAGAGCAATGGGGAGAACAAGGTGGTGGCTGATCTGCTCCATGGTGAAGATGGTAAAATGAGTGACAGAGGGATACTGCTCTATTTCTACTTTGCCTCCCTACTTTCTCAAATCCAAACATTGCTCAACCTGGTGAAAATAGAACATAGTGATAAGGCTTCAGCCCCAAAGAGGCAAATAGGTGGTGCACGAAAATCTAGCTACTTAAAGAAAAACAAAAAAAAATCACGTCTCCAGACCTAGACTAGCTACATCCAAGGGTACCAAAAGATCTCAGAAACAGAAAATCCAGAACATTGTCTATAAAAACTGAGCATCTTGGAGCACAAATGAGGTCTCTGTAGTTTGGAGAATAACAATTGTCATTTTCACCTTCAAAAAATAGGATAGGTTGTCCTCATGCTATTTAACAACAATATGAAGCCACTGAGAGAGGTTTTCCAGAGTTTGGGGGTTAGATGCAACAGTATGCTGATGATACCTAGCTTTGTTTTTCTTTTCCATCTCAATCCAAGGAAACTGTTTTGGTATTTAACCAGTGCCTATTCAGATTATTGGACTGAATGAGGGTGAAAAAATTGAAACCTAATCCAAACAAGACAGATGTGCTGCTATTCAGGCGAAAGACACATCAGGTCATGGGGTTCACACTGTGCTGGATGAGGTTGCACTCCCCCTGAAGATACAGGTTCCCAGTTTGGATGCAGTCCTGGATTCAGCCTTGGACCTGGATGCTCAGGTTTCTTTAGTGGTCAGGAGTGCATTTGCACAGTTAAAACTAGTGAACTAACTATGCCTGTTTCTTGGGATGGCCATGGTAACACATGCCTTAGTTACATCTTGAATGGATTACTGTAGCATGTTTTGTATAGGGCTGTCTTTGATGAGAGAACAGCTGCAGCCAGGATACAGGGAACACACAACTCCCTTGTTGCAACAGCTCCACTGGCTGCTAGCTTGTTCCTAGGCACAATTAAAAGTTCTGGTTATGAACTACAAACTCTCCATGGCTCAAACTGAGACTGCCTGAAGCACCGTACCTTCACATATGAGCCTGCTGGACCCTAGGATATTCAGAGGAGACATTTCTCTTGCCCTCACTGCCTCAATATTTTGGTGGCGACGCTAAGAGATGGCCATAAGATGGCTCCTCCAGACTTTCAAACTCATCCCTAGGGAGGTTAGGATGGCTCCTTCTTTGGTGTTTTTGCTGGCAGGTGAAGACCTTTCAATTCCAGTAAGGCTTTCAGAACTGATGTTAATAATAGAAAAGTTATTTTATTGTGCTGTACTGCTTTTCATTTTTGTTTTAAAATAATATTTTAATGGTTTTAATTCTATTGTTAGTTTAATATTGCTTTAATCTCAAATTTGCATCTTTTTAACCACATGTGACTTTAGCATACTTTTCTTTATGACAAATTTTATTGCTATATGAACAAAATGACAAAAAAAAGTCATACACATAATTACCTTCACCCCACCCCAATACACATACAAAAGAAAAGAAACAATTGGTGATTTCTCAACTTCCAGTGTCAAGAATATAACACCAAATTTGTATTAAAACTTCTCTGTATTACTAAAAAGCAATTATAGGTTCTGACCAGGAAAGAAATAGCAGAGACCTTCCCATTTTTCTTCATTACATAAAGTAACATTAGTTCCCAGTCTTTTTTTTAAAAAAACAAAACTACCCAGTGATTTCTCTTTAATCAAATTAGATAACTTGTCCATTTCTGCCATTTCAAAAGGTTTTAACATCTACAGTTGGCCCTCCTTATCCATGGATTTTTAATCCATGGATTCAAGCAAACATGGCTTCAAAATAATAAAAAAGTATAAATTCAAAATAGTAAAACTTGATTTTCCATTTTATATAAGGGACACCATTTTGCTCTGCCATTACATTTAATGGGACTTGAGCATCCATGGATTTTGTGATCCATGGGGCATCCTGGAACCAAATCCCAGTGGATAACAAGGTCCCACTGTATTCTTCTTCTGTTGGTAAATGAGAATTTTCCAGTTTTGAGCATATATCAGCCCTACTGCAATAATCATGAAATGCATCCCCTTAAAATTAATACTTTTATATTTTTCATTGGTTATACCTAATAAAAATAGCTCCTTATTTTAAGAATCTTTTGTATCAACTTCTGTATTTGCTTCCAGTGCATCTTAGCTTTATCACATGCCACCATATATAGTAAAAAGTACCTTCATGTGCTTCACATTTCCAGAGTTGATTTTTAAATCCTTTATACATCTAAGATATATTATAAGATGTATATTTACATCTTTAAGATATATCGTAATATGTAATTTTATAAAATGATGTATAGATGTATTTGACTGCAGCCAAGAGCCTCGACATACCAGCCATAAAGGCCAGCATGGGGGCAGAGTGGGGCATGGCATCTGCACAATGCAGGCCCTCTGTGCCATGTCGGTATGATGCTGCACTCCCCCCAACATGGTGGGCAGCATCATGGCACTCCGCTGGTGCTCTGTTCAGATAACACAGCTCCAAAGTTTGCAGAAAAGCAGCAGCACCAGCGGCTATGGTGCACTTTCCGTGGCACAGAAAGGAGTTGCTTTTGGTGGCTCCTTTTTGTGCCATGGAAAGGCCAGATTGGGGCTGCGGCATGTGGTTGCCACGGCCCCAGTCTGGCAAAGAAAGAGGCGGCTGCAGGCCTTCCCTTAGAGGCAGTCTATATAGCCCCTAAGTCCTTTATATATCTAAAATGTGTAAAGAACTTAGATGATTTGGCTGGAGTCAAATACCATCTATATATCATTTTATAAAAATTTTCTCTAAAATCATAATCTATATATTTTCAAGTCATCTGTTTATTTATGAATTTCCTTTGGCAAGGAATACTCAGAGGTGGATTTTCCAGTTTCTACCTCTGAAATATAGCCTACAGCACCTGATATTCATTGATGGTTTCCCATCCAAGTAGTAACCAGCAGTGACCCTGTTTAGCTTCTAAGCTCAGACAGGATCTGGTGTTTCTAGGGTATTTAGGGAGAAATATATGTTCCCTGACATCAAAATAACATACTATATTAGGTCTTTACACCATACTGTCAATAAGGGGGAAAATACTGAGTTTTCCATGCAGCTGCTATATTAGGCAGAATGATAATAACTGGAGAAAATGCTTTTTTGAGTTTTTGTGCTGCATGTTTAATACTTCCTTGGCAGTCTCCTTATTCACACACACACACACCACACACACACACCTCTTCCCAGAAAATGTCATCCTTCTTCCCAGTGCCGCAGCTCACCTTACCCAAAGTGGGTTTCAGTTCAAGCTGTTTCAGCTTGGTAGTTTATCTAAAGGACAAATTACAAGGAACAACCTCTACCCCGTGCAAGAATTTTTTAAAAACATGGTATTGTTTATATAGGCATCACAGAGGGAGATGTTTGATACAAATTGTTTCAGTTGGAATGAGCCTTGCCAAAGAAAACAGACAGGCAGCTGTTTTCATTGCATATAATTTTTTTTTGTTAAATATGGCTGCACCTGTATAAACACAAACTTTTATTTCTGAGAAGTGCCCCTGCAGCTGCAAAAGCCTTTAGACCTTGCCAGACACATTATTTTCATTAAAGCAAGTTACATACTCAATTGTTTTTTGCTTGGCTGCCATTCCTTAAGAAAACGTGTAGCCATTAGTATGCTTGCACATTTTAATAAGATATAGGTCTCTGTCTATGCATCAGATCTTATCTATATCTACACACACACACACACACACACAATACTCAAATGTTGGCATAGCCATAGTTTCTCCATTTAATTTTTCACTGGCTTTTCTTTTTTTAAGTCAGGACTTAAAATAGACCCTATAAAATAGTATTTGACTAGCCACAGGAGTTTTCTCATGTATTCATAGCTCAGCATGGAGATCAGCCAAACCTCACCCAAGTCCATGGGAACTGTTCCATAGACTTCAGCAGATTTTGCAGATTACTTAAAAAATAAGTCTGAATATCTCAG
Organism: Urosaurus nigricauda; assembly: GCA_034509955.1. Taxonomy (NCBI): domain Eukaryota; kingdom Metazoa; phylum Chordata; class Lepidosauria; order Squamata; family Phrynosomatidae; genus Urosaurus; species Urosaurus nigricauda. Next base: position 222,058,966 of record JAOEGL010000004.1, on the reverse strand, counting down.
AAACTGGAATTACAGTATGGATTCTAGGTTACCAAAGGAGACATAAAAACAAAAATGACTGGGAGGGAGTTGGAATCGAAAAATAAGAAACTATCTGTGTGGTTGTTTTAATATCATTACAACATATCACATTATTTCCAGTCAAATGAAAACTTTTTCCTGATCTATAGGCTGATCAATGAGCAAATAGTGCATGCAATTTCTGGACATTTTTACTGGATATTATACAGAATGGTGAAATGTTAGCCTTTGAGAAGAATTGCCATACTGGTCTTTCTTGGAGCATCCCACTGAGAAAAGATGGGCAATGGGACCCTCGGGGATTGGGCAGGGGGCAGCAAAAATCTGGCAGAACTCACCTATTAAGAGCTGCATTAACACTGCAGAAATAATGCAGTTTGACACCACTTTAACTGCCATAGCTCATTGGTATGGAATCCTGGGATTTGTAGATTGTTGGGGCACCAAAGCTCTCTAACAGAGAAGGCTAAATATCTCACAAAAATAAAACCCCAGAATTCCATAGTATTGAGCCATGGCAGTTAGTGGTCTCAGACTGTATTAATTCTGGAGTGCAAATGCAGCCAAGATCATCAGGTAGGAATATGAAGATAAAAGAGCCTATTTGTGAAGGGCCTAAAAGAACAGTTAGATCATGTAACACTGGGGAGAAAGGGTTCAGGACAAATGGCCATTGATGGGAGCCAAAGGGCTGTAGCAAAGTGTGACAGCATGGAATACCACTGTTCAGAGTTACAGTCAATCATTTATGCCCCTTTCTAGTATATTTATTTCAAAGGACATATTTTATTCAATAGGCATAATTTTTCATGTGCCCGAAGCATCAAGTAATCTGTATATTAGTTTTTTTTTGTTTGTTTTTTTTAAACAACTCATCTTTTTCCAGCTCTGGGATTGGGGAAAAACTGGACTAGTTATACTGTAACTATCATGTCATGTCTTCTTCCAAAGAAAGGAACTGTCATTTGATGGGGATGCTGTGATATCTCTTCGACTGAGATTCTCACAAGGCTACAACTCTGAGAATTCCTTTTAAACTGGGAATGGTTGTTAAATCAATTTGATTGTAAGACACAGGGCTGTGGGGGCAGTATGCCAAACCTTCAAATCTGACTGTGTTTTTCTACTGTTAAACTCAGGTTCCAATTCCATCATAAATGGCAAATGCATATTAATTAGTAATAACAAATTTACATAGCAAAATGGTAGTACAAGACATTTCATTACCACCATGTGAATCATTAGGCTACTTAGATTGATAGAGCATAACATATATTTATTGGATTAAAATGTCTGAATAAGAAAACTCTCCGAAATTCTAATGAAAATAAATATGCAGCCAACTAAGTATTTAATATTATATCTTTTTATTCTGAAGCCAGAGTTCATACATTTCTACTGACTTTGACTCTAACTCCAAGACTACAACTCCGACTCCCCAGCCATGGTACGATGTGGATGTATCTGTTAGTTACGTAAATAAGTATGACTTGGAAAATGAGATTTGTCTCTTTATACATCTATTGTGAGTTTCTATTTCTGGAACATGTTTATACAATTATTAGTTCTCAAGTTAGATTGGAAAAAAGTCTATCTTCATTGACTGGAGGGAGCACTGGTGGGTGATAATGGGCCCTGAAACCCAGAAACATTGCAGGATCCAAGAATGGTAATTTTTGCCCCACCAACAATGCCTACAGTATATATTTTATTTTTTATTAATTACATTATATCTTGTCTTTTCTGCAAAAAGCTCATTATTGCATTCTGGTTGTGCATTACACCTTGTACCACAGCACTCAGTCATTGACAAGTGTTGCAGAATGTTGCAGCCACTCTCCATATGTAAATGTATACACCATGCTGAATGCGTAATGGGTTGTAGCCATAGTTGTTTGCACCTTTGGCAATGCATATGAATGATCAAAAGGTATACTGAACACAGTGGAAGTTATTTCTGACTAGACATGTAGAAGGCTGTGCTATGCCAGACTGTTATTGTTATTAGCTGCCCTCGAATTGACCTCAACTCATGACGATCCTGTGGGCATCTCCAAGTCCACCTATCCTCCACTGTTCTACTTATGTCTTCTAGATTCAGGCATGTGAGCTCCCTAATTGAATCTGATCATCTGACATGTGGTCTTCCTTTCTTTCTGCTGCCTTCCACCTTTCCCAGCATTATTATGTTTTCTAGTGGTTCATGCCATCTCATGATGTGGCTAAAGTACAACAGGCTCAATTTAATTATCTTAAGGCCGAAACAGATGGCTGTATTGTCAGCTTTGCACCAGCTTTGGGGCATGGCATTTAGACACATCACACCCCCAAGTCACCTGGAAGTTGCACCGGTGATTACACACCAGCCTGTTTCTGGGCAACTTGGCAGTGTGGCATTTAGATGCCACTTGCCTCAGAGCTGGCAAAAAGCTGGCTCTAGAGACAAAAGGCTGCTTTTTTCGCCCCAAATAGGAGTGCTTTTTTCCTGCTCCTATTTGAGGAGCAAATTGGCTGGATTGGTGCTGCATGTCTGTTTGCCATGGCTCCAATCCAGCCTTAGGGTCATCTGTTTCGCCCCTTAGTTTCTAGGGCATTTACGACGGTCAGGAGTGCTTGGTACCAACTTTGGTTGATACATCAACTGTGTCGCTACCTAGACCGAAAGGACCTTTAAGTAGTGGTACATGCTCTGGTAATCTCTCGTCTTGATTTCTGTAATGCCCTCTACATGGGCTACCCTTATACCAAGTTTGGAAGCTGCAATTAGTTCAAAATATGGCAGCCACTTTCTTTTCTAACATCCAGACATGGTGACAGAGAAACTAGTTGGTATTTATTTTATTCCAGCGTCCCGCACACAAGACCCTTTTTTACCACTGCCAACTAACTACCACCATTACAGAGATAATTCCTTGTAGAAGAGGAAAAACATTTTCTTTCCAATGTGGGTGTAATAATGTGTACACTTTCATGCTCTCCAACTCTGATTTGTACTCATCTATTATATGTCTTATCTCTACATGCAGGCGATTTCATGTGTAAATCAGTCCGTAGTGGCTGAGGCAAGACATAGAGGAAGATTTAATTTACTTAAAAATATATATTCTGTCAACCACCTTGAGTGACAGTCCCAGGAGAAAGGTGGGATATCCATCAAGCGAGCAAATAAACAAATCAGTCCTGCCATTGACCTGATCAAGATATTATACTAATATACCTTTTGGATGTTAATATAGATTTTTGAAGTTTTCTGTCAAAGAAGATCCAGAGGATGGTGCTCAAATGCAGAGTTTATTATTATGAGCACAGAAAGTGGTAATTATTTTCTCTGTCTCTTTATATTTCTGTAAGCTACACAACCTAGAAGAAATGGCTGTTGTTTTAAACTCCACAATAAAAGGAAACATACAGTGCCACTTTAGGTTTGGAGATGTGAATATGAAATGCTGGCTGGCTCCAGTGTAGAGAACAAAATCTTGAAATACAATGCCCCAATCACACTGTGTAATTCATGTTTTATTGAATCCAGTCCTAAAACATAAAGCATTAGTTGATTATGTGTAACCAAATGATGTTAGATGTCCATGGGCAATTATAATAAAATATTAAAAGCTGTTTCATAGCCTAGGAGGAGAGAAGAAAAGAGATAAAAATATATAGCCATATACTTTTGATTTAGTTGCTTCAATTTCCCTTTTTGGACATTAAAAATGTATATAAGAAATGCCATCTCCATTGCAAAAGGATATGAAGCTGCTTTCTATTCCTTCTTTTTTTCCCTTCAAGCAAGAATATCAAGTTAACCAAAGTGTGGCTGAGTTGCTAAAAGTCAGAAGGAGTTTCTGGTGTGACACTACTTGCATACAAACAGAATGAGAGCTCCCAAGTCTTGCTTTAACTTTCATAATATAGGGTTTTGTTCCTTCAGAAATGACACACATAGTTTTGGAATGGATTTTACAACCCAACTCTCATTCAAAAGTACCCTGGGGTAATATACTGTTCCCCCCAAATAGTCAGATGTCTAGTTGCAGAAGGATGCTTAATACTGCTTTCTTTCTTTCTTTTATTTTTTTTAAAAGAGGAAAATTCAAGAAGATAATTTTTAAAGCAATATTTTCCAGTGCATAAGAAAGATCCTATTTTCAAAACAAAAACAAGCAAACAAATCAACCTTTCTTTCCTCTCTTTGGTCTCCTTCCTTCTCCCTCTCTCTTAATGGTTTTTCAGAAAGAATATCAAAAACTGCATGGTACTTAAAATTGCTTTCTGAATCAGTTTTGGTCAACAGGTTTACTGTTTATGCCCAGCATATTACATCAACTAGGATCTCTCCCTGCCCCACAGATTTATTGTCCTGCAGGTAGCCATGCCTTAGAAGGATTAATAAGGCTTCTTCTGGATATATTCTGTAACGAAAAGTGCACTCAAGGTAGAATTTACCTCACACGGGTAGATAAAATTAATAACATACCCAAGATCCTAATGGGAGAAGCATATCACATTTGGAAATAAATAACTCTCATGCTGGAGTCTCTCAAAAAGAGAGAAATGATTTGTTTAATAAAGTCTAAATCGTTCCTTAGGTTAGCTAATAGAAGTGGCCATGGTTACGAAATTAATCAAGCCTTTCTATTACAGCAAATTGGTGAAGAATCTATTGACATGTCTTCATCTACATGTCTCATCAGAGGTGTCCGTGCCATTTAGCTACAAAATCCTGGAGGGTTTATTCTTCACAGAATCTTATAATACTTCAATTAAGGGACACCAAGCTGCCAGCCAGACAGCCAAGCGTTTATTTCTTGATGACTCCTTAAGTTGTGCCACAGGCCTGTCATTAAGAGAATATTTTTCACAGCATGTTGCAAAGATCCTCGCACCATTAAAAGGAATTGAAAAAGCATCCAATTTGTTGTTTCCACCTAACACAGATATTTTTCATTGCTGGAACAGCCATTAAATACAATCTGTTTTATTGCCTTCTGAAAAGATCACAGGAAGTACACAGAGTGATTTATTTAGGGGATGACAATAGTATTAAAAGCATCATGAATCTGTTGGATTTGGAATAAATATTCAGGGAAACAAAAACATTATGGAAGTTGGGTCTTTATTGTTTATCATTTATCATGTCCTATGCTTGGCCTGGTTTTACTGACACCCAGGGCTGGCTGAATGCAATCCAATCTGATAAACACACATTAACAAGGTGTGAAATCAGTGGGGAAATCCTCCTGGGCAAACCTCATTCATATATAAATTCATACATAAATGAGGCTGGCACTCTGTATTGCAGATTCATAACCTAAGTCATGGGTCTGTAACTCCTCTCTATGCAGTAAGACTGCATAGTTTTACTGTTTACTGTTCAGACATCGGACATACCAACCTTCTGTTCTGGGGCAAGCAGTCTGGATGACATCCAGCACATTCTGCACCAGTACTGGGGAATACCTTTAAAATCATAGAATCATAGAATTCAAGAGTTGGAAGAGACCCTAAGAGCCATCCAGTCCATCCCCCTGCCATGCAGGAATACACAATCAAAGCACTCCTGACAGATGGGCATCCAGCCTCTGTTAAAAGCCTCCAAAGAAGGAGACTCCATCACTTTCCATGGGAGTGTGTTCCACTGTTGAACAGCCCTTACTGTCATGGAACTTCCTCCTAATGTTGAGGTGGAATTTCTTTTCCTGTAGCTTGTACCCATTGTTCCATGTTCTAGTCTCTGGAACAACAGAAAACAAGCTTGCTCCATCCTCAATATGACACTGATTCAAATATTTAAACAGGGCTATCATATCACCTCTTAACCTTTTCTTGACCAGACTAAACATACTCAACTCCCATAGGAGATTATTGCACCCAAAAATCCTGCTTGGATAGATGTGAGATTAAAAAGTCAAAACTGGGTGTTATTGCAAGCAGCTGTGGGGCGAGTGCAATCCATACACAGCCCAGATCCCCAACCTCACTTATCCAGCAGCTTTTCAAAAACAACAAGCTCCTATTTTTGAAAAGCCACTAGATAAACATGGCTGGGGAATAGGCTGCATATGAGTTGCATTCAGCTGGCTGATAACACCCATTTTTGACTTTTCAATCCCATATCTATCCAGGTGGGATTTCCGGGTGCAATAATCTCTTAAATCTCTCCTCATAGGGCATGGTTTCAAGACCCTTTGCCATTTTGGTCTCCCTCTTCTAGACATGCTCCAGAGAAAGATTGGGAGCCTCCTAGAATAGTGGCTGCCAATGCAGTTTGCTTGTTCTGAGGTCAGAATGAGGAGCCCAGCCACATGATTGTGTGTGGGCACCTTGCTCTGATCTCAAAAGCATTAACCTGCAGCAGCTCAGTGGGATGTCTGTGCAGACAGCCACCATGGGAACAGAAGGTCGAGTAACAGGGAGAGGTGAGGTTAACTATGGGGCTGCCCCTGGAGAATCCTGTCCCATGCAAACAGGACCTATTTAAATGATCCCCCAATCTCACCTTAAGAGTCAGCAACTTCATCAGGCAAAGGAGGTCTGTTCAGTTGCTGATTTGGGTGCAAGGATGATGACACTTCCAGCCCCATTTCATCAGTTAGTGATGCTGCAACCATCAGAAGTAGGACCCCATTACAATTTCTTGATACAGCTTCTTGTCTCTTCATGGAGAGCTAAACAGACCTCCTCTGCCCAGTGTGGTCACTGGCTGTGAAGATGGGCTGGAGGGTCTGGGTCAGGAGGCATTACTTAGTTACACATAACTAATTAACTATCTGATATAGAATGTTGGACAGGATTTTACATGATTCTTTTTCCTGTAAAGATCATATATATTTATTATCATTTATTTATTTATTTATTTCTCTGTCCAGAACTCAGCTGCACGTATTATCACATCTGCTCGCCGCTTTGACCATGTTTCTCCTCTCTTATCCTCCCTTCACTGGCTCCCTTTCCCCTTCCACATCCAGTACAAGCTTTTGTTATTGACTTTCAAAGCCCTCCACAGACTGGCACCTCCTTACTTGTTTGACCTTCTTTCTCCTCACACTCCTTCTCGTACCCTCTGTTCTGGTAGTCAAGGTGTCCTGTCCCAGCCGAGGATTTCCACTGCCCTGTCCCAGATTCGTCCCTTCTCATTTGCTGTCCCTCACTCCTGGAACCTTCTTCCCCCACATGTGCACCTCATCACTTCTCTATCCAGGTTCAAAAGTAAGTCAAAGACTGTATTGTTTAGGGAAGTGTTCCCAGGATTGTGCCATCTGCCCCAGGATGCCTCCTCTTAACTATGTTTTAAGAACCCAAGCCCTCCCTTCAGCCCATCTGCCTTGGTCCAGGCCCCAGAGGGAGAGAAGAACCACTGGACCTCATCCCCTCCCCACCACCTTCCCCTTTTCCTTTTGTGTTGTCTTTTAGACTGTAAGCCTGTGGGCAGGGATCCGTCTAACTATAAGTTTGTATGTACAGCACTGTGTTAACTTACAGAGCTATATAAATAATAATAATAATAATAATAATTTATTTTATATTTAGTATCTTGCCCTCTGTCCAGTAAGACCAAGGTGATATATATGGCTTCTTTCCTTTAAGTCATTCTGAGACCACCTCTGTGAGGGAGGTCAGGCTGAGCAAAAATCACTGGCCCAAGGTCAGCCAGTAAGTTTAATGTTCCATTGAAGACAAGAATCTGGGCCAGTCAGACACTCTAACCACTGGTTCTCAAGATCCCTGGCCCCAAGTGGCCATCTCATTTTCTGTCATAGCAAGTTCCCTACCTCACTCTGACATCAAAAGCAGGTGATCTCAAAATGTTCTGGTGGGTAAATACTTCATTTATTTTTATTTTATGTAGAAAATGTGTTTACTGTCTTTCCAAACCATTACCAAGGCAATGAAAAGGAAAAAATAATAATAAGACAAATCATTATGCAATGACTAAAACCAACAATGGCAGTGGCACCAGGAAGGATGGGCTGGTGGGGCTGATGTGGTGTCAAATGGGATTTGTTCTGGTGTGTGTGTGGTCACTGTTGTGGTCTGTCCATGACCAGACTGGGCCATAATGCTCCAAATTGGCCCTGGATTAAGTGGCTTAATATAGATGTGCACAAAATTTCTTCTTTCCTCTTTCATGAAGATAACAATAAATTGGATAAATTCTTGTCAAAAAAAGTCAACCAAATTAACATCTCACTTACTACCACTAGCCAAAGTCAATAAGTGTAGCTAGAATCCTGTTAGTCTGTTACACATGCATATGTTTCGCTACAGGAGTGGTAATACTTTCATCTGATGCAGACCTTCCACATTCAGTTCATGTTTGCAGAAGTGTAGTTATGATGCTGTTGTGCGATGCACATTGGGTGGTGCATTTAGTTATACAATGTTGCAATTCACTAACAAGGCAGTGTTACACAACTTGTTATACTCTATCTCTTCAGTCTGATTTATTAGGCCCATTGTTCTCTCACACCAAATCTTTTAAATGTCAAGTTCTCTTTAACATATTCATGGACAAAATGTGATTTTGATACATTTTTAAGAGGAAAAAAAAATAATAATCAGCAGATTGGTTGGTTCTAAATGAGGCTGACTGCTTTATCACACTAGGGGGCAAACAGGATTTAAATGAGAGTTAAATAAGAGTTAAACAGGAATAAACATAGGGCCTTTCCTGTTTAACTCTCGTTTAACTCTCATTTAAATCCTGTTTGCCCCCTAGTGAGATAAAGCAGTTGAAGTGGTAACATGGACTGGAATCCCGTAAGTGTATTTACTTACAAATACTAAAACTTTTATAACATCTCATGGTGAGAAGTTCCATAACAAGTGATCTTCAAACACAGAGGGGGGAAAGAGAAGGAGAGAGAGAGAGAGAGAGAGAGAGAACTGCAGACTACAAAACAGGAGAAGTACAATCTCAAGTCTACTTGGAAATTAAACAATGCAGGAATAGAGAGTGTGTGACTAAGACAAACACTCAGGAAATTACTGTTCTTGAAGAGAAGAACTGAATACTGGCATGCAAAAGTTGCTAAAAGTTGCTATTTTTAATTGTTAGAGTCAGGGGCTGTGCAGACTGGCAGTTTGGGCCAGCTTGGGAGTGGAGTTGGGGCGTAGCATCTATACGATGCACAGCCCCCTCTACACTGCACCACACAATGCATGGCATCACAGCGCTCCTCTGGTGCTGCATACATACGACACAACCTCGAAGGAGCATTGCTAAGCTGATGCAATGTGGCTATCACACCCTTTTCAGGGTGCAAAAAGCAATCACTTTTTGCATCTCCTTTTTGTGCCCTGTAAAGGCCAGATCGGGGATGAGGCATGTGGTTGCCACAGCCCTGATCTGGCTGTAACATGGGCAGCTCCAGGCTGCCCCTTCAGGACTATGTGTACCTCAGTCTAACAGCTACACCTCTAGTATATTTGGAGATTTGGGATGGTAATGGCTATTCCTTTTTCCCAGCTGTGAAACCATCACTGGCAGAACTGCTTTGACATCTCATCTTCCCCCTGCCACTAGTTGGCCTGAGGGTGTGCCCTGATGCCATAAAGCTGCATTTCTCATGGAATGAAAGATCAACATAAGTAGCGTAATGGAGTTTTACACTGTGCCATGGCACTATCGGATGCTGCCTTTGACTAAATTAAGTTGGAGTTTTATTTCCCATACTAAATATGTGGAATGTCAGTATTTATGGTGTTTTTCCTGGATATGTGCCAACTTAGCATTAATTAAGCATTATTGTGATATTTATGCCATCAGTGACATTTTAAGGGATCTTAAGAGGATGCTGTCAAATGGAACTCCCATCAGCTATCAATAAAGAAAAGCTTCACTTACAGTCAACTTCAATGGGAAAGGAAGTCCTCTCTCTGGGATATAATCAGGCACTGCTTTGCACCCTCAGAAGAGAAAATCCAAGCTATTTATAAGATATTCCTTAACATTAAAACAAAATTAAATATAGATTGCACATAAAATTACCTGGCTGGCACAGAAGTAATTTGCAGCTCTGCACTTCCTGAAGTCATTTTGATATAGAGAATTCCTCTCATGTGCCTCTCATTGTATTTCATTTTGAACTAAACCCTGTCCACTGAGCCACTAAGAATTGATAGCCTTGTGGGAGACCTATGTGAGAAAAAGGGCTATTGGAGTTCTAGTGAAAAAAAATCTGATTAATTTGCTTAAATGCTGGAAGCTACAAGCTGAGCACTTAATGGAGCAAAGATTAACATGTGGTTAAAGGCTCATCCACACAGGGGTCATTTATATATATTAAACCTCCACTGTCCTCTGCCTGCACTTGCTATTGTAGTAGTGGCAAGATTGCATTGGCCACATGAGGTTCCTACAATGCTTCAGTGCCAGTTTGCAGTATATCCCAGCACTTCTTCTCACAATATATAATGAAATTTCATGTTCAGTGCCCCATGACCTGGTGAGCAGAGCTTGGAAGTTATTTCTTTGAACTTTGTGCAGTTCCTGGTGTGTTTGAGTTACTTGTGTGTGTGTGTGTGTTGGGGGGTTGTTTACATGTAAAAGGCTTAATATAATTAAGTAATGAATAGAAACAAGATCACGCTATTGGAATAAAAATTAATGTTTTTCCAGTTACTTTTCAAACCTACCTTTGAAAATGCATGTGAAAGCATGTTTAAGCTACTGATAGGAATTGTTCAATTTCATGTTGTTCTTTTGTGCCTTCAAGTCATTTCTGACTTAACGTGGCCCCATTAAGGGATTTTCTTTGCAAGATTCATTTAGAGAGGGTTTGCCGTTGTCTTCTTCTGAGGTTCAAAGTATGTGGCAAACCTAAGGTCACTCTGAGTTACCATGGCCAAGTGGAGATTCAAACCCTGGTCTCCAGAGTCTTAATGCAATGCTCAAACCACTACGCCATGCTGGTTCTCTATACTGACAGTGAGAGTGGTTCAGCAATGGAACTAATTACCAAGATGGGCCTCTTTCTCCGGATGTCATCAAAATGAGTCTGAACAGCTATCTGCCGCTGATGCTAGGGATCCTGCATTGAACAGGGAACTGGATTTGATGGTCCATAAGTACCCTTCCAAGTATATGATTCTATGAATCCATACCAGAAAACAAAGAGCCTTACTTTGCTGAGAGTAATTACTGTTTCTTTTAATTGAAATGTTTAAAATGTGTAGAAACCTGTTTTGGGTACATCTGTTTTGATTTGAATTTTGTAGGATACCTCAGTGAATATCAAAGTCTGAACCATCCATGCCATACTATTTCCATTTTCTATGTATGTTTGTAAAAGCTGGACAATGAAGAAAGCTAAAAGGAAGAAGGATCAATTCATTTGAAATGTGGTACCGGAGGAAAGTTCTTCAGATACCATGGACTGTATGAGTCCTAGAAGAAATCAGACCCGAATTTCACTAGTAGATGAGATGATTAAACTGAAGCTGCCATACTTTAGAGACGTCATGAGACAATGGGATTCACTGGAAAATGCAATAATGTTTGTGGAAGGAAGTAGGAAAAGAGGAAAACCTCATTACAAATGGATAGACTCAAGTAAGCTATGCTCCTGAGAGTGTAAGACTTGAGCAGGGTAGTTGATAACTAAGGCTCTTAGTGATAATTGTTGTTGTTGATCATTCGTTGTTGCTGCTGCTGCTGTTGTTGTTCTTGTGTGCCTTCAAGTCATTTCTGATTTATGGTAAGCCTATCATGGGGTTTTCTGAGGCTGAGAGTGTGCGATTCACTCAAGGTCACTTAGTGGGTTTCCATTACAGAATGGGGAATCAAACCCTGATCTCCAGAATTGTTATCCAACACTCAGATCACCACACCATGCTGGCCCTCAATAACTGTGTAACTGACTTGGCAGCAAACAGCAGGAAAAGCAATATGCCTCAAATGCTATTTTTCAGCTGATAGATGGAAGTGCTCTCTCTTTCTCTCTCTTTTTCTTTCTCTTTGTCTCTGATTCCCTCCTGGTATGCATGATAGCAAATTCATGCCACTTGCTAGGACTGCATACAAAGTACTGAAAATCATTGAGATGATGAAAAGAATATTTTTGGATCTTTAAACCAGAACTTTCATATTGTATACAAAGATTGTGCTCATAAAGAAGGTACAGGGAGGGAGATCATCCTCTGACATTCAGGAGAATAAGAAGTGAAGCTTCATGTTTCTGTCCATATAATAAGACTGATGGGTAGTTGTATTTGCTAAATGCATACTGAACATATGGATATACCTTATCCAGAATCAAACCCTTTGATCCACTTTGGCTAGATGCAGAATTTAGGTCCTATATAGACCAATACTTTGTGCCAGCCTGTGGGTGGAGTCAGGGCACAGTGTCCTGAGGCTGGATGCCCTAACTCTGTTCCCAGGGCACTATTTTGGCACGTGCTGGTCCACATGGTGCATACCATTATGGCGCTACTCCAGTGCTGCATCCACCTGATGCACTGAAGGGATGTCATAAAGCCACTTTTTGCTGCTCCTTTTTACATTCTCCAGAGGCTGGATTGGGGCTGTGGCATGGGGTTGCCATGCCCCCGATCTGGCCTTAGGGGCAGTATGGAGAGCTCCTTAGAAAAGTTAGCAGTGGTCATAGTGGCTGCAGAATTCTGGGAATTGTTATCATAACAAGTCCCTTCCTAGACCTCTCTTCTGATAGCCTTTAAACAGAAAGACCAGAAAATTATTCTGAAATCATCTATACACAAAGCACATGCTCTTGCCAATCACACATGGAGGTCTGACTAGGGGTGTGCTATAAGCACTGACTCAGTTCAGTAGCAGATTCTTAATCAGACCATGTAATCAGGAACAGAAATCCAGACACCACAACCCTGAACCAAAATGGAAATGATGCAAGTCACTTTTATTCCACAATGCAATCACTGAAAGTAACTCAAATTCTTAGCATGATTATTTTACCTACAAGTCTTTTGGCTGTAAGCATTTAGTTCACAACAGGGATAATTACCAAACAATGATAGCTATTGGCATTCTAATACATATACTTCACCACAGTTAAGGGCCTAAATTTCTGATTTGCCAACCAGAAATGAGAGGAAGGCTTTAAAGTAAGGTTTCACCAACAAACAGGCTGAGCCTGGAAACCACTGACTAGGAAATCCTTACTAATGGCTTGATGTCACCTTGCCCTCGGTTTTAATTCAACAGGGGTCAAGACTATTGTCACTCTTTTTATAAGCTTGGACTTATTTTATACCAGTAATGATAATAAATTACTGTAGAGGAACTGCACAATATAGTTTCTTAGAACTGTTTGTAACAGTTTTACCCCACTTAAGAGTCTAAATACCCTAATAGCACCAGATCCTCTTTGATCTTGGAAGCTAAGTAGTAGCATTTGCATGGGACACGGCTACTGAATACCAGGTGTTGTAGGCTACCGGTATATTTCACAGGAACAGACAAAACCACCTCTCAGTATTCCTTTCTTTTCCTAAGAAAACTCTATAAAATTAATGGGTTGTCACAAGTTGACAGGAGACTTGACAACACATACAGCCCCCCCCCAACTCTAAACTCCTTTTAGTCCTATCCTCAGCCCAGTTTTCTTTGCTTTCTCTCCCACTCTGACTTTTTCTTTTTAACTGAAGCCCTTTCACACCACACAGTTATAGACTAATAATAATAATAATAATAATGATAATAATATATTTATTTATTTATTTATTTTTATACCGCCCTTCCAATGATCAGGGCGTTGCACAACATATACAACAAGTTAAAAACATTCCAAGAATAAGCAATAACAATGTCAATACCAATACAGCAGTGCAATAGCAATATGCCAAGCCAGCTCACAGTGGGGGGGGGGGGAATGAAGGAGAAATAACAACAGGGAGAGGAATATCAGGGGTAGGCCTGCCCGAATAAGTATGTTTTTAACCCCTTTTTAAACTAGGCAAGAGAGACGGCCAAGCGGAGCTCAATGAGCAGCGAGTTCCAGAGGCTAGGGGCCGAGATGGAAAACACCCTCTTCATGGTGGTTGATGATCTGGCCTCTGGAACTCTTAATAACTGTTGCCCAGTGGATCTGAGTGTGCGGGGCGGATTGTATGAGGAGAGGTGGTCCTTCAGGTACTCTGGGCCCAAGCCATTTAGGGCTTTATAGGTAATAACCAGCACTTTGTACTGAGCCCGAAAGCGAATAGGCAGCCAGTGAAGATCTTTCAATACCGGTGTTATATGGCAGGCCCTGGGAACACCAGTGACCAGCTGTGCTGCCATATTCTGCACCAATTGCAGCTTCCGAGTGTGATACAAAGGCTGCCCCATGTAGAGCGCATTGCAGAAGTCCAATCGAGAGGTTACCAGAGTGTGTACTACAGTTTCAAGGTCCCTCCGGTCCAAGTAGGGGCGCAGCTGGCGTATCAGCCGAAGCTGGAAACAGGTGCTCCTGACCGTTGCATCCACCTGAGAAGTAAGATGGAGCGACGAGTCAAGGGACACCCCCAAGCTGCGTACAGTGTCCTTTACGGGAAGCGTGATCCCGCTCAGGACAGGTGGAACCACCACCATCCCTGGGCCGGGAGAACCTATCACGAGTACTTCCGTTTTCTCTGGATTCAGGCTGAGTCTGTTTTCCCTTATCCAGCCCATTACCGATTCCAGACAGGCCACGAGAGGAGCGATGCCATCCCTGGTCACTGCATCAGTTGGAGACATAGAGAAGACTTTTTGGGTGTCATCAGCATACTGATAACCCCACGCCCCATGCCTCAGGATGATCTCTCCCAGCGGTTTCATGTAAATGTTGAAAAGCATGGAGGACAGAATATCTCCTTGAGGGACCCCAGATCTGAGGGCCCTCTTATCGGAGCAAATGTCCCCCAGCTTCACCATCTGGAACCTCCCAGAAAGGTAGGACCGGAACCACTGGAGCGCAGTGCCTCTACCAGGCGTTCCAGAAGGATACCATGGTCGATTGTATCGAAAGCCGCTGAGATGTCCAAGAGCACCAGCAGGGACACGCTACCCCTGTCGATGCACAGACGGAGATCATCGACCAGGGCGACCATGGCAGTCTCAACCTCATAGCCCGCCTGAAAACTGGTTTGAAATGGGTCTAGATAATCCGTTTCATCCCAGATCGATTGAAGCTGGATCGCAACCGCCCTCTCAATCACCTCCCCCAAAAATGGCAGCAGCGAAACTGGCCGATAGTTGTTGTGAACCAGGGGCTCGAGGGAGGGCTTTTTCAATATAGGTCTTGCAATGACCAATTTAAGATTATCAGGAAACTGCCCTTCCCTCAAAGATGTATTAAGAATCCGGCATAACAATGATGTTACAGCCAGTCCCCCCTGTGCCGCTAGCCACGAGGGACAGGGATCGAGAGAGCAGGTTGTTTTCCTAACACTTCTAACACTTCTAAGGATCTTGTCCACATCCTCAGTACTAACAGACTCAAACTGATCCAGTACAACCAAGTCCACGGAAGCTCTGGACGCCTCTACTCTGGATTCTGCTTTAACATTGGCATCCAGATTTTATCTGCGATAGTACTATGATTCTACTTTAATTGTCGTGGCTGCATCCCATGGGATTGTGGGGTTTGGGGAAGCACTTAGAAGTCTCTGGCTGCATTAACTAAATGCAAAACACTTATGAAAACTGTTAGAAAATTATTGCGTTCTCTCTCTCCCCTCCTCAGACACACAGGGTTTGCCCTGCATGCATTTCCCTTCACTGTCCTCTTCTCTATCTGTCTGCATGCATTTGGTTCTGCTAAATTACAGGGGCAAAAAATACCTTTTGGTTGGTAAACAGATCTTGTGATGTGATCTAACTTAGAATCATAGAATCATAGAGTTGGAAGAGGACCATCCAGTCCAACCCCCTGCCATGCAGGAACTCCCAATCAAAGCATCCCTGACAGATGACCATCCAGCCTCTGCTTAAAGACCTCTAAGGAAGGAGACTCCACTACACTCTGAAGGAGTGTGTTCCACTGTCGAACAGCCCTTACTGTCTGGAAGTTCCTCCTAATGTTGAGGTGGAATCTCTTTTCCTGCAATTTGCATCCATTGTTCTGGGTCCTAGTCTCTGGAGCAGCAGAAAACAAGCTCCACCTCATTCCTTAGGAAGTTCTTACACAAAGGTTTTCTCTTGCTTTCCTAAGTTCTCTCCATCACCATGCTCTCTCAACTTTCTCCCAAAAGATAGCGAGATACAAACTCCTTCTTTACCTGAACTATATTCACTAGTTAGGTTAGGATGTAGCTTCTATGCATATGTAGATTTAAGCCATTAGTAAATTTTTGTTTTTAAACTACAAGCTATTTGTGTCAGCCTCAGTTCTTAGAAGCATTGTTTAGACAAAGACCGCTTCCTGCTGCTCTGCTTATTTAAAAGCAAAACCCTAACAGGCTTGGATTTGATATTTTTGATATTTTGATATTTTTGGTTTCCTTACCAAAGGCTGAAGCCTTAGGAAACTTGAATTCCCCTACATAAGCTGAATGTAAAATAGCTGTGTAAACTAAATAATAATGATTATGAATTAACTGCATATTGTGCAAGCAGTATATACTATACTGAAACTATTAACTACTATAATGATCTGAACCATTAATAAAGTGGAATGTACCATGAGTTCTCTGCAAAGTTTTGGAAAAAGTGACTACCGGTACTTGAAATTCTTTGAAATATATTACTTTCCAAAGCCAAGATGACTAAATTTGCTGTTCACTGATGAAATATTGAATGCCTTTATGGTATCAGCTCATGCGTCAAAGCTGAGAATAGATATTCTCACACAGATGCATCAAAGGTGAATCCTCAGCATAACAAACGTTGTTGTTCTGTGCCTTCAAGTCATTTTGGAAAACTTATCCTGGGGTTTTATTGGAAAGATTTATTCTGGAGGTGATTGCCTTTGCTTCCCTCTGAGTATGAGAGAGTGTGACATGCACAGAAAACCTTCCTTGTTCACTTACAATGTTTTAATAAGTTCAGGAAGTGCTGGTGTTAGACTTTTACAGGATTCTACCATATCCCTTTTTAATGATTAAAACATATTTCTAAATGCTCAACTACAATGTTAGACATTTGGGAACTAAAGCAAAATTTTGAGAGCAGAATTCATATGGGGGGAGGGGGCAATGCCTTCATTTACCCTCCCATTACTATAACTCTACCGATAATTTAATCTCTATTACAACTCCATATTTAAGTTCAAAAAGTTAAACATCTCTTCCTCTCTCTCTCTGTCATCATACACACACACACACATAGAAAGAGAGAAAGGGGGGGGGGTATATTTACACTGGTGTAATATATACATTTATACATATGCATGTACTCAGATTTAAAAATCTGCTAATGATTCATACTAATATAAGAAAGAAAGAAAGAAAGAAAGAAAGACCAAAAGAAAGAAAAAAAAGAAAAGAAACCCTGCCACTTAGTACAACAAAAATGTGGGGAAAAAGTGTGGATGGGATTCAAAGAAACAATAACGATAAAATCAAGGCTGAACAAAGTTACCTTAGTTCTAAACTAAGGGGACTTTGGATCTACATAATTTATATAGAGGAATAAAGTCTGGTTCACAGACTACTGTTTCCACACCTATAGGGCTCTCTTAAGGAAATTTGAATTTACTTTAGTGGCTGAAAGACTGAAAATGACAGGCATATACAGTACATCTGCAATCTTGTCATTCTCTGGCCAGAAATCTCTAGTTTAAAAAAGAAAAAAAAATCAGAAATGCTTTGGCCACCCCACTAATGGTACAGTAAATTGCATTTTCTCATTTGGAACAATGTAATAGATTTCTCTGCCGAGTGATTTATCATGCAACAATTAGGAGCCCTAGGGAATTAGATGACCATTTAAAATTTTATCAGCTTGTTTCAATAAACTGTTAATGTGACCCTAATGTTTGGGAAGCACTTTAATATAATCAGATTTTAGTTGTTCAATCTACTGACATTAATGGCTAACTCATTAATCATGGGATTCTCACTGAGACCTCAGAGTCTGTGCTAAGTTCAATGGACCCATGTTTTCTTACAATAATAAAAACAGCAGCCAATTTTTAAAGTGAAAAATCTTCTCGCTTTCACAGCAAATATGTTCTGTTTGCTAGTCTCCAGCAGTTGACCAGGTCACTTAGTGATTCATTAGGGAATCTGGGGAAAAACACACACACACTGCAAGTGTTTGCATTTTTAAAAAAATAAAAAATAAAAAGATGAACTCTGTTAGATTTATTCCAGAAACGGGCAATTAAACAGATACTTTTAATGTATCAATTAATCAATGGGAGGTGATTATGTACTGATACATTCATCACTGGATATGGCCTTAGCATAAACTAGACACTCTGGAGAGTTTGTGACTTTTTCATTAAAAATGTCATAGTGGTGTTCTATGCTCCCCATTTCCTCAAGCCTTGAAGGGTACTTAAAAAATGGCCTTTCCAGTGAGAAGCCAAGGAGACATATGATGTTATGGTTATATCTAAGAACATTATCAAGAGCCTTGCTGCATCAGACAAAAGGCCTATGTAGTTCAGCATTCTGCTTCGTACAGTAAAACAATAGAATCATAGCAGTTTATCACACGGGAGGAATTTCTCCCAATTTCGAATTGAGCCAATTCGAATTCACGTAAATTTGTTAGTGTAGCGAATTTACATGAAATCTAATTGCATTTGGAATGTGTTCAGAATGACTTCCCATTTCCTGAAAATGACCCCCCATTGCCCGAAATTGTGTGAGATACTCTTATACGCATTAATGTAAAACCTATGATTGCGTTTGGAATTACTTCCCTTTTGCCCGAAATTGCGTGAGATACACTCATACGCAATTACGTAAAACCCCATGATTGCATTTGGATTGCCATTGCATAATACCCCCAAATTCTGTTGTATGATAAACTCCATAGAGATGGAAGAGACCCCAAGGGCCATCATGTCCATCCCCTGACATGCAGGAATACACAATCAAAGTAATCTTTTTAAACGTCCACCCAGCCTCTGTTTGAAAATGTTCAAAGAAGGAGACTCCACTGTGCTCTAAGGCAGCATATTCCATTGCTGAACCGCTCTTACTGTCAGGAAGTTCTTCCTAATATTTAGGTAGAATCTCTTTTCCGGTAGTTTGAATACATTGCTCTGTGTCTTAGCCTCTGGAACAGCAGAAAATAACTCGTTGCATATAACATCCCTTCAAATATTTAAACATGACTATCATGTCACCTCTTAACCAGCTCCCTAAGTCACTCCTCATAGGGCATGGTTTCCAGACCTTTCATCATTTTAGTTGCCTTCCTCTGGACATGCTCCAACTTTTCAGTATACCTCTTGAATTGTGGACTGAACTACATGATTCTCGGTAGCCCTTGAGCAGGATACAAGGACATACAGTCAGCCCTCCATATCCACAGATTATTTTTTTTTACCAAAGGATTTAAGTATCCACGGATTGAATATATCATAAAAATATATAAATTCAAAAAAAACAACAACCTGGATTTTTCCCATTTTATACATTTTATACACCTCTTAATGTGCAATTGTATTTAATGGGACTCAAACATCCACAGATAGGGGTCCTGGAACCAAATCCCAGCAGATACCAAGGGCCCACTATAGTCTTCTGCTACTGTTGTACCCTTACAATTGGCATTCAGAGACAGGCTATCTCTGATTCTGGTACGATTTGCACCTAACAGTAGGATTTACACTTTCAATCGCCCCAAAGGAAATTAGATACATTGACAGGAAAGGCTATAAATGAATATTAGTTTTATTAATAATAATATTATGCATACAGCCACAATAATTAATATTCATTTATAGCCTTTCTATCCATGTATCTAATTCCCTTTGGAGTAATTAAGTAAGTAAGTAAGAAGGCCTTCCCTCTATCCAACATCATCCAGAGGGAGAGAATGGCAGGCCAGCTCCGTCAGGTCTAACCACAGTAAGAAGGTTAAGAGGTGATATGATAGCCCTGTTTAAATATCTGAAGAGATGTTACATTGAGGAGGGTGAAAGCTTGTTTTATGCTGCTCCAGAGAACAGGACCTGGAACAATGGATGCAAGCTTCAGGAAAAGAGATTCCACCTCAACATTAGGAGGAACTTCCTGACAGTAAGGGCTGTTTGACAGTGGAACACACTCCCTCGAGAGTGGTGGAGTCTCCTTCCTTGGAGGTCTTTAAGCAGAGGCTGGATGGCCATCTGTCGAGTATGCTTTGAACAAGAGTTCCCGCATGGCAGGAGGTTGGACTGGATGGCCCTTCTGGTCTCTTCCAATTCTATGATTCTATGATTCTGATTCTAATATTAATATGAGATTCAATATGGTACTGTGGTTTGAGTGTTGGACTACGACTCTGGAGACCAGGGATCGATTCCCCACTCAGCCATGAAGCCCACTGGGTGACCCTGAGCAAGTCACACACTCTTAGCCTCAGAGGAAGGCAATGGAAAACCTTCTCTGAACAAATCTTGCCAAGAAAATCCCATGATTTCCAACTTCCCATAAGTTGGAAAAAACTTGAAGACGCACAACAACAAATTAACAAAATTAATTGGTGCTATGAATGTCATGAAGAGCATTGTGTAACCTTAAATACTAGCTGCTGCCTTAGCTCTGTAAACCATTTGCTGATGTATTTATATACATACTTCCTTTTATAGAACGCTCATGTCACAGTTGGTAATTTATTATACTAAACAATCCAACCTGAATCACCAAGTGTTGCACAGCTGTGAAGATAAGATTATTGGATTCATTTCATATGACCATATACAGTGTGATAGTCTCGTGACTTGATAGACTTTCTGATGCTCTCATTGAAATCTTGGATTAGTTTTCCTTAAATATTTTGATCTTGCAGGCCCCTGAATTGTGATTAAATATTTATTTTTGCCAGTAATAATAGACCTCTCTTATAAATGATTTCTTTTTAATTTAATCATATTGGAACATCTTATACTATGTCATGGAATCTATTTTGCATTTCAAGCTTTTCTGACAGCAATGGAAGAATTAATTTTTAAAATTGATCTTTGGTAGTTTTGGATTTCCATAATGATATTACATCCTGAATTGTATAATGCAATATATACATTATTTACAGTACTGTCAGCATTACTTAATGTATATTTAGTTTAGTCCATGAGCCCAATACATTAAAGAAGCAGCTTGTCTTGGAGAAAGTATGCTGTATTGACAGATTACATGATATATAGGGTTTAGTATTATCTGTTGAAACTGGGGATTGTAGAGTTCACCCAATGAAATCAATGAGATATAAGTTTAGTCCTGACACATTGAAGTCTCCCACATTTCATTGATCATAGTTTGAGTATGATTAAATTTGGATCCAATTCAGTGAAAGCAAATTAGGTCATTGTTGGTTAAATATATTATGAAGGCCTGTGTGTACCAAAAAGACTAATATTAATATTGTTTGATCACAATACTGAATGTTCTAAAATAACGATTATTACAATTTAAAAAACTAATTCCAGGGAATGTGTCCAGACTTTGTTGTTGTGTACCTTCGAGCCATTTCCTACTAATAGTGACTCTAAGGCAAATCTATCACAAGGTTATCTTGGCAAGTTTTGTTCAGAGTGGGTTTGCTATTGCCTTCCTCTTGAGACTGAGAAAGTGTGACTTAACCAAAGTTACTCAGGGGACTGAGCAGAGATTTGCACCCTGGTTTCCACAGTCCGAGTACAACACCCAAGCCCATACACCACAGTGGCCCTTGCGTCAAAAATAGGGATCAGGCAATAGCAATGGAAATTGGTTTGACAAAGAGGATGGAATCAAGAGTGTCATGCAGCAGCTAAAAAACCCAGTTCAGTTTAGGCTGCATCAATAAAGGTATAGTGTCTAGATTGTAGAAAGTAATAGTACTATTCTATTCTGCTTTGATCAAGTCTCACATGGAATATTGCCAGTTCTGGGCACCACAATTCAAAAAAGGATGTTGACAAGCAGGAGCATGTCCAGAGGAGGTCTACCGAAATGGTAAAAGGTCTGGAAACCATGCCCTATGAGGAGTAACTTAGAAAGATGGGCATGTTTAGCTTGGATAAGAGAAGGTTAAGAGGTTTTATGATAGCCCTGTTTAAATATTTGAAGGGATATCATATTGAGACTGGAGCAAGCTTGTTTTCTGCTGCTCCAAAGACTAGGGAGATTAGAGCATTGGCTTTAAAGCACCTTAACCCCAATAGGATAAAGACACATTTAGTTTTCAAAATGGGTGTTATCACATTCAGTTGCCAGACAAATTGAATCCATATACAGCCTGACCAGCCGGGAAAATCCCATTCTTGAAAAGCCATAGGATAAGCCCAGCTGGCATCCAGGCACCCAGGTCTTTAAAGTCAGTGCACTAATCTTTTAGGGCATGGAGCAAAGGATGCAAACTATTGGAAAAGAGATTCCAACTAAACGTGAGGAATAACTTCCTGACAGTAAGAGTGATTCAGCAGTGGAATATGCTGCCTCATAGTGTAGTGGAGTCTCCTTCTTAGGAGATTTTTAAACAGAGGCTGGATGTGGTATACTTAAGATTCACAAATTCTTTTCACATTTACTGTTGTCATCCTATATGTGTGCATCTGAACTTTCTTGCTTAAATGTTTTCTTGCTTCTTGAAATTCATTTTGGTGATTGTACCCAGGGCTTCAGTCTGTTGTAATCAACTTCAGTCTTGATTGTCTTCTTTTTGTTTGATGTCATCTGACTATTTGATAAGCATGCTCTCTATACTTTCATCTAAGTTATTTATAAAAATGTGGAAGAGACCCCTGATGCACCCCATTTATCACTCTTCTTGAGGATGATGAGAAATAATTGGTGAGCACTCTCTGGATTTGGTAGCATTATCAAGCTGACGGTCTTCTAGACTGTCTGCAAAAATATCATGGGGGCCTAGTGGAAAGACTTATGGAAATCAAGAAGCATGATATCTGATTTTTCAAGTTTGTTATTCTTTAAAGGGAGGGAGGGACTATTATATTGTCATGAATTGTTTTGAGAAACCCATGCTGTCTCTTAATAATCATGGAGTTCTTTTCTACTTGCTGGCAGAGTTTAACAATTTGTTCTAGCATCCTTCTTGGTATGATTTTAAGCTGACTGGTTTATAGTTGTATGTGTACTCCCTCCCTTTTCAAAGATGAGGACATTTGTCTGCCTCCAGTCTGAAGAAAGCTCATCTATTCTTAAAGAATTTTGAAAATAAGGCAGTATTTTTGAGAATTCATTGGCAAGTTTCTTTAATATACTTGGAAGCAGCTCATCTGGCCTTGCAGACTTGAATTCATTTCAGATAGGTGCTCCCATTCCATTTCTATACCAACCTTGGGTTTTAGCCCCCTCACTACATGATTTATTCTGTTTTCAATTAAAAGTAATTTAGTTCCTTGTATTACTGGATAGCATTCCCTAGAGGGAAGAAGAAGAAGCTGTCACTATTGCACAGTCCTTTATAAATGAGCTTTATGGCATGTTTTTGTTTTCTGGTTTGTGTTTTTAGTATTCAAGTGCATTATATTGCTAGAAATGCAGGAAAGTTAATGACAAGATATACATGAAAGTGAAGGTGGACACTGCTTGGAAAGGACTGAGGAATTTTAATTTAACCTGCAACTCCTTCCCTACTTTAAAAGAAAGTTCTATCTGTAGCAAAGGCTTGGGTAGGTTTCTAGCAGAGGATCGACATGATGTATGACCTCAGTGCAAAACATGACAGCTTTAGTGCACATTATCTGCAGTCCATCATGGAATAATGTGTCACATTAGCTGCTGGAGCCTTCCTGGTTTGATTTAGGTGACTTCATTTGCGGTTAGTTGAGTATTTCGAACAGTGCCTCCATTGCACTGATAGTGAATCTAACTTACTGCATGAGCAGAACAACACATTTTGTTCACAGGGCTGATTTGATAGAACTGTTCACAGGTGCTTCAAATGCATGGTTTCCCTATATTTATTTTTAAAAAACACAATAAATAAGTACAGACAACCTAAATAGTAAGAGAAAAGAAGACAGAATTTGGGGAACATACATTTTTAAAATCTGTTAGTCTTCTAAATATGATTAACTTTATCATATATGTATGTCTCTGTGTCTCTATGTATGTATTGACATGTTTATCCCAAACTGACTGTGGCTCCCAGTTTGAGAATTTTATTCTAAGATCCTGGATTTAAGGGCTTCAATTGAATATTCATTGTTTGCATTATAATGTTTGCATTTTCAATATGCACTTAATTTTTTAATATATGTTTTTATCTGTTGTATACTAATTCAAGGTCTTAAGAAACTGGTTTTTAACCCCTCCCCAAACATTTGTATAACTTTTTTTAGTTTATTATAAAAGCTGAAAGAATAAAAGAAATTGCTGAACAGAGAAAATAATGATAAAAGAAAAAAAAATTCATTAAAATCCAGTACATTAAAGGCCACGGTTAAATGGCATCTTTAACAACCAGAAAAATATT
This sequence comes from Urosaurus nigricauda, assembly GCA_034509955.1. Classification (NCBI taxonomy): domain Eukaryota; kingdom Metazoa; phylum Chordata; class Lepidosauria; order Squamata; family Phrynosomatidae; genus Urosaurus; species Urosaurus nigricauda. The sequence continues at coordinate 222,034,425 of JAOEGL010000004.1, read as the reverse complement.
TAGAAAAATGCATGGACAAATAGGTTGACAGTTGAATGATAAAAAAATGATAAAAATAGGACCCCATTCAACAAAAGACAAGTCTAGATGCTCAAGGGCTACCTGAATAAAATGTTTTCAGAGAAGTAGCTATGTTAGTCTCTTGGTGTATAAAAAGGAAGAAAGGGAAAAAAGGTATGCAGCAGCACCTTTTAAGGCGAACTAGTTTTTATTTTAGCATGAGGTTTCATCAGATGTTGTACAGAGTGCTTTCCAGGCTATTCAGGATATAAAGCAAATTTACTAGTCATGTGAGTAGGAATTGGATGGAATGTAATAGAATTTAAGAAAGAATGTACTAGGACTCAGAAAGATGTAAGTCATAAACCCTTCATGTGTGAATTTTTCAAAGAGTTGAATACCTTATGCAACCTTTTAGGGCAAGGATCAGGATTTATATTTTCTGGATCCTATTACATTCCATCCCACTCCAACTCTCACAACTGGGTAAATACAGTACATGTTATATCTTGAAATCTGAATTTCATTCTGTACTGCATCTGAAAAAATGGGTTTATGTCCACAAAAGTTAATGTTATTTTTAATTAAAAACAACAACAACAACAACAACAACAACACTTAGCCTTAAAGGTGATGCTTCCCCCACTCCCTTCCCTGCTTTTTATACTGAATAAAAGGGACTTTGTTATTGTAAAGACAACACAGAGGCAGGCAATCTAAATTACTCCCTGAAAACTTCTGGTTTGTAGACCAATTCCCTGAATGACAGCATTTCGACATTTACAGTATATATAGAATTTGAAACCCCTCACCAGGCCAGAAATCCCAGGACTGAGGCATGACTGTCAAAATGGTAATTTCTATACCTGTGTAGTTTAGATATACACATGTACTCTTAGGTTTATACACAGTTCCACTGATTTTTATGAAGCTTACTTATAAGTAGACTTACATGTAAGTAGAGTGTGTAGTGTAGTGATTTGAGCATTGGACTATGACTCTGGACTCATGGTTCGATTCCCTGCTCAGCCATGGAAACCTACTGGATGACCTTGGGCAAGTCACACACTCTCAGTCCCAGAAAACCCCAAGATAGGTTAGCCTTAGGGTTGCCATAAGTTGAACATGACTTGAAGGCACACAATAACAACAACAAGACTGTTAAATCCATTGATCTGGAGTAGACTGTTAAGACCCTTTACTTTTGAGTTAACTGAGGCCATAAAAATTATAACAATAAGTGCTAATTATAAAAAATACTAGTGTAGATTTTGCGATTTTATTGTATCACTCACTTGCTATGTGTCTTTCAAAAGCAGCCACCAATTGCATACTTTACAAAAAAAGCAACACACAGTATTAATATTCTCAGCTAATCATAAGTAAAATCTTCCCCACTTCTAAAGGAAATGTTTGGATGTTCAACATCCATGTTCTCAACAAGTAAATAACACATTCTTTTGCTACATTATGACCAGATTATATCTATTAGTTACTGCTGTGCACCATGTAAATCTCCAGATTCCCTTAGGAGATGAGAAAATCATTTCAGACTTCAATAACTAACAATCAGTTATTGCTCTGGGCAATAATAAAGCTGAATGCAATTACCTAAAGTGAAGTTAGCGGTGTAACAAATGAAATACAGATCTCCTTCTCTTTCAAAATAAATGTAGCATCTCTCATCACACGCTAGTGCAGTGCACAATGTAATGGTGGCTTTTACAAATGCATTGTTTGAACTCTCCATTTGAGGTTGGAGGTATATATGTGATTAAAACATATAGGAAGTTATTTTTTTATGGCACCACTTGCATGCTTAGCATGGTTAGGATGGGGTGATCATAAGACTATATGGGCTATGAACCTGCAGCAGTTAAGAAAAATCATTCTAGGGGAGAAGCTATTTTTAAAGGCTATGCCTTGCTGCCCCTTTGCACCTTCCTCTGTTTATAAGGGCAAGGACATTTATAATATATGAGTGTTGTATTGAAGAGGAATTTTTTCCTGAGTTTACTGGGGAAGACATTCCTCTTCAGTTTCCAATGGTATCCATTCATTAACACAAGTGGTACAATGGATAATAACTGTACTCCCCTATGTAGTGTCCTATGTGACCCTCAAATCTCTTACAGAGAACTGGGGACCCTCCATAGCAGTTTGGGAAGGCAACTGCAAGGGGCAAGGGGAGAAGATGAAGTGGGAGTGGACGGTCTGTTGCAGAAGCAGAACTCTACAGGCATCATATTGCATATCCTTCTGCATATCCGACTTTAAAAAATGTGGTGCTTCCAGATGTCTTGGACTAAACTTTCTATCATCTTTGGACAGCATGACCAAGTTGTTACCCAAGCCAACTCTACTAGTTGAAAAATGATTTTTTTTTAAAAAAAATGCCAAAACATTTGTGGTTGGCAATTGTGTACAAACCTTGGGCTTAGGAAGAGTTCTGAGACTTACTTTTCTACTTTTAAAAACTATTATTATTGGATGTAAATTGTATGTCTTATTGCATTTTACATCACTTTCTATTTTATCCTGCTTTGTCAAATTTTACTGTATGTATTACCTCATGTATTAATTGTATTTCATGACATTTTGTATTTTTTTTGCCACTTTATCAAATTTTACCATATGTGTTTATTGTATTTTATGCCACTTTTTAATACTAGTTTGTCAAATTTTACCTCATAGTAAATAATGACTTCCTTCCTTTTGTGCTGGTCTATCACCCTAATAATATCTTGATTGAAAACATTTGGGTTTATAGCAAACCAACATTTTGGAGAAAACTGGGTATGAGGACTGGAGATGATGAGAGTTGGAATCCAATATATCTGGATGGCACCACATTGGAGGAAGCTGCTATACATAGACATGAATCCTATTGTTAGTCCCAACTAGATCAGTGGGATGTACTGACCTATTTAACAGTTAGTTCAGTAGATCAACTTCCGTTGGGACTAATCTGTAGCCTTAGACACACATACACAAATGGGATGGGTGTGGGAAACAATGGTCAGGAGGTACCAATGGATCATAAACATGGTCGAAGGCTTTCATGGCCAGCATCCATTGTTTTTTGTGGGTTTTTTGGGCTATGTGGCCATGTTCTAGAAGGGTTTATTCCTGACATTTCTTCAGCATCTGTGGCTGGCATCTTCAGAGTGAAGATGCCAGCCACAGATGCTGAAAAAACGTCAGGAATAAACTCTTCCAGAACATGGCCACATAGCCCAAAAAACCCACAAAAAATGATAATATACTTTCAAAAGCACTTTGAGATGTTGTTTTTGCTGTTATGGGACTTCAAGTTGACTACCCCTCTATGCAGTACCCTGTGTGCACCTTGGTGAGATTTTTTCAGGAGAGGTTTGTCATTGCCTAAATCTCTGTGTGTGACTTGGATTTTCATGGCTCAGCGAAGATCTTAATTCTGGTCTCCCTATTTCTTAATCAAGATCACTGCATGACAGTGGTTTTGCAAATAGCAGCCATTCCAAACAATACAATATTTCTGAAAATGAGAACAGTTTTTAATTCACTCTACAATATTACAGAATCTTCTCTATGGTTCAAAGAAAAAGAGTAAAAAGACAGAAAATTCTACTAAGTATGCACAGAATTGTTTGAAGCAAAACAAAGTAAACTATCTATAGACCTGTTTTATTAGTGGTGTAGAAACTGTAAGAACAACTTTATGGAATTTTTGTAGATGAAAAATCTCCATCAGTTTGTTTGGGGGAGGGGGCATGCTCACCATTAGCAGTGACAGTCATATCACTTTTTTCTTCATGAGCATTGTTTGCTTGTTTTGCTGCATCTAACATGAACAAGTAACTCAATGGTAGGGATGTAATTCTCCACTAAGTTTCTACTCAAAGGAAGGAACAAGTAATTTCAGCAATTTTCTGCCCATGTTGTAAAAGTTTTGAAAACCTGAAAAGACCATTCACAGTTTGGGATTTATTCTGTGCAAAATTTGCACGTGGCAGAAAATACTGTAGTTGGAATTCATTCATACAAAATTCACATTTTCACAGAAAAAAATAGCATTTCCTGAACAGTAAATAATATTTTTGTGCAGATGTATTATTTTCTGCTCAGAAATTGCTGTTTTCTTTGAAAAACAATAGCATGAGCAGAATAAGTTCCAGATTGTGAAGATTCTCATCAAGATTCTTCTCATCTTGACATTGGAACAATTCTTGAGAAATACACTTTTTGAATATATATCTATATATATGAACATTCTTTCAATCCCAGTTCAATCTGTGTGCTGCCTCAAAATCATTTTGCATCTTCCATAATAACCTGGACCTGTTGTTGTTCAGGAGCATTATTGTGGTGGGTACCACAAAAATGCGGTGGGTAATATTTGGAGAATATTCTACAAGTATGATCCTTGTGGATTAAAAATATCAGAAATGTTCTCTGAACATATGAAAAAATTGATTTGGTTCCAATTTTGGAATATTTATCTATAACATAATTAAAAATATGTAAAACAAAACATTGGTGACTATAACTAATGACTGAATGTTAATACACTGGCAATGGCTCTTTGGCATATGCATTTTTCTTTGCTGTTACATGTTTTCAAGCCAAGTCTGAGTCATGGTGATCCTATTAGATGTTTTTTCTAGGTTAGATTTATGCAAATGAGGCTTGCCATTGCCTACCTTTTCAACTGAGAGAGTGTGATCTGTCCGAATTAACCCACTGGGTTTCCATGGCAGAGTAAGGATTTGAACCCTGGTCTCATGGGGTCCTAGTCCAACAATGAAAATTTGGCCATCGACAGTGTCTTCAGCACTCTTCTCCAGCACCACATTTTCTTTCTTTCTGCTTTCTTCACTGCACCGCTCTCACATCCATACATGGTAATGGGAAAACAATGGCTTCACTTTAGTGTTCACTGCATATCTTTACACTTTAGGATCTTGTCTAATTCTTTCATAGTTGCCCTTCCCATTACTAATCTTCTTCTGGTTTCTTGATTTCAGTCTCTGTTCTGATAAGTGTTTCATCCAAGGCATGGCAAAACTTTAGGTATTTCAATTTCCTCATTAGCAAGATTGAATTTATGTAAATGGTCCATGGTTATTATTTTTGTTTTGCTTATGTTTAACATTAGGCTTGCTTTGTGCTTTCTTCTTTTACTAGGAAGGGAAAATCTCCACAAAACTGTCCATTTCTGGAAATCAGAAGCTTGATGAAGTGTATCCAGTTGAATGATGTGTATTTCTGGGGCCTGTGGTATATTTCAGCAAAGAAAAATGCACACAAAACTGTGTGTATGTTTGACAAAAGATGAATGAATAAAATGTTAGTAGTTGGAAAAATGTGTACATATGTGCCTCAAGCAATGGGGAAAATGAGTGCAGAAATGCATACATCTTGAAAAAATGTACACAAAAATATGCAAACATTTCTATGCAGAAGGAAAGGGGGGGGGAGCTTTCTGATTCTCAGCTTTATATGGAACTGGGATGAGATGGAAATGCCAGTGGGCTTCTGAGAAACATAACAAAAATGGGACTGACAGATTTCCATGTCCCTAACTATAACCTTGCCTTCTGGAGTAAGCCCTGGCTTAGTCTTTGCTAGACAATCTTTACAGAGATATTCCAAGGTTTTGACTCTCGCTGTAAGCCACAATTTTCTAAGTAGTGGCATCAAGAAAGAAGGAAAAGAAAAGAAATTAAATGCATCATCCAGTGACACAAGTCTCATAAAGAATTAACTAGGATAAGCACTTATTCTATCTAGTGCACTGACAATCTGAACAATGCAGACCAAAATAATAATTAAAACATAGCTTCATGCTGAGATGAAACTTTCAAGAGTCTCAACTGTGTTCAACTTATGATTTTTCTGTTTTTGTATTTGGGAGCATAATTATGTCCCTGAGGCAGCAGGAACCAGTGCTTGTCATCTCCCATTTCCCCCTCCAAAAGAAGATTAATTTCTTTCCATTGAAATCTAAAAGTTGATGCCAGAGCAATAATAGATGTAAACAAACCTTTTATTCTTTTTGAAAAATTCAAGAATGCATAATTTAATGGTGCAGTCACATGAATGATGAAAATGCTACACATAGTTTAGACAATTAAGAGCAAAGCCAAAAGGTAACATTTAATGAAGTACTGAGTCACTATGTCAACAAAATGAAGGTAGACATCTGTATGGATGGTAGCATTTAGCAAAATGCTCAAAATCAATAAAGAAAAAGGTGATGTGGGGGAGTAGGAGCAGGTTTGATGGCTCAGAGTCTGGGTAATAGGATACAAAGTCCATTGTCCTTCATTCAGTAATTGAGAAAGGAACATGTGAATGAACATGACAACTTCTGGGTGGTTGGTTTGGTGCCAGTGTTGCATGAACTCATATTCATATGGTTAAAAGTGTACAACTATTTGTGTAGTAAGAATGATGGGTTATTTTTCACATTATCCATAATCATTAAAGATGTCAGGTTCTCTCCAATGGTATGCTGGCAGGAAATGTACAAGATGGCAATTGGGCAACCAGTAGCAGAACAATTAGCAGAATGGATTGTACAAGGGCTTATCAAACTCTTTGTGCACACTCTGTGCGCACACTGCTTCATTAATATAGAATTATTTGTTACATTTTAAAATTATCTTATATGCTGGTTCTCTGTGCAGTGTATAGTACATCAAAAATATGAGCTTCAATCCATTTGCTGGTCTCAACTAGGGCAGACAAGTTGCATCAATAGTATTTACAGAAGTGTTACAGAAATTGATGCAATGGGTGTATATTCTAGCTGGGACTAGCAATTAGATGTAGGCTTTAAAAAGCAAACAACAGAACAATGCTGAAAGACAGCACATAATAAGGTAAAGCGGACAGGAAAGTATAAAAATACCATATATACTCGACTATAAATTGACTTCATTTATAGGTCGAGGCCAGGTTTTTGTGGCCTAAATTATGGATTTTGATATGACCCATGGATAATTCGAGGATAAAATTTTGGGGCATGTAACAAAGGATCTAAAGGATGAAGCAAAGGAAAAAGATGCCAGAGAACTTACAGAATTCCAGCAGGCATCACTGTTTGTGCTCACACTAAAAGCTGGATGGATGAGAGAGTAGAGGGGAGTCAGTGCTTCCAGGCCAGATTGCACTCTTGTTGCACCAGGGGATGGTTCCTTTTTAAATAAGAGTTATAGTACAGTACTTACATTGACCTGTGATTAAATTGCCTCAGTTATTTTTTGTCAGTTTTTTTTTTAAACTAAATTTCTAAAAAAAAAATTTTTTTTTTACTAAATGCAGTCACCAAGAACTGATGGCATACCAAAAAAGCTGATCCAAGCTGCAGAGACAGAATCAACTCCAGTTTTAACTAAGATACATCAACAACTTTGAAAAACAAAACAATGGCCCACAAACTTGAAATGTTGAGTATATATTCCAGTCCCCCCAAAAGGAAACACCAGGAATTGTAGTAATCACAGAACCATTGCATTATTCTCATGCCAACAAGGTGAGACTTAAAATTGTACAACAAGTAGGTTTGAGATGGTAGGTAGGATAGTGGATAGTCGTTTAGGAGCGATGAAGGGGAGATAGGTTAAAGAAGGATTCAAAGTTGAGGGACAAATAGATGGATACAGCTTGTTAGAATGAGGGTGTAGGTCCCAAAGGATGGTTGATTGGATCTATATAACAACTAATATTACTCTGATTTTGTTAAATTTAAATGACACTGTGAAGTCTGTATGTAACTTGCTGTTATGGATAGGTGTGAATTTTTTTGTTTCTTTGTTTTGTTTTGTTTATTTGTTTCGCTTTCTGCCTTTTTTGAAATGTTTATTTATTGTTGTTGTATTGTTGTTGTTCTTAATTCAATAAAACTTTAAAAATTAAAAAAAAATGTACAACAAAGACTCTTACCATATAGGGAGTGATAATTGCCAGATGTCCAAGCAGGGTTCAGGAAAGGAGGAGGCACTAGGGATCACATAGCAAACACATGCTGGATAATGGAATGTACTACAGAGTTTCAAAAGAAGATCAGCCTGTGCTTTATAGACTATAGTAAAGCATTTGATTGTATAGATTATGAGAAACTATGGATTGATCTTAAAGAAATGGGTATGCTACAACATTTGATAATCCTGGTGCATTAATCTGTAATCAGGACAAGATGCTAATGTAAGAATATAGAAAAACAGAATTCTATCACCCTATTTAACTCGTATGCTCAGAATATCATACGAAAAGCAGGATTGAACTCAGAGGAGGGAGGTGTGAAATTTGGAGGAAGGAACATCAGCAATCTAAAAAATACAGATGACACCATAATACTAGCAGAAAATATCAAGAGACATGGGAAAATTATTGAAGAAGGTCAAGTCAGAAGTGCAAAGGCAGATTTACAACTAAACACCAAGAAAACAAAATCATGACCACAGACTATCCACATAATTTTAATGTAGATGTTGAAGAGATCAGAATAGTTCAAGGTTTTCCATACTTGGGTTCAATCATCAATTAGAGCAGAAAAATCAATGGATATGAGAATCTAAAATCAAAGTGGAACAAAAAGGCTTAATTCTTACTTTAAATTTAAGAAAATTCTTGGATCCGGGTACAAAGCCAGGATTACAGTGAGAGAGTCTTGCAAACTTCTAAATAAGCATAGATACAGTTTATGTGAACATATGTACTCTGTAACATGTGAACCCTGGTTACATTACCCACTATTAATATATTACAACAGAAAGGGTCAGCTCAAAATGTTACTTTGAGGGGCTATAACTCAGGGAAATGGATTTGGAGTTGTAGTCTAAACAAGTAACTTTTCCAAGCTCTCACCTACACAGGTTTACTTGCCATTGGTTTCAGTGGAACTTAACTCTTAGTAACAGTCGTCAAGATTGCAGCATTAGTAGAATTTTGTCTTTAAATAGAAATATAAATGCTTGTTTATTTTATTTTAATTTCAAGAGCTTTCTCCCCATTGTGTGACATTTAAAAAAAAATATTTTCCTCAATAGCATAGTAAACATGCGACCTTTTTCACAGAAAAACACATTTCTGTGCAAAGGTGGTTTCTTTGGAACAAAAAGCTCTTTTTGCATAAAAAAATCCTTTCTGTACAAAAGGACTTGGTTTCTGTACTAAAACATGTTTGCTGCACAAAACTCCCTAAACACAAACATATTTCAACTACTCTTTATTTTCTGTGGGGTGTCTCAAAATATCAAGACATGTTTCTGATAAGGTTGAGAAAAATTGTGACTCTTTTATTCCTTACTCAGAGTGTTAACTGAGAACATGAATGCCATACCCTGTATTTGGGGGTGGGGGGTGGGGGGTGGGGAACCTAAATAAGATAGTTAGCATTACTTAAAACACAGCACAAGGGCTGAGGGATTTATGGGGTCAGGAGTTCTGAGTGTGATGGTGGGGAGGAATTTTTAGATTATGATAAAAGTTTTCAAAGAGGGTTCTCTTGTCTACTTCTTTTCAAATGTGAGCACTTTAAACCACATTGACTTGTTTGCCTAATACCTTGTTTGCTCATTACCTTGGCAGCTATTATTGTTGGCTGACTTTATTTGATTATGCATTCATTCATTTTCTCCATTCAGAAATACATGTCTGCTTAGAAAGAACTCTCTGACGTAAAGACACAGCGAATTCAGGTCAGTACCTCCAAATATGAAAAAAGGGGAAAAATTAAAATGAAGAGCTGGGGAAACTGAGAATTTAGCATATATAATATACTTTATATTTTGTACAAGAGTGAAGTCCATCTTCTTCTCTGTTAAAAAATAGTTATTATATTTTGCACTATGTTTATTCTGGCATTAGTAAGAACATGTGTCACTAATATACTTGCAGTAAATTTTTGAAGGCAGGATATTGTGAATGCTCAGACAATCACATATGCTAATCTTTGTTTAGAATGTCAAGTTATGCTGTTTCAAAAAACTTTTGTAGCTGTGGTGAAAAGATCTTGTCTATATTCCATGCACCGATAACCATAGAATATTATGATAAATACTTGTCTATTTATTATTTGGTTGTAACAGAAATGCCCTGGGAGTCTGATCACAGATTCAGTTACCAAACGTTTCATGTAGTGTTTGGTCTGATCCTCATTTTTCTTTACAAAGCAGATGATCTTGGCAAATGGCAAATTGAAACCTGAGTGGTAGCCATTCTTCAACACATTAGCACCAAATTTACTGCTTATGATAAGGAGATAGTGATAACATTAGCTTTGACAAGACAGAAGGATAGCATAACGTGTAGATACTCAACAAACACCTTTACCAATTTCTTTCAGATCCAAGTATTAGCATTTCTCATTTCATTCTTGGGTCTCTCAAGCACAACATGCCTGGAGTATTTGGCTATATGATGTGGAACAGGAAGGGTCAATCATTAACTTTTACAGTTCTTGCTTCAGCAGGATTTGAAAATGGTCTTGTGCAATTAGTAGTGCCCTATTTTATCCCAGAACCTGGGGCACAGCTTTTGTTACAGCTGTTTTGAGTCCAGATTTTATTAACAAGAAATGTGACATGAATGAGATGATAATAGTTCTTAAAATACAAAAATAAGGTCTTTTTCAGTTTAGCATTTGGAACAGAAGCAAAGGATACAGCCCTCGTATCAACTTGCTTCTAGAACTGTCTGAAAGGAGCAAGAAGCAGAAATAATGTTACAAATGACCAAAGCCATTTGAAAGAGTTATGTGAGGTTCCAGAGAATATATAGCACAATGGTTGAATGATCTGACTTGTGAGACATTTCTGCATCTCTCCTTACCTAGGTTCTGGTACAATAAATAATAGGTAATATGAAATAAACCCAAGTGTTTCCACCCCAAATCTGGAGTTATAAATTAAGGAAAAGATGGAAGTTCTAGTTCAATTTAGTCATGGATAGTGGGTTTAGTACTGTGTCCTGTCTAGAAAAGCTAAGTTTCACCTTGCAACATTGTGCAGTAATTTGTTAACACATATATCTGTTCTCCATACTTCCAATGAACAGAAGAATTTGAAGCCATGCTTAGTTGTAGAGCTGTGTTTCCAACCTTTGGTCCTCCAGCTATTTTGGACTTCATCTCCCATAATTCCTGACTGTTCAGCACATTTTCTGGGGTTTATGGGATCTAAAGTCCAAAACAAAAGGAGGACTAAAGGTTGGGAACCATTGTAGAGGATTCTGGGATATGTTCTAGGTTCCAATCCTGCTTGTAATCCCAGATAGAACAAACCATTTTAGTTTATTGGATCTACATTAAGTGTTGATTAAATAATCAACAAATTGTCTCATTAGTCTACTTTACTTGGGACGACTTATAGGATTCAGGCCACTGTTATTTAGTGTGAGATGCAAACCAAGATATTTCCTCTTTCTTCTGCCCTTGCACTGCTTTGTTAATCAAAACTGCCGTTAGGCCTTTTAAGTTAAAACATAAAAAGAATGATATGTCATAGTATCATCTTACTTTTTCTCAGTAGGACTAGCAGTACCTTTAGTGCGGGGATCTAGAAAAATGATTATGCACCATCTTTCTAGCCTGCTGAGAATCAAATGGGAAAGTAGTTCATGTATCTCCCATGTAATATCTGTTTGGATCCTAGGGTTACATCTCAGAGCACATCCAGCACAGTGAAAGAATATACTCATGATAATTGAGCAGATGGCTGTCATTCCTTACCTGGTTATGATAAAACTGTTAAGTTTCTGAGGACTCACACAATTTCCTCTAGCAAAGTTCAAAAGTGACTGAGACACATTGCATTCACACTTCAAAGTAAACAATGTGAAAAGTCCATAGAATAATGGAGTTGGAAGAGACCCCAAGGGCCATCCAGTCCAACCCGCTGTCATGCAAGAATACAGAATCAAAGCATCCCCAACAGGTGGCTATTCAGCCTCTGAGGCTGGACAGCCATCTGTTGGGGATGCTTTGATTCTGTATTCTTGCATGAGAGCGGGTTGGACTGGATGGCGCTTGGGGTCTCTTCCAACTCCATGATTCTATGGACCTTAGACTGATGTACTTTCACATCTCCAAAACTTCTAAATCCTGGTTAGCACAAACCATAGCTTGCTGTTTCATCCACTCACAGTTTGGGGGTTTATGGGGTGAGGCAGGCAAAATGACCATTCAGCCCTGGTCTTGAGAAAGGCTGTTTTATTTAAGCAAGCAAAATAAGGAAAGACACAACAGAGATGCACACAACTAAGTGCAACTAAAATAAAAGAAAGACAAAGCAAACATGCACACTCTAGTTTTAAACAAGTTACCATGAACCGTACACACAATGACTCTGCAAGGCTGCACACCACTGAGGAGGACGATTCTTTGTTTTAGCAATCTTATATATATGGAGCTTTTTTTGTTGCAGCATGAAAGCTGATTGGGATGTGTGAACATGGAGGACATAACCTCATTCTAACCTCCTTTACCCCCAAAGCAGTTTTGCTTCCTACCACATCACAAAACAGTTTAACTTCCTACCACACCACAGGAGAGTTCAAATATGTCTTCGAAAAACTGAGGGGAAAGAAAAGGGCTTATAGCAGGGAAAAGGTTAAATTTCTTCCAGTTTTTTAGCTCTTACTTCTACCGTCCTAAAATGGCATTTTCATCAAATTAAGAGCTGTGAGCCCATCGTGATTTGTGTTCACAAGCAGGATGTAGATTGGCTCTTGTATTTAAAATAAAAAAGATCTATTGCTACACAGCATTACTGACATACTAAACAGCCTGAGTGTAGTTAGGTTTGGCAGGACCCAATTTTCCTAACCAAAAAAAAAAGAAAAAGAAAAAGAAAAAAAAGCTGTTGTGCCTGGAGTAAAGGATGTATGTTGTTTTCTGCAGGATTGTGATGTTTCAGAATAAAAGATAATCCCTTAAAATAAGGCACATCTGGCATTCCAGTCTGTCGTCTGCAGCAAATCTATCAGCCTTCATTTGGAGAGCTGCCATTGGATTGTTTTGAAATGGAAAAGCATTCTGTCAACTCATATGTGGGAACACCTGAGTTTTACTACATGTCCTGTTCCTGTCAGAATTTCCCCAAAATGCAGCAGTGGGGACGCACCTGCATGCTGTGAGCACTCCCCCGCTTTCCCCCACTGCTGTGACGCCACATGATCTACCTGGCCACTTCCAAGGTGCCCTCTACCAAATTTTTCATGAACTCAAGCAAACTTGAGGGAGGGAAGGAAAAAAAGATTGCTTTTTGTGAAAACTCAGCATAAAGACAGAAAAGCAGAAAAACATTTCCCTCCTGTATATTATTTGAATGCTCACAAAATCAAAGAGTACTCAGAATCAGGGGCGAGAGAGAGAGAGTGGGGGGGGGGAGGGTATTTCCTTCTCACTCTGTTGAGAGTTTTGAAGAAGCAAAAATGTGAAAAACACTTCAGTTTTATTTTCAGTGCATTTCTCAAAATCCCACCATACAAGTTCCGTATTAGATTACAAGACATCCTCCCCCTTCTTGTGTGAATTTCCTTCCCACTCCTAACTCTAAACTCATCTACACCTAAGGTAGGGACAATATCTCCATAAGACTTGTTTGGCACTTTTGAGATACTGTTAATTTCACTCTTATGCCCCTGCTGGAGGGACTTTGAGGACTTGTTGCATACAAGATAGAATGGGCAAAGTACAGCCCATGGGCCATATGTGGCCCCAAGGCTTATTTTGTGGCCCCCTGCCCTCTGGGGGGTATCAAATTAATTTTGTTCTAGAATGCCCTCAGATGATTTCTAGGGAGTGTGGAGGACATTTCTACCATGTTGGGAGACCTCCTGGGTCCCCCAGGGCTCAAAACAATTGGGGGGGGGGAATCAAAAGCTTTTTGTTGTTCTTGTTGTTGTTCTTGTTCAAAATGCCACATAATGCCCTCTAGGGGCCCAGGAAAGTCCAAGAACATAGTGGGAATGTCACCATGTCTCCTGAAGGGGCTTGGTTGGCATTTGAGGGAAATAGACACATATATATTTATTTTCAGGACGATTTTTGGTGGAATGTTGCACTACTAAGGTCTCCTGGGGGTCTGATGTGCCCCCCCCCTCCACCATCCTTCCAGCACTGGACTAAGAGCATCCTTCCACAACTAGTGCTTTCCAGATGCTTTGAACTACAACTCACATGTTCTCTTACCATTAGCCATGCTGATTTGAACTAATTGAAATTGCAGTCCAAAACATGAGGACAGCACCATGCTGGGGAAAGCTGCCCTAGGACATATCAGACCTAGTCACTGAAGTCATCAGAATGAAATGGAACAGCTCTGTTGTGATACAAAAAGTGGTACTTTTTTGAGGCTGTATGGAGTAGGAAGATGCCATTTTTGAATACTCTTCACATAATCTGCCAAAAGGCAAGTACAAAAGAAAATTACTACTACCTACAACAAAGTGAAGTAGAACTCTTTTTCTTGATATTTTTTTCTAAATTTGTGGGGGAGCATTAAAAAATCATGTCCTACACATCAGTGCTCAAAATACAAAGTGGGCATCTTAGCTGATGTTGTAAGAGCTGTGGTCCCCTTAGTTGCTGCTTTTCAATTGTGATAGATGGTAAGACTAAGGGGATCTATTTCCTTGTTAAAGAAGAAATTGGTTAGTCTTGCGAAGTAATTATTTTTTTTAAAGTTAGTCTTTATTCACTCAGCATAAAAATGTAACTTCCAACAGTGTACTTCCATGACCATTCTATGAACCATACCATGATATCTAATGAAGGTACGACTGAAGCCAAAAGAAGAGGTGGGAGGAAAAATGATTATTTAATTTCTTTCTGCATTGATCTATAATCGTAACATGACCGTGTTCAATGTAATGGATTTTTAATTTCGAAAATTGTACTGAAGGTTGAAGTCCTGAAAAGGCAAGCATCACTGAATATACAGCTTACAAAGAATCAGAACTTCAAAAGTATTAGAACTCCAAAAAGTCAACCTTTCTTTAATTATTATTACACTCCCCCTTTCCTTGGTGTTGTGAACTGAATAATCTATATCTAAAAGTTGGTAGTTTGTGACCTAGATTGCAATCCTTTATGATAGATAAATAGATAAACAGATGGCCATACAGTCACAACATTGCTTAAGAAGCCTGAGATGACTCTGAGAATATGAGATATTTATTACTGGGATTTTTATTTGTGTTTCCCCCCTGTTTCTGCATTGAAGGGACAAAATGCAGAAAGTGTGCGTGTATGTTAAGAATCGAAGAGGGAATTAAACCATTCTCATATCTAGGCAAGGGCTGTATCCCAGCTCCAGTGCACAATATCCTGTCCTAGTTTGACCCTTTTAATGTCACACTCTCCTGTTTTAATCCAAACTAAAACTGGTCTTAGAAGCCACACAGTTCTTCCACCCTGAAATCACCTCGGTACAAAATGGTGTTTCCATTATTGTCACATGTTCATTATTTTGGATTATTTTAGGTCACATGACTGCAGCAGCTGCTGGGGAGGGGTTGTTCCCATTATGCATGCAGATATGTAGATATATTCACATGCATGGCAGGAACAAAAAACACCTTCAGCATCTTGTTTCCAATCATTCTTATCATCCACTTGCACTCCCTTTGCATGGTGTGTACACCTGAGAAGTTACCAGGGCAGTTACCTTACTCCTCGTATGTGTTCCCTCCACCCCTTGTAATGATGTAATCATAATGTAATGTAACATAATCATTTTCACACACATTCACTGTCTCCCATTGTGGGATTGAAAGGAAGATCACACTAGAGTTGTTCCTGTCAGTTTCTGCCATAGTACAAAAGATGAGTTTCTTTCCTGCTCCCTGAGCCACCGCTCCTTCTTTTTCCCCAGCTCAAATGAGCACCTGCTATTTATAAAGTGAAGCCATGCAGTGAGATTGAATGTTGATTTGCAAAGGTGGGCTATGCTTGGTATGTGGATATGGGGAAATCAAAATCCACCATCTTGAGGGAGAGAAAGGCAAGCCAGTTCCAACAGGCCTTGCCTGAAAAGAAGAAGAGCCCTCCCTCCAGTCCATCTGCCATGGTCCAGGCCTCTGAGGGAGAGAAGATCTGCTGGACTTTCCCCCTTCCCCACCCCCTCTCCCTTCTCCTTTTGTGTCCTGTCTTTTTAGACTGTAAGCCTGAGGGCAGGGAAATGTCTAATTAACAAATTGTAAGCCGCTCTGATAGCCTTGGCTGAAGAGTGGGGTATAAATGAACTAACTAACTAACTAAATAAATAAATAATTATAAACATACAAACACTGAACTTAAAAAAACAATGGCAATACTATACTTGCAGGACATGGATGCAAACAAGGGATATAACCTTTCATGGCAGGACTTGATCAGGTGACCACCATGAACCTGTCTGGCTCTCCAACCACCCAACCACGATTCCATCTCGATCCCAATTTGGGGTGCAGAATACTTGTTTCAAAAACCATTTTTCCCAAGAAACAGGAGAGTATATAGTTTTTTTTTTTAAAAAAAATAATCACATTAAAGTCCCCAGACATCTAAGAGAAGTGCTTTCACTTTGAAACCAGACAAATGTTGTGTTCAAAAAGGACCAGGATCAAGGTAATGACAAATTACTTTGCAGGAATGGATCCAGCCTTGGTTTGCAGTCCAAACCCTTAATAACCAGAGCAGTGTCAGAAGAAAAAAAGGCTCTGGATGCTTTTACATTTACTCATTAAAGTATGCTGCATTTTTTACATTGTTTAGCAGTGGCAGATGCCGGAGCTCTGCCAGTTTAGCTTTTAATAATACCCCACATGGCACAGCTTCTGTATTTGTGCTCAGGCTGTTTACATAATATGATCACCCTGCTAGATCTGCTGTCACCTGGCATTTCTTTCATGAAAGCTGGCTATGCATATTCCATGACATTAACACCAGCACTGAGAGGGTGGATGGGAGTAGGGTTGCACGGATAACAAAGGATTCTGTTTTTAGCTCTCTCTCTCTCTCTCCATTCCCCCCCCCCCCCCATTTTTTATTTACAGCAGGCAGAATTTGGAAATAGCTAGTGACAAATACCTAGTTGCTTGTAATTAATTTCTTTCTCCCAGTATTGAAGATATACCTATACTGCATCACAATTGGAACACAACAAGAGATAGCCTTGTCCCTTTTGCAAGGCAACTAACTTTTAGTTAGTTTTCTAATTACAGAGGTGGGGGTTCCCTACATTGTGCATATGGCATGGTTTAGGTCATGGCTTGTGCTGTGCCTTGGGCTCTGCTGTGGGTGTTGATGCATCAATGATATGGATGGGAGGCAGTTTGAAGGATCCAAATATTCAGCTGGGATCCCTGGAGCTTTTACTGTAACTAAGTACTTTTTGAGAGTAACATTCCAAGCCCTAAAAAACAGTTGCCCCAAGGTTATGAGTGCCCAAGGCTGGTGCAAGACACTTTGCTGCCTGAACTAAAGAATAAAATGATGGTCTTTCCCATTCCATGTTTTCTATTCCATGTTACACAAGCAATGGGACAGTATTCCCTGCTACACTTAATAAGGCAGATAGCTAATGTAGGGGGCACACAATAGTCTGTATTGTGCTCAAAAATCTTGCCTTTGCAACTTTCTCTCCAGCATCTGTTAGTGGAGGCAATTGCCTCACTCAGTCTAATGAAAGATTACACACAGTGTGGCCATTTAATTTTATTTTTTATCAGTGTAGCTTCACACAGAGTGAAGGAAAGTTGATTCTGAAAGAAGGACAAATATTAGACTGATAACAAGTACTGAATAACAGTATCTGATCAGCAGAGGTGGAAGAGAGATATTGCTTTTATGGTCACTTTTACATAGGTTTTCTATCTGGTTGGCTGATGTGGAAGGCAGGATTCATGAGTAGGTGGTCCTTTGACCTGATCTAGCAGGACTCTTTTGTTCTCTTGAGGAATTTGTTCTCTTGAAGGGGAATTGCAATGCATCCATGCTGATCATCCCCATGATCCTACATCTGCAATGCCATATCCAGCAACAATGCTGCTAGGCATATTTTTGCTAGGCACATTGTCAACAAATATCTCTTGATAGGCCCTATGGGTAGGCTGGCTTCCACCTGCTTTAAGTCAATGCAAAACAGGAAAAGAATTAGCCATCCAATATTACCCATATACAGTATGTACTCCCCGCAACTTAGCTTGAATGTAAGAATTGAGCAGTGGGGTTGAATCGCAAAGATTTATTGTCAAGAACATTACTCACACTTTCTCCTTCATATATGTATGCAATAAGATTGGGAAATGTACATTTGGGGTGGAAATTTGAATTGATAATTCATAGAAACTGTTTTGAGTAAGTGCAACAGTGGCCACTCAAATTCTTTACATCCATGTTTAGAGAAACGATAGCTAAACTGTTGTTGATGAATCATTATGAGAATGTTTGTGGGCAGAGAAAATCCTTGGATCGAAACTGTTTCTCTGTAGCAGATGTTAAAAACTATAATCCTGCTTTATAAAGGAGAGAGGGCCTCTAAAATATTATATCCAAAGCGAATCCTAATATATGACTGCATTTTTCTTCTTTATTTGGCTTGTTGTTGTTGGAGGAGGAGGAGGAGAAGGAAGAAGAAGAAGAAGTGGTGATTTTAATGTGGTTTTTTTTGCTTTAAAAATACACCTACAAGTGGACAAAATTCATAATGATCTACCCCCCCCGACATATATATTAAAAATTGCATGACACATTTGAAACATTTTCTGTAAAGATTCAGAAAGAAAACAAAGCAGTCCAGGGGCTGAAATATATAATTGAAAAAACAGCTCCAAATATATACCCTGACATCCTGATCGAATGGCTGAAGGCTAAGACCATAGTGCCACCAAATCCCTCAAAGTATCTAACCCACTGGAGCAAGGGGTGGTAGAAACAAGAAAGGGGATCATATTGTGGGGATTGGAATGCATGTTGTATTTCCAGTGTGTGAGCCATTGCTTTGTTTTGTTGGGATAGTTCAGTTTGAAGTTAAGTGGCCTTTGTTTCTGTAGCTTGGAACACCTCTATTGGTATGCCATCTGTTCCTGATGATTTCTTCCAAGTGATTTGACTGAAGATACCACTTCACTTTTAAAAATTGGGAGTTCATCTTTAAATGGTTATTCCTTGAATGAATCCACCAGCCTTTAATTTTTTTAATATATAACCTTCTGTATATTGTTTTCATTGACTTTTTATTTTTTCTTGGTCATGTAATATGTTCCCCTATGATCACATAGCATTCCCATTAAACCAATTCTTGGTTTAAATTTCTCTTCGATTTCTTGTATCTTGTTGAAAAAGTCTCTTGTTCTACCTCTTTTGTTGTCTGCTTCTGTTTCTCTGTTGATTATTATAGTAGTTCTATTTGTCTCTGTATACAAGTTCAGAATTCTGATCCTATTTCTGTCACCTTTTACTTTTGTTTTTGATCTTTGCTTCTTAGGATGGAAAATGACAGAACATTTCTCTCCTTGTCATGAGATGCCAAGGCTTTTTTTTTTGGGGGGGGGGGGAGTTATCTGACAGATTTTGCACACTGTATAGACGGGGAAGGTAACAGTGTTCTGTGCAGTTATTCTGGCCACATGATCAGAGTTGTCTTTGACAGCCCTGGCTCTTCAACTTAGTAATGGAGATGAGCTCTGCCCCCTACACTTGGACATGACTTGACAAACTTGTCAAGGGGGAAACCTTTACCTTTATCTCTACCTTTTTATAGACATGAAACCTATTGGGTGACTTTGGACAAGTCTCTCAGCATCAGGTGAAGGCAATGGCAAACCTCCTCTGAACAAATCTTGCCAAGAAAATCACCTTAGAGTTGTCATAAGTCAGAAACAACCTGAAGGCACGCAACAGCAAGACATTGTGCATTTGGAGATGGATATTCCAACATTTCTGTAAAATGTGCAAAATGAAAAAGCGAGATGACTATTACCTTACTGAATGGACAAGTAAAAATAATAGCCCTGGGTGGGATACTGATATGTTTGTGATCAATCCTGTTGTATATGCTTAGTTCCACAAAGGGGAAAGGCACTAGTTTTGTAAAGAGGAAAAATGAGCAACAGTAAAACATTATCAATTTGCCCCACAGGATATCTTGTTTTCAAAATGGAGGCAAATTCTCACCATGCCAAGGTAGTCTGTATTTGTCACAATTTAGACAATGGAGAGATCCCTTCCCCACATCCTTAGTTTAGATTAGGCAGATGCTTCTGAAAGATTAAAATCCAGGGTACCATCATGTTTACTATTAGACAAAATAAGCTAGCCATAACAACTTTTCATTATTGCATTTTTGTTGCCAGAAAAAGGTGACACATGTTTCAGGTGCCAAAGTAACTTGGATGACACTGAATGTGGGATATGGGGGATGTCATGTACTGCTCTGCCTCAGGCAGCAAAATATTTTGGCTCCAAACCTGACAATAACCATGTTCCTCCTTTTCTAACATGGAATAAGTTCTCCCATTTTTTTTGTTGTATTTTCATTTCCAACTCACAGCAACCCTATCATTGAGTTTTCCTGCAAGATCTGTTCAAAAGGGGTTTCCCTTTGCCTTCATCTGAGGCTGAAAGTCACCCAGTGTGTTTCCACAGCTAGGGGATTCAAACCCTGGTGTTCAGAGATGTAATTCAATGCTCAAACTACTATACCACACTACATTGGCTCTCATTCTTTCTGAAGACCCCTAGAAATGTGCCATTTATTTTGAATGTACAAACTTTGAAACATAGTTTAATATACATATTTTTCTGGTAAATCACTGCCAAAAAAGTAGCTCCTTTGATTAACCTCCTTTGATTATCCACAAATCCTTAATTTCTTTTCTCTGTCAAGAAGCACTACCTCTCAAGATTTCATTATTTTTATGATCAAAAATACTTGGTATTAATATTTAAGTATCTTCTACAACTGAAGAAGCAAAATATATTATACAAGATCTAGTTTAATTTTCATGAAATTTTGTGTGGTGGTAGATATTGCTGTGTACACTGGAAGTCCCTTTGGACCTTATTATTCTTATTAATCATTTATATAGGACCATAAATGTAAAAGGCATAGTGCCATAGTTTATAGCACTTTTATTCATTTTTATTAGTTGAATCATTTAAAATATTTTTTATATTAATGAAAGGAAATGTGTGATGACTAAGATAGTGATGGTACTGCAATAAATTCTCTCAAAATGTAAAAATAATGGGTACCTCATGAGTAGTGAGCTGAAGTACATTCTTTTAAGAAGCTGTACATAAATTACATAACTTTTAAAAAGTGAACTGAGCTGCATCCTTCAAGTCGAGGAAGGATAAAGAGCAGGGGAAAGTAGAAACAGCCTTGTTCATGCAGAATTAATATATCTAAAGAAATTATAGAATTTCTTGGCAGAATTTTTTCTCATGAACTTGTCTGGACATTTAAGCTTTCACTGGAATTGACCTAGGTCTTGAGAACATGGGGCAGGATAACACGGAATGAGCCTATGCTATCCTGCACCTCGTGCCGACCCAGATTAATCCCTGGGTTGGCATGGGGGTGGGTAAATGTTCACACACCCGTCCCTGCACCAACCCAGGACATGGGGCCACTCCTTACCTTGCTGGCATCTGAATAATCTGAGAAGCCCTGCAGTCACCCCATGTGACATGAAAACAGGGTACCTGGCTGCAGGTGTACTGTTTCTGTGTCAAATGGGGTGACTGGGGGCTTCTCACATGGTTTGCAAGTGGCAACTGGGGAGCTTCTCAGCTATATTGCATGCTAGCAAGGTAAGCGTTACAGGAGGCAGTCTGAACAGTCCACTTTTGCTGCAGAGTTTCTTAGAAACTCAGTGCAAATCCAGGGCCACTTTAATCCAGCATAAAGGTGCTTTACTGCAGGGTCAGACCAGATCCAGGTCTGAGGTTTGGCCTGTGTCGTCTAAACTAGCGGGGTCATTCGGTCTTCAGCTCCATGTGGAGTGGCATGCGGCATCATGGCATCCTGGGGGTGTAGTTGGGGCATGTGTCACCTGGACATGACACCCTGACTCTGCCCCCAAGCCAGTTTGAATAGGGCCTCAGAGATCAAAGTAGAGATCAGCAATGATAGAGCTGAGTGTTTCAGTGAACTAAAATCTTCCAAAATTTTATCCACCCATCCTAACCAAAAAGTAGCCTTGTTAGTATCTTATAATATAAAAAGGAATAAAAATGTTGGGGCAGAGGAGAGAAAACGTGGCCCTTTAAGACTAACTGGTTTTTATTTTAACATGAGCTTTTGTGGATATAAACCTACCTCTTTGCTACTGTATTGGAAGAAATCAGTTTATATCCACAAAAGCTCTAATTAAAATAAAAACCAATTTGTCTTAAAAGGTTTGCCATAGTTTTCCCTTCACCTACTCCCTTCTTCTGTCTTAGAGTTCACTCCACTTCTTCTCTCCACCACATTTTTCGCTCATTTAGTGCTCCAGAAATAAAACTGGGGTTGCATTCATACTGCAGAAATAATTCTGTGTGACGCCACTTTAACTGACGTGGCTCAGTGCTATGGAATTCTGGGAACTGTAGTTTTGTGAGACGTTTAGCCTTTTCTGTCAGAGATCTGGTGCCACAACAAACCAAAATTCCCAGAATTCCATAGCATTGAGCCATGCCAGCTAAAGTGGCACCAAACAGGATTATTTCTGCAGTGTGGATGCAACTACCCCCAGAAAGGCTTTCAGGGTCTGTCATGTCTGCAGTCACCATTATAAAGGTTGTGTGTGTGTGTGGTGTAACACAGAAGGTATATGCAAGCATGTATCCCTCAAAATACACAATATAAACTGAGTCTTAGAACCCAGCCACCAGCCAACTGAATTGTCCCTTGAATAAACTGTAGCCCTGCTCACTCACTCGTTTATTTTAATGTATGTTTTTCATAATTAATTCTTTAATTTGATATTTTAGGGGAGGGTGGGAATAACTGGGACACAAGGCCAACTGAATTGTCCGTTGAATATACTGTAGCCCTGCTCACTCGCTCTTGTTTATTTTAATGTATGTTTTTAATAATTAATTGTTTAATTTGATATTTTAGGGGAGGGTGGGAATAATTGGGAGACAAGGGTATGTATTTTTTTAATCTGCAAGCCGCCTCGATTGTCATGGACAGAGAGGTGGGATAAAAGATGATGATGATGATGACAAATTTAAGAAATCAGTGCACAGTTGGCATGATGAATCTACATTGCCCCACACATTCCCCTTGCTACCCAGAGTGCACATAAACTTTACAGTTAGAAACAGTACTAAATGGAAGAAGTTACTTATTTGGATGTCAAGCCTTAGAAATTCCCCCATCAGCATAGCCATAAACTGGGGACTTTAGACAGCTGGCTGAACATTTTACTACCTGGTGCCTGACTGAAGATTCAAATAAATATAGACTTATAGAAACCTGAGTGTGGTGGAGTCTCCTTCCTTAAATGTCTTTAAGCAGAGGCTGGATGGCCCTCTGTCGGGGATGCTTTGATGGAGAGTTCCTGCATGGCAGGAGGGTTGGACTGGATCGCCCTTGTGGTGTCTTCAAACAAAAAACAAACAGCTTCATTTATATATCGCTTCATACTGCCTAAGCAGTGTCTAAGTGGTTTACAACTGTAAGCTACTTGCCCCCAACAATCTGGGTACTCATTTTGGCGACCTCGGAAGGATGCAAGCCTGAGTCAAGCTTGAGTCCTTTTGCTGGTCTTCTTGAACTCACAACCTTATGGTTTTGAGTGAGTGGCTGCAGTACAGATATTTAACCACTGCGCCACCAGAGTCTTCCAACTCTACAATTCTATAGATTTTATGATTCTATGAAACACTACACAGTCCTCTGTTGCACAGAAGGTAGAAAGGGCTGCCATTCTGGCTGGGGGATTCTGGGAGTCTTAGGCCAAAAATAATTCTTCCATGTTCTGTCCATTTGATAATAATTTCATATAATCAAGTATTGTGAGACAAAATAAGCCGCCCCTCTGTATTTTTCATATTAATTCTAACAACAAATTCAACTGGAAATCTTCCCTCATGATGATTATTTATTATAGTTGTTCCAGAATTTTTAAAAATATATTTCCAGGTAGCCTCTCAGATGTTGGACGCGTCTGTGAAATTATATAGTTGGCTTTTTTTTCTTCAAAAGCTGCAACTTAGAGATAAAGAAAATTCTATTATTAAAGAAGATCAGTCTAGAGATTTAAACATGATGGAGTACAATAAACCAGTCTTACATCACTTAATTTCGAAATATATTAAGGGCCCAAGTAAACATTTATTTGTAGCCTACATTGATTTTACTTCAGCTTTTGATTTAGTAAACAGAGATTAGTTATGGCATTAAGTGGGACACAACCGATATTGATAGATGTCTGTTCTGGCTTATATACAAGTTGCAGTATAATAACATTATGGAAGTTAAGACCTAGATCTTACAGTACTGTAACACAAGCTGTGCAAATAACAGAGTTGTAAAACAAAAGTTATATTTTGGCTCTATTTTCTATTAATTCTACTGCCATGGAAATGATAACTCCTTATTATTTTTCTTCCTGCACTGGAAGATTGGAAGTTCTTGATATTGTATGTTGCCAACCTAGCACTAATGTTACCAAGAACCACAAGAACTCCTGATAGACCCAATGGAAGCCTATTTGGTCTGCTATTGTGCCTCTGCAGTGGTCTACTATTATTATATTGTTACTCTTAACTTTTATTATGTAGCCTTTTTAAAATGGTGATTCAAGGTGGATGGTTGCCTATGGCAAGCCTATAAGCACACATAAGTAAAATGGCATCTCTCTTCTCATGCTTAAAAGATAACGTGGCTATATAAATGATGTGTATTTCTCTAAATGGTATGTTAATCAAAAATTAGAGAACAATACTGTAGTGCTCTGACTTTATCTGGATTAAGAAGGGCTTTCACTTAGTTTCCAATTAATGCCTTGTGAAGTTCTAAAAAGGAAATAGGTATGTCAGGAACAGAAGTGTAATAATATTGAAAATACTGCACATTCTCTCTCTCTCTCTCTTTTTGGGTACAGTATTTATAACTGCAACACATGGATACATACATATATATTAAACATGTATTCTTTCACAATACTAGCACAAACCTAAACAATTTATTTTGACATAATTTGACAGTATAATAGAAAACTGGTATTCTACTGGTTTAATATATAATGTATAAGATTGGTAACTATGTTTATGTTTATGAGAACCAGCTTGGTGTAGTGATTTGAGTGTTGCACTTGGAATCTGGGAGACCACGGTTCAAATCCCATCTCAGCCACAAAAACCCATTGGGTAAGTCTGGGAAAGTCACCCAGGGCAAGTCACATCCACTCAGCCTCAGAGGAAAGCCATGACAACCCCTTCTCTGAACAAACATTGCCAAAAAAACCCAAAGAAACAAAAACGAGGATAAGTTTACTTTAGGGTTAGTGTAAGTCAGAAGCAAGGCACAGAACATCAACAGTGTTTGCCTCAGCTGCTAAGAAATCATGTACCAGTACATGCTTTCAGGGAAACCTTTATATTGTTTTTAATGTACTAATGTACTAGTGTACTTCAGTTATATTTTTAAAAATTATGATGAAAATTCTAAATATTGTAATTGCCTATTATTTTCTGCCGATGGTTAACATTTAGAAACAGAATGTGTTTTTTGAGGGGAGGTGAGGGGAGGTGCAAGCATCTTTTATCCATATACAACGTAAGAGGGCATAACAGTCTAATTTGGATTGAACCATATAATAAGCTTTAAGAAAATTTTAAAACGGTAGGATCAGAGCCAGAGCCTGTACAATCAAACGCACAATTATCTCAGACTCAGAGCAAGTTACACTGAACTCCATAGACTTGTATATAAAGGGGCTGTTAGTCATGCTTTGATCAGGCCCACTGGAATCAATAGGGACAAGTTAGTAACAACTAACTCACTGATTCCAATGGAACAATCCTACACATTTCTGAGTCCAGATAAAATGATAAATTAATGCCACCTTCCAGCTTCTTCTGAATAGCTGATGTGGGCTCTCCCAAGGGTTTTAACCATTAAGACAGAATGGAATTTATCACACAAGAGATCAGGAATTTATCCTATGAATATCCCAGAAAAAAAAATCACGTAATTATGTGAAACGATTTCACACGATATCACACAAAACCCACCATGAAAGTGGCCACAAAGAAGCATTAACACACATCTTTTTTACTTTTGGGATTTCAGCGACAATGGATTTCCGATATCACTTTATTTGCAAATTGCATGTGATAATCATTTGCACAATTGCTTACCATTTTAGCTTTATTTGCAGGATGCTTTAAATGTGCTTTAATCTCTCTTTAATGCGAAAATTAGTACCACAGGTAGGTGAAAAATGAAGAAGGCTCCTGTACCTTTAGTGGTTGTGTAGAAAGGGGAATTCCAGTAGGACTAACTGAAATTCCCTCTTCTGACAAACCACTGAAGGCACAGGAGCCCTCTCTGGTTTTCAGTCATGCAACCTTACCTCCGGCACTATATTTTTGGTGTCATAAATGGTTGTTAGTTTTATTGCTGTTAGTTTTAACAAGTGACATAGGCTGCGTCTGCACTGCAGAAATAATGCAGGTGGACAACTCTTTAACTGAAGTGCTATGGGATTCTGGGATTTGGAGTTTCTTGTGGCACCAGAGCACCCTGATAGAGAAGGCTAAATCTCTCAGAGCCTGGTTTGTATGGAGTTTATCGCACGGGAGGAATTTCTCCCAATTTCGAATTGAGTCAATTCGAATTCACATAAATTTGCTAGTTTAGTGAATTTATGTGAAATCTAATTGCATTCGGAATGTCTTCAGAATAATAACAATAAGATTTATTTGTATGTCCCACCTTTCCTTCAGATCAAGGCGGTATTACAGCAATTATAATACACAATACAATCAACAGAGTAATAAAATTAGAAAACCTAATACTTTAAAATGTAAACATATACCATATCAACAAAATTTCATAACATCACCTATGCATAACATCAGTTTAACTAATACAATACCATGTCAAAAAACAATTCACCATATGCACAAAATCAGTCAATTACTGTACAGTTGCAATATAATTACAATAAACATAGGCCAATAAATCACAATCCTCAAATTCTCCGCTGGGTGGGAAAAGTCTTCTGGTGCTGGCGCTTGTTGAGGGGAAGTGCGGTAGGCCGGCATTTTATGGAGTGCCACTCCCACCGGCACTCCGCCCCCTCCAAAGCCCTCCGCAGTGTGGGAAAGGTCCTCCGGCGCTGGCGCTTTTCGGGACTTCCCATTTCCCGAAAATGACCCCCCATTGCCCGAAACTGCGTGAGATACTCTAATACGCAATAACGTAAAACCTATGATTGCGTTCAGAATGACTTCCCTTTTGCCCAAAATTGCGTGAGATACACTCATATGCAATTACATGAAACCCCATGATTGTGTTCAGATTGCCATTGCATTATACCCCCAAATTCGATCGTATGATAAACTCCTATGAGAGCCCTGATGCCTCATCAAATTACAAATCCCAGAACTCGGTAGCACTGAGCCATGGAAGTTAAAGTGGTGTCAAACTGAATTATTTCTGCAATGCAGATGCAGCCAGATTGGGAGAGAGAGAGAGAGGTGTTTATGGGATTTTCTGCTTTGCCGTGTTGCCAAAATAAGTAACTTGGCTGCGCCAGATGTCATAACTGCAAAAGAGGACAAGGCACTGCAAAATGCAGGGCATTCCAGAAAAATGTACGACATACCCAAGTAAAAGCTAAAAACACACATATAAATATAAATTTACTTCATATTGTTTAATTACAGCTCTATTTGTTGAACGTTCCAGAGGCTAGGCTAACAACTACTGCCAAAAGAGCATTTTCTACATCTGCCCCGAGCCTCTGGAACTCACTCCCCACCGAGCTCCGCTTGACTGCCTCCCTCCCTCAATTCAAAAAAGAATTAAAAACCTATTTATTTAACCAGGCCTACTCCTAATTTTTCACCCTGTTTATGACTTCCCCTCCTGTCAACCTGATGCAACATTATTATAGAATAGGTGTTGAGGTTTTTAATATTTTATTTGTTGTTATTTGTTATTTACTGTGATTTTGTATTGTTAACATGCTGTGCACCGCCCTGATCGCAGGAAGGGCGGTATACAAATAAAGTTATTATTATTATTATTATTATTATTATTATTACTACATATACTACCGTGTTTCCCCGAAAATAAGACAGTGTCTTAAATTAATTTTTGCTCCTAAAGATGTACTAGGTCTTATTTTCAAGGGATGTCTTATTTTTCCATGAAGAAAAATTCACATTTATTGTTGAACAATAAAAAATTGAACATTTATTATAAAATGTATATATATATATATATATACACACACACAAAAACTTTGCTAGGTCTTTCTTTCAGGGGAGGCCTTTTATTTAGCAATTCAGCAAAACCTCTACTAGGTGTTATTTTCTGGGGATGTCTTATTTTCAGGGAAACAGGGTATATGCTATCATATTTTTCTGATGAACTTACTATATCTACTCGACTGTAAGTTGACTTCATGTATAAGTCGAGGGCAGATTTGGGACCCAAAATTATGGATTTTGATATGACCCGTGGATAAGTTGAGGGTGAGACTAAGGGGCATGTAGTAATGAAGGATGCAAAGGAAAACAATGCCAGCAAATTTGCAAAATTCCAGCAGGCATAACTATTTGTGCTCATACTATAAAGGCTGGGTGGATGAGAGAGTAGAAGGGGGTGTTTCCAGAGCAGATTAAACTCTTGTCTTTCCCCAGGTGATGTTTTCATATTACAATTTAAAGTACAGTACAGCATTAAGTTGACCCGTGGATAACTTGAATCAGTTTTTTTGGGTCAATTTTTTAACCTAAATTTCTAGACTTATACTTGAGTTTATACAGTATCTTTGTTAAAAGACCTTGCTGGTTTGCAAAACACTTATGGAACTCTGACCAAGACAAATGCTTAAAAGTTGCGCTTTGCTAGCGACAATTCCTTCACTGAATCTACATTCAAATTATTCCTCTCATTTGTCCACTGTCTTGAAATTAAGGGGGAAAAAAAAAACCTTTCCAGCATTTGCACTGTGTCCTCAAGCAGCCCGTTGCCTAAGACTGTGGTGTTACTCAAAATGGGTTTATTTGTGGTTGTTGTTCAAGTCTTTTCCAACTTACGCCAACCTTGGGGTTTTCTTGGCAAGATTAATTCATAGGGGGCTTTGCCATTGCATTCCCCTGAGGCTGAGAGAGTGTGACTTGCCCAAGGTCACCCAGTGGGTTTCATGGCCAAATAAGGAATCCAACCCTAATCTCCAGAGTCATGGGCCAACCCTCATGATGGCTCTCAATGGGCTTTTTAGCCATGCTCAAAATGGGGGACATTTTGGAATTCCTCCTGGAGAGAAGAAGGCTGATACCTGGGACATGTCCTGGGAAAGGAGGATGTCTGGTCACCCTGAATGTAGGACAAGTTTTGGAAAAGAAGAAAGCCTGGTCATCCTGAAAGTAGTGCATGTCTTCGAGAAAGGAGATGTCCTGGAAAAGGAGGATGACTTGCCACCCTGAATGTAGGGCAAGGTTTGGAAAGGAGGAGGTCTGGTCACCCTGAATGTAGGACGGATTTTGGAAAAGAAGGAAGTCTGATCACCCTGAATGGTAGGACATTTCTTGGAAAAGGAGGAGGCCTGGTCACCCTGAATGTAGGACACGTTTTTTATAAAGGGGGAACATGTCCTGGAAAGGAAGGAGGTCTGGTCACCCTGAATGTAGGACACGTCCTGGAAAAAGAGGTGGTCTGGTCAACATGAATGTAGGACAGGTTTTGGAAAAGGAGGAAGCCTGGTCATCCTTGATGTAGGACAAGGAGGACGACTGGTCACCCTGAATGTAGGACACGTCCTGGAAAAGGAGGGCATGCGGTCACTCAACCCTGGCACAAAACAACACCCACCCACCCCGGCCTTTTGCCCTCTGCTTCAGGCGGCGTATTGTCTTGGGCGACCCCTCTGTCCCTCTTTCCACCCGTTTAGTTTCTCTTCTCTTCTCCCTTTTCCCAGAAAGAAAGGGCTGCTTTTGGGCCCGGTTTGCTCGCCAGCCTCCCTCCTTGCCACGTCGGCTGGCTCCCTGCTCCTCCTCCGCTTCGTGGCAGGCCTCCATCCCTTCTTCTTCTACCAAAGGCGGCAGGTAAAAGCCTTTTATTTGTGAGCGAGCATTGGCTGCATCCATACAGGGGAACTAAGCCGGTTTGGCAGCGCTTTAACTCTTTGTCTGGCTCTTTGCTATGGAATTCTGGGAGTTGGAGTTTGTTGTGGGGCCCAGAGCGGAGCGGAGCTCCGCTCTGGGCCCCACAACAAACTCCAACTCCCAGAATTCCATAGCAAAGAGCCAGACAAAGAGTTAAAGCGCTGCCAAACCGGCTTAGTTCCCCAATGTGGATGCAAACCCTCATTTTTGTTTCCTGGGCCTACTGCCCGGCTCCCTCAAACAAAGCCCGGCCTCGAGTTGAGTCCAACCGCAGCCTAGTCCCCTGGAGCTAAGATGGCGCCTGCTGCACCTGAGGCGATTAATTCCAGTCCAGGCCCAAAGGATTCAGGCGGCCGGCCTAGTAGTAGAGGCGCCTCAGAGAGTCAGGCGACGGTTTAGGCCCGAAGCCTGCCTGCTTGGCTGCTGGGCCTGGCTCTCGCCTGAGGAGGAAGAAGCTTCTAGAACCAGCCCCTCTCACAGCAGGGCGACCAGGGTCCAAAAAAACAACAAACACACATTGCAGAAATAATAATAATCCACTTTAACTGGCTCAGTGCTAGGGCATTCTGGGAACTGTAGTTTTGTGACACACTGAGCCTCTTCTGTCAGACTCATAGAATCATAGAGTTGGAAGAGACCACAAGGGCCATCCTGTCCAACCCCCTGCCATGCAGGAACTCTCCATCAAAGCATCCCCGACAGATGGCCATCCAGCCTCTGCTTAAAGTCCTCCAAGGAAGGAGACTCCACCACACTCCGAGGGAGTGTGTTCCACTGTCGAACAGCCCTTACTGTCAGGAAGTTCCTCCTAATGTTGAGGTGGAATCTCTTTTCCTGCTGTTTGCATCCATTGTTCCATGTTCTAGTCTCTGCAGCAGCAGAAAACAAGCTTGCTCCCTCCTCAATATGACATCCCTTCAAATATTTGAACAGGGCTATCATATCACCTCTTAACCTTCTCTTCTCTAGACTTAACATCCCCAGCTCTCTCAGGCGTTCCTCATAGGGCATGGTTTCCAGTCCCTTCACCATCTTAGTTGCCCTCCTTTGGACATGCTCCAGTTTCTCCACATCTTTTTTGAATTGTGGTGCCCAGAACTGGACACAGTATTCCAGGTGGGGCCTGACCAAAGCAGAATAGAGTGGCACTATAACTTCCCTTGATCTAGAAACTATACTTCTATTGATGCAGCCTAAAATTGCATTGGCTTTTTTAGCTGCCGCATCGCACTGTTGACTCATGTTCAGCTTATGGTCTACTTGGACTCCTAGATCCCTTTCACATGTGGTCTCATTCAGCCAGGTGTCCCCCATCCTATATCTGTGCATTTCATTTTTCCACCCTACGTGTAGTACCTTACATTTCTCTGTGTTAAATTTCATTTTGTTAGCATCGGCCCAGCTATCTAGTCTATTCAGGTCATTTTGAATTTTGATCCTGTCCTCTGGGGTATTAGCTACTCCTCCTAATTTGGTGTCATCTGCAAATTTGATAAGTATGCCCCCAATTCTGTCATCCAAATCATTAATAAAGATGTTGAATAGGACTGGGCCCAGGACAGAACCCTGTGGGACCCCACTGGTCACTTCTTTCCAGGATGAAAAGGAACCATTGCTGAGCACCCTTTGAGTTCGGCCGGTCAACCAATTACAAATCCATGTAACAGTTAACTTGTCTAGTCCACATTTTGCAAGCTTGTTTGCAAGAATGTCATGGGGAACCTTGTCAAAGGCCTTACGTAAATCAAGGTATACTATATCCACAGCATTCCCTTCATCTACCAAGCTGGTGATTTTATCAAAAAAAGAGATCAGGTTTGTCTGGCATGACTTGTTTCTCTGAAACCCATGTTGACTTTTTGTGATTATGGCATTGGCCTCTAAATGTTCACAGACTCTTTGCTTAATGCTCTGCTCCAGAATCTTTCCTGGAATTGATGTCGGACTAACTGGATGATAATTGTTGGGATCCTCTTTTTTCCCCTTTTTGAAAATGGGGACAACGTTTGCCCTCCTCCAGTCTGCTGGGACTTCTCCTGTTCTCCAGGAGTTCTCAAAGATTATTGCCAGTGGTTCCGATATTACATTTGCCAGTTCTTTTAATACTCTAGGATGTAGTTCATCTGGTCCTGGAGATTTATATTCATTTAGGTTAACCAGGTATTCCTGTACTACCTCTTTACTTATTCTGTGGTGAAATTCCCCTATTCTGTCAGACCATGAACTATAATTCCCAGCTACAACTGTGGCCTGGCCTCACAATTAAAGGATGTAGAGACATTCAGTCCCATCGATATCAAGTAATAACGGGTTGATTTTTCCATACGACGTCGCACGGCGTCGCCACTGTGCCGTGAAGAAAGCGGCAAAATCGCCCCGCTTTTTATTCACAATGAATAAAAAGTGGCGCGATTTTGCCGCTTTATTCGTGGGATGATGGCACGATAATGCCTTTATTCACTGGATAACTGCGATTTTGCCACTTCATTCGCGGGATAATGCAGATAATATTTGTTTGTATTCCGCCTCTCCCTATATTGGATGGAGGCGAGTCACAACAGTTAAAAGCAATAAAAATCAAACATATTAATACATTAAAACAGAGCAAGTATTAAAAATTCCAGTTCCCCATCTCCCACCCACCCTGCAACAGCACTAAAATAACAATTCCCAGTAAAAATGCCCAATACAATCCATCAGCTGGTGGGAACAACTGGACAACAGCAGCTAGGCAATAGGAAAGTTCAATTACAAGGAGGTCAGCCTGGGAAGGCCCGCCGGAAGAGATCCGTCTATCGCCTTTTTAAAGGCCTCCAAAGATGTAATATGGCAGATCTCCTCTGGCAGGTCATTCCATATTTTTAGAGCGGCAGCTGAAAAGGTCCTCTGGGAGGTTGCCACCAGCCTGGTTTTCTTTGGCTGCAGTAGGTTCCTCCCAGAGGACCTGAGTGTGCAGGAAGGATTGTATGGGAGAAGGCGTTCCCTCAAGTATGTTGGACCCAAGCCATGTAGGGCTATAGAGGTAATAACCAACACCTTAGACTGTGCCCAGAAGTGGTAGGGATTTTAAGATAGGTGTAATAGAATCGAATTTGGAACTCCCTGTAACTAATCTGGCTGCCATGTTTTGAACACATTGCAGCTTCCGAACATGGCATGAGGGTTGCCCCATGTAGAGCGCATTGCAGAAATTGAGACGAGAGATTACCAGTGAATGTCCAACCGTTTCTAGGTTCTCCCGTTCCAGGAAGGGACGTATCAGCCAAAGCTGATAACAGGCATTCCCGACTGTCCCATCAACCTGAGATGACAGGCGAAGCAACGAGTCCAAGACTACCCCCAGGCTACGAACACAGTCCTTTAGGGGAAGTGTGACCCCGTCCAGGACTGGAGGGCTTATCTCCGCACCTAGAATAGGATTGCCTATTACCTCCGTTTTATTTGGATTAAGTTTAAGTCTATTTTCCCTCATCCAATCCATTATTGACTTCAGACAGTCATTCAGAGGGGAGATGCCTTCCTTGGTCATTGAAGCAGTCGAAGACATGGAGAAACAAATAATGGCGCAACAATGGCTTTATTCATTGGATAATTGACATTTTGTCACTTTATTCACAGGATAATGGCAAGATGATAGCTTTATTCGCTGGATAATCGTGATTTTGCCGCTTTATTCACAGGATAATGGCACAATAATGGCTTTATTAACTGGATAATCACAATTTTGCTGCTTTATTCACGGGATCATGGCGCAATAATAGTGATGTCATGTCAAAATCAATCCATTATTGCGTGATATTGAAGGGATTTAGAATCATAGAATCATAAAGTTGGAAGAGACCACAAGGACCATCCAGTCCAACCCCCTGCCATGCAGGAATGCCCAATCAAAGCATCCCCGACAGATAGCCATCCAGCCTTCGTTTAAAGACCTCTAAGGAAGGAGACAGATTTAATGCCGATTTAGTGACGTTTGCCTCCAAGGAAGCATCGTTTTCGTCTTGCAAATGGATGTTGAGAATCTCCCAGTAGAAGGAGGAGGTTCCAGCCTGCAAGAAATACCCCTCCATACCATCTGAGAACAAACAGAGCAAAATGCAGGCCTATGAATAACATCCACAGATTTCCCCCCCCCCCCCCTCCTGTATGGTTTGTAACACCTTGCCTGATGAAGAAGCCAGTGGAGTTTCAAAAGCTTGCGAGATGTATATTGTACATTTTGGTTGGACCAATAAAGGTATCATTGTTTGGATGTTATTGGATTTGCTATATGGTCAGCACGGCTACCCCTGGATGTTTTCTACAATTCCCAGGATTCTCTAGCACTGAGCCAGGGCAGTTAAAGTGGTCTGAAACTGGATTATTTCTGCAGTGTGTTTTGGACCCAGGTGTCCTAGCAGCAAAGGAGAACAAAGCATGGCAAAAATGGAGGCCATTCAAAATAAAAGCTCAAACACTGCATGCTTTTTAGTCCTGCTCGATAAAATGGAGAACACAACCAAAGAAACATTCATAGAAATCTCAATCCATGTTTCTTAGTCCTCCTCAAAATGGAAGAGATTCAAAAAAATGGAGCACATGACCAAAGAAAAAGCTAGCAACACTCCTAGGAATGTCAATCTATATTTCTTAGTCCTGCTTGAAATGGAGGACATGACCAAAGAAAAAGTTCAAAATACTAATCGAAATGTCAATCCATGGTTCGTAGTCCTGCTTGAAATGGAGGATATTCAAGAAGAAAGGAGGGCATGACCAAAGAAAAGCCTAAAACACAGGAAAGTCAATCTATGCTTCTTAGTCCTTCTTGAAAAGAAGGGCATTCAAGAAAAATTAGAGGGTATGACCAAAGGAAAAGGTCAAAGCACTCATAGAAATGTTTATCCATGCTTTTTTGTCCTGCTCAAAATGGAGGACATTCAAGAAAAATGGAGGACATGATCAAATGAAATCTGGATTGGGATCAGCCTTCCAGTCATTTCCATGACTTATGGTGACCCTAAGGCAAACCTTTCACAGGGGGTTCTTGGCAAGTTTCTTCCGGGGGGGGGGGGGGGGAGAGGCTGCCATTGCCATCCTCTGAGGCTGAGAGAATGTGACTTGCTCAGAGTCACCCAGTGGGTTTACATGGCTGAACCAGGATTTGAACTCCTGTCTCCAGAGTCATAGTCCAACACTCAAACCTCTGCACCACACTGGTTTACTAAATAAAAGCTAAAAGCACTCCTATACATGTAAAGTAATCAGGATCAAAATGGAGGATTTTGGACAGAAGATTGAAATGTAGGACATGTCCTGGAAAAGGAGGATGGCTGATCTCCCTGAACCTGCTCAAGGTCACTCAGTGGGCTACATCTATCTGGAAAATAGATGGGTATATAATTCTCACATGTGGCAGTTGTACCTTAACTTCACTTTCCTAAATCCTGTAACTTTATCTGCTCTATACAATATTTATCTTTCCCTTCCTCAAGTCGTGGGATATAAAGAAGGGATGAGGTAGAGTGTAACTTCAACCACAGGAAAATTCTATCTCCATAGATCTAGCTAGTTACTAATTCATTATACCAGCAAGGAGAGCTTTGCTGAATCTTCCCATGTTTTGATCTCAGGTATTAAAGTGTTGACGGGATGTGAAATTGTTCCCTGAAACTCCTGTTACCTACATTGATTGCTGGTGCTTGTTTTCTAATGTTTTCTCCAACAAAAAAATTTAAAATTTTAAACATGATTTTTTTGTCCTCCTTGGGATTGTATTTAAGTCAGGAATGGGGAATCTACTGTTTGCCCAGCAGATAATTAAAACCATATAGTTGGAAGAGATCTTAAGGGTCATCCCATCCAACCCCCCTGCCATGCTGGAACTCTTAATCAAAGCACCCCCGACAGATGGCCATTCAGCCTCTGTTTAAAAACCTCCAAAGAAGGAGACTCCACCAGTCTACAAGGAACATGTCCCACTCTCAAACAGCTCTCACTGCCTGGAAGTTCCTCCTAATTTTTAGGTGGATTCTCTTTATCTTGTAGTTTGCATCCATTACTCTATGTCCTAGTCTCTGGAGCAGTAGAGAACAAGTTTGTTTCAGTATAGCATCCTTTCAGGGCTATCATATCACCTCTTAACCTTCTCCAGGTGAAACATACTCACCGACCTAAGTCTCTCCTCATAGGGACTCCATTTCTTACCAGCTTCAGCCAACACAACCAATGTCCAGGAATTATGGGAACTGTGATCAACAAGTTTCACTGGAAGCCAAGATGAGTAAATTGTGGTTGCTGTACATTGAACATCTCATTAAGTGACATGATTCACTGGAAAAAGGCTATAATGGTAAAGTGGGAGGCAGGCAGCAGGAAAAGTGGGTAGACTCACTACTCTTTCATACGAGGCTAAATTGGAAGTATAATTTAAGGTCAATTCGAATGCAATCATGGGTTTTATGTTATTGCAAATTAACTCTTCGCACGCAAATTCGGGCAAGAGGGAAGCCAATTCGAATGCAATCATGGGTTTTACTTTATTGCGAATTAAAGCTTTGCATGCAAATTCGGGCAGGAGGGGGTTATTTTCGGGTAATGGGAAGTAATTCCGAACGGAGCAGGGGTTCTTCCGAATGGAGCAGGGGTTCATGTAAATTCGCTAAACAAGTGAATTTACATGAATCTGCATTGGCTCCATTCGGAGTTGGGAGAAATTCCTCCCGTTTGAAAGAGTCCTCAGTCAAGGAAGCAGTGGCCCTAAATTTGCAAGACTTGAGCATGGCAGTTTATGACTGACCCTATTGGCGGACTCTCTTGCATAGGGTTGCCATAAGTAAACATTGATTTGTAGGCAAATAACAACAGGGAAGCCCAGCAATATCTGGTTATGTAGGTGAATGTGACAGTGTTAAGATTGTGCCCCATAGCTAATCAGATTTGGCTATGATATTACAAATCCCATTTCGAAGGACCACTCAGTCCTTTCATCTTTTTAAGTCTCCCTCCCCTGAACACTTGCCAAAGGGAAGAGAGGTATTTTTAAGTCTAGGGGTAGGGGAACTGCTTAAGAAAAATGGCCCCTCTGGGCTGGGCTCCAGCTAAAACATCTTAAGAAGGTTCTTAGAATCAGTGGCTGGAAAAGTTACATCTTTTAATTAGGAAAAAAAAGAAGAACCAATTTTTTTTAGCTCAATTTTTCAACTGCAGGGACTCTGAGGTTCCCAAATACTTTGTTCAGTTAAAAGACATTATTACAATGGTGTGTATTATTTAAGAGAAGCCATTTGATAGAAGGATGTCTTCAAACTACTGTATTCTGTAAGATTCAGAAACCTGATTCGATGACTACAACAAAAACCATTCCTGAACAGGATTCATACATAATGGATATCTTTTGTTATTAGTCCATATTTTAGTTTAACTTAGGCTCATGGCAAGTTCCCTCCTTAGGGAACAGAGAATTTTTATTTTTATTTTTACAGGAGAAGGTGATGAGCTCTGGTCCCCTGGGAATTAAACTGCGAAAACAATCTTGGTTTCATACATGCTAATATAGATCTGCTATTCCCTTCCCACATCTATTGCAAGATGTTTTAAATTGTGGCTGATCTTTTATGCAAATAGCTGTCTTATTAGACATTGCGGCTGTATGTGCTAATGTCTCCGTGGGTTTCTTGGGAGTTTGCTTTCTAACCATCAAAGCAGCTGAAATGAATGATGATTACTGCACAGCTTTGAAGAACAAAGAAAAATCACAGGAATTTTAGAGGTCCTGGTGTTGCAAAATCAGTGACAGCTTGAGCCACACAGACATCCAGGAAGGTCTCTGTGGCTCATATTAACTAGGTCAAACTTTTTTTAAATAAAAAAATTGAAATTATTTTTCACTTTGTGGTTTATTGGCAGCTACAAAAGTTAAGTATTTTTTCACTGCTGACATTTTGTTGCAAAACATTACAAGGCTATTGAAACGGCAAACAGCAATTAAAAAAACAAGTTCTTTGAGTGAATACAGTAAACTGTGAACTGAATGTTATGCATAAAAGTTCATCTCATTAGCTTTGCCAACTTAGATGTTGCCTTTTTCGTTTCTTTTTTCTCTCATCTGAAATATGATGGTGTCAAAGATTAGGCAAAATGTTCTCATTGTCTTAATTTTTTTTTAATGGATCATTATTTCCGCCTGCATTACCCGTATAATTTTTATGTTTACTACTAGTGCTGTAACCTCCCACAAAGAATCCTGAGAATTTGAGCTAAATGCTAACAGTTCTTTAGCCTTCTTGTAAAAGATTGCTATAAGAAAGTGGGTTGATAGTTATAACTGTTTAAAACAATAGTGTGGATTTTTTGTATTGAAAGAATATAAGGGCTTATAACTGCCACTGCTTCCATAGCCTATACAAAATCCATTATTATTTTGAAGTATTTTGGCTTTGGAATAATTTTAAAATATATAAAATCCAAACAAACAAACAACAACAACAAAAAACAAACCCCAAACAAAACAACAACACAGGAAGGGGTGGCCCAGCCTCCATTTTTACAGTGCATAGAGAAGTTGGATGTAATGAGATGGATTCCTTAGCTCCCAACCAATTTGGACACAGCTGGAGGATACTGCTCCCCCCGTCCCTGCTATGGAATGAGGAAGAGGGGAGGACAAGGAACAAGGTAGTGGCAATTCTAACAGCTTCACTGCCAAGGTCTTCCCTTCATCCTCCTCCCAAGAACCGGGGGGGGGGTGCTGAGGTGTAGGGGTGTAGGGTGTGCACCTGAAGAGCAGCTGTATCTGAAGAGCAGCTCTATCACCCCTGCTTTTTAACTTGAGCCCCCTGACACAGTGACAAATGGGGATCATTTAAGTTTTTTCCCCCTCTGGTCTGTTGGACCCTACCTTTTGCCACTGAGAATTTTGTAGAAATGGTAGGTGCATTTGAATACTTCTGTGCTTCTGATTTAATGGAATAACATCAAAATAGGAGAACAGAAAAAGTTGGAGGCTAGATGTACCTTAATCAGAATAATCAACAGGGTGCAAAAGATCAATACAGTATGATACACCATAGGTATCTGACATCTTTCCAGTAATATATTTTGCTGTATAAAAATACCCTGGCTTTCAGATCTTCTGCTTCTGCTTTTTTAGAAACCTTTAACATGTCATAAAAATATAAATCTGGATATTTTTATATAGCAGAATATATTACCAGAAAGTTAACTGTCTTCTAGTTGTATATACAACCACATGAAATAACATAATGCAAAAAACCCAAACAGATGTGTGTTTTTTTCATTACAAAACATTATTTTGGAGAGTAACCCCCCCCCCCGAAATTGAGGGGTTCTGACACTTGTAGCCCCTTTCCCCATACAGTTCTTGTTCAATGCATAATACAGATTATTTTCTTCATAATCTAACTGTATACTTTTTATACTCCTCTATTTCATTCTATCTAATTTGTTTATTTGTATTTTATTTATTTATTTATATCTTGTCCTTCTGCTGCAAAAGCAGTCTTCAGTATATTTCATATTATAGTACATTAAAATCAACCATGGATGTTATTAAAATATTCTTTTTTCTTTCTTTACAGAGTTGTTGAATCCAGAAACATGGGTAGAAAAGATGCTTTTTCTGCAAGAATGCCTGTTGATCAGTACAGAAAGCAAATTGGTACAAATTGTTCCTTGGATCTTCCTGTGTAACCTAATCCTGCCCACTGCTTTAAGTTTTCATGAATGTTATACATTGTTGTAGAAAAGTCGGTGAGCCCAAAAGCAGGCTATTTAAAAAAATCTATCAAAATATTCGAAATCATATATCTCCCCATTGATGTAGACTTTTAAAGCATGACTGAAAATAAGACCTAGTAGAGGTTTTGCTGAATTGCTAAATATAAGGCCTCCCCCGAAAGTAAGACCTAGCAAAGTTTTTTGTTTGGAAGCATGCCCATTTTTTTGTTCAACAATCAATGTGAATTCTTCTTCATGGGAAAATAAGACATCCCCTGAAAAGAAGACCTAGTGCATCTTTGGGAGCAAAAATTAATATAAGACACTGTCTTATTTTCGGGGAAACACAGTAGTAATGCAGTATGAACTCAATTCACAAAGTACCAAGAGTAATTTGAAAATGTAATTTAATACTGGTGATGTAACTCTTTCAGTTAAAAGGGGTGAATGCATATATGATATATTAGTTAAGTTAGTTTTGAGTGAAGACTGCATGAAACATGAGTTACATGAATGTAGGCAGACTTTGGGCATATGATGAAGTGGGTATGTGATTACATCCAATTCTAGCATGAAGGCTCGAACGGCTAGAACATTAGGAGAATCACAAGATGTCAGCTCTGCAGAACTATGCCACTTTGGATTGGAGGTTATGGATACTATACCCTATACTACACACACGCACACACACATATAACTTCCCCTGGCATAAAAAAAAGATGACAGGGAGAAGTCTAGGCATAGATTTGCATTTGCATGAAGGGTATTTTTAATTTACTTATTTATTAATTAGAACTACAGCTGCCAACTAGCATGGCCACAGGCTGAGAGTTGGTGTCCAAAAGAATAACTTTGCCTAGTTCAGGAAAGGGCAGAATGTGACTTGGTATATGAAATGCCTCAGTCTAGCACAAGCTAGATCATGGAAGACTTTGGATGATGAGCTGTAGCTTACATTAATGGTGTTCTGAAACATCTATTCATGCTGGTAAATTGGGGCTTGGATACAGACTGAAGCAGTCATGCAAGTCCTTTGCTGTAGTGCCCAATTCTGGCAGCCTTTGAATGGGAACTGGTTTTGGCCAGAAACTAAATAGCTTATGGTGTGTTTCTTAGATGATTGTATCTAGTGAATCCTCCAGTATGGTGAACGAAGCTAGAAGATCCTCCAGACAAGCATTAAATGCTAGATGTTCTTCCTCTGCTAATAGCAATAGCACGTACATTTCTATACCACTTATCAGTGCACATAAGCACTCCCTAAGCGGTTTACAATGTGTAAGCTAATTGCCTCCAAAAACCCGGGTACTCATTTTAGTGACATCAGAAGGATTCCAAGCTGAGTCGACACTGAGCCCCTGGCTGGTATTGAACTCAAAACCTTGTGGCTTGTGAGTGAGTGGCTGCAGTACAGGCATTTAACCACTAAGCCACCACTTTTAAGGTTGCCCTCACTTGCTTTAGACAAGAAAAAAATGAAATAAAAGTGTAATACTGTATGAATGAATGTAATATGAATGTTCTTCTGATTCATCCAAAAAAAGGAAAGGCCTAGGTCAGAGTGTATTTTGTGCACCCCTGTGCTAATCTCTTTCCCCTATGTGGGTATAAAATCCCTCTTTAATTTTTTAGCATTAGAATATAAAGGGGAAAAGAATCAGAACAAGACTTCCTTTTCTCATCACATTATGTGTTCAGGGATGTCAGCAACCATTACAGTCAGTCTGTATAACTTTATCTGGCACATGGTTCCCAGCATTTTCTTAAATTCAGTGTGGCAGATAATGGATTCTAAAGTACTTCCTGCACAATCACTCAGTTTTCTATAATGGCATTTAGTCTTTCTGAAATAATTTTTAAAGTTTCAGTAATTTTTCAGTTATAGTAAGATAATTCAAAGTGTAGGAAATCTGTCTATTAATTATTTTTGTAGTTTTCCTTAGGTCTGTTCCATTACATTGTCATGGTAATTGTTCTGTGGTGTGTCTTGAATTTCTATGGAGTTTTCCACAACTTCTCCACATGCTTGTGTCTTTTCTCTCACCAAAACTGTCTCCCTGCTTCTCCCTTGTCCAAGGGCTTTCACATCCACTTGCTATTCTGTAGGCTCATTATCTAGGTCCCAAAGAAAAGGTGCAGAAAAGAACAGTGAAACTTTGTAGGACTTTTACATTCTATTGTTCATCCCCCTGTTTCTAATTTTTTTCCCAGAGCAGTGCATTCAAATGTTTGCATTTTTTTTCTCTAATGGGAACTCTATTGCATAGAACATCAGTATTTATATAGATGATTGAACCAAGAGAATTACTGCAACCCTCTCTAAATAGAGAAGGCAGGCCATGCCATCCAGGCCTTGCTTGAAGGAGAGCTCCCCCCCCCCCAAGAACTCCATCCAACCTGGGAGGGACTGAAGGAAAAGGCAGGCCATGCCACCCAGACCTTGCTTGAAGAAGGAGAGCTCCCCCTCCCCCCCAAGAACTCCATCCAACCTGGGAGGGACTGAAAGAAAAGGCAGGCCATGCCATCCAGGCCTTGCTTGAAGAAGGAGAGCTCCCCCCCCCCCCAGAACTCCATCCAACCTGGGAGGGACTGAAAGAAAAGGCAGGCCAACCCCATCCAGGCTGCAGGCTTGGCCTTGATTAAATATAGCCCTCCCTCCACTCCATCTGCCTTGGTCCAGTTCTCAAAGGAAGAGAATAAATGCTGGACATGATCCCCTTCCACCATTCCCCACCACCATCCCTTCTCCTTTTGTGTCGTGTCTTTTAGATTGTAACCCGAGGGCAG
Source organism: Urosaurus nigricauda (assembly GCA_034509955.1). NCBI lineage: Eukaryota > Metazoa > Chordata > Lepidosauria > Squamata > Phrynosomatidae > Urosaurus > Urosaurus nigricauda. Next base: position 221,991,611 of record JAOEGL010000004.1, on the reverse strand, counting down.
GGAACCGTCTTATTTGAATGATTGTATGTACAGTGCTGTGTAAATTTACAGCGCTATATAAATAAAGCTTAATAATAATAATTAATAATAATAATAATAATAATAAATAGACGACCTTGTTCACACATAGACTAGTGGGGGGGTTCTGGGGGATAGTGTCTGTGACGTCCTGGTGTCTTGGATGAAGAAATAGGACTGCTGTAGTTACAAGGATTTTCTGATGGGTATGCTAATGATTTAGGCTCTGGAAAAACAACATTTTCCAGTAGCCAACATCTCAGATGCTTTTGTTGCAATATTTAAGGTATCAAGGAGGAACTTCCGATTTGCAGGGGATCCATTCCGGACCCTTCTGCGAATCAGAAAAATTGCTGATATTGGGATCTCATTGATTTCAACAGGTGCACGCACCATTTTGTTCCCTCCCTGCTTGCCATCTGTGAGTAATCAAGACCTCACATCCCAAGTCCATAACAGGGAGTTTTCAGAATATTTGTACTTCACTCATAATTCTGCAAACATTATGAACACTCTAAGTTCTTGTGTTGAAACAAGCAATCATTAACTTGACTGACAATATATATCTTTCAACATTGTATAAGTCTGCTAAGCTAATGTCATGGATTTGAGTTGAGGTATGAATACAAACAGATTTGTATCTTTCTTTGCCTTTTGGCAGTGGATATCAAAGGTCAATATATACTTGCCTTTGTGGAGCAAGAAGTGAGAAAGCCAATTTTCATGCTTACTAGAAACAATGATTGATCAAGTCCAAGCAGTAAATGTGGATTTTTGTGCTAACGTGTGGTGGGGATAATTTCATTATTTAAAAGGAAAAGTTCAGAGTAGGGTCACACAATAGCAAGCTTTTGCTCTTATGTACAGGAAGATATTATCTGATTATCTGATATAAATTAATGGATAACTATTCATGCACTGGAGTTGTACAACGAGAGTATCACATAATAAAAGGTTCATTTAAAAAAAACTAAAAAGAGTTAAGCACCAGTTGTACCACAAACAGTGGTAGAAAGCTGTGATTGATAATTGGTCATAAAATAAAGTAAGTAAAGTAAAGTGAGTAAACATTCCTTTATCATAAGTAGAGATTTTGTGGTTTCAGTAGCATGATTTCTCTGCAAAAGGCAATTTAAAGAATACATTCAGGTCATATGCAACAATAAGAAAAAAAGTATTAATTATCCAAGAAATTCTTCCTAAGGGAAGATATTATCATATTTATTTATATCCTGCTTTCCCCCCAAAATTGGAACTCAAAGCAGTTTACAATGTAAAAGAATACAATTAAAAACACACAGAAGTGTTAAAACAGAATTAAACAGTACAGTATTAAAACACATCACTCATTAAAAGAATAAAAAGCAGTTAAAAGATAAAAATGCTTTAAAACAGCACAATTAAAACTGCTCTTTAAAGACTTTCTGTTTTAAAAGTGTGTCTGAATAAAAATGTCTTAGCCTGCTAATCGATGGATAAGAAGGAGGGAGCCATTCTAACCACCCTGTGTAAGGCCTTCCAGTGTCTAGGGGCAGCTAACCTAGAAGGCCCTCTCTCATGTTCCCACCAACCATGCTTGTGATGGTGGTGAGACTGAGAGAAGATACCAGTATGAACTGGATCTGAAAGAAGACTAGCAAGTAAGAATGCCACTGTGGAGTGAGTGTGCACACATTTTTTTCTGCACTAAGAAGGTAGTAAATCAAATAGCGAGGGACCATCATCCTTGCCAATTTTGGGGCACAAGTTGCTTTGAGATCAGAATCAGGCGACTTACACCTGCAGTGATGGAGCCAGCTGACTTGCAGGGACCTTACTGGAAGACAGCTCCCTGTCCTTATTGCACTTTGCTTCAGTAGGTAAGTGTGGGCATTTGGTGGAATTAAGAGCTAAAATACTCAGGGAATAGGCTTGGAATATTCTGGAAAATGTAGATGAGCCCTATAAGTGTCTAGAAATAAACTTTTTTTTTTACAGTATCAGAGATGAGCTATGCAGGGTTCCACAAATTAATTTGTAAGTATAGGATGGTTCCTAATTCTCAGAATAGTTTGGGTAGCTGGGAATGGCAACTGTAAAAGGGGGCAAAGGGTTTCAGTATGTGTCATCAATCAGTTCTTGATATACATCTTTATATATGTATCTCTCAAAGCTTCATACAGATACAAGACAAACCTGAAATACAATCCTAAAGATGGATGCTGATAAGGTAACAAGTTTGGCCTTTAAATGTATAGCAGCAGAAGGGATTCAGGGGAAATCTCAGCAGTCTCTATCCCTGCTTCCAATCTGTCACCTTAGCATTCAGAATCTGCCATATATTGCATCAGAGCATTGATTTCTCTAGTCCAGTATAGTTGACAACAACTCTCCTTATTTCCAGGCCAGGGGACTTTCATATCTGCCTGGAGATGACAAGGGCTCAACATGGGACACTCTGCATGCAAACCCAGTGTTCTACCACTGCACTATGGTCCCTCTCATAGCTTGTGAATCATTATCAAGGATTATATTACAGTATAATATAACCAGTATTTTTCAACCAGTATTTGCAATTGCCTGCTCATATCTAACCTTGGGACTCAGATAATGCCTCCAAGTACCAGCTGAGAGTTCTTTCTTTGTCTCCTTTCCTCTCATGTAGAAATCATAGGAGAAGCAAAGCCAGATTTTTATCCCTGAACCTTCCTTGTTTACCTCTTGGGATGGTCCCATAGGACCAAAGCATGAGATTTTAAATATCGCCATAGTCAGTTCGTCAGTCATTAATTGATTGGTGTAGGTATCACACTATATAAAATGAACCAAAGCCTCTACTGTCAGGAATTTATCACAGGAAGCATAAATTCATACTTATTAACTACTGAGTATTGATTTACAGACAGCAAAGGCTTGTCTATAATCCCTTGTTTAAAGTAAAGGAAGTTGTCTCTGTGAACTCTTCTTCATTACTCTGTTTCAGTTAAGTAGGCATGTTATTTACTGAGGTTCTGATTAAGCACAATGATATGTATTCAATCATCCTTAAAACCACTACTAGCATCATCAGTGTACTATTATTAAAAAAAAAAGGAGATAGAAGAACCTGTTACAAACTTAGAATATTTTATTTCTGTTACCACCAAAATTTAAATTTATATTTGCTGCAAGCATATAAAGTATATATAAATATATACTTTATATAAAGCATGTATCAAAATAATAAAATTATATTGCTGTTTTTTAAAAAAGAAATAATTTTTAATGAAGAGTATACTATCCTAAGAATTAAATTTTCTTTTGCAGTTTTAAGTACTGAAAGTTGCTAAGCTTCATACAGAAGCTTTGTGTGACTAAACTGGTTGAATCAATGGGAATATGGCAAGTCCAAAAGTAAGTTCAGTTGTTTTCAGTGGGTCTACTTTTGTTGGAACAACAACAACAACAACAATAAATCTTTATTTCTAGCCCGCTCCTCTGTAGAGCACAATAGGAGCAGGGTACAGCAAATTAAAACTTACAGATTAAAATACTTCATCAACCCATTCCCAACCACCCGTCCTTAAAAATAAATTAAATTAGCAATAGTTTAAAACCATAACAACATTTAAAACATAATACATCCTCATAGATCTTAGATGAGGGTAAAAATAGCACCAAGCAGGGGGTCAAAATAGGACCCGTTTTGGAGCCGGGATCTAGGAGGTTTCAGGGAAGGCCTGCCGGAAGAGATGCGTCTTCAGAGCTTTTTTAAAGCAGTCAAGAGATGTTATAAGACACATCCTACATCCGGCAGTCCATTCCAAAGCTTGGGTGCAGTAGCTGAAAAAGTCCTCTGGGAGGTCTGCGATAGCCGAGTTTTCACTAAACCATTTGATTTAGGCTATTGTGTCATACATGAAGAAGATTCATTTGGAAGACTTGTAAAAGGTAAAGGACAAATTGTAGGGGAAGATTTATGAACAAGATATAGCAAAATTTTGGGAATGTTTGCACCAAGCCATGTGGTTTTACTTGTATCACTGTTAGTAAAAGAAGGAAGTAAATTTTGTATATGCAGTGACTTTCTTCAGTCAAACATTCTAGCTGATAGGCTCTACCTACTCCACTAGCTAGTTTAGTCAAAGAAGTGATTAATAAGAATAGAGAACAATTTTAGTGATTCCAAGATTTATACCAAAATTTTCCATTTTATTTATTTGTTCATTTATTAAAATATTTATATTTTATGTCTTATGCCAAAAAATCTCAGGGCAGCTTGCAATAAAAGCAACCTTAAACAAAAATAATTTAATATGATTAAAATATATTAAGTAGCTTCTCAGTTAAAAACTAGATTTTTAAAAAACGGTTTAAACAATTTTAAATAGTGCAGCTATAAAACATACACAGCCTGGATAAAATGAGTTAGGTGTGAAGGCGTTAATGAAAAAACAATGACTTGGTGTTGAAATTATCCCAGTGTTGGCACTAATCAAACTTCCAGGGGAAACAGTTCCACAGCTGGAACCTCATTGCAGAGAAGACCTTCTCCCATGTTCTCCCACAATGTTTTCCATACTCTAGGGAGTTTATCAGATGATGGAAATTGGAATTATAATCTAATGGCAATCCGAATGTAGTCATGGGGTTTCATGTTATTGCGTATTAAAGTATCTCACGCAATTTCGGGCAAAAGGGAAGTCATTCCGAACACAATCATGGGTTTTACATTATTTTGTATTAAAGCATCTCACACAATTTCGGGCAATGGGCAGTCATTTTCGAATAATGAGAAGTGATTCTGAATGCATTCTGAATGCAATTGGAATTCACAAAAATTTGCTAAACTAGCGAATTCACATGAATTCGAATTGGCTCCAATTGGCTCCATTCGAAATAAAGAGAAATTCCTCCTGTCTGATAAACTGATAGGACACAGGAGGAGAACCACTCTTAACAGATCTCAGTTCTCAGGCAAACATATTTAAAAATGATGCACTCCTTCTAGTTATTTATTTATTTCATATCCTGTGTTTCTCCCAGTATAGGTCTTTGCCTTGGTCACAGCAAATTTAAAACAATAAAAATTAAAAACATCACAAAATATTAAAATTATAAATCTAATTTTTAAAAACAAAAATGTATAAAGTTAAAACATTAAACATTAAAATAGTAAAATGTATATAAAAACTATATACAAACCTTAAATCTGAATCACAGAACAGCATTTAAAACCCCAACCCTTGTCACTTTTAAAAAGTCTGATGGCACAAAAATGTTTTTATCTGCCAACGAAATGAAAGCAGGATTAGGGCTTTCCTGGTCTCTCTAGGGAAGGACTTCCAAAGTTTGGGGGCAATCACTGAGTAGGCCCTTTCCCATGTTCTTAGGTCCTGAAAGGGTGGTAGGACAAAGAGAAGGGCTTCTTTGGACAATCTTAGAGCTCTGATGGGGTTGTAGAGGGAGAGATAGTCCTTCAAATAACGTGAACCCAAACTACCTGGGTCTTTATAGGTCAAAGTCAGCACTTTGAATTGTGTCACAAATGGACCATCAGCCAATAGAGCTGTTGCAACAAGGGAGTTGGGTGCTCCCTGTAGTCTGTTCCAGTTAACAACTTGGATGCAGCTCTTTTGGGTCAGATGAAGTTTCTGAGCAATTTTCAAGTACTGAAGTCCTAACCTATTTAGTACTTTAAATGTTATCACCAGCATGTTGAAATTAGGCGAGAATCATATTGCCATCCAGTACAGTTCCTTCGGAAATGGTCTTACGTGTTATCTTTGTGGAGTTCCAGCAAGCAGTCTAGCTTCTGCATTTTGCAGTAACTGCAGTTTCTGACTTGTGTTAAAGGGCAGCCCCACATAAGGTAAATTGCAGAAATCTAATTGTGAAGTTACCAATGAATTATGGCTAAGTTAACACTGTCCAGGAAAGGCCATAGCTGGTGGACCAGTCAAAGCTGATCCCAATCACTCCAAGCCATGGAGTCTGTCTGGGCCTCCAGTGACAAAGATGGGTCTAGGAGTACTCCCAGACTATGCACTTGCTCCTTCAGAGGAATGCAACTTCATCCAGGGATGGTAGCCTTTCTAGTTCCTGGACTTGAGAACCACCACACAGAATTTCTATCTTATCAGGAGTCAACTTCCATTTATTCGCCCTTATCCAGCCCATTGCAGCCTCCAGGCATTGCTCCATCACCTTCACAGCCCTAGCCGACTCAGATGACAAAGAGAAGTAGAGCTGAGTGTCATCAGCCTACTGATGGCAGCTAGCCCCCGAACTCCTAATTTCCTCCCTCAGTAGCCTCATATAGACCTCGCACAGCTTGGAAGACAAGATGGAACCCTTTGGCACCCCTCAGCATAGTGATCATGTGGATGAGTAGGGGTCCCACAGTGTCTTTTTCTGGCACCAACCCTGCAGATAGGCTCTCAGCCCCTGAACATAGTGCCTCTTCCTCCAATCTGCCATGGCTGGTCCAGTAGGATACCATGATTAATGGCATCAAAAGCCGTTGAGTGATCAAGGCAGATCAACAAGGTAGCATTCCCCCTATCTTTCCCCTGGAGTAGGCTGTCAGTCAGAGCAACCAAGGCTGTTGCAGTTCCATACCATGCCCTAAAACCAGGCTGAAATGGGTTCAGATAATTTGGTTCCTACAAGATTGTCTGAAGCTGCCCAGCCACCACAACAATAGGGTGGTAGTTTTCACATCTTCTGTTTCCAAGAGTTGTTGCAAGGTAAAGCATATGTTGCCTCACAGATTTGTACATCTGCAAGATTTGCAGCATGTCTTGTATGCACAGAATCGTGCATACATTTTAAAGTTGTGAACGGTTAAACATAAGTGAAATTGAAAATTACACTTTAGTTAATGGGATGAAATACATGGAAATATAAAAATATATACAGTACATTATAGAAAAGGCACATGCAGAAAGGAGAAAAAAACCTTCACAAACTTGTGAATAAAAGATGGGGCAGGATTGCAAGTGAAGTCGAAGGCTTTCATGGCCGGCATCCATAGTTTTTTGTGGAGCTTTCGGGCTATGTGGCCATGTTTTGGAAGAGTTCCTTTCTGACGTTTCACCAGCAACTGCGGCTGGCATTCTCTGAAGATGCCAGCCACAGATGCTGGCAAAACGTCAGAAAGGAACTCTTCCAGAACATAGCCACATAGCCCGAAAGCTCCACAAAAAACTATTGCAAGTGATATTGGGAAAATGCAAGAAATTCAGATCCGAGAATTTCTTTTTTACTTTCCTAGGGCCGAAATACCCCAAAGGCACCAGATCCTGTCTAATATTGAAAGCTAAGCAGAGTCAATCATGGTTAGTATTTGGATGGGAGACTGCCAACAAATACAGTGGTCCCCTGGGTTACGAAGGTAATCCGTTCCGGATTACCTTTCGTAACCCGGAAATAGTCGTATCCCGGGGGACCGCTTTAAGGGACGGACCGCGTGGCCGATTTAAAGGGGCTGCACGGTTTTTCCCTTTCGTTCCCCGGGGGCTTCGTTTCTTCGCATCCCGGGGGAATTTTAGCGGTCCCGCCGGTTTCGGCTCCCGGGGATTTCGTTCCCCGGGGGCTTCGTATCCCGGGGGACCACTGTACCAGGTGCTATAGACTGTATTTCAGAGGAAGGAATTGGCTAAACCATCTCTGAATATTCATTGCCTAAGAAAACCCTATGAAACTGATGCAGTTGCCATATGTCAACAGGTGACTTTGAAGGCATGTACATGCACAGTATGTACTGTACTCAGCTCTCTGTATATACTTTCAAATGAAGGTGAAAATGAGGTTCCCTTTTCAACCCCAAATGCATTTCCACAGGAACATGAGCTACAAAGGAGATGGCCCAATAGCCCACAGGCATAGTGGTTTGTAAAGGCCCTGCTTACCTCTTTTCTGTCCAGCTTTCTTTACATTTGTGCATGCAGGAGGGGGAAGTAACATGAAAAAGAGGGGCTCTTTTATTCTTTTAACCCCTGTTTGCAAAAGGCTAGAAAAAGAGAGAAGAGGTCACGTTGTCCACAAATCTGGGCTGTTTCCCTTCCATTACAGATGAACAGATCCAAAATTCAGGGGTATTTCTGGCATGTGTTTCATACTAGTTTATTTTGAAGAGAATAGACACTATATCTATCACAGCTAACTGTACAATTCAAAAGAATGGGAGAATACAATCATGAATTAAACAGGTTGTTTCCTTTTGTTGAAGTGAATAGGAAATTCATGCTGAGTGACTGTAGTAACTATTAACCTTTGTCAAGCATCCCTTGAGCTCCCAGCACAAAACACTAAAACCATCAAAATGACACAGGTTAAAGTAGCAGAAATGTGCTTCTTTCCAACATAGCACTTTTTAACAGTACAGTCAGTATGTTTAACTTGTCAAATAAATACCTGATTGTCACTGCTGTATCTTACAAAAACATACATATATAGCACAAAATACGTTTTGGATTAAAAGAAAACAGCCGGACTCTGTTTGTCGCTTTGCCACTTTCTCCATTGCCTCAAGTTGCTGTGATGTTAGGGAATGACCACAAAACATTCAGATGATCAGCTTTGCCTAATGCTAGATTTGACAGAATATAGAACAGCATACCCTGGCTCACTGGGGAGCAACATTTGCGACTCGTGGTAAGGAGGATATCTTCCTGGCATTTCCCTTTCCCAGAAGCATATTTGCACATTTTTAGGGAAGTAGATCCAGGTGGGCTGGCAAGTAGGATTAGCAGGGCCTCAATGTATGTTTTATTCTGGTCTGTCTCCTTGCAGTATAAACCGAGTTCAATTTATCAATCGGCTGTGAGCTTCATCTCCACTAACCCTCCCTCTGTTTTGTTGCTTACTGTGATATGGATTTGTTTTGCATCATATGCATATGATTCAATTTGGGGAAGTTTTAGCATGGACCGAGTGTGTGTGTGTGTGTGTGGGGGGGGGGGGTGAAGTCTGTGCACACATCAGTCCCAATTGAAGGTACTCTTAGGAACATTGGGTGTGTGGGCAATCAGGTCATGCCCAGCTCGATGACAAGCATCTCCTTTTTAACTCCCACGTAGCAGAGGAACCACATAGTGGCTTCCACACGTTTGTCCCTCTGGATATACCTAGCAGGTAGGTTGGATTATTGGATTGCCATGAGATTAACCAGCAGGCAGTTTAGGTGCATTGGTTGTCATCGGTCAGCAGGTGGATCAGCCAATACCTGGATCCCAACCCATCCTGGTACCAATCCTCATCAGCTGTAACCAATACAGCTGTGGCCTGTTTTATGCGAATTACTGTGGTTTATATTATTAACAAGTGGAACTTCACTTACTGTTAAGTCTGCAAGACTAACTTTTCATTTGGATATAGCTGTCACATGATAACATAACTTGTTGTAGACAACTTTGTGGGTTTAGAGGACAACATTGGATCCTTCCCCCTCTTTGTGAGCTACACTTTTGTTGTATGCCCCCACTGTTATAACTGCCATAATTTAAGGGTGGTTGCCAAATTTGTTGCAACTCTCCATACTAAAGGAGGATACTTCTGCATTACACTTCTCTTCATGAAGTGAAAGGGAAGGAAGAGAGGAGAGGAAGACACTACAGGTTCATTAGAGTGGGTGACAGTAGTGGACACTAGGGTCTTGACTACTACAGCCATATTCCTGTTGCACATAATTATTTGAATTTTAAAGATGGTTTGGTGTATTTTGCTAACTGACCATTTTTGATGTTATTCTTAAAAGGCTTTGCTTATAAACCATGCAGTGGCTTGTGTTTAATTCCAGAAAGTGGAGTCGTTATGCATTTATCTATAAATATTTAATACTAATTTTTTATAAATGAGAAATTGATTTTGAAGTCCGGTAATAGCAGGAGTCAATTTGAAAGAGGTACTTTCACAATTGTTTTCCATACTAGTAGTAAATGTTATTTATGAACATTTTTATAATGTGCCACCAGGGAGATGGCTTTTGCAATACATTTTGATATTGAACCAATAATTATAAATACTTTTTTCACATAGGTAGTACCTTGTGTCCATCCTATGAAATCCAAATGCTTTACAAGGAATACTTAATTTCTTAATACGTTTCAGAAAAATTGATTAATTTTAATTGGGCCATCTCCCTATCTTACAATCTGGAATTAGAGTCAGTAATCACACAGAGCCAGCATGATGTAGTGATTTGGGTGATTGACTAGGACCCTGGAGACCAGGGTTAGAATCCCCACTCAGCCATGTAAACCCACTGGGTGACTTTAAGCAAATCACATTCTCTCAGCCTCAGAGGAAGGCAATGACACCCCCCCCCCCGAATAAATCTTGCCATGAAAATCCTTTGATAGGTTCATCTTAGGGTCTCCATAATAGAAATAACTTGAAGGCACACAACAACAAAAATCACGCATAATCCTGGCTTGTTAAACCACAGTGAAAATAAACTGCATGCTAGTACAGCTATGCTGTTTTCTCCTGTGTCACTGAAGCAGTTGTGATTGGTTCTGGTTGCTTCCAAGTCAGTGGACTAGTGTATCTGCTTTGGGTTTTAGAACAAATTTAAAAGAAGGTATCCAAATTTTTGATCCCTATCTCCACAATATGTTCAGCACCTTGGATAGTTATTTTAAATTTTGTATAACACCTGAAATGGATTCACTGCCCAATGTCCTGGGAACCAGCAGCTTCCACTGAACTGTGAACAAACCCTGTATGGATTGTTTTAATACTTTATCTTGCTGCTGCAAATGATTTTGATCAGTGCCCCAGATTTTGGTCAAGGCCACTTGGGAAGATAATCTAGATTGTTGATGTATTACCTTTTTTATAGTTTTTATAGGGTCATAGTTGCTTTTTAATGGAATAACTAGTTTAATTATGGTATATTTATCTTATGACTTTTAAAATTGTACGCCACAGGCAGGTTACGTGTTGATTTTATGATGTCTGTAAAGCGTCATGTAGATTTATGGTGCTATATAAATAAACAACAACAACAACAACAATACAAAGAAGGAGGAGAAGGAGAAAGAGAAGGAGATGAAGACTTAAACTTGCTCCCCTCACATGATCATTGTTTTTAGGTGGGGTGAGTGTAAGTGAGATAGAAATGTATGTAGGTGAATGAATGAATGGGTATGCTTGTGTGTTGAACAGAAAGGAAAAGGAAGGAAGTTGGGGTGAGGTGCCCTTCTGTCTAAGGATAGAAAGTTTTCTTGGTGAGATGTAATACTCAAAAATTAAAGTGGAGGAAAGACGTAATTGGAGAAACAGGTTTATTTTAGCTTAAACTTTCATGGATTACAATCCACTCTTCAAATGAATGATATATAGTTGGGTGCCCAGCATTGTGTTTGCCAAGGACAGCCTCCTGAAAACTTGCTGAAAGTCATGTGTCTTCATCTTCCCTAACTGTTTGGAGAAAAGGGGTGTTATAGTCTGGATTGTCTGGAGTGCACCAGGTTTGGAAAGTCTACAGGTCATTGAAAAAGATGCAGAGCTTGTTCTTGCATGTTCATTCCAATATCCCAATATAAGAGAACAACAAATGATGAAACTTAGCAACAATATAGTAGATTTTGCAATGTCACTGAAATGTTTTTGTAGGATATTGTGGATAAAAAATAGTAAAATATGGACTGCTTCTTCTGTGTATGATACTGTAACAATATCAAGAATATTTCTTAAACTTGAAAACGGAATGAAGCACTGATGATAGAAGAATGGATTATTGCTGAGTTAGTGCAAGTTACCAAATTAATGTGGATTTAAATGATGAGCCAATTGAAGATGTTTTGAAAGATTAGAGCCTGTTTATGGACTTTTTGAGCAATAAGAAATCAAACAATGTAATATCTGTTATTATAATTATTAGTAATTCTAATAAGTTTATTTAGTTAGATCTGTAATGGTAAAATTATATATTTCTTTTGCCATTCCCCCCCTCCCCCAGTTTCTTTCTTTCATTACAGTCTTGGATTGGAAGGTCAGAGCCCTTTTGTGTTTTAGTCAGTTAGTGCTTAGTGTATTAGTCAGTTGGTGTTTATTGTTTAGTGTCTTAGTTGTGTTTTAATTTTAGTTTAGTTTTATGTATAATGTGTATGCAGACATATGTATATCTTTCAATTTATGTCTTTCGTGAATGCTTATTACTTTACTTGTGAATGAAATGGTCTGTATTAAAGTTAATAAATTAATAATTTTTTTAAATTCTTAGCAGGAATATCCAGATAGCATGCTATCTCATATTTGTGAAGCAATATTTTGTGCCATTTAGAAGTAATTTATGAGGTTGAGGATCAATAATACTTTTATAAGGGGTGTTATAAAATCTCTTTGAAACAATCATTAAGCTTTCAAACATGATTGCTTTTTAAAAGCTTAGTAAATAAAGTCAGCGAAAATAGCCCAGTGTAAAAATGGAAACATATTTACAGGGAAGCTAATAAATACAAGTCTGAGTTAAAATTCCAAGGGGGCAAACAAAAAGTGTCCTCCATGGGAACAAAAGGTGATATAAGGTGTGGGCCTTCCTGTTAGAATTGTTGCTATTGATGTACATAGACTGCTCATCTCCTTTGTTCTCTCTCACTTTCTTGACTGTACCATCTGTGCACTTACTTCAAACAGAAATGTTATGAAGGTAGACATTTCCCAACGGCTCGCTCGCAATTCTTTTGTTGAAACTCTCTTCCCCTAGAGGAGAAGTCCGAACCTCGGTAACTAAACAGAGGGGCTTTAGGCTGGCATTTAATAGGTAAACAGATGTGGAATAATTTTAATTTCTATTCTAAATTCTGAAAGCATTGGTATTTTCCTGCCTCCCTTTGAAAACCCCTTTCCCTCAATCTGAGATGTGTTAACATCTGCAGAATAGAATTCTGTCCATCTCTCCATTTTAACCCATATCTTCTTGTCCGATTTCTGACTTACACTTTTGGTCACTGCAGTTTCTTCAGCTACACCAATATGAACTTGTTAACAAGTACAAAGTTGCCATCATTTCCTGTTTCATTGCATTTTATAAAAAGATAGCTGTGCTAGTCTATTTCAGTATTAAAAAGAAAAGTGTGTAGTGTGGAATAGAATCACAGAGTTGGAAGGGATTCCAACTGCCAACCCCTTGCCCTGCAGGAATACACAACGAAAGCACTCCTGAGAGAAGGTCATCCCACCTCCTTTTAAAGACTTCCAATGAACAAGAGTTCACATTCTTAACCAGCCTATTTCACTGTCCCACAGCCCTTTCTGTCAGGAGGTTCCTTCTAATGTGTAGGTGGAATCTTTAGTTCACATCCCTCTCTCTGGAACAATGGAAGACAAGCTTGTTTCATCTTGTACATGGCGTCCCTTCAGTATCTAAAGATGGCTATCATATCTCCTCTCAGTCCTCTTTTCTCCAAGCTAAACATATCTCGCTCCCTAAATTGTTTCTCATAGTGCTTGGTTTCTAGACCCTTTACTATCTTAGGGCCAAAACACAGAGCAGAGATAATCTAGTTTGAGATCACTTTAACTCCCCTGGCTCAATGCTAGGGAATGTTGGGAACTGTAGTTTGTTGTGGCACCAGAAGTCTCTGTCTCACAAAACTACAATTCCCAGAATTCTCTAGCATTGAACAGGGCAGTTAAAGTGGTATCAAACAGGATTATTTCTGCAATGTGTTTTGGCCCAGTCACTCTTCCTGATAGATTCCAGCTTGACAATAATATTCTTGAACTGTGGTGCTCAAAACTATACATGGTATTCCAGGAGAGGTCTGACCAAAGCAGAATAAAATGGTAGTTATTTCTCTCAATCTGGGCAGTTTAGAATTGAATTGTGGTTTTTCAGTTGTTGCATCATGTTTAGCTGACTCATGTTTAGCCTGTGATCTACTAAGATCCCTACGTCTTTTTCACAATGTACTCTCGTCGGAGCAGATGTAGTGTGTTTGTGCTATTTTATATGTATACCTGCTGAAATTCATTTTGTTAGTTTTGGTCCATGTATCCAAACTAATTTGAATCCTGGTTCTGTCCACTGAGATATTAGCTACCCTTCCTAGGAGTTAAGCACAGAGCCAAAAACAAAACAAAACAAAACAAAACCTGGCTTTGCCGGTTTGAATCCTAATTTGTGCTGCATCCAGATATTATCATAATCAAAATGTTGCCAATGCTGCTGGCCAGATGCAGCCCAGGTAACTTGGGTAGAAGCTGCGCTCAGCTGGCCGATTTGTAAAGCTGGGAGCTTCCCGGTTTTGAAAAGAGGCTGGCTGAGCACTGCTTTTACCCAGAAGGTATGAGGGGGTATCCAAAAGTTTTAATGATCACCTTTTAAAAAAATTGACAGAAAGTTTGTTTTGATTTGTAGTTGAAGGGTGCAAAAAAAGAGCTGCAAAAAGTGGGGCAGAGCCGGGGCTTGCATCATGGAGACACTACACCCCCAAGCTGGCCCAAACTGCCAGTCTTCACAGCTCCTATGTCTCTAAGTTCCTTTCATACCTTTGGATGCAGTTCATCTGGCTCTGGAGCGTAGACTTATTTAGAGTTGCTAGGTATTCATGTACTACATCTTTAACCATTCTGGGCAAGTCTCCTTACAGTATCATTTATTTTATTTCTACCAACATGAGCACTATTTTGCTTTTGGGAGAAGATTGAGACAAAGAAGGTGTTGTGGAGTTCATCCTTCTCTCTGTCCCCTCTTAATATTTAACCATCTTCTCTACATAGTAGCCTTACAGCTTCCTTGTTCTGCTTCTTACTCTGAACATAGCCAAAAAGTCATGCCTTTTTTAAACCTGTCTAGCAAATATGAACTCTTTCTCAACATTAGCTTTTTTTTTTTTTTTTTTTGCTTGCACTTTCCCCTGCAAGTACTGTCTATTTGTATTCTTCTTTGGTGATTTCAACCCTTTTTCTCCTTGTTGTACTGTAGCAGATAAAGGCAAGTGAAATTAACCACAAGGACCCACTGACATACAGAAGACACAGATTTATTTTACGGCTGGGCCCCTCTGCATCTAAAAGTGCAAGGAGGGAGCCCCAAACTCAGATATTGCCAAGTATTTATAGAAATTCATACAAAGACAGGAAATCCAAACCCCTATTTCCCTCTTCCCTTTAGTTAATTTCAAAACGTCTACATTAGCAAATTCATTCAATGGCATTATAAAACTCTTGTTTACATTTTAAGAAGCACTGTGCAATCTGTTTAGGAATTGTTAAAGTTTTCTTTTCCCCTTGTTTTGGAACAAGCAATCCTGACCACTTTGCCCCAGATGTATGATTACCAAAGGACAAAACTGCATGTCCCCAAAGGCTTTGCAAAAGCAGAAGAGCTGAACTTAGTCTTTAAAGAGTACCAGGTAATCATTTAGCCTGACCCCAAATGTATAGTCATAGTCATAGACAAACTATTTCAGATACATTTCTTCAGCTAGCAGTGATTTCCCCCTTCAGTACATGTGTTTTTAAAACCTCAGTATACATCCATCCTGGTTTCTTTAGACACTTCCCATTTTTCTTCTCATTGGAATTGTGCATTCAGTATGTTGTCTTCAAGTAACTCCCATCCACCACGAACCCCTTTCCCTTTAAGCATTTTGATTTCACTCACTATTTTCTTAAGCTTACTGAAATCAGTTTTCTTAAAGTTTCAATAATGCCTATTAAATCATAGTTAGCTTCCTGTAGTTCAGAGTTCACGTTCGTCTTGTTTATTTCCTGTGCGCTGTATATCAGTGTAGAGACGTCTTAGACCATGGGTCATTCTCTCCAATTCAATCTTTGGATGTATTTTTCCTGCCCTCCATTGGGTTCTTGTATTATTGGCTGAATTTCCCCCATATCATTGAGGCTGTTGTCTCCAGTATTTGGTGTCCCCATTCTCTCTGGAATGCTGTCTCCCTCTCCTGCATAACTCAGAACAATCAAATAACAACAACAACAACAACAACAACAATATTTATTTGTATCCCGCCTCTCCTGCTTGAGGATTGAGATGGGTAACAGCAAGAATTAAAACAGATACAGAAAGCAATAATGAAAAACAATCCCCCACCCCCCACCCCTTCAACCCACCCTCCCTTCAATAAAAAAAGAGGTCCTTAGCAATTGCTTTAAGGTGCTGTCTATCCCTTGCCAAAAGCCCTTCTTCATTAAATTGCAGGTCCAGAAGCCAAATCTCTCCTAAGGGCACTATCTGTGGATCCTGTTGTTATTGCTTGGGTCATGTACTTCAGTAGAAAGGAATGATGAAATAAGTTCTTGTGTCCCAAGGCCTTCAGCTTCCTTCCCAGAGCCTTAGTCCCTTGCAATATGTTGAAGACTGTCCCTTGCAATATGTTGAAGACTAACAGTTGGAGGGCTTGATGAATCTTTCCAGCTTCTCTGTTACTTTGTGAACCTTTGCCTCTGGAAGAGGGCCTCTCTTTTGTACACACTTGTCTCTCTTCTTCTCAGCAGGGAATTGCCAACCTCCACTTCACAGCTCTTCTCCCTCTGGGAACTGACAGAAGCCCTTCCCTCCATAGAATCCTGCAAGGCCACCTCTGTGTTCACTGAGGACTATTTCTGCGTCTCATAATTGCTTATTAAGGGGGAGGGTTTGGAGTTGATTGTTTAGCTCCAAATTCACATTATGGTTCCTGACATTTCAACTCCTCTGTGTCACATTCTTCCAAACATCTGCCTCTCGTATTTGTGAATTGTGCTTTATCTCTCTTTCCATCTATGTTCGCTCATAATAAATGATAATAATAATAATAATAATAATAATAGTAATAATATCATCGTCTATTTCTTATCTCCCCATGGACTGAGGGGATTAACACACACCACATCAATTAAAGCAATAGTAGCTTCATTTATATACCACTTCATAATGCACTAAGCAGTCTCTAAGCTGCTAAGGGCTCCCAACAAGTTGGGTACTCATTTTAGCAACCTCAAAAGGATGCCAGGCTGAGTCAACCCTGAGCCCCTGCCTGGGATTGAACTCACAACCTTATGATTTGTGAGTGAGTGGCTGCAGTACTGGCATTTAACCACTGCGCCACCAGGGCTCCTGGTGCATACAATTTAAAAGGACAAGGTATACACGTATTAAAACAATCCACATTTAAAAATTCATCATTTAACATTAAGGGCTTTAAAGGTATAGACAGTAGCATACCACTGTGGGCATTCTCCTCAAACTTTCCCACAAAATGAGGACACAGAACACCATGCCCTCCTTGCCAAGCTGCAGAGGTTGAGCAAGCATCTGTATAGCTTAAGTGGCTGCTAGCTCTATCCCCATTCAAGTCAGTGGCTCACTGTTTCCCTGAGGAAGCCATGTCTTCGGTACAACACAAACCCCAAACAGATAAAAACAAGTTTCCCAACAGCTCAGCCAAAAAATCAGCCTTAACCCTAAAGACACAAGCTCACCTTATCCTGTCTGTTCCACTAATCATATGAAAAATATTTTGTCTTGTTTGCTGAGCTCCTACTTACTATGCTCTAGAGACTGAAGACAGGCAGATGCATGCATGCTAAATAGATTTCATTTCACTTCTTTATATTTTTGGTGGAATACAAATTTCAAAGCAGTGGTATTTAAGTGCAGTCATTTAGTTGTGGGGGTGTAATGGAGGGTAGTGTCACAGGTTGCATCCTCTTGTATTCTGTTGTATTATGATTCTACCCTCACACATAAATATCTCTGATCAGAATATTTCACCAAAGCACCTAAACAAGGAGAATCCTCTTCAAGACCTTTTATTGTTTCTTCCCAGTCCTCAAATAGACTTGCCTTCTAATGTCATGTGATGAATACGTGTGGTGAAATATTCTTATAGCCTGCAGAAGGATATTTTTGGATGCAACTGTTTAGGAATTCTAATGTTTCTATTGGGAGATGACTGTATTTTGAAAGGTAGTCTGTTTATCACTACGGTTTATCTATCTACTGCTGCATAAGTGGTTTGGGGATTGCAGTCTCCTTATTGATTGATATTATTTGGATATACATCACTACTTGTTAATACTTTTCTGTAAAACTGAAGTACATCATTTAGGTCTATGTGTAAGTGCTCCAATTATTCATGAATACGTACAGTGTCTAATTTTTAATGTAACTTGTTACTGGCATTGTTCATTGTTTTAGTCAAGTGGCATTTATACGAAGTTATTTTGGGAAAAATATTTCTCACAAGTAAAGTTAGCAAACAAGATTAGTGATACATACATGAATAGATCTCTTTTCTGTCAGTTCCCTTACATTCTTCAGCTTTTGTATACATCATGCAAGGATTTATAAAAGCATAATGACTTTTTTTAAACATCCCCGCATTTGCAGGTGTTATACCATTTCTATCACAAAAGCTGTTTGACTTAGGAAATGGAGTACTCTTCTCACAAAACACTCCTTGTTGATGCTTCATTGGGATTTTGACACAAAACAATGATGGTAAAAAGAAATATATCTCCCTCCTGAAGAATCAGTAAATTACCCTGCCATGTTTTGGATGGTGGTTTGGTGTTGGTAGTGTTGGTGATGATGATGGGGAAAATGCATCTATCACATGAAGTTAGTCTAGAATGACATGATTGCTTTAGTGGAGAAATAACTTTTTTCTCTGTTAATGTATGAATAAGCCAGGACAATTTCTTAGTGGGAGGACCATTTGCTCTTTTGCAGGGCATGGGGAAGGGAGTCATCCCATCTTCCAGTCTCCATTAGTGGGCCACTTTGGGGACTGGAGCAGCTGCACAGCTGACTGGGAACTTTCTGCTCTCTGGTGAGCAATCAGGAATACCAGCTGATTGTTAGGGTGGGGGAAGACTTGGACTGGTATCTGGTATTATAGTTATTTTGTCATCTTAGGGATGCATGCCACATGCATCACATCCTGAAATAATACACCCCTCCATAAATATTGGGAGGGAAATGGAGGAAAGATTTTATCTACTTATCTTCAGTGTAGTACTACTGATAGATTAAGGGATACTTTACCCTTCTTTCTACAGCTTGGTTGAAAATATATTTATTTATCATTTTTGTATCCTGTATATAGTACATGGTAGTTTAATGACAGTATATGACAGCTCCTGGCTTTTTGTTTTTCACAAAAGCAAATGCACCAGAGGGACCAGAGGCTCATTCATACTACACAGAATCACAGAATCATCGAGTTGGAAAGGCCCCCTAATCCATTGAATCCCCCCCCCCCCGTACAGGAATTCCAGCTAGAACATCTCCAGCAGGCATCTGTCAAGCATCTTTGATGACATCCAGAGAAAGAGAACACCATTTGAACTGCCATGATATTCTGGGACTTGTAATTTAGTGAAGCATTAGAGCTCTCTAGTTGAGAATTCTAAATTCCCTTCCTATACTGCAGATTCCAGGGTTCCATAGGATGGTAACATGAGAGGTAAAGTGGGATCACAACACTATGGAAGCACAATGTTCTTTTACATAAACGCTGTATAAAGTGTTTAAAAGTGGGAGCCACAATTAATTTCTTTCCTTCCTTTAAAACAAAACAAAACACAATACAGTGTTGGGAAGAGGATACTGGGAGGGAAATGGAGGAAAGATTTTATCTACTTATCTCCAGTGTAGTACTACTGATAGATTAAGGGATATGTTACCCTTGTTTCTGAAGCTTGGTTGAAAATGGTTCAAATAGAATGCTGATCTGAGAGCACAGTAGCTAGTAACAAGACACATGGTGTGATTTTCAGATACAGGCATAGCTCTGTTCATAAAGTCTCTGACAAAGCTGATCCTTTTTACAGTCTTTCTACACTCATCTAGTCCCCTTCCCCTTCTTATCTTTTGTCTTGCTGAAAGGTTTTTTAAACAGCTTCAGCATGGGGAGGGTAGTAAAGGAGGGCTGGAGAAACACTTAGTCCTGATTACCCTTTCCTGGATAATTCAACGCCTGATCAGAATTGATGAATCGGTTCAGCAGCAGAGCTGGTTCACTGCTGCTGAACTGATTCCCCATCAATGTCCCCTTACATGTCCAGAAGGAGGCTGAGAGGATGGAGGACCGATCAGGCAGGCACGCAGGCAGGTAGGAGGGAGGCTGGATGGGGGACCGAGCAGGCAGATGATCTGGGGTGGAAGGAAGGAGGACTGATCAGGCAGGATGGAGGATGGAGGGAGGCATGGCCAGAAGATGGAGGGAGGCATGGTCGGAGGACAGAGGACTGATCAGGCAGGCAAGATGGGGAAGAAGGAGGGATGGTGGTAGGAGGACAGAGAGGCAAGCTGAACGACGGAGGGAGGCATGCCCAGGGTGGAGAGGCCGGGGAAGCTGGACTGCCAGAGCAGATACGCATCTGCCTGGTTCCCACTTGGGCTGAATAGATTTATTCCAAAATAAATTGATTCAGCCCAAAAGACCCTGACTTAACCTGCATCTTTTTGACACAGGTTAAATGGGTCAAAACCATGCCCCCCCTTTCCAGATCGCTCCAGCAATTCGGAGTAAGTGGAAACCATGGTGGTTTAAATTGGATCCTGATTCGGTACGATTTGGTTTAAACTATAATGCGAATGAGGCCTTACTATCAATTCTTGGGTGACCAGGGGGTCATTCCCACTTACAGTATAGTCCATATCCCAATCCAGCTCCACTCTGTCTTGATAATCGAATTCAAAAGATCCCTCGTTCCCATTTTAAAGCAGGTCTTTTTCTTACTATGAGCAAAATCGCTTTCTTTTGCCCCAAAAGTTGTCCCCATTTGTGCTGCTCATCTGTCAATTATTGCCACTGACAGCAGTTCAGGGAGCCAGGTAGCAGCAGAACAGGGTGCCAGCCAGCAGCGGGGCAAGTGGTGGCAATGCGAGGATCCAGGCAGCACCGGGGCAAGCGGTGGCCTGCTTTGGAGGAATCAGGCCTCTCCTTGCAAGTAGTTGCTTTACCAATCTATTGATTTTGCGATTAGTTCTGTATATATATATATATATATATTTAAAAACAACAACCCAAAAAGGCAGCACTGGTGTGTGCTTGTTTGCTTGCTTACAAAATGTAAGGTAAACAACAGCTGCCCTTAGAGTTTCTCACTGCATATCCATAAATAACAAAAAAGAGGTAAACAAATTAGCCTGCCTCATCAGCAATTCCTAGCATATTAAAAATAGTTCTGTATAGTTTGGCCACCAAAAATGAAAACTGGTGAAAGGATAAGTCATCTCTGGATGCATTTTGGACGAAGCATTCAGGTGGTTTCTAGAAGGTTCAAAATGTTTTTGTTCACTTATTTTGCAATGCTTACATGACCTGGTTGTCTCATTTCATATGTGTGTATTGATACTTTTGGACAAAAAGTTTGGTGAAGCATGTTGAAATGGTCTTCATTTTTTCTGGTGCAGAAAAAGACCTATCCTTATTCTTTCCATATTATTTCTGCATCTGCTATTGAATTTTCATTTAAAGAAGTAATGTGCAAAAAGACATCTATTCATTTACTGAGGTATACCTGTACTTGAATTAGCTTCTCAGATCTGTGCACAAACCAGTAAATGCAGGTTTTATTTGTACTGTTTATTTATTAGGTACATCTATATCCCACCATTTGTGCAGTGATATCAAAGCTACCCATATAGCTCTTACTCCTCAGTGAGGACTCTAGTCACTAAACCATGGCATACGTAAAATGGAAACATGTAAGTAAAATGAAAGTTAAAAATTTGTTTAAAGCTGCAAGGATATGGAAAACACAAGCACTTTATGCCCAAAATGACTGTGTTTACTTACAAATAAAACAAAACAATCGATAGTGATTAAGAATATGGAAGGTTTTGATGGGAAGTAGGTTTTTCCATTTTCATGGGTCTCACCCAGCTGGTTCAGAATACTCTGAACATATCTTCACTTTACTGGAAAAGGGTACATACAGCTTTGGGTTTCTCACAAAGTCTCTGTGCTGAGCATACCCTTGTACCCAAGAGTCCTATGTAGTCTCCCACATCTCATAGTGGCTCTTCTTTTCCAGCTAGTTTATATCATTTCTGCCTCCTGCGTTCCTTTAGCATGCGTGAAATGGTTGCTTTATGGATTTAAAATTGTAGCTTAACTTATACAAGCAGACCTTGGTGCTGAAACTGCAGGGAGAATGGAAATAATTGAAGGTATAGATATTGGTATACTCAAGGAAGTCTTTTATTCAGGGCAAAGAAACCCTTGCTGGTAGCATAAAAGAAACTTATTCACTTTAATGCATCCTTCTTGTTGGCTTAAAGCTGAAATGCAGTTGCTTGAAAATTAATTTACCTCTCATGAATGACTGGCTGGATTATCTTTGTAGCATAAAATGTAATGATATGTCAACCCGGAGCTCAGAAAACGTTGTGTCTACTGTAAAAAAAGTTGTTCTTGAGCACTTAATGTTGTGTTAAATGATGATGTGTCCTTTGCAAATGTATTATTAGTGTCAAGCTGTTCCATCTCTCAAGATTGAGAAATGGCTGGCGATTTGAGCTACCATTAAACGTGAATAAAAAAGAGAGGGGCAGTGGGGGGTTTTCATGCTTTCTTTGAGTACTTACATTCTGACTATATTCAGTATGTATCAAAATGTTTCCGTTAGCTGAAGACTCCAAAAGCATCTTTAATCACAGCAATCAAAACTATATTAAAGCAAATCTCTCTTCCTTTTTTATTGGGAAAAATTCTCCCTGTACCTAAGGAAGTTAATAGCAAGATGTTGTAAGAAGCCATTGTGAATGGTGCTGATGTTGTCAAGCAGCTTGCTATTAACATGAATGACAGTGAAGCTGAGCTCTTTTTCTCTGAACTGGGTTTTTTATTATTGCAAATTCAAGTAATGTTCTGAATATCTTAATGTCTTATCTCATCAAAATCATCAATATCACTTTGTATTGGGGCACTCAAAATTAAGCAGAAGAAAATTGGGACATGGCATATTATTTGAAAAGGGAATTGGTTTCCTGTCTTGCCAAACAATCTCTGAAATATTCCAAAATATACATTTTAGAACATTTAGGGATGGGTGAGTAATTTGATTCATTTTTAAAAAAATTGTCTAGTACATTGTAGTATTTGCAGATTTCACTGTAAGTGTAACAAAAAGAACATGAGATATGAAAAAGTGAATGTGTGAGAAAGCAAAACAGATGGATTTGTCTATTCAGACCAAGGTTTTTGAATATTTAGCTATTAAAAGTCAGGCTTGGGAGCCACGTATGTGATTCTGAAATAAGGTTGCTACCTTTGCTTTTTACTAACATGCTCCTCATATTTAATAGCTACATGGTGAACCATTCTCTCCATCCTGGGAAGTAATGTATATACTCATGCCTAAGTGAAAAAAATTGAGCCAAAAACCCTGTGTCAACTAATCCACGGGTCAGTGTAAGTATTGTACTTTTATTTTAAAAGGAACCATTCCCTTGAGAAAGGCTCTGATCCCCCCCCCCCCAACACTGTCTCATCCATCTAACCTTTAATGTGAGGACAAACAGTTATGCCTGTTGGAATTTTCTAAGTTCTCTGGCATTGTTTTCCTTTGCTTCATCATCTACATCCTTTGTTACTTGCCCCTCAATTTTATGTTTGACTTATCTAGGGTCCATATCAAAATCCATTATCTGGACCCTAAAATCTGCCCTTGACTTATACATGAGGCCAACTTACATAGTTAAGTGTATACGGTGCTTACTGAATGTGGCTAGTCTAAAACACTGAGAATTTTATATAGCTTTATTTTCATTTTGATTGTTTATCGAAACACATATTTCTTAAGCAGGATAGAAAGAATGTGATTTTTTTTTAAAAAAATGAATACATTAGAAAGATTTGTGGCATCCATGTGGCATTACTTCCTGAATAACTCATTAATTTTACTGTAAATTTAAATAACCACCTTGCTGCAATAAAGGACTGTATTTCCCACATCACCCGGCCTAAGTTTTGAGAACTTATTTATTTATTTCAAGGATTTATATCCCACCTTTCTCCCACAATGAAATTGAAAGCGGGTTGCAACTTCTCTCAGTCTGATTTTCACTCAACCTGGCCTTGATAAGAGGCATGTCTAGTGGAGGCACATGACACCTAGAGACTGTTAATGGGGGCAGATTATAGAGACCACACAATGCCCCTGTTGAAACAGCTCTGCTGGCTGCCAGTTTGTTTCCAGGCACAATTCAAAGTGCTGATTATGACCTATAAGGCCCTATATGGCTCAGGCCCAGGCTATTTGGCAGATCGTATCTCCCTGTATATCAATTGCAAGTACATTGTATGAGATCTTCAGGTGAGGCCCTTCTCTCAGTCTCACCATCATCACAAG
This sequence comes from Urosaurus nigricauda, assembly GCA_034509955.1. NCBI lineage: Eukaryota > Metazoa > Chordata > Lepidosauria > Squamata > Phrynosomatidae > Urosaurus > Urosaurus nigricauda. The sequence goes on along the minus strand of JAOEGL010000004.1, from coordinate 221,967,317 downwards.
CACAGTTGGTGGGGGCACGAGAGAGGGCCTTTTTTGTGGCTGCCCCTAGACTCTGGAACTCCCTTCCCAGGAGACCAGAATGGCCCCCTCCTTGGTGAGGATGGAGCTGGTTTTAAAGTATATGCAATAAGATCCTTTATCTGTATGAATATTTGTATGGATATTTTGAGAGTTGACATGGTTTAATGGTCTGAGTGTTGGGTTTGACTCTGGAGACCAGGGTTCAAATCCCCACTTAGCCACGAAAACCTACTGGGTGACCTTGGGCAGGTCATGCTCTCTCAGGGGAAGGCAAAAGCAAAGCCTCTCTGAACAAATGTTGCCACCCCCAACCCCCATGATAAGTTCACCTTAGGGTTGCCATAATGACTTGAAGGCATGTAACAACAAAAAGGAATATTTCACCTTGTTTTGTGTTTTCTTGTGCTCTTTCTTTAGTATCACTGTGAGCTGCTTTAAGTTCTGTTTTTCAGAGAAAGGCAATACATTCTACAAACAAACATCTGAGTAGCATACAGACTTTATCGTTTGATTGTGGCTCATTTCCTTTCTGATTAAATGTAAAATGGTTTAGCACTTTTCTGCTTGAGGGAAAGCTAAGGTTGCCCGTGCCACCACAGTTCAGTTTAGTTTAGCACAAGCATTGTGGCTAGAAGATGCACAAGAAAACATTAGTAGAACTAGGCTTGCCATGAAGGCCCTGGGGCTTTAGAGTTCCCTTTCCATGTAGCTTAAATTTATCTCTTTAAGACCACATGTTTAAATGGCTATATTTGGGGATTAAGAAGCTTATTTGAACCTGATAGGCTGGCAATGGGTAATATTGAATGGACTGAACACATTAGATAAATTTGAAATATTTTTCTGTCATTTTAAAAAATACGTCAAAGGTTAACAATATGTGATTCAAAAGAAAGAATGCTATGGACATACTGTGCATCTGTTCTAAAATCGTGGCATTTGAGGTATCCTCACATCATACCTATTCTTGGTGCTAAGATTTTGGTCCTGAGATCTGTCAGCATAGTTGTATTTTAGGGGTCTTATTCAAAGTCTAGATGAACCTCCCTAAAGTCAACCTGTACAGCTATTCTGGCAACAACAAATACTTGGTTTACAATATTTTGATGCTGTCTTGCCTTTATTATAACTTCATTTATGATTATCATGCAGAAGATGGGTTAAAAACTGTAGAGGAAAGAATAATGTTGTTGTTGCTGTTGTTTTTCTTTCTGGTTATTATTGTGGCACCAGCACAAAAATATTCAGGGCAGCAGTTTCCTGGCAGTTACAAATTGGAGAGAAAGTGCTGAAAAGGATTTTAAATCTGTAATGTTGATTTCTTTTACTATCTGTCAGTTTTTGGCATGCAGTAAATAACTCATTTTCAAATAATTTGCCTATGTAATTAAATTTAGATTGCACACTTCTCATTTCAAATGTTTTGACTCTTCCTTGTTTGCCATTCAATTGTGGTATAATTGGTGTGGTCTGTATGAATGGGCAATAAATTTATGGACTTTTGTTTGAAATATCAAGCAGTGAATGGAACTTGCTAATCATCCCAGGAGGAATTACTATTGAACATGTTTGCAAGAGTTAAAGAACTGAATTTACTTTTGTTTTAGAATTAAAGACAATTTAAGATTTCCAGGCACCCATAAAAGACAATGTATTGAGGAACCAGTTAGAAGCGAGTCCATTTGCAGGTGAAAATAAATGCCTTTCAATCAGAACCAGCTGTATTTTCCATGAAAGAATGTGCTAGCTTGATAACATAATGTGCTCCTAAGAAGCTTATGTTTTACAGTATTCAGAAAATAGGAGTGCATTAATTTTTAAAGTTGTAAATGCAGGCAGAGAGCAGCACTGCCTCATGATGCTAATAAGGGTGGATATCGGAAAGTCTGCAGGGTGGGGGAGGAAGGGCAACAAAGGGCTTCTGAAATGCGAACATTCATAAAACAATAACCACGCATCCTTATGATAATGAGGCTGGAAAGCAGCAAGAACAAAGGGCAAAGATGAAGACCCCTTATTAATAGCTACAATTACTAAGAAAGTAAAGAAAACAGCCTTATACTCTTCATTGCTTGTTTAATCTCAGTAGCACACTTACTTAAAATGTTGGTGTTATTTCAAAAATGATATTGATTGCCTTGTAAACTAATCTATCAAAATTGGAGAAATTGTCTATTAGTAATTTTGCCTGCTGCCAAGATGAAAGAGTAAACGCGAATACTGATGGACCTAATAGTAGCGTAACAAGCTGATGGGGTACTGTAAGAACTGAGACTGGGTCAAACTATATGTTAAAAGCAATGAATATTTCTTGTTAAGTAACATATCATCCCTCCAGCAAAGGGATTTCCACCAAGATAGCTATCAGATTTGCTTACCAACTATTGACCCATCACAAAACAAAGAGACATGTTTCACCACTTGAAAGAGCACATCTTCTAAATACATGTTTAGTTTGATACTTACTGGTAGTCATTTTTGTTAGGCAGTATGTATTTGCATTTCTCAGTTCCTGTTTGGAAAGACAACCTTCTCCCTAGAACATCCTTTGAGGCAGTGGGAAGGATAAGCCATTTGCATATTTGTTGAGAAAAATTCTGATTGTACCACTTCTGATGCTACAAAACAGTGGGGGGAAACCACCTAAATTTAACATTGTACCAGCACCTGACTTCTTGCATTTTACCTGCTTCCCTTCTTTCTCCTAGTCTTCCATCCTGCCTTAAAACTAACTCCAGAAAATTTACCAGTCTCCTAGAGCCAGTTTTTAAGGTTATATGCTTGTGGGAGGTCTGTAGAGGGGAAGTGGGCTTGTCCCTTCCCAGTTCCATCAGTAGAACTGCTCTAACAAGCAATGGTTGCGTTTCTTTATAATAAACTTTAAAATATTGTTTTACAGTCAGCTCATATTTGTAAGCCATATGCTTTTCATATATTTAGTAAAACCTTTGATATATATAACACTAAATGCAGTGGTTGGTTCAGCAAATAAATATGGGGACATTTGTTGAAATTTTTCAGACCAGTGCAATACTTATGCTTATATGTGCTTCTATTGCTAGCCTGAATTAATGTAAATCTGTATGTCATTGAGCGTAGACATGGAAAACATGTGGCCCTCCAGATGTTATTATACTGTAATTCTTATTGCCTGCTATCAATTGCTTTGTAGCTAGGACTGATGGGAGCTGCAGTGCAACAGCATCTGGATAGTTACATGATCACTGATCCAGTCAGTTGTTCTGGCTGAACAACAGTCAAAAGGTGTTTGCATTGCTTATATTAACTAGATATTTCAGTTGACAGTTCTGAATATGTTTAGCAGTTTTTCAGTACAGGTGGTTATCTTGGGTTTTTTAAAGAAAGTTCAGCTGTTTAAAGGAGGGTGGTGTTTTTTTTTAAAATGTCCAATAGTAAAATGTGGTTTTAATTACCAAAGACTTAACAGATGTCCTTTGTACATTTTTACACACAGTTGATTCAGACTTGCATTCTCTGGTATGTACTTTCTCTTCTGGCTATAGCACTTAGCAAGAAGAGTGGTAAATTAATCACAGATGCTTTGTTTTGGAGACTTACCAGCTGCAGAGTCATTATTAAAATAGATTGTTTGCAATAAAAGTAGTTTCAGTTGCTAATATCGACTTTAATTTCAATCTGCAAATATTGTCGTGTTAACTTATGGCAAGGTCAGATTTAGGGAAACAGGAACAGTAAGGATGAAATTTTATTTCAGTTGAAGTCCTAAAACCACTTACTCAAATGTAGTTCTGTTTCTGTGCATGGGCCTCCTCTGGAATTGCTGATTGCAGGAATATAGCTCTGAACAAGAACAACAAATGTTTTCTCTTGAAAAATAGATTTGTTTTTCTTAAGGCATGCTAGGCCTGTGGGACAACATTTATTACACATTTCTCAGATGCACTCTAACTTACTTCCAGTTGACATTATCTGTAATGTGTTCCATGCTGTAGCCCAGTCCATTTGTAGGTATATTTAAATGCATGTGTTTCTCAGAGTTAGCAAAGTTACGTAACTTGTGCTTGTCTGTGCTGCATTCTGTGCTACATCATTGCTTCAAAGCAGAATGGTCCATTGAGAGGGTGAGGCTCTCTGGCTCTGTTTGTCTCCCATGGTGTTTTTACTTCTTTTCCAAAGAATGCAGGAAGTTAAGTACCACCCCAAACACCCCACTCTCATCTGATTTTGGAAGCTACACAGGGTGAGATCTGGTTACATGGTCACTGAGCAGATAAGAGAAGGTGGGCGGGGGGGGGGGGGGCAACGTGGCCATAGTCCATAAAACCATCTTGACCTTGATCAGGAAGCCTGTCCGGAAAACAATCCACATCAAGTGCATGTATCTCAGCCTGAAGACCAGGGATAGTTTGGGGATTCTGTTGGTATACCGGCCACCCCGTTGCCTAAGAGACTCCCTGACCAAATTGACTCAGCTGGTCTCAGAGTTGCTGTTGGAGTCACCCAGACGTTTGGTCTTGGGCAACTTCAACATTCCCCTCGAGACCAGCCCATCTGATCTATCTGGAGCAGCTCGGGAGTTCATGAAATCCATGACAGGCATGAACCTATTCCAATTGGTCAACCAGCCAACCCATTGTGCAGGTCATACACTCGATGGGATTTTTAGTATGGAACAGGAATATCTGTGGGCGGAGGTAACCAAAACCTCCACCTTGTAATGGATGGATCATTTTCTGATCAAGTTGGAACTTGATCAAGTTGGAACTAAAAGCTGCTTTCCGTCCCCGCAGGGGTGGCAGACCCATTAGAATGGTCCGCCCTCCAAGGCTTATGGAGAAGGCCTTAGAGGGTTTAATGGTTGGCAATGCCGGTGATCCTGTTGAAACCTTAGTTAATACTTGGAACACCGACCTCCCCAAGTCTATCGATGCGATCGCCCCAAGCGTCCTCTCCAGCCCGCTTCTAACTGCAAACCCTGGTTTAGAGAGGATCTCAGGGAGATGAAGTGGACTGGACGACGACTAGAGCGCAAGTGGTGGAAAACTCGGCTCTTGTCCGACAGGACTTGCCATAGGCAGCATCTTCGCGCCTATCAGGAGGCTTTGCGTGCAGCACGGAGATCTTTCTGCTATTCATGCATGGCATCTGCAGAGTCCCGCCCAGCAGAGCTGTTTAGGGTGGTTGGAGAGCTGACACAGGTTCCTGCTGTGATGCGTTTAACATCCACTTTGCAGATAAAATCTTTCGGATAAGGGCTCCACACATGAGGTGTCCAATAACACTGTTGCAGTCACTTTACTGGATAAGTTTCAACCTGTCAGTACCGATGACATTGACAAGCAGGTTGACGTGAACAAGCAGGAAGTATGCCCCCTCGATCCTTGTCCATCTTGGCTGGTTGCCGGTGTGGGGGGGGGGACGCATTGAAGGTATTCCTTCGGGATACAATCAATGCATTCCTCACGGAAGGTTCCTTACCATCCTGTCTGAAGGAGGCAGCTGTTAAGCCCCTCCTGAAGAAAGCCCCTTCCCTTGATCCTCTGGACAGGAATAACTACAGACCAGTGTCCTTGCTCCCATTTTTGAGCAAGGTGATCAAGAGAGCAGTCGCCTCCCAGCCCCAGGTTGTCTTAGATGAAACCGATTATCTCGATCCATTTCAAACCGGCTTCAGGACAGGACATGGAGATGAGACTTCCATGGTCGCTCAGACCGATGACCTCTGCTTGAGTATCGACGGGGTAGTGTGACCCTGCTGCTACTCTTGGATCTCCCAGCGGCTTTTGACACTGTAGATCATTCCATCCTTTTGAGTCGACTGGGGGAATTCAGGATTGGAGGCACCACACTCCGGCGGTTCTGGTCCTTTCTCTCCGGTAGATCCCAAAGGGTGAGGCTCGGGGACAGTTGCTCCTCCAAGATTGAGCTTAATTGCAGTGTCCCTCAGGATGCCATCCTGTCCCCGATGCTGTTTAATATCTACATGAAGCTGCTGGGTGAGATCATTTAGAGGCATGGAGCTCAGTGTTTTCAGTACACTGATGACACTCAGATATACCTCTCCGTGACCAGATTGTCAGCTCAGATGTCAGATGGCGTCTCTCTTCTTAATGACTGTCTTGCAGCGGTAATGGATTGGATGAGGAAAAACAGATTGAAACTAAATCCAGGTACTCACAGTTACAGGCCTGAAACTAGGTTCGGGAATACAGCTCCCAGTCCTAGATGGAGTCACACTCTCTTCGAAGGACTCAGTTCGCAGTCTGGGGGTACTTCTTGATTCGTCGCTTCACATGACTTGTCAGGTGAATGCAGCGATCAAGAGTGCCTGTTATTAGCTTTGGCTGATATGCCAGCTGCACCCCTACCTGGACTTGAAAGACCTGGAAACAGTAGTACATGCTTTGGTAACCTCACGCTTGGACTTCTGTAACACACTGTACATAGGGCTACCCTTGTGCCTAACCCGGAAACTCCAACTGGTCCAAAATATGCCAGCCAGGCTGGAACATCCAGCCAGGCTGGAACATCAAGGAGAGGTCTGTGACAGCCTGGTCTTCATGGGCTGTAGCAGGTTCCTTCCAGAAGACTGGAGTGTGCGGGGGGGGGGGGACTCGTACGGGGAGAGGCAGTTCCTAAGATAAGTTGGACCTGAGCCATGTAGGGCTTTAAAGGTTAAAACCAACACCTTGTACTGCACCCGGAAACTGATCGGCAGCCAGTGGAGAGCTTTTTTAGCACAGGTGTTATGTGCTCTCTCCTAGATGTTCCTATAAGAAGTCTGGCTGCCATGTTTTGCACCAGTTGTAGTAAATAAAATAAAATTAAATCTGGCTGCATAGCAAAACAATCAGATGATCTCTTTTCTCTATACACCAATTGTAAAAGGCTTTAATTTTGGTGTATAGCCAGAGTGGCCTTTTGGTCATATGACTGTGTTGCCTGTCTCAAAGTTCAACCTGTATAGTATAAACTAAATAGTGAGCAAATGATGAATAAATTATATTCTAAAATCTTTAGCACATAGTTTATCTCTCCAGCTTTTCATCCCTATAAACTTTGGGTTAGCATTGAGGGCTGAGTTCATGCTCAGGTGTTATTTCCCTTGTGTATTAGGTTTTGGCTCAAGCCTCAAGTCTAGAGAGCGTGGGATTGCTGTTTGGATGTCTGTCTCCTTTGCATGTAAACACTATAGATGTGGTGAAACTATTTTTGTATTTACAGTATTTATGTAAATTCCTTAACAATATTAGAAATTTATAAATTAATAAATAGTTAACATATTAATTAGTTAATTAGAATTAGGTCTCATCTTTTCCCCAAAATTGAATTTAAAGCAGGTTGCAATTTCACACTTTACCTGATGGTAATCCTTTGGTTTTACTCATGGTGCAAACTGTAAGCAAATTGGGCTTGGTCTCTGTAACCTGCATTTTCTACACATTTAAAGCAGGTATAACATGTTTGCACCTAATGCTAGTTTTGGAAAATACCAAGCAAACAGCATGTCTGCACCATGTTTTTCTGTATAATTCTATATTTTAAAAAAGCTGTATAATTCTATATGCAAAGCTTCATATCTTTGGGATGTGAGTTGCATTGCTTGCCCTATCTCTTCATTGCTATGTACTTGAGAGAAAGTACTTCAAACTTTTTAAAATTTTGAAGTGAAGCAAATACTTTTATTTGTCCTTTTCTTAAAATGTTCTCAATCTTTGCCCAGAATCCATGTGAATATATGTCTGAATTTGTTTTCTAGTACAAGATTTTAGCAGCTGTGTGTCTTTAGTTCAAATTGGCTCCAGAAAATATTACAAGTTCAGATATAATATTTTAAGCCAAGTTTTACCCTGGAGTGAACTTTTATGAGATCATAAACTTGGTCAATTCATAATGGAAATTCTGACAGGCTCTTTACTATCACATAACACATGGTAATATAATGACTGGTAGGGAACAACCCATACATGCTCTCCTTACTTTATTCCACCATAGCCATCTCTGGACATTTTCTAAGAAAACAACTAATTTCCCCATATTTTACACCTTAAGTCTACAACCTTGTTGTCTTGGAAAACATCCCAGGATTAATCATATCTTCCCCTGCGGCGGTGGAGAGAGAGGCCTTACCATGGAAGAAGAGATCCAACCTTGGATGTCCCTTCTCTATCCAAGTGAGACCTCTGAGACCCTCACATCTTGAATGCTGGATTTCCAGTGTCAATAGAAGCAAAAATGGATACATCAGGATGTGCCTTGTCAGTGGATTGGGAGACATCTGTCCAGCCTTGGGGTGCATTGGGAGACATCTGTCCAATGTTGTACATAGTTTCCTTCACATGGATTGCACTGGGAGAAAAAATGCAGAAGCAACAGTGAGAAACTTATCTAGAACAGAAAGGGAGGTAGGGAAACATCCCTTACCCCTCTCTTCCATGCAACCAATGTGAATCTACACTATTCTCCTCCATCCTGCCAATGTGAATCATTGTGAAGGCAACTTCCTCACCTTCATAGCTCCTCACTGCAGTTGGAAAGTTGCTGTGTAAGACTGGTGTAGCGCAGAAACTCAAATTCTGTTTTGTATTATCTCAGTAAGGAAAATGTGTCTAATTCTGGATTTTTTAGTAGAAAATCCTAATCCTAAATGTGATAAAAGGCAATAAAAGATAATAATAACCAAAAGAAAAAGGTTGTTGTTGTTGTTGTGTGCTTTCAAGTAAATTCAAATTTATGGCAACTCTAAGGCAAACCTATCATGGGGTTTTCTTGGCAAGATTCGTTCAAAGACAATTTGCCTTTGCCTTCCTCTGAGGATGAGAGTGTGTGACTTTCCCAAGGTCACCTGTTGGGATTAAGCAGGGATTTGAAAGAGTCATTGTCTGTTGCTCAAACCACTTACACCTCTCTGTCTCTCAAAAGGGGCAAGGAGGTGGATAAATAAGAGGGGGAGGCAAATGGAAAGAAAGCCCACAATTTATTTGTCAATTAATGGATCTTTCCCCCCAACCAACCCACCCAGAATTTAATTCACCCTTATTAAAATCTCAGCTGAATACAATGAATAAAATCACCTTAAAGTAAACTTAAATAATTCAAACATGGGATAGAAGGAATATTTGAAAATAATCAAAAATGATAAAAAAACAAAAAACCCATTGTGTAGTTTCAGTCCCGAAAGCCCTGATGGAAGAATCCTGGACCAATGAAAATCTTTACAATTTCAAACTTACTTTCTGTAAAATTAACACTTAGTTGTTTTGCACACACACAAAAACAAAACAAAAAAACAACAACAGAATTTTCTTTGTGGAAAACATAATTTTCTACATAAAATGCTGTTTTCTACACAAAAAAAACCGCTATAATTGAAGATTTATTCTCTGTAAAATTTGCACATGGTTGATTTTCATAGAAAACGACATTTTCTTCACAAGAAAGACAACAGTTCATTGTGGGACAAATAGCCATCCAGCCTGTTTAAAAATCTCCAACGAAGGAGACTCCACCACTGTTGAACAGTTCTTACTGTCAGGACATTCTTCCTAATTCTGAGGTGGAATCTCTTTTCTTGTAGTTTAAATCCATTGCTCCATGACCTAGTCTCTGGAGCTGCAGAAAACAAGCTTGCTCCATCCTCAATGTGATATTCCTTCAATTATTTAAATAGGGCAATCATGTCACCTCTTAACTGTCTCTTTTCCAGGCTAAACATACACAGCTCCCTAAGTCTTTCTTCATAAGTTATGGTTTCCAGACCTTTCACCATTTTAGTCACACTCCTCTGGTCACACTCCAGTTTGTCAACATTTTTCTTGAACTGTGGGGCCCAGAACTGGACATAATACTCTAGGCAAAGTCTGACCAAAGCAGAATAAAGGGCTTGTATTGTTTCCCTCAGTCTAGTCACTACACTCCTGTTGTTGCAGTCTAGAATCATATTGACTTTTTTAGCTCTGTATCACACCTTTGACTTATGTTTAGTTTGATGTCTACTAAGATTCCTAGATCTTTTTCGCACATACTGTTGTCAAGCCAGGTGTCACCCATCTTATATCTGTACATATCTTTTTTTTTTTCCTGCCTAAGTGTGGTACCTTGCTTTCTTCCTGTTGAAATTCATTTTGTTAGTTCTGGTCCAGCTCTCTAACCTTTTAAGGCCATTGTGAATATTGATCCTGCCCTCTGGAATATTGGCTATCCCTTACTTATTCCTCTTATCTATTCTGAATGGGGAAGTTGTTTCATTTGCCCTCAGAGAGCTATATCAAATCAACTGTGTCATGACAGCATCACTGTTTTCTTGAAATGTTCTCTGATGTTGACCATGACCACACAAAGAAAAGGACCGTTCTTTAAATATCACTGAAGAGTAAGGATTCTATTCTAAAAGCAAATGGATCACATTTTATTTCATATTCATTTTCACATTTTGAGAAACATGGAAGGTAATTTATTTTCTTAAGAATCCTGCTGTCCTTACCCAAAATGGCAACTTTTCAATAAGTACCTGAAACTGACAAGCACATGGTATAACACAGGTCCTAAACACATTTGCTTAAGATCACAGCCTTAAAGTCTACAAGGTTATAAAGTATACCTTTCCAGCTAATCTAACGCTGATAGGCAGGCAAGCATGGCACCATAATGCAGTCCTGTGACATGAGGCATGAAAATGGATACTGTTAAAACAATTTCAACCTAGCTAGAACCTATTATTACCAGGCAGGAAGTCCATTTTAGTTTTCAAGAATTGAGTTTGGGTGTCGGACTAATAACCTAATGATAGACAAGTAGAATAGTCACAAACACACAAAAATTGTCTCCAGAAAGTAGTTTTATCTTATGACCAATGATTCCTAGCACAAGCAGATATTATGCTTATATGTTTTCTCAATTACATACAACTTCATCATAACAATTTTCTTTGAGGTTGTTAGGATTGGCATCCTTGCATGATTTGCTGTAACATCAGTCCTTTAGACTAACAACTTGTAAGTAATGCAACGATCCCAAGCCCAAAATAATAAATTGCTCAAATTATACTGTTATACATTCCCTATTAGAACAAACATTTCAAAGTTTGTCACTTTGCAAAAAGCTCTAATGCACGCACTTCTTCTTTGTGGCCATTTAAAGACTGCAGTTGCATTTTGTGCTTTGTAAGGGAAAATTTGGATATGGTGCAGACATTAAGATAATTGTTCTTCCTTACTGTGGAGTGATTTCAGCAACTGTTTTTCCTTCCTTTAATAGGGAAACAAGATTACAAGAAAACCAGGCCAATGTTAAAAGCAACACGATTAAAAGCAGAGGCCAAGAAAACCGCACCAGGCATAAAGGTATATGTAGCTGATAGCTTACACCAACTTCCTATAGACTTTGAGTTTCTTTTCCCCATAGATGTCCTTTGTGAATATTGATGTTTGAGAGATATTGTTTATGACACTTCCAAACCCTAAGTGAAATGCTAGGTTATAAAATATTCATACTGTATTTCTTTCAGTTTAACCCACAGCCTAAATAGAATCACTAAGGTTGATAGGCTGCATTCAGGGATCAGTCCTGTTGAACTCTGTGAAAGTCATTTATGGGTTAAAATAGGGCAACAAAGTGTTTTATATGCTTTGCCTGCTTGAAAAAAGTGAGCTGGTTTTAAGGCGGGCTGCAAACTACTGCCATAGCTCAGTTTTAAAACATAGGCAAGTATTGTCTTATAGCACTATCCTATCCATATCTATTCAGATAGCAGCCAACTGAATTCAATAGGACTTTGTCCTAAGTACGAGGGGGTATCCATAAGTTTGAATGATCACCTTTTTAAAAAATTGACAGAAAGTTTGTTTTGATTTGTAATTGTTAACTTATCTCTATGTAGTCACTATCTAGATTTATATATTTTTCCCAGCGTTTCTTGACCCTCCAAATACCTGATATTGTAAAAGTTACGAGGGGGGTATCATGAAGTAATAATTATTACCTGGAAGTTATTATGGCATATTGATGCAATTTTGTCAGTGTCATCATTGGTCCCTAAGTGCACGTTGTTGAGAAAATCAGCTCATTGCGTCTTTTATTTTTGTGACTGGCTGTGCCAGAAGTGACTAAAGTGTAAAATTCCCATCAGGCGGAATCTGCAGGCTTCTACAATATCAGGTATTTGGAGGGTCAAGATACGCTGGGAAAAATATATAAATCTAGAAAGTGACTACATAGAGATAAGTTAACAACTACAAATCAAAACAAACTTTCTGTCAATTTTTTAAAAAGGTGATAATTAAAACTTTGGGATACCCCCTCGTAACTGTCTATAGAATTGCTGCTTTAGTGTTGCTTATGTATTATTGCATATTCTCGAATTGTCCCAAATTGGCAGGGACAGTCTCAGTTAATTAATCCTCTGTCATCCCACTTTTTCAGCTGCTTTAAAAATAAGCCAATCTATCCTCATCCCAGTTCCCTTTTCTAGCAGCAGCTTTCTTCAGTTGCTGCAAACTGAGTTTGAAGTAAAAAGTCGACTTCATGTATAAGTCGAAGGAAAGTTTTGGGGCCAAAATTATGGATTTTCACATAACCTGTGGATAGATTGAGTATAAAACCTGGAGGCTTCTTCAGTGTGTGTATGCAAGTGGCAATAGCAAAGCAGCAATCAATACGAGGCTTCAGTGTTTCAGCATTCACTCCAACACAGTGAAGCACAGAGTGGGAGAAGGACTACATACAGCAATCAGTCAGTCACCAAGGACTCTTATCTGCTTGGCTCAGGACAGAAAGAAACTGCATAGGGAAATCTGAAACAGCTGCTATCACATTACCATACTGACCCATAAATAAGTCGGTCTAGGATTTTGGGGTCAATTTTTGGGCATACTGTACATTTTTAGACTTATAGACAATTAATAATAATAATAATAATAATAGTAATAATAATAATAAATTTTATTTCTAGCCCACCCCTCTGAACGAGCAATTGGGGCGGGGTACAAAAGAGAATAACAATTAACAAAGCAAAAATACAAAGCAGTTATAGCAGCAACAAAAATAAATAGTAATTATAACAAAAAATAAAATTAACAAAGCAAAATACATAACAATTAACATATCAAAACAAGTAAAAGGAAAATCTCCATTCTCAACCCCCATCCCAATCCCAAAACAATGTGAACTATACATAATCTAAAAAGAAAAGAAAGGAAAAAAGTGTGTGTGTGGGGGGGAGGCAAGACTCCTCCCTAAGTCCAGAGCCAAGGCATGGGAGTAGCCCAGGTGTAGGTAGGGCAAACAAACACTGTCTCAGCCGAGCCTTCTTCACTGGCAGATGTTAGGGAGGAGGGGAAAAGGCCCATTTCTCCTCCTTAAGTCCAGGAGCCAAGGCATGGGAGTAGCCCAGGTGGAGGTAGGGCAAACAAACACTCACTCAGCCGAGTCTTCTTCACTGGCAGATGTTGGGGAGTATATATGGTAATCATCTCAACTGAAAAAGAGTAAGTGGTGCAGTTTGGCCTTTTCCAGTAGGCTCAGGCTCTCCTAGCTTGTATGTTCTTCCTCATTAATAAATTTTTCCATCTTGACCACATACTGCTGTTTTGCTGTTCGCATATTATGCTCAGTAAGGTATTTCAAAGGCTATTACTGTTTTCCTTGCTGGTTGTAAGCAGGCACATACAGCTATAGTCGGATTTGCTTGAGCAGAAACCTGTCCTTCCCCCACTCAAGCTTTGTTGCCTTGTTTACTAGAGACGTGCTTCTTCAACTCATCACCAAATGTTTGTGTTTCTCCAGCCCTTCCTTACCTGTGCTTATGCTGCTTAAAAATTCTAGCTAGGCAGAGCACAAGGATGAAAAGGGAGTCTAGAGAAATATAAAAAGACTTTGGAAAAAGAAGCTTCCTTTTTAGATGCTTTGTTAACTGAACTGTTCCTGTATCTATAAAGAAGATCTATGTATCTCATTTGTTAGACTTGGTGTTTGTATATGAATGGTATCCACTGTACAGCTGTGATTGGTGCTTAATCATGCTTAATTGCATCACCAGGGTCTTCCCACATTGCTAACACAAAGGTCTACCATAGGTCTGTGGCACTGAAATCTTAGAGTCAGGGATAGTCCTGACCTAGCAGTTACTCAGGGCAAAATCATTGGGTTCATAAATGTCAGCTTGCTCAACAGGGTCCAACCCCCCTCTCCCCCAATTCCCACTGCAGTTTTCTTTCATCTACTCTAGAAAATTTAGCAACATGGACAATTCAAATTTGAGAACATGAGGGAGGGACATGTACAAGAACTGTTCCTGGCCCTGTTCTGCTGATGGAAATTGTTCCTTCAGTGGGCTAATTGGATACAATCCTAAACTGTCAAGAATTAGTGTTTTGTCATTAATATATATAACATGGATCTAGGCTACCATTTTCATCTTTGTCATTTTTGTCTCCAGCCAGGAAAATTGTTGCCTTTTCTATCAACTGACCCAGCAAGGAGGCTAGTGGCCCTAAAATTATTATGAAACTTCATGTTTTCAAAGAATAAGGAAGGCATAATTGGATTTAATAAGTGAAAATAATAAATAATAACATGAATGTTATATATCATATAGTTGCATAGGAACACATAACTACACCCCTGACCTTCTTGTACATTTAGACTAAACTTATGTCCTTCCAATATTTTCCCCTTAATTTAGTTTAAATTCAGAATAAATTAACATAAAATCATTCAGCAACCCATGCTGAGAGAAAGAATCACTGGGGGAGTGTTTTTTAAAAAATTAAACTGTTTTTATTGGAAAAAAAATTCAGTAATTTTCAAAGAACATTTTCTTGTTTCTGGCAGAGGAGAAATCTATTTTTTAAAGTTACAGTTTACAACAAATGGAAAGGTATGACTACCATGCTGTAACAGCTGTTGAGCTGTCAGATGATGTATTTGGTTGTCTTCCAGAATTTGCTATTATAATAATGAAACAGTGGTTTCTTTTCACTTCCTGATAGCTGATCTTGATCAAGCATTGCCATGCAATGTGGTCTGTTTTCACAACATAATCTGCTCTGTTAGTGCTGTGTGTCAGGCTTCAATGAGAAAAAGTAGATCACCTTTTTTGGAATTGTTAAAGAGGTTGATTATTAACCTGTTGGGCTGCACTGTCTTCTCCACCCCCTTCTTGATTAAATTTTACTTCTTTTTCTCACCATTAGTTTCCCAGCTCTAAAATGTAAAAACATAAGATGATCCTTGCTGGATCAAACCAAAGACCTTTTAATCTGGTATACAGGAGTGGAAATTTTAGAATCACAACAGGAAAGAAAGGGTGAACTTCTCTCTCCTCAACTGCTGTGGTCTGATCATAGTGAGGTCTCGCTGAGGCAGCTATTTACATTACACACACACACCGTATTTGTAAAAAATCCCCACCATATTTAATGACATGTTAGGTTTGCCTGCTAGAAATAAATACTGACTCCCTTAACGTGGGAGGGGGATAACTTTATCATTAGCTGATCCTTGAGAATTACTATGCTGAGGAGGAAAAATTCTATATATCAGAGTTCCTGCATGGCAAGGGGTTGGATTGGATGGCCCTTGTGGTATCTTCTAACTCTACGACTCTGTGGTTCTATGAGTTGTACATGAAGCATTTTGTGTTCTCCACCAGCATCATGAATGTTTAACAGGTGCCTCCCAGGCTGTATTTGCAAAATGCTTTTTAAAATTTACACAGAATTTTGGTGAAAGGTTTTTGGCCTACATAATCTATAATCCTCCAGCCAACATAGGAGATGCTGGGGGATGCAGTCCAAAAAGTAACATTCCAAGCTCTAGAATTTATCTGTCTTTCAAATGCAGTCAAATATATTGCATTAAAAAGGAATAAGAAAAGAAAAAATACCATAACACAAGAAAATATGAAATGAGTTTGTCAGTTCTCAAAAGTAAGCCTCAAATCTATTGCAAGAAGAAAGTAACAGACCACCTACCTGCAATCATCTTCTAAGACCTTTAAGATAAAGCTAAAAGTCTTTATATAATATTAGAAGTCTCTGAACTGTCAAAAGAGAGAGAGAGAAATCCTAGCATTTAGGTTTTGTGCAATCCCAGCTCCATGAAGTTCTGGCTGTTCTTCCAACCTACAGATAAAGGCACAATGTTGGCACAAAGACCAGAATAAGGGTAGTCCATCGCAGTCCCCAAACATTCTTAATCTATGAAAAATTTGGATTCAGTATAACTTCAGCTGGCTTAGCTCTGGGATTCTGTGGACATAATGGATAGTTAATCTGGCACTTTGAATGAGTTTCTTGTGATTTGATTGAAAATTCTCTGTTGTTGAACAAGGAAGCAAATATTAAGCTCCTTCTCATACACATCAGTTTACACACCGTGTAACATGAACCCATTTCATTTCTTCAAAATGGATTTAATTATTTTCACAGGGAATACACAATCTCTCTGCACAAACAATTATGCAGGCATTCATGCCAGAGAGAGAGAACACAAAGCAGTGTCCTTAGAAGAGCATGAAAGAGTTAAAATTCCTCTGTCAACTCCATTTTTAAGAAAGAAAAATTATCTCTGAGATCTGGCAAGCTCCTCTGGAACACACTTCATTTGCATTTACATGAATCTGTTTTATATTTTATCAGTATTTTAGATCCATAATTCAGTATATGCCACCTCATACTCTTTTCAAATAATATAAGTACTCTGAGCAAAGATTTCTCGGTGGATTGTTATGCTGCAGGTAGCTTCAATTTCCTTTCCCAGAGAAATAATTTGTCTCATAATAGTTTTAAAACTATGTTTTAAATTGTTGATATATTTTCACTTTCAATCTCAACTTGTGCAAAGGAATTTACAATGGCTATTTTAAGCCTTGGAAATAAAATTACAAGGCTTTATCATAAGAAAAGGATTTGGGGGCTGCAGTCACTAGTCTCCCGTATTTCAAAAGACAAAGGCAGTCTTAGATGGGATTTGTTTGTTTTCTTAGATCTGCTACAGCTGTGTTCACAGATGCATCTGGACACAGCTATCATCTTAAGAATGCTATACAAAAGTATCCCATAACTGCATGCTCTATCTGCTTTGGAGCAGACAACATATCCCCTCAGCAGGGATGGAGAGCATGTAGCTTTCCAGATGTTGCTGGGCTGCAAATCTTATTATCCCCCACTGATGCTATGCTGGGTAGGACCAATGAGAATTACAGTCCAACAATACTTGGAGGCTGCATGTTTCACAACTGTTCTGTAGAGCACAATGTTCACAGTGACAAAAGAAGGAAGTAATAGTTTGAAGGCCTCTTTGAAGGCCTTTCCAATCTACTGGAGAACTTTCCTCTTATCAATTGATCTTTGCAGACTTCACCACTATGGCTGCATCTGCACTGCAGAGATAGTCCCATTTGACACCACGTTAACTGTCATGGCTCAGTGCTTTGGAATTTTGGGAATTGTAGTTTTGTGGGACACTTAGCCTTCTCTGTTAGAACGTTGGTGCCACAAAAACTACAATTCATAGAATTCCTTAGCATTGAACCATGGCAGTTATATTAATCTGGAGAGGCCTAGCAACACCATCAGGCCTGGCCTCAAGTGGAACAGCCCTCCCTCCATGCTACACCATCTTACCCAGAGGGAGTGAAAGGACAGGCTAAACTCCATAGGGCCTGTCCTGGATTAAGAAGCAGAGCCCTCCCTCCAGTCCATCTGCCTTGGTCCGGGTGTCGGAGAGAGAGAAGAACTTTTGGACCCGATCCCCTTCCCCAACACCATTCCCTTCTCCTTTTGTGTTGTGTCTTCTTAGAATGTGAGCCTGAGGGCAGGGAACCGTCTAGTTGAAATAATTATTGTAAGCCGCTCTGATAGCTTTTAGAGCTGAAGAGCGGGGTATAAATAAATAAATAAATATTAAAAAAAATATTGGTGTCAAACTTTTCTCCAGTGCTGATGCAGCCTGAGTTAAGCAATCTACAAGCAGAGTCCCAGCTGATTAAGAGTCTCATTGTGTATTTCTCTGGGAATTTCCCCAGCATAAAAAGTCCACCGTGCTTTCTTCACTGAACATGTTTAAGATTTCTTGCAACAGTAATTCCTTTATCACATTGTTCTGTCAGGTTTGCAGAGCTTCTTAATAAGAAGACCATATTAAACTCAATTGGAAGACCATAACCTTACTTGAAAGACAATTTGCTTAGCACAACTCATCTTTCTTTCTTACTGTCAGTGCACAAAATTAGTATCACAGCATTTTATACTATGATTTCAGTTGCACAGATTAACAGTGAAGCTCAGTGGACCTGGCCAAGAGTTCTTGTGAACTGGAATAAGCTGCCCGTGCCAATGCAGTGTTGGCTTGGCTGACCTATGTGAACGATGCTGTGCCGCCACACCAGGTGCAGGACATATGGCCACCATCATGGCCAATCTGGGGCCAGTTCTGGAGCATAGTGTTCCTCACTGGCTCTGGACTTATGGCCAATACAGACAGGACCCAAATCTAATGCAAAGGGTTTTTTTAAGTTGGAAAAAATTGTAAATGTAGTCATATTTTGTATATGAAAGTATTCAAAATATTCTGAGGCTAAGAAAAGGACACTTCTCCAAATACGGTGTGGTGTGGCAAACCTCTGTGAAACAAACACTTATTTTTGAATTTATAGGAAGAGTACAGTGTAGGAGTATAGAAAGAAGTAGTTGATGGTCACAGTTAGACTGCTCACACTAAGTTTTGTTGGCCAACAGAAAATTTAATCAAAGAAACATACAGTAGCATTTTAAACAGCAAAACTATTAATGCATGGAGAGCTTTTAATATACACAGAAAATCACATAAATCCAGCTGTCAAGCACAATCATCCTTCTTCAATAACACAGAGTTGGAACCCTTGGATATTTATTGCTCACAAGTTACTGTGTTGACATTATCAACACAGATAAAAATCACTCATTGGGGAAATTAACAAAGTATTAAATGGCAATGACTAAATGAAACTTTGCTACTTTCAATCCAACATAAAAATGACAAGCAATAAAAAATGGAAAGGAAATTCTAATTAGTATGCCAGTTATGATATCAGAAGTACCGCACTGGGGTTGGTTAAGAAAAGTTTAGTGTTTTGAGGGACTGGGTTATACACTTATTAAAAGACCAAAGTTTGCAAACTTCAGACAATCTAGTAGAAGTAGAAGTCGGTAATAATCAGGTAATTAAGTGTTTGTTAAACTATCAAATCACAATGGCTTTCTAAACTTAGTGGATCTTTGCTCCCTTTAAAATGGAGTGAAGATCAGTAGGAGGATAGAGTTCATTTGGTCTGAAGGTCAATTTTCTCTCACTACAATTATTTGCACAGCACTTTTAATATGCGTTGTACTGTCCTTAAATGGAGATATAGCTAGAAATCCCATTTTGGTTTCATTATTTATTTAGCAAAAATGAGCTACAAAGGAGCAACTCACTTCTTTAAAAGGATAAGAGAACTTTCTGCAGGCTTTCAGTTGTGTCATTCTCCTTTTCTCAGTGAAAATGCAACAATATGGTTGCTTCTGGTACAGTAAAATAAAATGAACATCATGAAAATCTGACCGATGGTAATATCTAAAAAACATTATCACTCTGATTCAGCATATTCTGTCCAACTCGTACACTTCCCACTTGCTGCTTCAAAAACTGCTGCTTCAAAAACAATGAATTTTAAGTATGGATAACTGTTCTGCATGGATACGAAAATGAATGTAAATCATAAATAGATTACAATAGGTTGTTTCCAGTAGACCATGCAAGTATTTTGCTACATGCTCACCTGCTGAGAATGGATGCCAAGCCCCTAAAATGGCAAGCTGAACACAGGAATTCCAGCCCAAATATTATGTATGGCTGAGGAAACAACACTGCTTGCAAGGGGCAATATGTATTGTAGGAGCCGGCTTTGAGATGTCAGAGATTGCCATATCTAAGGTGACAGATTAGTTGATTAACACCATGGCTAGAGTTTTAATATCATCTCACAGTGGGTTATTTCAAATGTAAGCTCTGCATTTTTCCAAATAATGGTTTAGCAAACCCAGGAAAGTGGTGCAGTTTTGATTGTCTTCTCCTTTTTCTTTTTGCTCTCAGATTCAATTATTTATTTTCTGCCTAAGGCAAACCATGTCAATCAGAGTGTAACAAAAACAAAAACATAGTTTGCAGTTTTATTTCAGGGGACAAGCACAAGCCACAGTTTTCCATTCTGATATACCAACAAACTATGGTTTACTTTAAATAAGAAATTACTGAATCTGAGCACCCGTGGGGAGGTGTTTTTTTTTTTTTTAATGACTCTCAAATTACCCATGTAGCAAAAAGCCACTATATGTGATGTGGCTCAATTCCTTGAGAAGTAATGATTCCATTTCAGTCCACATGTTGCTAGTCAATAAGTGTAATCAAGCCAATCTTTTTTAGTAAGCCACCTTGGGTCCTATTTTGGAGAAAAGACAGAATACAAATAATAGTTAAATCTTATAAAAAGTAATAAGTATAACTCGTGATGAAGGGCTTTATTACTATTCATCATTTGCATAGTACTTTTAATATACAAAATACTACACAATCTCTGTCTTCCTCAAAAATCATAAATCAAGTCCATTTTCAAGGACCACTGTTTCATCATTGTTTTCACCATTGTTTGGGTCATACATTATCACAAAGTAAAAAAGACTAAAAGATTTCACACTGACTGAACAGATGTTGAAATAAAATTATAATTTTATCAGACCAGTTCAGTTTGGTTTTTTTTAATCTACACTTTCAAACTTTAATTAAACTCATGAGTTTACT
Organism: Urosaurus nigricauda; assembly: GCA_034509955.1. NCBI lineage: Eukaryota > Metazoa > Chordata > Lepidosauria > Squamata > Phrynosomatidae > Urosaurus > Urosaurus nigricauda. Next base: position 221,946,497 of record JAOEGL010000004.1, on the reverse strand, counting down.
CCACTCTGTATAACTTATTAGTTAATATGAACATCTTTAGAACCTTGTTCAGTTATTCCAAGGGGGGTTAAAATCAACAGATGTGTAGAGAAGCACACTAAGCCTCTACAGTCCATTCTTGCACATATGTAGGCTAATAATCTAAAGAGGAAAGTCTATGCTACCTATGAAGGCTATGTAATTGGGAACCCTGATATTTTAGGGTTTTACATCTCATGGATCACCTCCCAGAGTGCAATGAGATCCCTCATCTCATGAAGAGGTAACAGAGGGAGGTGGGGCTAGTATACTTCCATTCTCCATCTGTTGGCTTTAACTCATTTTGAAGGTCTGCATGGGTCCCATTATCTACTGGGCTTTCTAGATTGGCAGGAAAGTGTGACATGAAGTTGCCTTTTCCTTAATGCTTAGTAGCTGCACCACAGCCTTTAGATGGAGCTGTGCTGTTCCGCAGTTTTTAAAAAAGAAGCTGGGAAAACCAGCACCTTTTTAAAGGCGCTTCTTTTCCCCTAAAACGCAAAAAAAAAAAAGGGTTTTCATGGCACACTTTCCCTTTTTCTCATCTAAAGGCTAGAATTTCATGCAGCCATGAACACACTTCTTTTTGCCAATCTAGAAAGCCATTACATTTGGTCCCAATATGTTGATAGCCCAGGTTTTAACAGTATAACTTTGAGGAGGATAACGAAACTATTATGTGAGAAAGTTCTATGGTCTATTGTTGCCTGGTTTTGTGAATTAAAAAATGCTCTTTGCTCTCTTTTTTGCATATATTTTGTATTAAATTGAAATGATGGTATGTCTAACTTTTTAACAAATCTGTCATTGCTACAGGAAGTCAGCCTTGTCCTTGCAGCTATATTGGTATTTCTATTGGTCTGTTATGCTTTCTTTTACCTTAAACTGTCTGAAGAAGTTAACCTTGAGCTGGCGCAAGATGGAAACTAGAAGTTCCTGCAAGTTGGCCTCTAGAAAAGCATTACTTTGACCATCAAGATCACAAACAGAGATGGATATAACTGAAACCGTTCCTGCCATTCAGAGGTTAAGAATACTTATGAGAATACCTCAGCCTTAATGGATTTTCATGAGTTTCATCTGAGATTCAAACTACTTTACTGACTGACATTGACTGTTTTGTTTGTCAAGCTGAAAATATTTGATTCAACAGGACAATTTCCTATCTTTATTATTATAGGTGCGTTGGTGGATAAATCCTGATGTCCTTGGAGTTTACAGGGTCACTTTGCTTTTTTGAGATGATAACAAATAGAAGACAAAAATCAATGGACATTGTCTTTGTTATTAGTACTCTTAAGTTGAATTAATTACGCTTGGAAAGATACAGGTATATACCTAACGGTTAAGATCAGTAAGTATTTGTCAGACCATGAACTGAAGAATGAGGTTTACTTTGCAAGGCAGGACCTGGATACCAGCTAGTGACCAGGGAAATCACTATGCTATGCAAAGTCTTTTCCATACCAATGTGACAAGGATTCCTTCTTGTATTGATGCCAAAAGGCACATTTATGGATCGTTAATTTCAATGGGAGAGTAAAGCTCACACCTAAGTATGTTTAAATACTTAACTCCAGCTTGGACATGTTTGTTGATATCCTCTGAAAAACATGGATATCGTGCCATGTCAAGATCCAGACCTCAGAAGTGGTCATACAATGCTGACTGGAAATGTGACACTGACATTGCCTGTTGGGTTCAATGAACTGACTTCCAGATGGATGCTTGTAAGATTTCAGTTGAAGTTTTGTTGTAACTTTGCAATTGCAGATACTAAGCAAGCAATCTTTATGCAGGGTTTTTGTTGCTGCTGCTGTTTTTATAAACCAATTTGAAAAGACCACCTTGAGTCAACTACTTTGAGCTTCCCTAAGGAGAGAAAGCTGGGATTTTAATTGGAAAAATATAAAAGCAGAAACAAAAATAGGTTCTGATAACAGAATATATGTGGTAAACTTGGAATTGTTTCCTAAAAGTAAATTAAATTGCTCAAGGACAGCCATTGTGGAATCAGAAGCAGAAAACAGAAGTTTAATCCAACTCTTTTAAGGCTAGAGCTAACAAAATTAGAATAGATGCTAGTTTTCTGTACCCCAGAAAGGCAAGAGGGAGTTCCACTTACCATCAATGCATGTTCTTCTATATCTTCTGATGGATGATGAGTACAATATGGAAAGCTTGTGCTTAATAAAAACTCTTTGGAATCACCTCTGATTAAAATCTATCAATCAAAGCCACCAAGTTATCAAGAAGTACCAACAAAAAATAAACATGCTTTAATAATTTGTATTTTCCATCCAGTAATAAGTGCTTCATAATCATGGCAAGCTTCCCTCAGAAAGAGCCTTCTGTTAAAAAAATGGACACAAGTTTATTTCCAGCATCATTCTGCATCGTGTCTGTATGTCTGTGTGTATCTGCAGTCATCTTTTTCATTCATTGCCAACTGTTCGAGGCACATGTGTTCTGTCAGAAATGGCACCTGGATGACAGAAGCTGAAGTATTCACATATGCCTCTGAAGCAGAGTTCCTTGCCTCTTGGGCTATCTGAAAGAGTGTAAATAGAAAGTTCAGTCTATGTTGATTTTAATTAGCACATTGCTTCATTAATATAAGGTTGAAATTCTGTTTTAATTAAACCGTTGCTTCTGCCTGAGATATCCTCATGGAAAATACATGGGTATTGCTGTTTTTCAAAATATTATTTTGCCATTAGGCAGTCATTTTTCCTCTGTTCTAATGGTGGATGGTAAGCACTTTCCATACATAGTCCTGGCAAATTAGAAAAATCCTAACTTCATCACATTTACTCAGAAGAACTGACTCCAGATACACTGTTTAAGGAGGATTGAACCCCCGTGACCTCATTTCCAAACAAAATCAGACTGTATAAGCAAAAAGAATAGAATTAAGTCTATCATTTTTGCCTTTATGATTCATTTTCTATACAGATCTGATTATAGGAAAGGTTGTTGTTATGCCCCTTCAAATCGTTTCCAACTTATGGTGGCACTAAATTGAACCTATCATAGGGTTTTCTTGGCCAGATTTCTTCAGAGAGGATTTGCTTTTGCCTTCCTGTGAAGCTGAGAGAATGTAACAAAATGGCATTCCCCAACCACACTGACAGTATTCGTGAGATCCAATACAATGATGAGTGAGGAAAGAACCCCACCAGCATGTTTATGCTGGAGCTCAACTCAAGGAAGTTAACTAAAGTCATTTGGAAGTCACTGGCTCACTCATCAGGGTTCCTGTGTTGTAGCTACAGTGTGGTATCTCGCAATCCAGAAAACATGCAGGGGTAGCTGTGTTGGCCATTTAGTAAATTCAGACAAAAATCCATAACCCGTGATGCCTTTATTGGCCAACCAAATGCACAGTGTACTTGTTGCAAGCATTTGTAGCTCCATTGGCTTCTTCATCAAGAAAGATGTTACATACCAAATGGGAGAAAAATTAGAGATATTAGTAAGATGTCTGCATTTTGTTGTTTCTGTCCTTAAGATGGTATGAGGGAGGGTATCTTTAGCAAGCTGACCCCTCCTTCTCTGGCCATGTATAAGGTTGTGAGTTCCTTATCAGCCAGGGGCTCCGGGTCAACGAAGCCTGGCATTCTTCTGTAAGTATAGAAATGTACATCCTTGTGTAAGTTCTGAAAAGATACAACAGGGTGTGCAGTCAGGGGTAGCACAGGTATGCTGTCACTTTTGATCCAGGGACCATTCACATTACAGAATTATAGGATTATTATTCTACTGAAATTGCCATGGTTCCAGATTGTGTAATCCTGGGGTTTGTGGTTTGGTGAGGTACTGGAGTACTCCAGGTGAGAGGTCTGAATGTTCCTCCCTGAACTAAAAATCTCTGGATTCCACAGAACAGAATCATGGCAAAGTGAATAATAGCACAATAATTATGTAGTGTTAATGTGCCTCTAGGCTGAATGATCTCTTGCTTTCACACAGTGTGATCATGTGTTTGTACAGCTTTGGTGACTCTTGAATTTCTGTTGTGGTGAAGAGCAAAGGGAAGAACAAAGAGTGTCTCTGCTCATACCCGGCTTGAATACCATTGTGGGAGAAAGGAGAAATATAAATCCTGGAAATAAATAAATAAATACCATCACCACAAAAGGATGGCACTGACCTGTAAAGTTATACGAAGCATTCCAGAACCAGAAATTTATAATGCTTATCTTTTTATGCTACAATTTCAGTTACCTCAGAACATTTATGTTTTATATAGTATGTATATAAGCAAATGTTTCGAAGAAGGGAAAATGGATTTTATATGGCTTAGCAATGAACTTAACTGATAGCAACCCCTCTTCATTTTTTTTTAAATGAAAAACCAATTTAGTGGGGAGACAGCCAAATGTTAGGTACCAGTGTCTCTCCAACAGATGTCTTGGCATTATTTTGTAGCTTGCTTGGATGAATAAACATGCACAACTGTGAAATGTTACATTGTATGAGCCGTTTTTATTTTTAAAAATGAACAATCTGTTTACTGTCCTAATTGAGACAACAGTGTCAGTTGTTGCCAGATTTGGATAGCAGTAGCTAAGCACTATAATCATAGGGACCAGGCAAATACCTGGAAATGACAATAGCTCACACTTATTTTAGCTTTTGGGGCCCTGGGAATAATTCTGTCACATTTGGCTTTGTGTATGAAATAAAAAACTACTGTGTTTGTTATTATTCCATTTGTTCTCGCTATTCACCCCTGCACACCCTCAAAATATTTTTTAACATTGGGGTTAACATACAGAAACAAATCCAGCTATGTATCATTTTTCTGTTGTGATCCCCAGAACACAGACCTTCATTGTTGATGAAGAGATGCTTAGTCTGCAATCTTGAACACTAGGGAGAAAGTCCCATTGAACCTGGTGAAACATATTAAATATGCCTGGAGTCTCACTCTTAGATTTTATATAGAGATAGTATAGTATCTTATCATAATCCCTGCTCCTGGACCAGGATTGCAACCATATGATTGTTCACAAGCATTTAACACGCTGTTGTGGCTAACAGGAGCTATAAATCCACATAAAGCAGTAGTAATAAATGGAGGCAATAGATCAGCTCTCATACCATTTATCCCAGAATATCCTTGTTCTCTGCAGTCCAACTATTCCACACTGAGTTTTTGTGTTTACAAAACGGATTTTGTCATGGCCTTTAAAGCCAAACACTCAGTTTAGTATGGTAGCTATTCACCACACAAAAGAGGGTATACAGAAAGATATGCTTAAATTAGTGTGTCATTGCTTTGCTGGAGTAAGCTATCAATGACAAATAGATTGTCAAATTGAGATACACCTCTATAGATCAGGTTTCTTGAAGACATTAGCTCCTAAAACGACACTGGGCAAAGGCATAAAAAGTCCAATTACAAGGAAATCTCCTTTCAGGATATATTGCCAACCTTTTGGATTGATTATTAACTTTCATAACGATACGGAAGAGCCCTGTAATTCTTGCCTCTTATTTATATTGCAACTCAGTGGTATTCAAGGAAGAAGCGATGCAGCACAAAGGTAAAGAATTGCCAGAGAGAAGCAGCTTGAGAATGGTTAAGATTAATGGACAGATAAAGACGCATATGATTGCCTGCCTTTCCAGAACAAGCAACAACTAGCTCATTAAGCTGGTGAAAAACTCTTGAGACAGTTGTTACAAACAGCCTTGCTTTGAGCAGGCAATGGTGGCATCTTCGTTCCCATTTATAAAGGTTCCTGACATGGCAGCAAGAGAAAAGCCTGAAAAGAAGTGCATATTTTGCAAGAATGTGTGTGCCTGAAGATGAGCCTGAAGAACGATGGTTGTTTCAGGGGGCAGTTTTCTTTTCAACATCTTTATCCTTTTATCTTTTCAGCTGAAAAAAATAAAATTAAATTCCTTTTCCTTAACTTTTGTAGCAAAAGGTGTCACTGTTTAGAGCTGACAGCCACATTTGCTTGTGGGCAAGCTTGGGGGAGGTTGTATGCTGGGCCTAGGTAAAACCGTATCCAAAATGGTCTGAGATTAAAATACTTGGGCTCATCTTTTTTCATATCCCCTCTGCCCCCCCCCCCAATATATTCTCACACCTAATTTGTTGTTGTTGTGGACTTTCAAGTCATTTCTGACATGGCTACTGTAAGGCAACCTATTGTTTTCTTGGCAAGTTTCTTCAGAGGGGGTTTTCCACTGCCATCTTCTGAGGCGGAGAGTGTGTGACTTGCCCAAGGTCATCCAATGGGTGTACATGGCTGGGATAGGATTCAAACCCTGGTCTGCAAAGTCATAGTCTAATGCTCAAACCATTACACCACACTAGTTTACTTTCTCACACCTAATACACTTGATGCTCAAAGAGGCAAGCTAAGACAACCCTCCTTAGAAGGAATATAAGGCTACAGTTCTCAGGAGTTCTCAGAGGCAGAGTAAGGTATTCTACATGTGGAAGCCATTTGTCTCTAGCCTATGAAAGTAGTGGATGTTGGCCTGTGTTTCAGTAGGATTCTGAATCCTATCCAGTTTTTACTTTAAGTGATGAACCCTATCCCCACATCTTACCCACATCTGATCTGCAAGAACTATCATGGCTGGGATATTCGCAATCTCTGGATAAGGTCATCACTTGAGAGTCGAGACAGCTGCTGCTACAGAAACAAAACATACACATTGCATTTCTATGGTTTGGATGGTATCAGTTTCATAACAGACCCTTGTCTCTGGCTTCCCCGCACTTGACAAATGACTTGACAAGACTGTGTATTGCGACTCTAGGTCTGCCTACACCTTGCTTTTGGATACTCCCCCAACCATGCTTAGCCTGCCAATTTTGCAAGGACAGAAAGCTTATGTACTTCAAAATCGGTGGGCTAAGTGTGGCTAAGGGGTGGCTGGTAGTCTCCCAGCAGCATCAGCGGTGTTTTGCTGTGCAATAACACCCATTTTCACCTGTTCAAGCCCGTTCCCAGCCTGTGCTCGTATCAGCTGAAAAATGAAGTGTGATAATTTCTTAAGACATTTCTTTCAGAGACTCCTTAGCTGCTTTGTCTATTTTCTGTGAGTCTTCTCTGGAGTATCTTTGGAAGAAACAGTCACATGGGACCAATCACCTGAGACCAGAATAGAACACTTACATCCATATGCACAAAATATAGATTTGTATATACATTTCAGGCTGAGTCAGTTTCACAGCTATCACTTAAAAGATACAAGTTCAGGTCCCCCAAGGATATCAACTTGTTGATTAGAATTTCTCTCTCAGAGAGATGTCCATAGGTAGTATTAGCACTGACAAGATGGAAGACAAAAGGGGCGGGGAGGAAGCTATATTCAGTTTTATAGAGAAGACTGGTCATATATCTCTGGTAATCCCAATTAAGAAACCAATGAGAATAAAGATCAGAATATTCTAGCATTCTGGCACCCAAATGAGTTTTCTCCAAAAGTCAACTGAGATCATTCACTAAAGAGAAAAGCCTTTCACCATTCTTGAATGCAAGTGCTTTGGGCATTATGCTGTGCTGGAGTAAAAATGCAGACATGATGCAAAATAGAAACTGCAGGAAGAAAAACAAGATTTCTTTATAACCCCAATTAAATAGAGTACTATGTTTCACTGTAACTACTATAGAAACATCTTATGGAATTTGTTGTTTGTGAGATGCTAACACTCTCTGGCTGAAAATCCTAAACTGCAAATTCCAAGATTTCATAGGATGGAATCAAGGCAGTTTAGGTGGAATCATAATACTATAGCTGTGTAGTGTGAAAGGGCTCAGTGTGTACTACCACAAAATTCTTGCAGTGGATAGAACCATCCTTGTACCACATAGATTAAGGCTGCTGCTACAGTTCAGAATTAATGTGGTTTGACACCGCTTTAACCATCATAGCTCCCTCCTGTGGAATAATGGGGTTTTTTCCTTTGTTGTGGCACCAGAACTCTCTGAGCTGGAAGGCTAAATATTTCACAAAACCACAAATCCTAGAATTCCACAGCTTTGAGCCATGGCAGTTAACACAGTGTACAGCTGCATTAATTCTGCAGTGTTGATGCAGCTGAAGTAGAGAAAGAAAAGGTAGGAAAGGTTCCAATTCTCACTAGGAAAGCCATCTATGATAGTGCCCAGGACCTCCACATCAAAGTAGGCAGAGTACGGTTGGTACACATAGTAATTTGGAAGTATGCTGACATTCACATCATAAAAGGCAAGCTATCATATCATCATCTAGAAAGCAGGTCAGATAAAATGGGAAAAAATGTTGCCCACTCTAGCTTTTGGAATAGACCCATACTCTTTGATTAAGCATTTTATGCATAATAGTCATCTGCTACTTCTCCATGTGATCAACTTAGTTCTGCTTTGCCCATGCTGTATTTTTATACTGACTTACAGTTGTAAGAAGAGGCACTCAGAGATATTTATGTGAATTCAATAAACAACTGAGCTTTTACTCCCCCCTCCCTAAACTGTTTCAAGCATGATTTTCACATTACAGCTTTATTATCCTGGCAGGTTTTTGAATTCATTTGTAGAACATCATTACATCTGCTATGTAGAACACTCCAAGGAATCCTTACAGGTGTGCCAAACCTGTTGCTTGTTATGACTGGACCTGTATTGCTAAGATGATAGTTATAAAAATGCCCTAGCTAGAAAATGATCACTACCACCTTAACTGTGCATTTCTGTCAAAGCCAAGTGAAAAATATTAATGCTGGGAGGGGGAAAAAACTACCTTCTCAATTCCTGGCAGCAAACAGTTTACATTATTAGCATGAAACATCTTTGGAAAAGGCACCAGCCTTATATACACTTTTAAAAAGAAAATAGATGAATGAATCAGGATGAATCAGATTTCTATGCACAGGGACTGGAGTCATAACAAATAAAACCTGCTCATACAGGCTCAGTTTATGTTGTCAATTCCTATATTTTATTTTAGAAAATGGCTGCATAGAATGGACCTAGACCTCTTAAATGGTAAGCATTGGTGCTTGGGAGACTTACTTTTAAGAGTACAGTTTGCAGAATTCTCAACCCAACATGGCAACTGTAAGTTGTATTTTTTTTAAAGGAGGTTTTCCAAGCTATGGTATGGTGTTAGGGTGGAATTATGTTACTGTATGAATGGATGCTTGTACTGGATGATTGTGTTAGCTTACAAATCACAATGCTTGAAAAAAGGGATATTTGTGAATTCGGGTGCTAATTCTGGTGTCAGCTATCAGAGCTAATATAAATCTCAGAACTTAATATTCTATTGGCTTTTGCACTTTAAAAATGCATTTGCAAATATTGTGAAAGAAACCATGCTTAGAAAAATGTACTTTGAGAGAAAAATGTATCTTCAATATCTAATTTACAGTATGCTGATGACACTCAGATATACCTCTCCATGACTAGATCGTCTGCTCAGACTTCAGATGGCGCCTTTCCTCTCAATAACTGTCTTGCAGCAGTAATAGACTGGATGAGGGAAAACAGATTTAGACTCAATCCAAACAAAATGGAGGTACTCACAGTTACAGGACCGAAACCATGTTTGGGAATACAACTTCCAGTCCTAGATGGAGTCACACTCTCCTTGAAGGAGGTCTGAGGGTACTTCTAGATTCGTCGCTTCACATGACCAGTCAGATGAATGTGACGGTCAGGAGTGCCTTTTACCAGCTTCGGCTGATACGCCAGCTGCGCCCTTTCCTGGACATGAGGGACCTGGAAACTGTGGTACATGCTCTAGTAACCTCACACTTGGACTACTGTAACACGCTCTACATGGGGCTATCCTTGTGCCTAACCCAGAAACTGTAATTAGTTCAAAATATGGCAGCCGGACTTGTTACTGGAACACCTAGGAGAGAGCACATAACACCTGTGCTTAAAGCTCTCCACTGGCTGCCAATTAGTTTTCGGGCACAGTACAAGGTGGTTTTAACTTTTAAAGCCCTACATCGCTTAGGTCCATCCTTCTGAGGGACCACCTCTTCCTGTACAACCCCCCCCCCCCCCGCACACTCCGGTCCTCTGGGAGGAACCTGCTACAGCCCATGAAGACCAGGCTGGTGCAGACCTCCCAGAGGGCCTTTTCAGCTATTGCCCCCAAGCTGTGGAATGACCTGCCGGATGAGATGCATCTCATGACATCCATTGAAGGTTTTTAAAAATCTCTTCCGGCAGGCCTTCCTAGACGTTGCTTAATTTTCCTGGCTCCAAACCTTATGTTTTAGTTTTTCATCCAGCTCTTTTCTTTTCGCATTTAATCTTGCCCATAAAGCCCCAGGAATTTTGTTTTTAAGGAATCATTTTATATTTTGGTATTGTGGTTTAATTCATAGCTAATTTTATCTTATTTTAAGGGGTGGGAGTTGGGATGGGATTGTTTTTAATTTTGTACTGTTTTAACTCTGTTGTAACCCGCCCCGATGGTTTGTTCAGAGGGGCGGGCTATAAATAAAAATGATGATGATGAAGATGATTAATTAAATGCTGAGATCCAGTGTGCTCTAGTGGTTTGGATGTTGGACTAAGATGCTGAGACCAGGTTTCAAATCTTTGCTCATTTATGGAAACACTCTGGGTGATCTTGAGTGAGTCATACTCTCTCAGCCTCAGAAAAAGACAATGGCATCCCACCCCCTGAACAAATCTTGCCAAGAAAACCCCATAATAGGTTCATCTTAGGGTTTCCATAAGTCAGAAACAAAATGAACGCACACAACAATGATTTGAATGCAAAATTGGGAGTGGTTGATGGGTTGGTTTTTTTAATCACATGACAGTACAAAAGTTAGACAGAATGCATGAACACATACAAAAACACACTGAATCATGCTTTACTCTTGACATAGGGGAGTGATCAGAGAAAGCATAATCTGATCTGGATAGGTATCTGTGCTGGGCAATTGATTTGCAAGTTTATTTCTGTTGTCCATATGACCTCACCAGTTAGCTTTAGCTTCATCATTATATATTCCACTAATCATTTATTTATTTATTTATTTATTTTTAAAAAAACAATTTCCATTGGCTCAATAGATGATGTTCTTGCATTTTTAGCCAAAATTATGGCATATATAAGATCTACTTTGTCCTGTTCCTAGACTGTGGGGAAATGAGGGAACAGTCCCGCCTAGGTTATTTTCCCCCCATGCAAACATTTCAGAGAAATTCTTTGCCCTTAATTAACATTCCACTCAAGTACCCAGTTCTTGAGTTTCAGAAATGGCTTTAGCAAGCGGAAGCCTATACTTAACAAGAGTTTTCCCTGGATGGTTCTTTCTAAAGTAGCACTACAGGACTGCAAACACACAAGAGGTTTTGAGAACAACAAGGTCATAGAAACAATAACTATCACAAAGTGACTGCTAATAATGTATATTTTTCCTCTTTAACTACCATCCACACTGCTGTCCCACTTCTGAATAATACAGCTGTGAAGGTAATTAATTAATGTAGGAATGGGGTTTAATAATAGCACGAACTCTCTCATTGGTTGCTGGCATCAGCTACCATGCTGATAACAGGTCCCTACCATTATTGTCACCTCACTAGAAAATTAGCATTTAATTAACTTAGGGAGCTGTGGAATCATTTCTATGAAAGACTTATTTGTATCTTTCAAAATTAAATGCTCCTTTATAGAGCAGGATAATCCAGATGTGTAGGCTATTGGGCTGCTGAGAAACCCTAGAGGCTGGGCAGCTGGGATTGTTACCCATGGTTCAGTACCAAAGAGCATAATTACAACAGCCCTGTTCGCAGATTGCTTCTGATATGTGCATAACAGAATGAACATAGTTTTTAAACTAGCATTTTTTTCTCAATCTGTTAGAAAATCAATTAATTGTGATACATTATTGAAGCAACAGATGTCAGTGGAATTACTGTGGATCATAGATATAGTAACCTATGGTTACCACAGTTAGGAGGTGGTCAAAGTTTGTAGGTGACTAGATATCCTGCCTTTTGTTGCATGATCATCTCTCTGGAAGGCCCCAGCTCCTGAGCTCTTCAGTGCAAGCTTCAGAAAAGACAACATGAGATAAGTCCTCCCATCATGGGATCTTTCATATACCAGAAAGTATGTGCAGCTGGGAAGGCTGAACAGTAATTGAGAGAAGCGTAATAAACATTTAAAAATTCAGAGACATAGCTGTGTTAGTTTGGGATATCAGTATACAAAGGGATCTTCTAGTACCTTTGAGACTGTCCCCCCCCCCCCCCAAAAAAAAACTGGTAGCATTTTGTAGACTTGGTCTACATCCTCAGATGCCAAGTCTCAACAGTGCTACAAAATCTCTTTGCATACAGAGGCTTAAAAAACATACCAGTATTTGTGGACACCTCACGATGGTTTGGACTACTATAATGTGCTCTATGTGGTGCTGCCTTTGGAAATTGTTAGGAAACGTCAGCGGATCCAAAATGCTGAGGCCAGGCTGTTGAATGGGGCTGGCTACAGGGTTCATGTGACGACTCTGCTGAAACAGCTGCTCTAACTACCAGTCCGCTTCCAGGCAGAATTCAAAGTACTGATTTTGATCTTTAAAATGCTAAACTGCTTGGGTCTAGCGGTAACAGAGTGAACACATGTTACAAAAGAAGTAGGGATCGATGTTTAGTATCTATCCCTTCTTCAGTTCACTCTGTTGCCCAAGATAGTTTGGAGCGCATACCAACCATCCCACAATCCCTTAACCTGCTCCTCTGCAATGTCAGGTCGGCAAGAGGTAAAACGCACATTATCCACGATCTTCTTGTGGATGAACAGGCCGACCTGGCATGCTTTACCGAGACCTGGCTGGGAGATACCAGTGCTGCCACGTGGGCACAGTCTCTCCCAGTCAGTTACACGGTCAGTGAGCAGATAAGGGAAAGTGGACGGGGGGGCGGTGTGGCTATAGTTCATAGAACCAACCTGACTTTGACCAGGAAACCTGTCCGGAAAACTGCCCACATCGAATGTATGTACCTGAGCCTGAAGACCAGGGATAGTCTGGGGATTCTGTTAGTATACAGGCCACCCCGTTGCCTAACAGACTCCCTAGCCGAGCTGACTCAGCTGGTCTCCGAGTTGCTGTTGGAGTCGCCCAGACTTCTTGTCTTGGGCGACTTCAACATTCCTCTCGAGACCAGCCCTTCTGATCTATCTGGAGCAGCCCGGGAGTTCATGGAATCCATGACAGCCATGAACCTATCCCAATTGGTCAATGGGCCTACCCATTGCGCGGGTCATACTCTTGATGGGTTTTTTTGTACGGAACAGGAGTATCCGTGGGCGGAGGTAACAAAGACCTCCACGCTGTCATGGACGGATCATTTTCTGATCAAGACGGAACTAAAAGCCATTTTTCGTCCCCCCGGGAGTGGCGGACCCATTCGAATGGTCCGCCCTCGAAGGCTAATGGAACCTATTGGTTTCCAGAAGGCCCTAGAGGGTTTGTTGGTTGGGAATGCCGGTGATTCTGCTGAGGCTCTGGTTGATACCTGGAACACTGACGTTGCCAGAGCCATCAACACGATCGCCCCCGAGCGTCCTTTCCAGCCCGCTCCTAACCGGAAACCCTGGTACACAGAAGAGCTCAGGGAGATGAAGCGGGCTGGACAACGACTAGAGTGCAAATGGCGGAGGACTCGCCTCTTATCCGACAGAACTCTCTATAGACTGCATCTTCGCATCTATGGAGAGGCTTTGCGTGCAGCGCGGAGATCCCGCTGCTCTGCACGCATTGCGTCTGCAGAGTCCCGCCCAGCAGAGCTGTTTAAGGTGGTGGGGGAGTTGACGCAGGTTCCCCCTGCGTCAAACCCCCTACTAGAGCCTACAGCATCCTGCTGTGAGGCGTTTAACATCCACTTTGCAGATAAAATCTCTCGGATAAGAGCCGACTTGGACGCCAATCATTGTCCAGTGTCCATGAGTGAGGTATCCAGTAACTCCATTGCTGTCAGTTTACTGGATGAGTTCCAATCGGTGAGTACCGATGACGTGGACAAGCTCCTTGGATGTGTGAGGAGGACGACTTGCTCCCTTGATCCAGGTCCATCCTGGCTGGTCGTCCAGGGAGGAGACACATTGAGAACATTCCTTCGGGAGGTGATCAATGCGTCTCTCAGGGAAGGCAGTGTTCCATCCTGTCTGAAGGAGGCGGCTGTTAGGCCCCTCCTGAAGAAGCCTTCCCTTGATCCCCTGGACAGAAACAACTACAGACCAGTTTCCTTGCTGCCTTTTCTCAGCAAGGTGATCGAGAGAGCCGTCGCCTCCCAACTCCAAGCTGTCTTGGATGAAACCGATTATCTCGATCCGTTCCAGACCCGCTTCAGGGCAGGTTATGGAGTGGAGACAGCCATGGTTGCTCTGACTGACGACCTCCGCTTGAGCATCGACAGGGGTAGTGTGACCCTGTTGGTGCTCTTGGATCTCTCCGCGGCTTTTGACACTATCGATCACTCCATCCTTTTGGATCGGCTGAGAGAGTTGGGGATCGGTGGCACCGCACTCCGATGGTTCCAATCCTTCCTCTCTGGCAGATCTCAAAGGGTGAGACTCGGGGACAGTTGCTCCTCTAAGATCGAGCTTAGCTGTGGCGTCCCCCAGGGCGACATTCTGTCCCCGATGTTATTTAACATCTATATGAAGCCGTTGGGTGAGATCATCCGGGGGCACGGAGCTCAGTGTCACCAGTACGCTGATGACACCCAGATATACTTCTCCGTGACCAGATCGTCTGCTCAGACCTCCAATGGTGTCTCCCCTCTCAATGACTGCCTTGCGGCCGTAATGGATTGGATGAGGAAAAACCGATTGAAGCTCAATCCAGACAAAACAGAGGTGCTCACAATCACAGGCCCGAAACCAGGCTTGGGAATACAACTTCCAGTCCTGGACGGAGTCACACTCTCCTCAAAGGACTCTGTTCGCAGTCTGGGGGTACTCCTTGACCCGTCGCTTCACATGACAAGTCAGGTGAATGCGACGGTTAGGAGCGCCTGCTATCAGCTTCGGCTGATACGCCAGCTGCGCCCTTTCCTGGAGATGAGGGATCTGGAAACTGTGATACACGCACTGGTAACCTCACGTTTGGACTACTGTAACGCACTCTACATGGGGCTACCCTTGTGCCTAACCCGGAAACTACAACTGGTCCAAAATATGGCAGCCAGACTTCTCACTGGAACATCTAGGAGAGAGCACATCACTCCTGTGCTTAAAGCTCTCCATTGGCTGCCGACCAGTTTCCGGGCACAGTACAAGGTGTTGGTTTTAACCTTTAAAGCCCTACATGGCTTGGGTCCATCTTATCTAAGGGACCGCCTCTTCCCATATGAACCCCCCCCACATACTTCGGTCCTCTGGGAGGAACTTGCTGCAACCCATGAAGACCAGGTTGGTGCAGACCTCCCAGAGGGCCTTTTCGGCTGTTGCTCCCAGGTTGTGGAATGACCTGCCGGATGAGATGCGTCTTATTTCATCTTTAGAAGGCTTTAAAAAAGCCCTAAAGACGCACCTCTTCCGGCAGGCCTTCCCAGAGAATGTAAACATCCCCCGGCTCCAAATCTAGGCTTTAGAGTGGCCTTTTCTTCCAGCCTTCCTTCTCTGTTTCTACTTTTACATAACCTTGGCTGGGTCCGTTCTTCTCTAATCTTGTTTTTATTACTATTTTAGCTAGTTACTGTTTTAATTCAATTGTGATTTAATCTCTTTTTAAGGGGGGGGTGGTAAGGGAAAGGATGGGATATTTTACTTGATATTGTTTTAATCCTTGTTGTAATCCGCCCCGATTGCTTGTTCAGAGGGGCGGACTAGAAATAATATATTATTATTATTATTATTATTATTATCATCTCCCTATACAAGCCAGCCCAATTGTGAAGATCAGCAGGGGAGGGTTTTTGCTCAGTCCTACCACCTTCGCAGACACATTTGGCGAGGACTTGGGAGAGTGTCTTCTCTGTGGCTGCTCCCAAACTGTGGAACTCCCTTACATGGAAGGTCAGGTTGGCCCCGTCCCTGCTTTCTTTTTGCTGAAGACATGTTTATATATGTAGGCTTTTTGTGTATAATTGTGTGTGTATGTAATTAATGTGCTGTATTTAATGCTTTAATGTTTTTACTTTTACTTTTTGAAAAAGTTTGTAACTGTTATGTTTTAATATTAGTATTCTTGATTTTTGTAACTTTTGTTTTAGTTGTATCCTTTGTAAATCATTGTAAGCTCCATTGAATTCCATTTTGGGAGAAAAGTGGAATATAAATCCAATAAATAAATAAAACCTCAAAGCTCCCTAGCATTCAGGGCTAAGAGGCATTGCTAAATCTCTCCTGCAAGTATTTATAAAACTGACTTTGTTGAGTGAAATTCAGTGCCTTATTTTTGACCATTAAATGACAAAAGTTAATCACAGCATCTATAAAGAAGTACTTTTCAATTTTCCTGGGTGAACAACAGCCAGCTTGCCACCTGAGAGGAACCTCTCCAGACGCTGACCTTCCCTCTTCCCACTGCTCTGGGTCTCCTTGGAAGCAGTAGCAGCAGCACCCTCAGCCTGGCAGGGAGAGAGGAGGGGCCTGCCTTTCCCTTAAAAGGGCACTGCTCCAGCCTCCCTTCCCTTGTGAACAACAGCCAGCTTGCCACCTGAGAGGAACCTCCCCTGGACGCTGACCTTCCCTCCCTCTTCCCACTACTCTGGGACTCTTTGGAAGCAGCAGCAGCACCTTCAGCCCAGCAGGGAGAAGGGTGGAGCTGGAGCAATTCTTGGGACACCAGACAGCGTCCCCTCAGCCTTCCCTCCCTCTGCCATCTTTGAACCTGGGGCATCTGAGGCCCCCCACAGTTACCCTCTATTTCTTCTTAACTCCCTTATGTCTTGGGATCATCAGCCTATTCCATCCAGCACTGTCGAACTATATCTTTATTTTTCCATTTTTCTTCTTTCCACATTTCCTTCTGCTATCTGTCTTCCACCCAACCCTCCCTCCCCCATGGCTCCTCGGACCTCTCTTTCTCCCTATCTCATCCCTATTCGCCCCCTCCCTATCTCCCAACTCCCATTCTCTTGCGCTTTATGGAACTGCCGTTCCGCTGCCCCAAAAGCTGCAGCAATTCATGATCTTTTTCTGTCACATTCTTTTAACCTCCTTGCCCTCACAGAAACCTGGCTTCTGACCCACGATACTGTTACCTCTGCTGCCCTTTCTTTTGGTGGTCTTTCTTTCACCCATACTGGCCGCCTTGAGGGTCGCGGAGGAGGGGTCGGCATCTTATTATCTAAGTTTTGCCAGTTTCAGGTTCTCCCCTCTCCTCCCAGCTATTCGTTCTCCTCATTTGAATTACACTCCATTAGACTCTTTTTTCCTCTGCAACTCTGGGTCGCCATCATCTACCGTCCTCCTGGTTCAGCTTCTCAATTTTTTACAGATTTTGAATCTTGGTTAACATTCTTTCTCTCAGACACAGTCCCCTCCCTGATCTTAGGCGACTTTAACATCCACCTCGACGATCCCAAGAATACCTCAACCTCTCGCTTCATCTCTCTTTTAGATTCTTTTGGCCTCCAGCCACACTCCAACTCTCCAACCCATTCCCTCGGTCACTGCCTCGACCTAGTTCTCCCTTCCAAGTGTGTCGTGTCCGACTACTTGGCCTCCGACTTTCCTCTATCTGACCATCACCTACTTTCCTTTACTCTTACCTATATCCCTCCTCCCCGTCACACCGTCCCCCGCCAGTTCCACAATCTTCATTCTCTCAACCTCAACCATCTCACTCAGACCCTGGACTCATCCCTTGCTTCTCTTAATTTTGGGGACTCCGCTGACTCAGCTATGTCCTTATTGAACTCCACCCTTTCCTCAACTCTCGACAGCCTTGCCCCTATTTCTACGCGCGTGTCTTCCTCGACGACTAGGCCTCAGCCCTGGATCACTCCTACTGTTAGATTTCTCCGGTCCTGCTCTCGTGCAGCCGAACGTCTTTGGAGAAGTTCCAGGGAGTGGGCCGACTTTATCCATTACAAGTTCATTCTTATATCTTTTTCACGCGCTCTATCGATGGCAAAAGAATATTACTTTAAATCATTAATCTGTGCTAACGAGAGGCGCCCGCAGCGCCTCTTCTCCTGTTTCAACACACTATTAAAACCCTCTCTTCCCTCTGTCTCTCCATTATTTTCACCCTCCGACTTTGCTAATTTTTTCATTACAAAAATCACCTCTATTCGTTCTGAGCTAACTCCTCCCGATTTGGCTCCTACCGTCAATTTTCTCACTCCTTCTATCAACAAATTCTCTGTCTTTTCTCCAGTTTCCCTGGAAGAACTCTCTTCCCTTCTGAACTCATCCAAACCTACCACCTGTCCTCTTGACCCAATCCCTTTTTGTCTTCTAATCTCTATTGCCCCCTCTTTACTACCCTCCCTCCTTTATATCTTTAATCTTTCCCTCTCTTCGGGTTCCTTCCCTTCCGTCTTTAAACACGCCTTAGTCTCCCCTATTCTAAAAAAACCCTCTCTCGACCCTTCTTCCCTGGCTAGCTATCGTCCAATCTCTCTTCTTCCTTTCCTTTCCAAGGTGTTGGAACGAGTTGTTTACTCACTCTGTCTTGAGTTTCTCGAAACCAACTCCGTTCTGGATCCTTTCCAATCTGGTTTTCGCCCACGGCACTCCACAGAGAAAGCCCTTACTAAGATCTCGAACGATCTTTTGCGGGCCAAGGCGAATGGCCATTATTCTATCCTCATTCTTCTCGATTTGTCTGCGGCCTTCGACACTGTAGACCACTGTCTCCTGATAGACTTACTCTCTGACATTGGTTTCCCGGGCCCTGTTCTCGATTGGTTCACATCTTACTTGTCAAATAGATTTTTCTCAGTGGTCTCGGGTGGTCAGACCTCGTCCTCTGTCCCCTTATCTGTTGGAGTTCCTCAGGGCTCTGTTTTGGGTCCCCTATTGTTTTCTCTGTACACACTCTCCCTTGGCAAATTAATCAGTTCCTTTGGTTTCTCCTACCATCTGTACGCTGATGACACCCAGCTGTATCTTTCTACTACCAATCTTTCACCGGATTTAGAACAGCAAACGTCATCCTGTTTAACAGCTGTCTCCCACTGGATGCACCATCGGCGTCTGAAGCTCAATATGTCCAAGACCGAGCTTCTGGTTTTCCCGCCCAAGCCCACTCTTCACTACTCCTTTTCCATTTCTGTCAACAACATCTCTATTCAGCCGGTCCAGGAAGCCCGCAGTCTTGGTTTCATCTTCGATTCCTCCTTGTCATTTATCCCCCAGATCCACACCACAGCCAAGGTCTGCAGATTCTTTCTCTATAACATTGCCAAAATCCATTCATATCTCTCATTTTCTACCGCAAAAACACTGGTCCACGCCCTAGTGGTCTCACGACTAGACTACTGTAACCTCCTCTTGGCTGGGCTTCCTCTCTCTCATCTCCACCCATTAATTTCTGTTCAGCATTCAGCTGCACGCATTATTTCACTTGCTCACCGTTATGATCATGTCTCCCCTCTGTTGTCCTCCCTTCACTGGCTCCCTCTTCCCTTCCGCATCAGGTACAAACTTTTGTTACTCACCTTCAAAGCCCTGCATGGGCTGGCCCCTCCGTACCTAGCTGATCTTCTCTCCCCCTATGTTCCTACCCGTACCCTCCGCTCTGGTGACCAAGGTCTCCTCTCTCAACCCAGGTTGTCTTCTGCCCCCTCCCGGATCCGTCCCTTTTCTCTTGCTGCCCCTCATTCCTGGAACCTTCTCCCTTTGCATGCTCGGCTCATCACTTCCCTAGCTAGCTTTAAGGTAGAGCTGAAAACCTTATTGTTTAGGGAAGCGTTTTCAGGGAACTTGTGATTACCATCTGGCTGTCTGATATTGCTTGTTGTGATTTGCTTTTATGTCCGATGTTTTAACTTGTCTTCCCCCTTTGTAATTTTATCTATTTGCTATTATTTTAGAGTGTACGCCTTTGGCAGGCTTTTATATATTTCTTAAGCTTTACCAATTTTGTACAGCGCTGAGTATATTTACAGCGCTTTAGAAATAAAGTTTAATAATAATAATAATAACAACAACAACAAAAAATTAGGATAGTCCCTTATAGGAAGGTAAGTATATTGATAATTATTATCAATATAGGAGCCCTAGTGGCACAGTGTTTAAATGCCTGTACTGCAGCCACTCACTCAAAACCATAAGGTTGCGAGTTCAATACCAGCAAAAGAGCTCAAGCTCAACTCAGGCTTGCATCCTTCCGAGGTTGCTAAAATGAGTACCCAGATTGTTGAGGGCAAGTAGCTTACAGTTGTAAACCGCTTAGACACTCCTTAGGCGGTATGAAGCGGTATATAAATGAAGCTGTTTGTTTTTTGTTTATTAATTGCTAGATTGAAGAACAGTTTTCCCAACAGTTAGGAAAAATAATAGACCAGCAAGAATTTTGCACAATTTTCTTCTGCTATTTGAAGTCCCAAAATCTTAGAGAAGAATTTTTTACAGAGAAGAAAAACATATGCTTTATGTGCAGAAAATTTATTTAGTTGCCGGAAAAAAATTGCTTCCGGCACAGGAAATGTGTTTCTTGCATAGAAATATTTTCTTTTCTTTTCTTTTCTTTCTTTTCTTTCTTTTTTTTGGTGGGGGGGCATATTTTTTTTCCCTATTTCCTATGAGATGTTCAAATATGGAGAGAATATTATGGAGGAATATTAGTCTTCTCCCTTTATGGGGAGAAGAATAGTGTAATTTTTCATCCTCAGTTGGAAGGACAAAATAGTCAGGAAGTGACATCCCTTGTCCCAAAAAGATGACAAATACAGATACAGATCTATATGTCCAGGTGCTGATTTAGACAGGACTCCTGTAAGTTATACAGAAATACAATACGCATCTCTGTACTCTTCTCTCCCAGAAGGTAGGGCCAGGTCTAGTGGGTTCAGGTTACAAGACAGTAGATTTTGATTGAATATGAGAAAGAACAATGAGTGGTTTGGCAGTGGAACCAATTCCCAGAGACGTGGTAGGCTCTCCTCCCTTGCTGTTTTCAAAAGACACCGGACAGCTACGTGCTGGGGACGCTTTGGATGGAGATCCTTTATTGAGCTGGGTATTTGATTTGATGGCCCATGAGGCCCCTTCCAACTCTATGATTCTCCTAATGGAAGACTGATCTGTGTGCTTAGTATGAAATCTAGGTCTTGATATACAACTCAAAGACACTCCTCCTCCCTTCTTAGGGTTCCTTATATTTAAACTTGGAGTGCACAGCCTTTCCATTTGAGCAAGGTTGCTGATCATGTAGGTTCTGGGCTGCATGTAGCTCCCACATTGTGACTATCAAAAGAGGACTCCTGAAATTGGCACCATAACCAAGGACAAAAGTGCTATCAAAAATATTGGGAATAACTAAATAATTAACAGAATTGTGTTGGGTAACTTCCCTTTGAGAATAACAATATGGCAGAATGGTAGGGCTCTATTGTACAGAATGGTGATCTCACATGCTCCTGCACTATAAAAGTTGGCCAAAATTACTGCTGAATAAGAGTCATAGAAACAAACAGCTGGAAGAGACCATAAGGACCATCTAGTCAACTCTCTTGCCAAGCAGGAATACACAAATTAAAGCATTCCTGCCAGAATACTGTCCAGCCTGCACAGCTCCACCACACACAGAGGCAGCACATTCCATTGTCAAACAGCTCTTACAATCAGGAAGTTTTTCCACATGTTTGGGTGGAATTTCTTTTCCTATAGTTTGAATCCATTGCCCCATATCCTAGTTTCTGGAACAGAACACAAGTTTGCTGTATCTTTAATATGACAGCTTTTCAAATATTTAAACACAGCTATCATATTACATCGTAATCTTCACCTTCTAGGCTAAAAATTCCCAGCTCCCAATCAGGCCATGGTTTCTAGATCTTTTGCTGGGGCAGCTACAGAAAAGTTGGGAAGCTCACCTCTTGTGGGCCAATTGTGATGCATGCCAGAAATCTTGAACCAAAGGAGCAACCACTGAAGGATGGATTTCTATGCAGTCTTCCCTCCCCACAAACACAGGAGATTAGGGTGAAAGAGGATGTCTTCAAATAGAACTACCCTCTGTAAAATTAGGGCAGATGGAGACCCTTCAACAAACAAAATCCATGGGGTTCTCCCACTGTATAAAGTAATACATTAACAAAAAGTCCTCACCATTAAAACAGTGGCCTATTTTGTTCTTCCACAGCACATAGACAGAGGTTGTCTGTGAAGTAGACTACCACTCGCTTGCATGGGGGGGGGGGGTATCCTTTTATTGAAAGGGATCGGTGGCTGTGTTGTGAAGGGCTGAATCCCAAGAGGGTAGCTCATTGCTGCCATTACAGCAGGCTGACAGGTAGGGATTGACAGCACCCATCAATCACTCCTTTAACAGCCTGAACTTTTGCCATTTTTCTTCCTGAGAGCAGCAGACAAGCCGACAAGCTGTGCTGTGCTGTCAATGAGGTAAAAGTCCTTGGTGTCAGAACTTCTCCTGAGGGGGTTCTCCACTGTTGTGCATTTTTAGCCAAGAGCAGCTGCCCTCTTTTTTATTATTATTGTTCTACATTTTTTAACTGGGCCATGAGGTGAATAATAATAATGCAACCAGAGAACGGGATGGAATTATGTTTAGGCCAGATGTTGCTTAACATGTGTGTACACGGGATTTCTTGACACAGAGATTTGTCTGTGGTGTGACAGAAGCTTAGGAGGAAGAATCCAGTTAAATGGCAGCCAAAGAATAGGCTGGCTAGATCAAAACACACGTATGTGCATTAGTGCAGATACACACAACTGTTTCTTGGCAATAGTTACTTCCCCAGGGTTCCCTTCCACAGGGTTACAAAAGCAAAGCAAACAAAACCTTTCATGGCAGCTCTATAGCCTGCTCTGTTGGTGTATCTAAGGAGTTTATCAGACAACAGAAATTGAAAACATAATCCAGTGGCAGCCTGAATGCAATCATGGGGTTTCACGTTATTGCGTGAGAAACTACCACATGCATTTTCAGGCAATGGGAAGTCCTTCAAAACACAACCATGGGTTTTCATGTTATTGGGTGAGAAACTATCACACACAATTTTGGGTGATTTGGGGCAATGGGAAGTCATTCCGAATACGATGCAGTGTCAATACGCAATAACGTAAATTCGCTGAACTAGCGAATTCACTCATTTCCGAACTGGCCCCACTTTAATTTCTTTTGAAATTGAGAGAAATTCCTCCCATATGATAAACTCCTATCTGTCAATAATTCATAAGAAATCAAGGACCCTCTTTCTATTATTTATACCTTGGTACCAGATTCCATGTCTTGATCAGAGTAGGTTCCTGTTTGTTCTTAATTGTAATGTTAGCTTAGACCTATGATGACACCTGCTAAAGTCTTGTAAACTCAGGGCCATGACTTTGTTGAGTTTATCCAGATGCAATGTAGTTTTTCTCTTTTCCTACTCCCTTCCATTTTACCAGGCATTGTAGTCTTTTCTAATGAGTCATGTCCCTTAAGGATGTGACCAAACAACAATAACCTTAGTTTTGTCATTTTGACTTCTATGAATTATTCAGGCCTGATTTGCTCTAGAACCCATTAAATTATCTTTTAACTGATCATAATATAGAATTCTCCTAAGGCACCACATTTCAAATTAGTTGATACTCTTCCTGTCAGCTTTTTTCACTGTCCAGCTTTCAAAAATATACATACCCACCAGCTGTCCTGATTTGACAGGTACAGTCCTGATCAAGCTTCTGTCATCCCACATTTTCAGCTGTTTTTTAAAAACATCCTAGTTTCATTCTCCCACTTTCCCCTTTTGTTCTCAATTTACTTCAGTTGCTGCAAACTTAGTTCAAAATATAAAAGTAGTTTGAACACAGTTAACTCAATTAACTTCTTGACTGCACTGTCATGTTGATTGGCCATATATAACCCAGTTTTGCACTCAATTAATCGAATTAATTGCACTTAGTTAACTTGGGGAGGGGGGGGGGAAGGAGGAGAAGATCTTGCCTTCCCAATGTACATTCTTCAATACCAGGAAAGAAATTATAATGGATTATACAAGAGTTTGATGCCATATATCTTGATTACTCTGCAATGATCAGTAAGATCACCACGGGTTTGTCAAGAATAGATCCTGCTAAACTAATCTTATATCTTTTTTTGATCATGTCACTAGTTTTATAGATGGTGGGAATTCTGTAGATGTCATTTATCTGGATTTTGGTAAAACATTCAATAAGGTCCCCATATTTTGATTAGTAAACTGATTAAATGTCATTTTAAGAAGAACATAGATAAGTTGCAACAGTTTCAGAGAAGGGCAGCAAGGAGAATATGCGGTATGGAGAACAAAATATATGAGGAAAGGTTGAAGGTGCTGAGCATGTTCAGCTTGCTGAAGAGAAAACCGAGAAGTGAGGCAGACCTGTTCTTTGCTGCCCCAGGGAGTAGGACCAAGTCTAATGGTTTAAATTACAGAAGAGTAGATTTTGATTGAACATTAGAAGGAACTTCTTGACAGTAAGTCGTGTAGCAGTGAGCCCAGTTGCTTAGAGAGTTGGTGGGGTCTAATTCACTGAATGTCTTCAAAAAGAGGCTGGGTAGCTACTTGCTAGGGATGTTTTAGCTAGAGATACTACATTGTTATACTGTTTAGCTAGAGATACTACATTGAGCAGTGGGATGGACTCAAGTTGCCCATGAAGCACCTTCCAACTCTATGATTTCAAACCTCTGCATATTCTCTTTTAGTGTCAGGGTCCGAGGTATGGGTGGCATGGTTTTCAAGACAGGCTGCTGGGACTAGGGCTGTGGATGATGATTTTTAGAGAGTCCAATAGACCAGTGGCAGAAGGTAAACCAGGAAATAGCCTTATGTATAACACAGTAAAGCCAAGTTCCAAGTGTCCAATGGGCCAGAATCAAGAAGCAGAATCAAGAATCTAACCTTGTTTAAACAGAGCAAGGCAGAATTTCAGGAGTGAAAGAGTCTAGAGGCAGGAAGCAGACCAGGTCAAGCTAACAATGCAAAACAGAGCAGATACAGGTAGCACAGAAGACTGTGGCAATGGTAGAGAGGCCAATGCAATGCAACCCTTAAATGGCTGTACCTCCAACTGCTCCAGCTGCCATGCATGAGTAGAGTGGTTCTGTCTGTTGGCTAGCCCTGATCCATCCAGGACTCTGGCAGCTCGGGCCTGATCCTGCAAACTTTGACAACAGGACTCAGCAGACAGAAATTACACTGTGCAACAACTTACACAGGTGGACCCTTACATTTGGTGAACTTGGGATGATGGATTTGCTTTATAATTGTTGTTGTATGCCTTTAAGTCATTTCTGACTTTTGGTTACCCTAAGGCGAACCCTATGATAGGGTTTTCTTGGCAAGATTTGTTCAGAAAGGGTTTGTCTTTTTCCTTCCTTAGAGGCTGAGAGTGTGTGATTTGCCAAAGGTCATCCAATGGGTTTTCATAGATGAGCAGGAATTTGAACCCTGATCTTTCTGTGTCCTAGTCTGATTCTCAAGCCACGACACCATGCCAGCTCTCAACATATCAATACCAACTATAAAAATGTATACTGAAAATCTTAAAGTCAAATCATGATAGTAGAAATACATCCAGGCAATAGATTCCTGGGCCATATCAGTGATCCAGTATAGTGCTAGAGCTGTTGATTGGAGTCAAGCAGAAGTAGATGCACTAGAGAGAAAAACCTGGAAAGCCTGGTCAGTAAACAATTCTTGAATAAAATTTACATTGTTTGAATAAATTTTTTTGATTGTATCAATCATGTAATATTGGTGTCTGGGAATTATTACAAATAAATGCAAACTGGTGAAGAAGAGAAAAGACTCTTGAGCAAATCTATCAAAGAAAAAGATGTACAGTACATAGAGAGAATTTATTGAACAGGAAAAAAGAAAGGAAGCTTATAGAAATAAAATTATTAAAGTTCATCCTGGCAAAATAAACCATTACATGATAGTATATCAAGAGCACAAAAGGAAAACCCGAGAAAGGGAATGTCAGGAAATGGTTACAGAAGCAATTATTGCAGGGTGGGAAGAAACTGAAAGGCTTAAATTTATGGCTCAGGAACAGGCACTTCAGACAAATAGCATTAAGGCAAATATTGGGGGTGGGTGAATCTTAAGGATAGGATAGTACAGAGATAGTGTAAATGTCATCTCTGTAGAAGAGTATGAAACTGTTGATTATATTATTAGTTCATGTAGCAAGATTGCACAGGCTGAATATTCATTTTATTTATTTCTTTATTAGAATATTTCTATTCCACACTTTTCTTTGAGATTTCAGGGTGACATACAATTGAAACAATATAAACACTTTAAAACCATTTCAGATAAAAGAAATACAGTGGTCCCCCGGCTTACGAATCCCCCGGGTTGCGAAAACCCTGGGATCCGAAAGCGGCGGGACCGCTACTGTATCCCCCGGGATCCGAAAGATCCCCCGGGATACGAAATAAAAAAAACCGTGTGGCCCCTTTAAATTGGCCACGCGGTCTGTTAGCGAAAGCGGTCCCCTGGGAAACGAAAGCTTCCAGGTTACGAAGGTAATCCCGGAACGGATTACCTTCGTAACCTGGGGGACCACTGTATCATAATTTAAACAGGATAAAAAGCATGTTAAATAGATTACAAGCTAAAACAGCAGCAAAGACTAAGAGTGAAAACCATGCACATGTACATTTTAAAAAAAAGGCCTCAAAGGCTATAACAATAACAACAAAAAGCCATGTTTTAACTTGGCACCTAAAAGAAACCAACATTGGCACAATACTGCCTCCAAAGGGCTATGACAAATAAGGACTCATAACCATGATTTCACTAAAAAAATAAAATAAAATAAAATAAAAAGTTAGTTTTAATGTTTCAAAATGTTTTGATTTAAAAGTGCCATGGGCAGTGCTCTGAAACATTTTGTTTTACTACAGAGCCCTAGCCAATAACTATATTCAGGGGTTCTGGTAGATGTATCCCAAAAAGAAACTTTTCCTAATTTGATGCATGTAGTACATTTATTGACCTTAATATGAAATGTAATTACTGTACCTAAAATAATTTTACATCACCATTCCATTCAACCTGCCCACAACAGTTTGTAACAGCATGACCATGACAAACAAACTACATTAAATACTCCTTTTTGTACTATATTTTATTATGTAAACTTGCTTGGGAAGGGCAACAGAAAGGTTTGAAGTGCTTTCCAAATGAAAGACACAAATTGGTTGGCATGAAGATTAGCTGTGCACTGATTGCCAAATTGGGATGGGGAGTAGGTGTGGTTCTGGGGAAAGTACCTTTTAAAAGGATGATGTAATTTGTAATTTTGAATTAGAAAATAAAAGGGCTGGACCAGCACTCCCAGCTGAACTGTTGGAAGTTAATAAGGTGTTAATTGAAGCACCAGCTGACTGTAGCACCTCAGTGCTTAGTTGACAACTGAATGTTAAAAGTGAGAGAATGGAAATAAATAGTGTTTACAACGTATATTGAAAGAAGAAAATAGACGACACTATTTTTTCAGTCAGTCAGTAATTGGCAGCTGCAGTTCTGTGCACTGTTAGGCTACTTAAATCTCAGTAAGTCAAAGGACTATACAAGTGTGAAATCAGGTTTTTGTCTATATGCACATAACTGATCTGGATGGTGAATTGTGACTATATGAAATGTGTCCAAGCCTCATCTTACAGATGGTCAGCATAAGGCTGTCCAGCCTTCATTTAAAAAACAACTGAAGTCTCACTTAAAGACTTCTTGGACAATCAGTGGAAGAGGGCAGGAGCTGCAATATCTTTTCCTGAAAATCAGGGAAAAGGTGGAATTTCTAGTTTAAAATAAAGGTTGCTTGCATTCAGCTCCATGTCTGTGCAAATACAGGGCTTGCATGAAAGGAAAGCACCATTGGATACCAACAACAGTGGCTTTCATGATAGTAAGGTGGAGTATTTGCTTCAGGTTTTATTCTAAACCATCCAAGGTGCTTTGTTGTTGCTATGTGCCTTGAAGTTGTTTCTGGCTGTGGTAACCCTAAGAAAAACCTATTATGGGTTTTTCTGGGATTGAGAGTGTGTGACCTACTCAATGTTATCCAGTGTGCTTCCATGAACAAGTGGAAAACTTAACCCTGGTCTCCAGAGTTGTAGTCCAGTACTCAAACCACTACAATACACTGGCTAAGCCTTCTCAAATAAACTGATTACCTTAGATATTTTTACTGATATCTAAATTATAGAATGGATTCACCACCAGCTACCAGCCTGTGCCTATTCCACATTGGCCAAGTGCTGATCCCTTCATCTTGTCTAGATGCACTAAGGCCTTCTCTTAAGTGTCTGTCACCCTAATTGTTCTTAAAGGGAACATACAAGGGGTTATCCCAAAGTTTTAATGATCACCTTTAAAAAAATTTGACAGAAAGTTTGTTTTGATTTGTAGTTGTTAACTTATCTCTAATTAGTCACTTTCTAGATTTATACATTTATCCCAGCGTATCTTGACCATCTAAATGCCTGATATTGTAGAAGTCTGCAGATTGCGCCTGACAAGGATTTTACACTTTAGTCACTTCTGGCACAGCCAGTCACAAAAATAAAGGATGCAATTAGTTGATTTTCTCAGCAACGTGCACTGGCGCAATCTGCAGACTTCTAAAATATCAGGTTTTTGGAGGGTCAAGATACGCTGGGAAAAATGTATAAATCTAAATAGTGACTACATAGAGATAAATTAACAACTACAAATCAAAATATCCAAGGTAATCAGTTTATTTGAGAGGGCTTAGCCAGTGTATTGTAGTGGTTTGAGTACTTGTGGTTTGAGATCAGGCTACCTTCATCATCTTCACTTCCCATGGATAGCAATTCAAAATTAGAGCCTCTGCTATATAGGAAAGCTCTCCACAAATCCAGAAGCCTGGGAAAAAAACCAACAGGTTTTCTGATCACATGAGTAGTTCAGTGGATAGAGCTTCCTCATTGAGGATGTTGTTCGTTTCAGCTATCACACGTGAAGAGAGTAACAATGGAGGGAGCAGGGTTAGCCAGTTCCTTTTCTCATTCATTTAGGCTAAACTTGTCCTGAATACCCTGGATGTCTGAGTAGGACTGAAGAGCTTTATTGAATGGGGAAAATCTCTATGCTCTTAGGCCACTCAAAGACATCTTTTAAAGTACCTTATGCTCTTTGACCTATTGCAGGGAAAAAAATGAGAACACCTATTTTTATAAGTCGATTAGATGTTTATTCACATGCGGGCTTTTCATGTCTATGGGTGGGACATTATGAATGATGGCGTTGGATACACACTGGTTTGAGAAAGTAACTTGACTTTGATGAATGTATGGAATTTATTTCACATTCATAATTTGATTCATTTGATTATTCAGTTTCCTTTCTCCCGTGTCATATTCATCCACAGTAGACCTTCTTCACGCTAAAATTATAGATCTCAGTTGGCATGCATACTACTCTATAATAATCTTTGCAGTATATTAAAATTGCAAATTAAAGCTACCTTTAATTTAAATTGTTAAAAAAAATCCCCACTATATTCATTATATAACTGCTGTCAGAAAATAACCTATGTGGGTGTACTGTATAATTCTCCCAGGTCTTGGATCAGACATGAAGCACTAAATGAAATGAAAGGCACTAGGCTTGAGTTTTCACATAAGAGTAAATAAATAATGCTGTGCATAAATACCAAGGCACTGAACATAAAACAGTTCAGGTCAACATATAGCTTAGTTCTATTATTATTATTGTAAAGAACACTTTTCCACCCAAGGGTGCAGTAAGCTCTGTGTATTAAAATGGCTCAAAGGGAGAGCACAACTTGCATTTTATAAATTCCCCTCTTCAATTTATGATTTCCATCAAGCTGAAGACAATATATTTGTTTACAGTGATCTAGCATCTGCACGTACACACACACACACAAACTGGGGAATAAAACAATATATTATGGGAGTGAAAGACTACTACCAAATTTTGTTTTGTTTTGTTTTGTTTTTGCATTCTTTGCTCTTTCAAAAAGTGGCAAGGAGTTCTTAGGAATGTGTCAGTTACCTCTGCCCCCAGCAATGTATATTTCATTTTGCAAATGATTTTCCTTAATGTATAGGTATTTTTGTAAACTTTTTTTTTTTAAAAAAAAAAATCAGCATGTCAAAAGTCAAAGAAGTGTGAGAAAGTACGGATGATGACATTCCAGTTTGTATATTAATTGAAAGAATACAAATTAGGTCATTTTGTAGTAAAATGGAAACCAGTGCCCTATTGATGTCAAGAATCTTAAAGTGATACCAAATTTGTTGGTTTGACTTTATCTATTCCCAGCAAAGCTGCCATTGGAGAAGACCACCCATTTGGAAAAGTAAGTTGCCCTGTAGTTGTTTGGATACTAATTCTATCCCCCTTTCCCCCTCCATGAAACCTCTTTTTCCATTTCAATGATTCATTAGACCTGTGCCTATAGCCTCATGATCAATCGCACTTCTGATCCAGAAAGATGCTAGTAGTCTGTGTATGACCTGTTTCACCTGGTTACAAGCTAATTGCTTTTAATTAGGTTTTCCCCAGGAAGATCATTTTGCCTTTTTGACACAAAGGAAGGTCATTGTGTGTCACTGTTGCTTTCCTCCAGGCTTTTGAGCATTGGCTTTGGTTAATTTACCCAGGTATGTAGAGACCAGCAATGGGAGGCATTTCTCTGGGAGGAAAACAAAGTGGTACATTTTTAAATAGGGCTCTGGTGTGCAGGTGTTCGATTGAAGAACTTTGACATAGATACTTTCATTGCCCATTTATATTCCCCCTCCTCTTTTTTGTTTTTGTTTTGTTCAGGGATATTTGAACATCACATGGCTGGGATATCAGCTTCTTCTTGTTAGATGGGAAGGTTGTTGCAATCATACCTGTAATCCCATTAAAAATAAAGTCAGGCTTCAAGGACTGATTTCTTTGCTTGTGGATACTGTTTTAAGAATGATGCCATTCAGAATCTTCTTCTGAATGAAGTCTTATTTAAGCCTCTTGAAGCAACACTGCTTTCCATAGCAACTCTTAGTACTTTCCTGAGCATGAGGAATGCTGAAACAAAGTGCTCCAGTCCACATGGTATGGATTCTGGTTGCTGGATCTAAAAGATAAGCAAAGAAAGCATAGAAATGCTAGTAATGGACACTTAGAATTCAGCTTCCAAGATCTCTACAGAAATGTCAGTTTGAGGGATCCTGGGAGTGTAGTCTTAAAAGTAGCCATCCCAAACTCTTTTGATTGGCATCAGTGGTCTTCTTTCTTTAAGCCATGTGCTCTTGTTCACTCAGCACAATTACAGCACTTTAATTGTCATGGCTTTATCCTGTGGAATTCTGGCATTTGCAGTTTTGTGAGTTATTTAGATTATCCTGTGAATGAATTCAAGTGACTCACCAAACAACATATCCCAGGATCCCATATGATGCAGCCATAGCAGAATCACAATGCTGTAATTGTGTAGTATGAGAGAGACCTTGAAGTTTGGGTAGCCAGCAGAAAAGCAAAAAGGCCCTTGTGTCATTAACAGTTGTATGCAAAAAAGGTATTTCAGTAGGTTTAAAGCTTTCCATGCACACCTGCCATACATACTCAATTCCCTCTTCTATGGAAGACTTGTCCTCACTGGTATTTGGTCAACGTATTAGTAACACTGTAATTGTGAGGAAGATCACAACTTTAAGAGTTGTTTATCAGTGGAACACATTGTCTTGGGAGCTGATGGATATCTCCTCTGCTGGAGATATGAATTTGTATCCCAACTTTCTTCTAATGAGCTCGTGGCAACTTACATTAGACCTCTTGGAACAATGAAATTTACATAAGTGTTGATGTACCCAAGTTGCAACAAGGACTGAGGCCTAACAGACGTAAAGCGGCATTTAATTTATTTCTTTTCCATTAATTGTATGGCTTTCAGATTGGTTAATGTAGAGGCTATGAAGCTTGTCTTTATATGACACCTATCTTCAGTCCGATAGTGATAGAACTACACATACTCCACTCTGGAAAGATAGATTTCTGCACTATAGCATTGCAGGTCACGTGATTATCTCCTGTGGCACCATCAACAGCCTGTGCAGTGTGGTACTAGTTGGACAAATCACCACATTCACCCATGTCCCCCTCTAATTCGATAGCCTTCTTTCATTATTAAGCTTAAGATATCCTCTACTGTCTTCTAAAAAGCACCTATATGGAGGTAAAGTAAGAAGCAAATATATTTAAATACAGTTGATCAATTGATTGGGTTAAAGGTAGGTAATGAACTAAACATTTTTTAATTAGTAGGCAACTCCACTGACAACTTCCATATTTGTTTCTGTGATTTCCTAAAGGTCAGGTTCCTTAACAAGAGAGAGGTATTTAAGTTGTCAAAGGGAGGGACAAAGGAGTTAGCTTAGCTCCAGGCATGGGAAACAAGGAGTCTGAAATTTACAAAGAAGTGGATTCATAATAGAATAGGTTACTCAGAAGATAATGAATAGGGCAAAGTTAGTAAAGCTGCCATTCCTTCTGGGTCATTGTCTCACCAGTGGTGTAACTAATAGTCTTGAAGAAGGAATTTCAGCTTAAAACCATTCACCTTTGGAGGTACTTTTGGTCTTGTACGCATTGTACTTGTCTTGCATTTAGTTTTTCTAGACATGAAGATATGAGCTTGGTCATGTCAATATATGTCATTTGCAAAGGAATAAATTAACTTAATAAATGGAATTATGCTTTTCAGTAGTAGTATGCCCAGGATAGCATACTACTTATTTATTGCATACTACCTATTTATTATTTATTTTAATATTTGTTTTTGAATTCTATGCAGCCTCTTACTCCTGAGCAGGTCAAAACATTCAAATACCCTTTTTTAAAAACCAAATTATAAACTAGAGATCATGCAATAAGATAAACAAAACAAACACAGGAACAAATATAATTTTATAAGCCTGGCAGAATAAGAAGGTTTTGTCATGAACAAAAATTCTGCTTCTTTCCAGATCTAATATATTCTATATAGGACTGTCCTAAGACATTTTGTCTAAGGTGAAAGACAAGATGGTGTCACCTCCCAGGGCTATATTTAGAAGTTGACTAATATGAAAAAGGGTCAAATTATTAGACTCTGACAAGAGTCTGTTTATCGTGAATTGCTGTGGGAGAAGGCAGCTATGAGGGTAAACAAAACCCACAGCAGTTAAATTGTAAGTTAAATTGTCAGATAGGGCCTATTGTACTAAACTGTTGTTTTCTTTCACTTTTCTGTCATCTGCTTGGAGAAGTATCTGAATCAAGGAGCACACTAAAAATATTTTTAAAATAAACTCATAAAATGCATAAATATATAATGAGACTTCTGTACTGTTTCTAATGCTTTGATTTATACTGTTCTGCTTTGGAGAGAGGAAAAGAAGTGGGATCAAGTTCAGTCAAGCCTACACACAGCAAGCTGAATATTAGAGAAAGGAGCCTTTATAACAGGCGTAAATAATTTAATTCTTACATTGAAATCGCCATGCTCCATAGCACTGCAAGCTAGCAGAGACTTTCTTCATTTTAATAAGATTTAACAGTTTTCTTTGTTAGAATAATATGTGCAGAATAGTTTACAATCCCCATTTCTTTCATCTGCCGCAGATATTTATTTACTTGTTTATTTGATTAAAATATTTATATCCCACCCCATATCTGGAGATCTCTTGGCATGGTACAGACAACAAATTAATATTAAACAAATATTTATGAGGAATATAATGTTGCACCTGTAGGAACATACAGCAGTGGAGTTCAGATAAACTGCATCACATATTTAAAGTGCAAGTGTCAAGTGTTTGGGTCCCCATCAGCTAGCCCTAATCCAGTTGATGTGACACACAGAAGATAGCAATGTACACAAACACAATAAATAGAGCTAAGAGTAACTGAAATGAAAATATGGAAAGGGGATAATGGAGTTTATAGGGGTTTGCAGTGGGGTTATAATTATCTGTCCTATGAGATCATGGAAAGCTGGAGTGGCTCAGACTGGGAGGTCTGAGGGCGACACAGAACATACACAGAGTGTGGATGTGTATGCAGGCTGTGTGCTGTGTGCAGAGGGTAATTTTGAAACTATATTTACATTTTTAGGCTCAAATGATTTGCTATCTGGCCAGGTAAAAAAGGCTGAACGTCTTTTCTAGGAAACAAACATTGGATTCCAAACTGGTTGATGATACGTTCACCTAACAGTTGCCAGAAGTTGGAAACAATATGAAGGCACACAACACACACACACATGTGATGGAACAACTAGGAAGCTTTGATTTTTCAATCTTAGCAAACAGGTCAGATTCCCAAACTTGGGAATATCCCACCTTCCTGGGAACTTTTAAATGCAAGGCTCATGGTTAACAACTGTTAAGATCTTCCTGCTCCACAAATGATTATTATTATTTTCATATGTAACATTTGAGCCCCAGTATGTGTGCTATACATGAATGCCATTATGCAACATTAATTCTAAATGTGCAGTGGTGGCTCAGTGGTTAAATATTGGTATTGCAGAAACAATGGGTAAATTCAATCCTACAGAAGGGCTCCAAGGTCCTCTCAGCCTTTCATTTTTTCATAGGTTGGTAAAAAGAGTACCCAGGTTGTTTGGGGGTAATTGGCTTACACAATGTAAACCACTTAGGGAGTGCTAGTTCACTGATAAATGATATAGAACTGTACTTGCTATTGCATCATTAATTCTAAATTTGGTTTTAAAAATTATTTTCCAAACAAGCCACCTACAGACCCCTTTGTGCAAACATTGTTAAATCTTTTAAAAATAGAGAAAATGAAGCAAGCCCAACTGGTTATTTATTCTTAGAAAAGTTCCACATCTAATTTGAGATTATTGTAGTTTACAATGAAGTAAACATTTGCACCAACAGATAAACAGATGCATAGCCCATGCAAATTAACATTTTTTTTAAAAAAAACTTATAAGTAACTGTGCAAGTTAGTACTTTTTCCAATAAAAACAGAGGTGTGAGGTAGTGACATATTTCAACTGATGTTTCTAGCTTTGTTCGTGATGCTAAACTCACATTCTAAACAGATGTGAAAGAGTGAGAGAGTTTACTCAGAAAGATCTTTAAAGTTACTCAGCATCCTTAAAACAGAAAGTTAAGATATGGGTGAAGCACTAGATCTAGACCAGGATGCAATGGAATTGTTTTCTGACAGAACTGTTTCCATCAGCACAATCAGATGGACTGGAGCAATTCCTTCTCTCCCTCATAAATTTTCAAAAGGGCTGGAGAATGCCTAGAACAGGTTTTGGGGAGACGTATAAGGCTGCAGAGGGATGAGAAAAAAGTCCCATTGTGCTAGCATTCAGTCAGTGGTATAATATTTGAGTTAGGCTGTAGTGACCATTTCCTGTGATGATTCCTCATTGATTGGGCGGGATACAAATTAATAATAATAATAATAATAATAATAATAATAATAATAATATAAGATCATTAGGCCCGCTATTGGCCTCCATCCACATTGGCCATTATTTCTTTACTTTGATCAAAACCCACAATTTTTGCCCCCAAATCCACACAGAATTCACTTTAGGATATTCAAATACTGAGCAAAAGCTGTATAAATCCTCATGTCTGTGTTATTCTTCCCTAAGTGTTGGCAAACCTATAATTTGGCCATAAAATGAATAGCAGTGAATATTCTTTTCATCCTTGTTCTCTAGCAAGCCTGTCATACTTGTGGATGTGGACTTAGGACATCTCTATTGTTTCCATCATTTCTAATGTTTAAATACCCTTTGACACCAACTCCAGCTTATATGTGTTCAGCTTAATGACAGTTGCATGGTGTGCCTTCTTGTTCTATCTTGGAGAAGTTCCTGAAAAGTCCAGATCTGTGTGGGAGAACTGTTTGGATATTTTACAAATCCTCAGCAAAAATTGTTTTTCTAATAATTGTTACAACGTGATATCCATTAAATTGATCTAGAAGGAAGCATACAGTTAGAGAAGCAGATTTCTGTATTTTATTCCCTCTACAGTGGGCTCTTGGTTTCTTCTGTGGTTTGGTTCCAGACCCCCCCCCCCCATGGATACCAAATTCTGTGGATGCTCAAGTACTATTATAAACAATGACATAGTAAAATGATGTCCCTTACATAAAATGGCAAAATCAAGGTTTCCTTTTGGGAATTTATGTATTCTAAAAATATTTTCTTTTATGGATGCTTGAATCGATGTATAAAGATCTATGAATATGGAGGACTCAATGTATTTCTAATGCTTAGGGAATAGGTGTAGATCCCTGTGTAGCTAGTGAACAGGCTGAACGCTTGAAGTCTGATTGGGGGACAGGCAAGTGAGAATGAAATTGGATAATGGGGAGAGAATCCACTTGTGCATATCTGTCTGTATGAGAAACCATTAAACCCACTCATGTGTCAAGCAGGTAAAATGAGGCAGAAACCACCTCCCATTCAGACCAAGGGATTCTATTAAACTGGGTATATTGTCTATGGCCCAGAAAAAGAAGGGTCTGGGCATAACCTTGTTGGTAAATCACTGACAATATTTATTTATTTATTTATTTCAATGGGTTTCAAGGTGGGTACCAATTGACCTAAGGGGGGAGCAGTGGCCAGATTTCCTATCTCTGTTTTTTCCTCAGTGGGGTGTGCCATTCACATACACAATTAGATACATACTATTTGTCCTACTTGGACTTTGAAAGAGCAAGTGTGTGTGTGTGTATGTGTGTGCGTGTGTGTGTGAGAGAGATATTATATTTTTGCAGATAAAAAAGTGTCCATTTCTAATTGTATATTTGCAAAAATTTAATTTTCAGTATTTTTAATAAAACATGACATTTGGAACCTAACAGAATAGTCGTTTAAGTCTCACTGCTATTTAGCATTAAAGTTCTACAACCAACCACTCTTGGCAAATACACATAGAGGTGGATATCTCTACTCAGTGAAACAGATCAAGCATGAAGAAGTTGAGTATGCTGAATTCAACTGAGGACAAGAATGGAAGGCATGAGTGGTATGATCAGAGGATGAACTCTGTTTGGTAGCAAGTAGCTGTTAGAGCA
Source organism: Urosaurus nigricauda (assembly GCA_034509955.1). Taxonomy (NCBI): domain Eukaryota; kingdom Metazoa; phylum Chordata; class Lepidosauria; order Squamata; family Phrynosomatidae; genus Urosaurus; species Urosaurus nigricauda. The sequence goes on along the minus strand of JAOEGL010000004.1, from coordinate 221,909,271 downwards.
CAAATAGTTCCTTAGTAACGGACTATTTGACCTCATATCACTTTGATTCTCAGACAAATATTTAGAAACTTGTAATTGCTGTTTCTTGAAAGCAGTATTGAATTTGTAGCTTCATAGAAAGGATGATTGATTTATGATGCAATTATGTATTCACACAGGCTCTCATTTGAGGTTGATCAATATCTTTGATTAATGTGTTCGCATTTTATTGTTTATATTTGAACACACTGGTGAAATAATTGTATTGCAGTGGGGCAAGGGGAGGAGTGGAGGTCACAGTTATTCCTGAAAACATATATGCAATGCATGTTTCCAAGCATTTTAATCAAAATAGTCTTTATTAAAAGTTTGAGATATACAGTGTGTGTGTGTGTGTGTGTACGTGTATGAAGAAGGCTCAGAATTTGAGCTAGCTCCAGAGTCTCAGAATCTTAATCCCAAATGTGCATCTAATTAAAGTTGCTCTGTGACAAGGGGAAGACATTCTGTGTGTGTTTGCCCTGAGGTACTCTGCATTTTGATTAATCCATGCATCTCAGAGACGAAACTTGGTGTTCTCATGATTTAAGTTCCAAAACAAAGCCATAGAAAGTCAGGATTTCTTGTATAAAGAAGATGCAAAGGTGCTATACGATGTGCTATATGATGTTTGATTGAGCATGCTGGCTGATGGATTCTGGCAGTTGTCAGACCATTGTCCATTTAGGCCAGGAGCGTGTAATAGGCAGCAAACTCATCTCTTACAATAGCAAATAGTCTTCCTTGTTTTGTGGATCAGGCCCATCTGTGGAAATGAACAGCCATGTTTATCCAGCGGCTTTTCAAAAATGCTTCCTTGCCATTTTTTGAAAAGTCACAGGATAAGTGCGGCTGGGATCCGGGCTGGATCTGGGTTGCACTCGCCCAGCCACAGCTGTGTACAATAACACCCAGTTTTAAAATTAAATGTGACTGTATCTCATTGGGGATAAATTGCTTTAAAGACAATGTGATAATCTCCTCATCTGATTTATTGTGTCTCATTTGTCACTGCCACCTCCAGAAGCCATACCAAGCTCTTTGCAACATCTCTTGGGTTATAACATCCAAAATTCCACCCAGTCAATTTCCAAAGCTATCCACTGACCTCTGTTGAACAAGTATTTGGTATTGCACAATTTAAAGACTGTAACTTTCTAAATATTGGCAGTATTGACTACTGCTTCTTCTTCTTGCATTGTAGATCTTAATGTAATGGCTGCTAGAAATAAGCATTCAAGACAAGCTGACTGGTTGCTAATAATAATAATAATAATATAAAATTTATTTTTATCCCACCTCTCAGTGCAACACAACCAAGGTGGCAAACAGCATTAAAATATACATTCCGTATTCCACAATCCCACCCTTCAAAATGCTATTAAAAAGTTGATAGTTTAGAACATACTTAAAATAATAACTCAGACAAAAAATAACTACATTTGCTAACAATGCTTATAAATAGGAGCTACTTTTTTATACCAGATAACAGTGGATACAACAATGATCATCAGATATAGGGCTCATCCAAGGGGAAAAGCCTGCCTCCTGATTTCAGCTAGGACAAAAAGAACTCACTTCTAAAGTATTTGGAGTTCCTAACTCAACATAAAGGGATGCGCTGGCTCAAGTGGTTAAGACACTGACTTTGTTGATTGCATGATTGGCAGGTTGGCAGTTCGAGACCCAGGTGCCACATGATGAGGTGAACTTCCATCACTAGTTCCATCTTCCGCCAACCTAGCAGTTCAAAAGCATGCAAATGCAAGTAGATAAATAGGTACCACTTTGGTGGGAAGACAAATGGCATTCTGTGCAATCATGCTGGCCACATGGTCACAGAGTAATCTCTGATAATGCTGGCTCTACATCTTAGTAATGGAGATGTGCACCCTGCCCCCCATGGTTGGACAGGACTTGACAACCTTGTCAACATGGCCTGATCTAGATTGGCAAAAAGAAGTGTGTTCATGGCTGCATGAAAGTCTAGCCTTTAGATGAGAAAAAGGGAAAGTCTGCCATGAAAATGCTTTTTTTGCATTTTAGGGGAGAAGAAGTGCCTTTAAAAAGGTGCTGGTTTTCCCAGCTTCTTTTTTAAAAACTGTGGAACAGCGCAGCTCCATCTAAAGGCTGCGGGGCAGCTGCTAAGCATTAAGGAAAAGGCAACTTCATGTCACACTTTCCTGCCAATCTAGAAAGCCCTATGGAATACCTTTACCTTTTTAACTCGACACAAGATATGCCTCCATATCTCTCTCCTTCCATTTTCTCCCTCCTACTACAAGTCTAACTTAAGGAAGAGGAAGGGAATGACATACCCTCCAACTTTTTATAGATAAAACCCAGGACACATATGGCCAAGCAACATCAGAACATGGTCAAGATGGCAAAAGTTATAAATGAGGAAGAATACACAAGCTAGGAGAGGGATAAGAGCTTTGTTTTTTGCCTAAGCCTACTGGGAAGGGCAAGATTCTGACACCCTCTTCTTTCCTCTGTGAAGTTAATTAAATGCAAACTACAGTGGGCCCTTCCCCTACATGGAGGTTCATTTTCAGCCCTCTCCCCCATGTTAGTTAATGGGTGGAAATGTGTATGCACCTGTATCGGTGCACCCATGGGCATTCTCCACTGTACTTTTGTACACTGAACTCAATTTGCAGTCATTGAAATAAGCTTAGGACAAAGTGGGAAAGTGGTAGGAAGAGACAGAAAGCAGAAGATTTTAAAAGCAGCTGCAAAAAGAAAAGAAAAAGTATGACAAAGGATTAATTGGGATTGTTTTGGCCAAATCAGGACAGTTGGAGGATATGGAATAATACAATGAGAAAAGAGTGGAACTTTGGCCCAGTTGTACCTTTCAGTCTTACTCCCCAGCTGAGACTCAGCTGGTGTTTGAGATAATGAGCTTGGCAAGAAATCCTGGAGATGCAAATACAATAGCAGCCAAAATTCACAAAACAGTGCTACATTCATTCAGTCAACCAAAATGCACAAATTGTATGATGCCAAAAGCTCCACTGTCTTCTTTATCAGGCAAAGGTGTTAAAAATTGTACAGGAGACAAAATATATATGATGATGTTAGTCACATTTTGCAAGATGTTGTAGTGTTGTTCTGTGTTGAGATGGTGTGAAGGGATATCTGTGCAGGCAGGCCTCTTCTTCTTCTGGCCATATGGCACTGAGGATAAAACATTCCAGAGTCCAGGAGATAAAATTTGAATTCCATTAGCAATACAAAAAGGTACTTACTCTGAGATCCAAGATATCTCCATCCCTTGTGAGCTCACAACTCTCTTTGTTAGGCAGAGAACATTGAATCTCCTAAGCATATATTTCCTGGATGTGAAGAGTCTGCATTTTGGGCGCTACAGGGGAATCCTAAAGAAGGAGCCAATGGACTTGGACTTTCCTATTTGAGATTTCAACCTCCAACAGAGGTAAAACATTTTTTTTAAAAAAAATAAAAATTGGGGCTACATTTGGCATGTTTTACCAAAACAGAACCTACATTTTTCCTAAGAGAGTCAAAAATTGCCAATTTATCACAAAAGGCTTGCCTGAGGACATCTACCTGGAGCAGATTCAAAACTTGGACTTAAATATGAGTCACAAAATACTCTCCCCATTCCTCAAGCCAATCTGATTCCCTCAAGCATGCCTCTTTTTCAAGTTTGTCATTCATGGCTGAATAATATTGTAGAGTGTGCCTAATTTTCCATAGATTTGTTTAACAAAGGTCAAATTCAAGTGTGTCTGATATCTTGTTTCTTTGTTAATTGGTTTTATTTGGGTGATGTTCTGCCTTCAAATGAGAATAGGTTTCGGTTTAGAGCGAGCTGAGTGAGAAATGAGAAGCAGTATGAACTGTCTAACCAATGTACAAGAAATACAGGGAACCATCTGCAATGGCCATCTCAGCACCCCCCCCCCATCTTATAAATGATGGATTCAAGATTTACACTTTGCTATACATGACAGGAAGTGTCTGATGGTATTTTCCTTAACCAGCATTTCATCCTGAACAATGAGCCTACATGAAGTAAGTATCATATCATATGGTCATGAGTGAGTCAACAGGTTTTGCAGTGATCATCTACCTTTTATTTTGTTGCTGTAGGATTTAAATCAAGAGATTTTTGGCTAAGGTGTGCAAGTGGTAGTTTCAGCTGGAGCATGAATTTCTAGGCAACCATTTAAAGTGCTATGGCTACCATGACATTATTGGCAAATTCTGTGATTTCATCAGGTGGCAACATAGTGCTAAAAGAGACTCCTTTAGACAACTAAAGCCCAACGGAGTGACAACAAGGCACTGTCAAGGGGCCCTTCTCTACACAGTTACAGCGCTGTGGTTCTTCTTTAGCTACCATAAGGTTAAAAATGTGGTGAATTCATGGGATTTGCAGTGGGGCAGTATTTAGAATCCACAACCAGATAAGCTAGTGCCTCCCCCAAAACAGAAATCTCAAGATTCTGTAGAATGTTGCCATAGCAGTTAAAGTGGAGTCATAGTGCTATAACTGTGTAGTGTGAAAGCGCCCAATATTTTTGGTTTAGAATCATGCATGGTAAAGCAATATTTTAATCCATCAGGAATGGCTTGCAAAATGATTTTGGGTGAAATATTATTTTTGTTATTGTTGTGTGACTTCAAGTCTTTTTTGACTTATAGAGATTCTGAGGCAAACTCAAAATGTTTTTTTTTTCCCCTGGATTCAAGAATGTGTGACTCACCCATGGTCATCTAGTGGGTTTCTATGGCTGAGTGGTGATTTGAACCGGGTGACCAGTATATAAGCAATTCAATTTTTTTAAAAAAGATTTTGAATGCACTCCTCAGATATGCTTTCTGGGAGGTGGGGTGGGCCCTAGGTAAATAAATGTAATTACTGTTCCAGTATTCAGTTTTAAATAGGCTGGGCAAGGGTGTTCATACAGTACAATGACATATATATATGGAAAGCATTGTTATAATTACTTTGGTATGTGGCATACTCAGTTAATGGGAACATGTGGTTTACTTCCAATTTTAACGAGGCTGTCATCCTTATATTTGCATGGTCTGTGCTGGCCCATTTGCAAACAGATAAGACTTTTTCTATAGGGTTGAATGAAAATATGGAGGTTATATGAAGAATATGGAGGCTATAATCATTACATTTTCAAGGCCTCCAGTGTCCTTTTCTTGTGGGTTTTTTTTTAAAAAGTATGAAATAAAATGATTGGAATGTTCCTTGTACTTCTATATTACCTTTTCAATTTTGCAATGCTCATTTCATACAACCACAATAAAATGCCATTTAATTTGAAGTGCACTGTGAATTTGGTAATATGGAGATGTGATAGCCTTTTACTTAAATGTATGGCAGCTTTAGCTCATTTTGTGTGTTTCAGCAATAGTTTCTTCATAATTAAAGTGTCAGAAAAACACATTTGTAACAAGAATGATGAAATTCATTCACAACAATTTTCTAGAGAACAACTTTAAACCTCTTCTGCTCACTTAGTATCATTTTTATACTACTTGCCCACAGTCTTTTTATCTTTCTTTCTTCTCTTTCTTCCTTCCCCCACCTCACTTTTCTTCTTATTATAAAAAAATGAGTACTCTGACAGCAACTATTGTCTGCGTCTCTTTTGAAGTTTATGAGAGGATTTTTGTCAGCCTTTTACGTGAATTCTAAAAATGACAACAAATCCAAACCTTGCAGAATTTTTTAGGATATAATTCCAGACCTCCAATGAGAAAGAGCATTGCTGTCAAGAGTAATTTGGCTAAATCAGAATACTGTATTAAGCAATTTTTGAATATAGCAAAGAATTATGAGGTAAGTAATTCTGCACATAATTCAGAAATTAAAAAAAAATACAATTTGCACTCTATCTTCCTCAGAGGATGGCAATGGCAAACCCCCTCTGAAGAAATTTGCCAAGAAAATCCTGTGATAGGAGCCTTAGGATCACAATGGCCTGATACAGACAGGCAAAAAGGGGTGTGTTCGTGCCTGCATGATCCACACTGAAAGTTTGGCATGAACTCGCTTCTTTTGTGTTTTAGTGGGGGGAAAGCAGCTTTAAAAAGGAGCTGCTTTCCCCCACTTTTTTTTTAAAAAGGGTGTAACTGCACAACTGCGTCTAAATGCTGCAGTTCCACTGCACAGTTTTTTGAAGCTCCCAAACCCTAGCTCCAGCCCTAATCCGAACTCTAGACATGTGTAGTAGAGACTCTGGGATGCTGTAACTGTTACGCAACTGTGCATAAAATGTCAATTCATCCATAAAATAAAGAAGTTTATTCATAAAATATAGGGGTTTATTCATGGTGCACCGGTGCAACTGCACAGTTAAAAAAGGGAAGCAAAACAGCAATGGTAATTTGACAGATCTTCATAACTGCACAGTTCATGTCTGATGTACCTGTGCAACTGCGCAGTTTGCAGCTGGCAATACAATTGTCTGTAGGATGTACTGATGCAACTGTGCAGTTCGCAGCTGGCAAAAAAAATAAAAAAAATAAAAAAAAATAAATTAAAGGTTCAGTGCGGCCAAAAGCCCCATTCATTACCGCCTGTGCAGCTGTTCCGCCTGTGTTTCTAGCATCTTGACAGCTTCCAATGTAATTGCTGAGCAAGAGACAAGATTTCAAATAAGTCATCTCCACACCATCTCAGTGTAGCTGCCCTATACCTTTTAAATACACCCCAGGGACTTACAATGTAGCTGCTAAGCATTTGACAAAATACAACTTCATGTTGCCCTCTCCTGGCAGTCTGTAAAGCCCCAGTAAGTCAGAAATGACTTGAAGACAGACAACAACAACAATAACAAATAACCTTTAAAAAGTGCACACGTAAAACCTCAAAAATCACAGATGATAACTGTACCATGTGTGGCCAAGCAACACCAGACTGTGGTCAAGATGGCAAAAGTTATTAATGTGGAAAAACTTTCAAGCTAGGAGAGGATGCAATAGTTTGCTTTTGTCTGAGCCTATGGTGAATGGTAGGATTCTGCCCTCTCCTTCTGCAAATGTGCAAACAACTTTTACATTTTGAGTTCAGTTCATAGCAGTGGAAGGGGAGGCTGTAGCAGTTTGATTTTGCATAAGCCTAGCAGAAAGGCCAAGATTTTGCCCCTTTCTCTTTTCCCACATACTGATGAGATACTTGGGTGCAAGCTACTTTTGCACATTGCAGCTACTGAAGTAAGCTGCAATGGGAGAAGTAAGCTGCAATAATGGGAGAAACAGGAGAAAGAGAAATAAACTGGAACATTTTAAAAGCAGCTGAAAAAGTGAGGCATCTGAAGTTGAATTGAGACTGCCCCTGCCAAAATGGGGCATTGTGGTAAGTCATGGTCAATGGTAAGGGAAATTTAGTGGGATAGGTTTAATTGGCAGTGGAATGGATCCTGGGAGTTCTACTCCTAAATATTCTACTTTAGGTCTACAAGATGGTCCAACAGGTCCAACATCTTCTTTTCTTCTTTGGTGACAGTAGTTTCTCCTTGAGTTAATCTTACAAGATGTTTGATGTTTTCTGTGAGGGTCTTGAACATTTTTTGGTTTCCATTGATGTCAATGGAATAAGAGGCCATGGGGTTAGCTCCAGCGAGTCAGGAGACAGTCATAAGCAGTACTCTAGTTAGCTTTAGGGTTTTCTCAGGCAAAGATCAAGTATAATTGCATGAAGAAAATAAAGCGTTCTGAATAATTTAGCCCTTTAAAAAATGTTTGCCCCCATCCATGTAGCTGCATAGACATAATGGTTTTGTTAAAGGGAAAAATGTCCCCAGACACATCTGTGCTAAATTACAGAAGGAGTCTTTTTCCAGCAAGAGACGCTTTGTCCATTTGCAACATTTTCTTCTAGCACCTGAAAATAATCATGAAGGGCTGAGGCACTGACTCTGTCACAAAGTAGTACCCAACTTCAAACAGCTTTTCACTCCATTATTCTCCATCTGGGTATGATTGGGAGGTACATCTCCCTGTGTTCCCTTTATTAAATGACTATGACTAGATATTTTATTTAATTGGGAAATTTGAAACAAAGAAACAAACAAATTAATTAATTAATTAAAAATGAAAAGAGATTGTAACATAAAATAATGTTTTGAAAACAACTGAGGGCAGGGCAGGCTTTTGTTTCTTAGAACATCAAGCTTAACCAGTTATTTCGGATGGCATCCAATTTGTGTCTTTTTAGAAATAGAAAGCATCCCTTAATGGAAAGGAAAGCTGTTTTTAGGCTTATTTGTTCCCTTTGATTTCAGTTAGAGTCTTCACAGTGGCTGGGTGAGGAACAGATTTTTCCAGCAGATATATTTTTGTGAACTTTCCCTATTGTAATGCAAAATATTGGAGAGGTGTGTTTCATGGTGAAACAAGCAATTCAAAGCCATTAGATATCTGAAAGATCTGTTCCTAATGAAGAGAAAACAACAACAACAACCTGGTAGATCAGTGTAGTTGCCTCTGTCATTCTTCACTACTGTAGCATGATCAGCATTTGCATCTAATTAACTGAACATTTGAGCTGTGAACAATGTTTAACTATCAATACATAAGAAGCACGTTTTTATTGGGATTATGTACTATTTAACTAATTGTCCAGCACTGACGGTGAGCCTCTGTAGTAGAGTGCATTTTGTTTTGTTGTTGTTAAATTCCTTCTTCTTCACCTCAACTCATGGTCGCCCTGGGGATGAGACACCTCCCAAGACCCCTGTCCTCCATTGATCTACGTAGATCCTGTAAATTCAGACTCGTAAACTCCTTAATTGAATACATCCATCTGGCATGCTGTCTTCCTCTGTTCCTATATCCCTCTACCTTTCCTAGCATTATTGTCTTTCCCAATTGTCTTTTCCTAACTCTATTGACTTTTCCAATGAATGCCCAGTGGCATCACTGCACTGGGTGTCACCGGGTGTGGGTGCAGGGCTTCTGGGGCAGTGCATGTTCCCTCCCACCATGTTGCCCCATTCTTTTCCTGATGAGTAAAAGGATGAGACACATGTGGAACTGGGAGCATGGAGATAGCACAGGGGCATGGGGACAACACAAGGTGGGTGTGTATGTGGGAGAGCATGAGTATGATGTGTGTGTGGGTGGAACATGTGCAGTGTGTGGGGAGTCAGAGAGATTTCTGACTTGATCTGTTCAAGGACCCATTTGTTTGTCTTTTTGGCAGTTCACGGTATCCTCAGCACTCTTTTCCAGCACCACATCTTGAATGCATTGATTTTTAAAATCTGTTTTCTTTGCTCTCTGGCTCTCACATCCATATATGGTGATAGGGAATACAATGGACTAGATGATTTTAACTTTAGTGCAAAGTTGTATATCTTTCCTCTTTAGGATCTTGTCTAGTTCTCTCATAGCTGTCCTTCCAATTTCTAGTCATTTTATGATTTCTTGACTGCACTCTCCAATCTGATCAAGGAAAGGGAACCCTTTAACTATTTTCCTTGTTGAATTTATGAAGCTCCTCCATCATTATTATTTTCGTTTTCTCTCCTTTCTATGAATTTTTTAAATAACTGTTGTAAGTTTGTGATGTTTTCTGTTAATAGGATGATGTCATCCACATATCTTAGATTGTTGATATTCCTTCTTCTGAATTTAAACCTGTTCTTTGTATGATATTATCTGTGTACAATTTGAAAAAATAAGATGAAAGAATACAGCTTTGCCTGACCCCTTTGCCAATTGAGAACCATTCTGCTTTTCCATATTATGTTCTAACAGTTGCCTCTTGTTCTAAGTACAGATTTCTCATCAGGACTATCAAATGTATTGGCAATTCCATATCTTTAAGAATATTTCATAGCTTTTTGTGATCTATGCAGTTAAAGGATTTGCTATAGTCTATAAAGCAGATGCTAATTTTCTTTTGGAATTCTCTGGTGTGTTCCAATGGTCATCGTATGTTTGCAGTACAGTCCCTAGTGTCTCTTCTTTTCCTGAATCCCACTTGCACCTCTTGGATCTCTCTCCATGTATAATTGGGATTTATGTTGCAGAATTTTAATGATAATTTTGCTTGCTTGGGAAAGTAACGCTGTGGTTCTACAGCTGTTGCAGTCTTTTGTATCTCCTCTTATGTGGCTGGGGTTGTGTATTGGTCATTTCCAGTCTATGGGGCACTGTTTTGTTTTTCATATTTGTTGACATATATTACTTAACGCTAGAGTTGATTCTGTTTGTGTAGATTGTTGTAGGAGTTCAATTGGAATATCATCTGTTCCTGGTGATTTAGTTCCCCCACTTTCTCTTACTGCAACTTGTACCTTGCTTTTTAGAATTTAGGGTTCATCTTCATATGGTTCTTTGTACACTGGAATACCAGTAATATTATGGTGCTGTTTGATAAACTTGCAATTTATTTTTGGCAGTCTTATGTCAAAGAATAATAGACTTGGCATCATAACATTTTTTGCAAAAAAGTGCAAGGCTGCATGCAAAAGCCATTGGAAGCAATAATGACAGCAGAATTTTGAATGCATGTTAGATTTTGAGATGAGGGAGCATGTGATATGTGAGTATGCATCTTCCATGATCATTTGGGGTTGAATGCTGGCGTATTTTACAAGGCAACATGTTCTGCTAACTTCTGCAACACTTATCACTGTTTTTAATGTAAGTGCCAATACATGTCTGTCTCTTCACTACAGACTATGAGTACTGGAACATTAGTCACAAGAGGATTTTCCTCTTCATTAGGAGTTATGCTTCAGATTTTCAATTAAAGCTAAGTCACTTTGGTTCATTTCCTATTGACAATGGTAACGAAGTAGGTACTTAAGTTCATTATAATGTTAGATAATGGAATTATAGCAGTGCTGTTTACACTAGTTAATGTACAAACAATGAGGTTTAAAAAGTCTTCTGCTTGTTTTGCAGGCACTTTGAGTTATCAGTATATTCTTCTGTCATGAAGCATTTGAAGGATGTCTTAATAAAGAATTCAGGCAATCCCAGAAGCACCAGGAGCAGAATGTGGAAGCAAAAAGGCATAGTGGTGACTAAAAGGCAACAGCACTAATAGCCCAGTGGTCAGATCTTGAAACTCTTGAGGGAAGGTGGAAACTGTCCTGTTTCACTTATATGGTGCTGGTAAACAAGCAGATCTTTCAGATAAAATGAACCCTACTTTTATAGAACTGGACAAACCACTGGTCTAGGCAGGATGGCTGAGGGATGTGTGAGCTTCAGAAGATGAAAGGCAAGGAAACTCCTCTGTGAACAAAGATCGGAAAGACTAAGGGGCTTTCTAGATTGGCAGGAAAGTGTGACATGAAGTTGCCTTTTCCTTAATGCTTAGCAGCTGCACCGCAGCCTTTAGATGGAGCTGTGCTGTTCCGCAGTTTTTAAAAAAGAAGCTGGGAAAACCAGCACCTTTTTAAAGGTGTTTCTTCTCCCCTAAAACGCAAAAAAAGCATTTTCATGGCACACTTTCCCTTTTTCTCATCTAAAGGCTAGAGTTTCATGGAGCCATGAACACACTTCTTTTTGCCAATCTAGAAAGCCCCTAAGTTTCACATCCCAATTCAGTGATGAAGTAAGCAGCTGTAGGAAAGTGGCCTATAGCAGGGGTGTAGAAAGTGTGGCCCATAAGAGCTCCCATGTTGTCTCCCAAGGGTTTCCCAAGCCCCTACCCCCAGGAACAAAACAGACACAGAAATTGTTGCTAATTGCTTCTAGTGGTTTGCCATCAGTTTTCATCAGTTTGCTTTCTTCGTCCTCCATCCCATTGTTGGGGCTTTTTTCCTTTTCACATATGGAAAGATAATACCCCTGCTTACCTCCTTCATCTTTTTTTCCTGTTCATAGGACTCTCCTGCCAAAAATCAGAAGTAAAGATTCTGCCTAAGATACCTCCTCGCTCTTTCCTGTTGCAGAGGCTTTGCCTTTGCCTTTTCCCTCATTGTCAACATCTAGACATGGCTGCTATACTTTTTATTCAAGCAAGAGTGGATTCTCAGTGGGGAAGGAAGCAAAGGTGAAACCTCTGCAAAGGGAGGGAGGAAGCATCACCTGTCATTTTTGCCTTCATCTGCCTTCGACAAGAGAGAGCCCCTTTTATGGAAGGGGGCAGAGGAAAAAGTTTTGTCTTTGCAGTGCAGGGAACATTAAACCTTCTTCATGAAAACCCATTGAGCGATCTTGGCCAGTCATACTTTCTCAGCCTCAGACGTAGGCAATGGCTGTGAACAAACCAGGACAATACAGTATGATACCTACATCACACAAGATGTGTTTTAAAAAACATTAACTACTAACATGTATTGTTTGGCTGGAATAATTTAAAAGTAAACTTTGCCCAAAACTTATCACTCTGTTTTCTGCTTCTTTCAGTTATGATACAAGCAGGCATAATTTAAAGTGCAGGAGGAGAGGCATTCATCTGTAGCATACAACGCCTCCTACAAAGTGAATTGGGACTGTGTCTACGCATAGAGAAGGCAGCATTTTGTTGCTGGGTTTTTAGTTTCAGCTTAGTACCAGCGCTTGAATAATAAGCACTTAATAACACTATTCATTTCTGTCCTCTCCAGGCATGTAGCAAACACTTTCATGTGAATTAGAACTTGATTTAATAAAGGGAACTACATTCTGCTCAGTTCCATCTCATCATGCTGACAGAGTTGCAGGCAGGCAAGTTTTCTGTTTGGGTAGGCCAGGCCGCTCATAGAGGACGAGATTGATTTCAGCCCTCCAGATGTTGTTGGACTTCATCTCCCATCATCCCTCATCTTTGCCTATATTGGCTAGGGCTTCTGAAAGTTTTTCAGCCCGGCAAATATGTGAGAGGGGGGACTTATTTGTTTAGATATATGATGGCACACATTAAGAGAGATTTGGCTTTTCATGTTGCATATACCAGAATGTGGAAATCCAGTGCCCAGAATTCTCATATTGACTCAGGGATACTGGGAGCAGTAGTCTACAAAAGTAAGAACCTTTTTCAAGCTGAGGTACATACTTATTTATTTTATTTGATTGGCATTTCCTCTGAAAATGGTTGCTGCAGTGTGTACAGCATTCTGGTTGAGAATTTCCCAGAAGCAAAAATTTCTCAGAAATTTCTCTGAAACCATTATGAGGTTTTTATTTTTCCTCACTCTTGTAAGGTGAGGCTGCTGGAGAGGGGACACTCTGAAGAAATTTCTCCAGATGTTCTTTATTATATTTTGGGGCCAGTTGCCATCCTGACACTTCTGCTCTCATAATGTGTGGGAACAAAGCTAGATCGAGGGTGGAGGAGGATGAAAAAATGGCCACCAACACAACTAGGGTTGGCATTACTTGCAGTGGTAACCTACCTTAATCTTCAACATCCAAACTTTCAGAAAACAAAAATAAAACTGTGCCATTGTCTATAATTTTTCTATTTTCTCCACTGGGAAGAAATTTGATCAAATGGTTTGTTTTCACAGTCTGGGGGTGCTCCTAGACTCATTGCTCCAGATGACTAATCAGGTAAATTTGATGATCAGGAGTGCTTCTTATCAGCTTTGGTTGATATGCCAGATTTACCCTTTCCTGGAACAAGGGGACCTGGAAACTGTGGTACATGCACTGGTAATTTCATGACTTGGCATCTGCAATGCTCTCTACATGAGGTGACCCTTGTGCCTAGTCTGGAAACTTCAGTTAGTTCAGAATATGGCAGCCAGGTTGGTCACTGGAAAAATTAGGAGTGACCATATAACACCTATCCTGAGATCACTCTACTGGCTGCCCATTGGTTTCCAGGAGCAGCACAAGGTGTTGGTTATCACCTTTAAAGCCCTACATGGCTGGGATCCAACCTACTTACAGGATCGCCTCCTTTTGTATAATCCACCCCGCACCGTCAGGTCCTCTGGAAAGAATTTGTTACAACCGTGAAGACCAGAACAACTGTGGTGACCTAGAGGACCTTCTCTGCAGCTGCTCCCAAACTATGGAATGGCCTGTTAGATGAGATCTGTCATATTACAAGCTTGGACAGCTTTAAGAAAGCTGTCAAGATGGATCTCTTCTGACAGGCTTTTCCGGAATATTTTTCACCCATTGAATTGATTATTGTGCAGTATATTCCATTGATTATTTCACACCTACCATTGATTATTTCACACCTCATACTTGTTGACTTAATTTTTTAGTATGAATCTTTTAATATATTCATGATTTAATCGTTATTTTAAGGGGGGAGGATAGAATTTGGGATTATTGTTATTTTATTGTGTATTGGTCTGTTTTACTGTAAGCCGCCTCGGTCCTAGTCAGAGTAGGCAGGATATAAATGAAAGATGATGATGATGATGATGATGATGATGATGATTTTCTGGCCACAAATAGAGTCGATATAAAAGAGATATAAAACAAAATTTCTTACCCATTCCCAATGGATGGCACATTGGTTTCTAGTAGGAGGTAGAGTTAGCCCAATGAATTCTTAGAAGCCCCTTCTCAGTCTTGAAACCCACAGCTCAGAACATGGAAGTACTCTTACAGAAAACTAGTTAATTTTAATTTGACACCAGTAATCAATTTATAACTACAATCCATTATGAGACTATAACAAAAGGACAAGTTCAGTCTATTAAGGGTGTAACCATAATTTTTTAAAAGGATGTTGTCATAGTTATGGGTGTGTGACCTTACTAAATAAAGGGGAAAGAACAACCCATGGATCAAGTACTGTTCCATGCTGTGCCTCATGTTTCTGCCTTGAATCATAGAATCATAGAATAATAAAGCTGGAAGATACCACAAGAGTCATCCAGCCCAACAGCCTGCCATGGAGGAAGACATTCAAAGCACAGATGGCTATCTAGCCTGTTAAAAACCTCTGTATTAGTTATAGGTTTTCAACTTGACAACGGTACTGTATGAATGAGATTAAAGTGTGTTTCTGCAATAGGTCAGCAGCCTGTAGTATTCAGGTGCTTTTCAAATAACCAAAAGGGGACAATCAAAGCACTCCCAACAGATGGTCATCCAGACTCTGTTTAAAACCTCTGTATCGGCTGAAGTTTCTCAACATGACAACAGTATGGGAAAGATTAAAATGTATAGTATTTGTGCAAAAAGTCAGCAGCCTGTAGTATTCAGAAGCTTTTTAAAGAAAAGTAACCAAAAGGGGACAATTTGGTTATGCCTAAGAAATAGAAAAGTAAAGAGTTACTTTTAAAATTCATAATTGCTATAAAGGTACCTGGTTTTGTTTTGTTTTTGTTTTTTGGGAGGTGGGGAAGAGTTATAGTTGTAACTAATCCCCTTTGAAACAATAATACTCCAAACTCTGCCACACACAGAGTCATATACCTGCAAAGACATAGTGGACAGTCATACCTGGCAATTATAGATACTTATATCAGACAAATTTTCTATGGCAGAAGTCATCATTTCTATATCAAACCCCCTTTTATCAAGGGGAATTTTCTTTGTAATTTAGAAAGAGAAAAAAAAGCTAAAGGCAGTAGCTTCCTTACTTTCTAATGAAATATAAAAATATCTTTTGGTGTGCAAGGATAGGGCAGGATTAAATGGTGTAGCTATAAACCAGCTTTCCTTGGGTGGCTTCAGACAAGTCACTCATTCATTATCTCAGTCCTCCTCCTGCAGTATAGGGTAGCAGAGGAGGGCAATAGCAATACCAAGAGCATGAAAATGTTACTCTTTAGACTGTGACTTCCAGAACCTCTTGCTGGGCTTGAGAACTGGCTGTGGGGCTGGGGAATTCCAGGTCCTCTATTGCCAAAAATAAAGTAAAATAAAATAAAAATAGTTTCTTGTGGAGCTTTCAGGCTGTGTGGCCATGTTCTATAAGAGTTCCTTTCTGACGTTTCACCAGCATCTGTGGCTGGCATCTTCAGAGAATATTAGCCTGGAAAAGGATTGGAGATATATATCCTGTGTGACCCTGGGAAGGAAGGAGTAATTTGCAAATGCATTGTTCTGTTGCTAATGGCAGTCCTCAGGGTGGGAGGATATGCAAACAAGGATTAATGTCTGCTAACTTTCTTGATTTAATCTATTGCTTATTTGCACAAGAATTGTTCATGAGATTGCACTTTGTTTTTAACTGTTGTTGATTTTAATATTTTCTGGTTTAATCTAATTTTAAGGGTGGTGGTGGTCGGGAAGGGGCATGATAGTTGTTTTAGTCTGTATTTTTTAACCTTGTTGTACCCCGCTCCAATTACTTTGCTAGAGGAGCTGGTTATACATTATTATTATTATCTTTCTGTGCCAGGGTAAATTGAATTAGACTTATGAGAGGCTGGTGTTTTTTAATGGTATTCACATATTCTTTATAAATGTATGGTTCTTATAAAATTTGCCCTTATGCTGTTTTAAGTATAGAACTGTGTACTATATTACAGGACACTTAGCTCTGGAAAGAGCTGCAGCTTTGAATCGTTTGGCAGTAGTACCTGCAACGACATCATCCTTTTCATTTCCTTTGTAGATGAAGGATGTGCTGTGCGACTGATCCTATAAATGGAGCACATGTTTAAATAGGTCTCTAGATAGTGACTGGCATGCCCTCTGTCCTTTCCTCAACTGCAATATTAAGGGTACGTGCTTTGAATTCAAATAATAAAGCCAGGGTGATATTTCAGCAGATGAAAGTATACACAGATTTAAACTCTCTCTGTCTCTGTCTCTCACTGTGTGAGAGAGAGGAAGAGGAGGAGGAAGAGAAAGAGAAAGAGAAGGAGAGAGAGTTTAAGGATTTTTCTCAGTGATTCCATTATCTTGTTCCACCATCTGATCAATTTCAGCATTTTTCTTCTCAGGGATGTAGCTATGGGGGTCTAAAATGAGGACATTGCTTCCCCCCCCCGCCCCAAATAAGATTACTAAACCCCGCTCCCTGGAAAATTTCTTCCAGCCCCAAATTTCTAACATCACAGTACAATGAGGCCTTGTTATCCACTGGAATTTGGTTCCAGGGCCTGCTAGGATACCAAAATCTATGGATGCTCAAGTGCCATTAAATACAGTGGCATAGCAAAATGGTGCCCCTTACGTAAAATGTCAAAATCAAAATTTGCTATTTGGAATTTATACTTTTAAAAAAACATAGATGCTTGAAGCCATGGATAAAGAATCCATGGATATGGAAGAATGATTGTAATTTAAAACTTCAGTTGAACATTTAGAAATACAGTTCAGGCATTTGAAGAAAAGGGTTGGGCAAAATTAGCAAAGAGACTGCAAACACAACAACTATGAGAACAATCTTCAGTGCCATACAATTCTCTGCAATGCTATCAATTATGGGACTGAAGGAAAATTTCATTTTTAGATTGACTTTTATTTGGGGGGGGGGGGGGAGAAGAGAATGCCTCTTCCTCATAGCTCCCTCCAGCAAAAAGTCTATCTTGGCTTGGGGCTGATGGGAGTTGTAGTCAAACACATTTCAAGAGAGTCAACAAAACCATTTATCCAGATGCATTGGTAAACTTCTTTGAAAAGGGTCTGCATTCTGACGTGTAGCATGTTGTAGACAGAGTATATAAACTGGGGAGCAGACTTAACCCACTAATACTGTATTCAGGCTATATTTTACCAGTAGAGTTTCCATATGAAGAGTGTAGATTTATTTCCTGCCTCCAAAATAGTTTTGCTTAAGGTCTATTTTATAGATCAAATTACTGCATAACTAACATGTTTTCCAATCATCCTACTGCAAAATCCATTCTTACTAGGTTGCAATCCCAAACCAATCCACTTTGTCCCTATTTGCAAACTGCTCTCTCAAAATGACTGCCCTATTAATCTTTTAATGTGGTTAGGAAGAGTGCTACAACTGCCACCTATCAATGTAACTGAATTAGAGATACTTCACCAAAGACAGGCACACAAGCAGGGTCGGGGGGGGGGATGTATTTATGAAATCCGTGCCTTTCTCAACTGGAAAATGACAGCAATTCAGGTTTTATTATTTACTTTGAACAAGTATGTATAGTTGCAGCTTGGCTATTGTCAAATCATTTCCATAATCTTATTATAGGGCAGGCAGTAAAAGGAAAAGCACTTGAATGGAATGAAATGGTCTAGTAGCACCTGACATGTTTAATGGCATGTCAGTGATATGTAGATATCCACTTTTCTGTCAAAACAGAGCACTGTTCTTTCCACATTCAACAAATACATACCCTCTTTGAACTCAAGTATCATTCCTGTATAGCACCCTTGGAGAAGAGTATTTCTGCAATTTAATCATGACAACTAATGTTTATATGATGCAGTGATGTGGGCGGGGGGGGCAGATAATGGTTTGGTAACAGTCAGTTGTCACTGGCTGTATTAGGTAATTGCTATTGCTGAGGAAGGAATTTCCATCATAAATGGCAAACTTCTGTGAATCATTACACTTGGAAACTGAGACATATTCTGTATATAACGGTATCTTCAGTAGAAATAGATGACACAGTGTAGATATCATCAGATTTTTTTTTGAGGGGGGGGGGAAAGTTTTTTGGACTACTACTCCAAGGGTTCCACAGTGATGAGCAGTAACTTGTTTAAATTGTGTTTCTAATGCATGCTGGTGTGTGTATATGTGTGTGAACACATACAGTCATACTTTTGTTCTGCACAGTTTTACACCAGTCTGTATAAAGAGCTTTTAACACACACACACACACACACACAATTTTTTGTTTTGCATAGCTTTCTCTGCCATTGCATAAATTTTTCCACATGCAACTTTCCCTAATATTCACATTTTTTTTTAGTTAGTTGGCTTGTTCTAGGAGCTGCCCACCATTTTTAAATACCTACCATATCTTGGAATTCCTAGCATAATATTTCTATAGGTGCGCACAGTAGCTGAAGGCCTATTGATTTCAAATGAGAAAGACTTTGCTGAGGCTTCTTCCAGATCAGGAACTGGTTCTGGCTAGCAACTCTTGAACCAACCAGCCTTGGCTGCTGATTTTCAAAGTGCAAGAACCACAAAAGGCTTTATACAAATCTCCAGTGCAACCACTTTATAGAATCTCTCACATAATTTGGTCATTGTACTTCAAAAACAACAACAGCAAAACAAAACAAAACAAAAACAACCATCCAGCATTAGAGAGTTGGAAAAAGATGCTGAAAAGGACAACCAAGATTATAACCAACTCTGATAATATTGAAACTGAATGGTGGTAGATTCAGGGAAGAGAAATGCAAATACTTTCTTACATAATGGACCATTAAACTAGAGGATGTGATGATAGCTACCCAGGTGATTAGCTCTAAAAGAGGATTGAACAAATTTGTGAAGGATAAGAGTATCAGCTATCTATTAGCAGAAATATTAGAGGCATATGCCCTCGAGTTGGTAGGGAACCCAAATGGGATGGCATCATTGACTTCATCTGCTACTTGTGGGCTTCCCATAAGTTGTACACTATGGAAGCATGATGCTGGATGATGTAGGCCTTTAGTCTGATACAGCAGGGAATCTTTTCTTCCCATGAAGGCACTATCTGGAACTGAAATTTTACATCTCTCTATCAGTTGAGTGAAAATGTCACTTCTCATTTTCTAAGGACACTGTTTTTCTGCCATGAGTGGATTTGAGCCCCAGGTGAAATGATGTGTCAACTTTAGAATAAGGAAGGCTTTCCAAATACTCTCCAGTATAGAATCTATACATGTGGATGCTGAAAGAGCTTTCCAGTGAAGTGGGAAAACTAAGAAGAGAGAAAAAAGGCTTTATTCACTTTGCCTGCAAGAGCTATGTAAACACAAACAAAACATTCTTTCAGGAGAGAACATGGAGAACTGGCAAGGAAACAAGAGTGTAATGGAGAAGATTGGTGGGCCACCCAGCCACCTAATTATTGGCAACATCTCTACATTTTTACAACATGCCTCTCATAAAGCAGCCTTGTGCAAAACAAAATGCCATATTGTAGAAGAAGCGCTTCAAATAAACAGTTATTGTGTATACTGTAGACTGATGGTGCTTTTCTTTCTGTTGCATCAACCTACTGTGGAATTTTGAAGAGGCACATTAAATTCAGTACTGCAACCTGCTGCTATCTCATCTTGTAACATATTAAAATTTAATTGATCGAGATGAAAGCAGAGAGTGTCTGATTTCATTTTCCATCCTGATCATGAAGACAGTTATTCACATTGTTTCCCAGAGGATAATAGTGAAAAAGCTGGGCTGTCAAGCTTTGCATTTGTGGGGATCACACTGTGCTTTTGAAGAATCAGGTAACCACTCCCACAAGAGGCTGCAGCATTTTTGATAGCAGATGCCTCTGTGATGGCATTAAACAAACCAGCGAAAGTAGATCTGATTTTTTTTTAAAAAAAAATTGAGAACATAGGGGTTGGATAGACCGCCCCGAAGGGGTGGCATGACACTCACCCTTTCCTAGCCAGATCGGGGCTGTGGCAACTGCATGCCACAGCCTCAATCCAGCCTTTGTTAAAACAGCACCTTTTTGCACCCTAGAAAGGGCGCCATAGCAATGCTCCTTCAGCACTGTGTTGTATCGATACAGCGCTGGAAAAGTGCCATGACGTTGCGTGACATGTGGGGCAGTGCACGCTGTCATGGCACCTTAGGGACGGAGTCAGTACACAACTCCCCAACTCCACTCCCAGGCTGGCCCAAAGTGCCAGCCTGAAGAGCCCCATAGTCTTACTGATTTGAGGAAGATGGAAGAAGGAAGAATGTGCTTATTGTGACTATGGATAGAATAAACTGATACTTAACCATAAAACCATTCAGAAGATAATATGTTACAATATGCTCGTGTAATGATGAGGGCTAGAATTCTGTACAGGAGTTACGTCTCCATAAGTGAAGTTACATATGTGGAAATTAGAACTGGGTAGTTCCATAATGTCCCAATCCAGTCGAGGTCTATTGTTAGATAAATACATAGGGGAGCCAGCAAAGTAACTGATGTCCTTCAGGACCAATGTAGTATCGTGCTTGATTTGGTGCAACATCTGATGCATTGTATCACCTGATGCATCATGGAACAATAGTGAGGCGGTTCCACATTGGTCAGTCTTGAGGTGTTCTATTATGCATCTTCATAATTCAGTAACAGGGTTTCATAGAGCCTCTGCTATGTAGTTAAGTATACAGAGGGAAATATAGGATTCCTTCTGTTATGAACAAATGAATAAGGCTGCAAAGCTCAAACAAGTTTCTCAATCAAAGGTGTCAGATTTGCTGCTGTGCTATGGTCATGGCTAGTGCCCCACAACTTTGTTTGATGGGTTAAGCAGTAACTCAGATTCACAGATACCCCTCAAATGTGGAAGAGGCATCAGCCCA
Source organism: Urosaurus nigricauda (assembly GCA_034509955.1). Classification (NCBI taxonomy): domain Eukaryota; kingdom Metazoa; phylum Chordata; class Lepidosauria; order Squamata; family Phrynosomatidae; genus Urosaurus; species Urosaurus nigricauda. The sequence continues at coordinate 221,887,943 of JAOEGL010000004.1, read as the reverse complement.
AATTATTTACGTAAGTCCAGATAATAATTCATCACCAAAATTTTTGTTGTTAATGATGTTGTTGTGTACCATCAAGTCGTTTTCAACTTATGGTGACTCTAACTTGGCCCTGTCATAGGTTTTGTTTGTATGGTTCTTCAGAGGTGGTTTGCCATCCTCTGATGCTGAAATGGAATTATGTTTCTTTAAATTTGTCATTGCAGTTTTCACGGTGCTATTCAAATCAGCTCAGCATTTCAAATGCTGCCTTTCTAAGAACATCACCACACTGGAGATGTTATTGCTGGGGCAATGCTTGCAGTAAGTTGTTTTTGTAAACAAATTCTATGTCTTGTTTGAAATTATTGCAGACTCTAGCCGGAATCATATATGTCTTGTTATGTTATGTAGCTTTACACATACCTAGCAACACAGCAGAGGACAGCAGCCCTCTATATGAAAGGGGTGTTATGCAACTGCACAATTCTAATTCCTACAGACCTAAGTCAATTTATGAAGAGATCAACCAAATTCTGGCATTTATTTGTATGGACTGTATCTGATATATTTTTTTTCAAAAATATTTTTACCTTTTTATAGTCTTATTTGTAGCTGGTGACACTGGTATAATAAATGCTGATATTTATTTATTTATTTATTTTACTAAGAAAGACATAAAGTCTGCACAAAACAAAGAATTAATTTTGTGCAAAATGCATCCTGAACTGAAAATAATATTTGAAAACTGCATCATTTTCAAGGACATTCTCACAGGGGGAAGAAAATTTCTCAAACTATTTGTTGCTTCCTTTGAGAATTAAATCATTGAATAGTTACATCCCCAATATATAATGGATTCTCTTAGGCTCATAGAAAGAATCAGTCATAATGACCAGGTATGTGTGAAAAAAGCCAGAGTAGCATAGTGGTTTGAGCATCAGACTATGACTCTAGAGACCAGGGTTCAAATCCCCGCTGGACCATCTTAACCCACTAGGTGACCTTAGGCAAGTCATACTCTCTCACCTTCAGAAAATATGGTTTCAATTTAGGATTGCTGTAAGTCAGAAATGACTTGAAGACACACAATAATGACAAATGTGTGAGGAATCTGCTCAGTCTGCCTCTCCTCAATTGTTCACAGGCATGATGAACAAGTCCAGAGTCATGGAGTCATGGAGTCCAGAGTAGCTACACTTCAGCAGATTAGGGAACAAGAGGATTTCCTGGACACAATAGAACTAACCATCTTGGATGAGTACCATGCAGAGGAAGATGCTAGGGTGGAAGAGGTCACTTGCCAAACAGAGGAGGCAGACAGCTGGAGGAATGTCACAAAGAGTAGTAAACCAAGAAGGAATTGTTCGGGGAGCTTGCAGCTAGAGAATCGATTCGAAGCTCTTTCCCTTATCAAGGAGGATGAAGAAGAGCAGCATGGACAGACTTCAGGGACAGAGCAAGGGAGCCTGAGAGTCCCACCCGAGGGAACAGTCGCTGCTAAGCCTCGGAGGAGGCGTGTGGTCGTAGTGGGGGACTCCTTGCTGAGGGGTACAGAAGCAGTGATTTGTAGGCCTGACAAGATGTCTCGAGAGGTGTGCTGTCTTCCAGGTGCAAAGATCCGGGATGTGACAGAGAGGCTGACAAGACTGGTCAAGCCTACTGACCAATACCCCTTCCTTTTGGTCCACGTGGGAACTAATGATACTGCAAGACACAGCATTCAGAACATCAAAAGGGATTACGAGGCGCTTGGTAGGAAGCTGAAAGGAATGGATGTACAGGTTGTCATCTCGTCTCTTCTGCCAGTTGAAGGGCATGGTCCAGGAAGGGAGAGGAAAATAGCAGAGGTGAACAACTGGCTTCGCAGATGGTGCCGCCGAGAAGGATTTGGATTCTTGGATCATGGACTGCGGTTCCATGAGGAGGGACTTCTTGCAACAGACGGGTTGCATCTCACGCCAGTTGGAAGAAATGTTTTTGCCAACAGTCTCAAGAACTTGATCAGGAGAGCTTTAAACTGAGTTCCGAGGGGAAGGGAGACAATATTAAGGAACGCAAAAGGGATGGCGTAAATAGTCAAACTGACATAGAGGAAACAAGGCAAACAGTGCAAGGACCCAACAGTGGGAGGCAAAAAAACTTGCACAGGCAGCAAGTAAAAGGGAACCATGGTCTGCGATGTCTCTACACTAATGCACAGAGCATGGGAAATAAGCAAGATGAACTCGAACTCCTAGTACAACAAGGCAAATATGATATAATAGGCATCACTGAAACCTGGTGGGATGAGTCTCATGATTGGAATGTGGAAATAGAGGGGTATAACCTTATTAAGAGAAATAGGCCAAACAGGAAAGGAGGAGGAATAGCACTATATGTCAGAGATATTTACACCAGTGAAGAGATCCTGGACATCAATCATGGAAGCCAGGTGGAGAGCATCTGGATAAGAATTAAAGGGGAGGGAAACAACAAGGGTGTTACGGTGGGAGTCTACTACAGACCCCCAAGTCAGACTGAGGAATTGGATGATATCTTTCTAGAACAGATGACCACACAGTCAGAAAAGAGAGATGTAGTAGTGATAGGCGACTTCAACTATCCTGATATTTGCTGGAAGTCTAACTCAGCAAAATCCTCAAGGTCTAGCAAATTCCTCACTTGCCTGGAAGACAATTTCATGGTCCAAAAGGTGGAAGAGGCAACAAGGGGGTCAGCTATTTTAGATCTGATCCTAACCAACAAGGAGGACTTGGTTAATGGGGTGCAAGTGGTGGGATCATTAGGTGGAAGTGACCATGTTCTCCTGGAGTTTGTAATACAGTGGAAAGGAGAAGCCAGGCAGAGTCAGACACGCATCCTAGACTTTAGGAGAGCGGATTTCAGTAAACTTAGAGAAGTATTGAGGGCGATTCCATGGTCAGAAATACTAAAAGATAAAGGAGTTCAGGACGGATGGGACTTTCTCAAAAGGGAGATACTGAAGGCACAATTTCAAACAGTTCCAGTGAGAAAGAAAAACGGGAGGTGTCTCAAGAAACCAGGATGGATGACTAAGGAACTTTCAACCGAGCTAAGTTTGAAACGGAACATGTATAAGAAATGGAAAAAGGGGGAAATCACGAAAAAGGAATTCAAAGAAATAGCAGGCATGTGTAGGGGTAAAGTCAGAAAAGCTAAAGCGCAGAATGAACTCAGGCTTGCTAGAGAGGTTAAGAACAATAAAAAGGGCTTTTTTGGATATGTCCGCAGCAAGAGGAAGAAGAAGGAAACGGTAGGGCCACTGCGTGGAGAAGATGGCAAAATGCTAACAGGAGATAGAGAAAAGGCAGAATTACTCAACACCTTCTTTGCCTCAGTCTTCTCAGAAAAGGCAAAGGGTGCTCAACCTGAGGATAATGGAGCAGAGAACAGAACAGGGGAATTTCAGCACAGAATAAGTAAAGAGATAGTAGAGGAACACCTTGTTAATCTAAATGAATTTAAGTCTCCGGGACCAGATGAACTCCATCCAAGGGTATTAAAAGAACTGGCAAAAGTAATATCAGAGCCATTGGCAATCATATTTGAAAACTCCTGGAGAACAGGAGAGATCCCAGCAGACTGGCGAAGGGCAAACGTTGTCCCCATCTTCAAAAAGGGGAAAAAAGAGGATCCCAACAATTATCGTCCAGTTAGTCTGACATCAGTTCTAGGAAAGATTCTGGAGCAGATCATTAAACAGAGAGTCTGTGAACATCTAGATGGTAATGCCATAATCACAAAAACTCAACACGGGTTTCAGAGAAACAAGTCATGTCAGACAAATCTAATCTCTTTCTTTGATAAAATTACCAGCTTGGTAGATGAAGGGAATGCTGTGGATATAGTATATCTTGATTTCAGTAAGGCCTTTGACAAGGTTCCCCATGACATTCTTGCAAACAAGCTTGTAAAATGTGGGCTAGACAAAGGAACTGTTAAATGGATCTGTAATTGGTTGAATGGCCGAACCCAAAGGGTGCTCAACAATGGCTCCTTTTCATCCTGGAGAGAAGTGACCAGTGGGGTCCCACAGGGCTCTGTCCTCGGCCCAGTGCTATTCAACATCTTTATCAATGACCTGGATGACAGAATTGGGAGCATACTTATCAAATTTGCAGATGACACCAAATTAGGGGGAATAGCTAATACCCCAGAGGACAGGATCAAGATTCAAAATGACTTGAATAGACTAGAAAGCTGGGCCAAAGCTAACAAAATGAAATTCAATACAGAGAAATGTAAGGTATTGCACTTAGGGCGGAAAAATAAAATGCACAGATATAGGATGGGTGACACCTGGCTGAATGAAACTACGTGTGAAAGGGATCTAGGAGTCCAAGTAGACCACAAGTTGAACATGAGTCAACAGTGTGATGCGGCAGCTAAAAAGGCCAATGCTATTTTGGGCTGCATTAATAGAAGTATAGTGTCTAGATCAAGAGAAGTAATAGTGCCACTGTATTCTGCTTTGGTCAGGCCCCACCTAGAATATTGTGTCCAGTTCTGGGCGCCACAATTCAGAAAGGACATTGAGAAACTGGAGTGTGTCCAAAGGAGGGCGACAAAAATGGTGAAGGGTCTGGAAACCATGCCCTATGAGGAACGACTTAGGGAGCTGGGGATGTTTAGCCTGGAGAAAAGAAGGTTAAGAGGTGATATGATAGCCCTGTTTAAATATTTGAAAGGATGTCATATTGAGGAGGGAGCAAGCTTGTTTTCTGCTGCTCCAGAGAACAGGACCCGGAACAATGGATGCAAGATACAGGAAAAGAGATTCCACCTGAACATTAGGAAGAACTTCCTGACAGTAAGGGCTGTTCGACAGTGGAACGCACTTCCTCGGAAGGTGATAGAGTCTCCTTCCTTGGAGGTCTTTAAACAGAGGCTGGATGGTCATCTGTCAGGGGTGCTTTGATTTGGATTTCCTGCATAGCAGGGGGTTGGACTGGATGGCCCTAGTGGTCTCTTCCAACTCTATGATTCTATGATTCTATGATTCTATGATGCAATTTGTAGTTTTTAACTCTCTTATTGATGGATGGCTGTGAACCTCTTTGAAAGTTTCTGCAGATTCCAAGAGTGCCCAGAACTCTGTAAATATATGGTTTGTAATCACTGGAGTAAATGTGTTCTAGCAATCCATATAACTTAAAGCACATGCACAGGCATGCATTCATTTGAAAATATACATCAAAATGGGACAGATTTTATTTTATAAAGGACACACACACACACATAAACCCTGACAGAACCTGTCATAGTCAGGAGTTGACAAAGCAATGGACAATGTGAATAGACTGTTTAGGAAGGACTTTCATATTCTTTTATATTGATATCCCTGCTAAGTAATACCTTGGCCATGTTCATATGTAACTTTCATTCAAGAAACTATATTTGAACTCCAGTTTTCTTTTCGCTGATGGTCATGCCTACTTTTTTTAAAACAAAAAATTAAAAATCTCCCTGGTCAAGTGTTTATGCATTATAGATGGCTAGATTGCTACTCTGTAAATTGTTGGTTAATCCTATTCAGGATAAATTGCACCACCTTTAACATGGGTTTGTTTTAAATGGAGTGTTGGCCAGTTCCATGCTGGCAAGCTAACTGTTCTGCTTTGTTTGTTTCCCCTGTTCTAATAATACACTCATAATCACAAACATCTGTATACAATGTTGCAGATGTGTGTAATTATAGAAGCATTTAAGGATTACATGAGATTTCTGATTCTGGAGCCTTCCAAGCTTTCTGGTGGTTTTTTTAAAAATTCATTTTGTTTTTGACAAATGTTGAAAACATGTTTTGTTTTGAGTTTTATTTTATTTTTTGTTAAGGGGAAAATCTTTTCCTGCCAGTTATGACCAATATATTTAGCAATGCAGCACTTTCCTTGTGCACAAGAAACAGCTGTCTAGTAAAGCACCGTTGATCATGTTTAGTCTTTGCTCTGCATTATACTGTGCTAAAATTACATTCTTGTTGAACTAACCATCATCCTGAGGCAAACAAACAACAACCATCATCATCACTACCCACCTCTTTCATTGCAAGACAGTGTTTTATTAATAAGAGGCATAATAACTCTTAGTTGCCTTTAGCTATACCTGTACCACAGAGAGACAGACAGATCAGGCAGATAGGTTGGTAAGTAGCTATCTAGCTAGACACTGTAAGATTTCAAATTAGCGCTACATTTGTATCTCAGTCTTCCTCCAAATAGTAGCAAGCAGTATACTCTGATCTTCCAGGTCCCCATTTTATTTCCACCAACTACCTGTAAATTAGGTTAGACAAAAAGACACAGAGAGAAAGAGAGAGAGATACTGTTCCATGTTTACCAGCGAATATGAGGTTGAGGAGTGATCTAAGCCTGAACCTTCTCTAACCTTAATTCACCAATAGGGAAGGTGCATCTGGGCCATTTTTGTGGTCTCCAGGATCCCAGTTATTTCCCCCCCCCCATGCCCCCACCAACTCTTAAGGAAGTGTGTGGGGCAGTTTCAGCATGTTTTGGCCAGTCATTTTAGGCCTAGGAGAGTCTGGTTTTCTTCTAACAGGAACAGGAGGATGACTTGCAGGTCAATTTCTGTTGTAAAAAAGACTCCTTCCCAGGTCCTAACCTGATGGAGTTGGACATAGAAAAAATACTTTCTACAGGATGTTTGGGAGCATTGGGGGGGGGGGGGAGTAGAGGCAGTGCCATCTCATAATCCCTGATAGTTTCTTACTGTTAGTCTGATAACTAATAATGTGACTGCACAGTCAATAGATGAATTGAAACTAAAGTTATGAAAGCTACTTTTAAAATATAATTACAGTGCTAACAATTTTTCACAAGCATCTCTTTGTTTTCTCCTTTCTCAACAGTGACTATATGTGCCTGCCTGAGGACTGATGAGACCTCACCTGGAATACTGTGCCCATTTCTGCATAGCGCAGTTCAAAAATATTGACAAGCTGAAATGTATCTAGAGAAGGGCAATGGATATCAAAGGTCTGGAAACCAAGCCTTATGAGGAACGATTTAGGAAACTGGACATGTTTAGCCCAGAGAAGAGAAAACAGAGAGGGTGAGGTGATAGCTATCTCTAAATATCTGAAGAAAGATCAAGCAGATGATACAGCAAGCTTTAGTGTCCTCCAGAGACTAAAACACAAACCAGTGGAATCAGACTACAAGAAAAAAAAAATCCACCTAAATATTAGAAAGAGGAAACTGTAAGAGCTGTTCATGAAATAGATCACTTCATAAGGTGATGAACTCTCCATCTTTGGAGGTCCTTAAACAGAGTCTGAATTTAAAAAGAAACAAAAACAGAATTTGAATGGGCATCTTTCAGGCATGCTTTAGTTGTGTATTCCAACATGGCAGGAAGTTGGATTGGATGGCCTTTGCAGTCCCTTCCAACTCTATGATTTCCCCATTTGATGTCTCACAATGTAATTCCTACTCACATAGTGCAAAGTTGGTTCCTGGTGGATAAAAGAAAACAGCAAGTTCCTTGCAATTCCTCTTTCTAGTAGGTTTACAAAATGCAGCCTAGTCCCTTAAGAAGTCCTTTTAAAAAATCTTAGCATTCTGGTCATATGATGTAGCAGTCGTCATAGTAACTATGCATTTGCTAAGGGATACTGTGTAAAATGTGTAAATTATCATCTCTGAGCAATTGGTGCCCTGAAACTTTATTTCTTTTCTTTTTAAAAGGAATTTTTCAATGGATATAAAGTTTTCATTCACATATATTCAAAAGGATATTTCTTCTGCATTGCAACTGTCAGACAGCCAGTGCCTCTCCTTTACAAACTAGTCACTGGACTGATGCAGGAGGGCTTCTCCAGACAGGTATGATCAATTTTCCCTTAGTTTTCTTTTAACTCATTCTGCATAAGGAAAAATCTGTCCCTGTGTTCCTCATCATCCTAGGATCCCAGACTTTAAAAAGTATGAAACTCTCCTGTCATGTAAGTGTTGATATTTATTCTAAGGGCAGGAGGCTGTAACATTTAAGAATCAGAGAAACACTTTCTGCTTAATGTCATCTTTAGAATGATACTGACCTAATAGCCCAAAGAATATATAATAACAGACACACACATATATACTTTTTATTCATATTCCAAAGAGAGCTACCCACAACTGTAGAAACACTGGCAGAAGATCACACACACTTTCAGTGCAATGTGATTTATATACTGCTAATACATAAACCATTTACGTCACATGTTTTAATTATTCTAGGTGGCTGTGATATTTTATTTTATGAACTTGCTAGCTTTGTTACAGTGCTTTTTTTAAAAAAGGCATTTTTAACGTCACATAAAATGTAGATCTATGACTTAAAACATTAAATAACTGTTTGCTATAGTTTTCCTAACAATTGAACAATGCTGGGGCCATTCTAAATGGATACCATCTTAAGAGATCCCTGCAGGCCATAATCTTACATAACTAACTCCACATGGCTGAGGGCAGGGGCTGTTCACTTTCTTCTTTTCCAGATATCATCCTCTTGCCTGACATGGGACATGTGGTCTTTTAAATCTGAGTGCTTACCCCAAAAAGAGGTTTTTAGGGTTACCACCAAAATAAAGAAATGTGTCACCATAAAAGAAGACCTCAATTCATATTAAAAATCCTTTTCATTTCTCCCTCCCCACTCCTACGTTTAAACCAGACTTAAGCATTCATTCACAGAGAAGACTGCATCTCTTCCAGCAGGCTTTTCCTTGAAAAGGAATAAATAAAACATCAATTCCCGGCTCTGAAACTGAAACTGGGTAGATAACCTTAATTGTCCCCTTTGTTTAATTTCTGTGATTTCATCTGTTGCGTATTTGTACAAGAACTGTTCATGAGATTGCACTTTGTTTTAATTGCTACTGATTTTAATTTTAACTGTCGTTGATTTTAATGCTGGTTTAATTTAATTTTAAGGGGGGTGGTCGGGAAGGGGTACTTTGTTGTTTTACTTTGTTCTTTTTAACTTTGCTGTAACTCACTCTGATTACTTTGCCAGAGGTGCAGCTTATACATAAATATTATTATTATTATTATTATTATTATTATTATTATTATGGAGCTCAGCTTTTATCTCATTGCATTGTTGTTGTTAATTGCCCTTCAGTGGCGGACAGTGGGTGGCTATTTGTGTGGTCCACATGGCCATTTCCCCAACCTGCAAGGTGCTTCCCCCTCCCACATGGCTGTTCCTCCCACCTGTGCAGCCATTCCTCTGGCCTGTGTGGCTGTTTCCCCAGCCTGTGCAGCTGCTCTCATGTGACCCCGCACCCAGAGGTTGCACTGGAAGTCCTGCCTGGAAGTTCCACCTCCCAGAAGTTCCACCCTCCACACATTGGATAACACCCGGTGCAGGATCCCCACTGGGGTACAGGAAGGTGAATGCCTAGTAAAGCTAGTCCTGCCAAATACAACACAAAGTGTGAGTAATGTCAGGGCTAGGTGTGCTCAGAATTAGAAAAAAAAATATTTTTTTCAGTGCAGCAGATTCTTCTCTTCATCCTACCTTTGGATCACCAGATGTTGGTTAATTTCTGCAGTATTTGAACAGGTTCAGAAACATCTGAAATATATTCAAAAGAGGATTGGATTCACTCTAATTTATTCTAGTTAGGAAGTATGTGGATGGGATTTATATAAGCACTTGTGTATATGTATATGTGCCTCCAAGTCACCAATCAGCTTATGGCGACCCAGTGAATTTTGTACATTGTTCTCAGGCAATAAACACTCAAATGTAAATTTGCCAATTCCTTCCTCTGAAATATAGCTTACAGCATCTAGTATTCAGGTCCAAAAACACTGCATAAATAATCCAGTTTGAGACTGCTTTAACTGCCCTTGCTCAGTGATAGGGAATCCTGGGAATTGCAATTTATTGTGGCACCAGAGGTCTCTGACAGAGAAGGCTAAATGTCTCAATGTTTCATTTGAGAAAAGTCTGGCCTTAGAACTACCTGTAGATTATAAGCACTGACCGAGAAACAGTATTCACTAAAGTGTGTTGACTAGTCTTCAGTTTTTGAGGACTAGCCCTTAAATATTATAGATGTGTCATGCTGTACATACTGAGAAGGACGTATTATTCCAGGCAGCCTGTGTAGGTAAAAAGGTAATGGTAGTCCCTTGACATGAATTAGTTGTAACTGACTGAAGGGAGTAGTGCTCATCTCCGTTACTAAGCCAAAGAGCCAGCATTGTCCATTGATTACTCTTGTGGTCATGTGGCCAACATGACTGCACCGAAAGCTGTTACCTTTCCACCAAAGTGGTATCTATTTACCTACTTGGATTTGCATGCTTTCAAAATGCTAGGTTGTCAGAAGCTGGGACTAGGGATAGGAGCACACCCCGTCTTGCAACATTTAGGCCTCAAACTGCCAGCCTTATTGTCGTCCGAATTGGCTTCTTAACCACTAAGCCACTGCATTCCTTTTAGCCTGTGAGAATTCCTAGGTAATAAGATATGGGAAATATGTGTCCTTGGTTTGAAAAGTTTTGAGAACTTTGCTTAAGTCTAGATTAAGACCTGTGTCCTCATATTTACATACATTTCTCCACAGTCATGATAGCTTTGTTCTCTTTGAAATGAAGAGCCCTAGTGGCACAGTGGTTAAATGCATGTACTGCAGCCACTCACTCACAACCACAAGGTTGCGAGTTCAATACCAACAAAAAGACTCAGGCTTGAATCCTTCCGAGGTCGCTAAAATGAGTACCTAGATTGTTGGGGGCAATTAGCTTACATTTTGTAAACCGCTTAGGGAGTGCTTAAGTGTACTGATAAGCAGTATAGAAATGTACTTGCTATTGCTATTGCTATTGCTATAGCATATTTTGGTTGTTTTGGCAGTTGTTACCCGCTGAAGACTTTCAGGATGGGAGATGCTAAACAAAGGGGAACATATTTTTGAAGAAGTTCCAAACTTATCTTCTGTGTTCCAGCTTTGTTTGCTGCAACATATAGACATGTTTATTTGAAATGCTCCCAGTTCTTCTGCAGATACAAAAAAACAGAGATTTATCAAACCATATTTAATGTTCTACAAGCAGTTCATCACCAATGACTGATACAAATTAGCATATATTTGCATCCTGCATGGCATTGTATCACTCCCATTTCCTAATTCATTCACAATTATGTAAGAGTGAGATTTCCTAAAATTTTGGGGACCCAGTCTGTGACATGACATTAAAATATTCGTTTTCAAGAAGCTTTAATATGCATATGAAGCCTGTATGTGTGTGTGTGTTTATTTTACACAACAATGGAATATTTTATCTTTTCTTTTGCCTTGAGCAAGAAGTTGAACCGCAGACAAACCAAATGCTAGAAAGATTACCATGGTGTTATCATCCTCTCACACATTTTCTGTTTTCTTTTACAAGATTTCTGAGCATTTGACAGTACAGGCTCCAAAATAACACCTGTGCCACTTACAATGTGAAACATGAAAGAGTCAAAATCTTCTTCAGCATTTGGCCCCAGGTTTCTCCTCCATCCTACTTTTCCTGTGACACTGAGACACCATCATCTCTTAATCATTTCTTAATGTCCTTAGTCATGAAACATAGCCAGAGCTGAGTCACTTAAATTAGGTTTTTAGTGCTAACTTGTCAAACCATCTGTTTTTATAGATAATTTTACAGAAGAATTAAGGACTTGTTAACATACTTTTCAAAGCCCTTCCTGTTATGTAACCTTTGGTAAACTATGAAAGGTTTTTCTCAGTTTCCTGGGAAGACGTCCAGATACAGTACTCAAGTATTGGGACATATATTATCAGTAGAATTTATTTCAACACAAGTCAAAGGAGATTATCACACATGTTGTATCCCATCTTTCTCCTGATGGGATATATGCACATTTAAATGTCAAAGATGGGTCTTATCACATTCACTCATGGCTGCCTGTATGTTACCCATCTGCAACCTGGGCTTCTCTGGCAGATTTTCATTCATGGGATTTTCCCATCTTTGAAAAGCTACGGGATACGCCGGGTTTGCAAATGGGCTGCAAACAGGCATCCATGGGTGAATGTGATAAGGCCCATCTTTGACACTTGAACACACATGTATCCTATCAGAAGAAAGATGAGATACAGCGTGTGCAATAATCACCAAAGAGGACCACATTACTTTTGAACAGATAGTACATAGCTATTCTCAGTTTGAAAAATTACTTTTTAAAGACAACCATTCCCAGGAATCCCCCTGCCAGCCAGCCTGGCCTGTAGGATTGTGGGAACTGTAGTCAAAAACATCTGTAGGGCCAGAAGTTCTCTATCTTTGCTACATTTAAAGCATTGCTCTTTTTAAAGCTAAAAAACTCTAAGGAGGAAAAACAAGGTCCTGATGATGCTCGCCAAAAATTAGCACACAGTCTGAACAGGCAACAGTTTATCTGTAGTGATCCACACTACCCAATCTTAGTGCTTTGATATCACTTTAATCACTATAGCTACCTACTAAGGAATCTTGGAGTTTATAATTTGACGAGGCTCCTAGAATTCTCTGCCAGAGAACTCTAATACTTTAATTCAAGGAGTGCACTAGAGGAGGATGGTATGCAATATTTTTAGCTCCAGGAGATAAATGGAAAGGAATTTGTTAAGAAATATGTAGTTAGAAAAATGTGATTGTCATTTTTAAAAAATCCTTGTGTTCCAGTGGGTTTTTAAAATGTCTCATGCTACAATTCTGTACACAACTACCAAGCAAAAAGCCCCATTGAACTTATTGTTTATGTGTTGTTTGTTGTTGTTCTAGTCCTCCTCCTCCCCCATCTTTACAAACAACAAAGATGTTGGAAAAGTTTCAGTTCAGCACTAACATGAGACACTGAGTGACGTGTTACTGAGTGGTACAATGCCATACTGGATAAAGGATTCTGGGAATTGTAGATCAAGAAGCAACATTTCCCAAGTAAGCTTTTAAGATCAAAGTAAGCTAAGCTGACTGAGGGATCTATCTGCAATATATGTTAAATAATTTCAGCCAAAATAGTTCACACCATTTCACTGAACATATTCCCCATCTGTTTCACTACTTTAAAAAACAAAAGTTTTTTTTGTTGGATGGGATTCTGTGCTATTGTAATGAGGAGGCTAATAAACTCAGAATAATATAACCATGATTTATGTGCTTTCTTTTTACCTTAGCTTCTTTGGTAGCAAATTGTAAAAAACACATATGACAAGAGGTGGAAGATATACCATTGAGGCACTGGGTTCCTTAGCAGATGTTTTGTACCATTGTGTTTTCAATACTGCAGTTGTTCCTGGAGCTGAGGCTGATTTCTGCAAAGATCCTTGCTCTTTTCTTGTGCATTTGGAGTCCATTTTCCTCAATTGGTTTTTCATTCCTGCCTGTTACATCTTCCCTTCAGTAAATGCTCTGTTTACTCTCTTCCTCTCAATTGCCTGTGAGTGTCAAAGATCCTAAACTGGTGTGAATCAAAGCAGCTTTGCTACACGTACACCTCAACTGAGCTGTGCTGATATATTCCAGAAGAGGACTTGCTCTATAATTCTCCCAGGCTTGCAAAGCCTTGATGTTCTTTCCCCCTGAAACTTCAAGCAGGCTTTCATCTCATCTCACCCTGATTATTGTTCTTCTCTCAGGCAAGGTTTTACCCAAATCCCAGCTCTATAGACCACAGTACTTTTTAAAAAAATATCCCTGCAGCTGCTTATCCTCTCTCACATGTAAAGCAACAACATGACATGACCTCCATCTTTAGGTACCTTGACTGGTTTCCAGTTATTTCAGGACTGAGTTCAAAGTGACTTTCATTGCTCTGCAGATTCTCCAAGGCCTTGCTCTGTCTGACCCTAGAGGCCTTGGCCAATCTCTCTTCCCTCTCCCTTTCCTTTCTTTTTACAGCAGACTTTCACTCATACTAACATGCTTGCCTTAACACTTTTCTCAGCCTGAATCAACATGGAAAATGACCAGTTCATAAATACAGCCTTTTATTTTTTGCTTAAAAATATTTTAAGTTACTTATGTTAATGAATGATTAAAGGATTCTATCTGGACTGTGTCTATGTGCACATGCACAAATGTGTATGAATATCTGGTGAATTATATATAGTTAAAGTCCAGGCTGAAAGTTCTCTGACAAACTTTATTTATAGCCCGCCCCTCTGGGTGAGCAATCGGGGCGGGGTACAACATTTAAAAAACAAGTACAAAACCCAGTAGTAGCTCAAGCTCTTTCACTGCTTGAGACATAAAGTAAAGTGGCCACAATACATGGACACCAGTGGCACCCTTTTCAGCTGAAGGCAGGAGGTTTCTGTAGAGACCTAGGCCAGGTATAAAAAACAACCAACATGACTTTATATGCATAGCAGAGATTAAGTGGGCACCTTTTTTGCTCCCATAGTCATGCACAAATCTCCTTTCTTTATTTTTGTTCATTTTTTTTCTTTTTCATACATGAGTTCCTAAATTCAAGCTAGCTAATGAGGAAATCAAAATAGTTTAAGATTTCTTATACCTTGGATCAAACATTGGCCAGAATGAAGACTGCAGTCAACAGATAAAAAGAAAACTAGGAATGGGGAAGGGCAGCAGTGAAAGAACTGGACAAGATATTAAAGAGGAAAGATATGCAACTGAGCACTAAAATCAGAATTGTCCAAGCCATTATACTCCCCATCCCATGTATGGATGTGAGAGTTCAATAGTGATAAAAGCAGATAAAAAGAAAATCAATTCATTTGTGATACAGTGCTGGAAAAGTGTTCTGAAGATACTGTGGATAGCCAAATGACAAACAAATAGGTCCTTGAACAGATCAAGCCTCAAATACCCCTCGAAGTCAAGATGGTCAAATTGAGGCTGTCATACTTTGGCCACATTGTGAGAAGGCACAACTCATTTGAAAAGAAAGTAATGCTAGGAAAGGTTGAGGGTACAGGAAAGAGAGGAAGGCCACATGCTAGATGGCTAGACTTAATTAGGGAGGTCATGGTCATGAATCTACAAGACTTTAGCAGAACAGTGGAAGATAGGAGATAGTGGAGATGTCTCATCCACAGGATCACCATGAGTTCATGTGAGGATGAATTAATTGAGAATTTACAACTTTAAGACTCCACTGTAGCCAAGCAGCTCTTGGTATTAGCATTGTGCTCTTTCCTGGGGTAATGCTTTCAATAGATGCTGCTGAGATGGGAATTGTGCAACCCTCCAGACCTTGTTGGACTGTAGCATCCAGTAGACCCTGCTAGTCTAGCCAATGGTAATAAATGCTAGAAGGTGCACTTCTCCAACATCTGGAAAGTGACACAGTTCCCATGCCTGAAGCACTAGATGATGCCAACTTGACACTGACTTGCCTCTTAAGTGCTGGCATGCTTTGGCTTTTGTTTTCCCCCTTTCAAATGTCTGTTTTCTATCTAAACCATTTTTTAAATAAAAAAAGCAAACTTTTCACACTGAAATCTTTTATCTTGCCCTGAATCATCTGCCTTCACCCAGAGGAAGTACTTCATCTGATTATCATATCAGTTACTAGCTTTCAAATACAATTTAGCCTTAAAATTGGGAAAAGAAACATCTGTTTGAATAGAAATGTAAGACCTCTGGGGATTTATGCTTCTTTGGTCTCTCTTGCGCCTCTTTTCTTTTGTTTCTTTGTGCCCAGGTTTGTTGAACTGGTTTAAAATTACAGAATTAAATGCCGTTGATTACAAGGAAGAAAAATCCACCTAAACTGGACACACTTAGCAACATTCCTTGTGATATATGTGACATTTCTAAAATAAGCGGATGTGTGGGATATTCCACACATATCTAAAGAGAGCAGATTGCTTTACAATGCTGAAAGGTAACTTAAAACTTCTGGAGGTCCATAATTTCTCTGAGGAAGGAGTTAAATAATTCAGAAGATATGAACAGACTGCAAAGGACTTCTTGCTGCCTAAAGCAGAACAGTAAATGGAACCCATCAACACACAGTGGGAGCAAACAGATGGGTCAAATGTTGCTTGAGGTTCTGGTATTTATAATTGTCATCTTGTTTTTTGTTTGTTTGTTTTTAACATATCCAAATTACTTTTTTCTTTTTTAATCCCAGATTATTTTATGTTAATTCTTAGCAACATCTGCAAATTTTTATCCCCACCTCCTGAATGTGTTTGTGTTTTTAAAAAAGAAACTGTCAGGGACATGTTGCATTGAAAAAAAACACTCTCAAATAGTATGGTGTGCATCTGTTGTTGTGGCTTGTGCCAGGTGTTTTGGCCACTTACTCAAAAATGCATATTGTGAAGTTGGCTGCATTGTTTGCAAACAGAACAGTTGAAAGGTGGGAGGTGGGAAAGGGCAAGGACAGTTCTTTCATCTTCCCCTTTCCCTTTTCCTCCTTTATAAATAAAATCAGAGTTATACCTTCATAGTATATCAGTGCAATAGTGACTAGTACTTTTTTCACTAGAGTGCTGCTTCACTATTTCACTGCTGTACCATGACTCTAAAAAAAGTAACTATACAGTATAAAAAAGATAGGAACACAGTTCAGCTTCACTGAATCTATAGTCTCAGGGTTTTTTAATTTTTTTAAAACCCTTCTAGTGAGTAAGAACTTGCTTTGTCCAGCAACAAACAGAGTACCTCCTCATACACACCTTAACAGAAAAGAGCCCATTGAGAGAGAACAAGTGGATGTGGAAATAGCAAAAACTGGCAACACTCAGCAGAAGGGGCGCTACTGTGACAGCTCACACATCTTTAGATCACTCTGGAAGAAGCCTCAAGCAAGATACAGGGCACCCAAGGCCTGCCAAGATTTTGTGTTTTACACCCATGGCCTCCATGGGGTGTTTTTGGGCTCTCAAGGCTGAAGATCCTGCAAGTGTTTCTTGCCATCGCTTGCAGGGAAAAGCAAGAATAAAATGATGAACTAACAATTTGCTGTCTTTCTATAATCCAAATCATCCTCCTGAAGTAACTGTTTAATCTTTTACATGGCCAGTCCTGACAAGACTGTGTGCCAATATACAGCTCTCCTATGCATGTTGTCCACCCTCAAAATATCAGATTACATGCCCAAAGGCAACACATTTTTCACATCAGATTTCCCTTGCATAGGAGTACTGTATCAGATGTTCAAATTGTGTTATACTCAGAGGTTGTTTATTTTATTATGTCTGTGGGGAAAAGAGAAAACCTTCTTCCATAATATACAATAAAGCATGGGGTTAAAAAATGTGTTTGGCCATGGACAATATAAACCATGAAATAACATTTTATCTCTTTGGCCTGGCTTAGGGCCTGTGACCTTCCTGATTCTATTTAGTTGTAGATACTAATAGTCACATAATAACTGTGGGTTAGCGCGTAAATGGATGAATCAATCCAAGGTTAAGTTGTCGTTTGACCAAGAAAAAGAAACCCAATTGATGTGAACACTGTGGCATAGCCAGGCGATTTGAACCCAAATTACTGAGATGTCTGATATTGATCATTTCTTATTCAAGAATCCTCTCTTTTGTGGTGTTTCTAAGCTCAGCTAGACTGGCTCTGAAAGCAAAACTAGCCAGCCCACCTAAAATGTTTCTTTTCATCTTTGAATCAATTTGCCTTCCACCCAGATAGATTCCTATAATCACCACACTGTAAGGACGCCAGTTATTGACCATGATTCTTCAGCAGTAGTTTTGGAAAAGTCAAGAAGAAAGCCATGAAACCATTTCAGCTTTTTAAAAAGCCTATATATCTGTCTATGTCAATAATAGACACCAAGAGATGTAAATGAAGTGTTAGGGACAGGAAAAAATGAGGTAAAAGCATAATATAGAATGAAATTGGTAATAAAATACTCAACAAATGTAAACGAAAACTCCTTGACAATTCAATGATTCATTCATACTCTAATTTTAGGTATTTGTCTGCTTTTCTGTTATGTTGTACAAATCCACATGCTTGATCGCATCATTGCCAAACAGTGTGCTATCTAGTGGGATCCAAACAAAGGCTGTAGCAAGTTTTTGGAACTAATCCCTGAACTGCATTTTTGCATAACTACAGTATTCTATATTTCTGATGCTTGCGTATAGCTTCTATGACTGAATTTTTCTCAAACTTGATAATTATACTTAGGTTGACATCTGAAACATTTCTGCACAAGTTCATGAACAAACGTTGCCCCTCCCCACAAATTACTTTTGTGTTTGTGGTCCATTTTGCATGGAATTTAGTATAAAACAAATGTTATGCATTGTGGGTGGTACCAGTCAAATTTTAACAATTTTGTGATTACGGTGATGAGTGAGACAGACTATTAATTCAATTAATGATATAATGTAATTTGTATTAACCAATGTAATTAAAAGTGAGCTGACATTCACCAAACTGGAAAAAAACAAAGAATATAGTATAGTTTTGAACCCAGTGAAGAGGTTCAGATCCTTAACATAGCTGTTCTCAGAAGGAAAAGTAAATTATTTTATTGCACTGTCTCATGAACAGCAGCATTAGTTTTCTTTTCTGCTTCTTTCCACTTTACTTCCTTTGTTATTTCAAGTCTGCTAAAAGAGAAAGACAGCTGCTATTACTACATTTAGGAGATGGTTTAGCTTATCATTATGCAGCCTAGTCCTCTGCTTGTTCACTTGGAAGCAGGAATGGAAAAAGAAATTTGCATTTATGATTTTTTAAAAGTCCAGTTTCAGGTCTTTAAGACTATTAATAAAAGTGAACATATTTCTTTTTGTTTTGTTTTTCCTCACTGGGAAGAAACAATGGCCATCAGAGAATTTCTTTTTGTTTTCTTTTTTTTTTTTTAATTTTGAATTAATAAATACACTCCAGTAAAAATGTGTATCTTTGCAAACCACACAGAAACATGATTTAAATAATGCTTTAAAAAGAAGAATGCACAAAAGAATTCGGAATGGGCATACTGAAAGATGCATGAATTTGCATGTAGGAAGATTCATACAAGGAGGAGAAGAAAACACGGGTGGGGTTTTGAGAGATGCAACTAAATTGAGACTGGGAGATTTTCACATCCCTATTTAGAAATTCCAGTGGAGCAAAATGGATTTCTCTCCTATGGAGGCATCCATAAGATTTCAGCCTGAAGAATCTCATATTTAACTTTAAATATGTTGGTTCAGACAGACTGGCATATTGTATTTTCTCTCCTCACAAACTCTCTTGTGTGATAGTTCTGTAGACAAATTTGTCCAATAAGTTTACTGATTATTTATGTTGGTGTACACTGGGCTTTGAATGCCATGGCCACAATAGTCCCTTCTGGAGTTGCTATGGTCATGGAAAAAGTGGTAGAACTGATGTAGACAAGCAGAAAGAATTTAGGTTATGCAGATAGGCATTTACAATTCAAACAAATTCCTAGGTTCACAGCTTCCCATTCCCTGAGATCTCAGGGTTAAAACCTGAGAGTAGGTGGAGCGTACTTATAATAGAAGGGAAGCAAGGTTGGCAAGAGTTTAGAGGAGAGTTGGACCTGTCTCTGGATCAACTAAGTGAAGAAATAGTTATGTTGGTAATATAGATAGATGGGCCCAGAAGATGGTAAAATCCAAGTAGTATGGCACCCATACACCATAGTGTGACGGGGGAAAACCCCTTTATTTTGAGTGGCAAAATGTGCCGAGTAGGCGTAACAGGACTTGCAGATCTCTCGCTCTCTCTGTGCATGTGTGTGCCTTCAAGCTTGTTGGCCTATGATGATACCATGATTTTCATAGGATTTTCTTAGGCAAAGAATACTCAGAGGTGGTTTTGCCAGTTTCCTCATCTGAAAGATAGCCTACTTGATATTGATTGGTGATATTTAAGTATTAACCAAGACTGACCTTGCTTAGCTTCCACAATCATATGGGATCTGGTGCCTTTAAGGTATCAAGGGTTACCCTATTGTATTTCCTCAAAATTGAAAAATCTAATTTGCATATTATGCAAATTTTTCTAATTATGTAAATTACTCTGTTGGTCCCGCTCCATCCTTTCCTCTCTCTCCTTTATCACCTCCTCATGCTTTCATCTCAATGTGCATGCTTGGAATGGACCACTCCCTTACTTCTGGTACTCTGCTGCTTGTGCTGCTCACCCTCCTATTTCTATGCTTCCTTCCTCTGCTTCACCTCATGCCCTTGTAATGGGTTTCTCCTTGGCTTGTTGGACTCCACTGTTCATAACACTTGCTCTCCTTTCCCTCCTACTCACCTCAGCTTCTACCCTTGTAATGCACTCCTCCTTTGGTTCTTGTGCTCTCTCTTGTGTGTCAGTCACCATTACATTTTGGGACTTATCCTGCTTTTTTAAAAAAATGCACATGGTCTTTTTTGCACATAAAACAGTTTCTGTGCACAAAAAACAGTATTTCTGCACAGAGAAGGCAGTTTGCTCTACAATTTTGTATGCAGAACACATTTTGTACAGAGTAAGCTCCAACTTGCAGATTCTCATCAGCCAAGGCATCCTCATCCTTATCAGGTTTTCCTGATGGTTGAGAAACTTGACCAAAGTACAGAACACCATTTTTGCACTAGTTGACTGTACATTTCCAGATCAAAGTTAAAGGACTGATGAACAGCATTGAATCGTGTTATATTTGAACGGCCATCTTTACTTGTTTGGACCTGTCCAGATCATATGATTGGTTGTGGCTGGTGAGGCAGAAGAAACTAGACCTTTCCTGTTTCTCTTTTATTATTTGCTTTTAAACAGACTCTAAAGTTGTGGTTTCTTACAGTTGCCTTAATTGATTGATCTGAGGCTAGCTCAGGCTTTAAAACTGTAATTTTAAACTGTTCATGCTGTCTTAACTGCTGGATTTTTGATTGAACTGTTTGATGTTTGTTATTGTGAATTTACACTTGATTCTTATTTTAATTTGTTTTTGTGATATTTCCTGATGGACTACTTTGAATGAGTTGTTGTTGTGTGCCTTCAAGTAATTTCTGACTTATGGAGACCCTAAGGCAACCCCTTCATGGGGCTTTCTTGGCAAGATTTGTTCAAAAGAGGTTTGTCATTGCTTTCCTCTGAGACTGAGAGAACATATCTTGCCTAAAGTTACCAAGTGGGTTTCCATGGCCAAATGAGATTTGAAACCTGGTCTCCAGTCATAGTCCACCACTCAAACCATTACACCATACTGGCTCTCTAAGGGCTGACAGGACTTTACAGACTAGAAAACTGGTATGTAAATAATTAAACAGATCAAATTTTCTTTTTTCAGTTGAAGGATCATAAGCAGCAATGACAGAAGAGATTATGGCACCACCAATTTCCTGCTGGGATAGACGCTGGAAAATCCAATTCTTGAAAATCTGTAGAAGAAGCCAGGATTGGATGCTGGCTGCCTACTGCCTGGCCATGGGGCTTTCTGATATGATGTGTCTGTTACAGTTACAACCTGCATCTATCCCAGTGGGAATTGGTGGTGTGATAATCTCCAGAGTAGACTTCAGCTCTTCAGGGAGTTATTGCCAGTCAGAGTTGACACTTCGAGGTGGTGAATGGTTTGTACAAGGCAATTTTCTTCCACCAGTCCTAAAACAATTATATCCTCCCAATGTAAAAATCAGCTTGTTGTATACATATTGTGAGGACCAGACAAGTTATTTAACATGTTGGCTGGTTTCTGGTATTAGTATGTAAAGCCATTGTTTGTTTAACTAAACCACAGTTTCTTTTAATGACAAATGTTGAGTCAGGTCACAAATCAGCATTGGTAAACTAAGGGGCTTTACAGACCGCCCAAAAAGGGCGGTCTGGTGACACCTTTTTTTACTGTGCACCTTTGCTGCAGCAGTTAGACAGAGCAGTGGAGGTTCACAGTGAAAAAAGAGCACCTTTTCCCCGCTTCTTTTTTGAGTCGCAGTTGCGATGCAAAAAAGGGAGAAGGGGCCATTGGGCACCTCTAGTGCATCGCAACGGATGCCTCAAAGGGCCAGTTTGTACTGGCCCTATGATCTGAAACTATATGCAGCTGATTTGCAAACTACAACTTGTGTGAAGATTGTTTCGATATCTGGAGTCAAATATCAAATGACAAAATAAGTTAGTGTTAGAGTTACTAATCTTGGCATGCCTACACTCACTAATTGCTCATTTTCATTATGGTGATTTCCTGCTTGCTTTTTTACCATACTTACTTTCTATCTGCTTTGCTTTAACCTGCAGCCATTTTTCAGGTAATTGTAAATAAAGTTACTTTTATAGATGCTTTACAAAGAAGACCAAAGGGCTGTGCAGACCACTCCTGAAGGGGTGGCCCATAGCCACCTCCATCTTCCCCAGATTGGAGCTGCGGCAACCGCATGCCATGGGCCCAATCTGGCCTTTCCAGAACACAAAAAGGAGTAACAAAAAAGGCTCCTTTTTGTGCCCTGGAAAGGACGCGATAGCCACAGTGCCTTGTCTTGAGGGTGCTCCTTTGGTGCTGTGTCATGTAAACACAGTGCCAGAGGAGTGCCATGCTGCCACGTGCCATGTGGAGTGGCTCATGGTATCAAGCCGCCATGGGGGCAGAGTCAAGAAATGCATCATATGGACGACATGCCCAGACTCCACCCCCAGGCAGCATGCACAACCCCTAAGCTTCTTTCATCTTTCTCTGCTAAACCCTGTTTGTATATAGTTGGCTGTGGAACTGATTTAATTTCAGCCTTGCCAATTGATTACTCTGTTTGAAAGATCCAGAACTAGTTCTCATATTTCCTAACAGTTAGTGGTATTATTCTGACTCAAAAGAGTGCTGTACTATAAGTTAAGATATGTCTGTACCAGGAAGAAGGGAATGACTCTAGGAAGCCATATCCTAAACAGATTGGAGATAGAAGTGTGCAGTAAGTTTGTCTACTGTACATCTGGAATTTCAAAATATGTTTTGTGTTGTTTGCTATAGTTGTTATAAGGCATTACTTCTCAATCCAGCAGTTGACTGGATATCCTTAGGGCCAGTCCTAGTCATTTTGCTACCTGAGGCAAAGCACAAAAAGATGTCAAAAAGATGACTGTACTGAACTCGCTAGAGACTGTTGAGATTATCACATGTGAAATCTACACCAGGTTACACTCAGGTTTATTGCATTGTTCCATGCCCAGGCAGTAGGCAGCCTGTATCCAACTCAGGATTCTCCTACAGCTTTTCAAGAATGGGAAAATCCCATTGTTGAAAACATGCCAGAGATGCCCAGATTGGATACAGGCTGCCTACTGCTCAGGTATGGAGAGATGTGTTAAGATCCGTTGCTGATGGTTACAACCTGTGTATAATCTGGCGTGGATTTTGTGTGCCATGTCATTTTGCCTAGTGATAGGACCGTCCCTATCTGCACTCCTAATATGTTTTTTGCATGGCTTTATTGTAAAGATCTTCTTTGTCTGACATTTAGACAGGAAAGACTATTTGAACTATTTACCAACCCTGAAAAAGAGAAAG
Source organism: Urosaurus nigricauda (assembly GCA_034509955.1). NCBI lineage: Eukaryota > Metazoa > Chordata > Lepidosauria > Squamata > Phrynosomatidae > Urosaurus > Urosaurus nigricauda. Next base: position 221,864,492 of record JAOEGL010000004.1, on the reverse strand, counting down.
CCAGGTGGTTCACTTGACTCCTTTATGTTGTTACTTTCTTCAGAAGCCTCTGACCTCAGAACATGCCAATCATTATATAATGTTGCCTAAAGAATCTTGTCCTCTCAGGTGCCCTCTTCACATAAGAGATGAAACCAAATACTGTATTTAATCCAACATGCACAATGCCTTATCAGGAAACAAATGTATCTTTTAAAAGCTACCGTCATCTCAAGGAGAACAAAGAATCAGTTGGCTTAGAACAACCATATGGGTTTTGCACCCTGCTAATCATAAAGAGATATAGCAGTGGGAAGGGCTCCCATTGGTTTTCTAGCTTTGATCACAAGAGGGAGTATTTGCTAGTAATCTTTCCTTAAAATGAAAATGCTACTTCATAACACAAGCAGTGGATATGTGCAATTATCTAGTCTCTGCATTGTACTGACAACATCCCTGCTGGTTGAAATAAATGTTAATAGAACTAGTATGTCTTTCTTTCCTTGCGAGCATGTACAGGAGTAAAGATCACTTGTCAGTGTCACATATTGTTGTTCTTGAAGACAAATGGTGGACATTAGAATTTGTTATTATATATGAAGAAAATGTAAACCCATCTGTAAACCCAGATGGAGAGATCTATACATTTGGATTTCTCCCACTAAATGAAGAAGTGTTCAAATTTTCATAAATCTTTTTAAAAACTAGTTGAAATGAAATTTGCCACCATTTTAATCCAGTTCATTATGTAATACCCCGCCCTTCAGCCTTAAAGGTTTTTTGTTTTTTTTTAAAAGGTGTCTCATTGACCTAAGATGGCCAAGACTTCCACCCTCTAAAAAACATAGAAAAAATAATTCCCATGCATCCTGGGGGGCATTTAGGGGCAAAAATTTGAGTTTTTTTTAAAAACACACACAAAGGGTTCCAAAAGTCCCTTGTTAAGTGGGTACTTTGACCACCTCTGATTTAGAAGAACACTTAATCTGAGAGTATCACAATGTAGCATAGTGGCTTAAGATGGAACGTCTTTGTAATTCAAATGTCACTTTAGCCATAAAGTCACAAGTTTGTGAGAATGCATGAGTAAAAGGATCCACTTGTGGAGTTGCCATGTTGAAAACTGAAGGCAACTCTTGTTCTATAGAGGAGGGAATTTCAGCAGCTTTTGCTTGTTGCCGAGTTGTGTAATGCCTGCAGAAATTCTCCCCTTCTAACCAACTGTTAAAGGGACAGGAGCCATCTTCTGTTTTCAATCTGACAACTCTTGTCATCTTTCCACCTACAGCATGGAAATATTGTTGGCTTGTTTTACGCAGCTGTTGTAAAAATTAATAAGATAAAGTACTAAATTAAAGTGCTAAATAAATTTAAATTTCATTACTACAATGTTACCTATAGGGATTTTAATGTTATTAAAAAGAGGATATCTAGTATATTATTTATCATTCATAGACAGTTTCAAGCATTTGTTTGGAGCTGTATGAGTCCCTTTCTGAAGGCTCATCCCAGGATTTGTATCTTCATTTGGTGAGAGGGAAAAATACTAACCCAGTGTTAACACTTCAGACCAATACTTAAAAACCAGGGTTAGAGAATATGTGGCCCTCCAGATGTTGTTGGCTGATGGAAATTGCAATGGGTATCTCTGGTAAATAGTGATGGTGTATTCATATTTATGGAAAGAATTAGGGATGGACAAACCTCCATGCTTTGCTTAGTACTATGTTTCCATTTTTCTCACAAGCACAAGTTCATTCTGTCTCATTTCTACATGCATTAATGAACTTTAATGAAAAGTCTTCATGAATACTTGTATACATTGTCATGCACTTTTTTAAGGTGCAAATATTCATATGCATTTTTGAACAAATTTTCCCTAATCTGCGCATATCCTTCCCCAAAGGAATAAATCTTATATGTGTCTTGTGCTATACTTTCTGAATAAATGGATTTTTCTACATTATTTCCACCAGTATACACATTCTTTGGCCACAGTGCAACATTACTGCTGGCAGAGTGTCAGTCGTCATCCATGTGTTTCTGCTGGGGTTCCTCTGTTGCTATTTGTGCTATACAGTTTGACAGCACCAGGACACAGTCCCATGAGAAATCGGTTGGTAGTGTGGAAGGGAAGTGCCAGGTATCATCTGCCTGCTTTTGAGGTTCAGGGGGAACAAACATTGCCCCCCTGAACCTTCAGTGAATATGTTGGTGGTCTGGGAGGGTCTTGGTGATTGCTTTTTTACAGGCTATGCAACTGTAGGCAGATACTGTCCAGGAGCCCTTCACATTTCTAGATGATGATTGATTGTGGCAAGATGTCCCGATGTCACCCAAAGGGTATCTTTGCTCAAAGAGGTATTGGACACTGGGACATAATGCCAGTATATGTAACATACAGAATTCCAGCCTTTATATAAGAAATTCATTGCACAATTTGGGCAAATGCTGAAACCAAAGCATAATTGCATTGCGTTATGTTTACTAATTCAAGAGGTGTGAATTTATTTGGTTCATATTAAAATACCAACCAAATGAATTTGTCCACCCATCCCTCATTAAGAGCATATATGATCTGCCATTGTCTGTTCAAATGAGATTGCCACCTGTATGCAATGGCTATGTCTCTGGCAAGAGACAACATGAAACCACATTGCCATCAAAGAAAAACCAGATGGCAGTAGATATCTGCCTCCACTATTCCCCAGTGGGTTGGTTTGCAGTTGTGACTTAGAGGAGAATTTCCTGGATCACATTTTGTGCCTGTTTTACATCCATCACCCACACAAGTTTATTTGCCTCTCTTCAAAAGCACAGCCAAGTTTAATGCTGGGAATTCACCTTGCCCTCAAAGATAGAGAAGAGAGGGACAGGTCAATGCCACCCTCTGTTCTACATTTTCCAGGCACTCTGATGGAAGGCTCTGTATTCTTGTTCTTAAGCAGAAACGCTGTGGTGAGGAGCAGTGCTGACAGTGTGCATTTGCAGATGCCACCATATGGGTCTGGAAGGAAAAAAAACTAGTTGCACTGATGATTCCCTGCACATGTAGGAGACAGTTTGCATTGTTGGCACCGTCCCTACACAGAAACAAGCACAGCTTAGCAAAGTTAAGCAGATGGCAGTAGATCTGGTGCCAGGGAACCACTGAATTAAAGGTTATACCCACCAGGTTTGATGCGGTGCCAGTTTGAATTGGTACAGAAGCTTCGGCCCACCTGCTTATTGGCCTCATGACATCTGGCATATTTATTTATTTATTTCTTGACTGAGCTAAATGCAATAAGAGGAGGAAAATGTTGTTTTAAAAGCTACTTACCAGCAAATGGGATTATAAAACTTCCAAACATCAGAACCAAGAACACTGGGTTCAACATAAGCTATATTTGTAGCTATATGTTTGTAATGCCTTGGTGAAGCCTTGGAAAAGACAGCATGTTTAAGGATGTGTGTGTGTTTAAATCATTTAATAAAATCTTTTTTGTAGTGTAATTTAGTTGGCTTGGTGAGGTGCTAATCGGATCATAGAGACTGCAGGAGGTTGACTGTAAGCACTAAGATATAAATACATAAATAACAGACAGAACTTTGTGTATCACAATGTACAAATGTATAATGTACAAATTCCAATATGGCTACACAGAAGGAACACACAAAATCTACCAGATCTAATCTGGAAATCGTCTGTAAATTTTAATTTGCTGAATACTTTGAGCTAATCTAGTAAACCAGGACCTTGTCAGGACCTTCTTCTCTCTGAACATCGTATTTGGCAGAACTGGTTTTTACATATATACAAGTAGCCCATATTAAGGTGATACTGTTTTAGCTTAGTGGTGTTCCTAGGCCTGGCATCACCCAATGTGTGTGTGTGGGCAGCCAGGGGGGTGGCCAAATACCCAAGTGAAGCAGTGGGAGGGGATGTAAGGGGGGGCATGCTCACCTTTCTCCTTTGTTGCAGCAAAGCCTGCCCCTTCTCAATGGGAGGAGGGCTGAATTGGGTGTCACTCCTCTTCTGAAATATCAGCTGGTGTCATCCATACCTTGTTAGTGATGCCACTGCTTTCATTCACCTGGCCCAGATTCTATTTCAACTTGATATATCTATATAATGAGTCTGAGAAAATACAAACTCCTTATGAACACTGTTTGCTGCCAAGGCTCACTGCATGCATCCAACGCAGTCAATCATATAGTTAACCCTTCCAAAATTGCACTTTCTAGCTGATTAAAAGACATACAGACCCAGTAAAAATGGGTGCTTTGTGGTGTCCTGGCACCGATTCTAGGGTTCGGGAGCATGCAGCGTTTGTGTGCTCCCAAACCCTAGTCTGTACAGACACCACCATCATGGTGGTGTGGGCCACCATGATGACACAAGTGTGGCACAGCGTCCATATGTCATTGCACTGTGCTTTTGTCATAGATGCGCCACAGGGTGCTAATGGCACCTTGGCAGCATCGCCGGAAAGAGCTTCATTTTACAGCTCCTTTTGGGGGCAGATTGTTGTTGCGACTATGCGGTTGTTGCAGCAATGATCTGGAGGAGAAAGGGGTGGCCTCTGGCTGCCCCTTTCTTCTAATCTGTACAGCCCTACAGATACATTTAGAGTGCCTTTAGGATGCTTCTTTTTCATTGAGTACAATCTCATTGCCATTCCGATACGTAAGAATCCAGAAAGCTTTCATTTACTGATACAATAATATGTAGGAATCTCCTCAAAATCTTTCTGCAACAGTTCTAGGATCAACTATCACAGTCTTATTATTTATGGGTCTGATTAGTTGCAGGTTGAGCACAGACATAGTTATCTCACTAGCACGTGTTTCCAGCCACTAAATAATTTCTAGGAGCATTTCTTGTATGCTTGTGATGTTTGGAGCTGATCTTTGATCTTGAGGTGAGAGGTTCCTGAATGCATAGGACAATCTCTTAGAGCAGGAAACATAGCTAAGTATGGCCATTTCTGCACAGACCAGGATACTCCAGGGGCAGCTTGGAATACATAGCCGACCACAGAGCTGCCCTGACCTGCTCCTCATAAACTGCCCCAGAACTCCCCATTATCTGCTGGGTGCCACATTCTGACCTCAGAACTGAGCAATCTGCAGCAGCAACAGATGTGCCAGGTAGCTCAGAGGGACACCCCTGGAGACAACAGCCAGGTTCTAGTAACAGAGGGCTTCAGAATAAAAGGTAAATTTTCATAATCCATTTTAAGGCTGTTAAGGCTGTTCTTCGGTTTTGATGTGGACCATGCCAGACATCATCTGGATTGCTCATACTGAAACTGGGGATTGGGTTGTGTGGTGTCCAAAGAGGACAGCACCAGAAGGGGGGAATCAGGCCTTTTCACTCATGCAGACAGGGCCCCATATCTCTCTCTCATCCATCTCCCTCCAACTCCACCTTTTCTCAGCTGAATATTCAATAGACATTTCTTGGCTAGTGAACAGCAGTGGGAACTACAGAAAAACACTTGACTTATTTTTCTTTCTCTGGTGCATATTGACAGGCATCCTCAGGATCTCCTGTGGGTCCTTTGGCAGTCCTGGAGGATAATGCCATTGCCATTCATCCAGCTATAGGTGGGAAAAAAACAACAACAACCAAAAACCATTGATGCTTCTCTGCTGTACTCTTTGCTCCCCACCAGTCAAAAAATGGCTGTGTTGGGTGTGTGTATGCTGCAGTAGCGAAAACATGGGTAGATGGGAATTTTGATAACTATCAGCTTGTTAATTTTTAAAGGTAAAGGTAATGCCTTGATATAAATGTCTAGTTGTAACTGACTGTAGGGGGCAGTGCTCATCTCCGTTTCTAAGCCGAAGAGCCATCATTGTCCAAGGACTGTTCTGGTGGTCATGTGGCCAGCACGATCGCACCGAATGTTGTTATTCACTTCCTACTGAGAAGTGGTACCTATCTATTTACTTGTATTTGCATGCTTTCAAACTGCTGGTTGGCAGAAGCTGGGACTAGTGGCAGGAGCTCACCCCATCATGCAGCACTCAGACCTCGAACTGCCAACCTTCTGATCTTCTGATCATCAGAGCTGTGTCTTAACCACTAAGCCATTGAATTTAATTGTTAAAAACATCATATAAAGATTGTTTTAAAGTTTTAAAATTATGCATTGTTTTTAATATTTATATTTTTAATACTGATTTGAATGCTCCTTTAACTGATTATGTATTTTTAATTGGTGTTCATGTTTTTAGCTGTGTTATGTGTCTAGCTGTGGCTGTATTTTAATCTGCTGTTCCCTACCTTTGTCCCTAAGGAGACGTGGGTAAGAAAATAACAATAACAAGAAAAATAATAATAATAAGCAGTCATTACAGACTTCAAAGCTCTGCAAAAACCTAAAAAGGGAATTATAGCAGTGTGAAGTCAACTTATACCATCATAACCCCCTAACAGAATGCCCTCTTCCTGGCTTTTACCACAATCAGAACCATTCCCATGGTGGAGTCATTTGTGCTGCCATGAAGACTGTATTGGCTGTGCAGACTTGAAGCTGTTTATATGTCTTGTCCACTAGGAATTTCAGGCCTGCTTTTTTGTTGGTGTGAAGTGAAAGCACCCAGCTGTACTTCATTTTAGTGTTGAATGCTGCCATTAGAACAGAGCTGAAGTTTATATAGTCTCAGATTCATTATGACTACATAGAGTTGAAACAGAATCTATACAGCATTGCCTTTGATTTTTTTTTTAAAGAGGGCAGCCTGAATCTTTGTTGGAAAATCTTTGAAGATTAATTAAAATGGGAAAAAATAGTCACACACTTCAAATGTTGCCTTAAATACCTAAGTTTGGGAAAGAAGGGAGAAGGGAAAAAGGAATGGAGAAAGACAGATACACTGTACAATATCACTAGAATGGTGAAAATAAAGTTTACATTACCAAAGGAACCAGCACCACTAACAACAATTTTGAATGCTCTTTAGTTTCTGGCTATTTTTTCCTTAACAAATGACTATATGCATTTAGTTAAAATGAAAATCCTACCAAAATTAAATTTTTTATTTAGAATGATACCATTAAAAATATCAGAATCTTAAATAAAGAAATTGCAACAGTTAGTAAATTTATATTGTAATGGAGGTAAAAGAGTTAGATTAAATAAACAAATTTGGTATAGATTTCAGAAAAAGGGAGGGTTAGGCCTCCCTAATATAAAGGGATACTATGAGGCCAACCATTTAAAATATGTAATAGAAGGTATGTTAAATATAACAGGTCTAGACTGGTTAGAAATGGAAAAAGAAGGAAGAGATATGAAAATAGCTAAAATTTTCTTCTAAGATTTTAGTAGGAGGGAAATTAAGGAGATTGAAAACCCATTCATGAAAAATATATTAGAGATATTTAAAAAAATATTTTTAAAGAAATATGGGAAGATGAATTAGGATATAAAATTTGTGAACATGAATGGAATAGAATTTGGGAGCAAAGAAATTTAACAAACTTATCAATATGAATTAAAGAAAATTATTATAAACTGGTTTGGAAATGGTATTTAACACCATTAAGATTACATAATATAAATAAAAATAACTCAAAATATTGTTGGAGAGGTTTGAGGTAGGATCATATATACATATGTGGTGGCAATGTAAATATTTTCAAAAATTTTGGGGAATAGCAATATTAGAAATAGAAAATATTTTGAATATAAAAATAGATGGAAAACCAAATATAGTATTATTATTGTTATATAATGAAGTAGAATGGAAAAAAGAAGAGAAAAACCTTATAACAAATTTATTTATGGCTGCAAGATTAATTATAGCAAGAAATTGGAAAACAAAGATAAACGTAGAATTGGAAGATTGGTATAAAGAAGTTTGGAAATTAGCAATTAATGATAAATTAACATGTAAATTGAGGGTAAAGAAGGGATTAAGGAAAAGAGATGATTTTGATGAAATTTGGAAAATTTTTATTGAAAATGTTCTAACAAAAGAAGATGGGAAATTACCTCTGCGGGATGAATTAAAATTTTGGATGGAATATAAAGATGGGAATGACTCCGGGGGAGGAGGGCACTGAGGTGATATACAGGGGAAAAAAAAGAACAAGCAAAATGTTAAAGTATATAAGTATGAAAGAATGTTATAATTTGTTTTTATGTTATATTTTTGTAAAATTTCAAAAATACTAAATAAATAAAAAAAATTAAAAAATCCCAAATGACTATATGCATTAAAACCAAAGTAGATTCTGCAGGATGTGCCAAGTCAATATTTATAGCTGGAATCCTGTTGAGACTTGCGTCTTCATAAGTGGACTTAAATCTGCAAGAATTAGAATTGTGCAGTTGTGTAATGTCTGCTTCCACAAGAGAGCTGCTGTTATGTTACTTCATAGCAGAGCCAGCATAGTGTCAAATGCACCTCTGTGTCTGATGCATATCAGTGTGAAATGCACATAGGTGTGAAATGCACATTGGTATGTAATATACATTAGTAATAATGATGATGATGATAATAATAATAATAATAATAATAATTTTTATTTATAACCCACCCCTCTGAGCGAGCAATCGTGGTGGGGTACAGCAAATTTAAAACAGTACAGTAATTTCCCACAAAGCTATAAGTGTCATTGGAGGGTATTGTGAGAAACGACAACAGTGACATTTGAACTGTTCACTTGGACCTGCTGAGCTGGCCTGCTACCCAAAGATGTACTATGCAATTGCCAGTCTGATTCGCTTGCATATGGGTTATAGAATCATAGAATCATATAAGCTTATCGCTCAGGCCCTGGAATGGGCCTGTCGTGTTACAAAAGGGAGTGTGATGGGAATGGCATAGAATGCATCTCACTGCACAGGAGAACACCACTGCTGCTGCCAGAAGTTCTCATTGTATTCTGGATGCGTCCCAGAGGGGGCAATTTTCAGGAATGCTTGCTTCTGAATGTAGAGTTGGAATCTCTTTTCCTGTAGCTTGCATCCATTGTTCAGGGTCCAAAAACAAGCTCGCTCCCTCCTGAATATGATTTAATTCTCAGTCTTGGGCTGGCATTGTCTACAAAATCCTATACAGCCTAGATCCAGACTATCTGAAAGCCACATTTCCCCATATAAGCCTGGCTGAATCTTATGATCTTTGGGAAAGGTCTTTGTAACCATCCCAACACCCTCACAGGCTTATCTGGTGAGGACACAGGAGAGAGCCTTCTTGATGGTTGCTCACAGGTTGTAGAACATCCTTTCAGGGAAGGCTCAGTCAGCCCCCTTCTCTGCTCTTTTTTCTCCTCCAGCAAAAACCTTCTTATTTAAAAAGACCTTCAAACTTTAACTGCATGTTAAAAAAGTATAATTCTATGATTCTGTGTGCTATGGGTGCTATATGCTTTTTGTGTTTCTAACACAAATAATTAAAATGATTTTAAATCAGTATTTTCAAAGTTATATTTTAATTGGGTTGATTGTTTAATGCTGTTTGCACCACATATTATTTTTGCTATGCTGTTTTTACTTACATTGTAAGGTACTTTGTGTCCTGTTTTGGGAGAAAGGTGGAATATAAAATAAATAAATAAATAAATAAATAAACAAACAAACTGCTTAATGAGGAGAGATTTTACATATCTTTTCAGCTCAGTTGTGCCAGCTCCTAATTATTTTGAGAATAATCATGCCCTTCACTAATGATCTAAAGAACATTTATGCTCCCCTATTTCATACGAGCTTAGATATGGTAAATATCATAGACATCATCATGTAGAGACACCAGATGGCTACTCTTAAAAAAGAAAGGAAAGAAAAATACAGTAGCGCAAGCGACTTGTCAGTTTGCCTTGATCACCAGCAGTTGTTTGATGATCAAATAGCATTATTTGTTAGGACATGCGTTTCATCCGTTTTCATCCAAGTAAGATACTGTAACTATTCCCCCCCCCCCCAATATATGCTGATCTTTCTTTCTCTGCAATCGCTCACAGAAAAGGAAATGTATACCATATGATTCTCAGTGTTGAGTCTTCATCTCTAATACATTCACAAAGTGGTTTAAAGATTTGGACTACAATTCAGCCAGCATTAGCCACTTTGACTTCCTGTTACACCAACATAGAACTGAAACATTTTGCTGTGTACTAGAGTGTCATCAGTTACAATGGTACTAGCATCTTAATATTCTCAGAACTCAGCCCATGATGTCTGAAAAGATATCATTTCTTTTTGTGAATCAGCAGCTGTACACTGCCAAAAGGCATGATATGAAAAGAGAATGACAGTATGCACCTTTTAAAAGCCATTTATGTGTCATTCTACAGGAATGTTAGTCATATTATTTCTTAGGAAGGGAGTAAAATGTCTCTGTGTTTTAATAAGTTTGTTAGCTTATTTAAATAATAGAATCATCAGATTTTTTAAGTGGGTCACCTTTTTCAATACAATAACTTTGGAACTATAGGAGCTATAGGAGAACTATAGGATGGCTTTGACTAAAATCAGTGAATGTATGTTATATTTCCCTCCCTTTTCCTCCAACATTGTTAAGGACAGATTGAGAAAATAAATGATAATCTGTGGAGAAGAAAAGCAACTGATAAATTTGCCCAGTCCAGCACAAAACTAACTTCCTTCCTTCCTTCCTTCCTTCCTTCCTTCTTTTCTTTGCCTTTTCTCTGTCACTGGGACCCAAGGTGACTCAACATGATTAAAAGAATAGTGCAACTCATATTTGAAGAAGTTTGTGCATTTGAGTTCTTCTTTTCTTCCTCTTCCTTCTTTAAAAAAAGATACCAAATGTAATTTTGCCACTTCCTTAACTGGTTTTATGCCTCAATAAACACATTGAGACATTTCCTCTTGTTGTTATTTACCATTGGTTGAATTATGGCTACCCTATGAGTGAGAAGCCAAGAGCCCTGCTCATCAAAAGCTCATGCAGATTCAGGGCTGGGGCTTTCTTGAGTAAATCCATCCACCTGTAGTGTGATCTTCCACTTTTGATATTATTTTTTCCCCCTCTTTTGAATAAGGAAAAGGCCAAAGACCAAGACTAGAGAGTTGTTATTATCGTGAGTCTTGTTATGGTGATTGTGGAAGAGTATGTAAATCGGACACATATGGAACACATATGTTGTTGAACTGCATCTCCCAGCTGCCTTAGACAGCATAGTCCATACTGGGGATTGTACTCTGGCAATCTGTACACAATCCCCATTCCTGTGTAAACACCTTGAGCTGAATGAATGGAGGGAAAAGCACAGGAAACATGGTTCTGCTCATCACTCTTTTTGTTTAGTGAATGTTTGAATAAGGCTGATTCTATCCCTCTAGATCTCAGTCGAGGCCATGGTTTCATCTCACACTGTAAGTGTTCAATTAGCAGAGTAAAAACCTTTAAATGGTTGTGTCACATCACCTATTATTGCTCTTGTGATTAAAAGTAAGTATGCATTTAAATTTCACATAGAATTTTCACAGATGGAACCCTGTGTATTTCATGACTATTTGGCCTCACTGTTTATATTCTTTCCCCCTCTTTCTATTCACATACATCTATATATCTACTAGCTGAGAGCAACACTTCAGGCATCTGATAAATTGGGCTCCTGTCCATGAAAGCTTATGCTGCAGTAAATCTGTTAGTCTTTAAGGTGACACAAGACTTAGTGTTGTTCTCAATCCATATGTCCATTACCTTCATCAGCCCACGATAGCAAGGGCTGTGCTTCTGTTCTTGTTACCCAGGATGTAATTCCCAGCAATTAACTGTATGGCAGAGAGCACTGATGATATGTATTTAAGTCTTTTCATGAGTAAACTGTTTCTTCATTTATTTTTGTAGGGTGGATTTAATACTTCAAGTTACAGAGTGCAAGTTTTTATAGACTTTCTTTACAATTGGAACCGCAGACAAATAAAAGGGGACATAAAAAGGGTCATTTGTTTTTGAAAGTTTTACTGCTTACATTTACAGATAGTTCAGAGAAGTGTAAAAAATACCTTGGTTCATATTAGGTCTGCCATATATTTCAGCTTTTATCGTTGTTCAAATAAATGAGTGGCCAAAAAAAAGAAAAGAAAAAGAAAAAGAAAGAAAGAAAGAAAAGAAAAAGAAAAGAGAGAGAAAAAGAAATTTGTTTTGGATACTTTCCATAACACTTACTAATTAGCAATTTAACATTGTTTTCTGTCTTCTAAATGTCTTCAGTTATTTTGCTAAGAATCTGCAACAAGGACAACTGAAAGCCAAACTACACACATGACTAATGCATGGCAAAAGGCTGAAACTCTTTTTTAACTTTAATTATCAGCACAGTAGGGTGATCCTTACTGAGAATTTAGCATGTGGTGAGAGCAGGCTTATTTCTTCCCTCTATAGTGATCTTATAATGACCCCCCCCCCCCCAAATAATGCACACACACACACACAGGGACACAACAGGAATGCTTAGGAAAAAGGTGTGATTTGATGCTGATGAGATGTATATGTATATGCCCAGTAATGCAGAAGACAATGTTTTGGTATTTTGAAGAAAGATGTTCTGGGACACTGCGGCCTAAAGGCTCAGAAGGAACATCTATATCCTGTCATGTAAATCCCTCTTAATGCCCAGATTACTGACCAAAATGCCTTCTTAGGTCGATTGTGTCAGTCTATCTGCCACACATTTATATGATGCACACATACATTCTAAGACTTTTTGAAATTCGGGTTCTTCTGGCAGGACAAGGAGGCTATTGGAGGTGTCTCAGAGCATCCCATCTCTCAGAAATGACTTCGATACCAATCACAGGCAAGGGAGACACCCCCTGCTGCAATAGATTTCCTCTTGGCATAGGAACCCAGGAATCACCCATACAAGTCAATTTAAATTGATCATGAAAAATGATGGAGTGATCTTAGAGAAATGCACTGCAATTGGTTGTCATGATGTATAACCTGCACTCAGGACAGGAGGCTACCATCAGAACAGAATATAGAGAAACAGAAAGGTTCCCAATCAGAAAGATGTCCAGATAGGCCTGTATTCTATCACTGTATCTATTCAACTTGTGTGCAGAAAATATACACAGAGCAGGTATAGACATGGAGGAAGGAGGAGTGAAGATTAGAGTAAGGAATATCAATAATCTAAAATATGGTACCAGAGCTTCCTGAAAGAGAAGGCTAAATGTCTCACAAAACTACAATCGCCATAATTCCGTAGCATTGACTCATGACAGTTAAAGTCATGCCAGCCTGGATTATTTCTGGATGCAGATACAGCTTGGGTGAAAAATGATTCATGGAAAACAAACAGGAATATTACTTCTTTTTATTAATTTATAATTAACTAAATAATTTCTACAAAGAATGATGGTGACTGTGCGTGAAAGCCACATCCTCTCTGACTTATGAAGTAGTCTTACACTGAGTCAGATCATTAGTCCATCGTACTCAGTATTGTGTCCTTTGACTTGCAGAAGCTTTTCAGTGCCAGCAGATTATTAAAAATTGCACTTGCGAACTTCCATGTACAAATCACATGCTGTATGAGTGAGTTGAGGCACCTTTCCCTGAGGATGTTGGGACTGCTCTCTGCACTTTTTTGTGATCCCCCACTCACCAAAGTATATGCCTGTACTGCATGTGGATAGAAATTCTGAGGTTAAATTCCAGCACTAATTAAATAATATATGATTGAAAATGAGAATATGTAACAAATGATACACATCAGACAAAACACCTGTAATCCTCCAAATGGCCTTCTTTCTAAGGGAACATTTCCTCTCTACTCCCTTCCTTATTTTTTATACACACACACACACACTTCCAAAAAAGCATGCATACGCGTGCGCGCACACACACGTATATGAGCAATTAATTGTAAAGACTTACTACTAAAAGATTTACTTGAGGTTCAGCAGCATAATAATCTGTTGGGCATTTGCTATTAATCATAGTTGTTGGCTCCTGTCTCTACTAATTAGTGCACTAACTTATTATTAAATCTCTTAAAGATTATATGAGATCTGGGCAGTGTTACAGAAATGCTGGGGGAATGAAAGAACTTGAACATTTTATTGCATACTTACAAAGCAGATTGCTTGGGTTTTTGGACAGTTCTAATCTACATCTGACAAGATGGGATACACATCTCTTGGCATCCATTCTAGCCATCTATAATTATAAATGAAGAGTCTTTATTGTGGAGCCTGTATAGTATGTCAAATCAGTCATTTCTCAAGCACTGAATAAAGGTCTCCGAGCTCAATAATTCAAAGTGACTGGTACAGTAGTAAGTGAAGTTTTAAACAACAGTAGACAAGTTGATTAGAGCCTTTGGAGATGCATGCTTAGAATAAAAGGGTAACCTTTGCGAACTTTGAATACAAAGCTTTCAAATGTATTTCATATGAAATATGGGGGCACAGAGAGGCACTATTCAAGGAGAGCTGATTAATTGAGTCACAGTACTTTGTAAACCTTGACAATGCTGAAGAATGTATTGATATGCTCAGTGTAGCCACACCACGACGACAAGATCGACAGAGAAGGCAAGGCTGACAGACACAAAAGAGGCTCTGTTGAACACCTCTGGAGATACAGAGGGTGTGTGAAATATAAAAGCCAGGATTTACAGATATTACACTGGTGAACACTGTGACTATGTACAGATGGAAGGGAGGGAAAAATTCCCATTCAGATCCAATAAGTAGTTTAAGATGTGCAAATAGAGGTTTCTGGAGGGAGCCAAGCATTAGGAGCCACCTGGAGCATGTGGTAGAGATTGTATCCATCAATGCAGCAGCTGGGCTGAAATTATAAAGAGTGCTGCTTTTCATCACACTTATTTTTAATGCATACATTTCTTCTGTCACTGTTACTCTGGAGGGAGAAAAAAATGCCAACAACAAATACAAATGGTACCCATTAGCTTATATTTAGGCTTGTGACAACAGAAGCTAAGATCCCACCACTACAGTAAACAATGCATATTTATTAATTTAGTAGCACTGTGCTGAATGTTCTCCAGTTGTGACTTAAAGGAGGAAACTACTAATTTTGTGGTAGATGTGTTTTCTTCTTGAAAAGACATGTTGTGTGTGCATATGTGCTTAAAAAGAAAAATCTGATGTGTTTGGCATCATTCGTTTCTAGCTGATGCTTCTTTATTCTTTTCTAGCTCTGACTTTTTCTTCCCTCCTGCCTGGATTCATCTCATGTATAATCTGCCCACTTAGGGATCACATGGCAAATGTAGTAAACTCACAAGATTTCTAGTCATTCAAACTTACCTGGGGATGATGCCAGGAAATGAAGGGAGTCAATAAGTGAAGGCACCCATCCCATGCCTGCACCAATTGGGTTGAGCCCTCCTCTGTAACAGGAACCATGGAGACAAGCCACTGATTCAAAGATAAATGAGAGGCAACTGAGAGTGATGGGAAATGAAGGCAATACTAATAACTGCAAAGAACTGTAAAAAGTTCTCCAGATTTCCAAAACGGAGAGTTGCTTGGATGTACTGGCAAACATATTCATGGTATGTAGGTAGTTGGGAGCAAACAAATAGATGTGAGAGGTCTTGGCTCAGACCAATTATTTAATTCAGTTTCTAGCCCAAGCTTCCTCAGAGGTTTAGTGTTGATAACAATAGTTCAAAACAAAATGAAATCAAACCTGATGGGAATTTTGTCAGGGATACATGCCAATCATAAATCTGCATTATACTTCCATATATTCTTTTGTAGTTGTTGTTAGATAGGTATGTTCCTCCACCTTCCATAATGAAAGACCTTGAAGAACTCATGATTTTTCTGCAATATCACACCCATTTTATTACTGATGGAGAGCTCAGGGAATTGGAGAAGCACCAGGCTATGTATCTCTATATCCAGATACAGAATGCTGTCAGTGGAAGAAGCGATCAGTCTGCTTCTGTCTATAAGGCATAGTCAGACACTCTAACCCTCTAGGTCTCCAACAGTCAAGAATGGTAGCAACAGTCAAGAATGGCAGCAAAACTGTGAGTCCTGGGGGTGGTAAGCAGGAAGCCATAGCAGAGTTCTATAGAGTTCAAACTCTTATATTATGTTACACAGTATAGCATCTGAACCATGAAAGAAAGTACTCCTTAACAGTTAAATAATCTCATACTGGCTTAGTTCTAGTTGTTGAATCATGTAATAGAGCAAAACTACTCATGGTTCCTTTGAAAGATATTCATGTTTCGAATCCAGAATCTCTAGGTAGAACCACAGCTGTGGGACAGCTACCTGAAATACCTATGTGATATAGCACTACATAAGATAACTCTTTTGCTGAATAAATGAAGTGCATAAATTATAAAGTCAAGGAAGAGAGGATCTCAGTTGATTTTAACACTGATCTGGATAAAAGAGTGAAATTGGCCCCTGAAGTACAGAGGGACCAGCTCTCAGGGACTTATCTAGTAAATGTACAAGTAGTCATGTCCAAAGGTAACAAGGAGCCATTGCTTCTGTTGTATGTTATTGGTATGAGGTGGGAAATTACAAATCCTGGAAAAGGATCAACTAGTGTTGACAAAGCAAAGGCTTCAAGTACATAGCAAACATAAATCAACAGGTGAAACTTTCCCCAACACAGTGATTGGACAAATATCAACTGTTGACTGTCATTTTTATGATGCACTGTTAAAGCAGAGAACCCCCACACAGTAAAAAGAAGAAGGTGATGCCATAGCCAAGGAAAGTCACCAGCTCCTCCAGTTCTGCTGTTTTTCATATGGGAATTATTATTATTAATAATAATAATATTGAAAAGATAAAACAACAAACCAAGTTAAAACCCAATGTATACTGGTGCCATATGTGTCTCCTTCAAGCAAAGAAAGCCATTTGGTAAGGTGCTCACACCGACATTAAACAAGCCACATTGCATATATAGGGACAGCTTGTGCTATTAAGTTGCATGCCTGTGTTGTGGGTGGTAAGGAATCAAATCGTTCCAAGAGAGAGTTATGGGAGGCTCTCAGCTATACGGACACACAATACCACCTACTGCTCCACAGCAGTTAGACGGGATGTGATCAGTTAGAACACAATGTGTTCTTCCTTTTGACTGCCATGATTCTGCCTGCTCTTCTTAAACTTGGATGCTTGGAGCCAATTAATCTGCCCACTATTATTACTCCTACGAGTATTGATTCCCTATCAACGAACAGTCACAGTACTTGACAAAAAATTTAGTGCAGAACCTCAATTTAAAACTCAAGTAGAATTCTATTTGCTTTTCTCCCCATTTTCTTTGGAAAAGTTATAGACTTATATCTATCAATTTATGAATTATATGATAGGGTCACTTCTATCTATGTATCTATACTGTTAAATAAGAAAGAGAACAAGAAAGAGAGAAAGATCTGCAGGAAAAATGGAATTGGTATCATACTGTGAGAATAGAAAAAAAGTCTTCCACTTTCATTTTTTCCCCACACTAGAATTCTTTAAATCTCCAGTTCTTACCATTCCAAATATGAAGTTTGCAAATTTTGGGAAGTTCTTTAAAATGGAATAAAATTCTCCATTCACACCAGTCAACTTCTATAGTACAGATTTCTCATGAAATCGATAATTTTGCATCTGCCTGCCACATAACTGTTAAAGAGTGGTAGCAACACTAATTCTACACTAACATGGTTGAATACATGGAGAGTTCACCTCATATTTTAAGAGTTGTAGTAAAAGTGCTGTGGATGTATAAACCTGTCAGTTTTTTTCTTTTTCCTACAACATTTTTGTTTAAAAAAATCCTTAGTTCTTTCTGTGCAAAGGACTTTTTTTTTTTGCAAATTTTGGTAAATTATAAGCAACTGAATTGAAATTCTTGCCCATCTTTATTTTATATAATTTACAAATTTCGCAGGAGAAATAATGACATCAGAGACACAAGTCAGAAATCTGAGATGGAGTTTCCTTCACAGAGCAAAGAGGCAAAGGTTATTTTTAAAAGAAGAATGAACACAGGAGCAAGCTGAAGTCATTTATCTCTGATCAGTAGTAGAATGATGATACTCAAGATACCAGAAAGGGATGGAAATGATATTTAAAGACTAAAGGGAAAGAAACTGAGGAGCTTTTCATATGTCGAGAAACCTTGAAAAGAATCATTCTCAAGCCACTTTCTTATTTTGTTGATTCTAACTGCCATGCCTCAATGCTATGGAATCCTGGGATTTGTAGTTTGTTGTGGCACCAGAGTGCTCCAACAGCCAAATATCACACAAAATTACAGTTTCTTGATTTCCATGGCAGTTAAAGCAGGGTCAAAATGCATTATTTCTGCAGTGCAGGTTCAGCCTAAGTCTTGGCTTAGGGCAAGAGTGGGCAAGGTTTGGCCCCAGGGTTGCCTATTGCTGTTTTGGTGGCCCTAGTCTCTTCTTCTAGACTCCCACGCTGCCTTTCCCATAGAAGCCTCCAGGAATAGTGGTGCACCTTTCAGTTAGTTGCACACCTTTCCTAATGCTGTTTAAATTAAAAAAAACATTTAATATATATATATATATATATATAAATGAATTTCTGACTACTTCCAATGCCCTTTTTTCCTTTCATTTTATGGCCTCTTAAGGTTTCCAGAGGCAAGAATTCAGTCTTTGGATTTAGGAAAGGTACCCACCTTAGTTTGGAATATTCTGTTTTCTGAAATGTCCCACAGATGTCTGTGAGAGGTCCACAAGCCAGGCTTGATGGCAGTAACCTCCTTCCACTGTTGTGTGCTAGCAAAGGGCATACTGGAGGTATCTAAATATGATGGCTGTTTCTACACCACAGAATTAATGCAGCTTGATGCCTCTTTAACTGCCATGGCTCAGTGATATGAAATTCTGGGATTTGGAATTTTGTGATCTATTTCACCTTCTCTGTCAGAGAGCCCTGGTGCCACAACAAACTGAAAATCCCAGGACTCTATAGGATGGAGCCATGACAGTTAAATGTCAAAATTCTGCTGTGTGGCAACAGCATACTTCAACAAATGCTTGAAGAGAACTAAGGAAACATCTCCTTGTATTAAGCCTATGAATTCCCCATAGGTTATAAACTAGTTTTCTACTTGCATAGAAAAGGATTTTTTTTTTTAAAAAAAATCTTGTTAGACTATCTGTCCATCCAGCCCAGGACTGTCTAATCCTGCAGTAGCCCTCCAGAGTCTTGGAAAGAGAATCTGAGCTCCATTTGTTTATTCAGTTTACATCCTCTCCATCCCAAAGGCTCCAAGCAGCTTATGCAAAGATTTAAAATCTTATATTGAAAAAGAAGCAAAACAAAAGCAATGGCTTCATTTTCTCATTTTCTTACTGAGAAGGAATGCATGTGTACCTGCAGAGGAGGATGGTGACTGGAGCCATATTATCCTTTGCCTCAACTCTGCATGCATATGGCAATTTGAGGATTTAGTCAAATTGCAACCAAAAAACAAAATGGAGGGGAAAATGTGGGAGAGTAGACAGAAGTGGGTTCTGCAAAAGGAGCTTTAAGATGAAATTACTGAGATAATATATTGATGTGTCTGCATTTTAAACTTTGATGCTGAATTTCAAGCTTCTTTTTTTGTGAGGAGAAAATTGCTGGGATTTTTTTTTTTTTTTTTTTTGTATTCACTAATAATGCTTCTGTCATGCCTTGACTGGTTCCACATGATTTCTTTCTTCATGCATTATTTTTAGCTGTCAGCTTTGTAATAGGGCTTACCTGTAAGCAGAGCTCATATGGAAAAAAAATCCCGCCCCCATCAAACTCTTGTTGTAGTTCTTTAAAAATGCCCAATAAAATGTATACAACTTGGTGAGGAAAACAACAGCAATTCTCAGGAAGAACTGGGGGATCATTTGATTTCCATTTTCTTTCCTTTTCTTTAAAAAAAGAAATAGGTTGAGTTCTTTCTCTGCACTGCCCATGTTTCCTTTAAGTTGGGCTTAATTTATGAATCATTCAGAAGTACAGTTCAAAATTTATCTTCATGTAGCTGTAAATATGTGAATTCTCCAAGGCTCCGGGGCCATAAGACTGCTTAGCATGGAGACAGTTCTTGTTGTGGGTTTTACTACTTACATATATTTTTTACAGGAAACCCTGTCTGGTTTTGCTATTCTTAACTTGAAAGCACTAGAAGAGACGACACTGATCTCTGTTCTGGTAAAGTTATTAGAAGACTTAGAGATCCCATTGTCTGAAGAGGCAGATGACCTTTCACACAGCACACCATAGATACCCTGAAAGCCCAAGACATTATGCTGCCTGAGCTGGAACAGCAGATGGTGCTCTCTTCCTCTGGTCAGTGTGCTGATTCCCCAGATTTTTTTTTACTTATTTTGACACCTGAGAAAGAAAACCTCACAAAAGCAACAAATACCACAGCCTGTGTGTAAAAATACAGTAACATTACATAACAAACAATTTGCTGTTGTCTCACTAAGCATCACAGACTTGGAGCAATCACTAAAGAAAGACAAAGAAAGGCAAAGGCTGGCCTAATGTTAAACATAAAGAAAATAATAATAATAATAATAATAATAATAATAATGACCATGGAGGATTTACATAAATTCAGCCTAGATATCAAGGAAATTGAAATAGTTAAAACTTCCCATAGAAAGTTGAGAGGGGGCAACTGAAAGTCCCATGGGAGGGAATTCCACTACAGGGAGCAGCCACTAAAAAGACTCTCTTATGTGCAAAGGAAGCATGTCTGTGATGGCGGTAGGACCAAAAGAGGAAGACCTACCTTGAAGATCTTAAAATTTGAGTCAGCTCATCTAGGGACATCTAGGGACTGTCTTTCAGACAGTCTGGATTCAATCTATAAAGGACTTTAAAGGTCATATTACATAGTACTTTGAATTCTGCTCAGAAATGGACCAGCAGCTAGTGAAGCTTTTTCAACAAAAGAATTAGATGTTCCCTGTAAATGGTCCCAGCCAGCCACCTGGCTGCGGCATTTTGGACCTGTTGAAGTTTGCAAACATTTTCAAAAGGCAGCTCCATGTAGAATGTGTTATAGTAATCGTACTGAGATAATCAAGGCATGTGTCACTGTAGCAGATTGGATATCTCATTTAAAATTTTAGCTTCCAATTCCATTTTGTAAGTGAAGTATCTGCTGTTTGCCACAGATGCTAGAGTTCCTTTGCATCTCCCTCCCCGCCCCCACATTACTGAGACACATATGTAACTTGGGAAAATGTGCAGAAGACAATCCCAATGTGACTGTCTGTTTGATTTAGTATTAAGCCAAAGTACTTAGCCCAGTTTCTTTTCAGCATTTTGTGTGAGTCAGGTGAAATTATCAGCTTTTAAATATTATATTTAAATAAAAATTCATTTATATATTTAAATAAATATATTAATAAATTTAAATAAATATTTAAATATTAAATATTAAATCAATATTGGGAGAGATTCTATGGGCTTTGGTACCCTTAAATAGGATGGGTTTTTTTTTAAATTTCTTGTTTAAACAATAACCAGCACCTTGTGATTGTATCAAGCAGCTAGTAAGCTACCAGCATAGCAGCCTGTGGGCTCTTCAGAAGAGACTGTCTATAGGGGATACCGAAACTCATCATGATGTTGTGTCATTGTTCTCATGGGGAATTCTCTTCAGGAACACTGCTGGGCTGCTGCGGGCCATTTGAAATGGCAGTAAGGATCATTACCTTTCCATTAAAAAGTGGAGAAAGTTGGCTTTATGTGTAAAGGTCTTAGAATCAATCCCAAAGTAACAAAATACCATCACCATCATTTCATGGAGATGAAAAAGAGGGGCATTTTCCCGAGTTCTGGAATGATAACATCAAGTTTATTCTTCTGTACATATGTGCTTAGCATATCAGAAAAACACCAAACAAAATAACCACGTCAGAGTTGTATCAAGTATGTGTTTTTCATTTGTTATATAGGGATGGATTAGTCAGGGTGTTTTCAATTCAAGCCTATTCCTTATGGATTTTGTCATAAATCCACCTAACTGTTGTGTATTACGGTACATGGACATGCACATTTGTTTTCAGATTTTTCAATGTGTGCATTCAACGGTTTCCAATTGGCAAAGGGGTCAGAGAAAGCTGCATCCTATCACCCTACCTATTCAACTTATATACAGAACATATTGTAAGGAAAGCAGGCTTGGACATGGAAGAGGGAGGAGTGAAAATAGGAAGAAGAAATATCAATAATCTGAAATATGCTGATGACACCATAATACTAGCAGAAAACCCCACAGACCTGGAACAACTACTAAGGAAGATCAAAGAAAAATGCAAAGGCACGCTTACTGCTGAACATAAATAAAATAAAAATAATGACCACAGAGAACTTACACACATTCAAACTAGACAATGAGGGAATAGAAATAGTAAAAGAATTCTTATATCTGGGATAAAACATTGTTTGGGGACTGGAGCCAGGAAATCAGAAGAAACAGACAGTTTAAAACTGGTTCAAACAATCTTGAATAAAGCAACTATAAAATGTGTGCAACCTGGATGAAATCATTTTGGCCTGAAACCTTTAATAAAAAACCAGGTTTTAACCTAGAACTGAAATGATTTTAATGTTGGTGCATATAAGGCCTTCAGAGGCATGAAATTCCACAACCAGGTGCCACCGCAATATATTTCCCCCTAATGGGACACTGAGAAGGACCCTGAATTTTTAGGTGGGCATACATATATAGAGAGGGTCACTCCATTAAGTATCAAGATAATAAGCCATCTAAAGTTTTAAAAATGATTGCCAGTACTTTGAATTCAGAACAGAAACATATTGGCAGCAAGTAAAAATTTTTCAGAGCATATGTTATATGACATCAGACTTTGCTGGTTATACATGTCCGTTCCTACAGCTTACAGCTCAACATTGTCTTGCTTTTGGCTGGAATCTTCTTGAGGTTTTATAATGAAGTTTACACTAGTGGGTCTACTTTAATGATGTTGCATGAGGCGGAATTGGCAATGCAATGGATGCTGGATTTTGCCCAGAAAAAGTGCCATCCTCCCCAAAAGGCCAATGGTGAAGCAGGTTGGCTGCCTTCTTCTTTCTGTTTTGGTTGCTGGAGCTCCACTTTAGGAAAATGCTAGCAGAATGTTACAATTTGTGAGCTTCATACAGGACCTCAGCCTTTGTTTCTAGTAAAAGACCGATATACCAATATTCTAGTAAAAGACCAATATATGGTCTCTTCCAACTCTGTGATTCTATGATTCTATGATTCTATACTACTAAATTGCAGCATTAAAATATCTGCAATCTTTTGAATCTTTCTTAAATAAGTAAGTAAATAAATAATCCTAGTGTTTATGTTTTTGTTCTGTGAAGTCACAACGTGCAAGATGAAAGTCATGAAATTAAATTGAGAGTCACCTGTAAAAACCATATTTAGGAGAAACAGAACTGGGGCAAGCTCATTATAATGGAGGCTCTGTTGGCATTTGACCCATACACTTTGGCTTAAATTAAAATGACAGTTTAATTGCTTGTTCTGATCTGGAGTTAATTAAATCTAATAAGAAAGAAGCAACTTGTAGGCAGAAAGAGGACAGTTGCTGCCAAATGGTACTCTACTATATTTGATAGAATTGAACCATGGGTACTATAAAAACAGGGCACTCATCCAACAGTGCCCTGGTTCATAAATTCAAGGGAGGCAACACCTATGTCATGGGATGGAGCAGTGAGTTCACCATTTCCTTCCAACACATGTTTATCAGTGGCTGAGTGATGAAAATCATACAACCTGAACCTCTGTGTACTTGGACATTTTGGTGGAGCATTTGCTTCATAGTCAGGATTATCAAGAGGGGCAGAGAAGATGTATTTTTTTTTTTGCCACTGTCAAACAAAGTATCATTTCTCTCTAATCATGTGAACAAGGACATTGTATATGCTCTGATCAATGCTTTACCCAGAATTATGGAATAAGAAATTGTCTTGGATGGTCCAAATTTCAAAATGCAGTTTTCACAGACTATTCCTAGCTGGTGACCTATTCTTCACATAGGCTGCATCCACACTGCAGAAATAATCCACTTTTGGCACCAATTGAACTACCATGACTCAATGCTATAGAATTCTGGGAATTGTAGTTTGTTGTGACACCAGAACTCTCTGACAGAGAAAGCTAAATGTCATACAAAACTAAAATTCCTAGAACTCCATAGCATGGGACCTTATCAGATGGGAGGAATTTCTCTTTATTGAGAATGGAGCCAATTGGAGCCAATTCGAATTCACGTGAATTCACTAGTTTAGCGAATTTATGTGAATTCCAGTTGTGTCCGTAATGCGTTCAGAATGACTTCCCATTACCTGAAAATGACCCCCCATTACCCAAAATTGTGTGAGATGCTTTCATCTGCAATAACATAAAACCCATGATTGCGTTCGGAATGACTTCCCTTTTGCCCGAAATTGCATGAGATATTTTAATTCACAATAACGTGAAACCCCATGATTGCGTTCGGATTGCCATTGGATTAAACTTCCAATTTCCAACATCTGATAAGGTCCATTGAGCTATGGTAGTTAAAGTGGCATCAACCCGGGGGTCATTCAGACATTTATTTATTTTTTACTGCAATAATGTGGATAACCTTACTCACACATTCTGGTTTTGTTATTGACACTATGGAACTGCATCTCTCCATAAACTGCATCTCTGTGAGTTTGGTTGCTCACACGTGCCATTACCCTTCCCTTGTCCATGCACCCACTGGCACCCCTCAGCTGGGCAGAGGTTCCTCCTCCCATCACTTGACAAGGTTGCTATC
Source organism: Urosaurus nigricauda (assembly GCA_034509955.1). Lineage (NCBI taxonomy): Eukaryota > Metazoa > Chordata > Lepidosauria > Squamata > Phrynosomatidae > Urosaurus > Urosaurus nigricauda. The sequence goes on along the minus strand of JAOEGL010000004.1, from coordinate 221,839,750 downwards.
TCTTTTTCTCTCCCCCCTTTTTTCTCTGTTTCTCTCTCTTTTTTCCCCAGAGGTAGCTGTTCCACTGGGGAAGGAGAAGTCCTTTCTGAACTATTGGGCTATCAATGATGCAAATTTATTTGAAGTGTGTTCAAGACATGCAGAGTTTTATCCCTATTCAGGTCTATTCGCATCAGTTATTCACACTGCCGATTATGCAAATATTTTTTTAAAAAAACTAGGAAATACCCCATGTCTATTATCCCTGGGTAAGACTTTTTTGGCAGCCCGTCCAAAAAAAAAAAAAAATTAATCAGGTGAATTCAGAATGCATGTGAACAAAAGAGATTCAGACGAGATTTGTCCTGGATAATTTTCATCATCTGATGGATTATTTCTGTGGTTCAGATTAAGCCAAAATATATTTTTGGGGGAGAAATGTTGTTTTCTGTGCAAGAAACATCCTTCTTGCATAGAAAATCATGTTTTCTATTGATTTCATAGAAACCATGTTTTCTGTGCAAAAAAACAAGATTCCTGTGAAGAAAATGTCATTTTCTGTGCAAAAATCTGCTACAGTTGGGTTTTCCCTTCCCACATGTAATAAATCCCAAACAGTGAAGAGTCTCATAGAACAGGTTTGTCTTTATTGGGGTGAAACCTTGGGGAGACCTCACCTTTTCATCTCTCAGTCAAAAATTTCCACATATTTTTTCCATTCTGAACCAATTAATCGTTATTTGCACCTAAATCCGTCAGCAACTAGCTTTCATGTTTCCACTGCTTTCTAGAGAATGATATTAATTATGACATATTCTTTGAAAGTAAATCCTATTACCCAAAGGGATGCATATTTTAGAAAGTGCCTCTGTACTCCATTAAGCTTCCCCTCACATGTTTAGTACAGACCCATTTTTTTGTTAGCTAGGGATGGCTGTCTTAACCTGCATACTTTCTTTGGTTCCTACTAGACATTTGTGTTGTCACGTTATTTACAACTTCTGTCTGTTTTATGCATTAGATGTCATGCATTTAAAGACTTCCAGGCACAAGACTTTTTGTGAATAAATATGATTATTCTCAGTGGCAATATTCAGTTTCTTTTTTAGGAAAGGTTAACGCTTGTTGCAATTGGGGTTGTAAGATTCAGGCTGTGCTTTCTGATCAGGAGCTTAGGTCAGAACACATTTTATTTTGAATTGTAAGTTTTTGCCGTTGTGCCAGCAGAAAGTTCAATGCACAGAAGTGAAGCCTAATCCCTATGCTAGTTTAGTAGCAGTGCCGGGGCAAGTTATTGCACGTATAGGAAGATAAAGCTAAAGGAGTAATATAGCCGTCTGGAATGGGGAAGGGGCTTTTACACTTCTCTAAAGAAAGTGAAGTAAAGTGAATACTAGTGGCCTAGGTATCCTGAAGACATCAGATTCCATCTGATATTGGAGGCTAAGAAAGTTCAGCTCTGGTTAGTACTTGGATGGGAGACCACCAACAAATACCAGGTGCTATAGATGATATTTCAGAAGAAGGCAATGAGAGACCAGAGACCAGCCTAGAGAGAAATTCCTAACACCTCTGTTGATAAACAAAAGTGGGAGCTCCCTTGTAGATTTAGTTCAATTTCTTTTGAGTGACACCCATGATTATGTAACACACAAAGTGGCACTTTTTGCTGTAGCAGCAAAAAAGATCAGGAAGAGAGAATTAAACAAAATTGCCATAAATTGCAATGGAGATTCAAAGTATTAACTAGTATCTTTGTGATATCAATGTTTATTCTCTATAATTAGAAATTAGAAATAACTTTTAATGGTATGTTAAATTGTCGGAATTGTTTTATGTTCTTTGTATCTTCTGTTATTTGTTTTTAATTAATTTTTATATGGATAATCCGTTTGTCATGGCCTTTGGCTAGTACAATAAACATTTATTGGATTGAACAAAAGATCCCATTAATAAAAATTGCTTTTGCAAGGCTTCCCCACAAATGCTTCTGCGATGGAAGGAAAGCAGGAAGACTCTATGATGTTTCAGAAGCACTTATGAAATGTTTGTGAAACACTTGGGCAATATTTGGGCAGTGGTATGTTGCCCAATGTGATAAACTCCTTAGTAGATGTTATTCAAGCTTGATACAGTGTATGAATTGCTTCAGTAGTTACAAATCTTATCACTTTCTCTCATTTTACATGATGTATATTTCCTTTCACTCTTGCTTCACAGAGAACCTTTACCCACCTTCTTTAGCTGTTAACTCTTCCTCAGCTTAACTATTCTTAATTTCATCTGCTCCTCAGGTGGCTCCTAATAGTTTCCACAGCCATTCTAGCCATCAGGTTATCAACACACCCTTTAATTCTGGACTCCTCTTGTTCCTAAGTTGCATAACTAATCCCCTTCAAACTGCATCCCATGGCAGTCCCACTCAGTCTCCTTGGCTGCTAACCCCACAGGGTTAAAATGACACTCTCTCCTCAAACACAACTCCTCTTCCCTATTTATACACACTCCTGGGAGCAGCCCTACCCTTTCCTAGCTAAAGTCCCATTGGCTGTTCCTAATGTTCTAAAAGCCTGTTTTCTCAACAAGTACAAATGAAGCAGGGACTAGAATCTGCTCTCTTCTCTTACTGCTCTTTTCTACACTGACACGAGACTGTTGTGCAAAAACAGAGGAACACGACTACTATTTTGAGTAGCAACTAATCCCACCAGTGCTGGTGAAGTAGGTATCTAGAGAATGTTTTTTTTCTGTGGATCACTCAGTGCTTACTTATAATATGCAAAGGCCGTCAATAGTATTTTTACAGGGGCAGGATGGATTGCACAGCTCTCATGATTTCCTAGCTAGACAGGTTGTGCTTAAGAGATAAATGGAAATTTCCAGTTCAAATGAATGAAGATGTTGTCACACAGATAGGAATGGCCAGTGACCAACCATTAAGTGGGATGTTTTTTGATCTCCCTTTCCCCTTCTCAACTACACTCACACTAAATGAAATCTATCTGATGAGTCCTCAGAAACAAGTAATTTGCTAGGAATTTCTAGGTCTGGGAAATGAAGATAGTTCCAAATCAGCCAAATAGACTTGTAACCATTCTGAATGGATTTATTCCAGTGATAAAGTAACTGTGAATCATGGATGATTGATGGAATGTGGAAGTTTGCTTTCTAAGTCAGTGCAGTTGAATTTATCAGAGAATAAGTCAGATTTGCTGTATGACAAAACCTTTGACAATTTCATTTAGATTCTGAACTTTTGGATATATCTTCTATGATGGCCTCTTTAAAGTTGCTGTGAAGTATAAGTATTTGAGATCCATGGCACCCTTAAAGCTCAGCAATCTCCAGTGAGATGGTTTTGCTCCTCTATACATTGAATTCCTCACCTCACCCCACCCCCTTTTTTAAAAGATCATATTTTCTTGAGCAATCATTTGCTTTTCAAATTATGGCTGCCTAGCTAAGGCTTGTGTACCAGGTGCCATGTAAAATGCATGTTAAGTGGAGATAAAAAGCATTTACCCTGCCCTTTAATTAGAGATCTCTCATCTTTACCACTGACAATAGCAGAAGGCAGCTGTGGCAGAGGAGAGATAATAATGTTGGAGCAGAGAGAAATGAAAGATATGTTATCATATGTTGGCTCTTGCAAAGGATCACCTCTCCGCTGCATAGCTAAGATGGTACTCAGGGAAAACAGACCCTTCGCACTTGCTCTGACTTGAGAAGATTAATTTTATAGTTATTAAATCTGATATAGGATTTTATTACAGGGAGGAACAAATAGCAGTGTAATGATGTCTCCATTAAAGGTGCAGGAAGTAAAAGAAATTCAGAGCTGTCAGTAAATGTTTTAGTTCACTACATTTTCAGTAAATGTTTTAGTTTACTACATAGATTATAAATTTTAAATTTTATTTTATTTATTTGTTACATGTATATCCTGCATTTCTGCTGATGCTCTTAAGGCAAAATATGTGCCTCTCCTCCATCACACTTGAATCTCACAACAGCTTTGTGAGGCAGACCAGGCTGAGGGAATGAGTGCCCTGCAGTCATCCAGTGAGCTTCATGAATCAGTCAGGACTTCAGGCTGAATCTCCCTATCCCAATTCAGCATTCTAACATTATTATTATTATTATTATTATTATTATTATTATTTTCTCACCCATCTCTCCCCATGGATCAAGGTGAGGAACAACAACAGATTAAATCAGTTAAAATATGCATTAGTTTAAAAGAACAAATAAGATAAATATATATTAAAATAATCAATCCATACTTTATTATCCACAATTTAAAATTCACAATTTTAAAATCAGCTGGCTAGACCTTCTGGAAATGTATTCAGCTGTCAAATCTCATCTGGCATATTTTTAGGAGAGGCTGAAGAAAAGATCCACAGCTGCCAATCTAGTCCTGGCTGACTGTAATAAATGTCCCCCATGGGACCTTAGTACAAGGGTGGATTATATGGGTGGAGGTGATCTTGTAGGTAACCTGGACCCAAACCATGTAGGGTTTTAAAGGTAATAAACACTTCGTACTAATTGGCATCCAGTGGAGTGATTTTAATATTGGTGTAATATGCTTACTCCTGGATGTCCCAGTAATCAATCTGGCTGTTGAGGTTTGAACTAATTGAAGTTTCTGAACTTGCACATTGCAAAAGTCCAACCTTGAGGTTACCATCATGTGCACTTCCATCTTTACGTCCTCCATCTCTAGGAAGGGGCACAAATGGCATAAGAGCCAAAGCTGATAGTAAGCATTCCTGGCAATTGCATCTATCTGAGTTGTCATTTGGAGAGCAAGATACAGAACCCCCCCCCCCCCCAAAAGCTGGTCTTTCATGGTTTTTTAGGGGAAGTGTGACCCCATACAAGACTGGTTGACACATCTCCAAACCCAGGTTAGGACCCTTGACAGTAAGCATCTCTTTCTTGTCTGGATTCAGCTTCAGTTTGTTTTTCCTCATCTCATTACTACCTCCAAAGATTTATTCAGAGGAGACATGCTATCCTTAGCTAAGGCTGTTTTAGAAGGCATGGAGAAAAACATTTGGGTGTCATTGGCCCACTGAAAGCACCCCACCCCTGTCTCCAGATGATCTCTCCCAACTGTTTCACATAGATGTTGAATAGCATTGGGGATAGGATGGTCCCTTTTGGTAGCCATGCACATATCCTTTTTTGAGGAGCAGCTATCCTGAAGTACCACCATCTGGAACCATGCTGGCTCTCACAGTTGGAATGTCATAATAGATACTCTTATTGCAGTATTGTTGCAGTCTGTTTATAGTGTGTGTTAGTTCTGCATATCGTTCACCACTCCATTTTGATCCATTTTCAAATAATTTGGAGATTTATTTTAAAAAACACAAATTAGCTTCATTTTAAACATTTATCCTGTTTTAAACATTTTTAGACAGACTATGTATTTTATATGAAATTTGTTATAGCACCAGATTCCTGTATCACATTTTATTTAACATAACTTTATATATACTAACGAGTTTATCACACAGGAGGAAGTCCTCTTCAATTTCAAAAGAAATGAAAGTTGGGCCAGTTTGGAAATGAGTGAATTCGCTAGTTCAGCAAATTTACGTGATTGCGTATTGATGCTGCATCGTGTTTGGAATGACTTCCCATTGCCCAAAATTGCCCAAAATTGCGTGTGATAGTTTCTCATGCAATGACGTGAAACCCCACGATTGCGTTTGGAAGGACTTCCCATTGCCCAAAAATGCATGTGGTAGTCTCTCACGCAATAATGTGAAACCCCATGATTGCATTCGGACTGCCATTGGATTATGCTTCCAATTTCTATCGTCCGATAAACTCCTAAGTAGCAGAGGCAGTAAGAAACCCTGTCAGTGAATGGCAAAGATGTGTATCAGGACACCAGCAAGAGTGTCTGATGCCACTGGGGCCAATGCACATCAGTTTGCTTCTGTGCATGATGCATGTTGGTGAATAATGTGGGCACTTTGACAGTTCTACTATGTACTAACACTTTCTACTGGATACAGATTTTATGAAGCTACCCAATTCTAATTCCTGCATACATCACATATGAAGAAACAATGTTGATACAGGATTCCAGTCCACTTCTTTGTGCACACATTAATCTAAAATGCACATTTTATATGTATTTGACTATATTTGTAATCAAAAAACCTTTTGCAATATTTGATGAAATAATTGAAAGGTAAGTGCATTTCAACCTGTGTAGGAAGGATGGAAAGTACAGGTCAGTGTAGACTATAGTGAAACTAAAATTTGAATTCCAATGGAGGAAACATAATGACTTAGTATTAGGAATATAGCAATTTCATTGTATACCAGATGAGCACATGGGCTCCAACAGCCAAACACCTCTAGGAACCTTCTCAGCCAGACCATGGCAGATTGTAAGGAAGATGTAATTTTAGAAAAGAAAAGAACCATAGTTATATCACTATACAATCAATAAAACTCTGTGTTAACTTGGGTCAGTCATTCTTTCTCAGTTTAGCATACTTTTCAGGGTAGTTATATGGATGAAATGAGGGATATTCATCTATGCTAGCAATATTTACAACATCATGTAGCATTCAGATTCAATGGCAAGTATGTTGCTGTTCTTTAAAAATTAATCAATTTTTTTCATGGAGCACAATCCACTTATTGATGCGTTGAGTCATCTTAATAACTGACATAGACCAGAATTCTGTATTGGCATATACTTAACAAAGTATTTAAATAAGTAACTTTACCTGAACTGACCCCTCCAAACCTGACAGAAACATCATTCAGTTGTTCTACCCATGGAGCTGATGACCAGTAAGGTAGGCAGTAGAAGGAAGAGCTAAGATTGTGGCAATAGTGTCAAAATCATTGATAAAGTATTGACTGTGACTACAAAACAATTTCATAACTATACCTGTTTTGCATTCTTTATCACTGCTTAGTCATGATTTTAATGCTACTTCCACAATTGTAATTCCCCCTCCCCTTTTACTGGGCATCAGTAAAGAATAGGAGGTCCATTCTTCCAATGATAAAAAGCATGGTTTTTATTTATTTATTTATTTATACCCCGCCCTTCAGCCCTAAAGGCTATCAGAGCGGCTTACAATTATTATTTTAATTAGATGGTTCCCTGCCCTCAAGCTTACAATCTAAGAATGATGGTTGAATGATGTTTCTGTCAGGTTTCAAGGGGTCAATCCAGGAGAAGTTCCTTAGTTAAGTACTTAGTTAAGTATAACCTGATACTTAATTCTAGATCATGTTTATTTTGGCATACACTTTTGTAGACTTCATCGGATGCATGGAGAAAATTGCCATCCATGACAGTTTGTAGAAAGTGCGTATATTGAGACATGAGACTTATGAGACTGTTATATAACAGGGAGTAGACCCGGGTGTTTGTTACTCCAGATCCAGGTGATTCTACAAGATGCAGACCTTGGTGATGTTATTAAGCATGATACATTAAGTATCAACCACAGAGGATGTCATTCAAAGAAGAAAAACAAAACAAATTCCAGGTTTCTGCATTGAAACCCTTTAGGGGCCACATGGATTTCCAAAAATGCAAGGAAAAAAAGGCAAGAAACAAAATTTCTCCTTTTGAAAATGTTTGTTTGTTTATTGTAAAAGGCCTCCTGAAAACTATTTTGAAAGGTGAAACTGCTTCTGGGAGCTTGTAGGTGAGGCAATTAATCTTTCCTTTCCCTTCCTTTTTCTTTTTGGCAATTGGTGGGGCCACACCAAACTGAGGTTTGTTGTCATTTTGAACCGCAGTGACCTTCCTCTTCTTCACCACTGGCCTTTAAATGTTTTTCATTTTTACTCTTTTATGTTTTAAAAGCTGTTCTGATTATTTATTTATTTATTTATTTTGCAGTCAAGTTTGTTGAGACTTGCATTGCCATTCCCTTGCTCATTTGATGTTTCACGCACATCATATTTTTATCCTTTAGGAAACCAGAGTGGAAATTCTGAGTGATACTGAATTGTGAGCTTAAGAAAGGAAAAAGATATGTGTCTTATATTATCCTATCTTACCTTATTAGCCAAAATATGTACTTATATGGGAATTTATTAATCTTAGAGGCATCACTAGTTTTAGGGATTTGCCATACTTAGCAGCTTGCTAAATGTCTGGATCTTTGTTGTCATCAGGAAAATCAGAGCCCTACAGGAAAGGATAGATGTTAGTTTTAATGCACACCCTGAAAGCGCATACATTTCAGCTTCAGAATTAACATGTTCATCCTTCTCTTAGTATCATTAGCATAATGTAAAAGAATGAGTTTGAAAAATGTTGGATTGAAAATTGTATTTATACAGTGCATGGAGCCTTGCAGAATTTTACCCTGTAATTTCAGATTTATGTCCTATGGCTCCAGGCTATTGAAATTCATTCCTGACTTCACAGAAATAATTTTACATGATGCAGAGTGGGAATGCAACGTGTACGACGAGACCACAGTAAGGCTTTGCATTAATGGGCTCATGCTGCTGCTAAGCGTAGCAGAGGAATTGTTCCCCTTCTCCAGGTTCACAGGATCTGCATTGTTCAAATTGCAGAGCAAGGTCACTGATACTGCTATACTTGTTAGCTTATGTTGTGTAATAGAGGTAATTTTTTATGGTTAGATGTGTTTTTTTCTCTCTTTTTTGTTTGCTGAGTAAATCTATGCTTGTAAAAGAAATTTCTGACAGACTGAGAACACACTAATGTTTTTCTTAGTATCAAGGGCACTCCAAGTTTGGAGGTTGCTTCTAGAAGTTGTACCCGAAGAACACTCAAACAGTGATGTCACCAGGGGTGTGCTCTTTCTCTCTCTGTGTGTGTGTGTGCGCGCATACGTGGTCTACACTAGATGTCACCCAAAACATCTGTTGTTGTTTTGGCAGAAATGGGCTATGGCATTCACCTGGGTCCCCTTAAAATGCTGAAGATGTGGTTGAGTAAGGCAAAGCTCGGTAGCAGGAGAAAGGAGAGACCCCAATTTTTAAAAAAAATTAAATCCAATTTTTTTTAAATTTTAAAAGATTTTTAAAATTAATTTTTAAAAACTTTTCTTTAAAAACATCTAATCTTACAAAATTTCCACTTGAACCCAATGCAACTATACATATACAGGTAAACACATTTAGGCTGTGTGTATAATACTGTTAAATTTACTATTTATTAAGTACTATTAAAATTAATAATTTTAATTTTGGTAGTTGTTTGTCACAGCTGCTACCATTATATTCAGTGATATACGGGAATTACAATTTTTGAGTAACATTTCCACAAAAACACTACTAAGGAGTCTGTCTGTTGAGGTATGGGAGAAGGTCAATGGGCAGGTGACACCATGAGTTACCATACCAGGTGACACCAACCCTAGTGATGCCACTGCACCCAACCCTTCACTTACTCATTATGAATACTTTCCTGATGCTCATTTCTCTGCTGATAAAAGCAGTGTTGGCAAAATGGTACCTAGACATCAGTTCATGCCTCATTCTTGGCTTAGGACAACAGAACAAACAAAACAAAAACAAAAACATTTCTAAGAATGATCCGCCCAGGAAAACAACACCACCAGAAAGGAAAGGTGTTTTTATGCTGCATATTATCATTTTTATTGTTTTATGCATTTTGCATCTTGATATTACATTTTGTTCTTTGAGCTGCTTAGACAACATATGTTGCTGGGTGACCAATAAAAAAAATCAGCAATGAGTAATACTTATTGCATAGATTGGTATTGTTCTCCTACATGTTTCTATACGTAAAATCTATAGCAAGAGAGTGGGTGAATCTAATATTGATGTCTAAAACGTAGTAAGAATTGCTGAAAAGTGAATTTATAGCTGTTAATAATATTTAATAAGTACTCTAATATTAAATACGCAGCTGCCTTCTTTCTCTGTCCAATATTCAATAGGACTGATGGACTTGTAGGTTGTTGGTGTGGCTGTGTACCTTCAAGTTGTTTCCAACTTATGGTTGCCCTAAAGCAAACCCATTCTGGGATTTTCTTGTCAAGCTTCTTGGGGGGGGGGGGGGTTGGCATTGCCATCCTCTGAGGCTGAGAGAATATGATTTGCCCAAAGACTCCAGTGGGTTTACATGGCTGAGCCAGGATTCAAACTCTGGACTCCAGAATCATAATTAAATATTCAAATGACTACATATACTGGTTATTTAGCTCAATATCAAATTCTTCCCTTTCTCTAATTTTTTAGAGGAATGGTCTCATATCTGGGGATACCAGCTCAAATTATGAACTGATACACAGTAGGAGTACTGCAAAGGGCACTGAAACTGTTGGGAAATGTGAGAGACAGTTCTTGGTTTCTCAAGCAGAGTTATCAAATGAACAAGGCAGAAGCTGAATAACAACCGGAGCCACACCCACTCACACCCACACAGGATCTAGCAGAGAAAGAAACAAGTTTATTCCTTTTATGCAAAACATAAAAAAATTAGCTTTACTTGCAAAAGGTATGTATATTCAAACACAAGTACCTCTTTTGGGGAAAACAGAAAGAATACACAGTGTCAGGGGGAAAAGGTTTTATATAATTTCATGGAGAGAACCTCTATAAAACACATGATCTTATGGAGGAGAGAGAAGGATGAGAAAATGGTTGCAGGTTAAAATAAGGCAGGAAGAAAATGAATTTTTGGGGAAACTTAACAAACAAGGAAGCAGTATAAATACAGTGGGCCCTTGTTATATCCTGGGGTTTGGTTTCAGGAGCCCCATAGATAAAATCCATGGATGCTCTAGTCCCATTCAATCCAATGGCATATCAAAATGGTGTATTTTATATAAAATGGAAAACCAAAGTTTGCTATTTGGAATTTATGCTTTTTCTGAATATTTTCAAGCTGTGTATGCTTGAATCTGTGTACAGTGGTCCCCTGGGTTGTGAAAGTAATCCGTTCCGGGATTACTTTCGTAACCCGAAAGTGTTTCGCAACCCGGGGGACCGCTTTAGTTAATGCACAGCGTGCTGGAAGCGCGCTGTTTTAAAGGGCCCGGGTTGCTTTTTTTTCCCCGCAACCCGGGGATTTTTTCGGATCCCGGGGGCTTTTTTTTGGCCCCGGCTGTTTCGGGTCCCAGGGATTTCGTTCCCCGGGGGCTTCGTATCCCAGGGGACCACTGTATTAAAAAAAAATCCATGGATAAGGAGGGCTGACTTATACCATACCTTAACCCCCATAGAGTATCATGCAGTGTTCACTAACTCTAACAGAAATGCAGTGTTCGCTAACTCTAACAGCCTTTCCAAATCTGAACCAAGTCCAATAGGTCTCTGGAAGTGTTTAAAAAACCAATTTCAAAGTGATAATTTTGTCCAGCTCTCATTGATAGCCATACAATTGCACCCCTCTTTCCCCACAGCCACACCATATTTAGGAAATTTTGACATTAACTCATTGAGAGGGGAATACACACACAGCGAATCAGATTCTATGCAGCTAAGTTAATGTTCAAAGGGCCAGTTTGTGTGTAATTAAATAGAGTAAGCCCTCCACAGCCACGGATTCTCCATGCATGGATTCAACCGTTCATGGCTTGAACATATTCAGATAAATAAATAAATAAATAAATAACAACAAAAAAAGCTCGATTTTGCCATTTGCTGTATACTACTAATCTGCAAATTTATTGCACAAAGAATTGTCATTTCATTTTTGTTCTATAATGCATAATTTTTATGATGATGCTGTATGAATGAAATAATGCTAATGAAATTCAGCTGTTTTCCATCAAGTGGTTTTTCAGTTTGGTACATGTGCATTATATTTTACTTACTGGCTATTGCAGTACATTGGCAAATACAGTTGATGGAAATGAAATGTTTTGTAATTTTATCAGATTCTGTATTACTGATAGGTACATTGTCAGTACTGAAAAGGTTTGCTAAAGTAAAAGTCAAAGGATCAAAGACAGTTTCCACTTTACATTTCACCATGATGGGAAACTCTAAAGTTTGAGGAATTTTAATGTAGTCTGCAGACCTTGGAAAAATGTAACCATGACTAATTGTCTTTTGGTCTGTGTATTTAAAATATGATAACTCTGAAGAAGTTGAGTCAGGATGAAGGAAATAAGGTTTCATATGACAGTAGGAAAGGGGAGAGACTAACAAAATATATTTAATAAGGTAACTAAGAAGAAACAGACAAAGCAGAGGTCAGAAAAATAAAATATTTGTATATATTCAGAATATTCTAGAAATCAGGGAAATATTAAACATGGAGGAAGGAACTAGGACAACTAGTTTGGATGTATGCTAATTTTTAATTGACACAACTTTTGTGAAAAAGAAATCCCACGCCTCTCCAGCATATGATCCTACAAAATGAACACAATCCATTTGCCATGGACTGTAACCTGGCAAATGATTGATCCCCCTGTCCCCTTCTTATTTTTGTGACCACAGCAGATAGCCATGTGTCTCTTTGTGCTGTTTGTTTATCATCACTTAGCATCCTGGCAACAGACTGAGGAATTAAACAGGCCACCTGGTCACATTCTTCCCTAGAAGGGCAGGAAATATTTTATATTTGAATTATAATTCTATTTCATGTTTTTCATATATACATGAAATTAAAATATGCATATTTTATGCAGAGATGTACTCTCTTTTGTCCTCCATTTTGGTTCTTTTGACATGATACCATCATCTTCCCTTAGAGGGAACACCAGAATGCAGCACCAGATGATGATTTAGGCTGCATCTCCTAGACTTTTGTGCAGAGCAGCAGCTGACTATTACAAACACTATATTTCAGCAGAAAGGTAGCTTGAAGCCAACCTGGATGCATCCCCAATCCAAACACTGGCACCTCATTGACTATGTTCTAATGCATCAGAGAAACATTTGCAATGCCTGTCATACTCGAATGATGCCCAGTGCAGAATGTCAAACAGACCATCACCTTGTAAGATGTAAACTAAATCTTCATCTTAAGCTCAAACCTAAGAGGGGTGTCATCTTAAAGAGGAGACTCCAAGTCAACAGTCTTCAACAAGCTGCCATGAGAGATAACTTCCAGGCAAATCTACAATCAAAACTTGAAGACCATCCTATAGATTCTTCTCCTACAGTGCTTTGGCAACATATTAAAAACAGTACCCTGCAGTCTATGGAAGAATCCCTTGGGTTCTCCAGCAAGAAAAACCAAGATTGGTTTGATGAAAACAATCAAGAGATCCAGGAACTTTTGGCAAAGAACAGAACTGCTCGTCAGGCACACCTTGCTCAGCCATCTTGCCATGTAAGAAAAGCAGCCTTCCGTCTCTCATGTAGTAAACTCCAACTAAAACTCTGAGACATCCAGAACAAGTGGTGGATCAATTTAGCAGAAAAGACACAATATTGTGCAGATCTGGGTGATTCCAGAGGATTCTACAAAGCTCTTAAAGCAGTGTTTGGACCTACTTATGAGGTCCAAAGCTCCTCATATAGTGTGGATGGTCAAACACTAATCACATACAAAGCCTCCATCCTGAATCGATGGGCTGAACATTTCCAAAGACTCTTCAGTGCCAACCGAGTAGTCCAAGGCTCAACTATCCAACATATGATACAACATCTGATGAAAAATCAATTGGATGTGGCTCCCACTTTGGACGAGACCATTAAGGCCAGACAGCAGATAAAAAACGGCAAGGCAGCTGGGTTTGATGGAATCCCACCTGAAGCTTGGAAACACGTGGGTCATGTACTCCATGCTAAATTCCACGAGCTCCTTGTGAGTTGCTGGGAAAAAGGTGAACTGCCATCAGATCTCTGAGATGCAGTTATCATCACCCTATATGACAAAAAAGGAGCAAAATCTGATTGCTTAAATTATTGAGGTATAACACTGCTCTCCATTGCTGGAAAAATCCTTGCAAGGATATTCCTGAACAGATTAATTCCTGCTATTGCGGAAGAACTTCTCCCTGAAAGCCTGAAAGGGCTTCAGAGCTAATAGGAGCACTACAGATATGGTATTTGCTCTTAGACAACTGCAAGAGAAATGTAGAGAGCAGAACAAAGGACTCTATGTAACATTTGTCGACCTTACAAAAGCCTTTGACACTGTGAGTAGAAAAGGTCTGTGGCAGATCCTGGAACGATTAGGATGTCCTCCCAAATTCCTCAAAATGATTATCTTTCTACATGAGGGCCAGCAAGGACAAGTCAGATATGGCAATGCTCTCTCAGAGCCCTTTCTAATAACTAATGGTGTGAAACAAGGTTGTGTTCTCGCTCCAACTCTATTTACAATCTTCTTCAGCATGATGCTCCAAAGGGCTACAGCAGATCTCGAAGAAGAAGATGGCATCTATATACGTTACTGTACTGATGGTAGCTTGTTTAACTTAAGCTGTCTGAAGGCTCACACAAAGACTCGAAACTATCTAGTCCGTGAGCTGCTTTTTGCTGCTGCTGCTGTCCTTGTTGCTCATACAGAAGCAGCTCTGCAGTGCCTAACATCCTCCTTTGCAACAGCTGCAGAGCTGTTTGGGCTGGAAGTCAGCCTGAAGAAGTTCTCTACCAGCCTGCACCACAAGAAGAGCACTATCACCCCCACGTCACCATAGGCAAATCTGTGCTCAAGTCTGTCCAACAGTTCACCTACTTGGGAAATATCTCCTCAGATGCCAAGATTGATAAAGAGATTGATTACAGATTAGCAAAGGCATATAGTGCATTCAGAAGGCTTCACAAAAGAGTCTGGAGTAACAAACATCTGAGGGGAAGCACAAAAATCAGTGTGTACAGAGCCATTGTACTGTCCATTCTCCTCTATGGGTCTGAAACATGGGTCACCTATCGCCAATCTACAACTCCTCAAACACTTTCATCAGCGCTATCTACGCACAATCCTAAATATACACTGGAATGACTATGTGACGAATGTTGCTGTCCTGGATTAAGGAAGGATCACCAGCATTGAGGCCTTGCTATTGAAAACGCAGCTGCGCTGGGCAGGGCACATTTCTAGGATGGAGGACCACTGCCTCCCAAAACTAGTACTCTACGGTGAACTCACCATGGGTCAGCGTAATAAGGGCCCCCCAAAGAAAAGGTCCAAAGACTCCCTGAAAGGAGAAAAGCCAGAGAGACACTGCACCACTTTAATTGCCATGACTCAAAGCTATGGAATTCTGGAGTTTGTAGTTTTGTGTATATTTAGCCTTATATGTCAGAGACCTCTGGAGCCACAATAAGGTACAAATCCTAGAATATCATAGGATGCACCCATGACACTTAAAGCAGTATCAAACTGAATTAATTAGAAGTGTGGCAGAAGCCATGGACACATGAGAAGCACTCTAATGTGAACTAGTGAAGAGGCTAATTAAGACTGTTCCAGTCCTTTCCCTGAAAAGGCAAACCTAGGGTACACCTCCATCTCTGATTTGTATGCCCAGGTAGCATCCATACCTCAGTGCCACATGGATGTCTTATCAGCAGAATGATAACAGAAAGGGAGCTATAAACTCTGCTTACTAAGCTGTGGGGCAACTTCCAACCAGCAGCCAGTTGTTATTCCTTTTCCTACCAAAGAGTATGCTGGAGTATTAGGGAGCATCAAACTGCTTGGTCCTGGTTTTAGCGAAGTTCTGAACCCCTGACAGGGTGTAAACAGGAATAGCATTTCCATACCGCTTCATACTGAACTAAGCAGTCTCTAAGCAGTTTACAATGTGTAACCTAATTGCCAACAAGCTGGGTATTTATTTTAGCAACCTCAGAAGGATGCAAGGCTGAGTTGACCCTGAGCCTGTGGCTGGAATCGAACTCACAACCTCATGGCTGTGCCTGAGTGGCTGCAGTGCCACCAGAGCAGCATTTGTGTTCTAAGTATTAAAGTATTAATAGTCATGCGGTTAAATTCTTCAGAACCTCTATCCAGGCATTAGATATTATTCTCAAATAGAGTAGACGAGGGTAAGGAATGTATGCCCCTCAATATTTGTTGCAGAGCTCGGAAAAGTTACTTATCTGGATGTCAACTCCCATAATCTTCCAGTCAGCATGGCCATGCTTGCCAGGGAATTCTTGCAGTTGCATTTCAAAAAAGTAACCTTTCCAAATTCTGGTCCATCAGCAGAA
Source organism: Urosaurus nigricauda (assembly GCA_034509955.1). Taxonomy (NCBI): domain Eukaryota; kingdom Metazoa; phylum Chordata; class Lepidosauria; order Squamata; family Phrynosomatidae; genus Urosaurus; species Urosaurus nigricauda. The sequence continues at coordinate 221,823,649 of JAOEGL010000004.1, read as the reverse complement.
TGATAACAGAAAGGGAGCTATAAACTCTGCTTACTAAGCTGTGGGGCATTTTTTTTTTCTTTATCTATAACTCAATTTCCTAAAGAAGCACATTAAAGACATGTTAGGAAAATGTGGGAATGGGGATTAATGTGTCTTGGAAGCAGACTGTATTGGCCACCCCAACCAGTATAGTCTACTCTGACTTTCTCTGAAAGCCTCCCCACACCTCACACTTTGAAATAATGCTTTTCTAATATAAATGAATTACCATAAATGGAGCCACACATGGGGTTTCTACTTCTTGTCCTCTTTTAAGAATATATGTGCCTTTATCCTAGCAAGAAGACCACACAGGCTTCACCCAAGTGGAAACAGCTGTGTCCAGTCTTTAGCACTTTCTTTGAAGGATTGCATCTGTGTGGTCAAGCATAAGCAGCAAGTCATGGGCTGACTGTTTACAGATCATTTATTTAGATGCAAGTCTTGGCAATCATCACGCCAGTAGCTACTGTATCTGCCTTACTTCTGAATGCAACAGTTTCATATCTCTGAATTTCTAGGTCATCCTGGACAGGATATTTCAAGTTAGTAATGAACACATTATTGATTGCTTTGTTTTTACATTTTCCCTTTGTGGAATGGTTTGTATTCTGTAGGAAATTATTCACTCTAAGAGGAAACATGCCTATGACTTGCTTTCAGCTAGTCCAGTGAAGATAATAAGAACACTGATTTCATCTACCCCACATTGATATATCTGGGAGCAGGGGTGAGCACCTCTGGTTGATCTGGGGGCCATTTTAATGCCAGGGGACCTTCTGGGGCTCCTATAGACTGTCAAAATGCCAAAATAGTTGGCCATAAAAATGTGGCCAGAAGTCCATTTCTAGTCTTGATGGGTGGATTTCGGCCAGGAAAAGGGCTGTCTAGTGAACCTGGAGGGAACGAGGGTGACAAAATGTGTCTGCAATGGTAGCACCTGAGGCCCAGCCCTGATGTTGCACCACACACTATTTCCCCCTAAGCAAATTGCCTGTCTACAAGGATATATTTCAAGACTGCTGCGCAGATGGCTTGATCCAGATGTACGGTTGGCACACTCCCAGAGCTTGTACGCCAGCAATGTTAAGAGTGAGCCATTGCTTCCCAGCTTATGTTTTCCTTTTCAGCTGACATGGGTGTTGAAGTCAAACTTGAGGGACATTATCTGAAACATTAGGAATTTGCTAGTGAAACTTCGAGGAGTTGCAGCACATGGATTGAGGTATCATTTTCCAGCTACAGCTGCCATAAATAATTGATGGTTCACACTTTGCATGGCATCACAGGAACACCAGATGTGGACTCTTAGTTTCTCTGGTGGGTTGCTTCCATTCAAGGGACCAGTGACCAACATCCAGCCCCAGTATGTTCACAGGAAAACATACTGGTCATCCTAGTATCCAACTCAATTGCCCCATCTTGGAAAAGTTACTACATATCCCAGATTCTCTCAGCCTGCATGGCCTAAGGCAGAAGTCTTAAGTTTTTAAACAAAAGCTGGATGGCCATCTGTGTATGTGGGGTGTGTGTGCGCTTTGATTGTGTGTTCCTACATGGTAGAGGGTTGGACTGGATGGATCTTGGTGTCTCTTCCAGCTCCATGATTTTATGTGTCTAAATCATAGCCATTGCTTTGGGGGCCCAGTAGGTACCAAGCATGTCACATTCTGATGTCAGTCCTATGGACAGGCTGGTTGTAACTGCTTCTCTCTCAGGAGGGCTGAAATAACCTGTATTGTAATTGGACTAACTTTCCCAACAAAAGGTTTGGAGAGGAGAAGACTAGAAAGAAAAGGTTAAGTACAAGAATTTCGTAATTACTTGAATATGCAAATCAGTGCAGACGCTTCATGATTAATATTTGATATATCCAATGGTGAAAGTGGGATAAAGAAATGGCAATTGGAGATAAAGGAAGCAATATACGTAAGGACCTCTATAGATGTGTTGAGAATTAACTGGAATCTTTCTTCCTTTAATTGATAGAACAGTGCAATGTGAAGATGAACTAATGGAAGTATCCTAGCAACACTATTTTCATAACAACCAATCCCTACAAGATTACAGTGAATTTCAGCTGCATTTGATTGATATGAGAAGGTGGGGGCAGATTATTTTAGCTAATAAAAATAGCAGGGAGTAAATTTGAAATAGAGAAATTGGATATTGCCTTTAAAAGGAATGGTAAGCATATTTAAAATTGTAAATTTGACTTCTAATGGGCACTTTAGTTGCAAAGCTTTCTAGTTCTTTAATAAGGCTTTCTAACTCTGAAACTATTTTAGTCCTCCTTCTGCAATCTAACAAGGTTGTTCTGAAATGTGGAGATTAGCTTCTACAGTATTTCTTCACATTTATACAAATTGTGTATCACAAACTGTGTATCACAAATTGTGTAATACTAAGTGATTGGTGGCATGTTATGGGCTTGACCTTATGAAAATTGCGTTGATTGCAGAATGTATAAATGAACAGTTCTGTCTCATGTATACATAATAGCCTGGAAATGTTACTTTTGGACTACAACTCCCAGAATAAAAGGTCCAGAATGTTTCCCATACTGGCCAGGGATTTCTGGGAGTATTAGTCCAAAAATTAACTTTTCCAGTTTCAGTCCACAGATCTGGTAGAAAATGTTTTACTCCTCCATTTTTATAAACAATGTCAGTTTCTTTGAGATCTAGTCTGAAAAAAACTCCCTCGTCCAACCCCCTGGAGTCCACAGACTTGGTGGAAGATTCTTGAAACTGTAGCAAAAAAGTAACTTTTCCATGTCCTGATACAGTTATCCCTGACTCTATTGCTCCCCATTCTTTTGTAGACAGACAGATGGGATCTTGATGATTTATTGATTTATTTGGTCTTGTAGCACTAAACAAGTTTTTCACATTACATTGAGTTCAAACAAAGTAAAACGGGTCCCACTGAAAGTGCTGTGAAAAGTTTGTCTTGAGAGACTTTCCCCTAACCTGGGTGGATCCAAACTATTCTTTGTATATTCGAATAGACTGGAAAGATCTCTTTCTTCCCATATGGGCCTGCTCTGTTCATAGGTAGATACTGAAAGATCCTTTCTTTGTGGCACATTAATAGCTGGTTTTTTGACTGAAAAGACAGATGCATTATTCATTAAAAAAAAAAAGATCTGCATATCAAATTTAGTAGATTAAAATGTGGCCTCTCTGCTATATCAGTTATATTCACAATTAATTATGCTACTAACCGATCTGATTACATACTTCAATTCTGGAATTATTCAATTATTGCCACAACAGAAATATCCAGGAGAATTGTGTAGCAAAGGAAAATGCTTTGCTGAACAGAACCTCTCACTTGTAGAAAGCACAAGAGCCCTATTTTCTTTTACATCTGGTCGGGGTGAGTGGGGTGAATTCTCCTGAAGTCCAAATGGGGTGAACAGTTATCCCAGTCCTGGATAGTTGTCACGCAGCCTCTCAATTTTCACTACAGAATTCCGTTCATGAACACTGAGATGATTTGCATTATCTTGATCATAAAACAGTGACAAGTGCATTTTTCAGTAGTGAGTCACAATTAGCTGGAGGATCAATCCAGGATTAGAAAATGGTATAAAATTTCTTGGAAAGAAAAAGTCCCCATAAAGATGTCAACTATCTCTCATTAAATAAAAAATAATAATATCCACATATTCCCTCAGTGTCTTGATGTGATATGCATCCACTTGTAATGCTGTTCCAATGACTTACTCACTGCAGTGAATTTGTATTATTTTTATGCTGCTCACATTCCTGGTTTAATGAGAACACACACACACACACACACACACAGAGAGAGAGAGAGAGAGAGAGAGAGAGAGAGAGAGGCTGACATTCTGTGTCAGTCCCCAACATTTTCCCACTGTCCTCCAAAACAGAGAAAATACAAAATTGCTATACTCGCCCCCCCCCCCCTTTTTTGGTGAATGCTATGTAAGGACTATGTAAGGACTTACCAAGTGGTAAGCAAGATACCAATACAATAATACCCAGTGCCTTGCAAAATACAGTATAGTATCTCATTTGTTGGTCTGAATAGATTGCAGCAAGGAATGGAAGGGAGCTCTGAAAGGCCAAAATACATATACCTGGAAAGCTATCCTTTTCCATAAAGGTCATCATATAATCTCTCAGGCAGCTGTCAGTGTTGGCCTGGCTGTTATATTCATATATGACACATAGTACACTATTGATATGAAAATGTCATCCTCATCTTTGAGTTAAGTAACTGGAGAAACGCAGTTTCTGACATTTTAAATGGCAGCCCCCCCTTTTTTTTAAAAAAAGAGAAATCCTCACAATTTTTGCTATCTTGTTTTATTCCCCAAAGGCAGGAAGAAATGGACACCCATGACATTTTAACAAATTATGTATCAAAAGAGATAAACACTAGTTCCCTAGGTTTTGTCTTTCAGTCACACTTTACTGCGGTCAAGAAACAACAATCTTGAGCAGGACATTGCTCGGAAGAACAGGACTGCTGCTAAGCATATCTACTGTTAAAAGAAAAAAAATCAAAATAAAACTATTGTTTGAAATTTTAGCAGTTCACATCCCACCCGAGGTCCATGCAATACTGGAAAATATGCAATTATTTTATTTGCATCAGTTTTTTTCCAGGAAAATTTCTTTCAGCACCACAGTATTTATTTCTAACAGTCCACAGAAGAACATAGAGGAGTTGTACAGTGCACCTTTGTTATCCATTGGGGTTTAGATCCAGGACCCCTGGGGATAACAAAATCTGTGGATGCTCAAGCCCCATTGAATACAATGGCATAGGAAAATTGTGTCCCTTATATAAAATGGAAAATCAAGGTTTGCTCTTTGGAATTTATACTTTTTTGGAGTATTTTCAAGTCATGAATGCTTGAATCTGTGGATTAAAAAAATCTGTGCATAAGCAGGGCTGACTGTACATTTGGTCTAAAAGTCCATACAGACAACTCTGTTTCTTCAAAGTAATTTTCCAAGCTCTGGTTCATAGAAAGCCTTTGGTTGATTGGTCTGTCTGTCTGTCTGATAACCCACTTCAAATGAAGGTTGATTACAGCAACCCATGGAGTTAGCCTCCTAACCTTTGAATGTTACTATTAAGACAATAGTGCTAAACCGTTCTACATCTGGAGCCTTAGCTATCTGAATCCATTATAAAATGTGATTGAATTACTTAGTTTTATTATGTATGATGAATGCAAAATATTTCCCTCTAATATTTAATTATATTAAAAAAATATGTAATACTCAGTCATGATAAGCATTTAATGTATTCGGTTTCTCAGTCACAATACCTTTGCAGAAATTATTGTTAATGCTAGATTAATCACCCAAATGTTTTAGCAAAGGCTGAGAAGTCTTATCCTTTAATCTGAAAGACTGCATAAACCATTTTTATTTTGTGAGTTTGCACAATGCTGAGATGGCTTTGTAACCATTAAACAGTGTGAATGAATAATACTCCAGAGCAGCTTGTAGCCCATTTTATCTGGAGATCTCAAAGTGCTTTACAGAGATAGGGAATTAGCGAAAGTAATTAGATCGTTTGTATTTCTCTGTCATTGGTGTATATTGCCGAGGCAGGCATTTTTTCCCCTGCTGTGTTGTCTAATGTAGCTTTAAACATTCAAAACACATTGGCATTTCCCACCATTTTTATTTATTGCTTTTATTATCTAGTTATATTAAAGCACAGTGTACATAAATTACACAGATTCTTGATAATATATTAATGTGAATTGCACCCAGCCTCTATCACATCAGTGCTGGTTTATATAAAGAGCCACATTCTTTACTCTGAGCCAGATTTCAGCCTTAATACCTTTGTTTACATATTGTTAGTGCTCCATTCAAAACCTACCTTACAGATTTATGAGGCGGTAGATCTTTTGCTCCATTGGACCAGCAGTGGCCTTCACACTACATAATTATAGCACTATGATCCTACTTTACCTGCCTTGTTTCCATCCTGGAATTTGCAGTTTAGGGAGGGGGATTTAGAGTTCTCAGCCAAAATTCTAGAGTCCTCCAAAACTATAATTCACAGAATTTCATGGTAAGTAGATGTGGTGGTTAAAGTGGAAATCTAACAGTATAATTATGTAGTGTGAAAGGAGCCTCAGTACATCTTAATAGCTGCCTTTCAAAAGGAATTGGAGAGACTGTTATGAAAATGCTTGTTAATCCAGTGCAATTTGCCTACATCACAGCATATTCTCACATGTTCAATCTGCTTTGCCCTCATGATTGTCCTACTATATAATTCCATCTACACCTCCATTTCGTCTGACAATTATGTCTGTCATTTATTCATCTTCTCTTATTGTTGGCAAGTCTCCTTTTTGTTGGATCTGGACTGGGTTTCTTAAAGCATGTCTGCACTACAGAATTATATCAGTTTCATACTGCTTTAAATGTCATAGCCCCATTTTATGCAGCCCTAGAATCTGTAATTTGATGAGGTAATTTGAATTCTCTGCTAGACAGCTTGAGTCCCTTCAACTAAAAATCCCAAGATATTCCAAGTGTCATTCTACATTGGATAATCAGATTTAAACCTCACTCCTTCTCTTTGATCCTTCAGCATTGGGATGCAGTGATTTAGCGCTTAAGATGCCAATTCTGATGATTGTAAGATCAGAAGGTTGGCAGTTTGAGGCCCTAATATTGCATGTGACCTCCTGTCACTAGTCCCAGCTTCTGCCAACCTAGCAGTTTGAAAGCATGCAAACACAAGTAGATAGGTACCACTTAAGTGGGAAGGTAATTTGGTGCAGTTTAGTGCAGTTATGACTAGCAGAGCAGGCACATGACCACCTGAGCGGTTCACAGACAATTAGTCAGTTATGATTAGACATTGATGTCAAGGGACTATCTTTACCTCTGCCTTCTCTTTACAAGGTACCTTTCTAGGGACCTCACCAAATTACTAATAACAGTATGAAACTGATCTCACTCTGTAGTTCAGATAAACCTTGAGAGTGCATGCAGACAAGACTTGCTGCAAAGCTGTGAATCATCTTCTTATTTGCAAGTTGGACTGTGATGCCATTTAAATTAATCCTCTCTCGTTAGCACTTTGTATCTCACACCCACCCAATAGGGACACTACAGGATTCAGTGTCACTACAATGTGTAGCATTAGAACCTGCATTGGCTCTACTAGGATATTCACACATGTCCTGCTGCAACCTGAATGTGCAGAAGGAAGAACAGAGAGGTGCTCTTGATAATGCATCTACTGACACTGCCCTATCTGACTTCCAGGTAAGAGTGGTGTAGTCTCCCAGACCTTGTTGAACTGCAGTTCCCATTACCCTTAGTCAAGATAGTCAATGGTGAAGGATCAAAGCAGTTGCTGTTCAGTAACATCTGAAGAGCTGAACAATTCTCACTGCTGGCCCAAATCCAGTTAATTCCGACAACAATCATTCCATTGAATCAACTTACATAAAATCTGATTTACCAAGTTTCCACTGATTTCATGGATCCCCTCTAGTTGTAACTAACAATGTTACTTGTTAATTGGCTTCCAAATTCATGTACATATAGGCCACTGGGATGGAACATTTATGTTCTTGAGATAGGGTTTGTGGGCAGGGTCTCCTTCCCTCTTTATGGCCTTAGTAGATGTATGGTGGGACTCTTATGGATGTAGCGTGGGTTGGGATTGGGATTGCACTGATGAGACCTTGAAAACTTGACAATATCTTCTGTTTGTTTGTTTTTTAACTAGTTCTGGACATACTGTCTTCAGTGCATGGAAATCAGCTGAGCTTCAGTAAAAATGAACTATCAGGAAGCATGTCATTGTCTTGCTGAGGTGGCAATGGCCATTGATGTGATGACAAAATCAAACCAGATCAAGGTTATTGCAGATGTCTTCATGGATTCTAGAGAACTCAGAGATTTTCCATCTTCTGACACAAAAAACTGCTAAAAAGTCCACAAATGCAAACAAAAACCTATAGAAATATGTTGACTTGCACATATAATGGGAACATTCAGGGGTGCTTCTCTTAGAAATGCAAATTTCTTGGAGCAAACTGATCTGTAAATTGCTGTTTTGGAAAGACACAGATAAGCTCTTAATTGACTCATTGACTGGGTAATATGTCTTGCCCTCAAAGGAACATAGTACAGAGCTTTCTGATGATCCCCATCAGCTGCCCAAATTTGTGGTAATGAAGCAAAGAAGTGGCAGATGTTAAATTTAGAAAGTAAATGAAAAATAGTATCCCATTCTCCTCTTCATTTTTAAAAATGTGCTAGCTTTGTACTGCTCAATGTACAGTAAAGTTAAATACCACAGATTTTTAATTTACCTTCTGAGTGGTGAGAGCAGCAGTACAATCTGAGAAGCTGCTTGTAGTAAAGCGTGATCTAACAATTAATTAATAAGTCTTATGAAGAAGAATTTATGGTGGAAAGTTATGACACATAGAATTTCTACTAGATCAGGAAAACACAAAATTCCATAGCTTTTTGCTATATAGCTTGCATCTGATCACATCCTACAATTATTGCTTGCTTTGTTGGACTATATTAACCAGGGCACACCTGGACATTTCAAATACAACATTGATTGATATCAATGACCCACATTTCTGACAGTCTAATATTGCCCAGCTGTTGCAGAACCTCCTTTTGTATATTGTTCATAAAACAAGCTTCTTTCTGAAATCACTATAGTCTTCTTTTGCACTTGGTGTAACCTGACATACTTCAGCTGGCAGATGGCAAAAATGGAAAGAGACTTTAAAGTGTGGGGGGAGAGAAGGAGAGGAAAACCTGCGTCAACTTGTCATTAGTCAACTGATAGTGAACAAGGGAGGTGAAGCTGTACCAGTGTTTCTGAATTATTACTAAATTGCTCCCTTATTCCACCCTTGCCCCCACAAGTCTTCCGTCTTTTAGCTGTACACAGGTAATCTTGTATGCCTTGGTTTAGCTATTATGATTTCATCTCTGCACATTCCTTAACAATGTTATTGGCCAAGACGTATTCTTTTGGTGTTGACAGCTAAGAAGCAGAAGTGCAAGTGAAAGGACTAATCAGCTCACAGGCCGAGGAATGAACTAGCAGCTAGGAAATCCAATTCCTCCACTGACTTTCTTTCCTCCTACACAAACATAATTTTCTCTAAGTGTAAACATGTAGGACCAGCCCTGTAATTAGGCTGGGTGAGCTGGTTAGATCAGACTGGTGGTATCATGAAAAGGAAGTAACTCATAAGTTCTTAATTTATTATTGCCTTTTTTTGCCAAGGGTAGGGAGCTCAGTGAAACTTACTCCCAAATAAGTATGTACAGACATAAGCCATTACTTAATGTTCAGCTAGAAGCCATCTTTTTTCTTTGTAATGAAGACTTGACAATGGTTCAAAGCACACTGCAGAAATAATCCAGTTTTAGATCACTTTAACCGCTTTCGCTCAGTGCTAGGGAAACCTGGGAACTGTAGCTTATTGTGGCACCAGAGCTCTCTGACAAAGGAGGTTAATGTCTCACAAAACTACAGTTCCCAGAATTCCCTAGCATTGAGCCAGGGCAGTTAAAGTGGTCCCAGACGGGATTATTGCAGTGTGTTTTGGACCTATGCACTGTAAAGTCAGGCATTTCTGAAATAGGTGGAGAAATGCAGTAAGTCAGTATTCTCAGTATCTAAGAAAGCAGAAGAAAAGTTCTTGTTAGTACTGTGTTTGTATCTCAGGGTTGTTGTTTTTTTCAGAGCTATTCTGCAGAAAGAAAACCCTCATTTATTTCTACCTAGAAGATGGGCTCTTTTTAAATTTTAGGATAGATTGCAGCAAAAAGCTCCATTTTAAAATCAGTCTAGTTAGTTTTGAATCTTTTTTGTACTCTGGATGGGAGAGGGAGCACATAGTTATTATACTAAAACAATGAGCTTTTTGAAACACTTATCTTTTTAAAAAATGAATGCATTCCCATCCAAGTCTCCAGAGCCAAATGTGAGGAAAGGTACAGAATAGTGAGCAAAGGCACGCTCATTGACCAATCTTCTATAGTTTAATGAAATCCGAATATGTATTGGCCAAATTGTCCACCCAGGTTCCTTCATTCCACACTACAAGCTGGGGGTGGTCTGTGTGGATTGAAAATGATGTTCTACGGAGGCTCAATTAGGGAGGAAATGATTATTTTTGTAGCGAGATATCTCAAATTTTAGAAAATGTTTTGGATAGGCTCTTAGACACTTGTGCAAAAGATTTATTGTTATCATTGCCATTACCATTATCAGTCAGCATTATTTATTTCCTGCCTTTCTCCTTGTACAGGATCAAAAGTGTTTTGGGCCTTCACGTCATTTCCAACTTATGACAACCTTTTCACGGACCTATCTCGCTGTAAGTATGCCTGAATTTAAAGATCTTTTGGGGAAGTCTTTCTCTAGATCTCACCACCAACACAGGGTTGTTTTGTGAGAACATAGGAGACAGAATTCTAGGTGGATGCTCCAAGGTTGTGAAATTCTCTCCCATAGAAGGTTCAGTTGTCTCCTTCACTCCTCTCTTCCTCCAGTAGATAACAACCTATCAGTGGTTCCCAAACTTTGGTCCTCTAGGTGTTTGGGACTTCAACTTCCAGAGGCTCCAGCTAGCCTAGCCAACAGTTGGGAGCTTAAGTCCAAAACATCTGAAGAACCAAAGTCTGGGAAACACTTTAGGCTTATATTTCATGCAGCAGAAAGGTTTTTCAGTGGAGTTTTGCTTTTATCATTTTTTTTTACTTTGAAAGATTGCATATTGTGCTTTTTATTTGTCTCAATAAAGGTATCACTATTTGGAGATTTTGTATATTACTATACTACTGGTCACAGACCTTTCAGGACATTAAGAGGCAACAAATAGTTAATTATTAAGTCACTGGGGTTGGGTTCAGTCTAAATAATTTAAATGGTTGTACTCCTAAAAGCCCCAGAGGAGTGTGATCTTGGAATCAAAACACAGTCATCCTTGGTTAGTACTTGGAATGGAGACTGCCAATGAAAAGACTATATATAAGAGGAAGGAACTGGCAAAATCACCTCTGATCATTTCCTTGCCTAACAAAAGCCTGGGGAATTCATGGTGTTGTCATAAGCTGGCAGGTGACTTGAAGTGTGTGTACGCATGCACTCACACACAGAGAGTATTTTAAGTAAGGCAGGCAATGTTTCTGAAACATTTTCCCTTGAGTGTCAGAATAACTTGGTTACACTTGACAACTATAGAACTTGAGTGAGATGGGGTACCATTTGTCACTCTACCTCAGGTAATAAAATGCCTTGGGCTCATCCTGTCAGTAATCTGTTTATTATTCATACATATATTCTATTTATATCCTGCTTTTCTCTCATGAATGGGGCCCAACTTACAATGAAAGAAAATAAATTAAAGCATACATATTTACAGTTTCTGTGAATGACAAATGTGCAGCTTAACTCACAGATACAGATGGCCAGAATCTAGCAGTAATTTCTACAACTACAGCTGCACATTTCTGATTTTCTGTTGCCAAAGATTATGCTGCTGGTTCCTGACAGAGTCATCCATCAGTTCACACTGAGGTGTGTCCCTGCAGTTTCATGTCTAGGTCACATGAGTTAACTGGACCTTTGTCATGCTGTTCTGTCCCATTCCTTCAAGGTCAGTGCAAAATTTCCAAAGAAATCATGAGGATATAGCCTTAGCTGGCTTTTTAGTTACTTGTGATTGTCTACTGAAATGTTATTTCAACTAACTTTTTCCTGGGTATATTTTGACATTTTGTATAATTATGTCCTGATTTTTGCTATTGCCACTCAGATTGAGAAGCAGATATGAAGTGTTCTTGGTAGTAGAACTAGAAATGTGATGGGACTAGTATATATTACTACTGCACAGTGTTCTACAATGGTCTTCCAGACGTGCCATGTGACTTCTCCCTGCCTTCTGTAATGTCTGAGTCCTGGTGCAATGGGGGAAATTGCACCCTGCTTTTCAGCTGAGAGTTGGGGAAAATGACAGAATCTCCATCATCCCCATCTCTGCCTCCCAGTTCTGTCACCATGTTATGGAAAGATCCTGCCATCTCTTCTGGAGCAATGGTAGGATCATGCTATAGGAAAAGTTTTGTTGTCTTCCGACAATACGGCACATGGTTTTCCTACCCACAATGGCTCTGTGTGCCCTGTCCTCATATTGCACCAGCACGCTGAGTACCAGGAGTTCAGAAGCCAAAGGAGCAAGTGGAACCCAACATCAGTCAGTCCAAAGGTCAGGAGCCATAAATCCTATGCACAGTTCACAGAAAGCAAGGCCAACAGACAGTCCAGGGTAATAAATCATAGAGGCAGATCTTGCTGTAAATGCAGGCTTCAGAAAGAAATTAAGGTGTTTCTAATAACTGGGAGGGGAAAAGCCAATGCATACTGACTCAGACCCACCCACCTTGCAGATTGTACTTCAGGGGAATGTTTCCTGCTGCATGCATGCTTGCATGCATGCAGCCTCTCACTTCCCTTGTGCTTGGCTGTGATATGTCAACTTCATCTGCAGAGTCCAAACGTGGGGTGGGTGTTGGGTGGATCTGCTTCATCTTCAGAAGCTGAGCTCTCAAGGTAGGGCATGATAATATGTGCAGTTTGTAGTATCACTAGATAAAAGCGCCAAAAATTTACTTTTTTGAATAATAGCTCCTAGAATTCCTCGCTAAGGATTCTGTGAATGGTAAATCTAAAAGTAACTTTTCCAAGCTTTGATCTAGTGTCACTCCAGGGTCAAGCAGAGGTCAATCCATCTGGTGGGGTACTCTAGAAGTTGGGTCACCTTAGATGCCTATATAGTAGGGTTAGGATGATCACAGACAGCTAGCATGAGCCTTATGCAAATAGGTCAGTATGACAAACTTGTTTATAACATTTATTTGAAGTATTTATACCTCACTTACTAACCAAAGTTATTCCAGATCTGGACACTGCCCGGTTGCTGTTGTAAAAGCAAGAAAAAGGCATTCAGCAAAGAGATACTAGATATGTTCTGGCTCCATGTCTAAAAAAATACATACATACCCCAGTTACACCAGCAGGAATCCCACAGAAGATTCCAGCCATTGAGTCCAGCCCAAGGGCTCACAGTGAAAAATATTTGGCATACTGAGGCAAAGGGAAAGAACGATATTATATATATATATATATATATATATATACACACACACCTTCCAGATCATAATTAAATGCTCCTCTTTTTTTTTCGAGACCATAATTAAATGCCAGGAGCACTTTCAGAATCCCTATAGGTATCTCCTTCCATCTGATACATGCTCATTTATCACTTGCCTTTGTAATCCTACTGGAAAGGTTAAATATAATGGGTTCCTGAGCAAACACATAAAACTTAACTTTCCTATCAACCATGAAGTGGTGGGAAGACAGAATTAGGGCTGTCTTTCATCACTACAATATTTATAGCCAAACAAATGAGCATTTCACTGTAGCAAATCCTAAATTTGTTGCCAGACAGTATCTGGAGATTGTTTTGCATGTTTTGATTAAATGCAGATTCTGTAAACTTCTTTTTCCCCTTGTCTTACAAAAGCCAGCACCTTGTTCTTTGCTTTTCTTTCTGCCAGCTGTACAATGAATGAAATGCCCAATAAATGATCTATGCCACAAAGACCAAAGAGCCTCTTTGTTCTTGAACAATGCAGATCATTAAATTAATTGTATTTGATCATCAATTTAGGTGACCTCTAGAATTCTCCCCAAAGATCCATTTTGGGGGAATTTGAAAAAAAAAAATTCCAAACTTCTAAAAATAATTTGTCTTTTGTTGTTGTTGTTGTTTTTTTTTGAAAGCTGTTGAATTGTTTAAATGTTGGATATTAATGGGGCAGATCCACTGGTACAACTGCGGAATCTCCCCCTATGCTGCAGCTGCCCAAAGCACCCCTCCAACCAAATCACCTGGGAATCCTTCTGGGGCCAGTGCTCAGAGTGTGCAGAGGGCACCATATTGATGTGCACTTTATCTTGTGAACTTATATTTCTGGTACATAGGCCCAATACAGACTAGAACTTTGTGTCAGTCTGTGTGTGGAGTTAGGGTGCAGTGTCCGCATGCTGTATGCCCTCACCTTGTCCCCAGGGCACCATATTGATGTGCACTGGTCATACAACTTGCACAATCATGACAAGCCTCTGGTGCTGCATCCACATAATGCAGCACCAAATGGGCATCATAAAGCCAAGCTACCTCGACTATGGTGCCCCTTGGAGGGCGCAAAAAGGAGCTGCTTTTTGTGGCTCTTTTTTGCACTCTCCAGGGGCCAGATCAGGGCCACAACATGAGGTTGCCACGGCCCCGATCTGGCCCCTTTGAGGTAGTCTGTATAGCCCCTTAGAGAGATCTTGTAGCACCTTTGAGACTAATTGAAAGAAAGAAATTGGCAGAATGAGCTTTCATAGACTTCAGTCTACTTCCTCAGATGCATTTGGTGGAGTGGAAGCCAGGCACAGACATATATATGCCATTGCTATGTGAGGATGTCAATTCAAATTACAAATCCTTTGCGTATGGAAATGAAGTTACAGGTCCAGTTTTAACTATGGTTGTTAGTGCACAGAAACACAGGAAACTAGTCTTTGTGCATGGAGATGAACTGGGAGATCCAGTTTTGCAATGGGAGTAGCCTGTGGTGAGGGGAATAGATGAATGTGGGGCACCCCCATGAGGATGGGGTCAGAGAGTGTTGAAGTGTGTGTAGTGTGTCAGGAAACCATTGTCTTTGTTCAATCCATTGCTGAGGGACTATAGTTTGTAGATGAATTCCAGTTCTGCTGTTTCTCTTTCCAATCTACCTTTGTAGTTCTTTTGTTCAATAACTGCTGTTCTGAGGTCTGAGATGGAATGCCCAGCGAGATTGAATTGTTCTGCCATCAGCATCCCCAATCCTAACGTCTGAGTTATGTCCATTTATCCTTTGGTGCAGGGACTGGCCTGTTTGCCCAATGTGGAGTGCTAAGAGGCATTGCTGACAAGGTACAGCATAGATCACATTGGAGGATGAGCACATGAAGCCCCCCTAATATTGTGGGTGATACCATTAGGTCTTGTGATGACATTTCCTGGATAAATGTGTGGGCAGAGTTGGCATCTTGGTTTGTGGCAAGACTTAGTACTTGTGTCACCATCTGTGTCATGTGTTGTCCTGTAGATGAGTATCTTTTTGAGGTTTGGAGGCTGTCTGCAGGCGAGTAAAGGTCTGCTACCAAGAGCTCTGGAAAGAGTGGCATTATTGTCCAGAATGGGTTGTAGTTCATTGATGATGCACCTGAGTGGGCCCAGTTGGAAGCCGCATGTGACCACTAATGGAGTTCTGCCATTTTCCCTCTTCAATTTGTTCTATAATAGATCAGTCCTTGGTCCACATTTTGCCTAGTTTATTTGTATTTTCACTTCATGTGGAGGGTATTGTAGGTTGTAATTCCTTGAGTTTGGCATCCCTGTCTTGTGAGTCTGAACAGATGCTTATCTGTCCATTTTGTAACTGTACTGTGATGTCCAGAAAGTCAACTTGTTCAGTAGATAGTTCCAAGCTGAAGTTGATGGTGGAATGGAAAGTGTTGAAACTCTGGTGGAATGTCTTGAGTGAGTCTTCTCTATGAGTCCAAATTATGAAGATATCATTAATGTACCCCAGGTAGAGAATGGTTTCTGGGTGCAGGTGTTAAGGAAGCGTTGTTCTAGGGTAGCCGTGAAGTTATTGGCATATTGTGGTGCCATGTGTGTGTCCATGGTGATGCCATTAACTTGAAGGTCAGAACAAACTGGCAGATCTTAATGGCTAGGTCAGATAAGTTCCCACCTAATGTCTTGTAGTCCTATTTGTGTGGGATGTTGATTCCACATCAATGGAGGCTAAGATGGTGTTTCCTGGAAGGCTGTGGATAGATTATATCTTCTGTAGGAAGTCCGTGTGTCCTTCACATAGCTGGGGGTATTGTTTGGGTGGCATATGGTTTAGGGATATTGTCCATCTATTTGGAGGTACTGACTATAAGTGTTCCAGTGCTGGAGATGATAGGTCGACAAGGGTTGCCCTTTTCTAAGTAGAATGTGCCAGGTTGGGGCTCCTGCTGTGTGTTAATAAGGATTTAGTTTTGTGCCTCCATGGAAAACTTCCTGAGCAGTCTGTGTAATTCCATCTTGTATTACTTTGTGGGATAGTTAGATAGGATTCTGTAAAATGTGGTGTGGGTTTTCTTTGACAGGTGTCTCTGCTGGCCAAAAGGGTAACAGCAAGTTGACTCATTGGGCTGCAAATCCTCTCCATACTGGGCAATGAATCTTTGGCCTGGTACACACAGGTGGGAAGCGATGTGCCAGCGCAGATTCTAGGGTTCCGGAGTGCACAGCAACTGCATTCTCCAGAACCCTAGTCCATATGGACACTGTTATCATGGGAGACTCAGTCATGATGACTGTGATGCAGTGCAGCGTCCCGGTGTCGCTGGTAGGGACTGGCATCATGGTGGTGCCCTTTCCTGTTTGTGATGCCACAAAAAAGAAGCTGCTCTAGGCAGTTTCTTTTTGGCAGCACACAGATACGCAGCAAAAATGGGTGGCACGGAGCCATCCATCTGTACAGCCCCCTTACTGGCTTAGGTTGCTGACCTTATGAGATGAAAATGGATCAGTGGGATTTCTCTAGGGGCTAGTCTACACAATTAAAATACTTCCCATTCCATTCAAATTGAATGTGATCTGGCCACACATGTTTAACAGGACTTCAGGCTTTTTGAGGTAGGGCAGGGAGAGAAAATTCCTTACACTCTGCAGAAAAAGCTTTTGCAGTTTTTACTGGATTGTCTGCACAAATCCACAGAAATGTGCATATGTGGCCATCCATCTATTTTGCACAGACCACTGCACATTTTCAGCAGAGGGATGGTGAACAGATGCAAATAGATGTGAATTTGCACAGGAAAGTAAAGACAATTGTTGATGTGAACGTGCAAAAATCTACACCAGCATATATAATATACTTATGTGTAGACTGGCCTGGGAAATCAGAGAGCAATTGTTAATATTCAGTGAAAATCTCTGGAATACAGTACTTAGGTCACTTTGGATAAAATATGCCAGGATGACTTCAATTGATCCCTGTCTTTCTTTCTTCAGCCATCTTAATAAAACCATATTGAAGATTTAAAGAAATAAATCTAAATAAATGAGCAGCTGCATCCCCCAACAGAAAATCTTGCATTATTATGTAGCATATGCTGTGATTGTTATTGTGTGCCTGCAAGTTGTTTCTGACTTAATGGCAACCCTAAAGTGAACCTATCATGAGATTTTCTTGACAGGTTTCTCTAGAGGGGGTTTGCCATTGCCATCCTCTCTATATAATTGCATTAAATTATATAATTAATTTAACTTGAGAAATGTGGGACTTATGACACTAGGCCATGAAATTAAAGGCCAAACTGTCTGAAAGATGAAAAGCTGGGGAGGCAAATCAAGCTTGAAGGAAGACAGAGGCCAGCTAGCAAAACTAGTGCCATCCTGTAGGGGTGGAAAAAGCATGTACAGATTCATTATTACCAGACCCAACCCAGACATTAGATAGAGTGATTGAATGCCTAGAGTTGTTGGAATGCAGGCTGCCAAGATGATGGAAGACAGAATTGCATGTGCCATGTAACATACCCTGTACATCCTCAGTTAGCCTGCTGCCCACATAGGTAGCAGAGCAGTCTCAACTGCCAACATAATCATTTTGGTGTGTGGACCATTGGAGATGCCATCTTGGGTTTTTTGTTTTGTTTTTGTTTGGCTTTAAACAACAAAAAGCCATATACATTTACTTTAATATTTACATTCCATTCTATAGAAAAAGATTTGGAGGCATCTTACCATAAAATCAACTTAAGCAATTTAAAAATAAAAACTACAAAGGGAAATTTAAATGGTCTAAAACACCAATGGTCTAAAACACCAACAATTTTTATTGTTGTGTTTTTAAATGATTTTATACTTTTTGAAATTAATTACAGTATGTTCTAATCTGATAGCTTGTTGAATAGTGTTTTAACTTTTTTTTAATCAACATGTTTTAGCTCTATCTTGTGTACAAATAAGTGTCATCATGGCTTGAATATGTCCAGAATATCATCTCTATGGCTTTTTATGCTAGATACGGGGATGAGCATGGCTCACCCCCATATCTAGCATAACTTCCTGTTTCATGTTTGATTCTCCGATAATTGTCAAAATTAAGCTTACTGTGACTGTTGACTGTTGTGTTTTTGGAGTATGCATCTAAACCTTAAGGCTCCAATTATAAGAATGGTGCACTATAATGACAAAAGCCACTCTGAACTGGTTTTATACAGTATATGATTTTGCAACTTTCACTGAAGAAATATGAGGGCAGAATGGTTTTGCCAACAAGATAATTCTGTATTTTGAAAATGTATAACAATTTGATGCTCTGATTTGCTATTTTAAATATGAGAAATTATTTCATTGATAACAGAGTCCCATTGAAGTTATTGCGTATGGTATTGTGATTCGAATAAGTAAAGAGTTATTTTAGCCCAGTCTAAACTTATATTTACTACTGTGTATTCTGCTTTAAAAATATGGAATAGGCACTTAAATATTACCAAAGTAAATACATGGGGGCAACATCTGAAAATATGCCCTGTATCCAAATTATCTGCTCTGTTAAAATATTGTCCCTCAGACATACCATCTAGGAGTACTGTTGAGCTGTCAGCAGAATCTATTGCCCCTGTATTTTAAAAACCAAGCTTTCTCATAGTAATTTTCATGCAAGCTCACATAAAAATGCTTAGCTAAATTATCCATCCCCTTTTGTTCTGTGTAATGAAGCACATATTTCATTCCAGCTAGTGAGCTGCTAATTTTCTAAGAGCAAACAGCAGGAATTTATATATTACAATATGGAGCCACTGCCTGCCCCTACGATCTCATAATAGTGTGTGTGAGCATTCCATCATGGGCTGAAGCTCAACATGAGCTTGTTTTAATTCTCAGGGATGAAAGAGATTCTGCGAGTTAACAATATCATTCCAGCAATGTATGAATATAAGCCGTCATATGGTACTAGAACCATCCCTTGTCCTGTGATACCAGCCTCACAAATTGATTTGACTTCAGTTTCATTTACAGGATCCAGGAGTTAATAATATAAATCTGGATTAGTGATGGATGCATCTGTCAGTTTCACTGCATTCACATTTGAATATTTGTTTTGGTCCAATATTTAAATACTGAATCTGTAATTGCAGTAAAGCAAAATTATCTGGATATGTTAAAAACTGAGGTGAAACCTTTGGGTTTAAATCATGATTGCTTTCCTCAAGAAATTGTGTAAACAATATTGTCCACATTGCATTTTAAGGTTGTAGTTAGGTGTCACAGAACAATGGAAGTATTTCTCAAAGGGAACCCATCACAGCTCAAAATAATTGACCTACAGAAGCCATTGAAAGGACTTTCCTTTCAAAATAGCGTTTAATGACTAGGCTATCTGGTCTAAGAGTCTGATTGTGAGATGGGCTGCTTTGTTTCTGATATTATTTCAAGTACAACCTGAATAGGGGCCATATGTATTTAGCACCATTTATGCTCTTGGCACCTAAAGAGAATCTTCAGAAGAATGGAAAGGAAATGGAAGTGGTATAAACATGGGAAACATGCACTGCTATTTCATTACTGAATGGTACATCACTATAAATATGTATGACCTAAACCACAGGGGTTTTAAATATGTCCTAAACCACAGGGGCTTTTTTTCATTAGAAGTTGGAATGCTGTTTGGTGTTGGGTTTTTTTTTTTTAAATCATAGAATCATAGAATAATAGAGTTGGAAGAGACCACAAGGGCCATCCAGTCCAACCCCCTGCCATGGAGGAACTCTCCATCAAAGCATCCCCGACAGATGGCCATCAAGCCTCTGCTTAAAGACCTCTAAGGAAGGAGACGCCACCACACTCCGAGGGATGAATGAAGGAACTGCAAATGTCCTTGTTGTTAACTGCCCTTAAGTCATCCCCGACTCAAGGTGATCCTATGGATGAGACATCTCCAACCCCACCCCCCCATCCTCCACAGCTCTGCTTAAGTCTTGTAGGTTCATACCCATGACTTCCCTGATTAAATCTATTCATCTGGCATGCAATCTTTCTCTCTGTCTATTGCCCTCCACCTTTTCTAGCATTATCTTTTCTAATGAGTCATACTTTCTCATGATGTGGCCAAAGTCCGAGAACCTTAATTTGGTCATTTTGGCTTCCAGGGAAATTTCTGGCTTTATCATCTCAAAAACCCACTGATTTGTCTTTTTGTCTTTCCATGGTATCCTCAGCATTCTTCTCCAGGAACACATCTTCAAAGAGTTAATTTTTCTTTTGTCTGCATTCTTCACCATCCAGCTCTTGCATCCATACATGGTGATGGACTGGACATTTCTAACTTTAGTTTTCAATTGAATACCTTAGCACTTTAGGATCTTGTCCTGTTCTTTCATAGTTGTTCCTCCCATTCCTAGTCTTCTTCTGATTTCTTGACTTGCAAATGTCATTTCTCATTGTGTATTACTTTACATGGACTATCACAATAATGCACTGTACCAAGTTACTTTTATGCATTTTTGTTGTTGATAATTTTGACACTATAAAATTGCTTAAAAATACCCTCCCAAAAGCAACATTTTAGAATTAATGATTAAATAATAACAGCAAGAACAACAATAATTTCTTACCCACCTTTCCCCATGGATCAAGGTGGGGAATAGTAACTTACTGAAATACAATACATAACATCAGTTAAAAACATATAACATCCATTAAAACATATAAACCAGTTGAAACACATAATACCAGTTTAAAAGAACATATACGAGGGGGTATCTTGACCCTCCAAATACCTGATATTTAGAAGCCTGCAGATTGCGCCTGATGAGAACTTTACACTTTAGTCACTTCTGGCACAGCCAGTCACAAAAATAATGGACGCAATGAGCTGATTTTCTCAGCAACGTGCACTCAGGGACCAATGATGACACTGACAAAATTTCATAAATATGCCATAATAACTTCCATGTGATGATTATTACTTTACGATACCCCCTCATAAGGCACAATCTGCAGACTTCTACAATATCAGGTATTCAGAGGGTCAAGATACGCTATCTAGATAGTGACTACATAGAGATAAGTTAACAACTACAAATCAAAAACAAACTTTCTGTCATTTTTTTTAAAGGTGATCGTTAAAACTTTTGGATAGCCCCTCGTAAGACTAACATATTTTAAAATCATCAGTCCATAGTTTAACATTCATAATTTAAAAACCATAATTTAAATGTTACTTGTAACATTAATACAGGTTATGTTGTCACTTCCTAAAATACCATTGTCAGGTCTTATTTAATTTATTTCTGGTTATGCAGTTACTTTTGCCATAGTGCTTTTTATGTTTTACAGGATAGAACTCTCTGCCACTGGTATTATGTAAGATTTCCCAGCATATGCCAGACTAGTTCTGTTATTAGTACAGTGGGCCCTTGTTATCCACTAGGGTTTGGTTCCAGGACCCCTGGATACCAAAATCCATGGATGCTCAAGTCCCATTTGATACAATAGTGTAGTGATATAGTAGTGAAATAGTGAATCATGAGTTTTTTGGAATATATATATATATATTTTCAAGCCACAGATGGTTGAATTTCTGGATAAGGAATCCATGGGTATGGAGGGTTGATTGTAAATACCCAGTTCCTTAAGGCATGTATTTGTTTAATCCTTGGAACCCAGGCACTAGAGGAGTAATGGCTTGTGTCTTTTCAACAAGTGATTTCCAAAGCCACCTATCACATAGTTCCTTGGATCTGAGGATTAAACAGAGGTAGCTTTAAAAGAACCAGGAGTTTCTCAAAAGAGCCTGCATCTGTTGGAGGTATATACTGGATGGCTGTCTCTTTCTCTGGTGGCAGCATACAAGTGCAGGAGGTCATCTTGAACCCTTGCCACACTGGCTGCGACTGCTCATTCAGAGAAGTCTGGGATATCTCCCTGCTTGGAATGTCAAACTGTTGTGGAAGAACCCATTACACTAGTAATTGTGCTATACAGAATACTGACTTATGACCTAAATCTAATTGACAGCCCACCTACAGTAGACCCTAGAGTAGACCCATTGAATGAATCATATTTACATAAGTGCTGTCTCATCCAGCAATTGATTCAGTGGAATCTGTAGTTGGGAGGCCATGGTCTTGATCCAACACAGGGAGAGGCAGGATACAAATAAATTATTATTATTATTATTATTATTATTGCCTTTATTTAATGTGGTGAATTTGTATTTGAACATCATAAACAAATCTTAACTGATATAGTTGATTGTTTCATTTTTTAACTTGTCATTGGCCACCTGGGTTTTATAACACAAATAAGTATTATAACACAAATAAATGAGTACATAAATATTACACATTTTATATATTTGGGCCAATCCACTAAATCTATTTTAAGGCACATTCCTTTTTAATGAGAATGTTAGGAGTGTGCCTCATTTCCTCTCATTTTATTTTGCCACTTGTGCAGCACAAAACTAGACCAAGAACAGATAACATGATTTTATCAACTGAGAAAGCTCTAAGCATGCTAGGGGCTAAATGTCTGGTTAGCTGGTGTAAAATAGATTCATTCTATCATGATTCAGGCATGTTGGTATTATTCACATCTGGTGAGGCATGAGAGAGTACAGCCCAGAAAAGTCCAGTGAATAGCATGTGTGGCATGTGTCTGATTTATAGAACATCTTTTGGCAAACATGGAATCAATTGTAGCTTACAAGATTAAAATATGATACAGCTAAAAGCCCTTTAATAAGAAAGGTTTAAAAACAGAAACAGCATGGTGTACTGGTTTGAGCATAGGACTACGACTCTGGAGAGCAGGGTTTGAATCCCTGCTTGGCCAAGGAAGCCCATTAGACAATGACAAACCCCCTCTGAAGAAACTTGCCAAGAAAATTCTGTGATAGGTTAACCTTAGGGTCACCATAACTCAGAAATGACTTGAAGGCACACAACAAAAAAACAGTTAGCTCTTGAATTAACTTTGGCCCTGTACACACTGCCAGGATGTGATGTCCTGGTGGTGAGTTCAGGGCAAAAAAGGGCTGGGCACCCAGACGCGTGACGTTGTGGCTACGTCACAACCGCAACGGACTGCCCACATAGCAGATGTCATGGCTGCGCAGCTGCGCCACATTGCAGCCCTTACGATGTCACAAAAAGGAGCTGCTCTAGGCAGCTCCTTTTTTGGCGTGCAGTCACACAGCTCCATCTGGTTGCTGCTGCGCTGCTGCTCAGCAAAAAGGGACGTTTGCAGACCGCCTTTTTCAGGCGGTCTGTACAGCCCCTTTGAATACTATAAAATAATTTTTAAACATACCAGTAAATGGCCAGTGTGGTGTTGTGGTTTGACTGTTTGATGAGGGGTTTGAATCCTTGCTCAGCCATGGAAACCCACTGGATGACCTTGGGCAAATCACGCTCTCTAAATCTCAGAGGATGGCAATGGTAAACCCCCTCTGAAGAAACAACGAGCATTTTGAATTGTGCCCAGTAATGAACTGGTAGCCAGAGCACTTGGAGAAATATATCAAGTCTATGAAAGCTCATGGTACAATGTCTTTCACAGTTAGTCTCAAAGGTGCTACAGAATCCTGCTGCATACCAGTAGCCTTCAAATAGTTGCCTCTATCTAGTCTAAAATGATCTCTAACTCAAGATGAAGTTATAATCTGGGTGGGCAGTATGTAGCTCTTCACCAGTGGCTGATGTACAACCACCATTTCTTGTCATTGGCTATAGAGTCAAGGTTATTATTTATTGTTAACTGCATGTGACTTGACCCTGACCCATGGCGACCCTTTGGATGACATACCTCCAAGCCCCCCATCTTCCATGGCTTTGCATACTTCCTGTAAATTCATACCTGTGACCTTCCTCTTTTTACTACCTTCTACCTTTCATAGCATATTGTCTTTCTGAGTGAGTCATGCCTTCTCATGATGTGGCCAAAGTATGACAATCTCATTTTGATTATATTGGCTTTCAGAGAGATTTCAGGCTTATTCTGTTCAAGGACCCATTTGTTTGTTTGTTTTTGGCTGTCCGTGGTATCCTCAGCACTCTTCTCCAGCACCACATCTCAAATGAATTGATTTTCTTCTTATCTGCTTTCTTTACTGTCCATAGGGCTTGCAATACAACAAATTCTGGGAGGAGGACATATTGTCATCCTTGATATAGAATTGGATCCATACAGTCAGATTTAGAAGATTCACTGTTGACTTGTTCTATTGATTGTAATGGTTCCGTTCAAAGCACAACTATATTTGGGCCCAATAATTGTTTTTTTACAATATAAATAAATGCTCATACACATTTATCATCTTTCAATGCTACAGAAGGGAAGCCACATAGGAAAGGTTACAAATTAATACCAGTGCTGAAATTGCATGGATGAGTCTTTGCACAGCATTCAAAGGATCTCAGTTTCCTCCAGCTGCAGCCAGAAGACAACTCATTCTGCAGACAGTAACACCTGTTTGAACTCTAGGTACTCCCTTAGCCTTTCTGTCCAGGTGTTCCTTTTGTCACCCGCATGATAACAATCTGCAGGTGCATTGAACTGTTGGCAAGAAAGGCATACAGTTCCACATGATGAAGTAAGGAAGGAAAGACTTAATCTACAAGAATGTAAAACACAGCAAGATATCAGCTGTTCATTTAAACTCCCCATTTCCTGAAAAATAGCTTATCCTGTCTTTTTGGCAAGGCATCTGGGAATAAGAGTTCTGCCTTCCTTAGCCGGCTGCTTCCCTGCATCCATCAGGAGCAGTGAATTCCTAACTCTGTTCCATGTGGCTAGTCTTAAGAGGATCAGAATATATACAGGTTTTGCAGATGGCAATCTTGACTTAGATAAAGGAATAACCATTATCAGTCCTACTGAAATAATGGGGTGACTGTTTTTTATTTTATACTTTTATGAACTCTTCCATCTTGGCACTTTCATTCAAATAATTGTTCAAAAGAGAGATGCAGGCCACCTCCTGCTGGAAGCAAGAAGAGCCCTCCCTTCAACCACCATCTTGAGGGGAGAGAAAGGCAAACCAGCTGCAACAGGCCTTGCCTGAAGGGAATAAGAGCCCTCCCTCCAGTCCATCTGCCTTGGTCCAGGCATCAGAGGGAGAGAAGAACTGCTGGACCTGATCCCCTTCCCCATCACCATTCCCTTCTCCTTTTGTGTTGTGTCTTTTAGATTGTAAGTCTGAGGGCAGGGAAATGTCTAATTAACAAATTGTAAGCCGCTCTGATAGCTTTGGCTGAAGAGCGGGGTATAAATAAAATTTATTATTATTATTATTATTATTATTAAAAGTATTAGAGAGAACTGTTACAAAGCTCAATCCACACTGCAGAAAGAATCCAGTTTGAATACTACTTTAACTACCATGGTTCAGTGCTATTGAATTGTAGTTTGTAATGGCATTAGAGCACTGTGTGTAAAGGTGTGGAGTGGCTTATGCGAGCACGACCCAGAGTAGTGTGTGTGGGGTGGCAGCATGTGCGCACATGGATAATGCAGGGGAATGGTGCAGGGTAGGGGTTGACCAAGTTTCACCCCCCTTCTCAGGTGTCACCCAGTGCAGCCGGCACCCCCCCCCCCCCCCGTACACACCCCTGTGATGCTACTGGGCAAGAATAGGGATAGGTTCCAGCACTACAAAATCATACAAAGAAGAGAAGTTCAATAGCTTGCAGAAAACTTTGTATCCAAAACTATTAATATTCACATGTAAAATGAAGCAACAAGGTCAGGTAAGCCTTGCGTAAGTAAAGAAAAACATTCTGATTTTTTTGTGAGATTTTGTGAGAGCTTCTTCCAAAATGCAATTGTTTCTTTCCATTCATTAGCATTTTCTTCTTATGATTTCCATTTTGGTGGCAAGACTTATAGCAATATGCTTCTTTAACTTGATAGAAGTACCATGTGAGGCAGGCTTATTTGTCCGGCTTTTCTCTATGTTTTGATTTCCAGTATGATCCATAAGGGATTCTGGAGACAGCTGCTGTTTACCTTGCCCGTAGTAGGCAGGCACACACAGTTTCAGTAGGATCAGCTAAAGCACAATCCCATTATTATCCAGCTCAAGCTTTTGTTGCATTGTTTGTTGCAGAAAAGGAAAGTCCCGTTCTTGGCAAAGTCTTTGAGATGTCTGGATGGGGTATGGGATACCCCATGGGGTATGGCCTTCCCTGACACCTGGATGGGGTATGGCCTTCCCTGACACCTCTTAGATCCCAGCTCCGAACGGGACCTATAAATTGAATTTGACCCCTTGCCTGGTACTATTTTTCTCCTCAATCTAAGAACTATGGAGGATGAATTATGTTTTTAATGTTGTTGGTTTTAAACTATTGTTAATTTAATTTATTTTTAAGGGGAGGGTGGCTGGAAATGGGTCAATGAAGTGTTTTAATTTGTATGTTTTAATCTTGTTGTACCCCGCTCCGATTGTACTCACAGAGGAGCGGGTTAGAAATAAAGATTATTATTATTATTATTATTATTATTATTATTGTTATTTATTATCTTTGAGCTGGGCAAGGAGTGCAATAACATCCATTTTTAAATGGTTTAAGCCTGTGCCCAGTCTGTGCCCAACTCAGGAGAAAAGGGTGTGTGGTAATCTCCTCTGTGTTTCTCCAGCCCTCCTTCACCATCCTCTCAAGTCTACTAAAAACTTCCTACTAGGCAAGTAGTTTCCAACTTTTTTCTTGCTCCACACTTCTAGGAAATGTTAGATTAATATTCATACAGCCCTACAAAGATAATATTACATTTGAAGATGAAGAAGTCTAATTTCTAATTTTTGAACCACAAATTGAAACACATGCAATAATGTTGGTGAAACATTTTAACATAAAAAAAAGTTTTCAATTCAGTGCATAAAATGCAAATTAAAAATCTAATTAGATTCTAATTTATTCAGAAAAAAACTGAGTGATGACTTGTGACTTGACATCACTCAGGGACACAAGCTAATTCTTCTCACACCCCTTAAATTCCACCTCACACCCCTTATGGGTGTAGGCACCCCTGTACTAGACAGAGGACAAGGAAGAAGAACAGGGCTTCTTATCATGATAAGAATTTATTAAACAAGGAGCAGCTTTGTCAGAGGCTTTCTTAACTGAAATATGCCTTTACACAATTAAAACATAGTGAAAAACATAAAAAACATATAAGATTAAAACATATAAGATTAAAACACTCCATTAAAAGCTCTTTTTTGCCATATAAATGTTAAGTGAAAGGCCTGCTTGAATTTAAAAAAAGGTCTTTGGCCAGAAAAAGGAAAGGAGAGAGGGGACCATCCAAACTTCCCACAAGAAGAAATTGCACAATCTAGGAGCAGCCACTTAGAAGGCTGTCTCCCCCACCAAGCATGTCTGCGATAGTGCTGGGACTGAGAGAAAGACTTTCTTCAAAGGTTTTGAAACTTAGGCTGGTTCATGCAGTGAATTTCATGCAGTATTTCAGAGAGTGTGGATTCAAGACATATAGGGCTTTAAAGGTCATACCAGCACTTTGAATTGTGCCTGGAATGGACCATTTACTAGTGAAACTGTTTCAAGGGGTGGGTGGGTTCCCTGTCATCAGTTCTGGCCAACAGCTTGACTGCAGCATTTTGGAGTTGATAAAGTTTTGGAACAGTTTCAAAGGGGAGCCCCACATAGATATGTGTTACCATTGCGAAATCTGGTGTCTCAAGGACCAGGTGCTGCTACACTAGTTTTAGCTCTGTAAACACACTCCTGACCACTACTGAAACCTGGGCTGGATTACTGTAATGCAATCTGGTTAGTCAAAAGGTGGATCCGAGAAGAGGGATTCAGCCTGTTCTGGACAGGGTTACAACTTTATTAACTCATACACAGAGCTGTATATACATTACACTAAGAAAGAGAAGGAAAATCTATCTCAAGGCAAACCCTAATTTGCAGTTAAAGGTAAAGGTATTCCCATTAACAAGGTTGTCAAGTCATGTCCGACCATAGGTGCTCCTCTCTGTTACTAAGCTGAAGTGCCAGTAAAATTAAATTAAACAAACCTCCATACTGGCATTTCTTTACAGCTATGCATGTACATTTAAGTGTGTGAAAGGACAATTCCCATGAATTGATTGTCAAGCTGAGCATCAAGGAGAACAGAAAAACATATTCCTCAGGACAAAACACAACTGGCGCACCAAGTTGAAAATCACTACCTTGGCCACAGATACCACCTGAGAATTTAATTGTAGAGCTGGCTCATAGAGCACCTGTTATTTCATGGGGAGTGTGACCCTGTACAATGCAGACTAACCACCTATCCTTAGTTCAACTGAGCTGCTCTCTGTCAACAAGTCAACCTTATTCAGTTTGAGTTCCAGTTTATTAGCTTTTATTGAACTCATTAAGGGCTACAGACACCTCTCAGAATGGGAAACCTCTATAGGTATTAATATACGTTGGTTCCAAATATTTCAGAAATACATCTGTTGCGATATGGACAATTACCTTAAAACCGATCTGCATCTAGGTAGATGGTTTATAGACTGTCAGGGCCACACTGCTGGTTTAGATTTCAGGAATTACTGTAAGAGAACAAGGCAGGTTTTCTTTTTGACATTTCAGCTATGAGACCACTTGTATATTATGACCCAGCTTGATTTACTGTAAGAAAATAAGAGTGCTGTAATTTGTAAAAGACATTTATTACATGTGTGTGTGTCTTTCTGTGTATTTTTTTTTTTAAAAAACTAGTTAGCGTCTCTGTCCATCCCCATCTGGTTTTATTTTAATCTCACTCTAGTCACATATGAAATTTTGCTTAGCTGTCTTCATTTTCCTAGTCAATCTTGATTAATGACCTTCAAAGTAAAAAATAATTGGCCTGCATCAGACTTGTTTTATAACTCTTGTTCACAAAGAATGTGAAAGGCTGGAAAATGAGCCTAAACAGAAGGAATGCATTACGTTAGCCTTTGAGAAAGAGCAGTCCTCCAGTTGTGTTTCACTGTATATTTTTATAACAGGCGCCTCCTTGACCATCCCTGATACTGCTGATATACAATGCCAAAAACCTCTGTCTGCTTCATCAGAATGACCAGGTCACCTTTTCATTTTTATGCAGCCCCAGACTCTGAAAGCCAGCTTTTTTTTAAAAAAAATAACAATAATATATAACTGTTTAAATCTATAGTTCTATAGATTGACACTATGACAAGAGGGTAAATTGCATCAATATTCAGTGGGATCTTTTTTGAATGTGCATGCTTATCATTGCTATGGAAGAAAGCCCACAGTAAAAGGAAGCTGAGCATTCTGCTATTGCCTATTTAGTTGCATGCAGACTTATTCATGCTGGCAGTATATCCAATGAAATCCATGGGACATAAATTGTTCATCCTGACTCCATGATTAGAATGGTTCTACTGTAAGCATGATTCAGTCTGGAGTTGTTTTTGTTAACTGCCGTCAAGTTGACTGACTTATGGTAACCCTATGA
This sequence comes from Urosaurus nigricauda, assembly GCA_034509955.1. NCBI lineage: Eukaryota > Metazoa > Chordata > Lepidosauria > Squamata > Phrynosomatidae > Urosaurus > Urosaurus nigricauda. The sequence continues at coordinate 221,793,963 of JAOEGL010000004.1, read as the reverse complement.
ATGACAGACCTCCAAGTCACCCTATCATTAACAGCTCTAGTCAGGTCTTGAAAAATCAGGGATGCCATTTTTTGATTGAGTCTATCCATAATTCAGTCTTCCTCTTTTGATACTTCAGGATCTTATCTAGTTCCTTTAGAACTGCCCTTCCAAGTCCTAGTCTCCTTCTGATTTCTTGGCTGAAGGCTGCATTCTGATTAATGATTATGCTATGGAATGGAAAATCTTGAACTATTTCAGTGCTTCATTATCTGCTTTAAAGTGTCATTATTCTTGTTTTCTTAATGTAAACCTGTCTACACATTCTTCTTCAGAAATTGTTCCAAGTCTTTGCTATTATCTGCTAGTAGTATGGTGTCATCTGCATATCTTAAATTGATGGCATTATTTCCTCCAATTTTCCCTGTACCTTGAAGCAGCTCTATTGGTATGCCATCTATTTGTGGTGATTTTTTTCCCCTTCTCCCAACAGCTCTGAATGCAGCATCCACTTCACTTTCTGAAATTGTAGGTTTGTCTTCAAATGGTTCTTAAATGAATCTGTCATCCTTTCATAGCTTTCATATAGCTCTTCTCTGTGTGATTTTCATTGTCTTTTTATTTTTGTCTTTTTGCATTCCTCCTTACAAAGTCCCTGGCTTGAGTCCAGAGTTAAACTGGCTCCTGGTAAATTAAAGTTAATAGTGCAAATCTATTTTAATATTATCTTTAAATTCAACAGTGAAATGCTTCAGTTTCTATTTTGCCCGGATGGTTATTTAGTATTCTTTAGTTTTACTTTCATTTTGTTTATATTAGTAGTGCATGCTTTGTGCCACAATCTGCTTCTGGTCTTGTTTTGGTAGAGAATGCAGCTTCTCTATCTTCTGCTTCTGATTGTGTAGTCTATATAATTTCTATATTGACTATATATTCTGTAGCATCTTTGGTTGCTTGAAAAATTTGTTTGCAATCAACAAAATTGAATCAATCACTCTCCTGCTTCATTTCTTGATTTTAAGCCAAATTTTCCTACATTCTTGGATTCTGCTCTGTTTCCTACTTTGACGTTCTTATCACCTATGATTAACAATAAGTCTAGTTTTGGTGTGTGGTCAATTTCTTCTTTGACTCCAGCATAGAATCTTTCTGTTTTTTCTTCTTCTTCTGCCTCTTTAATTGGAACTTAAACTTGGATTAAGATTATATTGATGAATTTCTCCTTAAATCTTGTTTATATTATTTGGTCAGACTTTTGTACTCTTTCACTCTTAATACCATCACATTTCTTTTTAGATTTTCATTTCCTGACTGAAACACTGTCTTTTTTTTAACTCAAAGTGTCCCATTCTCACCCATTTTAGCTTACTCACCCCAAGTATTACAATGTTTATACAACATTTTCCATTTCTTGTTTTACTATGTCTATCTTACCCAGATTTATGCTTCTTACATTCCATGTTCCTATAATACTGTGGTGGTGGTGAACCTATGGTACACGTGCCAGAGATGGCATGTGCAACCATTTTTCAGGGCACATAGAGGATGGGGAAGAGGAGGAACAGGCACAGGCCTGATTCTCCTCTTCCCTACCTTCCCAAGCCATCAGCTGCCTCTGGAGAGGCCAGGGAAGGTGTGGGAGGAGGAACAGGAACAGACAAGTGCCTGTTCCTCTTCTTCCCAGCCATCCTGGGCCTTCAGATGTCTTTGGAGATGAAGCTGAAGGCCCAGGAAGGAAAGGGGGGAAGAAGTCCCACCCCTAACGTCCCACCCCAGAGGGCAGAAGTCCTGCCCCGAGCACCATGTAACACCCAGTGCCAGAAGTCCTTTTAGTTTAGGCACTTGGTCCGTAAAAGGCTCACCATCACTGCTATAATATCTACAGTGCACATATTGCCCTACTTGAAGGACCCCATGAAGCCAATCATTAATGAAATAACCAGAGTTGGTTTCTGGTTAAGACAGTCAGGCTGGGTGGTTGCCTGGAAATGAGGATGTTGTGAGTGTTCAGCACTTGGCTAGGGTTACCTGCCAGCCCACTACCCATCACTGCCATTCTTGTGCAAACAATGAAATTTCTAAACTATTTATGCTAAACTGTGTTACTTCTTTGATTCAAAAGGATCCTGGCATTAGTGTAATATCAGTTATCAAGGTGTTGTTGAAGTTGTTGTTATGTGCTTTCAAGTTGACTCCAGTTTATGGCAACATTGTCATGGGGTTTTCTTGACAAGATTTAATCAGAAGAGATTTGCCATTGCCTTCCTCTAAGGTGAGAGACTTGCCCAAGGTCACTCAGTAGATTTCTATGGCTAAGTAGGGATTTGATTCCCATTTTCCTGGAATCATAGTCTAGCACTCAAACCATCACACCTCATTACTCAGGTGATATTAGGGAATTTGTTCCCTATCCCCTGCAATCAGTGCACAGGTGAAGAATGATGAAATGAGATTGCATCGACTCTTTTATAGATAAATTTAGAAATCTACAGAATACAGATAAGAGGGAAACATCAATATATCCCTGCTTTACAACCTTGACAAACAATAATCCCATTAAAGGAGAATTGTTGCAATTTAATCCAAATAATATTATGACTGTAGCAAGCATAGTACTAATGGTCAGATGTATGTGTTGTGTGCCTTCAAGTCATTTCCGACTTATGGTGAACCTACCACAGGGTTTACTTGGCAAGTTTCTTCACAGAGGGGTTGCCATTACCATCTTCTGAGGCTGTGAGAGCATCTCTTGCCCAAGTTTTTTCATGGTCAAGCAAGGATTTGAACCCTGCTTGAACCCAAGGGTTTTCATGGTCAAGCAAGGATTTGAACCCTGCTTTCCAGAGTCATAGTCCAATGCTCTAACCACTACACCACACTGGTTCTCTGATCAGGACTGGGACCTTAATGTGGTTTTTGGCTAACAATCATGCACACACACATTCTTTTCTGCAAAAAACAGAATCTTAAAATAGCAGCTGGGAGGGGGCAAATTTTTGTTATGAACCAGGTTAGGGCTCTGACTCATGTAGATATTTTCCTTTTAAAATAAAAGTGGGATCATTGAATAGCATAATCTGAATAGTATAATAGCATTGAATAGAATAATCTGCCCCTTCCCCTTGGCAGGAGAATTTCAAGCATGAATAGAACTTTAAAGCAAGGATTCATATTTTGCAGACCAGGCCATTATTTGGTGGACGTTTCTTTATTTTTTAGTGGAACTCCAAGATCCACCAGAATGAATCTGGTGTGAGTGAGTGAGTGAATGAGTGAGTAAGTGTGTAAGAGAGAGGGGGGTTCACAATAGTTTCCATCATAATGTGGGCTTGATAACAATTGGAACTTTTTCCTTTGTTGCTGTTGTCATCCTTTCCCCTTGTTGTCTGCATAGAATGTGTATCGTGGTTTTGGCTCCTGGGAGTGTTCATATATCTGCCCCTCCCTCCCCTCCATGGCAGATGTAGCCCTACTCTGCACTCTGTGAAAATGTGCTCTAAAGAAATGGAGCTACAGGGGTAAGTGGGAAATCAGAAAATATTCATCTTCTGGTTTTGTCACAGAAGTTGGAACTGACTCACTTTTCCAAATAGAACGAGTCCTTCTGTAAGTAGAAGAACCCCTTTGAATTCAGCTTTATCATTTTGACAGGGTGCATTTTTAAAGCCAAGAGGGCAATTTCTCTGTTTCCATACAGTTAATGTGCAAGAGTAGGGAAGTGTTGTTGTTTTCTTTCTCTTTTGATGGACTTTGCCTGGTAATGATATTGATAGCAAAGCTACTGGTGGTGCACTTCCCAGTTTGAAATAATTATTATATTTTTGTTCTTGATTATTCCTTACTTAAATTAAGCTCTTCTTCACTTGAGACACACCAGTCTCACTTCTCTCTGGACTCTTTCACACTGGAGGAATTTCTCCCAACTTCGAATGCAGCCAATGCGAATTCACATGAATTCGCTTGTTTAATGAATTTACGTTAATCCCCATTGCATTCGGAAGGTGTTCGGAATGACTTCCCATTACCCAAAAATGACTCCTCCTTGCCCTAAATTGCGTGAGAAGCTTTAATTCGCAATAACATGAAATCTATGATTGCATTCGGAGTTACTTCCCTTTTGCCCGAAATTACGTGAGAAGCTCTAATTCGCAATAATGTGAAACCCCATGATTGCGTTTGGATTGCCCTTGGATTAAACTTCCAATTTCCCATGTCTGAAAGAGTCCTCTGAAATGACCTGAGATTGGTCCACAATTCTCAGCCTGTTCATAGGTGAAAAGAACTCTCTTAGGTTTTCCAAAGCTCTTCATCATTCAAAACAATAGGGAAGATGCCCCCACATAGTCACTTGCAGCTCCTGGAGGCCTGTTACATAGCCCCCCCTCCAAAAAAAAAAACCCTCATCACTTCTGGTTGTGATTTTCAGTGAATTTTTAGCAATGTTTGGGATGGGATGATCTGCCATCCAGTTCAATATACTACAACTAACAGAAGTTGAGATTTTGTTATATGCAGCACATATCTCAACAACAGATGTAGTTTTTGTGTTGTACATATAGAAATATGTCTGAAAGCATGTTGTTGGATGTATGACAAAACATTTCCCCCCTCAATGCCCAAGAAAAGAAAGCAGCCATTTTAAAACAATGCTTTGCAAAACAATTGTTGATAGGGTAAGAGATGCTTTCCTTTCCTTTCTCTTCACCTCCTCCTTGTCTTTTTACACTTAAAACACAACAGGAAAATAACTAATGGAGAAGAATTTTAAATCTGTGTACTTTCCCCTCTTTCAGACCTGGGTAATTACTGTGTTTCATGTAACCATTTAATTAGTTAGTAGTTCCGATTAAAATTCAATGGCATTTCTCAAAGAGAAAGTGCTCTCATATCCACAAGGTTTCTTTCACAAATTGGCATCTTTTTAAAAGAAGAGAGCAAAAGAAAGAAAGTGAGAGAGGGTGTAAATGCTAATGTTCACCTTCCTCTTAAATGACTGAAATGCCAATGAGCTGCACAGAATCTTTAAACAGACCTCCCACATTCTTGATGGGATGTTTTCTATCAGAGTGATCCACAAATATTATCATTCAATGACAATACAGTTTCATCAAGGTACGTCTCAATCCACAGGATGCAAGCCCCACACAACAGACGGAAAATTTGGCGCAGGGAAGTGCATACTGTGTGTGTTAGTTACTGGTTATTGCGGTGGTCATACCGAGTCCCGTATGGTGGTGTATTAACGAATAGCATGCAAGCCACCTTCTGTTGAAACATCTGCGACAGGGAAATTTTAGGCACTATTCCAGATTTTTTTTTAATGCTCTGGACAAAATTTTCTTCAGGACTATAAAATCTGGCAGGCTACATTGTTGTGCATGATTTTTTAATAAGCTGGGACATGGCTTTGTCGAAAGAGTGAAGAAAAGGACTCTTTGGAGACTTCTTTCCATTATAAAAAGTTCAGAAAACATATGACATCTCACAAAATAGCTAACTTTCTCCTTTCGCCTGCTCTTTCTCTTCCTTCTGCTCCAAGTGTAAGATTTTCTGCTTCAGTAGATGTATACAGAAATTTACTGTTTTGAAACCCCCCCCCCCCCCATTAACTGTATGTGCTTTCCGATGTGGAGATAAAATGCTACTAAGACTGGCACATTATTTGGGAAAGTGTTCAAATGGGTTCTTTGGAATTACGAAGGTCTTTAGCATTTTTATATTGTATTTTGCCAAAGATACTCCAGAAGGATTATTGCTTGCTTAAAAGTCATCATTTCAAGGAACATTTCAAGAGAATAAATGGAGATGTGTGCAGAGTCAGACTTGATTTCAAATGGTCTAACTTGTTTTATTGTTGTCGTCATTCATGACACATTGTTCTGGATTACTTTGTATCAAAACAACCATCTTTTGATGCCATATTAAAAAAAAGAAGTATGCTTTTCCTTGATCCATATATGTATTACCCTTTATGTAAATCGGAGCGTTACCATTATAAGAAATCTGTTGTTCTTTGGTGAGCCGTACCGAAAAAGTAATTTATATATGATTTCTTGAGCTGGCTCAAGTGACTTTGCTCTCTGAAGCAAAGGACAACATGGCACCCTTCTTTTCATTAAATGCTCAGAAACCAGCTGGACTGGATGTTCAAATGTAAACAGTGGCAACAGGATAATATCCTCCAGTATATCTGAGCCGTCAGGTTAATTTAGGAAGCTCAAGACCAGGGATTTTTTTCAAGGGGTGGGGGTCAAAGGAAGCTATCATGAAACCCAGGAGTAAAAACCAAGAGCCAGCATTTTCTGTCTTCCGTTAGGCATATTATACCCAAGGCTCTTGCCTTAGTTTGCCCAGTGATAGAGCTGGCCTATATTCCACATTTTCCCTCAGCTATAGTATGTAACATACATTACCCTAATGGAAGGGCAGAACCCATAAGAAGATAAGCACAGTGGAGTCCCATCAATTTAAGTGATGCTCAATTCTTTCACGTTGAAATCAATGAGAACAAAAGACCTGAATTGTGGTTATATCATGTCCAGAGAAAGCAGCATCTTTCTAATATAAAACTGATTGTATATGCACAGACAGAGATGTAAAAGCAAGCTGATATTATTTGACATGTCACAGGGGAACCAAAGAAGGCAAGCATAATTTGGAGATTAATATCCATCCTCATGTTCCAATTGCAGACCATGTTTATAACACTTTTATGCAGACACCCTTGCCAAGCTGAAATGACAACATCTGAAATCGGATGGGGCGAATAACTAATGTAAAATAAAGCACATTTCAGAAACTTATACGAGCTCGAAATGACTGCCTGTCACAGTCTGTTTGGAAATCTCACACTATTTACATAAAAACCCATTGCTTATGAATAAAAAAATCTTGGCATGAGAAAACTGGACTCCATAGGCAAGCAGTAATTCCTTATTTTCTTGTAGCAGAAACAATCCTTGATCCAAGTAATGACCAGAATGCTAAATATATTTCATGTGCCTGATATGATAAATGACAAAGACTCTATGTACAGAAGGATATAAGCAGGTAAAAACCAGATCTTGGTCCAGTAGTTATAAAGAATAATTTTCCCAAGCTTAGGTAAAAACCTATGAGAGCAGAGAAATGCTAGACCTCGTATGACATTGCCCAAACTGATTTTGATTTTATCCTTTACTTATCCAAACATCAGGGTCACTATTTCATAGTAGGGGATCAGCCATAGATCAGAGGTAGAGAACTCATTATATCTGTAGAAGAGGTTAAAGGACACAAGAGATCAAGTAGAGTAGGGTATACCTGGCAAAATTTGGCCCTCTTGGAAACTCATTCTCACCTAATAGGGTCTCTCAGATGACTATATCTCTTCAGCATCTTACCACTGTTTGGTGATTTAGTTTTTTAACAACTTCTTTACAGATTCCCCCCCCCCCCCTAGAATTGAAATGCTTCCCCTAAGGCTTAGTAAGTAACAGTAAGAATTTTAAATAAAAATATTCTAGTATTTTTCTTCCCACACTTTTGCCTTAGGATCTACTCCCTGCTGGAATGGATCCCCAAGGGATTTCTTAGGAACTGAATTTAACCATTGGTCTGAGAAAGGTTTTTCATACTTAACGGTAGTTCAGCATTAAATCAGAGCAGAAGACTCCCAGCAGTACTTTTTAAATCTAGTCCTCTGGCAGGACTGGAGCCTCATCCAAACTGTATCATCAGAATTCTTGTTAAACTCAGACCAGCTCTGAGACAACTAGCAGGAAAACCCAGAGAAGATTTATTGCTTCTAAGGGACAGATCTACCTCCTGCTTCTGCAAAACAGAATGCCTTCCCTTGCTTCCACCTCTGGGTCCCATTTGGAGGAAGGGTCAAGAAGACACCATGGTCAATGGCATCAAAAACTGATGAATGGTCTTGGAAAATCAACAGCAGGGCTGGCCCAAGACACTTTGTTCTGAGAAGCAAGATGGTGTCTCTTTCCATTCCAGAAACAAAAGCTGACCAAATAGAGTTTGGCTGCAATTTCAGCAATGGTGATGAATGGCATCTTCCACTAAAGTTGAGGTCAGTAGGTAATCTTAAAGGGCACAGGGAAGGTTGAATGGCAAGCACATTTCTGTCCTTGTAGAACTTAGTGATAGATCCCTTCCTTCTATCATCTGCTTGACTCAACTGCCTAACGGTTCATAGTTCTCATACCTTTATTTCAGCCAACAGGCTATTAGGCAACAGAATATATATAAAAGATGTTAAAATAGCACTATAAAACAAACATTCAGAACATACTCCTAATAATAAGTGCTGTTTAAATTACATTATAAAAATAAATATTCCAGACAAACATAATTACAGTCCTAATATAGTGTTAATGATATATAAATTATATATATACAAAAACATATACATACGTATATACATATTACACACACACAAAGTCATTTACAGATACATTAGGCATTACAATTACAAGGCCACATGACACTGGGACAAAGTGGATATTTGTATGGTTACTTAGAGAACAATAGACAGGGTTGTTTGTTATGCGTGGGTTATAATCTTACGAGAGGAAGAACTTTGCTAATGAGAATGCTACCCATCTTCAACAAATCAGCACTCCCTCATTTATCCCTGCAAAGTTCTTCTACCAAGATGACTAAAGCAGTTTCAGTCTCAAAACTGGAAAACAAGATTGAATTGGAAATAAAATCAGAAAAGATCCAAATTAGGAATGGGCAGATCATTCTTTTTTATAGTTATTATATTTTGCATCTGTTCATTCATACTTCTTTTTCATCCCATTGCTATACTAATCAGTAACTTGTTTATGCTCCACCTGCTCATGAAAATTATACTTTAATACTTATTTTTGAATTTTCTTACAAAATCCACATATTAAAATGTATTTTCTATTAAAGCATGCATTTTTGGGTGGTATTGATTCTATCCTAAAATATGCAGTTTGGTATTATGTTCTCTGGAGTTGATAACTCCATCACAAAATTCAAAGAAGCATGAAATCTGAAAAATAATGGCTTTCCAACCTGGCCATCATTCTGAAATGTACAAAATGCAGACTGAACAAAACCCTTGGACATCCCTCAGCCAAATAATCAGCGTCATACAAGAAAACCTGGAGGTATTTCACTAGCACATACTCTGTTGTCTTCCCCAGATTAGATAAATTTAGTATCTGATTAGTGATGCTTTAAAGTTTATGTAAATTATGGTGCTTTCTCAAGAGGTTTTCCATAAAAGAAAGGGTGGTAAAAGGGCCATGTGTGATCTCCAAGGACTTTCTTGTGACCCTTAACTCCTTAGCAATGAACCAACTAGATAAAATTGGATGTTTTACCCTCCTTCAGGAGCAATTGTGTTGTGTATGGAACAAGCCTGACACCCCTCTCCAACTGGAAAGACATACAACCACTTCCTCAGTTTTGATTTTCCATTTTTAAAGTTTTTTTAAAACTGCTTTTGGGTGCTGGGACTGAAAAGCTTGACTGCAGCACTATCAAAGTTGCCTACCTTGTATTGCTACCTTCCTCTGAGCCCTTGGAGTCTCTGACATGGAAATGGAGACATTTATTACTAATCCCTATTTGAAAAAAAAATGTGTTATGTCAGGAAAAGTAAAGATCCAGAGCTCCTTTACTGTCCAAAGAAGTTGTCTCTTCATCATCAGTTTACATAAACTGAAAGAAAGCAAAATAACATCATAGATGGAGCCTTATAAGCCACCACATACAGGTAAATATATTTCTTTGCTAATTTTGTTCTAGTTCTTGAAGGAAACAAAGAATAATTTAAGCATTTTTGTGGTGTGTGAAGAGTAGTCATTGTTTGGGACTTATCTTGTGAAAAATTCACACTTTTCTTGGGCAGAAATAGCATTTTCTTCACAGTAAACAGCATTTTGCAGTAGTATTTTTGCACAGAAAACATCCTTTTTTGTACAAAAAAAATGCTGCAGTAGGGGAGAAATTCTCTGCAAAATTTGTATGTGGTGTTTTTGCACAGAAAACATTATTTTCTGCACTATATATATATATATATATATATATATAATTTATATAGCGCTGTAAATTTACACAGTGTTGTACATACAATCTTATAATTAGACGGATCCCTGTCCTCAGGCTTACAATCTAAAAGAGACAACACAGAAGGAGAAGGGGAAGGTGGTGGGAAGGGGGTGAGGTCCAGTGGTTCTTCTTTCTCTCTGGGTCCAGGACCAAGGCAGATGGACTGGAGGGAGGGCACAGCTTCTTAATACATAGTTAAAAGGAGGCATCCTGGGGCAGACGGCACAATTCTGGGAATGCTTGCCTAAACAATGTAGTCTTTAACTTAATTTTGAAACTGGTTAGAGAAGTGATGAGGTGCACATGTGGGGGAAGAAGGTTCCAGGAGTGAGGGGCAGCAAGTGAGAAGGAATGAATCCGGGACAGGGCAGTGGAAATCCTTGGCTGGGACAGGAGACCTTGACTACCAGAACAGAGGGTACGAGAAGGAGTGTGAGGAGAAAGAAGTTCAGACAAATAAGGAGGGGCCAGTCCATGGAGGGCTTTGCAAGTCAACAACAAAAGCTTGTACTGGATGTGGAAGGGAAAGGGGAGCCAATGAAGGGAGGATAAAAGAGGAGAAACATGGTCAAAGCAGTGAGAGGATGTAATAATTTGTGCAGCTGAGTTCTGGACAGAGATTAAAGGATGGAGGTGAGAGAGAGGAAGCCCTGTCAAAAGAGGGTTACAATAATGTAACTGTGAGACCACTAGGGCATGGACCAGAGTCTTGGCAGTGGAGGCTGATAGCAAAGGACGGATTTTAGCAATGTTCTGGAGAGAGAATCTACAGGTCTTGGCAGTGGCCTGAATCTGGGGAGTAAATGACAGAGAGGAATAAAAAATGAAGCCAAGACTGCGGGCTTGCTGAACCGGTTGAATAGTAGTGCCGTCAACAGAAACAGAGAAGGAGTATTGAAGGGTGGGCCTAGGTGGGAAGACGAGAAGCTCTGTCTTAGACATGTTGAGCTTCAAGAGCTAGTGCCACATCCACTGAGAGATGGCAGCCAGACAAGAGGAGACTTGCTGTTCAAGCCCCAGCGAAAGGTCAGGGGTGGAGCTGAGTGTCATCAGCATACAGCTGATAGGAGAAACCAGAATAACTGGTGAGTTTACCAAGAGACAATGTGTATAGAGAGAACAGAAGGGGACCCAGGACAGAGCCCTGAGGAACTCCAGCAGATAAGGGAACAGAGGAAGAAGTCTGACCACCTGTGACCACTGCAAAAGATCTATCTGACAAGTAAGATTTAAACCAGTTAAGAACAGAGTCGGAGAACTGAAGGTCAGAAAGTAAGTCAAGCAAGAGTCAGTGGTTCACAGTGTGTATTTCCATGCATAAATATTATATCCTGCACAAAAAGTGCTTTTTTTCTTGGCAAAAATACCATGTTTAAATTTTGTGCAGAATAAGCTCCAAACTACAAAACTTCTCGTCAATCCAGCCTTCTTCTTGTCAGGGTTTTCTGAAACATGACCATTTAAAAATATTTTTCCATACTTTTCCCATCCCTATGTTGAAATAATCATCATAATCAAGATGATGCAGATTTGAGCAATTTGATATGGCAGCTTTACATGTACATATTCAGCTCTCTGAAGCACGTCAGCAACCAAAACATAAAGGTAGTTGTCACACTGCTAACTAAAGCTCTACAGTTCTGGGGATATACCCCAATCTTCTACCCTTCTACCCATGATGAAAGCCTCTATGATAGCTTCAGGTCATTGCAAAAACTGTTAGGAAGGTAGTAGAATTGGAGATTGATCATAATGGAGATGGAGTGTGGTAGATGAAGATGAAGGGTGATGAAGACTTTCTTTTTACTTTTCTTGAGTAAACATACTTTAATAACTGCTGAATAGGGCCAGAGTCAAATTGATCACTCATAAAAAGAAGGGGTATGATATTCATTTTCTGTGAAAAAATACTAATTTCATCTCTCATGGAGCAATGGTTTTGCTCCATTTTGCTTTTGATACATTAAAAAAATGTAGGGAGGCCTTTGTATATTTGGAAAATGTGCATGACTAAAATGTATATATTTCAAAATGTACATGAATACACTTTAACCTATGGAAAAATTAGTACTAAACTGTGTAGGGCTGACAATGGATACAAAAATGCATATAAGCCTGAGGGAAGGGATCCGTCTAACTATAAGATTGTATATACAGCACTATATAAATAAATAAATAAATAAATAAATAATATACTAAGCCACAATAAGTGTCTTTATTTAATGTTCACTTTCCTCTTCTTCAAAACTCAAAGCTAAAAACTTAATTTTATGCTTTATTTCTCCCCTTTACAGGTGGCCATTGTTCTTGGAAATCATCTTGAAAGGCAAAAGGTTTTCATCTCAGCCTGTTTGGTAAGGAAAAAAGAGAATAACAATTATAAAACTGGATGTATGAAATCAAATTATCATATAGGTTTTGGCTTGTACTCCAAATGCTTTGTTTTAGATGTACACTGAAATCCTATGAATGTGTAAATCTCATGAATAATGCAACATAGATTTTAAAAGCTGGGTAGTAATCCCCATATCCTACTGTAACTAAGCTGAAGTTTTTTGTAGGTGAAATAATCAAATATTCTTCCCATTTAGCTCTTGCCTCCCTCTCCCTCTCCTTCTTCTGTTGCCTCCCATATGTTGAATTTTAGATTATAAACTTCATGGGGGAAGGAAACTACCCTCTTTCAGTTTGTAAAGCACTATATATATATGTTGCACATTAATCATGAACATCACCAGCAGCAAGAACATTATAGTAAAATAAGCCAAGCCCTTTGACCATTCCCTTAACTTAGGCATACCAGTTGTTCTGCCTGAAGGCCATGTGTGGCCTGCCAAGGCCTGTAGTGTATCAACCCTCATCATGAATAAATAAATAAATAAATAAATATCACAAAGTGGAGGATCACACTTCCAGAACCATGCAAGGGAAAGTGTCTCAATTTTAAGGTTATTTAGGTGTCCCCGATCTTTTCTGAATATGAAGTGGCCTTTTCTTCAAAAGGTCACTTCCTGTTTTGAAATGTTTGGTGGGCAGAGCCTATGGGGTGCAACAATAGGATGCAACTATGTGATGGGTATGTTCCCTTGACTTTGTGTTAGCCCAACAAAACCATCTGCCTTGGGTCCCTTTTTCCCCCCAATATTTATTTATTTATTTCAATAAAGAAATAAGTAATCACACCTTGGATTAAATGAGTAGGGATGGGTTGGACTCACGTTAGGTATCACTGTGCAGAGACACACTGCAGTAACATCTGGAAAAGAGGCTAGGTGCATTAAAATCTGCTCTGCTAGTGAAACCTCATGGCACCCATTCCCTCCTCTGTCTTATGTATAGTGTTGGAGAGAAACACTAAGGGTGGAAAACATACAGTTTGTGCCTGACAAGTTGCAGGTCTTCTTCAGAGTCCTCTGAACACAAGCTGTTTCTAGGATAACTTCTGATGAATTGTGTAATGTTTGCTAATAGACTGAAGCTGCTCCATGCTCTTATACCCCAAATCTTTTCCTACTTTGGTCGTCCATATGTCCATTTTAGCACCTGGTGACTCTGTGGTATAAGCACAAAGACAAGGGCTGGCTTTGTTTTGCCACGATGTGCTGCCACAGAGCTGCCTTTGCCTCCTGTGTGTGTATGTCTCTCTGTGTGTACGTGTGTGTGATTATTGCCCATCTGCCCATCTGCGGCATATATAGGAAGACAGCATATGGGCCAGACAGCAAGCGCACAGAAGGCAGAGAGGTAGGGAAGAAGGTCTGAATATTCCTCTTGCTACCACATGCCTGGCTGTGATTGAGCAATTTTAATTATGAGAAGAAACTCTTCCCATTTGCAAAGCAGAAAGAAATGCAGCATTAAAGTAAAAGGAAGAAGCAGGATCACTGTCAGATTTTGATCTTGTTGGGGCTGTAGCAATAAACTGACCCAGTTTTGTTTCACAGGTTCAAATAGCCAACCTTTTGTTTCAGAAGCCATTTCATAATGAAGTCATTGCAAACATGACAAACACAAAAACAATGTGTGAAAAATGTTAGTGCTGAAAATGAATGATGAATGGATTTTGCCTTCATTATAATGTTTCTCCAACTAGTACTCCTTTATTTTTCAGCCATGGGAGTAAAATAGAAGCAGCTTGTTTAAATAAAATTAAAGAGTTATCTGGCATAGAGACACATGATTTAGGCACCTTGATGACACTACATTTGTCTGGTAAATAGTAAATAGCTGGATGGGAGACTGGTGACTGGACACACCATATATGCCCTCTTGAATTTGATAGAATGTATATAAATGTATAAATACCCTGTTTCCCCGAAAATAAGACATCCCCAGAAAATAAGACTTAGTAGAGGTTTTGCTGAATTGCTAAATATAAGGTCTTCCCTGAAAGTAAGACCTAGCAAAGTTTTTGTATACAAATATATATATACAGTATATAATAAATGTTAAAAAAAATTGTTCAACAATAAAAGTGAATTATTCTTCATGGAAAAATAAGACATCTCCTGAAAATAAGACCTAGTGCATCTTTAGGAGAAAAAATTAATATAAGACACTGACTTATTTTCAGGGAAACACGGTAAATAAGATGAATATTGTGTTTCATTTGATATTTGACAAGTCCACCAACTTTATTCCAGCAGTGGATAAATGGATGCCTAGATCCTGGAGTGCCTACAGGGAGACCTCAGTTAGGGATAGGGGAAAAAATGAATACCTTAGTGGGGGAAATAATGAATACAGTGGGCCCTCCCCATATGTGGGATCCATTCCAGACCTGCCTGTGTATGGGGAAACACAAGTAAGCTCAAACCTCATTAGTTTAAATGGGGGAGTGTTCCTGTGTCTGGTGCAGCGTGCACGGCATGGGCGCAGCATGGGAGTAGGCACCATTCTCCTTACAGCAGCTTAACTGGATGGAGACTATACCAACCAAATGGTGCAGCCTCCAGGAGGCCAAAAAATAACTCGCTCCCAGAGGGTTCTTTTTAGGACACACACGGGGTGCCATTGACATGCTCAAGCGGGATGATGACGTCCATATAGCACAGCACTGTTTGGGTGCTGTGCTGCTCGGATGTTGTCGTGGTGTGCCCTGTCTGTACAGGGGCACACCAGGATGGTGCATGGGGTGCGTGGTAGGGTTGCTGATTGCGTAAACACTCAGCCCCCGCACATCCCTAGTTTGGGCTGAGGCTGGCACAAAGCTCCGGTCTGTCCAGGCCCAAAGAGAAGAACATTAAGCCCATCGTCCCCATCACTGCAGATGGCCTAAGTCAATTTGCCTTGCCTCCTTCCACCCATGCACAAATCCTTTTAAATTTGGTTTTAAAAAGCCAGAAGAGTCCATCATAGTTCTTTTTGCCTTTACGCTGGTGTCTATCATGATTCACAGAGTGCTGCAAGGAGCCACAGGGAAATATTTTTTGCCAAAGGCTATTGATGTTCCTTCAGAAAATGAGGAAAAGATGTCTTTCAATGCTAGTGCTGGACATCTAGTCAGGGGAGTAGAGAGGAACTGAGGATCACTGGAGCTGGATGGCTAGTAAGGATGGATTATGAATAGTTCAGTCAATGTAACTGATGTGCCTCGCTGACTAAAGGCAATGTCTCTTAGTTTTTTATTTTATTTTATTTTCTCCATTTACTTTTTGTACTTACCAGGGTTTCTATTATCCTAAGCATTTTGTGTCTGTCTTCAGTAATTGTCTAAAAATGCATGAGGTCAGATTGATAGTCTCACTGACATTGCAGGGCTGAAAATGAGTTCATATCTGAAGATTTGTGTGCTGCTGGCCTGCTGCCTCTTAGTAGTGATTCAGTTATTTTTAAAATTTCTATGATACCATTCCTATGATAGTTTACACATGTGTACAAATAAGGTTTTATATTTGGAGCTGTTCCAGGGCATCAACTACCTTAATCTGGCCTTAGTGGAAAGAAGTGATTAGAAGGAGGAGACACAGGGGACAAATTAAGTTTGCTGTGGAAATGAGCTGAGCTGGTTCACTGTTTTATGAAAGTAACCTAGCACCTCTCCAAGCCTAGCCAACATAGGTTTCTCCATTGCTAGCCCTTACTGCTGAAAGTTTTAACACATGGTTGATTATTTCTGATGCAGATTTTTGCTTTGCTTTGGTTTTTATTTCATTTTCTTGGGGAAGTGGATGTACTAGTGGTTTAACAAAAGAACAGTATTGGTGATTCTGTGTATCCAACAGAATGCAAAATATAAAGTGCTCTGGAGATGATTATTCTCCTTCAGAATCTTTTTCCAGATGTTACAAGTTTGGCATATTGCCTTGGTTAAGTGTCAAGCCTGGTTTGGGTTTTCTTCTCTTTCCTTCCTTCCTTTCTTTCTTTTCCTTTCTCCCCCTTTTTTAAAGCTTTGCCCTGGTGGTCTCAAAGAGTTACTGGAATACTTGTTGGACATGTTTTGTATCACTGTGTACACGAATAGTGACATTGAGAAGAAACAGGTAGAGAAATGGAAAGGAGATCTGGAATCTGTCTTGTTTAATTCTGATAGCAGTCTCCCTGTCTGCCTAAGCAGCCCTGGAGCTTTCTTTAAGTCCTTCTTTGGCTCCTTTTTGTGCTTTCCCCCTTCATATGGTGTAATCTCTCCCTCCATCCTACACCCATTCACTTCTTGCTCCTGCGGGAAGGCTGTCAAAGCTCCTTATCTGTTGATGAATGAAAGGAATTTTGTCTGTACTGCCTGGAACTACTTAATGCTATTCTGGACAACACTTGGTCAGGATGCATACATTCAGAACACACACACAGAGACACACAGTTGATAAAAAGTTTTGTGATCAGAACAATCTGTCTTAATAAAATCAGTAATAAAAGTAGTAGTAATAATATTAATGTTTATTTCTTACCCACCTTTTCCTATGAGTCAAGACAGAGAACAACAACAAATTTCATATATACCTTACATGTACATGAACATGTTCCTGGGCATTATTTCTTTACACAGAATATTTGGTACCAGAAGTAGAAATAACATGGAAAAAATAGGGATAGGCTAGCCCACCAAAACAAGGGTAGTTTAACAGGTTTCAGACAAATTTTAATCCAAAATGCACAATGCAACACTTATGAAATGAAACAACCAGGCCATGTCAGTCTTATATAAATAAGTAAAGTGGTCTAGAGACCACCTAAAAGCTTCTTCCACTTTTCTTACATTCCATTTTGATGGCAAAACTTATATACCTATAATTTTTAACATGCTGGCATACTTTCTCTTTCTCATTCCCTCTTTTCGCTGTTCTTGCATGCTTAGTTGCATGAACTGATTAACATTTAGCTGTACTGTTTTGTTTTTTAATTTTAGGTGTATTTTTTAAAATAGTATATTGCCTTGTGTCCTATTTGGGATGATGATGAAATGATGATGATGAATGATGATGATACTTATTATTTCCAAAACTGATAAAGAAGCAGCCCACTGTACTACACATTGCAGACATCCAGCCTGAAAATAATAATGGAAAGAAGGATGAGGTAAGAAAAGTGCAGACTATGTCAGCTAGGTATACATATTCCAAATCGAGCCAGACTAATTTATACATTGTATATACATTGTGTAAGTTGTTAATTAGGCCAAACAGGGATATTAATGAAAGTATTCAACCCCTTGATTTGTGTCTGCCACAAAAAATTAGAGAAGGATCTCAGAATACACATTTTTGACCTTACCACAGGACAATGCGGCTATCTGCCCTAGATATTAAGAACTGAGTATACAATTATAAATGACAAAGCATTTCTAATCATAATCTGATATAATTATCTACACAGCAACCAGTGCTATCACAGGCCCTTTGCCAACAGCAAGCAATACCACAGCTTCCCCCAGTAGCAGCCTAATTTGTGGTAGCTGGATATGTTGCTTATTGAAGATATTCAGTAAAAGTTTGGGATAGGGATCAATAAATGAATATCCATCAAATATATGTGATTGATATTTTCTCTCTTATACTATGAGAAGGAAGAGACCCCAGGATTCAGGAATGCTTCAATAGACTTTTGGGGTTAGAAGGAAGGAGGTGGAAAATGAGGTGCCATCAATTATCACTTTATTCAGGGGAGATGAAAGACCAAACTAACTTGGAAGCTCACAAATTGCCATAGTGATTGGTTGCTCTTCAAATTGTGCATTTTTGAGCTCATTCTAGGAAGCAGAAAATCTGATATTAACTAGCATAATGGCTTGGGAATGTTGGATTACAGTTCCCAGAATCCCTAGGATGATTAGCCAGGAAGATAACTTGTCCAAGACATAGCACTTGCTTTTACTTTCATCAGCAAGAGATGAGCTGAAGAGGGTTAGCACTGTGAAGTCAAAGATGCAGACTGCACCTTCCACACTATAATTTAGAAAAAAGATGATAAAAGCTGCTTGAGACATACAAGGGCCACCCCTTCCTGAATACAGAAGCCTGAAGAATCAGCAGATGGAGAAGGAGTAAGACTGTGTTCCTGGTTTGACCCTGATTTTTTGTAGCACCCATGATGGGCCATTCTCCCCTTCCATAAATGCCACTGTGCACAAGAACATCTCTATAACAGTGGCAGCTAGTTGTCAGCTTTCCTTATGTTGGCATCTACTTCAGTTAACAGGCTTCCATGGGGCCTCACCAGTTAGTGCTATGAAAGTTACATTTTAACAATAACTTGTTTGGGCCATTCTTTGCAAAGCTAAAAAAAAAAGAGTACTTTGTTAATATTGCAAACATATTGGGCGATTTTTAAAAAATGGTGCAAAAGTAAAGCTGTTCTTTATTCGCACATGCTATCTCACAGCTATGCCAATGGGACTTGAATATAGGCAAAACTCTGTTTTCATGAGTGGGTCCAGAATGGATCCCTGTGAAAAAGGAGAGGCAACTGTATACACACACACACACATACATATAGAATGCAGACAACCTTTCTGATAAAAAACAACACAGTTCATAATAATGCATTGTTTGCTTTACAAGGATATTTCAGAAACCTTGTAGCTGCTGTCTCTTTTGCTGACAGGTTGTCTCAAATGCTAGGACACTGTCCTCTTTATTTTTAAACCGAGGATGCAAATATTATTGAGCCGCTCTGAGTACTGTGCTGGGAGAAAGGCCAATAAATAAATAAGTGAATAAATATTGAATAAATAAATATTCTTTACCTCTCTGAAGAGCAGAAAGCAATGCATTAGACATTATTGGAAAATTAATACAACTTTCAGCTTTGCTTCAGGAGCAGATCAATGAGAGAGTCAGTCAAAACCAGGTACCCATTCAAGAGTTCCCTCCAAATTGCAACCAATTAAACATGCATAGATTAAAATGACATTATTTATTCCAGACCATGTGAGATATGGTTTCTTTTTTAGGTCATATGTTTTCATTTATGTATAATTACTAAATTAAAATTAATTATTGAGAACAATTTTTGTTACTGTTTACTTATACAATTTCGTGTTCAACTGTATTCATACAAAGCTGCATTCATTTAGACATTGGCACATGCCGTACTTCTCGACTGTGGCCCATTTGGCACATATCAACATAATCCTACATAACATTCATGACTATCCAAAGATGTGTCACTTGTCAAGACTTTGGACCTTTTCCTAGTCTCTTTGTATCAGCCCCTCCAGATGTAGTTTGGCTTCAATTCCCATTAGTCTGACCAGAATGGCAGTAATGGGGAGTAATGGGAGGTGAAGTTATGAAAGGACTGAAGCCATCAAGAAACTATAGAAGATCCTCATGTATAAAGACACATTATAAAATATTAAAGTCAGAATAATTCAGGCCATAGTATTTCTGATTTCTATGTATGGTTGTGAAAACTGGTTAGTGACAGAGATATAATTCTTCACCAAGTTTTTTCTTGAAGGTAGAAATGAATAATTTCAGTAACTTTTTTCCTGCATTGACTTTCTGAATGCTCCCCCCCCCCCAAATCAGGATTAATCTGTACAAAATTTACACATCATATACAGAAAACAGCATTTTTCTGTACAGAAAGCGCATTTTCTATGTGGAAAACAATATTTCAATGCAGAAATGTTAATTTGTGTGGAGCAAATACTAATTTTCCATAGAAAATACTATTTTCTGTGCAAATCAACCATGTGTGGATTTTACACAGTATAAATCCTAAAAAATATAGTATTTTCTGTGCAGGAATTAATATTTCTGCATTGAAATATTATTTTACACACAAAAAAACCTCTTGTACAGAAAACAGTGTGTTGCATAAAACAACCATATGTGAATTTTGCACAGAATAAATCCCAAACTGCAAATATCCTCATCAGTCCAGGAGACTTCTCATCAGGAATTCTCAACATTCAAAAAACATGATTTTAACCATTATTTTTTTAAAAAATTGGAATATAATAATAATATAATAATAATAATAATAAAGTTTTATTTATAGCCCGCTCCTCTGTATCCAATCGGAGCGGGTTACATCAATTAAAAAATGCAAGATAAAATATACATGACCCATACCCAACCACCTGCCCCTTAAAATTAAATTAAACTAACATCAATTAAAACGACATAATAAAAATTTCAATTTAAAACTGCAACCCATTGCATAGAGATCAGGAATATCCTTTCCATCCCTAGTGAAGAAAGGTGACAAGAAGAAAATAAATTCATTTGTAACACGGTGCTGGAGTCCATGGTACAAAAAGACAAATGGATGGATCTTAGAGCAAATCAGATTAAACTTTATGATGTCGTACTTTTGATATTTCATGCTATTATATGATTCACTGGAAATGAATACTTGATAAAATGTAAGGCAGTACAAACAGAAAGAGATCGTTACGTGTGGATTGATTCAATCAAGAAAGCCACTGCCTTGAGTTTGCAAGAACTGAACAGAGCCGATGATGACTGGGGACTTTATCGCATGCACTTTTAAAACCGTTTTGGGGATGGGGATGGGACTCGTGGGGGCAAGCATAAACAGATTTTATCATACACGCAAGCATCCACAAAGAGGCCCTGTTCCGGCACCCATCCCTGTCCCGTTCTGAGAAGTGTTAAATGTTGTGGTTGCAAGTCTTCCGAGCAGAACATTTAATGCTTCTCGGCACAGGAAAGGGATGGGTGCCGGAATAGGGTGTCTTCGTGGATGCTTGTGTGTGTGCTCATCTCTGTGAGACCTGTCCTTGTCCCCAAAATGCATGTGATAAAGTCCTAGGACTATCAGAGATCTTTATTCACAGGGTCACCATAAGTTAAAGTCAATTGTGCTTCAAATAACTGCAACAACAGTTTCCAACAAACAAACAGCTTCATTTATATACCACTTCACACTGAACTAGCAGTGTCTAAGCGGTTTACAACTGTAAGCTAATTGCCCCCAACAAACTGGGTATTCATTTTAGCGACCTCGGAAGAATGCGAGCCTGTCGAGCTTGAGCCCTGGCTAGTATTGAACTGGCAGCCTTATGGTTTTGAGTGAGTGGATTTAGTACAGGCATTTAACCACTGCACCAACAGATAGCTCCCCATCTAAAGCAATACAAAAAGACGTAATGCTTAACAAGGAAGCTATGCACCAGTGTTCTGGGGAGGGGAATGAGGGATAATTAATTTTCTTATCAAAATGTGAGTCGTGATTCATACTTTTAAAAAGCAATAGATCAAGAAGTCGAGCCCTTCCTCCAGTCCATCTGCCTTAGTCCAGGCCCCAGAGGGAGAGAAGAACCAGTAGACCTCAACCCCTTTCCCACCACCTTTCCCTTCTCCTTTTGTGTCATTTCTTTTTAGGTTGTAAGCTTGAGGGCAGGGAACCATATAATTAAAAGATTGTATGTATGCCACTGTGTAGATTTACAGTGCTATATAAATAAAAGTTAATAATAATAATAATAACAATAACAACAACAACAATAATAATAATAGATACATTAATAATTGTGCTTGAGGCATAGTGTTTCATGTCATGTGTTTGAAGAATTCTTGTATATATAGGCTTTCCTGTCTTCAAAAATGTTGTACCCACATGCACACAAAGAAAACTTTTGTGTGTGGAGTTACCTCCTCTATTAAGCTCAGTGAGGAAGCTCATGTGTGCCTCAGAATATCCCAGACTAGGAACAAGGCAATTTTGATTTCTCTCATTCATTTTTTTCTTCAGTCTCATGATCTTTTCATCCCAAGTATGCAATTTACCAATTTTAATAAACAAGTTCATCCCCATAAGTACTGGCCAGGTTTAATAGGCACAACCAGATTGTACCTGCCACCCATATACATATCAAAGATGAAGAGTCTACCTCTTTTCACAAAAAGGGACAACGCTGAATTATGTGGCTAACTACAAAGTAACGGAAACATTTTATAGTTGCCTGGGGTGGATCTGTCAGTTTTGGTTTCTCTCACATTATAATGTTACAGTCTCAAGTTCTTTCTACACCAAATGTGAAGATATTTAAAAGTTTTGGTAAATTCTTCTTCAGTCCACACCCAAAACTGTAAGAGAGCACTGGACTGCTAAATTCTGATAAGCTAATTTTTGCTAAGTGCCAAGCTTTTCTAACTTCTGTGCTTCCTTGCTTTTGATTCAGTCACATTGGCTGCTTTCAATGTGGCATTTGATAACCTATGCTGAAAATAGGATTCATAAAACTGTAAGGGACCTCTTGATTATCTTGCATGTAAATCCCACAACAAAAAATAACACTAGTTTGCTCCTGAAAAAAGTAAACAGCAAGGAGGTTGAAGTTTGTAGTAAAAACATATGTGCTTTGGGACTTATACTCTATAGGACACTCAGCTCATTCAGCATTCATCTCCAATCATTTATGGCACAAAAATACATAAAGGTCATTTCTCCCCATATATTGTTTTTATTTTCCTCTAAATATCAATGCTGTATCAACTGCTAATCTGTAAAAAACAACCTCATTTAATGTCAGCTTCCTCACAGTTATGAAAATGCAGGTAATGTCTTCCTGCTACTAATTGTATTTGAGAAAGTGTTATTAATTTTATATATCAAGTTTGCACTGGCCATCTGTTCCCTCCGAACTGCTGCGTCTCCCTCCATCTGCCCTGTTTTTCTTCTGCTAATCGGGTGGCAAGGGCTCAGATGATCAGGAAGTTTCACTCTGACTTCTGATTTGTCACTCATCGTCAAGCCAGCTGTGCATTTTTAAGACTTCAGTTTTTAAAAAAGGATGGGTGGAATGGAATTTCAATTTTATTGTCCAATCATTAAAATCTACAACCAGGAAAAATTGTGTGTGTATGTGTGTGTGTGTGTGTGTGTGTTTAAAAAAAAACAGTAAATAAAAGCTGCTAGATTGGTATTTTGTACTTGGTAAAATATTCTTTGCTGACATTAATTTAGTTGCAATGTGTTGATGGGTTCCCCAAAACAGATGAAGTTGCTCATGCAGAAAGTTATAAAGGTTTCTACAATGTGGAGAAACAGGGACAAGCTGTGAAATCTTCATATTTGATAGTTATCTCAGGACCAGAGTTTAGGCTATCTTTTTTGACTCACAGTATTTGTAATGAGTCAAAAACATAAGAATGGAGTCAAATGGTAATAATGTAAATGCCACAGCATACAACAAATGGCTTAACTATAAGATTGTGCACAAAGGGTACCACTTTATAAATTATAGGAGAAGCCTTCTGTACCACCAAAATTGGCCAGCAGAGCATCCCCGGGGGATGGGGGATGGTTGTGCAGCAGCATAGCAGCAATTTACTGTGTGATAACACTTGTTTTTCTCCATTCCGCCCCAATCCCATCCCGTGCATGGCCAGGGCATAAATGGCCATGTGATAATCTCCACAGTTGCATAAGAAACTGGATAAGAATGATGGGTAAGAAAGAAAAGCATAGCCAGTGGATGGAAGAATAAGTTAAGTGATTCAAGCTGGAATACTTCTCTGAAGTACAAATGAATGGGTCCCAGAGGGAAGAAGTGCAAACTCTCAGTTGAAACCAAAATGACTAAACTGAGGCTATCATATTTTGGACATGCCATGAGATGATATGGCTCGCTAGGACGAATAATAATGCTGATAAAAGTGGAAGCCTGTAGAAAAAGGAACAAACTGCTTGACAAGTGGATTGTCTCATTCAAGAAGCCATAGCCCTGAATTTGCAAAACCTGTACAAGGATGTTAATAACAGGTTCCCTTAGAAGTCTCTCATTCACAGGATCACCTGAAGTCAAAACCAGTTTGACTTATGGCACTTAACAAAATATTGTATGAGCAAAACTGATTGTCTTGTATCTCCCTTTGTCCCCGCTGACCTTAAATGTATTGTCCAGTGGGTCACATGTGGCAGCTGAGAGGAGGTGTAGGATCACCCCAGAAGAAAGATGTGTAGAACTCTGTGTAATACGATGTATCTTTTACTTTTTCTCTGATCCATTTTATCTGGTTGCTTTAAGCCACTGTTGGCTGTGTTTCTGCCTCATTGTGGCATAATGGGAAGTGCATAAGCCATTCCACTAGGACCATAAGCTGCCAGTGTTTCAGATGTTGCAAAATAGCCATTACTTCATGTAAGATGGAGTACCTTTACAGGGGCGGTTGGTGAGAGAGAGAGAGAGAGAGAGAGAGAGAGACAGAGCCTTCTCTGTGGCTGGTCCCAGGCTTTGGAACTACCTTCCATAGGAGGTCTGGTTAGCCACTTCTCTCTTCTCTTTCTTTCAGCAGGTGAAGATGTTTATGGAGTGACCTAGAATCATAGAATCATGGAGTTGGAAGAGACCACAAGGGCCATCCAGTCCAACCCCTTGCCATGCAGGAACTCCCAATCAAAGCATCCCCGACAGATAGCCACCTAGCCTCTGCTTAAAGACCTCCAAGGACGAAGATTCCACCACACTCCGAGGGAGCGTGTTCCACTGTCGAACAGCCCTTACTGTCAGGAAGTTCTTCCTAATGTTGAGGTGGAATCTCTTTTCCTGCAGAGGAGACCCGACATATTCCTGTCAGAGGAGATCCGACATATTACCAACCTTGACAGCTTTAAAAAGGCTGTCAAGATTAATAATAATAATTTATATTTCCCGCCTCTCCCATTGGATCGAGGCGAGATTACAACAATTAAAACAGTAACAATAAGACATTCTTATAAAAACTCAATAAAAACATTAAATAAAAAGATGGATCTCTTCTGACAGTTTCCCAGAATAATTGACTCAGTCACTCCACTGATATGGACCATGCTATTGACAATCCCTTGACTGTCCTATTTTTGTTTTAGCAATCATTTTAATGATTTTAATTTTATTATTTTATTTTATTATTTTATTATTTTATTATTTATTATATATTTATAATGGTATTTTATTTATTATAGTTATTGTTATGTTGTACTTGTTGTTGATTTGGGATTAAGGAGGAAGGGGGATTGTGACATTTTATTCTGTGGTATTTTATAGATTTTACTGATATAAACCACCTTGATCTTGTTAAAGAGGTGGGGTAGAAGAAATAATAATAATAATAATAATAATAATAATAATAATAATTTAAGAAGGCATTTGATGAGAGGAAGCAGAGCTTTTAATGGGGAAGGGTATAGTTTTTTTTTAATTTCATCACGTTTTAAATGCTTTTTAATGCTGTTTTAACTTGTGTTTTTTTAATTAATTACATTTTAACTTTTATATTAAGAGTATTTTAATTGTATTTAGTTTTTAAGATGTTGTGTGCTGTCTTGGGTCTGACACTAGGAGAAAGGCAGAATACTTATTTACTAAATAAGTAAGTAAATAATAAAGGGGCGTGTGCAAAAATTTTAAAAAGATTTTTTAAAATTTTGTACATGAAAAATGGGAATACCACAGGGACCTGAGGCCAGCATTACTGTGCTAGCATAAATGGTGGTGGTGGTGGTGGTGGCATTGGCAGGCATAATATGGCTGCTGGCACTGTGGCAATGGGGGATGGCATAGGATGTCCTCCCTGTCAGAAAAAAAAAAGTTGATTGGTTCTTCCTAGTTGCCGGCAGGGGAACATTTCCTGGTGGCACAATGGCTTTTTCACCCATCCTCTCACCCAGCACTCCTACATAAAGTGTCCTAATCTGGCATAATAAAGCATTATACTAGCATAAATTGTCAAGACAGTTTCAGCCTGTGATTGGATGTGGTATATGGGAATTATATGACTATTATATGCACAGTGTTTTTACTAGGGATTCCTGCCACCTTCACTGTACTTAGGCTTAGAAATGAGGCTCAAGGTGGTCTGCATGGTCCTCTTCCTACATACTCCACTCCATACAATGTCTCTGCTTCCTTTCATTTACCATTCAAGCAATGGGAGCAATATGAAGAAGATCAGAAGGAATTCAGCTGCTGATTGGAGCACAAGGAAGTTGATGTTTCTGACCTTCTTGCATCAGAGACCAAGGCTGCAATGAGGAATTATGACAGTATCCTGATTTTCACAGCCTCATTCACTAGTGGGAGAGGGATGGAAATGTCATATTCCTTAAACCTCTATTGGCACCTGAACTGACCACCTTTGCCCACTGCACCTTCTGGATGTTAAAATGCAATGGGAAGGGCATTTCTCTAGTATAATGGCAGAGCAGATACAGATCTGTAACTCTAGATTTTGCATCCATAACTGCAATAAAGAATGCCAGCCATTACCTTCAGTATTTTTCTCAGTTGTGGGGCACATTGAGACCAAGCAGTTGGAGACAGCCCTTGAGGTCCTGTTGTGACTGTTTTTCTCAATGTGCTTTACAACAGGGAGAGGGCTGCAGATGTCATTTCCAGCACTCCAATCTGAAGAGCCTCTGAAACTTTGCTGTTGGGGCACTGCCTAGCTGAAAAAGTATGATTTGGCTGTTGCATCCAATCATTAACAACCAAAAACATAAATCTCAAATGTTATGAGGCTATACATTTGTCTTCTGATCTTGTAACTACTGAGAAGGACATCAACCATATTCCTCTGACACTACTGAGATAGAAGTGGCAGAAAGGGAGAGATTTTTGTCTGCACAACTGAGATGCACATATCTACATGTGGAGAGAAAGAGTCTGTATGATTTAAATTTTTAAAAAACATACTGAAAAGGAATCCTAAATGTAGATTTCCAAAGGCTTGATTTACAAATTATCCTAATACCATTTTGTGGGAGGAAAATGATCAAACAATGAGCAATTTCACTTACAGAGTTTAGGCTTAAACCATACAACATTATGTTTTATTTAAAAATAGAGCTTGTACCAGTGAGATGGGAATTAATTTTTGAACACTTCCAAGATTCTATTGTGCCACCATATGTTTCTTCCTTAAATGTTCTGAAAATCATTGCTGACCACCTAAAAGTAGCATATCTCAAGTTTACATACAAGGCACATATCTGCCTTAGGGCAGAAGCAAAATCATTTATGTAGAAGACCACAGTATGGTGGTTTTAAAAGCTGGAAATGTAGTTCTGTCCTTTTCCATTTTCTGGTAAAATGACACACAGCTTGGCAGAATTCAGAATGAAAAGGCTGGGAGCATAAAACAGGTAATGCTACTGAGGAGTGGGAGCATATCCATAGGAAACAACCATAATGCACAGAGTTTCTTAGTGCCACTGTGACATAGCTAGGTACAAGTGAAGTTACATAATGTGGCAGGTCATATAGGATTCTTTTAGTTTTCTATGCATCCTTGCAACCTCTTAAAAGGGAATAGTTTAAACTACGAATCAGAATTTTCCTAACACAAGTGAAATGAGATACAGAGAGTTTTCCAGTTACATGTGATTAAGTAAAAGAGCTTGTTATAACATTTGTTCTGGATCATCTTGTGCATATTTAAAGAGTGAAGTTGTAATTTATATATTTTAATATTTAAACTTCAGTTAAATTTGGATTTCTTTGCAGGAATTTAATATACTTTTGCTCACTGTTTGCTTTCCAATAGCATTGGGGGAAAGGAAGAAGGATGAGAAAAGGTATAATTCCTTCAGTAATTTTCATGATAAAGACAGTGTGAATTTCCCAAGCAATAATGCTTTCTGCATCCCCTATTTTTGGTACTGTTTTCTCAGCTATACCATCCAATTTTTCAAAGTTTTTTTTTCACTCATGCAGTCTAAGTACCACCATGATAATAATGTAGCTGCTATGTTTCCTGATAAAAAAGATCCCACACCTATGGAGACCTTGATAATTAATGGGACCTGACTGCTAAATAAAGAAAGAAAGAAGTTTTCCATAAGAAACCAAAACTGAGAGATGGATACTTGAAATAAGCTGTTATATCTGGTGCTTTTTTCCCCATACTGCCAAAATTCTGGAGATTAGGGTGTAATGCTTCACTTAAATCTTCTCATTAAAAAGAATGAGATGTTTTGTCAATTTTCTTCCTGCTGCAAGGAAGTCTTTGAAAAACACACAGTGGCTTCAAAACCCATTCACAGTCTGGAATGTATTATAAACAAAATTTGCATGTGGTTGTTTTACACATACAAGAAAAAAAACTTTCTCTACAGGAAACAGTCTTTTCTGTGCAAAACAGGGAAAAAATCTACACAGAATATTATTTTTGGCAAAGAAAAATATGTTTCCTGCTGAGAAAAAGATTTTCTGTAAACCAATGCAAATTTTGTAAAAAAAATAAGTTCCAAACTGTGATGTTTCTTGCCCTGGCAGTGCAGTGGTCAAATGCCAGTATTGCAGCCACCAGGTTGTGAGTTCGATCCCAGGCAGGGCTCCAAGGTCCACTTAGCCTTCCATCCTTTCATAGGTAGGTAAAATGAGTACAATGTGGCTTACACATTGTAAACTGCATAGACAGTGCTAGTTCACTGAACAGCAGTATAGAAGTGTACTAGCTAATGCTATTGTCAGTCCAGGATTCTTTTTGTCAACATTACTTGACATATGATAAGTTTTTCCTGCACATTTAAAAACATTTTTGAATATTATCTCCATCCCTGACAGAGATGCTCTCCTCCGTCTATAGTGCTGCTCAGCCCCTTTCCTCCCTTAGATTTGCAGGAACATGAGTGCAGGATGCTACATCATTGAAGACTTAGGACTCTATTTGGGTAGCTTTTAACTCATATATAGCAGGAAAGAGAAGATTTAGTGGACTGGTTTTGACATAAATGGAATCTCAAGTCATCCTTCAGACAATGCACTCAGTGGCTCATCTTCAAGAAGGTTATTACTACCTCTTGGATTCCATTCAAATATACAGTGACCATTTTATGTATAAAGTGTCTCACAGGATTATTGTAAAGAAGCACAAGAGAGAAATAAAAGGTCTGAAATATGTAATCACAGAAAACTGAACACATACTAAAATGAAGACAAAAACAGCTGCAGAGAGTAAAACTGATGTTTCGCAAACAGGATGAAAAGACAATGTTAATACAAAAGCTCAAGGCAAATGGAACAGCCCTTATCTGCTGCTTAAAAGATATACATAAAGGTGCCAGGAAAATTTCTCTCAGTTCTGAGAGTGAGAATTTTCTGAAACATGATAAAATTGTTGCAATGTTCAATGTGTTTTCTGGTCTTTTAGCAGAAAACCTGGATTAGATAAAGACATTTTTATATTTTGCAGTGATGGGATTTAGATACCATACATTTCTTTGAGGGTGTTGAAGCATAAATTTCATAGAGTCATACTAAACAGTCAGGTAATTGTTTAGAAGAAAGAAAACCCTACAGCATGGGTTCTCAAACATATACACAGATAACGCATCCAAAATATTTTCCTCTCGAAAATGAACATTTCAGTTCTTTGGTTATGAATCAACTCTGTTAGCTAGGGGTAACACAGGGACTCCTTCAGCTTTAGCTCCACTTGACTAAATAGTTTACAGAGGAAAAAAAAATAACACTACACTTCAATGTGTTTAATATGAGTATCCATGTTAACCTAATACTTTCCCACTTTTTTTTCTTTTTCCTTTTCCTTTTTAAATGGCAGTCTATAACATGCTTTCTTTTCAAGTAATAGCTATCAGGATTTATTTAAAGAGCCCCCTTATTGTCTGTAGAAGAAACAAACCCATACAATGATAGTGGATTAGTTTCCCCCCTGAGGCTTAGTTCAGTCAGTTTGCATCTTTGTGTGTGACTTCCCTCTATTGTAAGATGTGATCAGTAGCTTGAGTTGTGAAGCCTGCGGGGAAGAGATTAAGTTCTCTTCAGCTGGCTGTCTAAGGGTGTGGCTTTTTAACATTTTGGCTAGCAGATGGTGACAAACCCAACAGGTGCACTCAGCTCATTGCACCAAGACATTTTTTTTTTACATCTGCTAGGCACACAAACAGTGCTTGGCACCCCATCCTCACAAATTCACCTCCCCCTTCCAATCCCTGACACCAGATGGGACGCTTACTGTTAGCAAGGATGGAAGCAGACAAGGTGCTGAGAGATGAGGGCGAGTGACCTTCAACCATTAATCTTTTTGCACTCCATGCTGAAAAGGCTTGGTATGATAAGAATGCCTTGAACAGATTATTAAGGGATGAAAAATGAATCAAAGTGATGTGGTACTTAGGTCATGCAGGAAGTGTGTGTGTGTGTGCCTTCAAGTCATCGACTTTATGGCAACCCCATGAATCTCATAGGGTTTTCTTATGATAGCAAGGAATACTCATTGGGGGGGGGAGTCTAGAAACCATTATTAAACCATTTTTATCACACATTTCCCAAGCAAACTGTTTGGAGGCTAAAGTGAAGAATTGAAACCATTTTCCCAAGCAAACTGTTTGGGGGCTAACGTGAAGAATTAAAACCAGTTCATGTCCAGGCAAAAGAAATGCTGGAAAAGATATGTTATTGTTCAGTGGTGTACCTGGAGAGGGTGTGAAACCATTAGTCAGTAAGTGAGTTTAGACAGAGCTTAAAAATGAGCTTAAAAGAGTTGCATCTCATTCCTTACTCAAATACAATCTGCTGCTCAAGATAGGCCCATGATTTGCTATTTGAAACAAAATATAAGACTATGTCCCTTCCCATTACACTTCAGAAGTTGACCAGACTGGAAGTTGGGACCTAATACTGATACTGGTAGTTTGTCAGCATCTTCTACTACACCTGTGTACGTCAAGCTAGGTACCAGACAGGCCAGGACACATATGTTTCTTCTCCCTAACATCAGCTACCTGAAGAACCTCATTCTGTCTAATGGTACAAACAACCATGCTGATGCTGGTGGGGCACACAGCTGAGCCTTATTCATCACCTTCTTACATAGATGGGTTCACATGGATGAAGGTGGTCTTAATAAGCTTATGAAATGATTTAAAAGAAGATATTTTTCCTTTATGGCAATGAGTTACAATCTCTGACCACTGTTCAGGTTGGCCAAGTTACAGATTAAAGCACTATAATTTTTTTAAGCTGCCATGGGTGCATCTGATGGAACTTTGGGGGTTTGTAGTTTGGTGAAGAACAAGAAAGCTCTGGCTGAGAACTTTAAATACCTCTTAAACTGCAACTCTCAGGATTCCATAGGATGAGCCATAGAACTTAAAGTGGAATCATAGTGCTATAACTGACTAATGCATTTGACTAATGGGTCTTGTAGTCTAAGAAGACATTTCCCATCACTTATACATGGATTTCCATGTAATCAGCTTGGGGGCCAAGAACATCAACAGACATTTTTGAAAATGAATAGGGTGCCACTGCCAAATTATGACTACCAAAATATGCATCACATTCTCAACATCCTGGACACCATTGTTCCATTACATAAAATGAAGAAATGCCTGTTTCTCTAAACTTTATTATTCAGACAGAACAATGAGCAGTTGGCAGCAGAGAGGCAACTAGTGAATTCTAACACACACACACACCACAAATATCATGCATCATAACAGCTGACATTTTAATTAGCTCATGGTTGTTGCAGAGAAATAGGACATATACAACCTCTCCTGATTCATTTTGGGAATAGGCCAGTACATATATATATATATTTTTCAGAGAACTGGAAACCACATTTTCCCTCCTTGTTTCCAATATAGGCAAGATATTCATTGATGATCTCCAGAGTTTTTGCATTTGCAAGAACTCTTTTTGGCCTAAATTGTATACATCTTGTCAAACTGTGTAGTTAAACTATGATAACTCCTGCTTCATTTGATGAAGCTCTGAAAATCAAGAGAATCAGATGAATTATTTGAATGTTCTTTTCTTGATCAGTCAGTCTTTCTGGATTTTCTATGTGTGTTGCTTTACAATATAGTTTTGCATGGAGATTATCTTACGCAAATTAGGGAAACGTGAATAAAAATAAAGGTGGTCCTTGGCTCATTCTTGCATTTTGACAGAGGTTGGAAATGTCTTACACATTAAGACAGCCTCTCTAGAAAAGAACAAGGAATTTCATAAATATTCTTCAAATCGTTCCTTAAAGAGCCAGTGGCCTGGTGTAAGCAAGACAGGGGAACACTTGGTATCATTGTAGAAGTATATATGTTTTGAATGTGAACGGCCACCAGTTCAGACCTTGGCAACTCCACCTGTAGCCAGGATAAACTCCTGTGAAAAAATCTGGAGAATTTTTCTCAGTCAGTGTAAACCGTAATTACTGCGCTAGATGAACCAGTGATTTGACTTCATGTAAGGCAGCTTCTTCTGTACCTATAATACCTGGGGACATCCAACCACAGTGCCTAAGGAACATTTCTTGTCTGCTGCCTTTCCACAGTGTTGGAGGGTTGTGACATGATGAAAGGCATATTAAGAAATTCATGCCTCGGGTAATTAATTCACATTACTCTAGCAGACTTACAAAAGAGATCAAAAGTTTAATCATAATATATTAAAATATTGTAAACAACCAAGAAATAAAACACTGGCAAGCAGCAGCAAGAATTGTGTCAATTTAATAAATGAAAACCCAGGCAGCAAGAGACAGAGCTCTAATCATTAAAGGCAAAATATTTTTTTAATGTCTTAGACTGGTGCAGGCAAGGTGCCAGGTGATACATATTCTAAAATCCACCTACAGGAAAGGTGGTTGGTTCCACCCCAATTGTTTTGTTTTATTTTGTTGCATTTTTTTCTGTGAAAAGCAGTTTTGGAGGATGCAGCCAAAAATAGGAAGACTGATGGTAAATGGTGAGGAACTGCTTAATATCTTCTTTTGCTGCTTTCCTCACTCATAACTATCCTAGGTTTTTCACCCTTGGAGAAAAAAAAAGAAGTGAGGTGACCTTATATTTTCTTCTATGAGGACTAAAACAGCCTGAAGATGGTGATTTCAAGCAAATACATTGTGAGAAGGACAGTCATATAGCCCCATAAGCAATATCCCACCATCATTGTTCCTACTTTGAATTCAGACTCTGGGGCTCCTGTCCATTTTAAAAATGGCACTCAAGGCATCAGGGAAAAGAATCATGAAAAGCCTTATATTTGCCTTTGTCCTAAGGTCACTATACACTATAACAAGGGAAACCATTACAGGTGAGACAAGCCAGTCCAGGTCATATACAGGTACTCAAAGGAGTTAACCAGAATAGAAGAGAGATGCAGAAGCATCAGGGAAGCTGGCCCAAGCTATTTTCTTGCATGAGGCAAAAGTGCAAATAGCAGCCCCCAACTTACTTGAGTACACATTTTCCCAAGCCAGCTAGCTGATTTTAGTATATGCAAGAATAAATCCCACAAACTCCAATCCCAGTCCTTCTAGTGAAATATTTATTTAGATAGATTATATATATAAATATATATGAGACTAACAATCTGTTACCCTTTCATGATACCACAATCTAATGCCTGGGACAGATGTCTTACTGTTCCTACTGGCAGGGCTGGTTCTGTTTCTGTAGCTGTTAAATATAAAAAGTGATTTAGCATAAATCAAACATATAATAGAAATGACAATGCTTCCCTATACAATCTTCTGGCATTCTTAAGATTGTTGTTTTAGTATTAAACTAAAAATATAGAGAGCAGTTTTATGAAACAAACAGAGATGCATCGCCCACTGTACCTTTTTGTATGATCTGTGCCTTGTGTAACCACTGGCTTAGAAAGCTTTAAAAGAGATTAGACCAATTCTTGGATGAAAAGGTCTGTCCTGTCTGGACTAGGAATTGGCATAGTCTTCATGTGGCTTGAGAGGATTTCACTCCACTGGAGTGAGGTATCAGAGTAATCAAAAGCTGGCAAATTCATTGAAAGTTTGAATCTAGAAGGATGGCTGAATAGGGTTCCCAGTTTTCATTACTGGGATTTAATAACACTTCCCTGACTTTCCCACAATGGACAAAACCAGTGCAACTTATGCAAAACATCAAACAAAGAGCTGACAAAAAAGCAGAATAATGTACACACAACTATGTAGACTTGTCTGATTTGCATGATTTAATCCAGTTGCAGATTTTTTTTTTCTGGGAGCAAAATTCAGATGGCTTGAATGCCTACACTTACTTATTTTTATTTAATTTTAATGTAGTAGAAGAGGGGGAAAGTAGTGACATCTCTGAAAGCTTCTGGATAGCAGCTTCTGTCACTCATAGGCCCTTTCTGCATGGGCCAAATAAACTGCCCTCTCCCTGTCCTCTCAGTGGGGAGTCCAGATGACACACAACCCAAACGCTGGTGCTGGTGCAAACAGACTGGATGATGTCCAGCCCATTCAATGCCAAATCTGGGTTATACCCCTCTTAAAACTTAATAACTCCCTGCTTGCTCCAGATCTTCCCAGAAGATCCAGAGCCACCCATGTGATGCTGGGTGGTTGTTTAAAACACATCCCACTGTGCTGTTTGCTGGTGTTGCCACTGCTGTGCAACACTCACTCTAAAGTCAGAATGAGACACTTAGCCACACTGCTCCCTGGGTATCTTGGCCTGTACAGACTCCACCATAGAGAACATAGCTGATGATAGGAGAGGTAGTCCATGAACTTCTGCAGAGCCACAAGTTATCCACCCTGATGTGGTATATTCTTTGCCCTAGAAAGTAGTGTATGAATGAGACAACATTCAGTATAGAGGAAGATAAAAGTATATTCTGCAGCTACATTGTAGGTGCCATTGCAGGATATACAGGCTTGGAATCTGAGCAGCTCTTATCTGTCTTCCTTCTTTCCGACTCTTTCTTTGCTTTCCTTCTCTCTGACCTGCTGGAAGGTCTGCTCTCCCCCCAGGGTTCTCTACATTTTGCTGATGTTCTGGATCTGTTGCAGGGTCTCAGCAAACCTGGCAGCTTTTGCTAGACTAGCAGCTGTCTGCAAATCTCATGGCTCAGGGGCTCGCCTGGGTCAGGAGCACATCATGAAGCAATGAATTTTATGTGTCTCTCATCCTGGGGGAGCATCAGAGCATAAAAGATGTGAAGAAAGCATTCAGTCCAGGAAAGCATGCCCAACCAGCTGAAAAAGCAGACAATACGTTTTGCTAAGATATCAACAGAAAGACCTGTTGGGGAGGGGAATGGGGGTGGGAAGATTGAAAGAATAAATATTGCAGTGTGTTGGTAGGCTAGCTGTATGCTATTTGCAACAGAAAGTTTCTCCAGGGAAGAAAAACAGGTTGATCAGACCAAACTGAGTTTGGAAAGAAATACTGCTGTTCTTTTCAGTCTTTAAAAA
Organism: Urosaurus nigricauda; assembly: GCA_034509955.1. NCBI lineage: Eukaryota > Metazoa > Chordata > Lepidosauria > Squamata > Phrynosomatidae > Urosaurus > Urosaurus nigricauda. The sequence continues at coordinate 221,758,315 of JAOEGL010000004.1, read as the reverse complement.
TGTGTTGGTGTGCTAGGGGTTGGGGACAATCTATGTTGTGACCTAATTGTTATAAATAAAAGGTCACAATTTATTTTGCACAATGTACACTAAATTTTTAATTTTGTGTATTTTGTTTCATTTTGTGTTTCCATGGTGAAGGATGTGGCACTAGCAAAAACTGGCCAAAGCCCAGTGTTTGACAAATCACTTTAATTCTGGTCCATGTCAGTTTTGCATATCTTCACTTATATGCTCATTCCATAACTACATAAATCTGGAACTTCTTAATATTAAAAAAATCACAGGTACATTTTCATTTAAATAGTTAATTTTATTTTCTTAACATTTTATCCTTAATTTCTCATTCTTTTATTTCCAAATATACTGAAAAAATGTTCATATTGAGCTGAGAGCTGTATTGCAAAATGTAGAGATGCATGGAATCTAATATCTAAGCTTAAATCCTTGGTGCTGCCAAATTATGTTCATACAACATCCCTGACAAGATTTGCATGTGTGTTTGAAATTGCTGAGGTAATGGAATCTTGTCTGGCCCAAAACAGATTCTTGTATGGCTCAGAACCGAAGGGACAAACCATCTGAAAGGAACTTTCCCTGTGGTCTTTAAGTCTGGCTCTAGGAAAAAATATATAGAAATATAAATACTGAATAATACTAACTATTCAATGTTAAATATTCGCAGAATGTAGGAATCAGTCGAACATTAAACATTAATATTTCTCAGCCGCAGTTTACCTACAGCTACTATAATGCATCAAGTAAACAGCCATATTAATATGGAAAACAACTCAGAATATCAGGTCAAGCACTCAGTAATGTTTTAGATTTTTTTTTTACATTTTTTGTTAATATGTCTCTTTAGTGGATCAGCATTCAGCCACACTATTATAGTATAAAATATCCATAATCTATTATTTAATTTATTATTTACTTCAGTCACTTTCCTCTTTGCATACCAGACCTATCCAAGTGGTTTTAACTAAATTGCTAACAATTCATGGTTGTATAGTGGAATTGTATCATTCATATATCCAGAAAAAGTTTAACAATATTAAGAGGTAATATTAAGTCATTTTCTAATTCTCCAACAACTGTTCCCAATAAGAATTGTGAAGCATCTTCACCACTTACTAAAATCATTTGCACATCTTCAGTTTAAAAAATTGTCATTCTTGGATCTATTTTACTAGGTTATTTCTACATTTGTTTAAAGGTCTGTATGCCTTTCCTTGAAAAAAGAATCACTCAGCTAACTTGCAAAGGATCCCATTAAGATGAAATTAAATCAGTGCATTTGTGTATGTGTTTACACAGAACATCATACACACACTGACCTGGGATTAAGTACCAATGGATTCACTTCTCGCCTGTGGCAAACTTTGCTAACCAAGTGAAGATAAATTCTGAGCACCAGACTATTTATAGACTTTTAAGGACAAATGCTTCTTTCTTTCTTTCTTTCTTTCTCTTTCTTTCTTTCTTTCTTTCTTTTGTCATTTGGGGAAAAATATTATGGTTGGTGTAGCACTAAACATATGTATGATTTAGGACAATTGCTACACTGCCATTATCACTGCTACAACAAGAAGAATACTAGACAAGTGTAATTGTAAAAAAATCTTTCTCCTATACACTAGTATTCCCAATACCAGTTGCTCTTTCTTGATAGTACAGTGGGCTCTTGGTATCCTTTGGGGTTTGGCTCTAGCCTTTTATCAATACCAAAATCTGTGGGTATTCAAATCTCATTACAGTGAGACCTTGTTAAATGCTGAGGTTTGGTTCCAGGATCCCCCATGGATAACAAAATCCATGGATGCTCAAGTCCCATTAAATATAATGGCAGTCGAAAATGGTGTCCCTTATATAAAATGGAAAATCAAGGTTTGCTCTTTGGAATCTATACATTTTTTGAATATTTTCAAGCTGTGGATGCTTAAATCCATGGATAAAAACATCCATGGATAAGGAAGGCTGACTGTATATACAATGGTGTAGTAAACAGGTGTCCCTTATATAAACTTGCAAAATAAAAGCTTGCTTTTAGGAATTTATTTTAAAAAAATATTTCCAAGCCATGGATGGTTGAATCCATGGATGGTTGAATCCATGGATATGGTGGACTTGACTGCACTATATTCTTTTGCATATCCCATACTTTAATATCTCCAAATAAGTCTTGCCTGTAAGCCAGTGATGACATCTATGTCAGTGAGGCAGTTAATTCCCTCCAGATTTAATTCTAAACTTAAAAGGAGCTAGTCAAGTTACTGAAAGTTATCCCCAAGATAGGTTCAATACTGCCTTATGCCAACCACTGCCATTACATTAATCACTGGCAGAATATGGTTATCCTGAGAGAGGAAAAAGAATGGAAGGGACCATGTCCACAGAGGCAAAAGAAAATAGAAGACTTTGGGATGTGGAAGAATATGTCACGTATTTGTTCAGCAATTAGATGTTTTTGGGAGGATAAAAATGAAAAAAAAAAAAACAGTTTCACACACATACACACACACAAATATATATGATGAAAAGCTGTCTAAAGAATCACAAACATAATGATTATCAGCAAAAATACTAAAAGAAAAGGACAACAACAATATACTCAAAGAGACTTATTTCTGAGGCACATAACAAATACAGCCAATCCTGACCATATATTTTATAATTATATGATACCCACTATAATCTTCTCATATTCTGTATATTGCAGTGCTCTGTCACAAAGTCAGCCCTCAGATATTTATGTATATTTGTAACTCATTGATATTTGTAACTCATGTAGTTATATATTATTCTGGCAGTTCTCCCTCATAGCACCATGTTTCCATTTCAAGTATACTTGGCAAATATTTTCAAAAAGAACAAAAAGGAGGCATGTCAAAATTATGCCATTAAGATACAAGTTATCACTTAAGATACATGCATTTGACAACCCATCTGGCAGTTTCTATAACTAGATACAAGCGGTGTACCATAATGAACTTAATGGAATTCAATGCCACAAGATGAGGTGTTGGCCACTGATTTGGAAAGAACTAACAAGCAAATTTGTAGAGTATGAACCTCGTATGCTCTTTCATATTTTACCTTTGCTTTTACTTTCTTGGCACAACACTGCTTCACTGTGAGTGTTCATCACCTTCCTTGTGACATCTTGGCTCCAGCATGAGATAGAGAAACTAAAGCTTTTTTTTTTTTGGTCAAATTTTCCATAATTTGTTCAAACTCCAGTGCACTATGCTCAAACCTGACAATGTCTGAAAGGATGAATACTTTCTGAAGTTAATGTTGAGATTTTTAATACCAGTCTCTGCTCCCAGACTCTGAAACTCACTTCCTAAGGAGAGTAGACTGGCTTGTTCTTTTCTGCCCTTATGTCAATAGGCAAAAACTTTTCTGTTCTAACAGGCTTTGTCGAATGACTACAAATGCTTTTAACTGTGTCCTGTTCTACTCATTTTATCACATTTACGGCTATGTTTTAAAAGTTGGATGAAGTCCTATTGGGGACTTACATTGTCATAAGTGGACATACATCTGTAGAATTTATTGGGCAGTTCCACCACCTCTGTACCTAGTAAGGGACTGGTGTTACATTACTACATAAGGGAACTAGCCAAGTGACTGCAGCACATTGAAACTGATGAGCATTGGAATTTACGTACATGTATTGGGATTGATTATGCATTGGGACTAATGTTCATTGGTCTTGTTGTGCATTAGTTCCATTGTGCATTAGAACATATGCTGGTGTCCCATTATGCATCTTTACAATTCACTAGATGGGTTTCTTAAAGCCTCTGCTGCATAGCTAAAAATATGTAAAATTACATAATCTACACCACGACAAAAGACTCAGGACAGTATAATTATATTTTAGCTATAACATTTTTCTATTTATTTAACTGTATGTTTTTATGTGTATCTATTTTAACGTCTGTAAGTTTGAGTTACAGTTCTGGGAGGGTAGGGGAAGACAGGAAGTAAATGATGACAACAACAATGATGGCAATGACAACAGCAATGGCAACAACAATCCTGTGGATCAGTCTTAAGAATCAGGATATACAAAATAGACACAATGCAGTCTAGCTTATGCAACCATGCAGGATGAGTCACCAAGTCTGGAAACTTGAACTAATTCAAAATATCCAGAGGCTGGCTGTGATTACTCAGAGAACCTTTTCCTCTGCTGCTCCCAGGTTTTGGAATAATAGCCTGCTGGCAGAGATCTGATATATCACCAGTCTTGAAAGCTTTAAAAAGGCAATCAAGATGTATCTCTTCCAGCAGACCTTCCCAATTTAACAATCCAACAACCCCTGTCAATTTAAATAATTATTTAGCAACCTCCCACTGACTCTGCCCTGCTTTTATTAATTGTTTTAAGCATTGTTAATAATTTAATTGAATTTTATTAAGGGTGGGAAGGTTGGGAGGGTTTGGGATACAATGGACAATGAGACATTTCTTGTATGCTTATTGTATTTTATGTATAATTTATTGTTAGCCCTATCAATCTATTCTTATTCTTATTCTTATTCTTCTTATTATTAGGATCTATATGCCTACTGTCATCACACCTTTACCTTCTCTGAAAATCAGGTTCTCTTAGAGTTGTAAGTTTGAAAACTGAAAAGGGCTTTTGTTCCATTAATCGTTGTGTAGAAGAGGGAATTTCAGCAGGTACTGCTTGCCATGCAACCAGGTAACAAGCAACACCTGCTGAAATTCTCTCTTGTAGCCAAGTATTGAGAGCCAATATGATGTAGTGGTTTCAGCACTGGATTTAGATTATCACACTAGGGTCAATTCCAGAACCATCCCGCAATCATCCCATTACCATCCTACAATTATCCCATTGCCAATAATGGGAAATTTGTAACCAATAATGCGATGATTGTGGGATGGTTCTGGACTTGACCCTAGTGTGATAATCTGATATGAAGATTATCACACAAGGTCTTACTGTCTGCCAATTGCCACAGAAACATTGGGAAAGTGCACGTGTATGAATGCATGACATGCTTCCTTAGCATGATGGAATCGTCAGCTCCCTCTAGCGTCATGGAATCATTCAGGGAGAGTGCTTTTCTCTTAATGAAAACTTTGCGTTAAGAGGAAATTCACTTTCCCTGAATGATTCCATGATGCTAGAGGGACGCTAGAGAGATCTGATGATTCCATCACGCTGAGGAAGCGCATCATGCGTTCATACATGTGCACTTTCCCAATGTTTCTGAGATGATTGGCAGATAGTAAGACCCTGTGGTGATTGGCAGATAGTAAAACCCTGTGATAATCTTCTATGACTCTGGAAACCAGGGTTTGAATCTCTCTTTAGCCATGGAAATCCATTGGGTGACCATAGGCAAATCACACTCCCTCAGCCTTAGAGGAAGGTAAAGGTTGACCCCATCTGAACAAATTGAACAAATATTGCCAAGAAAATGTCATGATCAGTTCATCTTAGGGGCTCCATAAGTCAGAAACACCTTGAAGGCACCCAACAAAATCCAAGCATTAAATGTACAGGAGGCCTTTCCAGTTTTCACTCTGGCAATCCTACTAACCATAGCCTTTTACATCTAGATTTCCCATGGTAAAAGTGCCTGTTTCATAGCCTTGCCTGCATATTTTGATAGCTTGTTCAAAAACTGATATCTGTTATTAAATACAGCAGTGGTGGGAAAATATCAAATTTGCTAATTTATTCCAACTGTATGCATAACTAAATATTTAGACATTTCTGTGAAGCCGCTAATGCCTAACCTTTGTAAGAATCTATAATTTGGTATGGAAAAAGAAAGGTATTAAAATCCTGTGGTAGTATCACAAGTCTCTAAAAATAGTCATCCTTCACCTATAAATATTCTACAAGCCCTAGGAGGAAACATTTCAACAACATTGGGGAAAAAAGAAGAAGAAGACAATACTGTACAAAGAGCAGTATGTTGCTGCTTAGAAGAGTCCAAAATGCCCTTTCAGAAAAATTATATAGCCAAGGGACTAAATAAAATATCAAGCTTGCTTATTCTGTCCCAAAGCATACCAGAATAGGTTTCTGTAACTTTAACAGCTGGGTGGTATAGGAGTTTTTTAAAAATTAGATTTAATATATATCTAAAATTAGGGCTAAAAATCATACTGATATGACTACCTGTTTCTACACAATTCTTAACTAAGATCAGAATTAATTGAATTGAAAGCTAGAGAGCTTTTCTCAACATTCTTGACCAATTGAAAAATGAGAAAGGAAAACAGACAGATGCAGCCACCTCTGTATTTAATACACTGAACTGTGCTGTTTCTGCATTTTAAAAAATATTCTAAAGGTTTAAACACCAAGGATCTCACCTTGAAAATCTTAAATTTTATACACAGTAGCTGGAGATAAAGCAGAGGAAAACAGAGATCCTGTACCCTTGAAAGATCTGTAAAAATTTGTATATATCTTTATGTGCATTTCTCCTAAGTCATGAATTTCAAAAGCATTTTGCCTAATATACAAGTTTTTCAAATGTCTGCAAATATAAGCCCTTTTAAACATTATTTGCACTAATGGACACATTTTTGTGCACACGTTTTCCTAATTTATTTATTTTAAAGTGCCTTCTTTGATTGACGGCCACCATCCTAATGTGTGGAGGAATGTGGAGTTTGAAGAGTAATTCAAGTTCAGCACATTTACAAATATATTTTTTCTCTCCCCCTGCCTAACTGAATTCTTGACACTATCCACCTACTTCCCCACTGTGATTTCTATTTCTTTCTATACACCTGTAATATTGAGGATGCAATGCAACCCCACCTGTCATCCCAATGTTGTTTTGCTTTTATTAATTGCAATGCCAGCACAAGGGGTTAAGAGAAGACTAGCTACTACCCCCATGAGAGTCCCAGATGTCTCCCAGGTAGCTTGCAAGCCAGCTTATCCTCTGAGATCTGCTGCGGGTACATAATCAGCCAAGGAGGGGTTAAGTGGTTGGAATACAGATGCACCTGGGCCCTGTTAAGCTGGAGTGACCAGCTGCTGTTGTGTCTGAAAAGAAGGAAGAAAAACAAGCAAGGCTTAAAGTAAGTGAACTTTGCTCTTGCATACAGTGGGGGATGAGAACATAGAAACCTATGTGCTTCCAAGAAAAGGAATGGGGAAGTTTTCATTTAGTAAAGGGAGAAAGATTTTTAAGGATTTTTTTTAAAAGGAATGCTCTAGTTTGCTCTGCATTAATCAATGCATAAGGAACACCTATAGCTGTGTGTATGTGTCTTCAAGTCAGCTGTTGATACATGGTGACCCCATGAATTTTATAGGGTTTTTAGATGCAAGGAATACTCAGAAGTGGTTTTGCCAGTTTCTTACACTGCTATATAGCATACATCATCTGATCTTCATTGGCAGTTTCCATCCCAGTTGATATGTCAAAGCCAGAGACATCTAATCCAACCCAATTTGGCCATGCAGAAATACATAATTATACCACTGTGGCTCAAAACACACAGTCCAATAAAGCAGTTTCTGGCCGCTTTGGAGGCATAGCATTCAGATGATGCACACCCCCAAAGTAGCTGGGAGCCACTCCAGCACCATGATCCAGTCCTTTGTACTGGATCAAAAAGGAGTGGCTATAATCTGGCTCCTGACAGCATTGGTTTGGGATGGTGTTGGCAGCCCGCTTCAGGAGCAGGCCATGCAGTTGCCCTGGGCCCAGCCTGACCACAGCTGGAGTAGCCTCTGGACACTCTCTACTGGCTGTGTGCTTTGTCCCTAAGATTCCCATCCTGTTGCTGTTACTCCTTCTGAACAACTTTATCAAGAATTGCAAAAAGTTAAAATATGAATTGAAATAATACTCTCTTCCAACAAACTGAATTTATTTTGACAGGTTTACGACAAACATATTGGGAAAATGGGGAACATCCCAACGAGATTCTGGTGCATTGCTTTAAGCATCAACAGCAACACAATATTATTTCAGCTATCAAAAATGAAAGCAATAATTTATATACATCACCCACAGATATAAACCTACAATTTTTGAAGTTTTAGGCAGATTGTTATAGCTTTGATAATAAAATCAACTAAGAAGACATTGAGACTTCCTTTTCTCATATTGACCTTCCCCATCTTAGTGTATCACAACAACAATTTCTTTCTGAGCTTTTACACTTAGAGGAAATTATCAGTGTCATAGCATTCTGGTCCTGATGGGTTTCTAATTGAAAGGTACAAATATTTTTCCACTAAGACTTCTCCAACATTAAAAACATACTTTAGAATCCAGCACCCTCTCTCCATCATTCAATGATGTCTATATTATCCTGGTACATAAATCAGGTAAGGACCATACTTGCTGTGCCAACTCCTGCCCCATATCATTCCTTAATATTGATATCAAACTACTGAAAGGTGTTTTAGCTAATAGATTTTTTTAAAAGTAATTTCATCTATAGCAAATCCTGACAAAGCAGAATTTATCAAATATAGGCACGGAACTGATAATATTCCATTGTTTGTGGATTAGAATGCTCTGAATTCAGATGGAACTAATCAGCCAGCCTATTACTTCTATAGATGCTGAGAACGCCTTTGATAAATTTTAATGGCCTTTTAATTTCACAGTGTAGACAAATTTTGAATATCTTAAAATATTTTTGAATTAAATAAATAAAATAAATAAAACTTTAATTTATACCCAGCTTTTTGTGGGAACAATCAAAGCGGCTCAGAAAGATAAAATACAAATGCAAATATACCTCATATCCCCCCTCTTAAAACAGAATTAAACGGTAGTACAATTAAAATCTAACAACTAATCTAAAAACACAATAAAACTATTAACAATTAATGGTGGGCATAATTATTGTAACAAGAGTTACATCAATATAAACAGTATGGGGTTCTTTTATGTGGCTGGGGGCTGTTCTGGGAAGGCCTGCCGGAAGAGATCCATCTTAACAGCTTTTTTGAACCTGTCTAAGTTGGATATTAGACAGATATCATCTGGCAGGTCATTCCATGGAGTGTATGGGGAGTGTATGGGGAGGATGTGAGTGTATGGTGCGGATTATATGGAAGTAGGCGATTCCTTAGATAGGTTGGGCCTAAGCCATGCAGGACTTTAAAGGTGATCGCCAACACCTTGTACTTTTCCCGGAAACCAATAGGCAGCCAGTGGAGCAATTTCAGTATAGGTGTAATTAGATTATATAAATGTGGTACAAAGCAAATGTGGTACAAATGTGGTACATGGCTTCCTTTGATGTTGGTGCTTGGAAGCTTTAGCATGTGCTTTCACATGAGACAAAATCTCAGAATCAGTGGATTTGTGCATGTTAGTTTAGAGGAGAAGGGACCAGACAGCCAACAGTACCATTGTTTGCAGTAATTTTGTTGTTGTTGTTGCCAGCACAATCGACCCATTGCACACCCCTTGAAGTGAAATGATGACAAACATGTCAAAATACCAACAATAAAATTGATTTAATAAAAACATTAACAAAGTGGTTGGTCCAACAAGGGACCACTGGGGGAAGGAGGAGAAAGAGGGTATGTATGGGTGGAAATCAAGGCTGGACAGGTGCTTGTTCTTTTAGGAGGGCTTAGAGGCTGTTTTGAGTCTCCCCAAGCTGGCCCTTGATGGCTGCAAACCTTTGCTCCAGTCGGCAAACTGCAGGGAGTAAGATAAAGAGGGGGCTGCATGATCCTTATTTATATGTAAATGAGAACCATTATGAATGTATTTTTTTATTAAAAAAAAAAAGATGGATGCCAAGCCTCTTAAAGACGTTCAGTGATGGAGAGTCCAACATCCTTTGAGGCAGTCTATTCTACTGTTGAGCAGCTCTTACAGTAAAAAAAGTTCTTCCTGAGGTTTAGATGGAATCTCTTTTACTGTAATTTTAATGCAGTGGTTCTGGAACACCAGGGAAAAAAAACTTGCTTCATCTTCTACATGACATCCTTTCAGTTAGTTAAAGCAGATATCATGTCATCTTTCAGTCTTCTCTTCTTCAAGCTAAACATACCCAGCTCTCTCAGCTGTCATTTGTAAGGCAGGAAATATCACTTCCCTAATAAAATTTTCATACTGTTTTTTTCTGATGAATTTTGACATATTTAAAAGACCTCTGTGGAAAGAAGGCTGAGGCCAAGAGCAACTCTTCATCTATCTGTAAAAGGCCTTTGAAAATTTGAAGGTATCTTACAACCTGGCCTATAACAGTGCTTTAATGAGTACGTATTATTTTGATATACTTCCTGTTTATGTTGCCTAACCTGTTTAAAGTAACTTGGCAAAACTGAGTGGGCCTAAGTATATTTGCATAATATAAATAACCTGAGCTATTAAGATATATTTAGTAGCTCCATTAGAGCTCCAGCACTGAACAGGTAGAAGATAAGGAGGGAAATTCATGAAAAAAAACACCTATTAAACATTATTACCAAGCACTTTCTGATTTAACTTGCATAAATAATTCACTTAAAAAATCTTTTTCTTGATTTCAAAATCAACTCTTTCTATACATGCTCTGTTTGCCAGTGTGGTGCATTGCTTTAAGCACTGGGTTATGACTCTTGAAAGCAGGGTTCAAATCCCTGTTCAGCCATAGAAACCCACTGGATGACATTGGGCACTCTCTAAGCCTCAGAGGATGGCAATGGCAAACCCCATCTGAAGACACTTGCCAGGAATACCCTGTGATAGGGTCGCCTTAGGGTCTCCATAAGTCAGAAATGACTTGAAGGCACTCAACAACAGCAATGCATGCTCTGCTAAAAATAATATTTTTGGACATATTTTCTTACCTGTGAATATAAACTGCAATCCTATGCCTACTTCAGTGGAACAAAGCCCCTTCTGAAATAGCAAGATGTAATCTGTGTAAATATTCACAGATTACGGTTGGGTGTAAGACAATGAGCTGTTAACCTTCATGTCTCCAGTTTGAGTTTCACCTCTGCTGCCAAAGTTTTACTTTTCAAATTGATTATTTATTTATTCAAATGCCCACTTCCCAAACTACAACATTTGAAGGCAATTTAAATTTTAAGCCATGGTTAAAAATGCTAAATCTAAAAGCATATTAAACAATTCAAACATAACATAAAGCAACTAATATAGATTAAAATGAAAAAATGTGGTCTACAATCCCAATGCTTGCAGCCAGAGTAGCTACTAGTTATGCTGTCCAGGGGATAAAAGGGCTCTGGCACTGTCTAGATTACCGCACTACACTCTTATTGTGCTACTATTCCACTTTAACTGCTCTGGCTGCCTCCTGTTGCATTCTGGCATTTGCAGTTAAAAGGGGGGCATTTAGAATTCTCAGCCAGAGAGCTCTTAGGCCTCACTGAACTTCAAACCCCAAAATGCAACAGGAGGCAGCTAAGTGCAGTTAAAATGAAATAGCAGCACTATAAGAGTATAGTGTGGTAACATGGCATCTTACCAAGGCTGCAGCCAGTGGAGACTTCCATGTCAGTGATGCAGTCAATCCACTCCATATTTTTGTCCAAATTTAAAGGAACTGTCAAAGGTGCTGAGACTGTATGGAAGATAGTGTTCAGTTCCTTGAATGTGTCCTTTAAAGTTCAGACCAAACCCCAGAGTAGATTCTCTGCCTCATTGATCTGAAAGCCACAAGGCAGAGCTCGGAAAACTTCCTTACTTAGAGTATAAATCCCAGACTCACCCAGTCAACATGCTCCCCATGGCTCAGAGTCTCTGCATAAAAGAAACACGTCTAAGTTGTGGTCTGTTGTCACTCATCTAGGAACTCAACAAGACTTACTTTTTCAAAGATGTGCACCTTTTATTCTTAATAAAGATTGTGATTTATAATCTATGAGCTGTAAAGCCCTCCACAGTTTATGTCCCAGCTGACAGACTGTATCTTCCTTTATGAGCCTGCTGGGCCTACAGGAGAGGTCCTGCTGTCACTCCTACCACTTTCACAGTTTGTGGGACATTTAACAACAACAACAACAACAACAACAACATGATTTATTTATATTTCCCGACTCTCCCTGCGGATTGAGGTGGGATTACAACACAATTAAAAATACAAAGTCATAATAAAAAATTACAGTAATCCCTAAACCCTCCCACCCTTAGAAAGTGATAAATATTCAACAGTTAAAACAGCCCTGGTGGCGCAGTGGTTAAATGCCTGTACTGCAGCCACTCACTCAAAACCATAAGGTGGCGAGTTCAAGACCGGCAAAGGGCTGAAGCTTGACTCAGGCTTGCATCCTTCCGAGGTCGCTAAAATGAGTACCCAGATTGTTGGGGGGCAAATAGCTTACAATTGTAAACCGCTTAGACACTCATTAAGGGTATGAAGCGGTATATAAATGAAGCTGTTTGTTTTGTTTTGTTTAAAAAGTTAAATCAGTAACATAATATAAATAATCAAGATGGCATGGACCATTAACAGACCATTAAAGGCAGAAGGAGCTATCAATTTAACTGTCATTCCTCTGCCTTTTCCTTCTCCATGTCTACCTTCCCCATCTTGTTTCCTATCAAAGTGTCTCTGCTTACTACTGTGTCTACCTTGTCTTCTCTTTCATCTCAATCATTTCTTTCTTCGCTCACCTCCTTCTCTACCTATTTTGTCCCCTCTTCTTCTTTTCTCCTTCTAGCCATCTGTTATGCCCCCCTTTTTACTGCCCTGTGTGCTATCCTGACCCTGTCTCTCAATGCCATTTCTTCCCAAATGTCTTTGTGTGCTGCCACCTCCAGTGCAGCTTCTTGCCATTCATTCATTAGTGACAAAATGAAGCATTGATTCCTATTGCCAGTAGTGTATGCTTTCATTGGCTGAATATGTCATTTGTTGCAGGGACAGAAGCAATAAGCACTTCATTAATCCCTTCAGCCCATCAGAGCCACTATCTATCTCTATCTATCTATCTATCTATCTATCTATCATCAACCTCTCTGAGACTTGTCTTCCATTCCCTGAGGCAGCAACTGAAACCATGACACCTGGCAATATATGCAGCTTCCCTCATGCCCTCAGCTATTTCACCAACTTTGGATACCTTTCCTTTGATCCTACTATCACCAAATATAGATCTCTTCTCAGTGATCACATGGGCCATATGTGGGAGACTTTCCTCCTTTAATCTCAACCCTATGAGGAACACTTGACACAAGTTACTGTGACACTCTGTGGCATATGGCATTGTGACTGTGGGGACATGGGTTTTTCACCCAAACCCTCCTCCAGTCACCCTAGGCCTTGCCTTTTGCTTCTGGCCACCAAATGCCATATGTTGGTCCATTTTGGAAGCCACTTCTCTGCATGCAGAGGCACCCTGGAAGGAGTGGGTATGCCTGATTGTAAAATTGTATGTAGCCGGATTCAGACCATATTTACTCAGAGAGGCTAACTCTCAGATCAGTAGTCCTACAGCTCTACTGATTGGGCAAATGTTCACCTTACCATTTTTTCGCATTTGGGAATTACATGCAACTGTATATTCAAAGCATCAAGAACAAATAGGGTATCTAACCTCTGCAAAGTTACCCACTGGGGGCTAAAGAGAAATGTGAGTAGCTATGTGGCAAGGAACTACATTGATAAATTTTATTCCTCAGCTAACATGCCTCTGCATACGGCCTTCTTCGCAGTTTTTTCAGTATTGTGATTTTAAGTTATAACAAGGTGTTAACAAGAAAAACATGTTTTCATCAAAGCTAGATACAAAGTGTACCTCTTGCCCCGAGTCCTTCTGTGTGTTTATTTTTCCCATCAAGAAAGTCTGTTTCTAGAAAGAATAAACAAACTTTTAATGGTATATGTGGGTGGTGACTGGGTGGAGAAATTCTTCTCAATACATATTCTCCCCCCATCATAAAATCATAACTTCTAGTGCAGAACAAGATACTGGATTGCACTAACATAAGCTATTGCTTACCTGTCAAATTTTACTTGTGTTTCTTCAGATTGTACCAGCTCTAACATGTCTTTTAGACTGTTTAAATCTTTAAGATTTCTCTAGGGAGAAATGCAAACTACTGCCTTTGTATGCTGAAAGTCCCAGGTTAAATAGTTTGTTTCTCCTGGTAAGGCTGCCAAAGCTTATTCTGTGCCTGAAATATCGTTGTTGTTGTTGTTGGATGCCTTCAAGTTGTTTCTGATTTATGGCAACGATAAGGGTACCTTAACATGGGGTTTGTTCAGAAGGGGGTTGTCATTGCCTCCCCTTGAGGTTGACAGCATGTGTCTTGCCCTAAGTCACCCAGTGCATTTCATGGCCAGGCAGAAATCCAACCCTGGTCTCCAGAGTTGTAATCCAACACTCAAACCACTATCACACACTGAAACTTCATAGTTTATATCCGCGAATACTGATGGTATGAATATCCGTAGATAAATGACCCAACTCAGAATTAAACATCTGCAGATCGCAAGCCCCATTGTCCCCAGTGGCAGTCTATGCACGTGGCCGTGTCACCATTAGGGACAATGGGACTTGAGGTCCCACATTTCTTTGTATCAGTGGTGGGTGAGTGGGCAGAATGGATTTCCATGTACTATGAGGAAGGTGACTGGCCATTTATCAGTAGGCATGTTAAGCATCACTTAATTCATTCTCACATACTACAGTGAAAAGATTCAAGAGCTTTCTGCCTATTGGGTTTCATTCTGAAAGGTTTTGAACACTTTTTGATTATTTGTGTGCACTTTTGATTATTTTGATTGTTTTGTACCCTTTTTGATTATTTTTCATATTTAGGGAAATGCCACCCCCCACTCCCAGTCACTATAGGAAAATGTGGGGCAGGCATCCTGTTAGGTATTTACATGATCGTAAACATACTTACAATCATGTAAAGGTGAGTTGTGATGTTGTACACTGCTTATATTCTCAAGAGGGGAATAGAGATGTAGCTGTGTCTCTGGGACCACTGGACATCAAATCCTGCAAAGTGTCCATTGAACAATGATCCAGTGCACAATTTTTCCCAATGCAAAATGAGGCATGTTGTACATTGGGACACACTGTGCATTGTCTCAGTTTACTAACATTCTTGCATATCATGTCAACAACATAGCTCTGCCACTGTAAAGTTAAGCCTTTTAGCTTCTGATGCAGGATCTCATCTATAGATTTTTGGACCTCTCTTCACCCAACTATTTGTATATCTCATCCATTTGGTTTAGCACAAATGCATTTTTCACAAAATGTTGTGAAATGCAATAAATAAATACATCACACATATGTTCAGCATGTTTTCAACCAGGTGTCTTGATGTCTTGAGACCACATTTCTTACCATGGACCATTTGTCTGTGAATATTTGTTACATCCATATTTATTAATGAATTGGGCTTTCTAGAATTGTTACCCCAGTGGGGTAATGTGTAACCTATACTGAGTTAAATGGATCAAATGTTAGACAGTGATGAAGGGTGATAAGAATTATCATCTATGTAAATTAATGTTGGTGGATGTCCCAATCCAACCACACATTCCAACCTCTGTTAGAGAAGTAAGTAAAATAGAGACATGAGTAGAAATGGCACTGTTGGAATAGTATCTTATAAGCAGCATCAACCTTATTATGTTCTTACAATTCATTTGTTTTCATCCATTTTCCTAGTATGGCTGTTAAGTAGGACTCTTGGTGTATTCTCATCCAGTACTGACTACAGTGGTATTTCAATATTCTTAATCCAATAAAACAGATGCAGGGGATTATTTTAGAAAATCTGTCCAGAGGGACAGGGAATTCTTCAACAGTTTTTCAAAGATGGGTGGCTGTTTTCCTAAGAGTATATGTGTTTCTTTGTTTGGCAGAGTGGCCACCATTTGCAGCCCAAGGCCTGAATTCCATCTCACAGAAGTTTTTGCAGTTAGGGTTATTTGTGTGGTGGCTGAAATCAAAGACAAACATTTGTACAATACTTGGAAAAAACTGTACAATACTTGGAAAACAAAGCCCTGTTAACAGTGATACTATGCCTTACCCTATGTCAGGGCTTGGAAGTGTGTGGGTCTCCAAAGATTGTTGTACTGCTCCCCCCACCATTGGCTATGATTTCTAGGGTTGCTTAAATGTGCAGTCCAAAAACCCAGTAGAGTAGTTCAACAATAACTGGGAGTGGGGCAAATAATTAATCCCACTCCACTGTTCTTTATTATGGTGTCATGGGCTTTTTGAGGAATATGGAGGTTTGGAATGGGACTCCAGTAAGTCTGGGCTCAGTCCCAGACCTTGAAGTTTCCCATTCCTACTATATACAACACAGTTATATCAATTCCCTGTTGAATATTATTCATTATGTTGCTATTAAAGAAAGTAATGTTTGTCTTTAAGATGGCTGTCTGAAGCTAAGTCAAATCAAAATGAAAGTTTTGATTCATTTTAGACTCCATGCCAATCCTCTTGTGTTTCATTAAGCCTTTCTGACCTTATCTTATAAAGTTAGTTATGGAACTTAGTCAAAAAAATTAACATAGCTCTGTATTAATTTTGTTACAAAAGTGAATATGTAAACAATTGTAATGAGGAGAGTTTCAACAAGGAAAGTTGTTTCTAGGGCAGTGCATTAGCACAAGTTGATCAGTTACTTGTAGCCTGATCAGGTGTTGCTTCACGTAATGTAAAAGTAAACTACTTGAGATAGATCAGAGATGAGATTCAAACTGGCTTAAAGAGATGGTAGTGTTGCCATGATAATAAGATAATGTCTGTATGCAGAATATAAAGAGACTGTTATGGGTTTTCCCCTCCCTTCCCCCCTGGTGTGTTACCATATGTCAACCACAATTGGTGTACATACGGACAGAGGACACTCTCAACTGTAATCTATATCACAGGGATCAAAAATAAAACAGGATCAAAAGGCTAAAACATAAATGCTGTTTTCAGAGGGCAAATTTAAAAACACAATTAAAATATTTGTGTGTTAATTAATACCTTTACTGCACATTCTGGCATGGACTGATAAAGATTGGATTTGCAGGCATTTCTTTAAATCCTCTTCAGTTGAAAGGCAAGTTCAAATGGTTAGAGAAATTAGGTTTTTAGAAAAATGTAATTGTCTCCCTTCTTAATTACTTGGCAAGAGAAAATTGTTCAGTCTGTCTGTTGATCTGTCTGTCTTTCTGTCTATTGATCCTATTGTTTTTGCCTCACCAACAGTTAATTTACCTGTTGGTACAATTAATTAATAGGTTCTTTTAAAAATAATAACTTGCATTCAATATACACACAGAGAGGTTACTGTTTGGAGTACAAAGCCCAGAATCTATGACCATATCATAGGTATTCTATTACAAAATTAATAGAATTATAGTGTCTAGATCAAGGGAAGTAATACTCTATTCTGCCTTAGTCAGGCATCACCTGGAATATTATGTCCAATTCTGGGCACCAAAATCCAAAAGGATGTTGAGAAGCTGAAGTGTGTACAGAGGAGGGCAACCATGCCCTATGAGGAGAGACTTATGTTCAGTCTGGAGAAGAGAAGAGAAGATTAAGAGGTTATATGATAGCTTTGTTTACATTTTTGAAGGGATGTCATATTGAGGATGGAGCAAGCTTGTTTTCTGCTGCTCCAGAGAACAGGACCCAGAACAATGGATGCAAGCTACAGGAAAAGAGATTACACCTCAACATTAGGAGGAACTTCCTGACAGTGAGAACTGTTCAATAGTGGAACACACTCCTTGGAAAGTGGTGGATTTTCCTTCTTTGGAGGTCTTTAAGCAGAGACTGGATGGCCATCTCTCAGGAGTGCTTTGATTGAGATTTCCTACATGGCAGGGGATTGGACTGGATGATCCTTGTGGTCTCTTCCAACTCAATAATTCTATGATTGTTCACCAATAATTAGCAGTTATACAAGCAAGGACCCACCTGCTTTTGTGACCATCTAATCACAATCTTTTCTGCTACAGCCAAATGTATTGCACTTCTTTTAAATTATAATAACTGGCAAATGTAAAATTTGCATCCATATATATGAATTAATTTATGCACCTTTTAGGGAAACCTTTATCTACTTTTGTCCTCTGTTTGAGTGATGCATTTCCTCTTCAGGGGTGCATGCTTGATGCTTTTTTTAAATGGTCATCCTAATTGTCAATATCCTTTGTAATCTGAAAGTGATACTGTAAAATGACACCGAACTATGAAAGGACAAATGGATTTTTATGACAAAGAAGAGATGTTCCCTGAATATTAAAGAGCACTGGAGAGATCCTCTGCTGTTAATATATGTACAGTAACTTGCTGCCACAGAGAAGACTTAGATTTCTCCCTCCAGAGAGATTAATCTCCTCACTGATGAGTCACCGAAGCATGAGCAAATATTCTTTGGATATGGTGCTTAAAATGGAAGGCCATACATCAAAAAATGGAAGTGTATTATATTGAGACATTTATAGGATTGGGACATGTTAGCTGGATGTGCACTTTCAAAATTATGGGCTGAAATGATAATTTAAGAATGATGGTCATAAAAAATAATTCCAGTGGAAATGGGTATAGAAAGATTTAATTTTTCAGTCATAGGATTTTTTGAGAAGGGTGCATTACTTTTAAAGGGATGATGTTAGTATTACACTTTATCACATTTCTTAACATAATTCTTTGTACATTGCTTTATCTGTAATACTTTTCTCCAAGCTCAAGCAGAAGATATTTTTTCATATTAACATATTACAATGAAAGACTTGTTTCATTTATTTTGATGGCCCCTCATGTGAAGGCACTCAGTGCACATAGGCTGCTACCTGTGTAGGCCCACTTCACACCGTGGCTAAATACAGAGCTCTTGGAAGCCATTGCCAGTGTTGGTGTTACTCCTATGGATTTATACATTTAGTCCAGAAGAAGAGGCTTAAAGAGTGGGGTTTGTTCCTAAAATTTTGATTGAGAGAGAAAGAGAGAGGGGGAGAGAGAGGTGGCCAGGATCTGCTTGGCACAATATGTTCATAGTCTTACTTTTTTAAAGGGGTGAATTGAATGGATTGGATGCATGGTTTGGAAGCTGTTGAATCATCCAGTGCAACACAACTGAGAACTTGAAAAGTTGCTTTTTAAACTGCAGCTTCTAGAATCTTCTAGTAAGTACAGCCAGATCTAAAAAAGTATGTTTTCTATACTCTGTTATCAACACATAATCGCTTCTCTGAAGATCCTCTAAAGTAGTGATTCCCAAAATCTGGTCATCAGGTGTTTTGGACTTCAGCTCCCAGAAGCTCCAGCGATCTTGGCCAATAGTCTAGGTTTCTGGGATCTGGAAGTCCAAAACATCTGAAAGGCCAGAGTTTAGGAATCACTGCTCTAAAATCTTGTACAAGACAGACCTCCTACATTCTGTAGAGAACACTCAAGTTCCTGAATAACTCATAGTCTGACTCAATAGGGGTTTCCCAAAACTGCATCCAATTAGGTTAACTCTCTTTCTTATTTCAGTTTGTTTTCCTTCTTTTCTTTCTTTTTAATCTAATAAAAATAAGTTTCCCCAGGCCACCTTCCAGAGGTTTCTCTAGGCCACTTTCCTACTTTGGATATTTGGCTGTTCCTCAAGGCCAGACTCAATAGTCATAGTTCAGTATGAGTCCCCATATTAAAAGCAGCAAGGGAAATATGGTTGAAGAGTAGTGATTGGTCCCATGAGCTGCAGCTTACTTTCCCATAAGTACCTCTGCCCAAGCACTTTCTTTCTCATCCAGGCTATGTTCTGCTGGTGGCAGAGCACATGTGGGATGTAAGCCATGAATACGGGTGTGTTTGCACTCTTTAACAATATTTCTTTATTACTTTGAAATCAAAATCCTCAGTCTCTTTCTTTCTATGCCAGTGAGGAACAACAAGTAGATGGAAGCTTACATATCAGCTCCACATCCATTTTTCTAGACTCTTTGTCCCCTGTTTGTTGACAACATCAGGGGCAAAAATCACCACTCCTTTCCAGAAGGAAGGAAGACACTCTGTTGTTCACCAGTTAAAATGGCTCTGTGGTGTGGTCAGTCACTCTGCAACACCCTGAACGATAGAGAGCCATTGAAGTGATGGCAAAAATCATGGTAGCTACTTCCTATTTGTAGAAGCACATTCAGAGCATGGTAGGTTGGACTGAGCAGAGGAAGCACCTTCTCCAATGATATATGTTGGAGGTACTCTCCTACTCAGTCCATCATGAGTAGCTACTGGTTTGGAATAGGGTTCCAGTGCCACTGTGGAGTGAAGAGCTATCAGTAGATTCCTTTTGTTAAAATAATTTTTAACATTCTCCAAATGGTTTCAAATATTGCTTCCTAGACTTTGGAACATTTATAAAATTTGAAATGTGTATGTTTTGTTCAACCATTTGGGTTTTTGTATTTTTTTAAAGCAGGGAGACTGCTAGCTATGGTTTTATGAGAAGATAGACTGATTTAATGACTTCAACAGACTGTGTTGGGATACGTGGTTATGCTGACATAAGGAGAAGAAATTATTAGAATTTGGTTTCAAAAAGGAACATAAGGGAATACATGAAATGCACGTCTGCCATTCTGGCTGAATATTGTATGGAACAGAAGCTCAGCAGCAACTGGGATGTAGTGCAGTTTACAGGTCAGATTAGGAAGAATGAAAATGAGATCTAAGAACTGTGTCTATCCTGTCCCCATGGATTTCTCTATATCAATTTGCCAGCATCTAGTTTAGCCAGTATCTAGTAACAATAAGATTGAATTTTGAGAATGTTTTCCTAATAAGGGGCCCAATAAGAGAAGGAGGGAGGGAGAGAATGATAGACGGCAGAACAAACATAGCTTTGAATGTAGCAGAAGATTCTCAATAAAGTATGCCCAAGAGGGACATTTTTTTCCTTATGTATAAAAGGAAAGTCACAAATGCAGCAAATGGTAAGTAAGAGTTTATGAGAGTTAAAGTTCAACAATATCTGAAGGCCCACGCATTCACCATCACTTCTTTAAATCAGTGCTTCTCAAGTTATGTCATGTGAGGGATAATTTTTTTTTTAACCTAATCTGTCATGGACTAGCACCGTATTTGTGCCCTTTGGCTACAGTTGTGTTTCTTTCCTGGAAATTCAACAGGGACAGATGGCTCATGGACCAGCACTGGTCCCCAGACCACTTCTTTGACTAACACTGCCTTAATGTGTACATATGATTGCTTCACCATTGTTCGCTGTTTATGGGAAAATGGCATGCTACGGAGGAGAGTTTTATCCTTGCCTTTTTTTTTAATAGGTTGCCTTTTGCCATACAAGGAATTTCTGTTTATATTTTCTATCGGGAATTTTTTTATACATTGTCCTGAACCTCATGCTAAATTGGTATAATTCATGGAAAGACTGTACTTCATATGTGGTCCTCCCCTTCCTGAATTATGCTTTGTATACATAAGGCTTAGCACTAATGAAACATCTTTTGTGAATAGTGTTGGTTTAAGTATAGGAATGCCTGATAATGAACAGTTATCAGCCATCAAAGCAAATCTAAGGCTGTGGCTATAGAAGAGCATCGTTAGCAGTTTTTAAAACAATATTCTTCAGTATTTAAAAATATTTTAATGCATTCACAATCTCTTCTCATTTCAGTTGTTTCTAGACTGCTTAAATAAAGCAAAACAGACCAATATCTCTATTATTACTATGGCAATCAATTTAGAGATCTAGCATGTTGTATTTGTAACCTCAGGTTTTTTTAACCACATGAAAATGAATTTTTGTCATCGTTTTTAATTGATCTGACAAAAGTGTTCACAGTGACTTGAAGGGTGCTGTTGGTTACCAAGACAGATTTTTATAATAATGAGTCTTTCCTGTGGGGGACTGTGAACTGCTAATTAGCATCTATGACCCAATATTCTCAGCAAATAAGAGTAATAGCTGTAATTTCTAGCTTTATGTAGAGTGGAACTCTAATTTTACCAGCACTTTTGTTGCATTTGTAATTAACTACAAGCAATTATAATAGTCAAGGAGTATATCCTAATGTGCCTAGGTAATAAAAAAAAATTGAATGATGTTTGTAAAACTCATATGTTCCATGCTGAGTATAGTGATTTCATTCAGAGTGCTGTGATTATATACATAACAATTTTAAAATTCTTTTTTATGTCTCTGCACATTCTTATCATTCTTAATGTTTATGGGAATCTATATTGCCCCCCCATCTTAATTCCCTGTGGTTCCCACCCCTGATGTTTTTTAATTAATATTTTGATTTCTGGGATATTGTGGAATACAAATGCTGGACATTTGGCCAAATCAGAAACCATAGCAGGCATTGGAAGATTTTGTTTTCATCTGTTTAATTAAACGTTTTGCTTTTGGTCTAAGAGCTGGGTGAACTTTAAATCATGAGTCAAGATAAAATTGCTACATGTATCACAGACAAAAGTGATGAGTGAATTGACAGAACTCTTGCCTCTGTGACACACAAGATGTTTTGCTTAGTTGACATTCTCTTGGGCTGCATCCACACTACAGAAATAATCCAGTTTGAGACTGCTTTAACTGCCCTGACTTAATACTATGGAATTTTGGGAACTGTAATTCTGTGAGACATTTAGTCTTTTCTGGCAGAGAGTTCTGGTGCCACAATAAATTACAATTTCCAGGATTCCCTAGTGCACAGCCTGGGCAGTTAAACTGTTTGTTCCAGAAATATTGGATTATTTCTTCAGTATGTTAATTCACAAATCCCATCCTCATTCTTCTCTCCAGGAAACTTCATATTAATCTAAAAATCTGCCCCAGGATATGTTTTGCCCTATACATATATCTGCTCAGGATCCCAGTTTAGTCTGACTTGAATTCAGACAGATTCTCTATCAGTATCTTGTTTGACTCCTCAGCATTGCTAGCTAGTCCATGATCCACTGGCAGTTTGCTGAGCCATTTCACTTCACAGTGTCCCTTAGTTGGAGCCCTGCTTCTAGAATCAGTACAATATCACTTTCTGCAACCCCTTCAGTAGCTATCTGCTACCATCTATTATATCATTAGTTCTTAGATGTGTGTTAGTAAGTGCCCCTATGTGAACAGTGATTCCCTTTGATTACAAATAAAACTACATTTGGACTTGCACTTTGGAGTTCTGCTTATCAGAACTGGTATACATGGGCTTGATCCCTGCTTTGAATTGCCAAGCCCTCTTGGTTGCTATAATTGAGCTAATGAAATTCCCCTATTTGATATTGATTTGGAGTGTCCTCTCAAGATCTTGGTATTTTGGGTAGCACTCTGCTATGTGGGTATGTGTAAAGTTACAGAGTGATGGAGGATTCTGGCCAATATGTTTTCCTAGGCTCAAGTGGCTGCCTAGTGTTATTACGAGACAATCAAGAAGATTTGTACATTTTTAAAGAATATAATCCTACCATGCATGGCAGGCAGCACCATGGGTGATCCTGTTTTTTTCTGTTGAGGATCTCATTCCCTTGATGCTAATGTTCCAAGGTAAAATATGCAGATGCAAAAGGATGAAGCCATCCTTTTTCTCTTCCCTTTACTTCTTAACCCCACCTCTTTCCCTCCTTCTTCATAAATACTCAGCTACTGGGAGAGAGACAGATCACACTTGTCCCAAGACCACATGTGACTCTTGAGCTGCAGATTGTGCTCCAAAAGAGGACAGGAATCCTGTTTTCCCCAATTTTCTCTTCTTTGTGTATACAGGCACAAGGTCAGGACATTGCAAGTAATAGGAGATTTGGGATCAATATGAGATACAGGGAAATGGTGGTGTCTAGGTATTCCAGAACCTGGAAACAACCACCAAGAAGACGTTCTCCAATGTCCCCATCAGATGTGCCTTCTTTTTCTCAGCCTCAAAGGTGGTACAATATCTCTTTGCATACTTCTCAACATCGGTCAGTTTGCAGAAAATGTGTTTGCATGGGCCACTTCTAACTAATAAGACACTTCTACAAGATCATCTCTTTGTATTGTTCTTATCTGATAAGTCTTGTGAATGCCCTTTTGATGAATTAATATGCTATAGAATTTGTTGTTGTTGTCTTTATTAGCCATCCTTGAATTGACTTCAACTCAACCCTGTGAACAAGACTTCTCCAAGTCCCCCTGTCTTCCACTGCTCTGCTCAGGTCCTGCCAGCTCAGGCCCATGGCATCTCTGTTTGAATCCATCCATCTGACACATCCATCCCTCTCTTTCTGCTGCGTTCTGCCTTTCCTAGTATTATTGTCTTTTCTGATTAATCATGTCTTCTCATGATGTGGCAAAATACAAGAGCTTCAATTTAGAGAGAAGTGGGTTTTTAGTTTCCAGGGAGAGTTCAGGCTTGATCTGTTCAAGAACCCATTTGTTTTTCTTCTTGGCCATCCACAGTATCATCAGCACTCCTCACCACCACATCTCAAATGAGTTTATTACATTTCTGTTGGCTTTCTTCACTCTCAAGCCCTTTCACCCATTCATGGTGATGGGGAATGTGATAGCTTGGATGATCCTCATTTTAGTGTTCAG
Organism: Urosaurus nigricauda; assembly: GCA_034509955.1. Classification (NCBI taxonomy): domain Eukaryota; kingdom Metazoa; phylum Chordata; class Lepidosauria; order Squamata; family Phrynosomatidae; genus Urosaurus; species Urosaurus nigricauda. The sequence goes on along the minus strand of JAOEGL010000004.1, from coordinate 221,733,827 downwards.
AGTTATATCTTTGCTGTTTAGGATCTTGTCCATTTCTTTCATAGCTGCCCTTACCTATCCTAGCCTTCTTCGAATTTCTTGACTGAAGTCTTCATTCTGATTAACCCAAGGTATGGGCAAATTAATGTAGCATAAAGGACTTGGGGAAAGAATATATAAAAAATTGCATCTTCTTCATCTTCTTCTCTTTTGTGCTATGAGCAGATTGAGCCACATTTTTCCCCTGTTAACCAGATTGTCTGTGAGTGATTTTATTGTTTATCTTCACAAAGCACAACTTTTAGTTCTTTAGAAGTCACTGGACACAAGAGAAAAATGATGTCCCATGAGGTAGTCTCCCCCCCCCCTTGTTTCTCATTCTCTCCGAATCTCTTTCTCCCCCAGAGTCATATAATCTCTTTTGCTACCAAAACTATTTGTGTAGTGTTTCCACACAGCTGCCATTTCACCATTTTAAACTCTGGTTCTTAAAAGATGTGTCGACAATGCAATGTATTAGCATCTTCTGGTAATCAAATTGCAGGAAGACAGCTATAAGAGTCTTCGCTCATCGTGAATTGCGGAGGAAGCAGCAAATGTGGAAATTATGAGTAATGCAATTGATGGACTTCAAGCTTTTAAATATGAAGGACTCTCAACAATTTAGATGTATATGAGTTCAGAATCTAATAAGTAGTAAATACAATAGGTTTCAATGCAATATTTTATCAAGTACTCTGCCATTCTTTTCACTCCCTTTCGTTTTTATGAGCTGCATTAGCATCTAATCAGCAGACAAGTTGGGAAATTTTATTGTGACACATAATCATTTTTAGCTCATCATATTTCTTCTTTCATACTCTTCTGCTCTGGATTTACTCACAATGCACAAGCTTTCCAGGCTATTTGTCCTCTGTTTATTTTTTAACAAAATCCCATTATGGCAGGATGTTTATTGACAACTTATTTGTAGCATAATATTGCAGGTACTTTGTAAAAGCACCTACAATGTTAATGTACTGAATCTATAACACTGAATGGTGTTTTGAAGGCCTCTTGGTTTACAAATCTGTTTAAGCAGCACTGGCTATCCCAGAGTCTTGTGTAGATTTTACTGCTGCAGCTAAACAAAAACATGTTAGTTTATAAAACAGAGGTTACTACTATTCTTTTAATGAATACTTATAATTCTAAGTATTTTGTGACTTGGAGAAGGGTAAAATATTACCAAAAGAGCAAATAAATGACATGTTTGCTTGGGTATGCAATGTGTTTACTAGTTTTAGAGGGATTTCAAAGAGAAAAAATAATCATTATGGTGTAATGGATATGATTTTGAGTTAGGACCTAGCACCATTTTGTCATGAAGCTTAGTGGTTGGCTTTGGTAAGCCATAATAAAAAAAAGATGGCTGTTAATTCCCACCTTATCACATGTCAATAGCAAGCCAAGATAAAGCATGAGAGAAGTGGGTTTCTGCTTACCGTGAAAGCACTTCTGCTCTCTTCCTGAGGGAGATAGTCATAAAAGTGTGTCTTTCGTTGCTGGAAAAATCCATTTGGCAAAAGGTATCCTTTTATGACCATCTCCCTCTGGAAGCAGAATAGAAGTGCTACAACAACATGCAGAGAGCCAAACAGAAACTCACTTCACTCTTGCAATATCTCACCTTACTTGTGATGTGCGGTAAGGCTCTAACACTGTTCCCCACCATCACCAAATATTAATTCATGAATAACATGCATGTGCCACCCAGTAAGTTTTTTTTTTCTGAGATGTTTACAAATTACAAAATAAAGTCATAAATATGAACCCCAGCTGAAATATTGTTACAGTGATATTTCAGTCCAGATGTAAAGGGAGATGAGGCAAGAAATGCTCCCACTGTAAGCATGACCAAAATGTACACTGAATGTGTTGCAGCTGTTCAAAGACACAGAAGTTGAGCATTGCCACCTCCACATCCCCTTAAACCGAATAGGTGAGGGTGCATCTACAGTGTAGAAATAATGCAGTTTGACACCACTTTATGTGCTCTAGCTCCAGCCTATGTAATTCTAGGATTTATACTTTTACATTGTCTCTAGCCTTCCCTCATAGAACTATAAATCCCGGGATTCTTTAGGATGGAGCCTTGACAGTTAAAGTCATGTCAAACTGCACTAGTTCTACAGTGCAGATGCATCTGGAGTGTGATTTTTCCACCTATTTTGGTGTGTGTGTGCTAGTTCAGCTAAAGAAGAGACAATAGTGGACCAAATAAGTTAATAAATTTTAATATTTGCAGAGGAGCAAACAATGGGAAATTCAAACACATTGCACAGTAAATGGTCAATTTCTAAATGCCCAATTGTGTTAATAACAATAAAGATTATGATGAAGAAGATGATGCTGAGATGGGGGTACTGAGTGGGGGAGTGTATATTTTCTTTTGCTTCCCTCCCCCATCATAACTGTATTTCCCACTGACAAGAATGAAAGCAAATGAACGTATCTCTTGGATGCAGAATTGTTTTTCCATGGATGAGGGATTACTGATTGGCTTTTTAACTTAGGCTTTTCCAAATAGTTTTTCAGTTATTTAATTTACTCTACATGGAGCCTATTGATTATTCAAGTTGGCAGTCAATTTTATAGGGCACCCCGCTGTTTCTTTGCTTAATGTAGTCAATGATAGTAATTGCTTGATCAGTGCAGCCCATGAAATAGGTTTTGTGTCTTCTTTTTTTTTTCTTTTTCTTTTTTACAATGCATTGATGGCTTTATCTGATGTAGTCTTGGCAGGGCCTGGGTTTTACAGCACTATCCCAAACTCCCAGAGGTCTCTAGATTAATGGCAATGGCTTTCAGTTGGAGTTGCTGATACAGCTCTCCAGAATGTATTCACACATCTGGCATGCCACACTTGGCACGGGTGCCAGCTTTTTGTTGTGCAGTTACCAAATGGCTCACCAGTGCCTAGTTAACTGTTTTCACTAAGGGGATGAGATAAAAAGCCATTCATGGAGATCTTGGCACCCTCTCTCTGTTCTCTGGTAATTACAAATTTTTAATTTTTCCATTGCACTTTTTATGGAGACAATTGATAATTAGAAACAACTCAGTGTGCCAAATATTTATGCTGCAAAACACTTGTTTTTTGGTCTTGTTCCCAAATTGATGGGGTTTTCCTGCAAAGTTATTGTTTCAGTTCCCATCCTCCAATTGAATAGGACTGACTATATTTTAATATTGCTCTTATGTCCAGTTAAACATACCTAAATACACCAAAATTAGTGGGTTTAACCAATAGTAACTGGGCACAGGGCTTAATTATGCCAACAATAATAGTATATAAGGGCAACATTTCATATCTTCTAAGCTGAACATGGTGTTCAGATCATTCTGCAAAAAGGTGGATCTGAGTGGCTGAGATAATCTTTCATAAGCTGTTTTTTAAGGTGAGGCTTACATTGATTGATTGATTGATTGATTGATTTTTTTTCCTGAAATCCCATATTTAACTGCTCTAGTTAGATGAAGTCTGCCTATATTCAGTTAGGAATTTAAAGAATATTTGCAAATTTTCCTGTATTGAACAAAAATGGTTTCAACACATTGAGACATCCTGTCCACAATCCTCCCCCCCCCCCCCCGCCATTTTCTGCCAAAAGATTTTCATACATGGATCAGAGCAAAACTGCTTTTCCATCCCATTTTCTGGTACTTTTATATTTCGCCAGGGTATTTTGTATAACCTCCACTCAACATTTTGTTTAAATATGTGTTGTGCTTTGTTGAAAGAAAGTTTTTTGTGCAAACAAAATTTTTGTAAAATGCAGGGAAAAAATTAATATATTTTTAAAAGAAAAAAACCTCAAAACTGTTGAAGATTTTCATTCTTATATGTGAGAATGAAATAATATATAAAAATATAAAAATACACAGCACATGGTGGTGAGGCACACTAGCCAGGCACATTTTATTCTTGTAGTAGCCCCAGTGGTTTCAAATTCAGATGAACACATAAAAGCGCCTTATGGATGTGAAACTGTGGGCAAATCAGTGTTTCTACATGAGCAAGGCTCCTGATCACAAACAATTCCTTGATACACAGAAGTCTATAGAGGTAAGAATAAATAATTTTACCAATTTTGTAACCTAGATGAGAAAGGATATCTTAACATATTGAGACTGAAACCTAAATCCTACTGTTACTCCTATCTAGATTGAAAATGATCTTTTCAAACAGAATAAGTATGTGGATTCTTGTCCTTTCAGGATTCAATCTCAGGAAATGTTTTTTATCTATTAGTCAAATACTTTGAAATGTATTCAGGGATAGCCATATTGGCCATACAACAAAAACAGAACAAAATTCAGCATCTGCAGAAGATCCTTACTGTTATTGGTCTGTCAAAATGCAGAAAATGTATCATGCAATCTTGCAAAGTTTCACTGGCTTCTTCATCAGGCAAAGTTGTTAAAAATAATACAGAAGAAAAAAGTGAAGACGTTAGAACCACAGGCTTACATTTTTGTGTCAAACATAACTCTGTTGTCAGTTAACATAGTACTGAGGAATTTCACTGCAAAGTGAGGCTACTTCTCCTTGGCCATGTGAGGACCAGGGACAAAACAGTAACTTCATTTGAGATCCAGCTGTCTCTGTCCCATATGAAGCTAACCGTTACTTTCTTAGGCACAAAATATTGCATTTCTCAAGGAGTCTCTATACTGTTACTTTTGGAAAATCTTTTAGGTGCTGTATAGATATAACTTGCTAATTGTAATTTAATGAAAGAGTTTACATTTTTTTAAAGTAAAAACCTAAAAGAATTAAGGCCCAGTCCATTGATTCTTCCTGGTAAAGTTTCTCCTGTTGCAGCAAAATTAGTTATTTTCAAATCCAGGAAAGATAGTCAGAGGTAGCCATGTTTATATGAATATCTGGTATCACTATTTTGTGGATTCCCAATATTTTCAATATCCTTTCCATTTTACTGAACACATATTCGGGGCATGACAAGATAGGTAAGCAAACGTGGGTGTGACTAGAAGTAAATTTGTGCTATCTTCTCACATGTTCAAGGTGTTGAAGGAAATAATAGAACCATGGACTTGTAATAGACCTCAAAAATTCATTTAGGTTAACACACATCCAGTGCAGGTATTCACTGAAAAATAATCCAGCTATCTCAGATTTTTCAGTGGCTAAACCTGATAGTGTTCATCTTCCTCAGTTTATTCTTGAGAAATTAAAATCTTGATTATCCACAACAGAATGTAAGTCTATCTCTGCTTCTGTGTAGAGGCTAATTCATTTCTACATTTGTATGTTAGCTACCGAAAACACTCATACATTTCATGATTTACTGGACAAAGATATTTATTTATTCATTTATTTAATGAGTATCCCACCTTTATCTTTGCTCAAGAACCAAGCTGGCTTGTATCTGAGTTAAAACAAGAGGTTGCTTTTAAAAAAAATATTAGTAGTTTTTTTAAAAAAGCCCAAACAATGAAAAATACAGAATTAAAACAGTTTTAAAGACATTTAAAACCTAATGGAAAAGATGAAATCACAGCCCCATTAAAAGTCATTTCTGCTGTATGGATTAGGCTTTCCTATATAATAAGATCATTTACTGTCAGTGGAAAGAGAAGAGAGGGTGCCAATAGAGCTTCCCATGGGAGGGAATTCCACAATGTGGGAGCAGCTACTGGAAAGGCTCCCTCCTGTGTCCCCACAAAAAAAAAAAAAATTATGTAGTGGTGATGGGACCAAAGGAAACTTTCCCTTGAAGATCTTACAACTCAGGCAGGGTTAAATATGGAGATACAGGTCTGGTACAGACCGCCGCTTTGTGTTGACTTGGGGCCAAAATTAGGACTGGGGAGCGCGGAGCATCCACATGCTCTGTGTTCTCCTGGTGCCATTTTGGAGTGTGTGCATCCAAACGGCATGCACGCCAATGAAGTGTCTTGTGTCCAAATGGTGCTGCTCACAAGAGGTGTCACCGCACCATTCCAGGGCACTAATGGCACCTTGGCAGCAGCATGGAAAGGAGCTCCTTTTTAGAGTATATTGTTGCCGCACCTGTGCGGATGCTGTGGCAATGATCTTTCTTCTCATCTGTATTGCCCCACAGTCTTTAAAATAGCTTGGACTAAGCTTTAAAGCTCATAGCCATCCCTTTGAATTATCTCTGCAAATGGAATGGTAACTAGTGAACCTAATTCAGCAAGGGGCTTATGTATTTCTTTTTTAACCAGCTCTTGTCAGCAGTCTGATCACAGCATTTTGAACCCACTAGATTTTCAAAACAGTTTCCAGAATGCATTACAAATAATCCAACTGGGATGTAATCAAGTGATATGTTACTATAGCCAGGTCAAACATTAAGAGTTGGAGATTTAAAAATCTGCTAGTTCCCACCTCATCCCATTCAATTTCTTCAAAATAAAACCTGGAGTGGATTCCAGTATCTCCAGTGTCAATGAGTTTGTGAGTTAGGGAGCCCTGGTGGTGCAGTGATTAAATGCCAGTACTTCAGCCACAATGTTGTGAGTTTGATCCCAGAGGGCTCCAGATTGACTCAACCTTCCATCCTTTTGTAGGACGGTAAAACGAGTACCCAGCTTGTTGGGGGCTGACTGTAAACTGCTTAGAGAGTGCTGAGTTCACTATTAAATGGTATAGAAATGTAAATGCTATTGCTATTTGTGAATCTGCTCCAGCTTTCACTTTGAGCTGTTCCTCCATTAACCACCTTTCCTTATCTCTAGGTGGTGAGAAAACAAGAGCCCCCAAAACTGCTTTAGCCATAAAGCTGAAAGAAGCAAGTTGACTTGAACCCAAACTACTACTACCTCCTCCTCCTTGAGCCTAAAAACAGTCTGTGTATTGACAGGACACAGCCAACCCCTCTGGCTGAATTCTACATCCTGTTGCTCAGTGGTGATGGTGATGTGGTACTTGGTTCTTCTTCCCAGCCATTCAGTAAAAGGAGGGCTGCCCCACTACCAGTCTGGGCATGCCTCTCAAGCCTGTGTGCATCCTCCGGCTTTCCCTCAACTGTTTTCTTCAGGCCATGCCACTGTCTAGCTGGAAAGTGCCCTCGCATGGAAAGAAAATAAATATAGAGTGGGCCCTCCATATTCACAGATTGTGTATCCATAGATTCAGCCACCCGAGGCTTGAAAATATTGTTTAAATGTATGTTAATTCCAAAAGGCAAATCTTGATTTTACCATTTTATATAAGGGACAGCATTTTACTGTGCCATTGAATTTAATGGGCCCACTGATTTTTGTATCTGGTGTGTGTGCATGTGTGTGTCCTGGAACCAAACTCCAGTGAGTACTAACAGCCCACTATATTTAAATTGGTATCCCTCCCCCATTCAATATTTCCATGGCAATAGAAGCTTCAATATTCCTTCAAGACAAGAGTTAACCACCCCCTCGAAGGTAAAAACCCACCCTTACCAATCCATTTGAATATAAAAAATGAACCTCCTCTCTTTCCACCCTTCTTAATTACTGTATAGCCAGAACCATTCATTTGATGCATGGTCAAAATAGTGGACCACATATCATCTATATGGATTATGGGTATAATTTGGAACAGTCAAAAGAGGGAGTTATTGAAATTTGAACTATCAAAAGGTGGGAGTAGAGAAGTGTAATGTAGATACACCTTATCTTCCAAGTAAGCATACATAAGTTTAAGCTTTAAAGCTGCAGTTCTGGTCCTGCATATTCTGAAGCAATCTTCAGGAAGCCCAACAGAATTTACCTCTGAAGAAAGACCTTTAGGATGACACTGCATAATTTAGTATTGCTATTTAAAACATTGTTTCTCCTTGGACATGTTTTCTTTCTGCACTTATTTTGCAATCTGAATTGTATTCCTATAGCCATGCGATGTAATCCCTGAAAACTGTCCAAGAAATGTAATGAAATGTGCAACACAGGTGCATAAATCCACAGACAATATAATTGTAGAGTGCACACAGACGATTTACAATGCCTATGGTGACACCCTGCCAAAAATGTAAACATGTGATGGATTCTGGACCAGCTGTGTTGTGAACTGATTTTCCTCAGCTGAGTTTGACAGAGAGTCTGGACATGTGCAGTCCCTATATTAATTCATTTCTCTCCAGGTAGTAAACTCTAAATGCATAATGCATCTTTGGGTAGTAAAGGTCTACTGAGAAGACATCTGGAATATGCTATTTAAAATTCCTCCTCTGTCTTTAGCATCAAAATCCCAGTTACACTGGGAAATAATGCATGAATAGCATAGCTGTCCATGAAATATTAATAACCCATGTCCCTTTGTGTTTAGGATAAATAACTTTAATAAAAAAAAAATCTTACTAGAAGAAAATTATAAGAATAATACAGCTTCTCCTTTTTGGTCTTCAAATTGCATTATCATTGCATCCTTATTATCTTCTTGGCTGTTTGACACTTGCTCTTCACTTCAAAGGTGTTTACAAGGAAAGACCGCATTTTCTTACATAAAAGTTTTGTGGATAATGGGAAAATGTATTCTAGAATATATTTTATGAATTTGATTACAGGGATGTCATTGGGAAACAGAAAAACAGGCTCTGCAAACCAAAGCAGGGATGAGATTTAGGATACATAGATTTGTAGAGTGGCTTTGAGAAAGTCAGTGTCTATTTCCACATTCGCATGTTCCATGAACATGTAAGAAAGGAGACAAGTTTCCTTGCCAAAGTATACATGAGTATGAAAATACCCCTTCATGTGCTTCATTGTGCACAGATAACACCTCTTGCCATCTGATCAGGATGCATGTGCTGCTCCTTACATCCAGGATGGAAGAGAGAGAGAGAGAGATCATGAAATGCACATATTTATGCAGATTTATTTATACTTGCATCTTTAAAATGAATGTGCATCACTTGGGGAGGGTGATGAATCCCCTCCAATCTCCTTTCCCTTGTACATGTTACTGAAGTGTTCCTTCTAGAAGTTTCAAGAGAAAATGTTTACCTTTCATTGTTGCTAGAAAGGTGGGTCAGAGGTTCTAAGGGAATAGAATAAGAAAAAGAAGTAATAATAAAAGGACTCTACCAACATTCTAAGTCAGGGCAAATGTTGATCCATATCAGAGCTTGGAACTAATTCATTACAAATAATGTTGCTGCATATAATAAGTAAATCTGGGAATAAAGAAAGCAGAAGTTGCAATTCAAAACTAAGAGAAGAACTGTGGAGAGAGCCACTTTATCGGTGCAACAAATAACTTCTAGTTAAATTTAGACATTACTTTGAAAGGGTATCTTTTTTAGAGGTACTGTATTTCGATACATTTTTTTCAAGCATTAATCCTAAAGCACTTATTTATTTTTCAAAAGTACCTGAAAAGTATTTAGTTACATGTTCACTTTATACCCCACCATTCTCCTTATACAGCTTATAAGCATTTTAAAGTATTGAGTAAACCAGCCAGGAGCATAGCAAGTTGCTTTCCACTCACTGTAATACATAATGAAAATGGATTACTTGTCAAAGAATGTAATGAGCAACAGGAATTAGCTTGATAAGTAACTTTCCAAGCTCTAATTCCAAGTTCAGATCCAAATGGGTAAAAAGGATGAATGTTACAGAACTAATGTAGATCATGCAGAAACCACTGACTTCTTTCTTCTTAAGTTGCAATTACATGGAATTAACAGGGGTTCTAGCTTTGAAAGGACAACTCCTGTTGCCTTCATTCAATACATTGGCACTTCAGAGAAGATAGTATTACCCTACTGTATAGGGGAAGGAAAAAAAACCAAGTCGATCCAATTAATAATAATTTTTATTTTTAGCCCACCCCTCTGAACAAGCAATCGGGGCAGGTTACAGCAAAGGTTAAAAACAGTACAAGTTAAAATATCCTATCCCACCCCCCACCTCCTCCCCTTAAAAAAGAATTAAATCACAAAGAAGTTAAAACAAATGTATAAACAAATATAAACAGCTAGAACAGCAGCAGGAATTCTGGACTGAGAATTCTAAACTATATAAAGGTGGAGAAAGCACAGGGGATGGGTTGGAAAAACTCTAAAGTCTAGGTTTGGAGCTGGGAGATGTTAACCATTTTCTGGGAAGGCTTGCCAGAAGAGATGCGTCTTTGGGGCTTTTTTAAAGCAGATGGAATGATACGCATCTCAGCTGGCAGGTCATTCCACAGCTTGGGGGCGACAGCTGAAAAGGTCCTCTGGGAGGTCTGCACCAGCCTGGTCTTCATGGGCTGTAGCAGATTCCTCCCAGAGAACTGAAGTGTGTGTGGGGGTTCATATGGGAAGAGGCGGTCCATTAGATAGGATGGACCCAAGCCATGTAGGGCTGTAAAGGTTAAAACCAACACCTTGTACTGTGCCCGGAAACTGATCGGTAGCCAGTGGAGAGATTTAAGCACAGGTGTTATATGCTCTCTCCTAGATGTTCCAGCAACAAGCCTGGCTGCCATATTTTGGACCAGTTGTAGTTTCCGAGTTAGGCACAAGGGTAGCCCCATGTAGAGTGCATTACAGTAGTCCAAATGTGAGGTTACCAGCGCATGTATCACAGTTTCCAGATCCTTCACTTCCAGGAAAGGGCGCAGCTGGTGTATCAGCCAAAGCTGGTAGCAGGCACTCCTGACCGTCACATTCACCTGACTAGTTATGTGAAGCAACGGGTCAAGGAGTACCCCCAGACTGCGAACAGAGTCCTTTGAGAAGAGTGTGACTCCATCTAGGACTGGGAGTTGTATTCTCAAACCTGGTTTCGGTCCTGTAACTGTGAGTACCTCCGTTTTGTCTGGATTAAGCTTCAATCTGTTTTCCCTCATCCAATCCATTACTGTCGCAAGACAGTCATTAAGAGGAGAGACGCCATCTGAGGTCTGAGCAGACGATCTGGTCACGGCGAAGTATATCTGAGTGTCATCAGCGTACTGATGACACTGAGCTCCGTGCCTCCAAATGATCTCTCCAAGCAGCTTCATATAAATGTTAAATAACATTGGGGACAGAATGTCGCCCTGAGGGACACCACAGCTAAGCTCGGTTTTGGAAGAGCAGCTGTCCCCGAGTCTCACCCTTTGGTTTCTGTCAGAGAGAAAGGATCGGAACCACCGAAGCACGGTGCTACCAATCCCCAACTCTCTCATCAAAGGATGGAGCGATCTATGGTGTCAAAGGCCACTGATAGATCCAAGAGCACCAGCAGGGTCACATTACCCCTGTCAATGCTCAGGCAGAGGTCGTCAGTCAGAGCAACCATGGCAGTCTCCATTCCATATCCTGCCCTGAAGTCGGTTTGAAATGGATCGAGATAATTGGTTTCATCCAAGATGGCTTGGAGTTGGGAGGCGACCACTCTTTCGATCACTGAGAAAAGGCAGCAAGGAAACTGGTCTGTAGTTGTTTCTGTCCAGGGGATCAAGGGAAGGCTTCTTCAGGAGGGGCTTGACAGCCACCTCCTTCAGACAGGATGGAACAGTGCCTTCCCTGAGGGATGCATTGATCACCTCCCAAAGGAAAGTTCTGAATGCACCCACTCCCTGGACGACCAGCCAGGATGGACCTGGATCGAGGGAGCAGGTTGTTTTCCTCACGCATCCAAGGATCTTGTCCACGTCATCAGTACTTACAGATTGAAACTCATCCAGTAAACTGACAGTAACGGAGTTGCTAGATACCTCACTCATGGATCCTGGACAAATATTGGCATCTAACAGTAGCTCAGAAAACAGCTGAGTCAACTCAGTTAGGGAGCCTGCTAGACAACGGGGTGGCCTACCAGAATCCCCAAACTATCCATGGTCTTTAGGCTTAGGTACATGCACTCGACATGGGTTGTTTTCCGGACAGGTTTCCTGCTCAAGGTCAGGTTGGTCCCATGAACCAAGGCTACACCGCCCCCCCCCACCCACTTTCCCTTATCTGCTCACTGACCGTGTACCTGGTTGGGAGAGCCTGCGCCCACGTAGCAGCGCTGGCATCTCCCAACCAGGTCTTGGTGAAGCGTGCCAGGTCGGCCTGTTTATCCATGAGAAGATCGTGGATGATATCGGTTTTCCCCTTGGCTGACCTGACATTGCAAAGGAGCAGATTAAGGGATTGTGGTGTGGTTGGCACACTCTCCACCTTATCCTGGGAAACAGAGTGAACTGAAGAAGGGATAGATATTAAACATCGATCCCTACTTCTTTTGTAACATCTGTTCACTCTGTTGCCGCCATACCTACCCTGCCCCCACACAATCCCAGTGTTCACGCCCTGGCTGTCCCCGGCTCCATCATCCGGTGGAAGGTAAGAGAATTCCAGCTAATTCCACCCAAAAATACCCCAATGTAGTTAACAATGCAAGGGGAAAAGAGGTATCACCAATAACAATATTGTCCAAGTCCAATCCCTTAGTTGCTGTACGTCGAAGTAGCACAAAAGCATCCTCCAGTGACACATAGAAAACATAAGGATGGCTGGTGGTGGGTCCCGGGAGGGGCCTAAAGATGGTGGTGTGGCCTTTCTCCTCTTGTCACCATGCAGCCTGTCCGCTGGGGGGAGGGAGGCTTTTTGGGCTTTGTAGGCCCAGGTGGGGCTTTATAGGCCCTTGCCACTCTGCCACCGCCCTGGAGGACGCTGGGGCCTTGGAGGGGGCCTGGAGATGGTGGTGAGGCCTGTTCTCCTCCTGCCACTGTGCAGCCTGTCCATAATCATAACAACCATACTAATAGGCCAGCTTGATGCTGTAGAGCTCTAAGGGACATGCTTTAAGTTGTGTTTTAACTGTTATTTTAATAAATTGTTTTATTTTCATTCTGTTTTTATAACTGGTGTCATTGTGTGCTTAATTCTATTCCTTCATTTAATGTTGTGTGAGCTGCCTTGAGGGCAATTTTAGGGGTGGGGAAAGCTGAATACAAATGAATTACAGTGGTACAAGATGGCAACGGTATACAGTATCCACAAGTCAGGCTGCCAAATAAAGGAGGCTTCTTCTGGACGAAGGGACATTGGTCAAGAACAAGGGACTATGGCCCTATGCAGACCGGCCTTAAAAGCTGGATTGGGGTGGAGTCAGAGTGTAGCATCCACGTGACACACACGCCAGCTCTATCCCAGGGTGGCATGATGTAGTGTTCTGCATCACATGGCATGCGGCATCATGGTGCCCCTCTGGCACTGCATCCGCACGATACAGTGGCAAAGGACTGCTGTAATGCTGTGGCACAATGGCACTACTTTTTGCGGCTCCTTTTTGTGCCCTGGAAAGACCAAATTGGGGCCGCAGCTTGCAGTTGCCACAGCCCCACTCTGGCTGTAAAAAGTGCGGCTGGAGGTTGTAAAAGGTGTGGCTGGAGGTCCTTCAGGGCTGTCTGCACAGTCTCTATAATTGGCTTTTCCCCCCCCCCCACTTTTTTCACTATTTGATCAGACTCTGGTGCTGCATTTGGCTCTGCAACACAGTCCATTTAATACCAGGCTGTGATCACCTGGTATAAACTGATGGTTTGAGTGTTTTTGTAGATTTATTTTGTGTCAAGACTGAGAGAGCCCCAGACGGTTATACAGCTTGATGTGTGAGACTCATCTAATGAATAGAAAACATGGTGGAGTAAGTTTCAAGAGTGGATGTTCTTGGAAATCTGTTGGGCTGGAGGCCTGGTGGTTTGCCAGATGAACATCCAGCAGATTCTAAATTGTTGTCTGTTGGACTTCTCACTCTGGTCAATCAATTAAATTTGAGGGTTTTTCCTTTCTTTCTTTCTTTCTTTTTTTTAAAAATACACCTAGGATTGCTACAGGGACATGTTGGACTTGCTACTGAAGGACTGTGATACTTTCCTCTGCTGTAGACTACCTGTTGCATAATTTAGCACCAATAAAATGTATCTTATACAATTTGTGTCAAATTTCAAAACCATGCATAGTCTTGGAGAGACTTTGAACTATAATCACTTCCAGCTCAGAATGAGTCATGCTACCTAGTATGTAGGACTGCACTGTTAGAAAAGTAATCAGCACATTCCAATTAATTTCATGCTTTGAAAATATCATCTTTCAAGCCTGATGCATGATTTCTGACACTCAGTCTCTGACTATTTAGTGGTGATTGTGGTGCTTCATTATCACTAGCTTCATCATTCCATTAGAAATCTGATTGTCGTGTGTTAATTCTGTTTTTCCTTAAGTTTTTTTTATTCAGAGCTGAACCCCATACTCATAAGTAAGTATTTGTTTATGCAACCGGTGAATAAATTTGCTGACTGGCTTGCAGTCATACATATTCTAATGCAGCATCTGTCTTTGTTTAAATGGCAGCCTACATCGAAAAGTGACTCTGTACAAATTCAGATTGCATCATGGTTATTGTGTCTTGATTGGCCTGCATATCCAATTTGCTCAGATAACAGGTGGTCCCCGCCTGCCCATAAAGATGAGCCTTCTCAAATTGCATAACTTATAACAGAACACACTTGTAAACGTAGACTCGCAGAATCAGACCTCTACAGAGCTCCCCTCTGCAAACTGTGTTTGTTCCTGGGCACTTATTCATCTCTGTTGTCTATAAATTATGTCATCAATGATGCTTAGCCTGACCTAATGATCCAGTAAGATTAAAAGTCCTAAACTGCCTCCAGAGAAGTAGCAAGGTTGGCCCTTTGTCAGGAAAAAAAAAATCCCATGAATAATGTCAGAGATAACAACAGAGTTCCATAGAGCAGAAATGGCCAAATAGTGATCCTCCATCATCATATCCTACATTTTTATGAGTATTAGGGACATGGTCCATCCCTACTAGCTCTATCAATCCTGTCTGGCAGTAACTCCTCCAGCTGTAAGTCCTTCCTAGCCCTACCTAGAAATGTTGGGGGCTGAACTTGTTACCATCTTCACAACAACTATGGTCCAAAACACACTACAGAAATAACCCAGTTTGGGACTGCTTTGCCAGGGAATTCTGCGAACTGTAGTTTTGTGGGACATTTGGCCTTCTCTGCCAGAGAGTTCTGGTGCCAAAATAAACTACAATTCCTGGGACTCCTTAGCACTGAGCCTGGGCAGTTAAAACAATCTCAAACTGGGTTATTTCTGTACTGTGTTTTGGACCTATGTTTCTGAACTATGTTCTTTCCCAAGCTTTGTCTTAATCAAGCTTTAGCACACGGAAGGAGGAAGTTGCAATTATGTAATTACCTTTAACTAGTTACTTTGGCAGGTAATAAAGGAATACAAAGGAAACTTCAAATGTTAAAAACTGTTTAAAATTTTGATGTAACTTTCTCATCTTCTATCTTTGGTGATTCCTAAGGGTTTTGTTTTGTACAACTGAAAAACTACAAAAAGATATACACACACCTCACAGTTTATTATATGTTTAATTAAGGAATGCTGAGCATGTGTAAAATTTTAGTTTGTTCTGTTGAATTTTAAGTTATATATCTTTCAATAAAAAGCAATGGAAAATAATATAAAGTAGCAAATAGTAAGGAGTAAATACTGTAAAGAACCATTTGCTTTCATCATTGCAACAGGTAATAATAATAAATAATAATAATAGCCCGCCCCTCTGAACTGGCAATTGGGGCGGGGTACAACATAAGGTGTGTGTGTGTGTGTGTGTGTATCTTTTTGTAGTTTTTCAGTTGTACAAAACAACATTTTTAAACACTTTAACAAGTAACAGGAATGATTCACTTCTGAAAAGTAAATTTTTAAGCTCATTTGTAAATTCTGTAGAAATCATGACAATGTCTCTATCCATCTAAGGGAATGAAGCAGTAGGGTAGCTGGATCTTTGGTCTGATCAAAGTCTGGCAATCTTCAGAAAAGTACCAAGCACCCTGTTGTGCTTCCCCACCGGTTGCAGGAGTAGTTGGCAGCTCTGTGAGAGCCATAGTAGGAGAGAAGGCACCATATTAATTTCCCACAATGCCCTAAGTTGTCAACATGGGATATTAGAGGGAAAGAAATGGCACCTCCCAAACCAAGACTCTCAACACTGCTTTGAGTACCAGGGAATTTTGTTTTATGTTCTTCGTCTTGAGGCATGCAGTGGCTATGTGCAAAAAGAAGGGATCTTCAGAGGTTGAATGGTAAGTCCAGGGGTGGTATATGGTTTAGCCAATCCTTGGACTGCCTGCAGAACTACCGTGCTTTGCTGAGCCATGCTGAATTGCAGCCAATAATCTGGATGGAAGAAAAAGATATCCTAGTATTGATTAGCATACTCAGCATGCTGGTTAGCACTTTCATTAAAAGTCAAGTAAGTCAAAGAAAGTTAAACTAGACTGTTTTGTAATTATAAAATATTTAATTTGCATCTCTGAAGGTGATGCTTTCCCCCTTTAATTATTGCTATTTGTCCTTAATTTTCCTCTGCACATTGCCCAATGAATCAGAGGGGTAATTGTGGCCCAAAATCCCATGGTAAATTCCATGACCAAGTAGACATCTGTGGTTGAGTCTCCTTGTTACAAGAAAAGTACTTTATACTGGTTCTGTCTGATCAATTGTAACTGTAAAAATGGTACAAAGAATGAAAGGAAAAAAATGGTTGCAGAAAAAATACAACAATTACTGTTCTGAAATTGCATAATTAGAATGCAAAGTATGGTAATTTGCATAATTAGAATAATTTGCATAACAGACAAATGACAATGCCAGATTTGAGGAGGAGGAATATGGCAATGCTAAGGATAAATCTACACTGCATAATAAATGCAATCTGACACTACCATGGCTCAGTACTATGGAATTTATAGCATTTGTAGTTCTCTGAGATACTAGCCTTCCCTGTCAGAGAGCTCTGGTGCCACAATAAACTACAAATCCCAGGATTCCATAAGATGGAGCCATGATAGTTAAAACAGTGTCAAACTACATTAATTCTGCAGTATGGCAGCAGGTGAAATGGGAGGCAAGATTAGGACTGGGCTGCCCATTAAATTCCAATCCCCTATATAAACTGGGTTCCTCTTTGGTTTGCTTTTGAAAGATAGCTGGATATTCCCACTTTTTTTGGCTAACAATAATTTAGGAAGAGATATTTTATAAATTCTCCAGATAGCCTCCAATCAACTCTCTGTCTCCTCTAACAGAGGAGGATTTTGGGATCTCAACCACAGATCTCTCACATAGCTTGCACCTTTTTTGTTCATTTTAAAATAATACTGAGAGTTGTATGGCTTAAAGCAATGCCCATTTGCATGGCGGGTATGGAATGAAAGAAGATGAGTTCATTTGGGGGGGTTAAATTGACCAATGGGATCTTAACTTGATTGAGAGGTTGGTTGAGAGCTAACCTGTAATCAGTGAAATATCTTGGTTGAGATCTAAACTATAATCACATTTTGAAATTTTTGTATCTTTCTCCTTGAGGCAGTTTTGAATTCTTTCTTCAAAGACAAAATATAAAGGTTCAAATAAACAGATGAACATGGATCGTAAAAAATCTTGCCATCACATCATGAAGACTTTGCTTTGCTAATCTAAGCCCAGAGAGGTGCTGCACAGTTTTGCCTGATTTGTTTACCAAATGATTTAGAAATGAAATATTGTGGAGTTTTCAAATATTTCTCCCCCACCTCACCCAACCTGTTTAACATGTTTTGTTTTGCTTTTGGAAACAAAACCAAAAAAAAGTCTTGAACTATTGCAATCTTTCATTGTCTGCTTTAAAGTTATGTAAATCATCTGTGGAGTTGAAGGCTTTCATGGCTGGCATCCATAGTTTTTTGTATAAAAACTATAATCATCTGTGGTTGTTGTTTTTTATGAGGGGATATCCAAAAGTTTTAATTATCACCATGAAATAAAAAAATACAATAGTCACTTGCATTGGTCAAAGGTAGTTCTTCACATAGTCTCCCTGCAGAGTCACACATTTTTGCCAGTGTTTCTTCACCTGTTTCAGGCCCTCTTTGTAGAAGTCATCTGCTTTGCTCGAAAACCACTGTTCCACTTAGAAAATGACATCCTCTCTGTTGTCAAATCACCAACCATGAAGTGGTTTCCTCATTTCGGGAAAGAGGAAGAAGTCGTTTGGTGCAAGATCAGGCAAATAAGGTGGATGCTGCAAAAGCTCATAGCCTAACCGGTGGGAGGCGACAACAGATGCTTGGGCCATATGGACGGGTGCACTGATGGCCAGGAGATGGATGCCTTTGCTGATCATGGCATGACGTTTTTCTTTCAATGATCACACAGTTTCTCCAGAAGGTTGCAGTAGTATCGCTGTTGAGGGTCTCGCCCTTCAGAAGCTAATCAGTTAAGATTACCCTGTGGCTATCCCAAAAAATGGGCAGCATCACCTTCCTGGCAGATTTCTGGACCTTCACCTTCTTGGGAGGGAGGCAGGATAGATGTTTCCACTCCTTTCTCATTTCTTTGGTCTTTGGATCGCAGAGGTATACCCAGCACTCATCCATAGTGATGAGACAAGCAAAAAAATTGTCTTCATTCCACTCCAACAGAGTCAAATTCTTCTGGGAAAAGTCATGGCGAGTTTGCTTTTGAAGAGGTGTCAACAAGCGAGGTACCCAGTGTGCAGACACCTTATTCATGTGCAGTTCCTCATGAATAATCCTCCACACAGTTCCATAACTTAGTCCAGTCTCCACCATCACTCTTTCCATGGTCGATATTCTGTCATCGAGGATAACAGCCTCCACTTTCTTCACCATGGCAAGATCATCCTTGATTGAGGGTCTACCCGCTCATGGCTCTTCTGTCAGGGAAATGTGACCACTCTGAAAGTTCCTCTTCCACCTCACAACCATGTCATATGATGGGCTTTCATCCCCATAGACAGCTTTCATTTCATCATGGATTTGGCGTGTGTTGTTGCCCTTCAAATGGAGGAACTTTATGACACTTCGGCTTCAATTTTGTTCATCATGCAGGTTGATGTGTTCTACAGCCTGTGTAAAGAAAACTACTTCAGACAAAGATTTGATATTTGCACAAGTATGCATAGCAATGACACTGATGATGCACAAAAAGTTTCATGTAAATATCTCTATGACTTCTTTATTATAATCAAAACTTTTGGATACCCCCTTGTATTTTCTTCACATTCAGCTGTAAACCTGACTTTGCACATTCTTACTTGACTTTCTTCAGTAATTGTTTCAAGTCTTTGATGCTTTTTGATAGTAGTAAAAGAACTGGCAGAAGTTATTTCAGATCCATTGGCAATAATTTTGAGAATTCCAGGAGAACCAGAGAAGTCTTGGTGGACTGGAGGAGGGCAAATGTTTTCCCAATTTTCAAAAAGAGGACCCAAATAATTACCACTCGGTTTGTGACATCAATACTAGGAAAGATTCTAGAGCAGATAATTAAAGAGAGAGTCTGTAAGCATTTAGAAAGAAATGAGAATAGGACCCAGAGTAATGGATTTAAACTGCAGGAAAAGAAATTCCACCTCAACATGAGGAAGAATTTCCTGACAGTAAGAGCTGTTCGACAGTGGAATACACTGAGTGTGGTGGATGTCTCCTTCTTTGGAAGTTTTTAAACAGAGGCTAGGTAGCCAGCTATTGTGGGTATTTTGATTCTGTGTTCCTGCATGGTGTCCCGATTTTGGGGGGGGAGGGGGGGAAGCAGGATAATAATAATATATCCTCAAGTTGTTTCAAAGTTACAATGATCATAAGGCAAACTCACCAAGATTTGTTCAAAGAGGGCTTTCCAGTGCCTGTCTCTGAGGCTGAAAGGGTGTGATTTTCCCAAGGTCACCCAATGGGTTTCCATAGCCAAACAGGGATTTAAACCCTACATCATGCATAATGCTCAATGAAATCACCAGGGCCTGTCCCAAAAGCTCAGGTTTGGGCCTGGAAACTTCAAGGCCTGGGATGATCCTGAACTTGCAACCCTGCATGAATGAGTCCAATATGCCATATTATAAACTAATGAGAATATTAGAGATAGTTTTCTTTCTAATAATGCAGCAGTTTTATTGATTTTAAATTTCAGTCTATAAGGGAACACACAAGTGAGTACCTTCACTGGTACCATTTAAAATGCATGTACAAGTGGGCCCACCATATTGGCAGACTAGCTATCCACAGACTGGAATGGCCATGGCTTGCCAGGCCCCATTTTATTCCATCGTGACGTGTGTTCATGGATGTGCTAACATGAATGAAGGCACATTACCACCTATTGAATAATATGAAGTCTAAGCAGCCACATTATCTTCATCTAGGGCAGGATGGAACTGAACCCCTGAAGTTGGGAAGGCTCCATTGTATTATAATTAGTGAATATGTGTGTATTCAAATGATTCATCAATTAAAAGATAGCTGATCAATCATCTCCAGCTGCAAGCTTTTACATACCCCATTCAGGTGTACATTACATTAAATTCAATAGAGTTTATCCCAGATAAGTATGTACAGGATTACTTCTCAACAATCTTTAATTGGCTACCCCCTCTTTTGTTATGGGCTATGATCCAGTATAGAGTCAGAGCAAACTGAAATGAAAGGGCCTTGTCAATAATCACACATAATTAATTCACACTTCATTGTGGGCATGGGATTTAACCGTGGTCCTCAGACTTACTTGTAATAACTATGTTTTGCTGGACTCTTTTCATCAGTGCCCATTCATAGTTCTCTGGGTTCATTTGTCAAAAAGAAATGAAGAAAATGAGACATTCTTATGCATATTTTTAATTCCATTTCCATTTCTACTTTTGGCATACTGCTATTGCATGTACAGTTTGCTGTAAAACAAATGGAGGCAGGTCTTCTACCCATGATGCATACTGCAAATCTCAGGACTCAAATTTCTCCCCGAAACCCCTCATTTTATATGCAGCCTGGTACCTTCATTCAAGTCCCAATTAGACTAATATGTCCAATCCAGCTCTGATAGGGGTGATGGATTGACTGATGGGAGAGATGGAGACAATTTTTCTCAGCTCCTCTTCAATCCCATAGGCATGTAGCATTTGACAGATTGGGCAGAGCTGCCATGGAAGAGTCTGACACAGATGGTGTAATTAGAAAATGCGAAGTGTGAGTGTGAAATTTATCTTTGATCAGCACCTCCTTGCCAGATTGCCATTTATGTTAATATGATGATGGCTTCTTGGAGATAGATAGAAGCAAACAGCAGCCTTGAGGAAGGAATGGAAGACTGTTCTCTTACAATATAGAAAAGGGATATTTTATGTTTTTTATTCTGAAACTCTTTGGGGGTTTTTTGGGTTGGAGGGGGGACTGAGCATTTTCAAACAAGGAAAGCAAGCCTTATTTGATTTAGATCTCATACGTTCTTCTAACTACACTCATTATAGTGAAATCATGTTGCTTTTGTGAGAAAGAAAAATAGATTAAATAGAGAATTAATTAAAATATCAATTATATGCAAGTGCTCATGAAGCTAGTGACTGACTTATTTCTAAAGGTTTCATGTAAAAGGGATATTGGCCAAGAATATGCAAAGAATCTGGAAAAGTTTGTTGTTCAAAGCATGAATAGCTTGAGATAGTATCTTCTTACAAATTCAAAGATTTATTATTTTTTTTCTCATTACATAGTCTATTTCGTTCAAATTTTTCTTCATGAAATACAATAATTGGGGAAAATAAGATCTTGAGGACCTGCAAAGTACAGACTAACATGTCTTATTACTTTTCAAACACCTTTCTTATTGTCACCACACAACAACAACAACAACAACAACAACAATACCTACTTCATGATTGACGGGTTAACAAAAGTACTATGCAGGATGCATGGATACACTGTAAAAAAGGTAAGGCTGCAATTTTTTTTAGTACTGTTGTCACTATTGTTGGATGAACTGTGCTCATTGTGATTAGTGGTATATCGTTACCACACTAAAGACAGATTCAAAGAGCAGCTCTTCTATATATCTATATTCACATCATGGCCAAAGTAGCAATGTATGGTATCTTCATGATCAGTGCATTTAGTGCAATGTGTCTTTTCTGCCTGGTTCATATTGTTTTCTGATTGGCTCTTGTCATGCACTTTGCTTACTATCAGGAGCTGATGGAGCTGAAATTGAAAGGTCCTGGTTTTATATGGCTACCACACATGATAAGCCATTGCATCTGCAGGTTCTTGAACCAACCCTATCTACCTAGGGGGTCTTCTGGGACTGGAAGGAAAACAAGATGAAATCTAGTTGAGCTGAAAGCAGTGCTCAAAGCAGCAAGACTGAAAGTAAGAAGACTTAGGGCGAAACAGACCTCCCCGTAGGAGTGGCTTGCCACCATCCCTTTGAGTGCAGGATTGGGGTCACAGCAACCACAATCCAGCATTTTTTCTGGACCAAAAATAAGCAGCAAAATGCCACTTTTGGGCCCAGAAAAAGGGCTCCCTTGCCACCACCATGACACTTTTCTGCTCTCCTTTTGGCATAAAAGGAGAACTGTACCAAAGGAGAACTGTAACTCCACCTTCCACGTGGTCAGGTGAGTGGCATGATGCCGGATTGGGGGTGGCATCAGGGCATGTGTCATCCAAACGCCACACTCCCATTCCACCCCCAAGCCGACACGTACTGCCAGTCTATACAGCCTGTCAATTATCTGAAGGACTGTTTCTACACATATGAGCCTGTCCAGGTTTTAAGACCTGCCTTCAGTCCCATAACCTTCAGAAGTATATGTTTTGTTGAGGGGGGCCTTCTCAGTAGCCTTCCCCCCCCCCCCAAGTCTGTGGAATACTTTCCTACAGAGATTAGATTAGTCCCTACCATATGCAGCTACCATATCAGGCAATTGTTCAGTCATATCTCTTTGCATCCCAGCATATTCCTGTACACCTTGGTTACTCTTTGGTCCTAACATTTGGCTTGTTTACTGCCCCTACATTTGGATTTCTCCTTCACTCCTATCTGGTTCATTAGTCTTGGAAACTCACTTTTTCTTTGATCCCTTCTACTGGTTTTTCTTAGCCCATTTTTAATTCTTTCTTCTGCCTCCTAGTTTGGCTTGTGGTCCATAATTTTGGTTTCATCCCATGGCTTCTACTGTCTAGCTCCCTTTTAACATCAATATGCTGCCCACAGGGAGTAAATAAGGGATAAAAGCCAATAACATCTGGACATCCACAAAAATGTTGCTCACTTATACCACCCATGCAGTCTGTACAACTGTAAAAAGCAGAATCAACATGATGAATATTGTTTTGAATTAATTTTGATGATCAGAGTCAGAGTGCACCATACATACAAGATTTACAAAGAGACTAGAATTGTATTGTGGACCATCTCCTTCCAAGTTTTGGCAGCATCAGCTAGTCCTTTCCTCCACAACTGGTGGCACAGTTTCCTGACATCAATGATGTGTTTAGCATTTATTTCCCTGTTATCATAGCCAGAGATTTAGAGTGAAACCAATATACAGCATAAGGATATTTGGCACAGTACAAGCTGTACTACAAGTTACAAAAGGAAGACAAGAATTCAGCAGGAATAGCCATATATCTCTGAATACACAACATAACAACTTTGTATTTTGATAAATATTTTCAAATGTACCCAAGGTTTTCAGAAAATATATTCAAGTGTACCCATGATCCACTAAATTTCTTCAACTGGCCAGATAACTTAGCATATAACATGGAATAAAATGAGTGATACTTCTCTGTGAGAACTGGTCTGGTCTGTGCTGAAATTTAGTACATTCTTGGAAGAAAAGAAGGATAAAATAAATCCAAAATTCAGTGTTTTAATTCTACCAACACATATTTAATCTAATGACTCCATCATTGAAATGGGGCTTAGAAATAGGCAACTCTGAATGCATTATAGCCTGAGGCCCAGAACACATGGGCCAAATGAAGCAGCTTCTGGCTGCTTCAGAGGTATGGCATTTACATGATGCCCCTCAAAGCAGCCCAAAGCTTCTCTTACATGGTGCATTCATCCTTTGGACTGTAGCAAAAAGAAGGTAGGATAATTCAGCTCCTGGAAAAGTGGCTTGGTTCCTGTGGCCACGGCCCACTTTGGGAGCAGGCCATGTGGTCACCACAATCCTGGCCCGCTTGTGGCTGGAGAAGTCTAAGAATGCTCTTTTCTACTCATCTGTTCCAATCCTGAATCTTTTTCTTCTGAAGATAATATAGGCTGCAGTTCAGGATGCCAGTTATGTGGTTCCTTGAATCATCATCTTTTCATTTAGAGCTGCACAATAAAATTAAGAATAAAATGTTAAGTTAATAATGCTTGCATTCCTGTATTCATTACCTGTTCGTTTATAGCCTCCCTGTTTGGTAAGGGATCTTTTATCACACCTACTTTATTCCTCTATCAGTTTTGCTGTCATTGACTGCCTTTGAGTTGCTTCCAACTCGTGGTGACCCTGTGGAAGAGAAACCTTCAAGAGTCCCTATCCTCCACTGCTCTGCTTACATCCTATACATTCGTGCCTGTTCTCTACTACTGAACATTTCTTGCATACCTCCTTGTCCCCTTGTATCCCTAGAAGAAGTGGGAAACAGTAGGCAAAATAAATAGAAAAATAGTCAAACAATATGGAGAAATTATTGTCTTAGAATCAGCAAAAAAAGGGGTGCGGGATCAACATTTCTGGCTATAGAATTTGAGCTGCCTGGCTACTGAATATTACTTTAGCATAGATTTCATACAGCTGGGCAGACAAGAGAAACTGAGGCATGGAGGTCAGTTCAAAGTCACCTCTTAATGGAGCTCTTGCAGATTGGCTCTTCAAATTCCTTTTCTTTTGTCTATTAACTAGAAGCATCCTTCATCTTCCTCCCGGAGGAGGAGAATCATCATTACATCATATTGGGACAGTTCAAAAGGTTTCAGGTTACACAGCATTGTGACGCAGTTCATTTTGTTCTAAAGCTTCTCAAAATGCTCACATGGATGGTGCTAATTTTCAGGAAGGTAAATTAGCATAATTAATGACCAGCCAAATTTGGGGGTAATACAGTATGTAATTAACATTAGAGAGTTCTGTTGTACCACCTGCCCCCACATTTCATTGTTGCAGTCTACGAACTGTACAGGAGGCTATTTTCCCCTTTGCTGCACTGAGCAGAAAGCAGCTTTCTTCATCAGAATAAGCCATTAGCTGTAATGGCATGTAGGTGTAATGGAATGTGCTTGAAACATCTGTGCTGAGAGCAGGGGAGAAATTGCTGCATGCAGTCGTAGGCCTTTGGGGAGCTTGATTAAGGATTGCTTCAGAGAACTTGAGATCTGGCTTGGGATGCAAAAAAAGAGAAGAAAGGAAAATAATGCTAATAGATTTACGGATGTACTGCAGGGAGAACAAAGGATTTTAATTTTTTTTAACTTCCCTTTATTGCTCTTATATTGCATCTGTTCTCTGTTGGGCTTTGACTTAATGAACTGATCTGGAAAAAATGTAGCAGAAAGTGCAGTTTAGCAAAAGAGATTGTGGCTGTATAAACATGAAAATAGCTTGTTTTTTTTTTCCTCCTCTCCATCTTTGATGGAATCTTCATTAACCGAAATAGACCCATGCATTCATATTATCCCACTTGATATTGGCTGGAATCTCTGAAGGGGAACTATATCTATTATTTATTTATTTTTGTTGATGCTTGAACATTCACATCCCTATGTCGGGGGAAAGGAACTTCATGAAGAATGTTGCCTGGCTTTTTGGGAATTTGTTTTTAATCTGCATTGTTTATTTTTAGATGGACAAAATAAAAGGACTGATTAAAGGTAGTCATATTCTTTTTTTCCTGCACATTGCAATTTGAAATTTTAACAGTAAGGGAGACTACGTTTGGGGTAATGGTTATTTTAGCTCGATTTCATTATCTCTCAAATGGATAAATATTTTTTTTAAAAAAAACAACCACCACCTGACAATTTTATGTTAAGGGAAAAAAAACCTATAACTGTTTTCCTTATTTATAATAATAAAATTGTTAGTGTTGTGAGATACTTCAGAGTGGGAAAGGACTGATCAGTACATGGAGCACTGCAGGATAGAATAATAATAAATCCAGCAAATATCCAGTGATTTTTTTCCCTTAATGTTTAGCTCCATCTTCCGCTTTCTAATTATAAATAACAAAACCCTGTTTCACTAGCAAACATCCATCTTCTTATTTGATGTGAAGTAAAGCTTGCTGAGTTGATGCCAAAGAAAAGGGGCGGGGAGGAATCATGGCATGAAGTTTAAAATATGTAGGAAGGCGAAATGTAATAAAAATGCAAAAGCTAATAATATTATAGCAACTGCCATTGTTTACAATGCAGAACACTTGCTGTTAAAAAAAAAAGTAAAAGGGACAAGAGGAAGAAAAAGTAAAATCATCAAACTGTTCCTAAGTGGAAAATCTGGGCACTCTGCCAATTTTGCTATGTGTTTCAGGTGTACTGTAAATAGGAACAATAAAAGGTGCAGAGGAGGAAATCAGAACTATTAAATCTAAGAGACATGAGAATATTAAGATGATGTTACTTGAAAGAAGAACCTTGGGCACCTTCCAGATTTCTTGTGCAAAGAAACATCTTGCATTTGGAACATTTTACTTTTGTATAAAATGGAGGAAAATCTAATTATACTTTTTTTTTTTAAAAAAAAAAAGTCTTGATTAAATTAACCCCAGATAAACAGGAGGAAGAATGGGGTGGAGAGGTAGACAGGTTTGAAGCATCTCTCAGGACTTCCCTGTTGTCAGTTTCTGATTGGAGGAACCACTGAGAATATTATAGCAAAGAGCAACAGCCACATGCATGCACAGGGGCTTCTTTCTTCTCCTTCCTCAATGCGTTTCCACAACTGGCCTTGCCAAGATGAAATATTCCTCCCCCAGCTAGAGAACTGATCTTTTTGTGAGCTGATTTCAGGACATATTGTTATCCCAATTTACAAAGGGTGTAAGACGTGTCCTTACAAGAAGTCAGTCTACCAAGCTAAGCATTGCCTACACAGTAGCTGTTTCATATCCCATGGATAATGCTATCACAGTGCTAGTGCAGCAATAATTGTTCCACTGCCTCCCCGAAGTGCCAACTCTGCATGGCTCCCACCATGGAGGGAAGAAGATGATGACAGTTGTGGCAGTTGTGGTTCTAGTACTTCAGACATACCACCAAAAGTGGAGTTGTCAATATTTAGTGGCAAGCTATCTTCTCAATGCCATGATAGACACAATTTTACCCGCTCCTAGGACTCCTTTGGGAATTAGTCCTTCTTTCCTAAAACCCCTTGGGGAATGCATTCAAAAAGTAGTGAGCCATTCTGCCTGCCACAGATGCCAGCGAAACGTCAGGAATAAATTCTTCTAGAACATGGCCGCATAGCCCAAAAAGCCCACAAAAAACTATAGTGAGTGACTCTGCACTGTTGTTTCCTCTTTCAATGACAGGGATTATGAAAGCCACCACCATTATTGTGTTCATTAGCCTTCCCTCCTCTTCTCTCCATAGTGGGAAGGTTTGGATGTGCCACCACAACTGTTGTCCATCTGCTGTTCCTCTATTAGTTTCTGGTTGGTTGGTTGGATGGATGTGTTGCCAAGCCTTCCAGCAAGTAGGGAGCACCCCACGGGATTGGGGCAGTGATGCTTTGCTTCTCATATAGTGGCAGAACTTCAGCAAGCCCTGGCTCTTTCCTGGCCCTACCTGAAAGTATCTGTCATAGAAGCTGGGATCTTATTTGTGCAAAATATGTGCTCTGTGACTAAGATATGAGTCTTTACCTAATTTTCCCTCTCCTCTATAGAATCATAGAGCTGGAAGAGACCACAAGGGCCATCCAGTCCAGCCCCTTGCCATGCAGGAACACAGAATCAAAGCACCCCGACATATGGCCATCCAGCCTCTGTTTAAAAACCTCAAAATGATTACACATGTGCAAATCTCATCTCCCTTAGGACATTTTGCTAATCTGATCAGAATTCTTTTGGCTTCCAAAGGAATTCCTTAGAAATTGGATAAATTTCCAATTTACCTTGAAATGTCAATTTGTGTTTAAATTTCACTTATGGGAATGTATTGGAACTTGAGGAAAATTTTTACCAGGCTTTTCACAATAGACTTGAATTTTTCTTGAAATTTCTGAAATATTTTATCTGAGGAGAATCTTTGTGTGATTAGAGCTGGGCTGCAGTGTGCACATTTAATTCTTCTTGCCACTGCCATTGCTTTGCTGTGCCCATCTTGCCTCATATATTCAGTGGTTCCCATCAAAATTCAAAAGTTTGCCAACACCACATAGAATTAATTATTTCATGTATCCCTAACCCAATAATTATTTCCAAGCATAAAAAACAAAAAATGATTACAACAAGAAAAGGAGTATGGGGCAGGGTGATCCCACCCACCCATCCTACCCCCAAAAAGAGACAAAAAGGAGGATATATGCCTGCATAAAATGTGCATTAATTGATGTATGTAGATGCACATCTAGCAATCATAATATAATTTAAATTGAATTACTTTTAAGGATGGAAGTCTTTGACTATTTAGTCCTCACATGCAAGGATGAAAATGAAAGTGTTTCCTCTTCAATGTTAGAGAAAAACAAATGTTTCTCTACAGTTTTCTTCCGGTGTTCAGATTCTTGAAGAATTGTGCAGAAATTATTCTGCAGACAAAAAAGCATGTTTCCTGTGGGGAAACCCATTTTCTGCACATTTTTTTTTCCTTTTAAAAATACATGTTTTTCTCTGAAGAATAATTCCTGTGCAACACTTTGTAATGTCAAAAACCAGGAAGAAAAGGTGCAGAATTATTATGCCAGGTCTATTATTCTTCCCAATAATTATTCCCTTCAAAAAACCAAAAAACAAAGCAATAAGTCAGGAACAAATAATTATGAATATTGTTTCCATCCCTAAATACAATTTATATCTCCATAGTAGAGATAAGTATAAACATGTTGCTCTTGTATTAAGCCTATTTTTTTAAAAAAATTCCCATTGCTTTTGAGAAGTTTCAGAGCTTGTGTCCTCTCTTCTTATGATCCTTTTCATTTAAAGCTAACAGACTTAATAACCCTTCAAAATATTAAGCAGATGTTTTCAAAGAGAGAACAATCTTTTCACAACCCTTTCAATGTGGCTATATCCTCTCTTAAAGTAGGAAATGTTAGTCATATTCTGATATTATCAGAATGTATGAAGGAGGTATGTAGGAGGCCTTATGTTCCATTGCTGCCACGATGAGGAGGTCTCCATCAATAGATCACCTTGTCCATCTGCAGATCTTCCTGTCTACAAATGGAAAGGAAGCCCTGTAACATCCAGTGTATCAGGATGTCTTGTCTCCAAACTAAGTACAGGGGTTCAAGTAAAATTACAGTGCTTAATACCACCATCATCAGAATAAAATATGTGTTTAGTTATAGATGTCACTAAGGAAAATAATGTATTGTTTTGCATGCACTTCCAAACAACTTTCATTTCTGTAAGTAAAATGCATGCTGAAAGCAATCATCCAACCTCTCACCACACACAGAATTCAACTTACAAGCATGGACTTCCCCTGCTGCAAATGGTCTTTTCGTTAGCCCACTGAACAACCATTTGTCATAGGCTTTACTGTACCATGAAGTTATGATTAATATTGTGGCTTGAGTACAGCAGGTAGAAAGACCACATTCATTTTCAAAGTCACGTCGCATTGATTAGAATTCACTGCAGGTTATTCAAATAACGATCCACTCAGTTCCCAAGAGAATTTCTGTCTGATTTTTCTTTATCCTCATTAAAGATCCCAGGTGCAGACAAAGCTTTACACACTTCTAATTTGCATTATCCTTGGGAAGGAGGTAATTCACATGCCTTCAGTATATAGCACTTTTTTTTTTTGTAGTTTGCGCTTTCCTGTCTATTTAAATAAATCAAGAAATTTAGCCTTTATAAACCATCTGACAATAGAAAATGCCAGATTTTATTACTCTTCATAATAAGCACATGCATTTTGAAATATCACTTATAATTCAGAAAAAGAATTCTCTCTCTCTCTCTCTGCCCCAGCCCCTTTATAAATATAATTCCAGTCCCTGACTTCTAAGGGGGAGAACAATTCATTTTAGTACAAAAAAGAGACAGGGTATTATCATTATTCTACTGTAATAAATAAGGAATTATTCACTACAACTACTAAACAGTGGCTGATGATAATGGCGATAAGTTGGCAACTGCAAGCAAGATTTTATATGTTATTTAATTGTGCTCTGTAGAATTCCACATAAATGCAAAACACTGATCAGCTACATCCCTCCAAAGCACTATATCCCTTGCTTCACATCTGGATTTCCAAGGAATAAGGTGTGTGTGGCCCTCTAGTTTGCAAAAAACACTCTTGCCGTGGACTATTTTTATCTCTAGTCTTTGTTCTAATGAGTTTAGCCTCAAGGAGAGTGACAGCACAATTGACATTTCATTGGGTTTCCATTTCTCAAGAGACAGGAAATTTTAGCTAATTAAATAATGTTACACCATCTCCAAAACTACAAAGTCAATGCAAAGCCACACAGCAGTATTCCTGTAGTTGCTCAGATCATTTGTGTATTTGTATGCTTTTATTATGCAGAATCTACTGTCTTCGACATCTCAAAAGACATTATTGTATTGCATAAGCTTTTGATAATGGAACCTCAATATTAATAGTTCAAAACAGGTTATAATACTGTGATTCCTTTTTTTATAATGTCAACATGTATTTAATATACAAATGATTCTAACTGTTGCTTGAACACTTTTCTGTGAAGTTGTGAGATGATAATGCTTTTATATTTTAATCCTGAAAGGATCTCTAGCACAGCATGTGGAACATGCAGTCCTGAGGCCACCCGTGTCACACCATGACCTCAATCCAACATTTCCTTAGCTTAGCATAAATACCCACATATGACATATTTCACAGCAATATTACACCACCCTCAAGCAGAATAGCAGCATTGTGCAACACATGTCAGTTACTGGGTGTCACTGCATAATGCACAATATATGATGCACAACCTCAGTGCAAAGTATAGGCTGCACAACCACAAAATGAAATCATAATGCAAAGCAGAGAATGCACAACCACAGTGCGAAGTATAGGATGCACAACCATGATGCACTAATACATGTTTTGTTTCAATGATCTCATTTTGGCCCCATGTATGTAGTGTGTGACTTACGTGTGCAAATGCCCCTAACTGAATTCTGACCTATAATTGAGTTCCCCAGGCTGCCTGGACTATCCTTTGTCTGGTCAGATAAAGGGCAAACTGTTTCTCCCAGAAGCTTTGTACTAGGAATGTTTCTATTTGACTATTGCATTTTCACAAGTGAGGATGAATAATTTCCACACTTTTCTATTTGCTGCAGATAAAAATGAATATTTCTGTGTAGTTGTATGTACCCCAGTGTGTTTTGGGAAATGCACATTATTTCTTTACATGAGAAATTGTGCAAGGGGAGGATAACTACTATTTTCAATGCAAAACCCAGAATAGGAAAGAGTAATTTTGCACAACAAAAACATTTTTGTTATGCAAATTGCTGGGTTTTTGGGGGCAGGGCGTTGCAAGGTTTTGTTGTGCAAGACTCGTTGGTATAAGATTTTTATTGTATATGCTTTCTGGGTTTTTGAGTAGAAAACAGAAATCTTTCTCAAAACCCACATCTGGCTGTCTAGAAATTGGGGGGGGGGGGGGTTTTGCAATTCCCACAACCCTAAAAGACAAAAAAAACCCAAACCCCATGTTTATTGTTTTGAATTTTATTGCAATTTTAAAGGTTTTATATGTGAGCCACTTTGGGTCCCTCCAGGGAGAAAGGCAGAATATAAATGAAACAAACAAACAAACAAACAGAATAATATTTCTGTGCAAAATAATTTCTCCAAACCCCAGAGAGTATGAATATTGTCTGAAAACTGCACAATAGAATGGCCATTGTATTATTCTTCCCAACTGAGTTTACCAAGTTTTAGGAAATCTATTTTTCAACCAATGCTTAGTCCAAACATTCTTTCCATCCCCATCTTGAGTAGCATTTTGCTTTCTGAATAGCTTGCAAAGCCAACCCCTCCACCCCACACTTTTAAGTATTCTTTTTAAAGTGGTTCTTTTTAAAGTTTATCTCCCCCACACAAAGACATATTTTCAGTTTTAGAAGTGTGTGTAGTGTCCAGTGGATTCTGCAGCAGAAAATTTACCTCTGGACTGGCTACAGTTGCCCATCCCTGCTCCAGCAGAAGGGGGTACTGCTGCCTCCAAAGATATACTCAGCAATATGGTCAAGTGTATCTTGTAGCCCACGCTGTGCACACTGACCTCAGAATAAGCTTGACCAAGATCACTAGAATTTATTTGTGAGCACACTTCCTTTTTTTCATGGATAGAAAATTTGATACCAAGACAGAGATGTGCTAGTAGTTATGAGATTTCAAGATGGACTTACAATCTTGTAACTGATGGAGATTCATATTTGCAACTGAGCATGACCAAAAAAACCCCACTTTTTCAGATTGAAAGCACCTCACCAAAGGATTTCCAAGGTGCTGGAAAACAATAAACAAACAAACAAACAGCTTCATTTATATACCGCTTCATACTGCCTAAGGAGGTATATAAATGAAGCAGTTTACAACCATAAGCTACTTGCCCCCAACAATCTGGGTACTCATTTTAGCAACCTCGGAAGGATGTAAGCCTGAGTCGAGCTTGGGCCCTTTTGCTGGTATTGAACTCACAACCTTATGGTTCTGAGTGAGTGAATGCAGTACTGGCATTTAACCACTGTGCCACAAGGCCACCAGAATTCTATATGACCTGTTACATTACATAACTTTATGTACATCTAGCTATGCAGAATGCAGTCTACCAAAAGTACAGTAGCTGAATGAACAAGCTGTTTCCAATAACAAACAATCCAGTGTCAGGAGCGATAAATCAAAGCAGAATCTGAATAGGAGTAGCAAGATATCAGACACAACAAACAGTCCAGGTTCATAAATCACAGGGTCATATCTCACAGTAAACACTGACTGATAGAGAAACCAAGTTTGCATCTACCAAATCAGATGGGGAAAGGCCACTGACTTTTAAGGCCAGCTGGCTCAGCCCCACCCGACTTGCAGACTACCTTTCAAGGGGCCATTTCTCAACTATTTGCATTCAGCTTTTCACTTAGCCTATGTTTGTGCCAAATGCCAAAGGGACTATGGGACTATGTTTGTGCAAAATGCCAAAGACTTCATCTTTCCAAAGGAATTGGAGCTTTCTCTCCTATTTCCTCCTTCTCCTCTGGAGAACTCAGGTTGCTGTTAGACAATGCTAGAGAAGGGCACATCTGTGGTAGGTCTGTTTTGTCTTTTGAAGCCAAACTCTCAAGCTGGTGTGTATGTGTGTGTGTATAAGACAAGTAGGTCTGTTTCATATTCTGAAGCCAAACTCTCAACTTTTACTGAATTGCAAATGTGCAAAATGGGACATTGGGAGGGCAATATGCACTGATGCCCAATGTGCACCAGTGCACATCAGGCACTTTGCCTGCTCTGCTACCTAATAACATTATGCAACTGTGAACATTGCACAACCTTGCAATTCTAATTCCTGCAGACATAAGTCCACTTACAAAGATGTAATACCCCAACTGGATTCTGATCAATGACTGCGGCACTCTCCCAGCTGCAAATCACTTGGAGAACAGGCAGCTAGAGAGACCTCCTTAGAGTCCTGGTGGAACTGGTTCTCTCAACAAGCCCTACTACTGGGAGAGTGCTTCAGATGTCATTTCCCAGTGTGCCAGTCTGCAGTTTCTGAGAAATCCTTCAGCTGGGGTTTTCCTAGGCTGAAAAGATGGGGTTTAGGGAGGCTCACGTCATCAGATGTAGCTACAATGCTGGATCCCCATCATCATAGTTACATCTGGCAATGCAAGACCCAACATCTATTGTTATGCATAAATTGATATTCAGCTGTGTGTTTCCATTACCTACAGACTAATACTAATTGGGCTGAATAGCTGGATGAAGTTGAATTTAGCAACTGTGCTCTGTGGGTAGGAGACCCAGAAATGGCACTGACAGATCATTAACTAATCAGTATTACATTTTAGTTGCCTTTAAGCTTCACAAGGATGGAGGACCAAATTTGATTGTCTGCTCAGAACACAAAGGAGTTTATCATACAACAGAATTTGGGGGTATAATGCAATGGCAATCCAAACGCAATTATGGGGTTTCACATTATTGCGAATGAGTGTATCTCACACAATTTCGGGCAATGGGAAGTCATTCTGAACACAATCATAGGGTTTCATGTAATTGCGTATAAGAGTATCTCACGCAATTTCAGGCAATGGGGGGGGTCATTTTCAGGAAATGGGAAGTCATTCTGAACGCATTCTGAAAGCAATCAGATTTCACGTAAATTTGCTAAACTAGAGAATTCACGTAATTGTGAATTGGCTCCATTCACAATTGAGAGAAATTCCTCCCATGTGATAAACTCCCATGAATCCAAATGATGTTCAGATCTTTCAAGAAGAAGGGATTCTGAAGGCTGAACTACTGTGGACTTTGGAATGAAGGGTGGACTCACACTTTCAATATTATCACTTCCCAGATGTTTTCAATCCTATTATTAGCAACCTAGTATACACAATAAAACAACAGGATGAACAGTTTAAAATGCAAATCCTAAATGATTGTGATTGAACACTGTTAAGTATCTTATGCTGAGAACTTACACAAGGATGGTGAAGGCAGTGAAGAAATCTTTCTTCACCACTGCCACATATTTATTTATTTCCTATCCTATACCCAAGGGTTTTAAGGCAGTGTACAATAAAAGTAATTAAAATTGTTTTTAAAAATTGAAACAGAGTTGAAAATCAGTTAAAACCATTCAGGGCAATTTATAGCTACTGCATGTACAGTTTGGGCAAAAATCTATTACTGGGCCTTGAAACCATCTGGTATACCCTACAAGGCCCACTGTGACCAATTTTCTGAACGTTTTGCAGGTGAGTCACTCATATCTGTGTTAATTTATACACTGGCACTCTGGCAGACTCAAAGCTTGACTGGACTAATGTGCCACCTAGTCATGTTATTATGCATGCTTTTGCATTTGAGTAGCCTAAAGATGATGACACATTGCTTAGAGTACTTCCCTACAGTGAACCCTGGCCTGTGAAATCAGTTACCTCTAGTCTGAGTGTCTTGGCTACACATGTTTCAGCTTCTATGAAGGATGCTTTGTTCTCCACAGCCTTGAATTGTCCATTCTTAGGCCATGACATTTAGGCCATCCTTTAATTTCTGTCCAGTATTCAGCTGCACACATTATCACATCTGCTCACCACTTCGATCATCTCTATCCTTTATTGTCATCCCTCCACTGGCTCCCCCTCTCTTTGCATATTCGGTATAAGCTTCTGTTGATGACTTTTAAAGCTTTGCATGGGCTGGCCCCTCATTATTTATCAGAACTTCTTTCTCCTTACCTTCCCACTTGGGCCTCCATTTTGGTAGTCAAGATCTGCTGTCCCAGCCAAAGATTTTCATTGCCCCGTTCCAGACCCATCCCTTTTCACTTGCTGCTCCTCACTCCTGGAACCTCCTTCCCCCATGAGTACGGGTCACCACCTCTTTAACCAGCTTCAAAACTGAGTTAAGTTAAAGATAATACTGTTCAAATAAGCGTTCCCAGGCATTACATGATTGTTATCTAATGTTATTTTAATTTGTTGTCTGACTTATTTTATTGAATGTTAACATGTACTAATATGTATTATATTTAATTATTTTTGTAGAATGTATGCTATAGGAAGGTTTATTTTATCTCTTTAATTGATTGTACGTACAGCACTGTGTAAATTTACAGCACTATATAAATAAAACTTAATAGTAATAATAATGATGATGATATAAATATAAATAATGTGGTGACTTCTCAATGCCATCTTGTATTGAATTTTGGAGTGGAAACAACCTTGTTTCCCTTACAGATATCTATGGGATAGTCAGGGAGATTGTGATCCTGTTGGCTCTCCTTGGTCTGAGAATACTGTATCATAATATCATAATGGTACCTCTTCCAAATTGTTTGTCTAGATTGAACAAGGAGAAAGAGTGTTACAGTGGTTCCAGACATTCCAGGATGACTGTTCTCAGCAATTGGTCATGTGCAATCTCTATTCCTCCCCATGGCTTGATCTATGGGTCACTACAAGGCTCCATCTTGTCCCCTATGCTTCTCAACATCAATATGAAGCCACTAAGGTAAGTCATGTGGAAATTGACGCCAAAGTGCCATCAGCTTGAAGATGATACTCAACTTCCTCTCATTTCTTCAACTGTTTCTGGTAAAGCTGAAAAGCTCTTGAACCATTCTTCCTCATTCTTCTGCCCACCCCTTCTTTCTGTACAGCTGTTGGAACTTAACCACCTTAAAATATGAGTCCATAATGCTCCAAATCTCTGCTAAAATGGTTGTGGCAATGCAGGACTGCATTTCCAGGCATTAGCAATGGAGACCAAGGGTCTTAGAATGCAGATCAAGGGTCTCTGTAAAAGTTATCAAATGATATGCTGCACTCTTGTATAAAATGGTCAACATGAAAGAGAGGGAGTGTGGAAGTGAATATGCAATTGTAGCTTTATTTAGAAATAACTTTGATGGGGAAAATGTGCATTTCATACAACTGTTTTGAGCAAAACCTGAGCATGTTGAGGCTATATAATATATAAGGATGCATAGTTGTTAATTTGGCAGCCAGTGGCAATGGAGAAATGATAGCCAAATCTATGTTTTCCTCTCCAGGAATTATGGACCAAAAGATTTGTGGCTTGTACAGGACTGTGCCTGCTGATGTGAAAATATTGTCAGGGCATACATGAACTGAAAAATCTCTCTCTTGCAGTAGGGGAAAAGATTAAAATAAATCTGAATAAACAAAACACACTGCTAACTATTCTGATATGTTTCTGTTATGGTCTTCTCATAGTTCACAGAGAATAGCAACCAATAGAGACATTGATTAGGCATTGCATTGCAAACAGCAATGTCCTGTAGTTGGTCACACTATAGGGGTAAAGGTATAAAGTGTGTGTGAGAGGATAGAACTTCATAAACCCCCTGCACAACTTAAGTTCTTACACAATCAGTGTTTTATACTGTGTTGAGTCTAAAGAGAATCATAGAGTTGGAAGAGACCCCAAGAGCCATCCGGCCCAACCCCTGCCTTGCAGGAAATCACAATCAAAGCCCCCCAACAGATGGTTATCCAGCCTCTGTTTAAAGACTTCCAAAGAAGAAGACTCCACCACTCTCTGAGCAATAGAGTGATCCTTCTTTTCCTGGACATGTCCTCTATTTTAGCTTTCTATCCAGGAGGCATTTGCAAATGTCCTCCATTCTGAGCAGGACTCAGAAGCATGGACTGAGTGCATGGATTGGAGTGCTTTTAGCTTTTGGTCCTGCATATGTTGACCCTAAGGTGAACCTGCCATGAGATTGTCTTGGCAAGATTTGTTCAGAGGGGGTTGGGCATGGCCTTCCTTTGAGGTTGAGAGAGTGTGATTTGCCCCAGGTCACCCAGTGGGTTTCATGGCCAAGCTGGGAATTGAACCCTTGTCTCCAGAGTCCTAGTCCAACACATAAACCACTCTTCCATACCTGTTCTGATGCAGTTATGTACGCTTTGAGCCTTTAAGTATTATTTTCCTATTTTATGTAAAATAATTTACTACATAGAAAGTATTCTTTTGAGAAGGTCTGTATGGCACAGATGTCTCTTCCTTTTCTTCCCTACAACCCCCTATGCGGTAGGTTAGATGAGGACTGGTGGTTGGTCCAAATGAGCTTTATGGCCAAGTAGGGATAGCAAGATTATACAACCACAGGCAGGTTCTTATGGGAAAATATGGTTTTTAGATAGCCTGCTCCCAAGTCATGTAGCCCTTGGCTCTCAGTGGTTGGTCCTTCAGTTGTTTTGAATTTCAATTCATTGAAGACCTTGTCAGCATGGCCAAATTTCAGGGAACTAGAAACTAGAGTTTAAAACATTTGAAAGCCCAAATGATGAGGACTACTGGCTGTATATATCATACAGAGCGCTAGAAACCAGTATGTACCTAGTGAAGAATCTATACTAGAGAGTAATGTACTCCCTATAACTAGTCCCAGTCAAAAGTCTGGCTACAGCATTCTGTACTAGTTGACATTTTGAAACTTTTTTTTCCAGTGCAGAAACCTTGTGTACAGTTTGGCTAGCTTAAACAAATTAATCTTGAAATAGTTTTTTTAAAAGTTATGCTTTTTTCGAGTACAAAGTGAAAGAATTGAAAAGAGTTTGCCTTTTTCAAGAAAAGACCTACACTGCTCAGACCCTGCTCAGCCTTCAGTCTTCTGTCGCGTGCAGTACCCAAGATATGTGATTATCTTAGTGGCTATTACATTGAATCATACTATAGACTCGTGCATATATAATAATACTCTTCAGCTTCACACTCTGCCAAGTAGAAAACAATATATTTGATATTAATTATTCAATTTCTTTATTATGGTGTCAGCATTGCTCTGATAAGCTACCATTTTTATATCTTGTTTCATGACTCTTTAAGTGTCTAATGACATTATGGACTAAAATACAATAGCTGCACAATAATGTCGTCTAAGAAATGGTTGTGCTTTCACTCATATTTGGAGACATAGGGTGCTGTTTTCCTGTGATTCATACCCCAGAAACCATTGCAATTTGTCCTTCTAAGTTGAGAATTTATACTAATAATAAGACTTCCCATCGGCATGAGGCCTTTAGCCAAGTGCTTAGAACAAAATAACTCCTCATCACAATCTCTCAGGCCGTATCTGCACCCCAGAATTAAAATGATTCATTTCCTCTCCCCGGGGAAACCTGTGAACTGTAGGAGTGGGCTATGAATGTGCTATCAAGAATTCTTAGCACCTTCACTAAAATCATAATAGCCATATTTAATTGCTCAAATTAGATTTTAGTGTGTATTTGTCCTTAAACTATCAACAGCCCTGTGAGGAGCACAAATGGGGCAACTTACTTTTTTGGAATACATCTTACAGAATTCCACAGTCACCATGTTAGCTGATGGAACTTCTAAATTGCAGTCTTACAAAATAATGGTACCAAGGTCTGATGAAGAAGTATGAATTCACAACTACACCCAAACTAGGCATTTAGGATATGCAAATGTGCCTGTCTCGCCTTCTATGGTCCAAAACACACTGCAGAAATAATCCAGTTTGAGACCGCTTTAACTGCCATGGCTCAGTGCTAGGGAATTTTGAGAACTGTAGTCTTGTGAGATATTTAGCTTCTCTGTCAGAGACCTCTGGTGCCACAATGAACTACAATTCCCAAGATTCCCCAGCACTGAGCCAGGGCAGTTAAAGCTATCTCAAACTAGACTTTTTTTTTTTTTTTTTTTTGGCAGTGTGTTTTGGAACTATGGCATTCAAAAGTTTAAAACTGTTCTTTCCATCCCCACATATGAACAATTTCTTATTTTGATAAATTCTTCAAAAGCTAACTAAAATGGCATGCCTAACCATCTAGGGCTGCCAGATTAGGATGATCTCAGGATTTGAGATTTCAGAGCTGATAGCTAAGGCTGCATCTACACTGCAGAATTAATTCAGTTTGATATCACCTTAACTATCAAGGTTCAATGCTATGGAATTCTGGGATTTGTTATTTTGTGAAATATTTAGCCTTCTCTGTTAGAGAGACCTACAAATACCAGGATTCCATAGAATGGAGTCATGACATTTAAAGTAGTGTCAAACTGCAGGGGGAAAAGTCCTTGTGATGTCTCAGGTGACAGGTCTCGGTTATAATAACAAGGGATAGCATTAAACATGATACATCAACCACAAAGTCACAAATCAAAAATATGAAGAAAATATACATCTACATACTTCTGAAGAAAGAGATCACCTTCGTTGGTGCTGAGAACTGGGGAAGAGAGCTCAGCCCCTGAGATCTGCTGTGCCCTGTGATCTGGGGCCCTTAATTCTCAATGATTAAATCCAATACAAGCAGCGCTTCCAAGAAGAAAATCATGTTATGTCTACTTATTATGGATTTTTTTTGGGGGGGGGGTCAGGGAAAAAAGTCGTGACAGCCCTAATTCAGCACCACAAATGTGGTTGAATATAAAGGGCTTGAAACCCAGATTTGTAAAGATAAGCATTCAAAGACCTGAACTTTTGGTTTATCCCACATTCCTTATAACTCAGTTCTTTTTTCTCAGATTTGCCAATTTTGATTAATATTGATTAAAATGAAATAACATTCTCAACCATCCTAAATAAAATCAATAAAACTTAAATATGTGTGATCCTCAGAGTTTTTGGAGAAGAATACTGACCCTCTAAATAGAACAGGCAGTAATAACCCTGCTGCTGAGAGGTTTGAACATTGGACTATGATGATGGAGACCAGTTTCTTCTTAACATCAAGTTGTAATACTGTATCATTGCAATTCATATATTTTTTATTATTTCTTCATTAGCAGTGATGCCACCATCTACATCATCAAGTGCTTATGTAAAGAAATTCTCAGAGTACCTATTTCCATGTCTTCTGTCATCTGATCTCCAGCTTTCACTACAGCCTTCTGTTGCCAATTATAATGGTATCTCTAGAATCAAGGTCTTTGTTTATCACCCGCTCTATCAACATGCCATCTTAGACCTTATCAAACACTTTCGTATAGTCAATAAAAGCACACCAACCCATATGCATGTCATCTGTCTCCCCAAGTACCAGTAGACTTGCTTGAATCTAAATTTTCCTCTAGTTTGAAATGTCATATCTTCTGCCCCTCATTTTTACTTCTTCCAGATTCTTATATGTATTATTTTGCAAAGAAAACCTTAAGCAAATGGCTCATTTATTTGATTCCTTACAATATTACTGTTTCTGATACCTGGCAGGGATTTCCTTATGTACACATCCCCAGTGGTAACTTAAACATGGCATTGGTGACTGCAGGTTCTTCCTCTTTGGGGCTTTGTGCTTCTTGTGGTCAAGTTTCTTTACCAGTGTATTGTCTTTTCCAAAGCTTAGATTAATTATTCCTTGAACTGTCTCTCCTTTGTCCCTTTTTCATCCTTAAGATGAAACAATAATGTGCAATAAAAACTTAAAGGCCTCAATCGTCTTGTTAGTCTCAATTAAATCACTGGTATTTTCCTATGTGTTAAATCACCAACTGCAATTGAGTCAATGGATCTTCCTTAGTCAGGACTAACCAATAGGATACTGGCTAAAATCAGTCTTTGAAGTGTGTGTTGTATGATGTTATATATTGTCATTTCTACTGTATGGTTTGGAATTGTGGGTTTTGACACAGGCTATTGTACAAAAGTCATAAATATTGTGAATTTAAGTTTTCCAGACCAAGGGATAATCTGTGAAGAAAGGGATGGTGCCAGTCTAGGTGCTTTGTTACTTCTAAGGCTGCAGCCTGCATGAATGGAAAATCACGCCTTGTGAAGTAGAGTTATCTGTATCCTCTTATTCCTCATGATGCTTGCACCCACTAGAATTAGTGACTCCATCTCTGAAGGTAACTCCACCTCCACCACCTTCAGTTTGTGGCTTACCTTCATTTTGGTGACTGTAGGTCTCACTGTACTCCGTGGGAATTAACTGTAAGTAAAACATAGAGGGATTCTATAAGATGAAGCCAAATGCAATTAAGATGGTATCAGATTGTTATAACTACAGTGTGGATACTGTTACATAGAATGGTACTGTATTACTTCTTCTGATTTTCAGTTTTGAGGATTGTGTTTTCTACAAAATCTTTGTTTTCATTATTTCTCAGATAAAGTCTGGTTATGATCTCGATTTATTTATGAATGTTTTAAATAAATAGGTTGCTTTTCTATTCTGAATATCCATGTCATGTCCATACATTGGACACAAAACATCAAAATAAATCCAGCCATGTGAAAAAATGTACAAGGGGAAACTTTTTCTTGGAGTGTCCTGAAGCTCTTTGGGAAGGCTGTGTGTGAAAATCTCATAAGCTCTTTTAGATAGATTGATAAATGCCTAGCAAATATGGTGACGATTGGGCCCCATGCTATGTATTCACTGACCATGCTCTGACCTGTCAGTCTGCCACTGCATGGGACAGCAGAAACTCGTGGTCAAATATGTTTGAAGTGAAGCAGTTGCTGAGCCATTGTCTGTCTCTCAATGGACTTTTGGATCCTTTTTTGTTGAGGGCTGCAAGCTGGGATTTGATCTGTACATTTAAATAAAGAGAAGGTTGGGAACATACAGTGAGTTCCCCTCAAAATCTCTATTTTCCCTTTAACTTCAGGGAATCCAAGAGATTTTATTGGCCTTAATGAAAAACCCTCCTTAGGATCATGAGGTCGGTTGGCTTGGGGAGCTATTATTTCTAGAAAAGCAACCTCACTTGGCTGACGAGTTTTCCCAAGCTCTCATTTTATTGTGATTTCCAGTGGGGGATCTTGTTTCAAGGGATATTATCAAAGTAAAGGACATTTCTTCTGGGGCTTATTTTACATAGATTAGATCTCATTATTCAACTTGCTCTTTAGTCTATATTCTTTTTATAGGCTTCTGGCTATATGAATGAATTTAGCAGCATGTGAATGTATTCTAATGAATAATACTCCTTTCGAGTGAAAAGAAGGCAAAGTGCAGCTACAGTAATACTTGAAAGCTTCCATATCAACAATACAATTCAGCCACACAGTGGTTTAATCTTATCTCAGATCAGGTAGATGAATGCTGATTTTCAGACAATATTTCCCCCCATAAGCCTGCAGTATCAAATAACTTGTTGAGAGGGTTTACAGCCCCAAGTAAACTCTCCTATGGAAAGCTACTTTTAGAGCATTATGCAACTTAAACATTTTGACTGGACTGCAAACATTTTAACCAGACAAGACAAGGAAATTTATAAAACAAAACAAAACAAAAACCTTCTATTTTATAATCCAAGGGTAACAACCATAGTCCACAGCAGCCTTAAACTGGATGGGGAAGTGTACTTTGGTAGGTGAAAGATTAATGGTTGCCTCACACTTTATGACATCAATTGGATCTTGTTTCAGACCAACTGTATACCAACCTACTACCACTTAGGAGTGTGATTCTTCACTAATTTCATTACTGAAAGAAGCAACAAAGAATTTTTAGCTTTGCTTCACTGCAAGAATGTATTCAAAACCTGTGCAGTTTTTGAAGACTTTTTGCCATTTGAGACTTACGCTATGCAAAAAGTACATGTTAGTTTTTGTTTTGCACAGAAACCAGTCTTTTCTCCACATGGAAAAGCCTTTTCTTCACAGAATATATTTCTGAATAGCATTATTTTTTTCTGTGCAAAAACAAAACAAAACAAAAACAAAAAAACCCATATGCAAATTTTGCAAAGAATGAGTTCCAAACTCATTGTCAGTCAAAGAAGATTATCACATTAGCTTCGCTGCTGGGATAGACCTGGGATATAACATTCTTAAGGAGGATCTTATTGTATTCACCCATCACTGGGCAGTATGCAGCCCATATGCAACCCGGGCTTCTCCGGGCTCATCCTGCATTTTTTTAAGAATGGGAAAATCCCGTTCTTGAAAATCTGCAAGAGAAGCTTGGGCTGCATACTGCTTGGCAATGGGTGAATGCAATAAAATCTGCCTTAGAAAGTTACATCCCGGGTCTATCCCAGCAGCAAAGCTAATGCGAAAATCTCTAGAAATTCTCCTTTCAGAGTTTTTACAGACCTTAAGAAACATATCTTTTAAAACCATTTTCTATTTTTTTAAACTATAAAGATGGAAATAGAATAATATTTATCTCACATTTATAAAGGTAGTCTGCAAGGCATTCTCTGCTCACAGTGTATATATAATCATTCCATTTATGTTTATTTATGAGAATAAAGTGGGGGCGGAGTTCACTATAAAAACTTGCAAGACCTATTTGATCACATGTAGTGGGGAAACAAAAAGGTGCCATGCACACACTAAGAATGTAAATTATCTGTGTGTCGAAACATTTCTTCTTCACATATAATAGTACTTGCAGAAGCTATCTCCCCACATACTGAGAATTTGAGAATCTTTACACATTTTCTAATTTGTTTGCTTTCTTAGCACTTTAAGGCTCCCCTCCCCCCATGGTTTGTGAAAAATTTTTTTTTTTTGCCACCCAAAGATTCTTAAATTAAAAAACAAAACCCAACCTTCCCCTCCTCCAATCATGTATTTGATCAGATACATGCTTTTTGCATCCCTATTACATGCACATGACACGAATGTTCCTCAAACATCTCTCAACCCTTAGAATAATTGCCAGCCTCCAGGCTAGATTTGATGAGCACATTGTTTCTCCTTCCTCACTGTCTTGCAGCCAATTTTGTGTATATTGTGGAAATGTGTCATTGGGAGCTGCAACTGACCCCCGGTTGTTTGCACAATTTTACATTATGCATATATTCAAATTTTTCTAAATAACATCTTTTATAGTATAAGTGTATAGATCACACTTTAGCAAATGGACAGTTTGGATTTGTATCATATTTTAATTCTGTGAGTTGATGCTAAGTACTGACTGCTGTATTAGATTCCTATTAATATCAAGCCAAAGGCTAATTCAGACTGTATGTTATGGCCACATTTATCAACTCTTCTTTGGGTAGCAAGTTACCTGAAAGGAAAGAACAAGTTAAATGCTTTCATGTAGTAGGAAGTGGTATGAGCCACATGTCATATCATAAAGTCCTCCCTTTTCAATACTACCTGAATGACAGCTGGAGAAAGATTCCATATTGATGGTACTCTGGACATGCAAAGGGCAGCTACTTCCATAAAGTGGTACACTCCAAACCACTAAATTAGGTTGT
Source organism: Urosaurus nigricauda (assembly GCA_034509955.1). Classification (NCBI taxonomy): domain Eukaryota; kingdom Metazoa; phylum Chordata; class Lepidosauria; order Squamata; family Phrynosomatidae; genus Urosaurus; species Urosaurus nigricauda. The sequence goes on along the minus strand of JAOEGL010000004.1, from coordinate 221,688,972 downwards.
TGTTGGACTGCAGTTTCCATCATAATTTACCTTCTGCTGTGACAGCTAGGTTATGATAGTGACCATCTAGGACTGATAAGAGCTACATTTTAAGAACATTTAGACAGATATAAGTTTTTCATACCTGCACTAAATGGATGCCACTGCTTCTTCTGATTGTGTAGGAAGCAACCCTGAAGTGGCAGTAGTTTGAAACTTTAGTGAGACTTAATCTGCTGTAGATTCATGGCTGATTCTTCATCTTTATAGTCAAGCCCTTGTGGTGATTCCCATGATTTATTATTTTCATTACCATATATGCAACTGAGATTAATATGGCCAACATTGCATTGGCAACCTAGGCTGGTGTAAATTCCTGTCATGCCAGCATGAGGTAATTGTGGAATGAAGTACCAAGTATTTTCTTATACAATGACTCACTACCACCATGTGTAACTCCAGTATAAGAATGGGGAGTAGAGGGGATCATGGGCATGATCTCTCTGCCATTTTGCAGATAGGAAGAAAGGAGAGATGTCCTTCTCCTGGACCTCCTGCACACTAGCTTTGCTAGTCATCCCTCTAATGCCCTTTAGCTAGCTTCTCAGACTCACATGCAAAAGAAAAGTTCATTCTTACTCCCACCTATTCAATATAAGTGCTTACTTACCCACATCGAGATGACTATTAATCAGAATTTGCCTCTTGCCTTATTTCTAGTATGAGAAAGCTATTGGGAAATAACATAGGGTCTGTAAATAAATATGGGCATTGCTTCATGTGAGGTTTAAATATGCTTCAGCACTTCTACAAATGAAACAGTAACTATTCACAATAAAACTTGAAAACCTGATGAGTCAACATAGAAGAAAAACACAGCATATGTGCCAATTCCTACTCAAATTTGCTGAGCTTTAAGGATTGCTGGAGGTGATGGTTGTCATTAAAAGCCAACTACTCATTTAATGTGTAAATAAGTGCCCAATGTGGAATAGTAGGCTCCCTTGCATGCTGACTTCTTAGTAACAGATGAAGCAAAAGTTAGTTTGATTTAAAACTTGAAAATGAGCTCCATAATTAACACAATAGACTTATGCAATAGTTATGCAGCAGACATGTCCATAGTTGCAACCATCTTTCATTATTGTAGGCTGGTTTCATATCAAAGTTTCAGGACCTTAAAACAAGACATTAAATTGACAAATTATATTATGTGATTGCACATCAAACTGCATAGCTAAATTGAGGAATTTCCACAACAAAATGCCAAGTAACATTCACAGGATCCACATTGGTATTACTGCAGAATGGCTTTTTTTTCCTCTCTCTTAGAGTATGCCACTGTGAATAGTGCATATAAATAGTATCATATTTCATCTCAATTTTAGGTGGGAATTATGCAGACCTCCAGATGCTGTTTGGCTTTAATTCTCAATATTACTCACAATTGGCTATGCTGGCTAACATAGCTGGGAGTTGCAGTCCAACTGCATCTGGTGGTCCATATGATTCCCACCACCCATTTTGCCCCTCTGTGTGAAAGTGCTGCCTTTCCTTAATATCCACATGCCACTTTCTGGAAGAGGATTAGCAGTGAGAGGACCAGAAAAGGAAATACATTTAAGTCATCAAAGTGCCCGTGTCAGCTACCCACACCAAGAGGACTATTAATCAGAATTTGCCTCTTGCCTTATTTCTAGTAGGACAAAGCTACATGCCGTTGGGAAATAACATAGGTTCTGTAACTAAACAGATTGTTAGAATAACCTGTTTTGCCAGAACTTTACCTTTCAAAGCCTTTCCATAATGTGGAACCTGCTACAATCTACACAGACAGAATCAACTCAAGTGCTAACTGAAATATGCCAACAAACATGGAAAATTAAATGATGGCCAAAATGGTGGCCAACATACTGGAAATGATCAATATACATCCTCATCCATAAAGAAGGAGACACATAAGACTGGAGCAGTTATAGAACCATAGCATTAATTCCCCATGTAAGCAAATTTATGCTCAAAATTCTGTAGCACAGACTCCAACCATATATGGAGGGAGAAAGCCCAGAGGTCCAAGTAGAGTTCAGGAAAGAAAGAGGCACTAGGGACCACACTGTAAACATATGATGGTTAATGAAGTGCACCAAGGAATTCCAAAAGAAAATCAGCATGTATTTGATAGACTATAGCAAAGCATTCAACTGCATAGATCATGAAAAACTATCGACAGCACTTAAAGACATGGGGGTGCCAACACATCTGATAGTCCTGATGGGAAATCTGTGCTTAGGCCAAGAGACTACTGTTTGGACAGAATTCAGAGGAAAAAATGATTCCCAATTGGCAAAGGGGGGAAGGCTACATTCTGTCACCCTGTTTGTTCAACCTATACACAGAGAATATCATAAGAAGAGCAGATTTAGTCTCAGAAGAAGGAGAAGTGAACATTGACGGAAGGAACAGCAGCAATCTAAGAAATGCAGATGACATTATACTACTACGGTGCAGATGTTAAAGGGCTGTGTGGGCTGTGGGGAATTGTGACATTGAAACTGGCTATCTGAAACCAATTCTGGCAAGAAATGACTTTCTGTTCTGATCTGCTGCAATAAATTCTTTCTGGTTCATGCTTAAACCATTTAGAGAGTGCTTAGTTTACTGATAAGCGGTATAGAGATGTACTTGCTACTTGCTATTGCTACTAGCAGAAAATATCTTAGATTTGGAACAATTACTAAAAAGAGGTAAAAAAAAGAAAGTGCAAAGGCAGAATATGAAGAAAACAAAAATATGACCACAGACAAACTACATAAATTCAACTTGGACAATTAGGAAATGTAAATAGTTAATTCCCATTCCTTTAATCAAACATTGACCAGAATGGAGACTGCACTCAAGAAATCAGAGGAAGACAAGGAATGGGAAAGGCAGCTATGAGATAACTAGTCAAGATCTTAAAGTGCAAAGATATCTGATTGAACACTAAAGCCATGATTGTCCGGTCAATTGTTTTCTCCATCACCATGTGAGAGCTGGACAGTGAAGAAAGCAGATGAGAAGAAAATTAACTCTTTTGAGATGTGGTGCTGGAGACGAATGCTGAGGATACCATGGCTGGCCAAAAAGACAAACAAATGGATTCTTGAGCAGACAAAGCCAGAAATTTCCCTGGAAGCCAAGATGACCAAATTAAGGCTCTCCTACTTTGGACACATAATGGAGAAGTATGACTCATTAGAAAAGGCAATAATGCTAGGAAAGGTGGAGGGAAGTAGAAAGAGAGGAAGACCTCATGTCAGATGGATAGACTCAATCAGGGAGATCATAGGCCTACAAGACTTAAACAGAGCAGTGGAGGATGAGGGGTCTTGGAGCGGTCTGATCCACAGGGTTGCCATGAGTCAAGCACAACTCAGTTAACAACAACAAGTGGCCCCCCAGAAGCTGTTGACCTCCAAATCCCATTAGCACCAGCCAGCATGGCCAATCGTGATATATGATGGGAACTGTAGTCCAGAACATCTGGAGAACCTCAGCTTCCTTATTTCTCTTATAGAGGCCACCCTGAACAACCCACTTCCTAATGAGGAAAGATTGGAGAATACATCTTCAGTGGAGGAGTGTTAATATTATTTTAACAGTATACACTCACTCAGGATATGCAACTATTTCTAAGCCCCACAAATGTCAGGTCCCATTTGATCACAGATCTGGCCAAAGCAAAGTGTTTGTAAGTTTCACTGGTGGCAGCAAATTGGTATATTTCTCATTGAATCCATGGGACTTGAATAAGGTAACTCAAACTGACTGTATTGTGCCCTTGATATTCACCATTACATTACTATGTAATCATAATAGGTTCTTGCCATGGAGAGTAATTATTACATAGTAGCCAACATTATTACATGATACATTTCATGTTAGTGTAGCCTCAGCTATCTGTTGTGGCACAACTATGACATTAATAGGTGAGGGAAAACTCCTTATGGGAGGAATATCCTTTAACAAACTGAAATGTAGTCTTGTCCCATTCAGACACTAGAAACTAGCTGTGGTATTCACAAGAAGTAGCTGTGAAGTTTTTAGACCCAACTCTCAATAGCATAGCCTAGGGCAGTTAGAAATACTGACCAATGCTTTCCAGGTTTCCTTGGAATAAAATTCCTCAGATTTCATGGTGACTTACTCACAAGCAAGTATGCACAAGATTGTAGCCAAACATTACTATGAATTTTAAGTGAACAATATTAATAGTTTTGATCATATTTTTTTCAAACACATATCTGTTACAGAGCTGTTGTCAGCTTTCCATACTTGCTCTTTGCGGCCATTCCTGTTTGCTCTAAAGGGCATGGCTTTTATTTTACTGTTTTCCTCTGTTGTTGTTTTTTTAAAATAATATAATATTTCTGTTTTGACTTTATATCATTATTTTACTGTACAGCTAAACTTCTACCTTAAATTATTGTAAGCCACTGTAGGTCCTGTGTCAGGAGGGGAAAAAAAGTATAAATGGGATAAAAATAAATAAATAATAAATATTTCACTTGGTGTGAGGGTGTGAAATAAATTAGAGAAAATGAATTTATGAATAAATAAATAAATAAATAAAGTGTAATTAAGTGCTACCATCACTGAACACAAAATGTTTCAAACCTGGACATTAAATAATTAAACAAATATTGGACTTTGATTGACAGTTTTGATTTCTTCTATATTCCAGTGTTGTTGTTTTTCAATTTTCTTTCCTTTGGCCCAATATGAAGAAAATTTCAAATGTTAATTCATTCTTATAAAGAAAATAACATGCTATGGCCACATTTTTTTACTGGTCTTTTTTCTGAAAAAGTACCAATGGCTTTCCAAGATGTGTGAAAACCCAGTTCTTGCATCCCTTTGTTGCTATTTCTTTGTTGCCAACCTAGATTCCCCCACCACACCAATCTGAACACACTGGATGGTGCCTGAGCCTGCTTGTATCTTGAGATCTTCTGCAGATGCCCTTCTCTCTGTTCCACCACCTGCACAAGTAGATCTGGTGCAATCACAGGATAAAATCTTCTGGGGTTCCCTTCCCAGAGAGGTTTTTCGGATGTCCTTCTTGCTCTCTCTTTATAGGCATTTAAAGACCTTTCTATTCAACAGGTCTTGTTGGGATGACTGCTCAGGAGGGAAGGGACTTTCATGTATTCAGTTGTTTCTTTTTCTTTTCTTTTCTTTTCTTTTTAGTGGTTTGCTTTAACTGTGTTTTACATTAATGACAAATTTAATTAGGTTTTTTTGTACAATATAAACTTTTTTTGTTTAAACTTTTGTAAGCTCCTTGGACTACCAAACTGGAGAAAAGGTGAGATATAAATAGTCAGGGACCCCTATGCAGGTTCCCTCTGCCATGATATTATCACATGATTTTAATGTCAGTATTGATGTTAGATGTAGTTTTGTTAATTTCGCTTTGATGTTATGAACAAGTGTTGGGCCTAGTTGTGGAAAACGGGGAGAATGAGGCACTGACTGTTACTGCAAAGCTCCAAGGTCATTTGGCCTGGAAAAGGAATGCAGATGTTAGAGGGCTATATAGACTGTGGAGAATTATGACATTGAAACTGGCCATTTGAAACCAGTTCTGGCAAGAAATTGCTTTCTGTTCTGATCTGCTGCAATAAACTCTTTCTGGTTCATCCATGAAGCCTGGTTATTCAGTTAGATAGAGACAGGGGCATTACATAAGTACTACTACTACTACTACTACTACCAAAAACCACAATTATTATTAAGGTAAAGCAGGATTAAGCTTGGTTAATACTTGGATGGAACATCATAAGGAATACCAGGGATGTGCAGATTGTGCTAGGAAAGAATCCTGCCTGAAACCTTGGAAAGCTACTGCCAGTCAGAGTTGACAGTACTTGGCTAATGGCATGATTCTCTATGTTCTTCCTGTGTTGAATCTGAAGCTCTGGTGGCACTCAGCTATGAATGTTCAGCCCAGACTGCTCTGGAAACCTGAGGCCCATTCACAGTACAAAACTATAGCAGTGGCGTTACTAGGTGGTGTGGGAGGTTCCAAACACACCGTGTGATACCAGAGAGAAGGGTGTCACCCAATGGGCTGGTACACCCGGAGTGACTGACACAGCTACTGGGCAAGTGAGAAAGGCCATTTTCCCACTTGCCCAACATGACTCTAAAGGAGACCACTACCTCCTTCAGTAGCAGCAGCCGGCAGCCACTACATAGGACTCTGAAGGCCTTGGGTGGTGGCGGTGATGCTTTTGGAGTTGTGTACAGCAGCTGCCAAGCAGGGCTCTGAAAGTTTTATGGGGGTAGTCTGGCTGGACAGTGTGTGGAAAGCCAGGCCGTCCCTACCACACACCAAGTAACACCAACCCAAGTGATGCCAGTGAACTATAGCACCATTTAACTGCCATGGGTTCCATCCTATGGAATCCTGTAGTTTAGGAAGGCAATGAAGCACCTATCTGAATATTTTAAATGCTTCTCCCTAATCTGCCAATTTCAGGATGCCAGGACAAAAGCTTGGCAGTTAGTGGAATAATAACATTATAACTGTGTAGCATGAATGAATCTCTGGTTATATGCCTAATTTGCCAATTAATTTTTCCCCCTCTGAAGCAAATATTGTTAATAATAAATTCCTCACAATCAGGGAGATTGCTCATATCCAAAGTTATCCCTGCCATTAGACAGAGTGAAGTAGCTGCCTCAAGAAAGTGAAGAGGTGGCAATGGATGCAGTCATTCCTCCAGAAACCATTCCTAATTGTTTGTTACCCAAATGACTTGTCCTAAACTGGTTGCCATGAGGCTTGTTACTGCTGGCCTCAGCTGGCTACTGAAACAATCACCCTTATCTTCTTTTGCCTGTGGTTGTTTTGCTCTCCATCATCTCCTAGGAGCTGCTGTTTTTCTGAAAGCCAGCCTGTTGCCTAGGCCAAGCAATTTGCTGCCTTCCTAATCCTTCTGAAATTAAAAGGGTGCTCTCTATTTAGTCTAAGCATAGTAAGTTTTAGCCAGTTGGTCTTTGAAAAAATATTTTTCAAACAAATGTAAGTTGTCTACAAGTAATCTATCATTCCACATGTGTGGAGCATTGACTATTTCAGCTGCATAAACTGGATGTCCATTAAGTGATTTTGACGGTGGAATAAAATACACAGGATCCACGATATACTGAATCACCCTTATGTATTATATCCATCCACCAATGAACTAGGCCGAGGTCTGGACCACAGATACCTTTGGGACTGAAGAGTATTATCAATTATAACCCACAAGGCCCCTTGTTCCTAACACTGGGGAAAGGAATACCCATATGACTCTAAAAAGTGTATGGCTCGGATCCAAAGATCTCTGGGTGTATGTGCAGAAATTTTTGCAGAGAAGCCTGCTGATCTTCCCCTCCTGAGTAACCACCCTTGCCAATTTCTACATCACATTCACCATCAGACTGGCTTTTCAAATGGGCCACTTCCACCAAGAAAGAGAGATAAGACAAGTAACCCCACTTGCCTATAATGTAACTTCCATGCAGATGCATGGAGACCTAGGCAATAAACATTGTGATAGTTTTCTCTCTCTCTCTGGTAAATAAATGGATTATTTATCATATTTTTATCCTTTGTATTGGGTTGGTTAAATTAAAATGAATTGCTCTAATTCCACCTGCCTCATTTTCTCTTTGAATGTGGCCCTTCTAGTTCATTTAACATGAAATAGCAGATTTGTGTTGATGGTGTTTTGTTCTTGATAGTGAGAGAAGTTGTTACTGAAAAAATTAGCTACTCACCCTGAAGCAATCACTAACATTCCAGTCCCTGACTATAAAAAGGAATGAAGAGAGCAGATGGAAGCAAACAAAAATTGTATTAATAATACATAACAAAGTGCTGCCTACAAATGATATTTCAATAGAATGAAAAAAAAACCTGCTAAGGAAAGTGTAGCTTTTATTGGACCTTAATGTCTTTATCCTTCTCTAATGCTTCCATCTTCAAGAACCCCTCGTTTATTGACAGAACAACACAAATTGCAGAAGTAAATTGAATCACGGACTTGGAATGTAAAAATCAATGAGAAATAATTTTGTAGCACTACAGCGACTAGTGTAATGCTAGGTATCCATTTAATTAACCATGAGCCTTTCCACATAATGCATGTTCATTGCCAGCTTTTCAGCTCCTAGTTATTCCAGGAATAATGGGTTTGGGATTCATCTTTAGAAAACCTGCATTAATATTTGAAAGCATTTAAATCCATTAGTGGGTCATCTGAACACTGCAGGTCACTTTTACATTGCTAATTGAAACAATAGTAATGGATTATAATCTAGTCTAATAATGTTCGGCGTGTTTTACCGGTTTTATATCTGTAGATTCCAGGAAATATGTAAATTTGTTGCAGAACCATTTTAAAATATGGAAATCTAAATTACAAATAAAACTACTACTTGCAAGAGGGGGGAGAGGGGGGAGAAAGAGAAATAGACTGCATTAATAAACTGAAGAGTTAAATTATATTTTAGTGTCAAGAGAAATTTCTTTCACTAGACCTTCCAGTTTTCATTGCTTACACGCTGAAGGCTTAACATCTGGCACTCACATTTTCCCATGTTACGATTAGGAGAAAGTGAATATCATTAAAAACCAGTGAGTAAACAATCATGCCATTGTTTCCATATGTGAGCTATACATTGATTCTGGGCTCTAAGTGCTTTTTTAGTTTTTAAATTTTTTAGTTCTACATGAATTTATGCAAATGTTTTGTTTTCCATGGCTCCTCTCAAATTACTCAGGCATTTTTGCTTTATGTGACAGTAATTGTGCCATGCACAAATATGACTTCTGTATGCTATGTCTGTTTGGGCTTTTAAAAAATGCAGAACTGCTCATTCTAAAAAGCAAAGTCTGATAATTGAATAGAGTACCAATTGATACTTCAGGCCCCATTTTCATTTTTAATTCCATGCACATCATGTGCATTTATCTTGCCTGAAACCTCATGAACTGAATTACTTTGTGATTGTCCAGACAAAGAAAAAAATCACTTCTCACTTGATAGAATATGAAACAGCTTTAATACGTTTTAGTGCATACAAGTGTGAATGCAAGAATGCCATTTTGCCTTGGGTTCATAGAGACTTTGACCTGCATGATGCTAAATATAAAATAACAAAGTACCTTCAAAATTTAAAGCTAACATTGTGTTCTAGTTATAGGCAACCTCTATGTACTTAAACCTAACTTTTTTTAAGAAAATTTTTTTACTGTTCTAATGTTGATGTATTATTCGTTGCTTACTTGTCTTCTTGATTTTCATCCCCCCCCCTTTTTTTGCATAAATTAACCTTTTTTAATTTCAAAATCCTCTATAACAATGAAAACATTTTGGCATTCAGAAGATTAGATAAATTGATATATTGTTATAATCATTTACATGGTGATGAAGCAGTTGTGATTACTACGTATGGGTGGTAAATTTGTTTGAGTTGTGTTTTAATAAAAAAACCAACATAATTCGCACTTCCCACATTAACAAAAAAAGAAAGAAGAAGAAAAGGGAACCCACTGATTTGTTAGTGTCTGTACTTCTTCAAATTTTGTGAGTCAATTTTCCAGTCCCGGATACATGCATTACAGAAAATTGAATGTAAAAATAAGAACATTATAGACAACAGCATATCAAATGTATGCAATGGGGAGGTTAGTTCAAAAAATAAATATATTCATGAAAGCAGTATACAAACAGGCATATATTAAAAGAAAAACTCTTGCAAAAAAGAGAGTGATGGAGAAAATGTGTACAAAACTGCATCTAAATTATTATGCTGGCTTTTAAAAATGTTCACAAACTGTTGTAGAAATAGGACAAATCTTGTACAGGGTAGGAAAAAGAATAGTAACAGCAAGCAAAACATACTTTATTTTTATTTATTTTATTTTTATGCTGACTTTCTTCCAAAAAAGGGGGCCCAAGGCAGCTCACAATATAAAAGCACATTAAAACGAATGTTTAAAAAACAATTCAAAATAACCTAATTAAAACACTGCGAGGTTAAAATTTAAGATACACAAAAGTTAAAACATAATTAAATATCTAAAACAACCCCACCCCTGAAATAAACCATGGTTTTAAAAATACTCATTCATCCTTAATGATGATACAAAATGAATGGTGAATAAGTAGAGGTAAGAATGTACAAAATATGTCCCTTTATTTCCTTCTACTTTTTTGCTTTTCTACTCCAGGTATTGGACATCCATAGGCATTCTATAGAATATCTTGTGGGTAAAACACACAGGTAAAAGAAAGTGTCTTGCAGATGCTTTGAAGGCAGGTTGTTTAGATGACTGAAGAGGCAAAAGTGGAAAGTGGAAAGAAGTTGTGCTCCGAGACTAAAAACTGGAGAAAATGAAGCCCCAATACTCTAACATAATGTGGAAAATGTGCATCTTTGTGCCTGCGTATAAACAGTCCAGCATCAGCGTGCGGCTGCAGCAAAGCAAAAAAAGTGAAAACGTGACCACGCCAATGGATGTAATTAAATAATAATAATAATAATAATAGATTTATATCCCATCTTCTCATGAAAGAATCAAGGTGGGCTACAAGACAAAAAGAGCAATAAAATACATTATACATAAAATATACATTAAAAATAACCCCATGTCCTAACGCCCATCCCAATCATAAAACCTCCATAAACGGTGTAAATAAGTTATAATATAAAATGAGAAATTTTAACAAAAAGTAGGCTGAAATTAGAGGAAGAAATTGAGGTGAGAACATTTGTATTCACAGGGTAGACAGGGCTCTCTGTATCAGTAAAGGGGAGGCTAATCTGGAAAGGCTAAATTAACCAGATAAACCAGACAGTCCAAAAGGGGATCATGGGATACAGGGGGGGGGGGTGAAGGGGGGGGTGAAGAGGGCATGTGGGGGGCCTCCATGATTGTGCTTTGCCAATTTTTCACTCGGCACACTGATGCACCTGTGCTAGTGGTGCATCACACGTGCAACTGTGTGGCCGATCAAAGGGGCAGCCATCCAATGGAGTGGCATCTTGGTGAAATGTGGAAGGTAATTTGAAGTCACAGGCATTGTGTCTGTGCAACAGTTCACATGCGTGGTGGGGAGGTGACAATAATAATAATAATGCAGCGCAGCTTGATGTCATGCTGTGTGGACTACCTTTGGGTGTTTGGCCTGTCTTTGGAGTGGTACAGACGATAGGACCATGCAGGCAGTGGGGTTTCAACCCACTTTTGGAAAATGCAGGATCAAGCTGCTTTTTCCTGTCCATCTGCTCTGGGCCTTGGTTAACCTTTAGAGGTGATACACATAAATAAGACACATAACCAAATGCCCGTTGTAATATGGATGCTGTCCATTTAATTACATTTAATGAGCAGAGGACAAAGTGGTACGTTTCTGGCCTGTGTTGTTTTAGTGTGTGTTCACCTATACGTGTATTTCATCCTATTTCCCTGCAATTAAAGTATTTGAATGAAAATTCATATTTATGGAATAAACTCCCCCCAGAAATAACTTGAAGGTACACAACAACAACAAACCTGACTTACAATCACATAAAGATGAACTGAGATATTGATAAATGTTTGTAATCTTTTGAAGGGAGAAGAGTCATAGATACTTCACTGGAACTATTGTGCAAATAAAGCCAGTGGTGTAGTTGTTGTACAACATGTCCCAATTGGGCACTGGGACCATTGCACATACATTGTGCAACATTGCAATTACTAGCATGTTTTCCTTATCATCTGTTTTGGAAGGAAGGTTCCAGATATGGGTTTGTACTATCCAATGGAAATGATAGAAGTGAGCACTTTCCAATGAAAAAGAGGACTCACTTATCTCATTTCCACTACAGTCTTTCAAACCTTCTGCAATGTGGGAAATCCTTCCAGAGACTCATTTTAGCCAACTCTGAGGACTGCAGCAGGAACAGATTTTTTTTTTCTTATCTATTTCTTAGATTTATATCCCACTTCTTTCCTATAGCTGGTGTGGTCCCAACATAATTTAAAATAAACCGTGCCAGTAAAACACAGTACAGTAAACATATTAAAATGCAAATTAAACTGGGCCATGCTTCTAAAACATAAATTTAGTTAAGATCATTTTAAGCTCCTGAATAATAACAAATCAAATTAAAATATTAAAAAGTTCAGGCCATCCATTTTTAACCTTTCTCTGAATCAGGGAGGCAATTGCTAAAGGCGTTCCTGAATATATATATATTTTAAAAGCATTTGGCCAGAACATGATTGCAGTTGCTATACTAAACCTGCATAACTAGGGCAGCAGAGGCAGTGGTAGCAGGAAATCAAATCCCGTGGATGCAGCAACTATGAACGAAGTGAAGCATTAGAGATGGAAGGGTGCCTTCTCTATTATTTTAGAGTGAGTCTCACCTCCCTGTTAGGGTCACCGCTGTTAGAAATGAACTGAAAGTCAGTACAGCTAATAAAGTGCAGGCATCAAAAGTCAGACAATCCAGTTCCAGTTAGAATATGGGGATGCTGTTTTGGACAAACTGAACTTTTTGAACCATTTTAAAAAGGGAGTCTTACATGCAATGTGTTGCAATAGTCTAAACGAGAGATAATAAGAATTCTTCACATTTCACATTTTAATCTCCCTTATCCAAAATGCTTGGGACCAGAGGCAGTATCACACTACACTGTTATGGCACTATTATTCCACTTTTAACTATTATGGTTACCTCTGGTGTAATTCTGGGCTTTGTAGTTAGGGAGGCCTAAAAGCTCTCTGCCTAAGAATTCCAAATGGCCCTCCCTAAACGACAAATTCCAGGATTCCACAGGAAGAAAACATGGCAGTTACAGTAGAATAACAGTGCTACAGTGTAGCATGATATTGTAGCGTGTTGGATTTTGAATTTTTATGGTTTTGGAATAGTTGCATATATATATATATAATGACATATCTTGGAGATGGAACCCATGTTTAAAATGAAATTTACTTATGTTTCATATAAACCATATACATATACCGGTAGCCTGAAAGTAATTTTATACTTAACATTTTTAATAATTTTGTGCAGGAAACAAAGTGTATGTACATACCCCATCAGAAAGCAAAGGTGTCATTAACTCAGCCAACCAATTTGGATTTTGGATTTTGGAATTCCAGATAAAGAAAACTCAACCTGTATAAGAATAATGGGATATATTCAAAGCACTTTGGAGCAGAAGTAGTTTTTTTGGAGTTGTTTTTAATGGACCCCCTTGTCCTGACAAAATGATGACTTTTGCATAATGAAAATTTGTTGCAGCACCAATTTTAGCCATTCAATTATTCCTACCCATTTTTAAAGGTACGCTATTATGATAATGCATTTTTGCAATCGTACACAAAAGAAAATACAATTGTGTGGTTGCCCAAATAAATTTGTTTGAATAAGTTAAGGAGTAATAATGAACAAAAAAACCTCAATATCTGCTAATAACTGCATATAAGACAAATGCACTATTTTTCCTCTCTCAAATAACACTCTTCAAAGTAATAATTAGGAGGCAAAATGAGATAACGAGATAATTCTGGAGCTTTATAATAAAATTCCAGACATCTAGCCAATTTAGTGCCTGCCTATAAATTTGTGGCAGGGCACTATGTTCACTTCCAAATGTTCAGTGATTATGGAATGTCAGTTGGCCAGTTAGATGGGAAATAGAGAAGTTAGGACATAAATGCAATTGCTTGCCCCAGCTAGTGTAGATCTATTGAATCAGTGGGGCTTCCTTGAAGTTCTTCTGCAATAGCAGGAACTAATCTGTTCAGGAGTATCCTTGCAAGGATTTTTCCAGCAATGGAGAGCAGTGTTATACCTCAATAGTTTAAGCAATCAGATTTCGCTCCTTTTTTCTTATATAGGGTGATGATAACTGCATCTCGGAGATCTGATGGCAGTTCACCTTTTTCCCAGCAACTAACAAGGAGCTCATGGAATTTGGCATGGAGTACATGACCTCCTTGTTTCCAAGCTTCAGGTGGGATTCCATCAATCCTGGCTGCCTTGCCATTTTTCATCTGCTGTCTGGCCTTAATGGTTTCTTCCAAAGTGGGAGCCATGCCCAGTTCGTTTTTCATCGGTTGTTATATCATATGTTGGATAGCTGAGCTATTGACTACTCGGCTGGCACTGAAAAGACTCTGGAAATGTTCATCCCATTGATTCAGGATGGAGATTTTGTCTGTGATTAGTGTTTTACCATCCATACTATGTAAAGGTATATAAGACTATATTTAAAAGGAAGGAACTGGCCAGACCTCTGAGTATGGGGTTGCCATAAGTTGTCAATAGATCTGAAGGCACATACATACACACATACCCCTACTAGGGATGGAAAGTATAAAATTATTTATTCTCAAATTGAAGAATGGGGTTCCTGGTAGTTGGGAAAACCAGTTGGGAAGCTTAGGTCAATGGGAATTTTGCCCATTTTTCTCTGGTATTAGACAACTCAAAGTGCTGCAGAACACATATTTTGTCAAGAACAACACATGGGGGGGGGTGTTTTCTGCACACACAAAAAGGAGTTTCCTGTGCAGAAAACACTGCTTTCTGCATAGGGAATCTGTTCTGGAATATTCATTTTTTTCTTCCTTCACTATGGAGAAAACTACTGTAATTTTTCATCCTTGCTTGCAAAATAGTTGACAATTTGCACATCTAATACAGTGCACCTGTGCCATACGTGGGCTCCCATATGTGGACTTGACATCATGTGGATAGCGAATCCCCATTAAACAAATGGTGCGTATGTCCGTGGAGTGTGCATGGCACAGCACGCCAGAGCATGCCACCATTGAAAACAATGGGACATGAGGTCCTGCAGTATTTCTTTTACATGGGGGGGGGGGGTCTGGAATGGATCCCGCCATGTAAATTGAGGGTCCGCTGTACATAGTTATATATCAGATATATATACAAATTATACATTCTATGGCCCCTCTGACAGCTAGGTGAAGTCTAGATAATAGCAGAAAAGTTACATAGTGCTTGTTATTGACCATAGCATATAAACATGATGGAGTTAGTCTGTTCAGTTTCTTGATCCATTAATTCATCTTAGCATCTGCAATTTGGATATTATTTTTTTTAAAAAAAAAATACAATAACATGTTCAACAAAATGCATATCATATTTTTCAGTGTTAATGACATTGCTGGTGACAGATATATTTCCTGTGTCAAAATATTATTTGGGATAATTTTGCAAAAAAAAATTCTTGGTATAAAACTCTAAACTAGATTATTCTGTTCAGAAAATATTATCAACAATATGTTGCATTTATCACACTCCATGAAAAGAAAAGAAAAAAATTTCATTTCTTTACGTCTTTTTTTTTTTTTTTTTTGGTAAAAGACATCAATGGAAGATGTGCTGGATTAAAAGACTTGTGTTGTATTTATTTCACATCACCTAAATGTTGCTTGGTTTTAGCCAGAGTTATTGTAGCTGAAAAATGAGAATGCCTATCAGATTGAAAAGATCAGGAGGTAGATGTAATGAATCTCATAACCCTATTGCCTCAAGGTCAAAGGTTCAAATGCAGATCAAGAGAGAGTAGCAACCCTTGGTAAGATACTGGCCTTTATGAAATGAATGTTGATCCCACTTCACAGAGGGAATTACTTTAAGTCAGTCTTAGCAATAAGGCAACAGTACAGTGCTTGTGAAGATGAAAACGTTTCTTGTCCCTTAATATGTTATTCAGTATAAGGATATGAAATTATTTCAATTAATATATACATCAAATATATTCGATTAACGTGATCCATCATATGAACCAAACAATTACTCTTGCACTGAGAACAACAAATAAAATTGCAAGGATGTGTATACTTTTTGCATATATCTCTCCTGATGTGTATTGTTGAAACTGGTGGGTACGATACAGTCATAATGGTGCAGAAAGTACAGACAATGTTTCTCATTAAAGAAAAACAATAAATTTGAGTAGCTTCTAAAGTATTTCACATTGTCATAAAGTGGTAAAAATCTTCATATCAGAAAAGGAGCACAGTGAAAGTGACAGCAACAGAAGAGATATGGTGAGTGTGTGTGTTTAAAATCAGTTTTGAAATTAATGTGATAATGTTCCTTGAGTTAAGTTCTATAATGCTTAATAATGGAACTTAATATTTTAATAGTTTTTAATAAAGCTAAATGGTATTTAATGATAATTAAAAGACTGGCATACCCTCAAATTAAAATGTGATCAAATGTCATTGACTTCAAAAGAAAAAGGAATGCCATAGTAGATATAGGTTTATCTTTCTAATAATCACTGCACATGTCAAACCCACACTGATAAAATATGTAGTAAAGTACCTTCCTAGGCAGAATTAAAGTTACTGTTTAAAATGTCTTTAGGAAGACAGTGGGAGAATAGGGTAAAGAGAAGTTAAAATAATTTTTAATGTCATTTAGATGCCCTTCAAAATAGGGAGGAAATTATTTGTTTATTGGATCCATTAATTGGCTTTTACCATAGACCGTCTTGTTAATAGAGACTATCTATATAAATATCTAAATTAGATCTGGACAGTATGAGCTGACAGACTAGAAGAAGGAACATTATCAAAACAAAAACAAAAAACCCTAAACTGGCTAAATATTTATTTTTATAACCAATAATGTTCAAGACAAAGTATATCGTCTTGTCAGCAATAGGATTATCAACCAAATTCTGATCAGAATGAAAAATTAAAAATTAGTCCTATCTAAAGTTGGGGCTATCTGCATGGGTCAAAAGGCCTGTATTCCTCCCAGTGTAATATCATCCTGTTCAGATGATGCAGGCTAAAACCCCAAAGCAATCCAGCCTCAAAGGGACATTAGCACAGATAAAATTTACCCACTGTTTGTCACTGAGTTTCTTGGTAACTCAGCAGCAACACTTGGCAGCCCATATAGCTCATGGACCCCTTAACTTCCTCTGCCATCACTACTGAGAAGACCCCCATCTCAGCATCTGACATGAAAAAAGGCATCCTGGCCATGTGGCCATGTGCATCAAATGCTGCAATGGAGTCTACTCAGGAGAAGTGACACTGGAGGAAGATAAGAGGTGCACAGCAACAATGGGTCCAGCGGTCAGCTGTGTAAACACCTGCCTGTTCCGACATAACCCTGGGGACTGACCCGGGTTAGGATCTGGTTCAGGATAGCACAAGCTTGGACCATGCTATCCTTGCCTGTCTGCTCGGCCCCATTGAAATTAGAGAAACGTAAATAAGTTGTGACTAACATGTTGCTTTCAATTGAATGAGTTTAATCTTACTAGCACCAACATGAAATTTAGTCCAGAAAGAAAACTATTACAAAGAAAAGAATACAGTACAGAGTTATAGAATCAGCTCTAAAATTCTGATATTGTCTAATTAAATGATTGTATGTACAGTGCTGTGTAAATTTACAGTGCTATATAAAGAAAAGATGATGATGATGATGATGATGATGATGATGATGATGATGATTACGGTTTTTGTTTTATATCCTGCATTTTCCTAGGGTTGAGAACCTTCAGATGTAATAATAAGTTTTTTAAAAAGGTGTGTGTGTGTGTGTGTGTGTGTGTGTGTGACAGACCAGGAACAGAAAAGATGGAGATTTGACTAATGGAGAACATCTTCAGATGCAGGTTTTAACGATGTACTTTCACCTAATCATTATATTTATAAAAGGAGGATGCATAAAACGATATTAAGCATTGCATTGGAAGTGAGTGTTACCTATCTGTCTGAGCACTACTAATAATATTGAACCTGGTCCACATTATAGGATATCTGTTTTGTTGAGGGTGTGATCAATCAACCAGTTCTTCTTTTCATTTTAATTGCCAGAGTCAAGAAATAGAGTTAAAGAAAGAGAGAGAGAGAGAGAGAGAGAGAGAGAGAGAGTCAAAAACAGGAAGAAAAAAATATATATATGTAAATCTAAGTTCCTTAAGAAAATCAAAATCTAGTTTGTGTTTCCTAAAAAGCAAGCTCTTTGTTTTTTTTGTTGCTAAAGTGCTTAAACGTGCCTAGGTCAATTTGGAACATCTGCTCCTGATTTAATGTTTTGCTTTCAATTATTTCCAATATGTTTTACCTGAAAATGATTTGTTTTAAAGGGTGAAAGGTGGTGGAGATTTTTATCTCCGTGAATGACAGCACTTCATCAGTGGAGCAGCAGTGTGCACTCAGGAAATCCCCCCCCCCCACAATTTTTTTTTCCGCACAGCTGATATAAAACTGGAAAGGAAAGGAATGTTGTAGGAGGGGAAAACATATAAACACATGCACAGTTCTAATGGCATTCACATATTTGGCATTCTGTCTACCTAGCTTAGCAGATTTCCTAGGTATTGGTGGGGTAGGTAACCTAGTGTCTTTCAGATGTTTTGCACAGTAGCCTCCTTAAACCTGGAGAATATAGTCAGTGGTCAGAAAAAAAAGAGAGTTGTAGCTTAAAAGATCTGGAGGGAACAAGGTTGTCTCCTACTGCTACAGCTGAACAATAGTTTGATAAATTCCAAAATCCACATCAGGCGAGTGCTGTTATTGTGCCAAAGCCAAAAGTCACAAAATAATGTGTGAGCTTTTGAGTTTGCTGGAATCTTCCACTAGGCTGAATGGTACACAGAAAAGTAGGGGAGGAATAAAATGTTGGCTGATGTTGAAGTTGTACAGTCTGCTTTTAGTTAGAGTATTAAGATGGAGCATGGGAGAAGGCTGTAGACCTTAATATTAGGCTCTGCTAAGTGTTGCAATGCTGCTTCTTTTTTGCAAAACTTTGCCTAGGTCTGATGAGATACAGAAACAAACAATAGGCAATCCACCCTTTCTTGACAGTTTAAGACAACTTTTACCTAACTTTCTCCATCTTTAGATGAAATAAACAGATAACATTTGTGACAGATTCTATGGGGCTGTACAGACTGGCCCTTCAGGGGTGAGTCTGTGCCACCCCATTTTGCTGCGCAGTGTTGCCGCAGCAACCAAATGGTGTGGCACCACCACACAGCAAGAAAGGACGCATCTCAGGGGCAGGCCTTCCCCGACAATGATTAAATCTATACCGCTATTGTCCATCTAGACTCACCCTCAGAGACATTAGTCATTTCGAGGCCACCTATCATTTTAATGAGAGCCATATTAATGTTCTATGGTTTTATCTACTGTTTTTAATCTAACTTCAGTTTAATTTTATCTTAAGGGGTAGGAGGAGGGATTGGGTTGCTATATTTTAATTGTATTTGTATTTTATATGTTGTACCCTGCCCCGATTGCTTATCCAGAGGGGCGGGATATAAATAAATATTTATTATTATTATTATTATTATTATTATCATTCCCGTGGCATTTGCGTGCCATGGGAACGAGTCACGCCCCCAAAATAACTCCCTTTCACTCCTTCTGGGGAGATTTCCCCATGGAGTCCCGAAAGGGAGTTCTCCCATGCCTCCCTGGAGCTTCAGGGAGGCCTGGGAGAACTTCCCTTCAGGCTTCATGGGGAAATCTCCCCAGACGGAGCCCAGAAAGGGAGCTCCAGGGAGACATGGGAGAACTCCCTTTCAGGGCTCCTTGGGGGAAAACTCCCCAGATGGAGCCCAAAAAGGGAGCTCCAGGGAGACCGCAGCAGGAACGAAGCACTCAGGCAGCGCCTGTAGCAAAAAGGAGCTGCCTACAGCAGCTACTTTTTTGCTGCGCCGCTTCAAGGAAGTGGTGCCTTTAGGGCGCCACTTCCTGGGTGTCCTGTTTGGATGCCCAGCAATGGCGATGCTGTCATGGTGGCCCCCATGTGAATGGGAGGCCGCCATGAGGGCGCCACCATGCCATGCTAGGGTTAGGGAGCGTGTGGTTGCTGCGCACTCCCTAACCCTACAAACAGCCCCAGGACATCCCTTTGTGGACGTCTGTATTGGGCCATTGATTGATTTGATTTGATTTATATCCCACCTTTGATTTATATCCCAACCATCTTCCTTGAAAGAGCCAATATGGCATAGTGGTTGTTGTGTTGGACTAGAACATTGAGAATCCATGTTTCATCCCTGCTGGTCATGAAAATCTACTGGGTGGCCTAGTGTAAGTCCAATCCCAGATTCAGAAGAAGACAAGGACAAACCTCTTCAGAACAAATTCTGCCAAGAAAACCCTGTGCTAGATTTGCTTTTGAATTGCCACAGGTCAGAAATGACTTGAAGGGACACAACAACAGCATCTCTCTTGGCAAGGAATCAAGGTGACTGCAAGCACAATACATTACACACAGAGAGAGAGAATAACTGATTATATAAAGAGCTAGACAGAGTCACAAATTAAACTTGTGATATTGTTAAATTCAAAGTAAGTTAAAGCAATTTCAAACTCCCAATTAATTAATCAAAAGGCAAATTATGCAGTCAAGATTCCCACATTTGAGGGATGTGGTAGCTTAGTGGTTAAGACACCAATTCTGATGATCAGAAGATTAGAAGGTTGGCAGTTCTAGGCCTGACTGCTGTATGATGGGGTGAGCCCTTGTCACTAGTCCCAGCTTCTGCCAACCTAGCAGTTCAAAAGCATGCAAATGAAAGTAGATAGATAGGTACCACTTTGGTGGGAAGATAACAGCGTTTGGTGCAGTCCTGCTGGCCACATAACCTCCAGAACAGTTTTCAGACAATGCTAGCTCTTTGGCTTAGAAATGGAGATGAGCACCACCCCCTACATTCGGTTACGGCTAGACATTCACCTTTACCAGAAAGTACATTTAGAATTCCCATCTGCATCAGGCTAACAGTTGCTGAAGACATGTTTAAATAGAGAAATCTCTGTGCTCATCTAGTCTAAATTCCCTTAGAATGGAGTTCCGTAAGCCAGGAGCAGTCACCAAGAAGGCCATCCCTCACATCTGCACCAAATGTGCCAATTGAAAATGAATGGACTGACAAAAGTGCTTCATGGGCTTGTATGGAAAAATACAGACTTTTTAATAGTTAGAACCCATCATATATTCTGTTGAAGTTGAAAAATAGAAATGGAAAGAAACTGCACAGTTTTTGTATTGCACAGCTGGGTATAATTTTAAATGGTGCATCAGGCCAAAGTCAAAAGAGAGCAGAAGCCAAACTGGGTAGCCTTAGCTAATAGTTGGAAAGGATGTGCAGTTCAGAACTAAAGATGGCTTGACATATTGTAGTTCAATTCTGGCACTAGAAAATGTGGACACAGGGGTTTAATGGGCTGACCATCCATAAACAGTAAAGTTTTCCCTGTCAGACTGTTGGAATCTGAATGCAGAAGGCACCAGAATTAATGCAGAGGGCTTTATCTCAGCTAGTCTCTCTCTTTGCATATTTACTTATTCTACATTTGGTTACATTCCAAGTGTTACACTGCACTGCATAGAAAACAGCATTCTGTGCAACAGAATTAAAATTATTTCACTGAAATATTATTTTTCAATGCAAAAAAATCTGCTTTCTATGCAAATCAACCATGTGAATATTTAATATAAAACAAATCCCTAATTAGAACTTTTTTCTGCCAAAAAAAAAACAAACAGCATTTTCAGTGCAGGAGTTAGTTTTATTGTATTGAAATATTATTTTCCATGCAGAAAATGCTGTTTCCTGCACTGAAATTGTTGTTTTCTGTGATTTTTTTTTCCCGGAATAAGCTCTGAATTGTGAATAGCCATTGAAAACTATGGCCCGATACAGATGGGTGGTTTGGCGTGTTCTGGCAATGTGCTAGGGTTGCCTGGGGGGGGCGAATCGACTACCCACCCAACAACCCTGGCACATGGCCAGGGCGTCATCACTGTGCAGCACTGTATAGAAGGTGCACACAGCGATGACATCGCAGGTGCGCCACTTCCAAATGGCGTGGTGCACCTGCGACATCACCGTAGTGCCCTGTGGCCTGCGGGGCTCGTGGCATTGTAACTGTGACACTAAAAGGAGCTGCTTTGCCACGCTCCTTTTTTCCTGAACACTGTTGCCGCTACGTTTGGCTTCTGCAGCAACGATGTGGAGGAAAAAGAGGTGGCTCCAGACTGCCCTTTTTGGGTGGTCTGTCAGGCCCCAAAGTTTATTTCAAAGACTTAATTGCTGCAGGAAGAAAATTGCTGAAATTATTCATTGCTGTCTTCGAGAAGAAACTGAGGCTGCATCCACACTGCAGAAATAATCCAATTTGGCACCATTTTAACTGCCATGGCTCAATACTATGGCGTTCTGGGAACTGTAGTCTTGCAAGACATTTAGCATTCTCTGTTAGAGAGTTCTGGTCCTGCAATAAACTACAGTTAACAGAATTCCATAGCATTGAGCCATGGCAGTTAAAGTCATGTGAAACTGGATTATTTCTTCATTGCAGATGCAGCCTTAGTGAACAATTGAATCCCTAATGGGAGGCTAGGATGGTTCCCACCTTGCTCTCCATGGAAGCAATAAGGATTCTTTTTGTTTACATGAATCTGAGGATTTAGTCATGTGGGTTTTTTTAAAGGGTATGTTATCTTTATTGTTCTGCTTTTGTAATGATTTTATGCTTTTTTAAAAAAAAAATAACATTTTAATACAATGGCTTATTTAAATGAGTTTTAATGTTGAATTATTTGTCAGAATCCTATATGGCCTTTTAGATTATGTTGCAGAACTTTACATATACCTAGCTATGTAGTAACAGTGCTAAGAAAAACCCTTTACTGAATTGCTAAGATGCTTAATGGGACACCAATAGGAATGCTTGATGCATATTGGGACTGAGATGCATCAGTACACAATGTATACTGAAGCAGATCACACACAAAACAAAAACAAAAAAACAATAATACTTGGCAAAGTAGAAACAGTAGGAATACCTATCTACATGAAGCCGCTGGATGAGATCATTCGGAGGCATAGAGCTCAGTGTCTTCAGTATGCTGATGACACTCAGATCTACCTCTCCATGACAAGATCGTCGGCCCAGACTTCAGATGGCGTCTCTCCTCTCAATGACTGTCTTGCGGCAGTAATGGATTGGATGAGGGAAAACAGGTTGAAGCTCAATCCAGACAAAACAGAAGTATTAACTGTCACAGGACCAAAGCCAGGATTGGGAATACACCTCCCAGTCCTAGATGGGGTCACACTCTCCTCGAAGGACCCTGTTCGCAGTCTGGGGGTTCTTCTCGATTCGTCACTTCACATGACTAGTCAGGTGAATACGGCGGTCAGGAGTGCCTGTTATCAGCTTCGGCTGATCCGCCAGCTGCGCCCATTCCTGGAGCCGAAGGACCTGGAGTCAGTGGTACACGCTTTGGTAACCTCATGATTGGACTTCTGTAATGCGCTCTACATGGGGCTACCCTTGTGCCTAACTCGGAAACTTCAATTAGTTCAGAATATGGCAGCCAGGCTTGTCACGGGAACATTGAGCAGAGAGCACATAACACCGGTGCTCAAATCTCTCCACTGGCTGCCGATTAGTTTCCGAGCGCAGTACAAGGTGTTGGTTTTAACCTTTAAAGCCCTACATGGCTTGGGTCCATCTTATCTGAGGGACCGCCTCCTCCCATACGAACCCCTCCGCACCCCTCTGCACACTCCGGTCTTCTGGGAGGAACCTGTTGCAGCCTATGAAGACTAGGCTGATGCAGACCTCCCAGACGGCCTTTTCGGCTGTCGCTCCCAGGCTATGGAATGACCTGCTGGACGAGATGCATCTTATTACATCTTCTGATTGCTTTAAAAAAGACTTGAAGACGCATCTCTTCCGGCAGGCCTTCCCATAAAGTCCTTAACCTCCTGGCTCTGTTTGGGTTAAGCTCTCCCATTAACACTTTAACATCTTGACCCTGATGTCTATGCAATGGGTTGTTGTTTTAAATTGTAATTTTTACTATGCCGTTTTAATTGATGTTAGTTTAATTAAATTTTAAGGGGCGGGTGGTTGGGTATGGGTCGTGTATATTTTGTCTTGTATTTTTTAATTGATGGATACAGAGGAGCGGGCTATAAATAAAACTTTTATTATTATTATTATTATTATTATTATTAATTATTATTACTATCTGAACTCGTATGGCAGACGATACTGTGAGGAAAGATAGGACTTTGATATCCTCTATGGTAGAGACCAGAGTGCTTTATGTACTGTGTATCTGGCACAAAGTGCAAGAATGCAACATGTGATGAGGCCAGAATCAGAGCCTATTTAAGCCCTGATTGCCCCCTAACATACCTCTCTGGATCTTCATCTGGTCATTTTGGAGTCAAGTAGGAATTTTCTCCCATCTTACTTGTTCTTCGCCTAACCCATACTATGTCTGTGGGACTTGGACAACTGTCTTCAGATGTGTCATTAATTAGGCTTTCACCTGGAATGTAGTGTTTGGGGGGGTTTATAAATCTTTGGTGATCACCATTGGCAGCCTTTTGGTTTAGGGTAGGGCTCTTAAACCTCCTCTTGTAGGCTTCTGAGGACCAGGGGGTTGGGGAAGGAGGCTACATTTGAGGTTAACCTGGGATCTCGGCTCATCTAGAGTCATGGAGCTAGGATGAAAGTCCCCTGGGTCATCTTCCAGTTACTGTCAGCCAGGGAGCAACCCAAGTATTTGGCTTCCCCACAGTGCTGAGGTGTTTTGCCCAAGGAAAGGAAGAGGAGGTTGTCAACAGTTCTTAAATAGGTCAGATCAAATAAAGTACGGTAGTCATTATTTAACCCAGTTTTCTGTGTCTAGTCTATGGCTGGTTATCAAAAGAGGAAGATTGCATTACTGAGATGGAGAGTCTCAGTCTTGAAAGCACTGCCCTGAACAGGGCTGTTAATAACAGGTGACTTGGAGGTCTGCCATCATAGAGTCACCATAAGTCAATATCAGTTAGCAACAACAAAACCAACTTGGATCTTGTATTGGAAGAAAGGCAGTATATAAATACAATTAACTAATTAATTTAATTAATGATACCATGTCTCTTCAGCTATTGTATTTTGTTCCTGACCCGTGGCTGCTCATTTTTCTTCTTCAAATGGGGGGGGGGGGGGACCACAAAACTCCAAATATATACCTTGAGTGTTAACAGTGAGGTTTGGTGTAGCTTATTTAAACAAAGGATTTCTACTAACATGGTACAGACTATGATTAAAAGTGTATACTGCCAAAGCTTACACACCATTCAATATATTCTTAATGGATAAAACATTTCTTAGCTCACCCAGGCTTCTTTTGGCTGAAACCCAAGGTATACTGTGAGCTTTCTATCTCCCCCATTGTCTTCCTTCTCCTACTTTCACTCTCAGTAAAAATCCATAACCTGTTTCAAAAGTTATTGCACTACTATTAAACTGAAATCTACAGTGAAATGATTATTCCCCAGATATTAAACCAACACACCCTTATGTGCATATACCCTAAGAACAAAATAGGTAATCTATTGTCAATATTCCTTTGGTATATGTTTGCAGGGAAAAAGAAAATACAAGAACTTGGGCTGGGAGTTGTTGATGAAATATCTATCAATCAAAGAAATGTGCATTCTTGATCATTTTTTTCTCTCCCCCCCCCCCCTCACTTTGGTAAACAACACGAAGTGACTTTGTTAAATATTAAGGAGCCCTGCTTTCTATTAATGTTATCAAGCACATGAAATATGTCTGATGGATTTATTCTACTGTAAAGGAACTATCTTCTGTTGTCTCCCTAGGGATTGTACTCCAGCTGTTTAAACTATAATTCCATCACTAGAAGGAGTGGTTGAGGCTGACCTCTATGTAATGTACTCATTGCTGCTCAGCCTGTAAATTGTAAATGAAACCTTTTGTAATAATGTTAAAATATGCATGCAGAGGAATGAAAGCAGCAGAGGTCAGCAGCACAGTCTCTCTATGGGGTCAGTGTATACTCAGAGCAGCTGGCAGATACACACCAGCAACACACAAAAATATACCTAGAGGTAGGAATAGAAAATAATCCACTGGTTTCTCATTTCCCTCCAAGAACAACCATGTTGTTCCTGAAAAAAGATGGCAATGGAATGGTGTTCGTTTTACATTGAAACACCATCAATTTTCAAAGGGTAAAAAAATCACACACCCAAAACTATTTCGAGAAAACTAACTTTTGTGTGCATTTCAAAAATGTCAGACACATACTTTAGTTCTGGATTGAAAAACTGCATCCCTTCACATACTGCTAGACTGTAACTCCCAGCAGCCTTTCCAGCACAAAGTAAAGAGTGCTAGGAACTGCAGTCCAACAACATCCAGAAAGAAAAACTTTGTCTACTCCTGCTTTAGTTCACTGATACACTATATATCTTATTCTTATTTTGAAAAGTATTGAATATTGTACTTCTTATAAAATGTATATTTTATTCCCCTATATGCTTATTTTTAAAAAGTAAAAGCTAGAGTCTTTTTTTTTCCACTTAAAGCAACCACAATTCACTGGAAATACTGAGAGCTTGTGGTGTTTTATGTTTTTGCTTTTTTAAAAATAAATAAATAAATTCCAAAATGTTTTAAATGCTGTCAGCAAAGTTATATAAATTATTTCTCACAGAAAATATTCATGTATAAGTTCATAAACTTATGAACTGGGTTTTTATATCTCTTAATTTTAATGTCATCAGCATCTATTTCATGTCCATTTGTATATAATCAGAAGTGCTGTCCTTGCTTATTAACTCAGAGAGACTAAGAAACTCTTCTAGTGTCCATAAATATATTTTAAAGGCTATTGGCTATTATAAAGTATATTTACTAGACAGTCAATGCGGTTTAGTGGTTTGAGTATTGGACTATCCAAGTCTTCTACAGGATGACATGAGGCCAGGGGGAACAAAGGCCCAAGTGAACAGCTCCTATGACTCTGGAAACCATGGTTTGAATCCCTGCTCAACCATGGCCCCCCACAGAGTGACCATGGGCAAGTCACACTCTTTCAGTTTCTAAGAAAGGCAAAGGCAAACCCCTTCTGAACAAATCTTTCCAAAAAAAGTCTTAGGGTTGCCATAAGTCAGAAATGATGTGAAAGCACACAACAACAAAATTTCGCTAAAATTTATCTTTTTATTTGTATAATATTTATTATATTTTTAACAGATATTTGTAGACATTTATATTTTCTGTTTTACATATTTGTAAGGTGTTGTTTTTAACTCTTTGTGTCTGTATATACTATAAAACACACTCAGTGTCTATGCAGAATAATGAGGCATTAATAACAGCAACAACAGGAACAACCTGTATCCAGGTTGGATGTTCTGTTCCACAACTCCAGGACATGCTTAACAGCTTTTGGCAGGATCACTGCTGTGAGTAAGGTTTGTTTGTCAGAAAAGTAGCCATGCTTGGTCCTCTCTCTCTCTCTCTCTCTCTCTCTCTCTCACACACACACACACACACACACTTTCTTCATGGGAGATAAGCTTTGGGGAACTTAAAATAGGTTAATGTCATGACTGGCTCATTCCATGGACCATTTAACTAGACTGCCTAGAATTGTGCAGCCATCACTGAACTGCCAGGGACACAAAGTAATCATTGCTGCAATTATGAACATTTACACTTGAATTCTGTTACTTTTGGTACTGATACGGGTCCTGAATTAAGTAGTTCAGAAAGCAAAGTTATTTTCATGAACAGGTTGGCAGCACTTTTTCTACAGCATAATCACTTTCTCTGGCTTTACAAGGAAACCTGTCTTGCTCACAATCAATGTACATAAAGACAAAAATCATCTTGAAGTCCATCACAACAGATATACAGCATGCACAGTCTAGGAAAATATTGTGGCAGCAGTAGAGATCATTAAGTCCTCATCATCCTCTACTGTAATTAAAACCACTGATGGTAGAGTGGCCAATTGAGAAAGAGTGAAAGAGAGAAAACTAGAATGCATTAAAAAAGGAGATGTGATTTTGAATACAATGCTGTATATGCTGATAGACAGATAGCAGATGGCGAAAGAGAGAGAGAGGGGTTGGAAAACCATGACTGAACTGAACTACACTGTAGAAATAATGAAGTTTGACCACACTTTCACTGCCATGGCTCCATGCTACACAATTCTGGGATTTGTAGTTTTAAGAAGTACTAGTACTCTTTGACAGAGAAGGCTAAAGACTTTGTAAAACTATAACTCCATGGATTGGAGTTACAGCATTTAAAGTGGTGTACTTCCAACCTATGGAACTTGCATTATCATTACAATGGAGATGCACCCATAGAGGACTTCTTCAAAAGGGATGTAAACCCTTTACAATTTTGTCTTCGCATTCAAGGATGAATTGCTAGAATAATTTTATTTTGGTAGCAGAAGAAAATAAATGTTCCTTCTCAGTATTTTCTGTGTAGTCAAACATCCTAAAGTGTTATGAAGGAATTATTCTGCAAAGAAACATGTGGGGTTATTTTTCCCGCATAAAAATTGTCCTTTCTATGTATGTGGGTATTTTTATTTAAAAAAAAAATAATAATAATAAAAATGTTTTTCTCTTATTTTGAATAGTGGGAAAAAACTGCAAAATTCTCACTAGTCTATTCTTTTCAATGTTAGGATAAATACCACATATACTTTACTATAAGTTGACCTCAAATATAAGTCAACGGCACGTGTTGGGGCAAAATTTATGGATTTTATTATGATCTGTGGATAAGTCAAGTGTAAAACCTAGGGCAGTGATTGCAAAAAATTTTGGGTCCATGTGCTGGGGACGGGGCTTCTGCCCTCTGGAAGCAGAGCTGCATGTCTGGGGCAGGATTTCCGCCATCCAGAGGCAGGGCTTCTGGGGTGGGACTACTCTCTAAGAGACATCTAGAAGCTGGGGAAGGTTGGGGGGGGCGATGGGAATGCACTTCTCCTGCTACCCTCCCCTATACTGTCTCCCTCTCTGGGAGACAGCTGGGGGTCAGGCAGGGCCTGTGGGGGGGGGGAGAAGGAGTGGGCACGTGCCCTATCCTCCCTCCCAGACTATTCCTGACCCCCAGCTGTCCCTGAGGAGACAGTTGTGGGTCAGGCAGGACCTGTGGGAGGAGTAGTAGTAGACATGCATTCTGTCCTCCTCCCCCTGGACTTTTCCTGACCCCAAGTTGTCCCTGGGAAGGCAGCTGGGGGTCAGGGAGGGCCTGTGGGGGAAGGAGTGGGCATGTGCCCCATCCTCCACCCCCTGGAGCTTTCCTGATCCCTAGCTGTCCATGGGGAGGCAGCTGAGAGTCAGGAAAGGAAAGGGGAGGAGGAGGAGGAGGAGTGGGTACGCACCCCACAGACCTTTTTCTGCTGTCCACTATCTCTTTGGAGACATATGGAGGCTGAGAAAGGTCTCTGGAGAGGCCCAGAGAGGCAGTTGAAGCCTGGAAGGAGGAGCCAGAGGCGCGCGCCTATGGCTCCTTCTCCATAGGGCCATTTTCTGACATCAAGCTGTCATGGAGAGACAGTTGGAGGCTAGGAAATGGCAGGGAGGAAGAGGAACAGGCACATACGTGCCTGCTCCTCCTTCTCCCCAGCCTGTGCTGGTCAAAATAGCATCATGTGCCACCTGTGGCACACATGCCATAGGTTCATCATCACAGACCTAGGGGCATTTAACAAAGGATGTAGAGAATGAAGCAAAGGAATACAATGCCAAAAAAACTTACAAAATTCCACCAGGCAAAACTGTTTGTGCTCACCCTAAAGGGTGGATGGATGAGGAGGGTACTATGATAAATTGTTGCTGTGCAATGTATATGGGAGGTAAATAGGCATGGGCAGAGTGAAGAAAATGTGCACATGCGAAGAAGGATGAAAAGGCAAAGCAAAGAAAACAGCAACTAAATGTAAGCAGTTATTATAGCCTTTAACTTGAAAGTAATAACTTTACTTAAACCCAAAAATGCTGACAAACATACACAAATGTTTTACATATTTCAAAGTCTGATTCCTCTTGGTGCTTCTTTGAGGGGATGTTCCAAAGAGATGCCATGTCTGACATTTTCCTGGTGAGACATTCAAAAACGTCAGAAGAGGCACTGCAGCATACAGTGTAGAGGGTGTAAGGGGCTCGACAGACAGGTGGCCTGCAGCCACCCCTTTTTGTCCTGGATCATTGCCATGGCAACCAGACACTACAACAACAATCCAATCCCTCTTGGGAACAAAAAAGAAGCTGCTGAAAGCACCTTCCTGGAAGGGGCACCATAATGGAGCTCATGCACCGTGATGACACACCGTTTGGGTGCTCTGACACCCATATGTCATCGTGGTGCACCCTGTATGGACAGGCGGATGCCATAATGGTGCACAGGTGGCCAACGTAGGGCTGGGTGCGTGTGGATGTCCAGCCCTATCTAGTCCTACTTTCGGCGCCAGGTCAACACAAAGTGCCAGTCTGTTTAGGACCTAAATGCTTTTTTAAGGTGCTCCCAGAATGGACTAACCTCTTGCCTTTCACCTCTCTACTCTTCAAAGGGGATGGTTCATTTTATATAAGAATTAAAGTATAGTACTTACATTGATGCATGGATACATCAGTCCAGTTTTTTGACTAACATTTCTAGACGTATACACCAGTATATACAGTAATTGAAAATATTTTTTCATACCCTATTTTTCAAACTAAGGACTGTCCTCTATGATGTAGGGCATATGGCCACCATAATCCTTTACCTCTCTCCACTGGTATAGATTTTCTGACAATCTATACATTTTTCTGACCCTCCATAATTCTGTCTTGTCTGAATTAACTTTCATCTTGTTCACACTCATCCATTCATAAACTGCTTCCAGACACCTGTTCAGACTTTCTATCATTCCTTTTGAACTCACAGGTGGAAGAAAGATGTGTCATCCACTAACAGATATCTCAGCCCACACCTCCATATGACTTTGCCCAGCTGTTTAATTTAAAACTTAGAAACCAAGGGGAACAGCATGGAGCTCCAATGCTTGACAATGTTATTCAGGTCACATGTGGGGTGGGGGTGGGGAGTTCATGTGTAAAGAAATAGAATACAAAAGAACTATGGGTTGGAATGGAAATAAATGGTTGGTCTGCAAGCTGGTCTATCTTTCCTTGATGTCAGAAAGTTCTCAGTTTTTAGAGTTTGAGATGCAGGGAATGATAGTGACATTCTCTGACAAAGGTAAGGGAAGAAGAACAGAGGAGGACACTGGGAAGGAAAGGAGCAAGAAGGAAAGAAAAGAGGGAGGAAGGGAGGGGAGATTACTATCACAGTTACTTCCTGCAGATCATATTGCAGTGAGCATGGAGTGTGCTGTTGGTCCCTCAAAATTGCAAGGATACATCAGTCCATAAAATAATGGGGAAAATGTTTCACATGAATTGCCCATTATTAACCACTTTGGAATACAAACGTTAGTGAGATGGTGGTGGTGGTGGTGGTGATCATCATCATCATCATCATCATCATCATCATTATCATCTTCAAGGTGGTATACAACAATTAAAAGAGAAATAGCTAATTAAAATATATAAAAGTTAAAAATATCATTAAACTATCCATAAAGTTAAACTCTTGTTTAAAATGTAGCCATTAAAAGCAACAAATAAGTAGTGCATAGCTCTGCACAACCCAGTCCCCTTAAGCAATCAGTTTTAAAAGGCCTGCCCCCCCCCCAAAAAAAAATGTTTTAGCATGCCTGTGGAAGGGCCTTTCTGAAAAGAGAATTGCAAAGCCTTGGAGCAATTAAGAAGATCCTCTTCTGTGTTCGTATCTGTGAGTGTGGTAGATGAATCCTCAATGGCAGAGATTATGCTTTTCACGAAGAAGGCCATGGATACAATCCCAGGCAACTCCAGTTAGAAGGCTCAGATGCTAGGTGGCAGGAGAACCTTTAGACTGAATCCCTGGAGAGTTTCTACCAGCCAAGGTGGTTAATATTGCAAGATCTGAGCGGGGAAGAGATGTCAGGGCTCGGAGACATCTTATTCACAGGGTCATCATGAATCAACAGCTAATGACAGATGGATCTCTCACACAGTAGCTTCCTGTGATAAAATTTCAACAGTTCTGCTCTAAATATGGATAGCTGAGAGAAACAGAATTGCCAGATTTCTTCATCCCCAAGTATAGGCAGATAGATGATCCAACTCAGACGTGATCCAACTCAGCCCACGATATACGTTACATTATTACTGATAATCACAGTATGATTATCCCATTCTTTATGGTTGCATTTTATTTATGTATTTTTTCTGGGGTAGGGGTGGGGAATGTTTTAAAAGTATCCAGACAAAGATATATAAAATGATACATCGAAATATCACATTTGATTGTAGATACTGATGTTCTGACTTTCAGATCTTTGGTGAAGGCCCTTCTTTGGATGTCACCACTATCTGAAACATACTGAGAGGGAAAGTTGCATAACCCCTTCTCCATGGCTGCCCCCAAGCTTGGGAACTCCCTCCCAATGGAAACTAGGGTATCCTATTTCTATTCTCCTTCCTCTATCAGGTGAAGGCCTTTTATTCAAGATGAGATTTTACAGTTATTCTGGGTTGCTGTAAAGGGGCTTTTAGCCAAGTGTTTACCATTCCTTTGTTTTTAATGTTTTCTAATAATAATAATAATAATAATAATAATAAATTTATCCGGCCCCTCTGCAGATCGCAATCTGAGTGGCTTACAGTAGTTAAAATATAATGCAAATGTAATTAGTGAATCACCCTGAGTCCCAGGATGGAAGAAAAGATGGGGTATAAATAACGATGATGATGATGAAGATGA
Organism: Urosaurus nigricauda; assembly: GCA_034509955.1. Taxonomy (NCBI): domain Eukaryota; kingdom Metazoa; phylum Chordata; class Lepidosauria; order Squamata; family Phrynosomatidae; genus Urosaurus; species Urosaurus nigricauda. The sequence continues at coordinate 221,656,231 of JAOEGL010000004.1, read as the reverse complement.
TCATGGTGATGGGGATGTTGGCAATGGTACTTTATTTGATTGTATTATTGTTAGCTGCTTTGAATATTGCATCATCATCATCATCATCATCATCATCATCATCATCATCTATATCCTGCCCACTGGGACACAAAGTGGTTTACAAACTTTTACAAGCAGTACAGATTAAAAGCAATAGAAAACATCAGTAAAAAAGTGTGTGTGTGTGTTTATTGAAGCAATCTATTCTTAAAAGTCTTTCTTAAAATTCATTAAAAAGGAGGCTATTTTTAAAATAATCAAAACTTCACACCATTAAAAGCCCGTCACTGTGAGTTCCAAAGAGCTAGATGGAATATTCTTTGAAGAAAGCTATAATATTATTGAGTCACTGAGTGAATTGTGTAGTATGACACTGAAGCATTGTGATTATGAAAATGTGATTATGAAGATGAATAGTATTGATATTATTTTGATATTGTGTTTGGAAAATAAATAAAAATTCTTATACTCAAAAAACTAGATGAAATTAGAAAGTAAATCAGAAAAAGCTGAGACAGGAGGACGCTGTCCTAGCCATATTCTCAATATCATTCTTTGAAGATGGAAAAGCAGGGTATAAATGCAACAAACAAGTGAATGCTCTGTAAGCTGAAGAATGATAGTGTCACATTATTTTTGCCACTTTGTACAGTCACATGATTGTAGATATAACCTGATACTTTGGGGCCATACCTCTCTTCCTTTGAAATGCTCATATGCAAAATATAAATTTGTATACAATGGAGACTTTCTAATAGGAGGAACATTTGAACGGTAAGGATCAGGAAATATCTGTCTACCCCCAGTCCGCCAGTCATTAAGACTAGAGGAAAATGCTTATAGTAATTAGGTAAGATTGATTTACAGACCGAACACCACACACAATTTGTGTAGTCTGGGGTCAGGCGGGCAGCTGCAGAAACCGCTCGGCTAATTATGAGAATTCACTGTTCGTTAATAGAATCTCTCTCCACAAACAGCAGCTGTGTGTTTGCTCACGCAGATTATTAATTCTGGCCCTGCCTCAGCTGCATGTTTCTGCTGTGTCGAAAGGAATCCTCTGATAGAAGTGTCAGTTATCACCCAAGCCATGCCAAGAGTGAAGAGAAGGGAAGGAAAATAACTTCTAATCACAGGTGTATAAAGATTTAAAAAAATTTTTTTTTGCATATACCTCTCTTTGGTTTCTCACTCCCAAACAATTAAATGCCAATTTTGGAACTCATTAATCTGTAGGCAACCTAGCGAGATCTAATTTATACCTGTCAAGAGCAATAGGCAGCAGCTAATAGGAAAGTAATTGCAATATAAGTCTATTTTCCCCCTTGGTAGCATGCTTGCTTTTAATGATAACCCTTTGATAGTATAGTATCAGTACATTACTAGAGATCTTCAGACTCTAAAGTAGATCCTATCCCCCATTCAATGAACTGATTCTTTAAGGTCCGTTGATGAAGAATTATTTCTGCCCATCTTATTGTGAATAGTAAGTGTTTTGTATGGAAAATGGTGTAAATGATAGTTCATGACAAATGAAAAGGGGTTTGTGTGTGTGTGTGTGTGTGGAAAAGACTATATATTACCCAAAATGGACCTATATAGCTTATACCCAGGTTATCTGAAAGGCTATATTCTCCCATATGAGCTTTCCCTTGTTTTTAAATCTTCTGGGGAGTTCCTTCTCACTGTCCCTTCACTCTTCCAGGTATGTCTGATGGGAACACTCTTCCTAGAGCCATTAGACTCCTGCCTTCCCTGATCTCCTGAAGACAGATGATGGTGATTTTGTTTCAGTAGGCCTTTTTGGACTGATTGCACAAGGGGAAAAGGCCTTTCATTATTTCCTGCATTGTCTATATTTTGTTTCCTTCTTTAATGGTCATGCCTTTAACTTATTTTGATTCTATTGATAGTTTAATTATATTTTAACATTTGTATGATGTGAATGTTTAGCTGTATCTGTTTTAAATTTTGTAACCCACCCTGAGTCTTGGGCTGAGAAAAACAATGGGGGGGGGGGTAATGATAATGAAGATGAACTTCTATTTCTGCCCCATGAAGTTGTGTTATTAACAGATCTCTTGCCAAACAGTGTATGGACATATGCATAATTCAGTTAAGCCTCAGCCATGCATCAGGTAAAGTAAATATAATCAGCATTGAACACACAGTGAAACTAGGAATACCTAAAGATTGTGCTCTTTATGAATTATTATTTAATACAACCTTATCATGGACTAATGTGTGGACAGGATCATAGGGATCCACTAGATTTTTGCAATCCCCTGATATTGAGACAATTTTCAGCACTTTTAAACATATCAAAATGTGCAGGATGAATGTGACTCTTTTGTTTTCATCCATGTTCAAAATTTTAAAATATCAAGGCTTTTTACTGACTGGGGAGAGGCTTGCATGTGTTGCAAAGTTATTATTAAAAATAACATTGGAATGAAATTCTTGCCAATATTGTGTTGTCCAAATGTATTAAGTACAGCTCTTCTCAGCATGATAGTGGCTATGTTTTCACTGCCAACTTTGTTGCTTTTAAAGATGATGGGCCTATCAAAAAATGCAAACATGGTAGCATACACAAGAATACAAAAAGAATCTTTTAAGAAGCAAAGACTCAATGCCTTCTCCCTCTGCTCCAGGTTTGCCTACTCCTGGTTTGATAATAGTTGGTTACGAAACAAATTGAGATAAAGCCTGAAGTATCAGTCAAACAAGGCTACTTCCTTAAGAAAAGTGGTTTTCCCTCTGAAGCTAACAAATCAGATCAAGCTTTGTTTCAGGCTTCATATTTTTAAAAGTTGAGGCAGGAACCTAAAAGATTTAATATTGTTGGTTTGTTGATTTTTGACTGCTTTTCCGAAACATGGAGCCAATGTGAAGCTTTGATTTCAACTTTTCTGATAACACCGAGATCAGAAAAGAAAGGAGAAGAGGAATGAAAGGAAGGAGGGAATAGGGTTGGCTAAATAATTATGATTATGAATAGTATATGGGCAATTTTCTCTGTAAGCACTAGTTAGTAAATGGAGTAGGAATATGCCTCAACCGCTCTGCATCCTCCCCAATGAGAGAAGGTGCAAGAAAGATGAAGCCAGGAACTGGCAGGACACAGAAAAGGGAGTGAAGTCATGGAAAGGGAGGAAGAAACATAAACCAATTAAAGGTGTGTATTAGGGGTTTTTTTTCTGTGAAAAAGGCCAGCCAGGAGGGGATGGAGAAGGAAATGAGGTGCAATCAGTAGCAGGCTTACCATCTAATCTCAGGGAATGTTTTACCCCCTCCCCACAACAGGATACAATCATCACAAATGAATTTAAATGTGATAAATGACAGAGATAGAGATAGAGAGACAGACAGTCAGTCAGACAGACAGATGCAGTTTGAAACAATTAGAAAATTCTGCTTAAACAAAAATGAAGAAACATAAGTGAAAAATGTTTAACCTGGCAGAGGAAAAATCAAAATGTCGACACCACTCCTACTGTATGAGAAGGCACTAAATAATTGGGGTGCCACTTGCAGATGCCCAGTAGAACTTAAGACACTAGCAAAAAAGTACAGGGTAGGGGACTCCTTCAGATATTTGGGCTCCATATGGATTCCTGTTTTGACTGTACCCCATACTTAGACAGGGCTTCAAAGAGACGAGACAATGAGCATGCAGTATGATTCTGCCAGGTTGCACCAGTTAGAAGTCTGCATATGTTGAAACTGGAAACCATCATTAAAAGCTGTACCAGTTATAGCATAGTAATTCAGGATGGAGATCACTACAGCATAGAACTCCATACTTGCCTAGGAATGCTCAAAACTTGCTTACCTATAAAAGGTGGTACATATGTTGGAGGCTACAATCCCCCTGAAAGCTGGCACAGCATAATTCTATCCTGGTTTATCTCTGCAGGATGGCTAGTCATTCATCCTTGTATCACCAACATGATTCTAGCCTTAAACTCCATTATTACCTTGAACAGTATTGTTTACAGTTATTATTTTTTTTAACAGAGTGTGCAATTTTATTTACTATAGTTGTTTATATATTAGGTAAACAAGTTTCTGCTTTCTGCACAGTTGGGAGCTTTCTATTCTCGTATTTTAATGATATTCCCAGATACAAATTATGTAGCATTTTTAACAAAAAAAAATTAAGTAAAGCAACACTTTGAAGTAATTGCTGTGCAGCAAGCTACTGCATCTGATGCATATTCGTTTTTTGCCCATGTCTGCAATTATCCACTCAGCCTGTACCCATTAATATTGTTTTTCTTCCTAAAATGGAAGTATTTAAAGCCATTAGAAAATAATCCAAAGAATTCTATTTGCTGAATAAATTTTAATTTGCATGGCACCCAGATTTTTTATTAATGGGAAATAAATTATTGCAGTCTTATGGAAGGCGACAAGTTAATAGCTTTATGAAAAGTAATGGAGAGAAAATGATCTTGAAAAGGTCAGGTATCCTGTCTCACAGTGTCTTTATGCACAATTAAAACAAGTCAAGAAAGTGGCTATATAATCAGGACCATGAATATGCATTATGTCCTAATGAGTATGAAGAGAGGATGGGTTAGGATAGAGTCATGATGGGGTGGTGACATAAAAATGGTAATGTGTGAGGTAGTATTTAACTACATGTTTGTTTCCGATAAGAGGATTAACTCTTTCTTGCCTAATTGCAGTATTTTTGCCTTGCTCATGTTATAGCCAGTATTATATTTGGTAAGACCTACTGTTTAGGTTCTGCCAACATGGGATTGTCTAAGAGCGAAGATACAGCACATTTAATAATAATAATAATAATAATAATAATAATAATAAAGTTTTATTTATAGCCCGCTCCTCTGTATCCAATTGGAGCGGGTTACATCAATTAAAAAATGCAAGATAAAATATACATGACCCATACCCAACCACCCGCCCCTTAAAATTAAATTAAACTAACATCAATTAAAATGACATAATAAAAATTTCAATTTAAAATGGCAACCCATTGCATAGAGATCAGGGTCAAGATGTTAAAATGCTAATGGGAGAGCTTAACCCAAACAGAGCCGGGAGGTTAAGAACTTTCTGGGAAGGCCTGCCGGAAGAGATGCATCTTCAAGGCTTTTTTAAAGCAATCAGAAGATGTAATAAGACGCATCTCGTCTGGCAGGCCATTCCATAGCCTGGGAGCGACAGCCGAGAAGGCCCTCTGGGAGGTCTGCGTCAGTCTAGTCTTCATAGGCTGCAATAAGTTCCTCCCAGAAGACCGGAGTGTGCAAGGGGGTTCGTATGGGAGGAGGCGGTCCCTCAGATAAGATGGACCCAAGCCATGTAGGGCTTTAAAGGTTAAAACCAACACCTTGTACTGCGCTCGGAAACTAATCGGCAGCCAGTGGAGAGATTTGAGCACTGGTGTTATGTGCTCTCTCCTTGATGTTCCCGTGACAAGCCTGGCTGCCATATTATGAACTAATTGAAGTTTCCATTTAGTCACTGCAAGGGAGGGATAGATGAGTTTGTCAGTTTGACTAATAGGTTTTTTTCAGTGAAAGTTTCTTTCATGCTGTTTCCAAATTACCTTTGATTTTTTTTCAAAATTTTATATTAAATTGTATACTTTTTATGCACTTATAATTGCCGAAAGTTTGTACAAAATTTGTGTATTTTCTCATTCAATTCCATCCTCCCCCAACAGATGGGAAAAAAACACATGGGAGCTCAAGCCCATATTAGTCAATAGATGGTGACATGTGTGTGCCTATGTAGGCACAGCTGCATGCATGCCCTGCCATTGACCAATATAGGGGCAATAATCCACAGGAACTCCAGTCTGTGGATGCATAGCCCACTGATAAAGCAGGCCCACTGTGTTTATTTCGGCATGCTATTTTTTTCCCCTTTTGCAGCCAGTTTTTCCTAATATATGCTGCTTTTCTGTAGTCCATTTTTACATCAGTTATACCATTTTTATGTGCAGATTTCCTTTCTACATGCAATTTTTGATCAGAGAAAGCTATTTGAGCCAGTATGAAAATAGAAGAACAATTAGGTTGTAGACAACCTGTCAGTCCATAAAAGTGGAAATTGGGTCAGTGAATATTAAAATGGGAATCAAACAAATTTCTACCCCTCCCTGCTGCTAACATATGTCACAGTACTCCAACAGTGTGAGATTCACATACATGAGATGTAAATACAGGCAGAATTGCAGGTACATACAGTTTTATATCTGTTTAATTGATATAAGAATTCTAGTAATTAGTATCACATCCATCTCCAAGCATTAACTAAGGTTATACTTGTAGGTCCCTTTACCTGAAGTAGGTTCCAATGAGCTCAATGAGACTTACCTCTGAGCAAACAAGCAAAGACTCATGCTCCATGTTGCTGATTCTTTCTAAACACTATATTTGCAATACAAACAAGGATACACAAACGCTTGTTCATCCACAGATGCCTATAGAGCAAAGAAAACACCCTATGTTTATTCAGCTGTATTTTAAAAAATATGATTAACATTATTTTAGAACAGCCCCTCACAACATTGCTTAAAATGAAAATATTAAAAACAAAATAATTTCTAAAAATAATATAATTAAAAATATAAAATCATAAACAAAAGTCTTGCAGCAAAGGGGAAGACTTAAAGCTCCCAAGGGAGGGCATTTCACACATGTAGAACTACTACTTAAAAAGTCCTGTCCATTGTACCTGCAAACTAGATTGACTTTACTGGCATGTGAAGCCAACAAGCCTATTCAATCCATCATAGGACCTTGGCAGCTTTATATGGATATCTTCAAATTTTAAAGTAACCAAATCCCAAGCTGTTTAGTGTTTCAAATTTCTCAAGTGAGCCCAGAAACAAACAATTAACCCAAGCAACTGTTGGAGAGCTTTAATGCAGTCTAGGCTGGATAGAATCAGCATTTCTATGAACAGTTGGCCCTTGGTATCTGCTGGGGTTTGGTTCCAGGACCCCCTATGAATACCAAAATTCATGGATGCTCAAGTTCCATTAAATACAATGGCACAATAAAATGGTGTCACTTATACAAAATGGCAAAATCAATATATTCAAGCTATGGATAGTTGAATCCATGGGTACAGAGGGCTGATTGTAATTGAAGCCAGGCTTGTTAACTTCAAATCATCCCAAAATGGTAAAAGGCACCCACCCCATAAAACTATATAGATGACACTTAATCCATGACAGAGATTGAAAATTTCACAGTAACTGGAAAATTTGAGGAGTGACAGTCATAAAATATAACTTTTCCAAGCTTTTGTGCAGTGGTACCTTCTACTTTTGCACTCAGTTATTCAGGGGAAATAGAACTTCTTCCAAAACCTTTGCAGAGTTCAGTGGACTTCCTAGTTCAGACTATTTCTGTCTTGTCTGGAGAATATATAGTGCTATATTCCATTTTAACTGCCAAAGCAATACCCTGTGGAATTGTGGGAATTGTAATTTAGAAAAAGGTACTTAGAATTCTCAGCCAGGGAGCAACTCTAGTGCTTCACCGCACACTATTGGTTATTCCCATGGCAGTTAAAATGGAATATAATGCTATCATTGCACAGTATGAAAGAGTCCCTGGATTAACTTTCATTTTGTGTGCTTCCATCTATCCCATGACTTGCCCCCCAGACCCCTCTGTAAAGATTTCTGTCTCATTGGGACTAGTAGATACAAGCAGGAATGCAATTCATCCAAACTTCCAAATGACCTTCTGGAAATTTCACTGAAATATTAAAAAGTATTAGGGAGGGGAGGCAATGGTGTTCCAATGAAACAGGTGTGATTCCCCATCCCTGTATCTTTAGACTGAAGGACTGAGAATCCTTTGCCATTTGTCACCTAGCCTGTTTCTGCCTAGAGTCCCTTTATTAACTTCTAGCCACCTGGGCATCCAGCTTTGTGATGATGATGAAATTCAGACAACTCCAATCAAGCATTCTGAAGTATTGGAATCCCATTATATTTATATGGGAGAATAAGCAGGCTCTCTGGTATTCTTTTAGGTTACTTATTATAGGCAAACATACACATTCCCCTTAAGGGGGGACATGTTACTGTCTGGGCAAATTTCTTTCATCACATCACATTGCATTACATTGTAAGGCATCATACGTTCATTACATTACAATATATGGCAAGTCATATGTTACACTTCCATAAGCATCTTTATCTCTGCAGGCTCCTCTAGAGTTAACACACAGAGGAACATTGGCATCTTAAACAATATAAATAACGTATCCGCATATCCATTTAGGAATACCCTCTCATCTATACATCTCTAAACAGGTATCTGTGAACACACAAACTTTCAAGGAGTAATATCTTTGGGTATGGCTATGTTGTTTTTGTTGCGTGCCTTCAAGTCATTTCTGACTCTAAGGTCCAAAAGCTATTTCATAAATAATCCCATTTCAGACTGCTTTAACTGCCCTTGGGAATGGCCAGGCAACAAGACAGCAACATTTATTTATTTATTTAGGTTTTATTTTTCTTCCATATGATATATTACAGCACATAATCATGTACAATTATATCAGTTTTTCAATCATTTTTTTTCTATTATATGTCATGTTTAAATTAAATGTAGTGTTTCTTAATGATTTATTACAGGTTTTATGTAATTTTTTATGCATTTTCCCTTCTTCATTTTCTTCTACTTTACTGATTTCCAATGTCCTTCTGAACCTAATGTTCTTGTTATGTTTCAGCTTTTATGCTTCTCTTTTTCTTTGCAGAAAGTAAGATTTGTTTCCATTTATCTTCAGTAATTATTGCTTCCTGTCATTTTTTTGAGACCTTATTATTTTGTGTTGTTTTTATTTTCCAACCTCTTTTTTTATTTTGTCTTATTTTATTTTACTTTGTTTTGTTTTTTGTTTATTTATTTGTGTCCACTCTTAAAACTTCTTACATTCCTTTATTAACTCTCCCCATTCTCTTTTAACATTTTCTGGTGATTTTTTGTTCAATATTTGTGTTAATTTGTCCAAAAGATCTAGCTGCCATTCTTTGATTTTTAGTATTTCGTCTGATTTTCATTTTTTAGCTAGATTGATTCTAGCAATTGAGCACATGTATAATATCTGCTTCCATTTTTTCTTTGCAGTATTGTTACTTATTTTGTCTGTCATGTTTAACAAATAAATTTCTGGGGATAACTTGAAATTAATTTTTAGTATCTTACAGATCTTAGTATGTATTTTTCGCCAAAATTATTTTATCTTTGGACAGTGCCACCAGATATGGATCCAAGTTCCTTTTTCTTTCTTACATTTCCAACAATTGTACTGTGGCAGCAACATTTATTTATAAAATCATAATCATAGAGTTGGAAGAGACCACAAAGACCATCCAGTCCAACCTCCTGCTATGCAGGTATATGCAGTCAAAGCATTCCTGAGAGACGGACATCAAGACCCTGTTTAAAAACTTCCAAAGAAGAAGACTCCACCATACTCTAAGTACTCCATTGTCAAACAGTCTTTCCTGTCAGGAAGTTCTTCCTAATGTTGAGGCGGAATATCTTTTCCTGTAGTTTTAATCCATCATTCTAAGTCCTACTTTCTGGAGTGGAGAAAAGAAGCTTGCTCCATCTTCAATATGACATCCCTTGAAATATTTGAACAGTCTTCTTGAGAATGCATATAACATTTTTCCATTGCCATCTTATCACTTTTTAACCTTCTCTTCTCCAGACCAAACATACCAAACTCCCTAAGTTGCTCTTCATAGGGAATTATTATTCTATTATTGAGGGAAAATACACCAAACTATACTTTTGAGTGGAGAAACATCAGAATTTGTGTACAGAGTTTAGAAAAGCTTGAAAAAAGAGGGGGTAGGCTAAATCAATAAATACAAATACCCCCTCTCTCTGCACAGCACAAATAGCAATAAATATTATATCATACATTAATCTAAAATCAAAATGTCTTTAACAGATCTGTTCAAAATGCAACTTTCCTCTCATATACACAATATGAACCTTGTGTCCACACCCACCCAATCTGCTCAATGCACATTATAGATCAGGTCTGATCCTAGTTCCCTAATAATAATAATATTTTATTTATAGCCCGCTCCTCTGTCAAGAAAATCAGAGTGGGTTACAGCAGATAAAAAATTACAGAATAAAACAATTCCAATAACCCACTACCCAAACTCCCACCCCTTAAAATTAGATTAAACTAGCAGCAAGTTAAAACCAGAAAGACAATTAAAACATAGACAATATTAGAAACAAACAACTATTCCATGGGCTGTGTAAACTGTGGCGTCATAGGTCAAAGAATCAGTAGCTGGTGGGGGAAAAACATATCCCAATTCAAGAGCTGAGAATTAAGGGGTTTCTGGGAATTCCTGCCAGAAGAGATGCGTCTTTATAGTTTTTTTAAAGCAATCGAGAGATGTAATAAGATGCATCTCGTCTGGCAGGCCATTCCATAGCCTGGGAGCGGTGGCAGAGAAGGTCCTTTGGGAAGTTTGCAACAGCCTAGATTTCATAGGCTGCAGCAGATTCCTCCCAGAGGACCGGAGTGTGCGGGGGGGGGGGGGGGATCATATGGGGAGAGGTGGTCCCTAAGATAAGATGGACCCAAGCCATGTAGAGCTTTAAAGCTTAAAACCAACACCTTCTACTGCGCCCTGAAACTAATCGGCAGCCAGTGGAGAGACTTAAGCACAGGTGTTATGTGCTGTCTCCTCAATGTTCCAGTAATAAGCCTGGCTGCCATGTTTTGAACGAATTGGAGTTTCCAGGTTAAGCACAAGGGTAGCCCCATGTAGAGCACATTATCGAAATCCAAGTGTGAGGTTACCAATAACACTTGAGGCAATTGTAGCTGCACAGCCTCAGTTCTCAAGATTGCTCTTAGAATACAAATGGGATGGGGCAAAATAATATGCATTTTTTTTAGCTCCAGAAGATAAGTGGAATATAAATGGTCAAAAAAGGAGATAGTTGGAAAAAAACAAGCTTTTTAGAATGTTTCAGGTTACAATACTGTACACATTTACCAAGAAATAAGTCCCAATGAATTTATTGGGATATATTTATGAACAGACATATGAATGATTGCATTTTTAATGTAAATAAAACATCGCTCTGAGTCTGGAGGGGGGGAAACTCTTTCAAAGCAAGCAGAGAGTAAAATTTCTTTCAATATTCGCCCTTTACAAGTTACATATTCTTTCCCGTGGCCCTGTGTGCATTCCTGGCACACTGACAGGATTAGTGAGGATTAGTAAATCAATACTAAATCACTGAATACTAAAGTCAGGATTGTCCATGCCTTTGTATTTCCTATTACTATGTATGGTTACGAAAGCTGGTCAGTGAAGAAAGCACGATAGGTTGAAAATCAATTCATTTGAAATGAGGTGCTGGAGGACAGCTCTACAGATACAGCAGACTGCTAAAAAGACAAACAAATGGATTCTGGAACAAATAAGGTCTGAACTATCCCTAGAAACCAAGATTAAACTCAGACTCTCATACTTTGGTCATAACATGAGAATACACAGCTCACTAGAAAAGACATTAATGTCTGAAAATAATGGGGAGGCAGAAGAAAAAGAGGAAAAGCACATTCCAGATAGATAGACTTAGGAGCTGTACAGACCACCCCTAAGTGGTGGCTTTCAGCTGCCCCTTTTAGCACCAGATTGGGGCTGCGGCAACTGCACACTGTGCCCTTGATCTTACCTTTCTGCCATGGAAAGAGCACCATAGCCACTGGCACCACAGCTTTTCCCCCTCCCAAGCCACCGGAGGACATTCCACCTTTGGAGGAGGACTCTCCCTCTGCTGCTGCCTGGCGCCTTAAGGAGAGGAGGGGCTGGTGAGAGCAGCCTCCCCTTATAACCTGCCTCCTGGCCCTGGAGACGCCAGAGCTTTTCCCCCTCCCAAGCCACTGGAGGACATTCCACCTTTAGAGGAGGACTCTCCCTCTGCTGCTTGCCTGGCGCCTTAAGGAGAGGAGGGGCTGGTGAGAGCAGCCTCCCCTTATAACTTGCCTCCTGGCCCTGGAGACGCCAGAGCTTTTCCCCCTCCCAAGCCACTGGGGAAGGATTTTTTTTCCACTTGCAAACCCGTGTAAGCAAGTAGCAGAGAATGATTGGGGTATCTTCTCTCTGCTACCATTGTTGCTTTCTGAGGGGAGGGGGGGTTATGGATATGGGAGGAGGGTTGGCTGGGGAGGCAGAGGGTAACTCCCTTGGTATGAGCGGGGCTCCTATCCGAGTAGTGTGGGGCAGGGGGAGGTATGGCAGTAGGGGTATGGATCAGTGTTACAAGGGAAGGCGAGATCGATACTTAATACCTATCTCTCCTTCCAGTCCCTCTCCTAACCAAAGGGACCTGAGGGTCACTCCAGCCGTACCACAAACTCTGTCTCTGCTCCTATGCAACGCCAGGTCCGTCAAAAACAAGACCCACATTCTGCATGACCTGCTCGAGGATAACAACTGTGACCTGGCGTGCATAACCGAGACCTGGCTTGGGCCTGGAGGGGATGCTGTGTGGGCTCAGGCCCTCCCTTCCGGGTACTCGGTGAAGGACCAGAACAGGTTAGGTGGGTGGGGGGGGGTGCATAAAAACACCTTGTCTCTAACCAGGAACCATGTTCGTCAGACTTCCTATATCGAGTGTATTTATCTGACCCTGAAGGCTAGAGACTTAGGGATTCTGTTGGTCTACTGGCCACCCCATGCGCTGACTCCCTTAACGAGCTGACACAGTTGGTCTCGGAGATGGTGTTAGAGTCTCCCAGGCTTTTAGTCCTGGGAGACTTCAACATCCCCTTCACGGCCAACGATGTTCCATCCGGTGCGGCTCGGGAATTCATGGATACCATGACAGCCATGGGCCTGTCTCAGCTAGTTACGGGTCCAACGCATTCTGCGGGGAATACACTCGATTTGGTTTTCTGTACAGACATGGGAATTCCGTGGGCAGAAATTACCAATATTTCCTCCCTGTCATGGACAGATCATTTCTTGTTAGAGGCAAGCATCAAGGCATCAACCCAGATCCCCCCTGGGTGTGGCGGACCTATTAGAATGGTCCACCCTCGAAGGCTGATGGAACCTGATAGGTTCCCAGAAGCCCTAGAGGGATATATGGTTGGAAGTGACGGCGACACTGTTGATGCCCTAGTTAACACCTGGGATACAGATCTCTCCAGGGCTATACACAGTATCGCTCCCAAGTGCCCTCTCAGGCCTGCTTCCAAAAAGAAGCCCTGGTATACGGAAGATCTCCGGGCCAAGAAGCGGGTTCTGCGACGGCTAGAGCACACCTGGCGGAAACACCAGCGTTTATCCGACAAGGCTCTCCTAGACCACCTCTTGGAGGACTACGGAGAGGCGATACGAGCAGCTAAGAACTCGTTCTATGCTGCTCGTGTCGCGTCCGCGGAGTCGCGTCCAGCAGAGCTGTTCAGGGTAGTGAGAGAGCTAACACAGCTCCCTCCTGCCCCGAACCAGATCCTTGAACCTACAAAGGCCTGCTGTGACCAATTTAACAACTTCTTTGCAGATAAAATCTCTCGGATAAACGAAGGTCTGGATGCCAGTGTTAAAGCAGAATCCAGAGCAGAGGCGTCCAGAGCTTCCGTGAACTCAGTTGTACTGGATCAGTTTGAGTCTGTCAGTACCGAGGATGTGGACAAGATCTTTAGAAGTGTTAGGAAAACAACTTGCTCTCTCGATCCCTGTCCCTCGTGGCTAGTGGCACAGGGGGGACCGGCTGTTACATTATTGTTACGCTGGATTATTAATACATCCTTGAGGGAGGGACAGTTTCCTGACAACCTCAAATTGGCCATTGTGAAACTGATATTGAAAAAGCCCTCCCTCGACCCCCTGGTTCACAACAACTATCGGACAGTTTTGCTACTGCCATTTTTGGGGAAGGTGATCGAGAGGGCAGTTGCGATCCAGCTTCAATCGATCTTGGATGAAACAGATTATCTAGATCCATTTCAAACTGGTTTTCGGGCGGGCTACGGGGTTGAGACTGCCATGGTCGCCCTGGTCGATGATCTCCATCTGGGCATCGACAGGGGGAGCGTGTCCCTGCTGGTGCTCTTGGACATCTCAGTGGCTTTCGATACCATCGACCATGGTATCCTTCTGGAGTGCCTGGCAGAGGCGGGAGTCGGAGGCACTGCGCTCCAGTGGTTCCGGTCCTATCTCTCTGGGAGGTTCCAGATGGTGCAGCTGGGGGACGTTTGCTCTGAAAAGAGGGCCCTCAGATCTGGGGTCCGTCAAGGAGCTATTCTGTCCCCCTTGCTTTTCAACATTTACATGAAACCGCTGGGAGAGATCATCCAGAGGCATGGGGCGCGGGGTTATCAGTACGCTGATGACACCCAAATAGTCTTCTCTATGTCTCCGACTGATGCAGTGACCAGGGATGGCGTCGCTCCTCTCGTGGCCTGTCTGGAATCGGTAATGGACTGGATGAGGGAAAACAGACTCAGCCTCAATCCAGAGAAAACGGAAGTACTCGTGATAGGTTCTCCCAGCCCAGGGATGGAGGTGGTTCCACCTGTTCTGAACGGACTCACGCTTCCCGTAAAGGACAACGTATCCAGCTTGGGGGTGCTCCTTGATTCGTCGCTCCATCTTACTTCCCAGGTGGATGCGATGGTCAGGAGCACCTGTTTTCAGCTTCGGCTGTTGCGCCAGCTGCACCCCTACTTGGACCGGAGGGACCTTGAAACTGTAGTACATGCTTTGGTAACCTCTCGATTGGATTTTTGCAATGTGCTCTACATGGGGCAGCCTCTGTATCACACTCAGAAGCTACAATTAGTGCAGAATATGGCAGCACGGCTGGTCACTGGTGTTCCCAGGACCTGCCATATAACACCGGTATTGAAAGATCTCCATTGGCTGCCTATTCGCTTCCGGGCTCAGTACAAAGTCCTGGTTATTACCTATAAAGCCCTAAATGGCTTGGGCCCAGAGTACCTGAAGGACCGTCTCTCCCCACATAATCCGCCCCGCACACTCAGATCCACCGGGCAACAACTACTAAGAGTTCCAGAGGCCAGACTTTCTACCACCACGAAGAGGGCGTTTTCTATCTGGGCCCCGAGCCTCTGGAACTCACTGCCCATTGAGCTCCGCTTGGCTGCCTCTCTCGCCCAGTTTAAAAAGGGGTTAAAAACATATTTATTCGAGCAGGCTTACCCCTGATTGTGCTCTCCCCCCTTGTCATCTTTTCCCTCATTATGAGCCGGCTTGGAGCATTGCCATTGTATAGCTGTACTGGGTTGATATTGTTTTAATGTTGTTGGATTGTTTTTAACTTGTGAATATGTTGTACACCACCCTGATCATTGGAAGGGCAGTATATAAATAAAGATATTATTATTATTATTATTATTATTATTTTCTGCACTCCCTTGGCACTGCATCATCTAGGCACAGTGCCAGAGGAGAGCCGTGATGCCACCTGCCATGACCACGGTGTCACGCCAGCCTAGGGGCGGCATTGGTATGTGCGTCGTGTGAACGCCATGTCCTGACTCCACCTCCAGGCTGGCCTTAATGGTCGGTCTGTACAGCCTCTCAATCAAGGAACCTATGGCTATAAGTCTGCAAGACCTGAGCAGGGCAGATGACAGTTAACAACAAAATAAATCAAAAGGAAGGGGATACTGGACTTCTAAGGGGATCACTTCAAGGAAAATCCATCTAAGGCTGCATCCACATTGCAGAAATAATCCATTTTGACATCACTTTAGCTACATTGTCTACAATGCCTCACTAAACTAGAATTCCATAGCATTGAGCCATGGCAGTTAAAGTGCTGTCAAACTTTGATGATTTCAGTAGTGTGGATGCAGCTTTAACTGACAGAACTTTATCCTTTCCTACATTTCACCAGATGTGTTTATTTCCTTTGCTTAGCTCAAGAAGCAGTCTGGAATCACACAGGACTGGATGTTTTCTTCCAAACTTATTTTTACCTGAGCCTGCAGGGCCAAGCAAAAGCCTGCCCATCATCTCTCCTCTTCTCTTTTTTCCTTGCTGCTGAGCTAATCAAATGCAAACTGCTTTTGCACTTTGAACTCAGTTTGCAGCAATCAAAGTAAGCAAAGAGGAAAAGATAAAGTGGGAGGAGGAGAAAGGACAACATTCTAAAAGCTGAAGGAAATGGGACAGTAGAGAAAATGGGACCCAAAAAGGGTTCTTCTTTCCAAACATGGACACTCAGCATAGGAGACTGCTGGGATATTTTCATGACCATGATGGTTGTGCGACTCAGGAAAATGCTTGTGAAAGAGGTCTTGGGGACTTTACGCAAGCTGCAAAAGGTGCAGGTTTTTGCATAACTGATAGTTATACAAATCTAACAGAATTTCAGACTGAGAATAGAGCTATACATTACAGTTATAGCAGTACAATATCATTTACCATAACTGCTAAGGTTCTATCCTTTTAAAAATATTTCTGGAATTTGTTGTTTGGAGAGATACATACCAGTAGAGTTCTCTGTTAGGCCAGCTCCTGAAACTCTCCTGAACTACAACTCTATAACTTCCAGCAGGGAATTTTAAGCCTCTCACCAAACTACCATTCCCAGGGATTCCATCTGATGACATCTGAAGTGGTATAAAACTGTGGCATCTATGCAACGTAGACACACACACATACACACACACATAAAGGTTTCTCCTTTGACAAGGTTGTTAAGTCATGTCTGACTGTAGGGGCAGTGTTCATCTCTGTTACTAAGCTGAAGAACCAGCATTGTCAAAGACAACTCTTTGATCATGTGGCCAGCATGACTGCACAGAATGCTGTTACCTTCCCACCCAAGTGGAACCTATTTATCTACTTACACTTTTACATGCTTTTAAAAGCTAGGTTGGCAGAAGATGGGGCTATTGATGAGAACTCACTATGTCATACAGTGCTAGGGCCTTGAGCTGCTGAACTGCCGATCTTGCAGTTGTCAGAGTCAGCATGTTAACCACTGAGCCACCACATCCTGTATATTCTTGTATACAGTGGTCCCCCGGGTTACGAAAGTAATCCGTTCCGGATTACTTTTCGTAACCCGGAAATCTTCGTTTCCCGGGGGACCGCTTTGTTTGCCGGACCGCGCGGCCAATTTAAAGGGGCCGCGCGGTTTTTTTAACCCGTATCCTGGGGTTTTCTTCGTAAGCCGGGGCCATTTTTGCGGCCCCGGCTCTTTTGGCTTCCGGGGATTTCGTTCCCCGGGGGCTTCGTATCCCGGGGGACCACTGTATATAATTGCTTATGAACAGGACTTTCGATGAACAAAATAAATAGCTAAGGACTGGATGGCATTTAGATGAGTACACAGAATCCAAAACACAAAGCAAATCAGAATAGCAACTATTTTTATCTTCTACACATTTCATCCCTTTCTGACAAAGTACAGAATGAAATCATTAATGAGAACTTTGAAATACCATCTCCCAAATAAGCGATCTTATGAGCAGCATTTTAAACCTTTTAAATTACCATTAGCTAATCAGAATCATTGTAGAGCCATCATTATCTTTTATTAAATGACCACTGAATCTGATGCTCATATTGCTTTTCAATTAAAATGGAAAACAGTCACAGATGACTGAATAACGCATCTTAGCAGGAATAGGCTCCATTGAGGAAATCATCACTAGAAGAAAACCAACCATTTAAGGATACAAGTTAACTTCTTGTATACAAGTTGATATGAGCAGTGATTCCTAAGCCCCTTTCTCATGTTCCCAAATGGGAATTTATTATATAGGATACCATGGGATGGTGACCCATGGAGATGCTGTATATTGAGTGGAATGTGAGCAAGAATTGTGTGGGCCAAAAACATTACACAAAATTTTCAATCTTGATGTAAGCAGAGTCCTCAAGTGCATATACATGCATACAAGATATGAGCAGACTTTACCAATAATAAGGTAATAAAAAGTGCTGTGATGGCTGATGCCATAAACTGACTGATGAGAGATAGCCAAAAGCCAAGATCTAACCAGTTTAGGTAATCTCTCAGAAACTGATGGGAGAAAGAGCAATGTTGCATCACCTCCAGGGAGGAGACTGATTGCAGACATAAACAAGGTTTACTAAAGATTGCTTATCTCATTGGATAAGCTGATAGGCTGAGCAGAGGCTGGGAAGAGTATAAAATAAGTCAAGAGGAAATAGAAGCCACACTGCTTTGACAGCTTGCAACATATGAAGAAGACTATATGATAATAGCTGTGCTGTTCTGAGCTGATAAACTCCCAGACATGCAAGAAACACAAATTGTCTATGCTAAACAGATATGGTATATGCTATATAGTATATACTCATGTATAAGTCTATAATTTTTAGTCAAAAAACTGATCCCCAAAAAACTGAGTTAGCTTGTCAATGTCGAGGGGTCAATGTAAGTAGTGTACTTTAACTCTTTTGTTTATTTATTTAAAGGACCCATCCTCTGGTGAAAGACAAGAATGTAATCTGTTCTGGAAGGACTGCTCCCCACCCCCACCCCCCAATTTTATCCATTCAGCCTTTAAGTGAACACCAACAGTTACACCTGCTGGGATTTTGTAAATTCTTTGGCATTGTTTTCCTTTGCTTTATCCTTTGGATTAGTCATTCCCAAATTTTGATTCTCCATATGTCTTGGACTTCAGTTCCCAGAATCCCTGACTGTTAGCCATCTGGCTGGGCTTCTGGGAGCTGAAGTCCAAAATATCTGGAAAGCCATTTTTTGGGAACCACTGCTTTAGATCCTTTGTTATATGCCCCTAAATTTTACTCCTGACTCATCCATGGGTCATATCAAAATCCATAATCCAAACCTGCCCTTGACTTATACATGAGGCTGACATATAGTTGAGTAAATAGGGTAATTCTTATTATGATTGCAATGGATGCTTATAGTTGTGTAACAGATGCTGCTAGATATAGCAATACCCAAAGACAGTATGGTGTAGTGGTCTGAACATTGGATTATGGCTCTGGAAAATGGGGTTCAAATCCCCACTCAACCATGGAAACCTACTAGATAAACATGGGAAAATCACACTCTCTCAGCCTCAGAAGAAAGCAAGGGTAAACTCTCTCTGAACAAACCTTGCCATGAAAACCCTGTGATATGTTTACCTTATCTCTAAAACACACTGTAGAAATAATTCCCCACACTCTGATGCTGATCAGCCATGTGCCTCTTGGTTTTACTGGTGAAATGTTGAGGATATGCCATCTGGATACCTTAGTTCAGTGTGGTGAGGAATGTTTTAGAGACCAAGTGCCGAACCTCAAAGGTGTTCCTGCACCAGGTGTCCCCCGGGGGCTGGACATCTAGGGGGATGGAATGTTGGGGGGCAGGACTTCTGCCTTCTGGGGGTGGGACCTCTGGGGGCGAGACATCCCCGGAGACAGTTGAAGGTCTGGGAGGATGGAGGGAAGAGGAAGAACAGGTGTGTGCCAGTTCCTTCTCTACCCAGGCCTTCAGCTGTCTCTGGCGTGTGGAGAGGCAACTGAAGGCCCAGGAGGGAGCAAAAGGAGGAAAGGGGTGTGCACCTGTTCCTTCTCCTGCCCACCTCAGGCCTTTAGCTGCCTCTTTGGAGACAGCTGAAGTCCTAGAATGGCTGGGAAGAGGAGGAACAGGCATGTGCCTGTTCCTCCTATTTGTTGCCCTCTGTGTACCCTCAAAAATGGTTTTGCATGCCATCTTTGGCATGCATGCCATAAGTTCACCAGCATGGCTCTAGTTGCTTTACAGTGACATGGCCTTGTAGTGGCACAGCTTTACACTCCAAGAATTCTCAAGAAGACTTTTGCCTGAGTCAAAAGTCTCAGATATTATTATCAAAGATAATAATATCCCTACAGTTATAGTTAACAGATTATCTATACTGACCACCAAAAGATAGGATATTAGCAATATGATGGTAATACTTCAGTGTACTTCTGTTTCCAAACTTATCATCTATTCAGATCTGCTTCTGAAAGATTTTTATGTCCTTGTGTAGCATATGTGTGGCTACCTCTGCTTTCCAGTCCTTAGGGGAGAATTGTTACCATTCTCAGCAAAAAGAAAACTTTGAACTTCGCTCTCACATGCTGCTGGTTTTGAAATTAGCTGTGATTTCTCAGGAGAAAGACCCAATTGTCACTGCTGATAGCTCAAAGAAAATCTCTACTCAATATCCAGCCATGGGTTGTGGGGGGTGGGCAGGGAGGAGAGAATTGCAAACAAAATGTAGGCTGCTGTGAAGAAAAGGGAAAGGACACAGTGCTGGGGGGGAAATTCGAACACAGTTTTAAAAACAATCAATATACTCCCTTCATCTTGAGTCATGTACTGAATTGCAATCACTCTGCTCTAGACAGATATAGATCAGACGCAAAAGATCTTCAGTTAATGCTAGGGAGTTGGGCCATATGCCCCTCCCTATAGGTCTGGGTTCATAAGAGGACCTGTGATTAAGTTATATGCAGAGTCAAGCTTGCTGGAGATCAATAATCTGGAATACAAAAAGAAACTATAATTGTCTTGTCTATTAAGATCCCATGGGTAAAAGTGGACTGTATTCAATCAGTTCTGAATCATATTGCATTTTCCCTAAAGGAAGAAGCTGAATGGAGGTACTTTTAGAGCCAATCTTAGAAGGTTGTAAGGTTGTAGCATGAAACACTTTTCACTAGTTTTGACTTGTACATTATTTGCAGCTTCTGAATGGAACATGTCTGGTCATAGCCCTGCACACTCTGGGAGCATCCCCTTTAGAAACATATAATAAAGTGCGTTATAAGTAAGTCTTTCTGAGAATGGTTTGGAAGCTTCATTTAATTTAAAAGAAAGCAATCAAAGTTTTGACTCCAACACTGTTTACCCAGATCATACCTTACAAGTTTCAAAAATCTTCTCTGACTTTCTTTTCATTTTCACACCCTGCTCAAAGTACTGTTGGTAAATTTTAAATGGCTTAAAATCCAAGAATCCAAAGAAATCTCTACTCATTTCAAATCTATTGGCATACTAATGTCCCAGTGTCCTTTTCAGATTACACATCCGCACCATATATGGTATTTGGTACAACAAGGGAGATGGCTGTTTTATTTTATCTTGCAGTGAGCCCTTGTTATCTGCTGGGGTTTGGTTCCAGGGTCCACCGTGGATGCTCTTCTCATTCAGTACAATGGCATATTATAGAAAGTTTCCATAGAAGGTTTCATAGAATCATTAAAATGGTGTCCTTCATGTAAAATGGCAAAATCAAAGTGTGCTATTTGAAATGTATACTTTAAAAATATATATTTTTAAGCTGTGGATGCTTGAATCCATGGATAAAAAAATCTGTGGATAAGGAAGGGCAACAGTATCTTATTGGCAGATGGAACACCCATTTCATGGAATTATGTCTAGTACTATTTTGTTACCCTTTAAGCATCAGCACAGGGACTACCCAAATATTTTAAAACAGCTTTACTATCTTGAGAATAGATCTATAGATATTTAACAGAGATGAACTTGTATCTCAGTGCTCTTCTGTTAATAGGTCCATCTCAACATATTTCTCATCATTGTTCAGAGCAACCTTCAGTTGTACCACCTCACTCATAATGAACACTATTGTTGCAAACACCCCCCCCCACCAAAAAAACCAGCAGCTTTAAAAAGAGCTCCTGGTTTGCTTGTGTTGTATTTCACAAGCATGCTTCTGTAGCATTCTGAAGTGGTTTAGATATCTATGGGTAGATCAGATTCTTTAAAGGGGCAGCCAATCAGACCTCTGGGGGACCAAAGTATTCCTTTCTGCTCTGACTTAGCTGTGTTTACCAGACTATTTTTCCTAGCAAAAAGAATCTATGAAATACACAAAGGAATTATGGTGATTAGTCATAAATTCTCTCTCCTTCACATGCAATCTTCTACACAAAGATAATCTTGCCCTTAGCATAATTTAGTAAATATTAATTTTATCACTTTCGAATCCATGGGAGTGTTGTTGACCCTTTCTTTAATGGATACGATACAAAAACACCCTTCAATCTATTGAAATAATTTGCTTGAAAGGTGAGTATGCAGGGGTTCCATCCTAGAAGACGGATGGATCAAATAAAAGAATAATCTAAAAAAAGCATTTTTCTCAATAAAAATAACATTTGTGTAACTGAAGCATCAAGAAAGAAAGGTACAGACACATTAGCATTTTATGGACCAAAAAAAGCCCCAACAACACTTTCACTATTCTCTAATGATCAATAGAGAGGAAGAAGCAAAACTACAGTACACATGTAAATTATCAGACAGCAGACTTTGCATGTAAAGAAATATCCGCAGGACATTTTAAATCATCCAGAATTTGGGTACACTCATTAACCCATGGGAGTTAGCCATCTGGCATACAGTGTATGATGCTTCAACTTTTTTTTTAATTTCTGAATCAGGCTGTAGCCGACAGTAGACTTGACATTCAGTATGTAGTGCATTCATTAACGTCATGTCTACTGCTGGATTGAAACAGAGAAGAATAATATCTGGAGCAGGAAGAGAAGTCATCCTTAAAAATGTTATTAGACTGTTGGTGGCATTGATAGAAGACTACACAATAACCTCCTGCTCAAACACACTTTAAGGGGGAGAAACTATTCCCCCCTTTAAACAAGGAAGACAACCATGCCCTCATTTTATGGGTGTGTGTGTAAGAGTGAAAGAATAGGAGAAGCTTGAGTCATATGATATCCAAAAGTGTATACACATGGGGTTGAGGAATGAATCTTGATGAAATCTTAGGAGCCAATGGCAGGGTTAAGTATTTAAGGCCAACAGATATGTGTGTATGGTAACAACTTGTTTTCCTATCCTGCTTGCTGTCCATTGATATGATACCCACATTTGCAAGGAAATCATTTTACATGAGATACATCTTTGTGCAATCAGGACAATTAAATGTACATCAAGAGTGGCAATGACAAATCCGCCTGGGCCCACTGAGGCATTTAGCTTGTCAAGTAGATGTACAAAGGAGGTTAAGCAAAAGTTTAATAGAAATCTCCTTCATGCCCCCTCTGGATCACATGCATCCTCTGGGATTGACTTGTGATTAATTAAGCATTCCCTCCCCCCATGCAAGGCAATCAAGAAATTCCTCTTTTATTCTGATTTGCTGGCAAAGCTGCAGACAACAAAACAATTCATCTACATGTCTGTACTAATTTTTTCATTCATCCCATAGCAGCATGCCAAATCTGAGCACCTACAGTAATGTCATATCAGAATATCATGAGGAAATTGTTTTCCACCACATGCCTCAGAGATTTCAGTTACTTGTCATTAGTCTGGCTTCTAACAATGAACTAGATATTGGCACAGAGGCCAGAATTCGTTTTGTGATAGATTTACACTAGCACAATGAGGTTCCGCTAGCGTAAGAATTTTTCCTAAGATTGTGCAGGAAGATACCTAGTAAATAAATAATGGTTTGACCCAGTACCTGTGTTTTTCCCATGCTGCACAACAGCTGTTGGGCAGTGCCCAGGCACAGGTCTATTCTACATCTGAAAGAGCTATTGACTGGCTAGGACAGCTCCATTGTAACTAGCTTGCAACTGTCACTCTCCTGGACCTTCTGTATTAGTATTCTGCAGGAAACTTGCAGCTTCAAATAGGATCACCGATAGAAGCTGATAAACTAATGGCCCAGGAAATGAGCCACTTGGTGCCAGCACAGGACTCACATGGCCCACTCCTTTAGCCTGGACCACCAGCTGTAATACCTGAGCCCAACTCCATCAATAGGGGAGCACTTCCACTTCCAACAGAACCACAGAGTACAAACACGAGAATGTAAAAAGTGGTGAAGGGAGTGTTACTGGGTTCCAAGCCTGTCCTTATACAGCTTTCCATTTTACAAGGGTGTGTGTGTCTAAAGCCTGAGAGATATCCTGGCATAATAGGATTCAATATGTCTCAGACCTTCTTGAAGCAAACTCCTCAGCAGGTTTTCTCCCTGGTAATATTTGGCTGATTTGCTGCCTTTCCCTGTATTTTGTTAGCAGAACATGACAAGCCAGTGTTTTCTTAGCTAAAACATGACAACATCTCACTTGCATGGTAATGGCCAGTTGCAGTGATTGAAAAGAGTTTTGACTGGAAAGAAAAGAAGATTGGTTAGATATAATGAGCTGGGATTGTATTAGAACATCCCTGTGTTAGAACATCTAAACAGTGTCACTATATGTTTAGCTGAATGTACATACGTCAGGGATGCTTCCCCCCTCCATCATAGTGACCACATGGTTTATGCTGAAGAGGGGTTTTGCAGAAAATAATGGCAGTACCATTTTGCACTGTTACTTCTCATTTAAGATGTTTGCAGATGACAATCCATAGCACACCAAATTGGGCAATGGTGCCCTGAGGTACATTCATTTCAGATTAAAAAATAAAATAAAATAAAATATTGAACTTTTTATTATTCAGTTCAGAGAAAGCTGACAAGCTTTAAGGGATCAATGGGATTGTGGCTAGATGAAGCTCTGGGACCACTGTTTGTTCAGATAGTTCCAACTGCATTCCAGCCAAATAGATCTGATTGCTTTAGGGTGGGTTTTCATACACAAAACATAAAGCAATTGCTGAGTTAATTTTGTTTATAACATGAATAAAAACTGAATTGGCCAGCAAGCTCCCTGCATGCCTTCCTTAATAGGAAGATACAAGACTCAGGAATTTTCAGAATTAAAATGAGCAACAACTTTATTAACTTACTCTGGGGATTTGAAGTGGTTTACTGAATGTAAAAGAAGCTCTCTTCCTAAAGTGTATATTAATCTGAGGCATTAAAGTTTTCATACTTCTTTTTCATCCTTTCTGACCGATGATGTCACTAGTATTTCTCCCATCTATGGGTAGTATTGTGACTAGTATTCCCCTGCCCAGCTGATGGTCTGAGGAAGACTATCCTCACTTACCAGCCCCTGGTAAACAAAACAAAACAAAACAAAAAAAGCTTTGCATCAGTATATCAAGCATACCTCTTGTGGAGGTTATGTTCCTATTCCTTGATCATGTTGGCAGATCTGAGGAAGCCTTCCTCCACCTTACAAGATGCTTCAAGGTATTAATCAAATTTTCTTTTAGCATTTTCTCTCTGAACTTACACCGAACCTGCCTGATTTAGCTAAGACAGCTGCCTCAATTCCAAGTCAGGACTGTGTAAAGAAAAACTTCCTTAGTGTTACCAAACCAATATAGAAATTGGGTTAAAAAAAATCCTAGTACAGCCTCAGTTACAAATGACCAGTACAGCCCACTGTATCTCATAGGTCAGTGGATGGGTGCTGAGCAGACAATGGAAAAGGAAGGATGCTTTACTCCCTGCCTTCCCCTTTTGCTCTTCCTCCCAGCCTCTTCTTGATGAACGGGTGCAAAGCTGTTCCACCATCCACCTTGACTGTGTGTGAGCAGGGGAGACAAGTACCAATTTAAAATGTCTGTACCATGTCATATTTGCAGCATGAACAGTAGGAGATGATTCAAATGAGGTGTGTGAGAGATTTATTTTATTTTATTTGTATGCCACTTACCTTCCATTTGTAGATCCCAAAGCTGATCCTGGAACCATCTACATACAGTGAACAACAGCCTCTCTCCTGTATGGCCATCAAGAGAGAGAAGGGGAAGGAAAGAGTAAGGACGCATAGAGTGTCTTAATCAGTTCTAAGAACATATCTGTCTCTATTTGTGATTTATCCATTTGCAATTCCTAATTGACTCTTTTTTCTTTCTTTTCTTTCTTTCTTTTTTCTTTATCACAGAAAATGCAAGATTGGCCCATTCTACAAGCTTGATTTTATGGGTTTTGTTTTCTAAACAAAATTCAATTGTTTTAAGACATTTCTTTGAAAAAGACCTTATTGCAAAGTTTACTTATTTGGTCACTAATCTAACTGACCTTTACAGTTAAGGCAAAAAGTACCAGCTGTGCAAAAGGGTCTCAGGTGCACTCTGGAATATACTTTATTGATTTGCCTCTTCTGTGTAGCTAACAAATATATTTCCAGCTTCCTTCAAAACAGCTTGATCAAATCAAGAATCCTTTTTTTCTGATGCCAAATAAGTGAAAATGGTAGACTGCTTCAGCAACTGTTAATAAGGAAAGATTTACACACAGCTTTCTAAGTGGAGTTTGCAGCGTAGCTCTCAAGGTGATGGATAGCATGAAAATGATGGATATGTGTAGATTCTATTTGCTTATTTAATTGTTCTTTATCCTCTAATGTTGTGATCTAATTGTCTGTCACTGGAAAAAGCCATGCACAGAAAGACCTGTACATGCAAGATATATTGTTCGAAGGAGGGAATGGATTGCATAAATGCTACTGAGGAGACTTAATAGTTCTGGTCTTGATCAGTCCCCTAGATTGGAGATCGCTTGGAACATCAAATTTACAGCAGCATATAATTTAAATCAGTATAGGAACACTGGAAGAGCCCTTCTGGTTCAGACAACATTTTCATCTATTCCGACATTTGTGGTCAGTTTATAGGTTCCTTCAAGAAATAATAGTACCATTCTATTATGCTTTCATTGCCTGCAGTACTACAGTTCTATGCATCACAGTTTAGGATATTGAGGATGATACTGAATTATATTGACAAGCTTGAATTGACAAGGAGTGTGATAAAGATGGTAAAAGCCCTGGAAACCCATCCCTATGAAGAACAGTTGAAGAAACCAGGCATGTTTTGCCTGCAAAAAGGAGAACATTAAGGGAAGATATGGCAGCCATCGTCAAATATCTAAAAGGCTATCATGTAGAAGATGGTGTTAGGATGTTCTTTACTGATCTAGAAAATAGGCCTTAAAACAGTTGATTCGACTTATAAAAACAGGAGATTCCTTTCCAACTAAACATTGAGAGGAACTTTCTGAAGCTAAGAAGTTTGAGAATGGAATAGACTATTTTGGAAGGGCTTTGTTAGAAGTTTTTAAGCAGAGATTAGATGGCCAGCTCTCAGGAATACTTTATCTATGGATTCCTGAACTTGCAGGGGCACTTCCAGTACCTTCCAATTACCAGTATAACTCTTAGAAGTATGGAACATGTGCATAAATCTGTGGTTCATTCATTTGTATTTCCATTCCCCTTATGCTTTCCTTAGGGCATCCCCTCACACAAATGCATTAATATGTTTATCCATTGATCCATTGCTTGATTGATATTTGTATTTAAAAGTTGGGTTTTGGAGTGTCATGGCCTACAACTGGTTTCCTATTGATTTTGCTAATATAGGAGAGAGAAATAATCAGTTTATCTGGGTGACCCACAAAATCAAAGCTTTCATACATTACCAATACAACATGAAGATTAATCTGTTTGATTTATTTGTTGGTTACATGTTATTGTTTATTATTAAATATTGTTTTGTTTTACTGCAAGCTGCCCAGGGAACCTTATTACTGGTCAGCATATAAATACTGTAGACAATGGACAAATAGATGACAGATGTAGTATCATTCATCACTGTAATAAAATGTGAGGGAAGCAGAGGGATGCAGTCATATAACATTCTCAATATAGGAATTTGGCTTCTTACCATTCTCATTGTGATCTAGGGTTTCTTTTTTTTTTTTCCTTACTGTTCTCCCCAAAGGGGCAACCTGGAATATAAGTCTAATTCTAGGGATTCTAACCATCAATCTTACCATTCCCTTACAATATAAGCAGAAAGGGGGTTTAAGCTCATGTTCATAGAACAGGTACTGTGGGAATACTAACACTTTGGACTCTTTCAGACGTGGGAAATTGGAAGTATAATCCAAGGGCAATCCAAACGCAATCATGGGGTTTCACGTTATTGCGAATTAGAGCTTCTCACGCAATTTCGGGCAAAAGGGAAGTCACTCCGAATGCAATCATAGGTTTCACGTTATTGCGAATTAAAGCTTCTCACGCAATTTCAGGCAAGGAGAGGTCATTTTCGGGTAATGGGAAGACATTCCGAACACCTTCTGAATGCAATGGGGATTTACGTAAATTCACTAAACAAGTGAATTCACGTGAATTCGCATTGGCTCCATTCAAACTTGGGAGAAATTCCTCCAGTGTGAAAGAGTCCTTTGTCAAAGCATGATAACCTGCATTAAAAATGTTCATTTACTTTGCCTAACTATTCTGCACTGGAGTGGTTCTTAATTATCCTGAATTTTGTCAGAATATCCCCAGCCATGCACAGTAGACAAGAGCAAATGTAAAAGGTACAGTAGAAAATCAGAGCTGTGAACATGAGTAAGTGGCTCATTTTACCAGTTAAACATGATGGTAGCTAAAACAAGTTTGCTTTGTGTTTGAAATTTATTTTGAATAGTCATAGGCTATCCAAATGGAGTTAGTATTACAGAATATTAATACACCATCTAAAGTTACCTCTAGTAATAATAAAGAATACTTATTTTCTTATCATGCCTATTTTCCACCAATGCAGGAGCTTCATGTTGCCCTAATCTTAAATCCAATCAGAGGCTGAGACATGGAAACAGTGGCAGGAGATTCAGCCAGACTAAAGAAGATCAAGCTGCAGACTCAGGCTTGAAGGTGAAACCTAAGAGTCAGTGCCTCCCTGTGCCAGAGAACCCTGAGACCGATACACATATTTTGGATTACACCGAGTGGCCAACCCTATCACCTCTGATGTTCATCAGTGCAAACTAACCAGAGCAGGGAACACACCCAATAAGAAATAGAACAATAACAACGAAGTGTGATTTACTAGGCTCCCTAAGTAGATTATTGCACTACACTCTTATAGTGCTGCTATTCCACTTTTACTGCTCTGGCTGCCTCCTGTTGCAGGTTTTGTATTTCAATGGGGTTTGTATTTCAACGAGGCCTAAGCGCTCTCTCGTTGAACGTTCTAAATGCCCCTCCCTCAACTGAAAATCCCAGAATGCAACAGGAGGCAGCCAGAGCAGTAAAAGTGGAATAGCAGCACTATAAGAGCATAGTGTGATAATCACCTTAAATTCTCCATCCTGCATTGAAGATGCAGAATGTTGGAAGTGTAGTGATGCCCAGAGAGTGTATAAAAGCTCATTTCATGCCAAGCTCTTTATTGAAACAAGTGATGGAGTGGGTAGAAGTTTAAACTGAGATTGGAAAGACCGAGGTTCAGACCCACACTTGGCCACGAAGCTCTCTGGGTGACCACAGCCTAGTCTATCTCATAGGACTGTTGTGAGGATAAAATGGTGGGAGGACCATGTGCCTCACATTGAGCAACACAATCAAAGCCAACACACCCCCCAACAAATGGCCTTCCAATGACACACGGTACAGCACCAAAAGGGCACCATCATGCTGCACCTTTAGAGGGTGCAAGAAGCAGCGGCATTTTGGCGCTTCTTTTTGCATCCTCCAAATGCCAGATTGGGACCACAGCATGTGGTTGCCATGGTCCCGATCCAGGGTGACAATCTGTATAGCCCCTATGTTCCATCGTCAAACAACTCTTGCTACCAGGAAGTTCTTCCTAATATTCAAGTGGAATCTCTTTTCCTTTTCTTTGCTTGCTGCTCTTTTCATGTGTTACAGACCATGTGCCCTTCTGACTCATCACAACTAGACATAGGTTCTCATTTGACAGTCTTGCAGAAATAACCAGGAAGACTTTAAATATCAACTACTGCCTGTAACTTGAATGGGGACATTTTGCCTCTACAGATGTTTAAGCTACAACACCCATCAGCCTCACTGAGTGTGACCAAAGCTGAGAGATTGTGATAGATGGTATCCCAAATATCTAGTTAGTTCAAACTTCCCTAATTCTGGGCTGTAAGGATCAGACTGGAAGCAAATAGGTGGAAAAGGAGGCATGCCATTTAAAGTCCCGTGCTTATCTCTGTTCTAGAAAAACTGGTTAAAAAGAGTTATTGCTGCTGCTTCATCATCATCTATAGTGAGAGAAGTCAGATTAAGACGTCAGATTAAGATGTGATTCTCCCTTCCTAAATCACGGTACAAAACAAATCTCACTTATATCAGAGACAGAAGCCTTCTGCACTTACAGTCTCCCCAGTCAATCCCTTCCTCCTTCTTGCAGGCTTCTATTCTTCTCCTGGTATATCTACAAATAAAATATCAATTTAAGTTACTTGACAGAGGCAGGATTTAATGTTTGCTTTTTAGTGCTGATAAGTCAGGAGACATTTTAAAAGAAAACCTATTTTCTTTCAAAACATGTGCTTATGTAAGTAATTGGGCAATGGATTCAAAAGAAAAACATTTTCCACACAAATATAGAAATGGAAATGACCTCAGGGAAGTCTAGTGAGTACATTTCCAACTGGCCCTATTTCTGTCCCATGCTTGGTTTCCTTCCTGTATCTTCTCCATTGCTATACTGGTCAAATTACAGTCCTATTTCCTTGGCTCTTTGGAAGATAGTCCTTCTAGCAGACAGCACACACCACCCCAATTTTGGTAGGCACTCGCAGAAATGAAATTGACTTGGGTTCTAATGAGCAAAAGATGAAAGAAGCTCATGCAAGGTGAATTATCTGTCTTCTCCAGCCACTAGTACCCCTTTCCTTCCCCCAAACTCTTTCTGGAGTGTTGCTTCTTTCTCCACCAAATAAAATGGATCGGGGGGGGGGGTGTGTGGAAGTGACCCAAATAAGATGGTGTAACCCAGTTCAAGCAGAAAAAACACATGCAAGGGGTTTCCACTTAATTCTCAGTAGTTTCCTGTTGTCTTTCATTCCTCCTTCTGTATTCCTAGATTCTACCATGTGAAGCTTTTTGTAGGTTGACGAGGAGCTGGAGGAGGAAAAGCAGGTAAATGGTGGGAAAGACTGAGCTTTGGGGAAGAGGAAGAAGCTAAATTATAAGACTCTATTCCTTTTATAAGCCACTGGAGATTGTATTTCTTGCCTGGACATAGACATTTCGGCATGCAGCTCAAAGAGATTCTTATGGAAACAGATGGAAAGTAGATGAAATATATATTAGTGGAAACATGGACATTTTTCTCAGGACATTATGTCCAGGTTCCCTGGAAAGCTTCAAGTCATGTTTATGGTTCTCCAAGTAAATAAATTCCCAGGGACAATCATGTGCTCATTGGTTATATTTCATTTGTAACATGTCACTCAATCCTCTGACAAATATGAATCATTTATTATGAACTGGATCTTCAAATATATGCATAGACACATAAAGGACGCAATGAATACAGTTAGCATTCAGATTTTGTATTTGTGTTTTCACGTCTGCCTGCTCTACAGAAAAAAAATTGTTATAGAAGTTTTACAATTTCTGTCAGAGTTGGAGGAAATATTTATTTTCTGTAATATCACTATTCATTTACCAAGAGAAGAGGTATAACCCTGTTGTGACATGTGTTCAAACAAACAATATGGTAATTTCTAAGTAAAAACTATATTCTGTTGGTGATTAAAAGCTAAATTTATAGTCCCATCTCCCTCTGGGTTAAGGAAATCCTGTTATTTTCAGTTCTGTTCAGCAAATATGGATTTCAGGACATGTTTGTCTGCATTCTTTAAAACATTTATGAACATTGAACAGATGCATTTGTTTTAAACATATTTTTATATTTGAACACTTTTCCCTTTGGTTTTTAATATGGATGCTGTTCATCACATATTGAATAAAGCAACTCTTACTGAACTCAGTGCCTCAACCCAAATCACATTGTCTGTATAAATATTTTAGAAACTGTGCAGAACAAAAACAGTCATGTCTATATGTGAAGTATTAGACAATAAATAAATAAATTTAAAAGACTATTCCACTGTTCCCTAGTCTTACATTTGTCAGAATGAATTGACATTAAATATCCATGTAGAGAGCCAGCATGGTGCAGTGGTTTGAGTGTTCAACTCTGGAGACCAGGGTTCAAATCCCCACTCAGCCATGGAAACCCACTGAGTAACTTTGGGCAAGTCACACTTTCTCAGCCTCAGAAGAAAGCAACCCCCCCCCCCTCGAACAAATCTTGGCAGGGAAATTTCATGATAAATTTGCCTTAGAGGTGTCAAGCGTTGGAAAAGACTTGAACAAATGCAAAATAAATTTATTACCCCATTAGTATTTGATTCAGGAATCCTTATATTTAATACATCTATCATATGCAGGTACAATATGGCCCTTTTCATGCTGAGTTCTTCCAGTTTCTTTCTATGACACTTATGTAGAAATTTGCAAGTTCCTCTTGAAATGAATCCAATTTCTCATCAAACCCTATTCAATGTTGTCAATGCATCATTGTGTGCTCACATACTCTAGAGTTTATGGCACTGACTTTGGTGACATCACAAAGATTTCTACTGTCTCTAGTATGAAAATTAACCTTTTTCATTTGGCTGAGAAATTAGACTTATTAATCAACAGTACAGCTGAGAGGTTTGCCTAAATACCCTAAAGGCATCAGATCACTTCTGATCTTAGAAGCTAAGCAGGATCTGCCCTGGTTAACACTTGGAGAATACCAACAAATACCAGATGCTATAGGCTATATTTCAGATGAAGGCAATGTCTGAGTATTCTCTGAGTATTCTTTAGCTAAAAAAGCCCTGTGAAATTCATGTGGTTGCCATAACCAAGTAGGTGACATGAAGGCAAACGCACACACATGTAGCAAAGCTGGGCCTTTGTACATCATTCATTTCAGTGCAAATTTTTTATTTTGATCCAAACAGATTATGATGCCAGAAAGAGAACCACACAAAGGCATTTATAATACTAGCAAACAGTGGCTATTAAATTTGGCTTGTTCACCTTTGTTTGGTTTATCTGACTGGAAAGAAAGAGAAAGAAAGCAGCTATGGTTGATTAGTGATGTGTTGTATAGGACCAGTTGTCATGAAGTGGAACATTTACATTTTCTTTTCCAAATGAGCTCACTGCTCATTTCAGGCTGCAAGTTACATTAACTGCAGCAAACATTGCTTGTCTTCCCAACCTTGTCACCAACACAACATCCACCCATTTTAAACATTATTAGCTGTTTGGCAACATCATTGCTGCTAAGAAAAATCTTGGCACAACTAGGAGTCACTGAATAATTTAGGCTGTTGGCAGCTGGAGCAAAAAGAACATGAACATACCTAGGAAATAAGCATGGAGCTCTCGAGTTCTACATAGCAATTCAGAGTGATGCCTGTGTCTGAATGAACTTAGCTGTGTATGCAAGTGAGAGACAATGCATAGGAATGGTGAAGGTGTAACTAGTAAATTCTCTGTATATAGAGAGATCTTGTAGCACCTTTGAGACTAAGGGAAAATCCTAACCTTGAAAAGCCGTGGGATAAGCCCAGGCTGCAGACAGGAGAATGCAGTACAACATGTCTTTGAAGTTAAACACATATTTATCCCATCAGGAAAACAATGGGATAAAACCCATGTGATAATCTCCTAAATGAAAGAAAAAAGTTGGCAGCATGAGCTTCATACACTTAAGTCTGCTTCTTCAGATGCTTTACTTAAGTCTACAAAAGCTCATGCTGCCAACTTCTTTCTTTCAGTTAGTCTCAAAGATGCTACAAGGACTCTCCACATACTGATTCTAGAGACTAATATGGATATATCCTTGAATTCTAGTAAATTCTCTGGCATATTTTGGTCTGTAAACTCTGATGATTTGCATTTCAAGCATGCAGAATGCTGATTCTATTGCAGATTGCTGGTTGAAGCACAGGTATACATTTCATAATGGTGCTACAAGAACATATCTAAAGCAAAGAAACAATAGAGTCAGGAAATATTTTAACAAACATATGTGTAATAAACAAATATGCAAAATAATAGAATCATAGTAATATAGAGTTGGAAAAGAAAAAGACAGTTAAGTTTGATCATTTTGGCTCTTAGCAAGAGTTCAGACTTAATTGTCTTTGTCTTTTTGATGACCCGTGGTACCTATGAAACTGATCTGATCCTATTCTCCTGTTAATGAGCAAAGGATGATTATATGCATAGCAGAGATGTGAAAATCTGTCTTTTTGCTGGGTTTCTGAAGCCCCCCCCCCCCCGTGTCGTCGTCATCATCATCATCATCATCTTATTTTATTTATTTACATTCTACTTTTCTCCCAATATAAGGTCTCAAGGTGGCTAACAACTTTCCAACAATACAATATAAAAACAATATAAAAGCATTTTGAAAGTATAACTAATAAGTTTAAAAACAATTAAATAATTTAAAAAGTTGAATCAACTATGCATTGAATAGATTAAAATGTACAAAAAGCTATATACAAACCAGATATCTGGCTTGCATGTTAAGAATTTTTTTTCTTTTCAGGCAGCTTGGTGGGTAGCGGTGGAGGAGGCGAGGAGGAAGACCTGGGCTCCTTTAAGGGCCCCACCCACCTTCTCCCAGTGGCAGCATGGCACCCGAGGCAGAGGAAAAGAGGCAGGAAGACCAGGGCTTATTTAGGCCACCAGCCCCTTTCTCCCTGGCGGCAGCGCAACAGGCAGCAGCGGAGAAAGCGAGGAGGAAGACCTGGGCTCCTTTAAAGGCCCCACCCACCTTCTCCCAGCAGCTGCATGGCTTTAGAGGTGGAGGACATCAGGGGAGGCAAGACTTGGGGTAAAGGGGCCTTCCCACTGCTGCAGTCACTCCTAGCTTGCAGCTGAGGGGTGTCCTTTCTACACCAGTTTGGTGAGGATCTAGTGGGTCCTGTTTGAGATTCAGAACACTCACATCTAGGTCCACAGGTGGATCAGAATTGAGAGTTTGTGAATAAAGGTCAACCAAGCAGGTCAGGGCATAAACGTGGGGGTTAGTTAGTCTTGCCAATCATTTCTTGTTGTTATTACAATTCTAGGTTTATCATATTCATAGATATGTGTCTTAGTTAAGCTATCTCCTTAAGTTAGATACATTTACAATTACTTTACAATGGATCGTATTGAGGGACTTTTAGTTTCAATAGACTGTATTGGAAATATCCCCAATAATAATTAATGTGTCAAGTTATTAAGGTCAGTTAAACATATGAGTGTTGTAAATGACAAAGAAAAAGTCTAATGGTATGAATACCAGGAATAGAACAACACAAGCAAGGAAAATGGCAGATTCAGATATTAAAGAGACAGAATAGGTAACCAATCAAATTAATGTAAATGATGTGATTCTTCAGGAATTGAGGGAATTTAAAAGGAACTTTAAAAGAGATATAAGGGATAACAGGACAGAAATGCAACAGGATATACATAAAGAAATGAAGGCATTAGCAGGAAAAATAGATAAAATAAACAATGAGATGACAGGAGTCAAAAAAGTAATGGGGGAAGTTTCCTCAGAAACAGCTAATTTAGAAAGTAAGATACAGATTTTAGAAAACAAAATAAAGCAGAATGAACAAATTATTCAATTCCATGAAAATAAATATAGGGAAAGGTGCATAAAATTAAGAGGAGTTCCTGAATCTATAAATGAAAAACTTTTTGAAAAAAATCATCTCCTCATAGCGGCTCTTACTGACACCTCGGAAGATTATTTAGATTCACAAATTGAAAAACTATTCAGTATAAATTCAAAATGGGCAAAACAAAGAAACCTATCAAGAGAAATCATGATAAGCTTTTTGAGCGTGAGAGTAAAGGATGATGTGATTCAACAAACATGGAAAGAGAAGTTAATTATTGATAGGAATATTATAGAAGTTTACAAAGGTTTACCAAATGAAGTGCTAAAAAGAAGATAAGAATATAAGTTTTTGACAAAGATCCTCCAAAGAAGGAAAATAAATGATAAGTGGGAAAAGACGGAAGGCATTATGCTATGGTACAATCAAAAAAGATATATTATAAATTCAGTAGAAAAAGCACAGGATTTTATTAAGAAACTTAAAGTGGAGGAGAAAAGGGATATAATGGAAGAAGAGGATACTTAGAGAGGTAATAACACAAGAACTGCTTAAAGGGAAGAAGAAGTAATCTATTAATATTTATTTATTTATTTATTTATTGTATTTATACCCCTCTCGTCAGCCTTAATGTCTATCAGAGTGGCTTACAATTATTAATTTTCATTAGACGGTTCCCTGCCCTCAGGCTTACATTCTAAAACTACACGACACAAAAGGAGAAGGGGATGGTGGTGGGGAAGGGATGAGGTCCAGTGGTTCCTCCCTCCCTCTGAGGCCTGGACCAGGGCAGATGGCATGGAGGGAGGGCTCTCTTTCTTCAGGCAAGCCCTGATGGAGCTGGGCCTGCCTCTTCACTTCCTCCCAAGCTGGAGGATGGCAGTTGGCATGGAGGGAGGGTTCTTTTCTTCAGGCAAGCCCTAATGGAGCTGGGCCTGCCTCTTCACTCCCTCCCAAGCTGGAGGATGGCAGTTGGCATGGAGGGAGGGATTGAAGAGGCAGGCCCAGCTCCATCAGGGCTTGCCTGAAGAAAAGAACCCTCCCTCCATGCCAACTTTAATGTCCTTAAAGATATGCTCATGGAATATGAAAGGGATAAATTTAGAGAAGAAGAGAAAACAGATTTTTTACTGCTTGAAAAAAAGGTAATTTTGATGTTATTTGTTTGCAAGAAACCAAAATAAAAGAAAAAGAATGTAAATTTTTATAGTACCCAAAGTTGGGGGAGGTGTTTTGTTCATGTACCAAGAAAAAGAAAAGAGGAGTAGCTGCCTTTGTAAGAAATAAATATGAAGCTTAAAAAGTGTATTCAGATAAAAATGGGAGAGTGTTGATTGTAGAAATTACTTTAATGGGAGAATGTTTGCTGGTTGTTAGTATCTATGCACCATTAGAAAAAAAGGAGTGTTCTACCAACAATTAAATTTTATTAGGAATGATTAGGAAACTAACCAAAAAAAAAAAGATTTTTTTTCTTTTCCTTTTTTCTCACATTCTTATTTTTGTATGTATATTTTTTTCAAAAATTTATCTTTTCTGTACCTGTTGCATTCTACGTCTGTAATTTGTATGCATGTTCAACAATGATGAGAGTTTGTACATTTTTCAGTTGTATGAGTTTATCAAACATATGCATAATTTTGTGTGCATTGTTCTTCACCAAAATTCACTGCAAGCTTTGGAAATGTATAGATTTGCAAGGCCAAGCTGCATCTCATGCGATCTTGAGAAGAATAAAATTGAGACTTTTGTAGACAAATGTGAATGCAACAAATTTCTTTTTCACCCCTAATGAGCATTCCAACTACTCTTGTTCCTATCTTTTCCCACACTCCTTTAAAAATGTCAAGATAATCTTCATCAAGGTCATTCTTTCCCTTATTTCCCTCTATGCCTTCCAATTTGATTCTCTGGGGAAAGGAAGTAAGAGGTGTATTGAAGGCTAAACAGACAGACATGCATACACACACATTGGGGGTTGAACAAGAAAAGAGGAGAGAGAGAGGAAGAGAGAGGTGGAGAGAACAAGCGTGTGTCTTATAGATTTCTGTGACAGCTAGTAGACAGGTATGATAGAATATAATGAGAAGTGAACACAGTCCTCCCACTCACATTGTCAATAAGCAGGCCAAAAACTGTGAAAGAATTAACTACTCTCCCTACTCCCACATCTATAAATTCCCTATACATGCACACTGATTTAATAATCAGTGGTCATTCAGATGCAGTGGAAATGAAGAATGTGGAAGAGCAACCATGTTCACTTCTGTGGGATTTAAGGAACCCAAAGAATAAATCAGTAAAATACACTGGGAGCTTGGTATCCACAGGGGGATCTGTTTCAGACACACATCCCTGTGGATATAGAAATCAGTGGATGCTCAAGTCCCAATGTCCCCAATGTTCTTGCACATAATAAACAATAATAATGATTTATTTATATTTTCCCATTTCTACTTGCAGATTGAGGTGGGATTACAACCTAATAAAATACATTAGGTTGTACAATTTACAATAAAATACAATTTACAATAAAATACAATCTCTAACAATGTAATCCGATAAAATCAACTAACCTTATCACATACAAAAATCATGACAATTAAAATTGTTCAGTGATCGTACTCTAGAGAGTGGAGCATACAGGTGGATAGGCCATCTTATACCTGGTCAGATGTACAGGCCCGCTGGAAAAGATCAATCTTGACTGCTTTCTTGAAGGCGTCTATGGTGGTAATAAGACGGATCTCCTTCAGTAGATCATTCCACAGTTTTGGAGCGGCAAAAGTGAAAGCTTTTTGGGAAGTCATTGTTAATCTGGGCACCTGTAGTTGTAATAGATTCTTCCCTGATGTTCTGAGAGTGCGGGGCAGATTGCATAGGGAGAGGCGTTCCCACAAGTAACTCAGCCATAGTAATATTTTCACTGCATCATTTCCCTGGGCAGTCATCCATGACAGGCAAGGATCGAGGGAACATGATGTCTTCCTTACAATTCCAAGAAGCTTGTCCACTTCATTGGTATTTACAAACTCAAAGTGATCCAGTTTGACATAGTCCACGAAGTCATTGGACACCTCTCTTATTGTTTTTGCTATAATACCAGCATCTAAATCAGCTCTTACCTGAGAGATTTTATCTGCAAAAAAAGTAATTAAATGTGTCACAGCAGGCTTTAGCTGGTTCTAAAAGAGGGTTCAAGGTGAGAGCAATTGAGTTACCTCTTTGACCACCCTGAACAGCTCCGCTGGATGAGACCTTGCAGACGCAATACGTGCAGCGTAGAACGAATTCTTCGCTGCATCTATTGCCACTCCACAGGAATCCCAAAAGTCTCTATGGTGTGTTTTATTACAGTGGTCCCCTGGGTTACGAAGGTAATCCGTTCCGGGATTACCTTCATAACCCGGAAGTCGTTTGTAACCCGGGGGACCGCTTTAACCAATGCACAGCGCGCCGGAAGCGCACTGTTTTAAAGCGTCTGGGTTGCGAATTTTTTTCGCAACCCGGGTTTTTTTTTCGTTGGCCAGGGCCGTTTTTCCGGCCCCGGCGATTTCGGGTCCCAGGGATTTCGGATCCCGAGGGATTCGTATCCAGGGGGACCACTGTATATAAAAGTTGAGATTTCCCCTTGGAGGGTTGAAGCAGTCTGCTTCATTTTCCAAAGTTCTTCCGTATACCATGATTTTCAATTAGAAGCAGGCTGAAAAGAATGCTTGGGAGCGATAGTGTCTATAGCCTTGGTTAGATCGATGTTCTGGGTATTGACCAAGGCTTCGTCATTACCAACTATAGAACCCCCTAGGGCTTTTTGGAACCTAGTTGGTTCCATCAGTCTTCAAGGGCAGATCAATCTAATAGGTCCTCCACCCCCGAGGGGGATATGGGAAGTGGCCTTCAGACTCACTTTGACCAGGAAATGCTCTAACCATGACAGTGTGGAGATATGAGTCACCTCTGCCCATAGACTTTCCTGTTCCGTACTAAAGAGTACATCAAGAGTATGACCTGTGCTGTGTGTTGTAGTTGGGACAGGCCCAAGTTTGTCATGGAGAGCATGAACTCCTGAGCTGCACCTATTAGATCTAAAGAGCTGAACTCAAAGGGGATGTTGAGGTCCCCCAGGACTAAAAGCCTGGGGGACACCAGCACCAGCTCAAAGACCAGCTGCACCAGCTTGACCAGGGAATCTGTTAAGTAACAGGGTATACTAACAGCATCCCCAGACTGTCCCTAGCCTTCAGGGTCAGGTACATGCATTCGATGTGGTTAGGTTTCTTGATCAGAGTGAGATTATTTTTGTGGAACAAAGCCATTCCCTGCCTTGTCCACTTTCCCAGACCTGCTCCTTTATGGCATACCCAGCTGGGAGGGCCCAAGCCCAAGTCACATTACTATCCTTCCCCAGCCACGTTTCCGTAAAACATGCCAGGATGGCATTTTCCTCCTCAATCAAATCGTAAATGATATGAGTTTTATTTTTAACTGACCTGGCATTACATAGGAGCAAGGGAAGGGTCTGTCTTATGGTTGGAGCGCATCCCAGTTTTTTTTGGGGGGGGGGATAATGGGGTGAATGGAAGGCGAGATAGATTTCAAGCATCAAATTCATCTTCCCTTGTACTTATATTTCACCCTTTTAACACTATATCTTCCATTGCCCCACACAACTCCAATTGCTACTCCATAGTTGGAATTGACAAGTTCTTGATTTGCCCTCTCTATAATATTAGCTCCCCAGTCAACTCCATCATCTTCCACTAAGAATGGCTACACTGATGTTAATGCTACTATATAGCAAATTACGGCCAATAAGTTGGATCCTTTATCTGACCTCTGATGATGTTATATCCCAACGTAATTAAATAGAGACAGATAGGAAGCTTGCATTTTTGACAATATTATGCCTGTACAATCTGCGTGTGGGCTATGGCCTCTAAATATAGCCAAGAAACTTCTTAAAGATTATCAATTTTACAATTAATAAGAGGATGGAGGATATATGAGTTGATCCAACATTCTTTGTGTTGACTACTAAATACCAAATCTCAATTGGTTAAAATTTGATGATAATCTGGGCTTCTAGATCCATTTTCATTTGTCCCTGTCCCTCCAGGAACCAATTGGGTGTCTGGCGATGGTCCAGGGGTTATGCCAGCAAGCCAGCTTTAAGGGGCCACTCTCACCAGCCCCACCCCTCCAGGAAACATCTGGGAGTCCAGTGATGATCCATGGGTTCCACCAGCGAGCTGGTTTTCTGGGTGCTGCTCTCACCAGTCCTGTCCCTCCAGGAACCAGCTGAGAGTCCGGCGATGATCCAGTGGTTCCACCAGCGAGCTACCTTTAGGAACAGCCCCCATTGTCCCCAATGGCAGTGCATGCATATGCCTGCACTGCCATTAGAGACAACAGGACTTCAGGTAAGTCTCCATTGTTCCTAATGGCAGTGCAGTCATGTGCACATGCTGCCATTAGGAACAATGTGGGCTTGCCATCCACAGATGCTTGGCTCTGCAGATGGCAAGTCCCATTGTATTGACTAGCATCCTGTTCGTGATGTACACAGGCATATATCTGTGGTATGCCTCCACATGCTATGTCTTTTACTGTCTTTTATTTTAGGGAAGGTGTAATTGTAGGGCTTGATAGTCTCTTCTTCTCAATGTAACAATCAAAGCACCCCCTTGGCCTCACTATTTAGAAGCTGCAACCAGACCTAGCTATTGAAGCTATGGCTAAATGCAAATGATGTCATCATCATGTGACACTTCTGGATGACCTTGGCAGATCTCAGTGGATTATGTCATCAGCATGTATCTGGTTATGCCCCCACAGCTGAATAGTTTTCTGATTCCTCCCACTGTCCACCAAAAACTGAATAGCTGGTGTGGCGCTACAGTGGCTAAATAGTGAGCCAAAGTGGCAGATCAGAGGAGAAACATAGTACAGATTTCTTTCAGAACAGAAATGTATAGCACTGTGTTATTAGACACAATTAACTAGGAACAAGATAGGAACCACTGTATAGCTGAAGATGTGTAGCTTTCAGTAAAACAAAAACAAGGATGTAAATCACTGTGTCTCTCTTTGCAGAACATTCCAAGCAATGGTTTTCAAACTTTGGTCCTCCAGCTGTTTCAGACTTCAGCTCCCAGAAATCCCAGCCAGCTTGGCCAAAGTCAGGATTTCTTTTCTTCTTCTTTTTTTCTTTTTACAGACCACATTTTTACACAACACACCATAAAGTGTCACCACTGCTTATTGGCCTCAGATGGCAGGCAAAGGCACATTCATAAGCCACAGGCAATGGTTTCTGGTAGTTGAAGTGAAAAATATTTTGAAAATCAAAGTTTGAGAATCACTATTCCAAAGAATGATTGCATAGCTTCGACTCTATGCCCAAACTAGATATGTATCAGTCAGCAAAATCTGAAGAAGTAAACCAAATCTACGAAAGCTTATGGTACATCTTCTACACAGTTAATCTCAGAGATGCCATAAGATCTATTTGCATACTGATATTTCAGACTAACATGACTATGTTTCT
Organism: Urosaurus nigricauda; assembly: GCA_034509955.1. NCBI lineage: Eukaryota > Metazoa > Chordata > Lepidosauria > Squamata > Phrynosomatidae > Urosaurus > Urosaurus nigricauda. The sequence continues at coordinate 221,614,260 of JAOEGL010000004.1, read as the reverse complement.
GAATTCTAGCAAAATCTGTGTTCATTGACATTCTCAGCTTTACATTTTGAAGCATGTTCCAGACCTTGTCTCACTAATTTGTAGGTAAACCCTAGATTAGGTTTCTACTGATGATACGGGTATGAGGTTACTTTCTATTGGGCAGATAATTGTCTGGTGAAGTATAGATACACTGGAACTCAAAGCCTATGGGCAGATGAGAAGCAAATTAAGATGGTCTGCCCCAAGACATTGATTGATCTGGGCAATTTATGGGCAACTCCTGGAGTTATGTATTGCCTAAGCAGCCAATTCTGTTAATGTTCTAGATGAGGTCAGGAATGGTGAAATGACCAGGACCGTGGATGCAACCACTTCTGCATTTCCCATTCCATGGAGTGACATCCTAGAACGGAGTGACAGCCTAGACCACCAGCACCCCAAGGTTTGCTAGTAACTTGGTGGTGAAATGACAAATGAGACAGTGTCTAAAGCAATAAAGGCAGAAAACACAAAATAAGTCTAATGAAACCAAGATTTCATAGGAGGGCTAAGTCTGTGGCAGTTCTGGCAGCCAATCTTCCCTCTCATTCCCCTCCTTTGTCTCCTCCTTTTTCTCCTCTTTCACCAGCATTGCATCTGTTTGAGTCATCCAATGGAAGCTATCCCTATTGATCAAAGCCCATACCTTCCCTCAAAAGGAGAAGTTAAACCAAAATAGTGGTCCATGGACCAGTGCTGGTCCACAAGCTATTGGCTGCAGGTCCATGCCAAGTTTCCAGGAAGGAACGAAGCAATTGTAGCCAAATATGGTGCCAACCCCTGGCACAATGGGAAAGAAATCCTACTAATATCCTATATCAAATAGCTTAAGAAGTAGTGATTTAGGAGATTATCACGTTGTTTTTAAAGCACCAGTGGGATAAAGGCTCATTTAATTTTAAAACCAGGTGTTATTGCACTCACCAGTAGCTGGGCGAATGCAACACATATGCAGCCCAGATCCCAGCCCTGCTTATCCAGCAACTTTTCAAAAATCAGATTTTGGTGGATAAGTGTGGCTGGGATCCAGACTGCATACCAGTTGCATTCGCCCAGTCACTGGCGAGTGGGATAACACCTAGTTTTAAAATTAAATACGACTTTATCCCATTGAAGATATGGTGCTTTAAAAGTAATGTGATAATCTCCATAGACTAGCCAGCAGCCCACTGTGAATAATTTGCACAGATCACTTGGATCCATTCAATTTGGATGATGTAGTTGATACAGTCCCAGTGGACAGAAACTTGGTCCCTGCGTGTGAAGCAAAAATGGATACTTTTCAAATTATGCTGATCTGGGATGTGAATGAAATCTTTGGAAAGATGAGCCCAACTTGTGAGCTGGATCTTTGCCATTCTTGGGGTATAAAAACAGCCAGCAGAGAAGCTGGCTAACTGGACACAAAGAATGGTTCATGCCTCTGTAAAATAAGAATGACTTTCCCATGTCTAGAAAAGCCCTCTCTGAGTTCCATTGCATTGTATAATTACTAGTTAGTGTCCAGTATTCCATTTTGTAGGAAGGTCCTGGGAAACATAGTAGCTTTGCAGCTTCCAGCTCCCTAGAGGGTACAGATTGCTTATATCCACTTAAATTTGACTTAAGGCTTGGGTGAGGAATAGATACTATTCTAGCCACCTTGATGGATGACCTACACCAGGACCTGGATGGAGAAGTGAATTCCTACTGATTCTGCTGGACCTCTCAGTGGCTTTCAGTATCATTGCCCTTGATTTGCTTCTAGACCTCTTCTTTGGGATAGGACCTGGAAACCCAGTTCTATTTTGGCTTTAGTACTTCCTGGAGGGATGGGTTCAGTAAGCTGTGCTTGACTCCTTGACTGTTGGATTTTGGGTTCTGTCTTGTGCTCCATGCTATTTAATATTTAATCAGATAGAAACCTCTAGGAGAGCTGTCCAGAAATCCGGGTTTCAGTGACACTAATATGGGGGTGAAAGTGAATTCTACTTTCCTTTTCCATTTAAATCCTAAGACCCTTCTACTCTTTTCCATCCAATTGTTATTAGCAAAAAAACAAAACAAAACAAAACAAAAAAAAACCCTGACTGCTATTTTTCTAATTCAAATCTAACTTTAAAAAAAATAATAATGGAAAAGTATGTTCCAACATAATAAAAACAGATGAGTGAAGCATATCAGTAGCAGGCAAAGTTAAAATAATCTAAAACAGAAAGATCCAAAGAGACTTGAACAGTTCTTCACCTGTTCTGAAAGGACTTGACACCCAATACCTCACTTTTGTTTTTGCTGTGGTGCTTTCTCTTCAAAGTCTTCTTTTAAAATGTCAAGATACTCATGTTCAATGCTTTCCTTTCTCTCCCCCGAGTAGCTTGATTCTCCAGGGGTTAGAAGTGAGAGGAACTTGGAAGAATCTACAAGGTAACATCTTACAGATTTTTGTGATGGCCAGCTGAGAGTTACGATAGAATATAAATGAGAAGAGAAAATAATACTCCTGCTCCTAGCCTTAGGGTTTTGGAAACTTTTCAACTGAGGATGTGGACAGGGTTCTTATTGGGGTGCTAAACCCTTGCACTCCTTATCTTGGTAAATCGGCTCAAGTTTGTGGGCCAAAAAGTTAGGATATGTCAGTGTCTTCTTGTGGAAAGCCGAGGTACTGACAAATATGAAGGAGACAGTATACAAACAGTTAATTACTTAGGCAGAGGTATTTGAATGTATAATGGGATCTCAGGTCCAGGTCTTTCTGAATGATAATGTTATTTCAACAAATTCCAATGAGATTCCAGTCCTGGTTATGGTCTTGGGAATTGCTTTGGTTCTTCTGGCTGGGAATTGAAGTGGGCAAGTGCATCCTCATTGGTTCTGAGATTTGCAGATCCATTGGCCATGGCAACCTTATGGCTCAAACTATTAGAATGGGATTTAGAAGAACCATGTAACTGTGATCAACGGTTGTGTTCTGTCACATCTTCCATCCTGTTTGCCATCTACATGAAAACAGTGGGAAAAGCCATTAAAGGATTAGAATTTTGGTACCATCAAATGGGGATGATGCTCAGATCTGTATTTCTTTTTTTATCAGACAACCTCTCCCAGCAGTTTCATATAAGTATGAATTAACATGTACAGAGAGATGGAATTCTGGGGCTCAATAGTGTGCCTTTCAGATTATCTGTGTTCTAAGTAGGACCTGAATAAGGATATGTGGTGGGGCCAGAAGGGACTCCTCCCACTCCATGCTTCTTTGATGTATCCATCAGGACAGAAGAAAGTGCAGACCACTCTAGATGGATGCTCTGTAACTTTTAATACACTCAAAACTACATTCACAAAGCAGTTCCCAAGAGAGAGGAGAGATGATGCTTCACACTCTCCCTTTTGGCTCGCAGCCTATGCCTTTTATTTCTCTCCTCTTTACAGTTCTTTCTTCCCAGCTTCGTCTTCAACAGGCCAGCCCAGACCTTGAAGGTTCCAATAGAAAGCCCCTTGAGACCAATAGCCCAGTCCTAGTCCAGCCTCATTTGGCTCTAGGTTTTCCAGAGGAGAGTACAGCTCAGCCAGAAGCCCTTCCTCTGGGTGAGCCTGCCAAAGTCAATTACCTCCCCTCCTGGCAGGGCCTCTCTCTTAGCTAGAGCTGCAGTCTTTCCTGAGTGTACTTCTCTTTCCCTTCCAGTGTCTGCCTCACTGACAATTCTTCCGCATTTCTCCCTCTTCCACGAACACCTCACCCTTTTCCCTTTTATCCACAGGTCCCTCCCTCCTTAGGCCCTACCTCTTAGGCATTGCCTCTCTTTCTTCTTTCCCAGGGGCTGCTGGATCTTGTAGTTCCCATCTCTGGCTCTCTGCTTTTGTCTTTAGCGACCCTCTCTTTCCAGAGCAACCCTCTTCAGTGGGCCCCACATCCTTTACCTTGCCACAGCATGAAGTAGCGACCTGGCATCTGCCACACCCAATATGCTCAGATTCTTATATAACTAGTAGCCAAGATAACTACTGCAGTATGTGTTTCTTCAGGCAGAAAAGCTAGGAAACTTTCCAGTCTTGGAGGCCAATGAGGAGCAAAGCACTAAGAATAGTCCATCAGGCAGATGAGACAATAGCATCTCCAGTCATGTACAGGAGCTTAGCAGGCAGGCAAATGTAGTTCTCAGAGTCCAGGCAGTCCAAGTCAACAGGATCCAAGGCATTCATCCAAGAGAGTGTCAAGTAGCATGGTCAGCTTACCATGCAAGGTCCATTGTTCTTTGGAAATATGAAACAGGAATCAAGAGACAAAAGTGCCACTTCCTCCATAATGATTGGTTGTCAGCAACAACTTCCTGAGGGAGGGGCTGGAATTATTATGGTCTGGCAGGCTCCTGCCACTGTTGTCTGAATAATGAGTGCTCCATGTTTAAGTGGTCTGAGCATCGTAACCATTCTATTTCTCATCCGCATTTGGCTGCGAAAAGTACTGTTGAGTTCACATCTCTGTGCTGTGGCTGCTGGAAAGTGTCACTGTCTGACTCAAGTACTGGTGCATCCCCCTGTTCTTCTGTTTCCCTGTCTGTGTCTTCATATGAACCTGTGTCCCAGAAACAAGGCATGATATATGATATGTATTAAGAAGCCATGCCCTCCCTCCAGTCCATCTGTCTTGGTCCTGGCCCCAGAGGGAGAGAAGAACCACTGGTCCTCATCCCCTTTCCCATCACCTTCCCCTCTTCCTTTTGTGTTGTCTCTTTTAGACTGTAAGCCTGAGGGCAGGGATCCATCTAATTTAAGATTGTATGTACAGCACTGTGTAAATTTACAGCGCTATATAAATAAAGGATGATAATAATAATAATAATAATAATAATAATAATACCCTTTCCTCTAGATTCACTGTCTGTGGAGCTTATCGCATGGGCCCTGGGGAATGGGCCCAGCATGGAACGGAAGGGGGTGAGAAGGGAAAAGAACAGAGATATCACTTATTTTACCACACAGTGGGACACTGCAAGAACGCCACCAATGCCACTGGAAGTCACCATTCTATTCCCCATCCGTCCCACAGAGGCCGATTTTCAAGAACTGTTCAGAACAGTTCTTGAAAATCAGCCTCTGTGGGACAGACAGGGAATGGAACAGGGACTTCTGGCAGCATTGGTGGTGTTTCCTCATGAAGTAAAATAGGTGATATCCCCATTCCATTCCCTTCCTGCCCCTTTCCATTCTGCACCAGGCCCGCTCCCCATGGCCCATGCAATAAGTTCCTGCGTCATAGTCTGAACTTGGGTCATGGGAATAGGTTATGACAGAAACATGTATGCATGAGACCTCTAGAGAGAATTGACAGTTTCTTCAGCTGGTAGACTATGCAAAATAAAAGGTCTCCAACTATATATTGTAAATATTAAATCTCTAAATATAATGGTGAAATAAGCAAGGTTAATGAGGTAGTATCTACTGTATTCAGACAAAAATTATATGGAGTTCAGTAAGAATTACTTTCACATATATACAATCAAAAATTGTTCAGATGTTTACCTGTGAGGAAGCCCTATTGAAAACATCTATAGAATTCCACAATCAGCCTAAAATTTTATGCATGCCTCTGGAAGAAAAAAAGTAATTTTATTTCTTACCCACCCCTCATCAAGGCTCAAGTGTATATAAGTGTATATAATTCTGGCAGTAAATGTGTTGCTTGTACTTTTTTAGTTTGTTTTCTTTAGTTATCATGCCTTTAATACTGTTTTCAAATAAGCCATCTCTGTGTTCTAACATAAGATGGCAGGGTTTTTTTTTAAAAAAAAAATATTTAATCATTTTGACACATAATGATACATGGTTTCTTTTAATATCACAGTATTATCCTGGCCATATCAGGAAAATAAAGAAGATTGACATTTGGATTTTATTTATATATTTATTTATTTTTTATTGTTTGGACCACAGAAAGCTGCATTTCTTCAGCTATGAGAGTGGCACCACTTATCTGTTCAAGCATGACAGTCTCTGGAGCATGAGAACCTTTTAATAAAGTTGACTCCTCTTTCGTTATAAATCATTCATTGGATAAGAGACTGTTCAGGTAGAGCCACTTTACTCAGTTTGATGGATCTCAAATTGTTAAAAGTTTTACCAACAGCCGCATTAAAAATGAGAGAGAGAGAGAGAGAGAGAGAGAGAGAGAGAGATTAACATTCACATTGTTGGTGCATTCTTACTAAATACCCAAGACAATTGAGGCAGCTTGAAAATATTAGCTTTTGGAGTATAACTCCCAGGGAATCCCCAGCCAAAAATTAACTTTTCAAAGCTATGCTTTCAACTCACCCCACACAAACCTATAAACTGGGACAGCATAACATAAATCTGCAGTTGTGTTTCTTCTTCATGTTCTATTCCCCCCACACCCTGCCCCCGCTCCTCACACCTTTAATGCATCCCCTGCCAGGATAGTTCTATCAGTCTGTCTATAATGTTTGATGTTTAATAGCAGGAGACTGAAAGCATAATTGCTGGAGTTTTTTCTTTCAATACCATGGACAAACAGGATTCATTAAATAAACCTGTGTAGTTTATTTGTCTGCAAAGGTATAATCAAGCTCCTGACAGCTGAAGGATAGAAACCGTACTCACTTTAGAGAAAGTGGGTCTGGATTGTAAAGAAGGATGCTGTCAGGTTGCAAGATCTGTCTGTGGAGAGAAACTGCTTTAGCCAGTTGTTAAGAGAGACAGCATGACTCTGAAGATTAGGGTCTGATTCCACCCTCTGTCATGGAAACTTTCTGTGTGACCTTGGACAAGTCACACTCTCTCAGCCCCAGAAAGCCCCATGAAAGGTTTGCCTTAGGGCCACCATAAGTCAGAAATGACATGACAGCACAGAATAACAAGTATGCAAAAGGATTATTATTATTATTATTATTATTATTATTATCCTTTATTTATATAGCGCTGTAAATTTATACAGTGCTGTACATACAATTGAGACTGATTAGAAGACAGAAGTTGAAAGTATAAGCTTCCATAGACGAACCTACTTCCTCATATGCATCTTGAACCTTTCAGTTATTCACAAAAGTGCTGCAAGATTCCTTTTGCATATTGACTTTCCAAACTGACATGGCTATGTCTTTGAAAAACAACAAGGTTCTATCAAATAATTAAAGTTCCCACTGTGAAGGACACTATCAAATAGTTCAAGTTAGTACTTTGAAGGGACTGCCATGCTTACTGAATGGAAGATTAAATAGATTTGATGCTAGTTAGTGTTGTGAACAGGGATGTGTGGACTCAGGGCACCAGCTGAAGTCTCAGGGAATTTCTATGCTTTCCTGAATTGTCAGGAGCTCTTTCACATCTGAAGGATGTTATCACACCAGCCTGTTATCTCACAGCAATCATGTTGTTGAAGCAAATAGGAAAATTCTGTAACATACTCATTTGAAAAAAATGCACAATCACATTTTCTGAAATTGCACTACAGTACCATAGGTCTCAGAACATGCATTTGCCCCTATCCTTTGTTTCTCCTCTCCTGGTCCTCTCTATTCCTGTCTTGCTTCTTAGCTTCCCCTCTGCTCCCTCCCTTTCTGTAGTCTTTGCAAAATGGGTCTTTCTGTACCCCCAGAAGAATTTTCTTTTTAAAAAAGAGTCATTGGGAGGAGAAGCAGATACAGGGCCCATGACAGATGAATGTTGGTTTGTTTGCAAAATACCCCCATTTCTGCCAGAAGGACAGCTCTTCTGACAATCTCAAGAGGGATGTGGAGTTGAAGGCTTTCATGGCCGGCATACATAGTTTTTTGTAGGGCTGGAAAAATGTCAGAAACATCAGAAACATGGCCACATAGCCCGAAAGCCCTACAAAAAAAATCAAGAGGGGTGCACACTGATCAGCCCAAAGGGAGGGTGCGTTGGATTATGGAGTGGGGTGTTTCCTAGTGGGTGGGAAGAGTGAAATGTCAGCTAACCTTCCTATGCCTCCCTCTTCCTTCCCCAAAGCTCTTTCTTAACGCTTTACCACACAAGCCTGTTGTTTTGAGGTGAGAGAAGGAGACGAGGAGAATCATACCCACTCACACCATATGACTGCTGGTATCAGAACTGCAGTGAAAGGGACCTATTGCACCAGAGGCAGAGGTGGAAAAGCAGCAATATTGGAAAACACTGATGGGTTTTCCCTGTCAGTGAAAAGGTGCACTTCACCAATGACGTAAATGCAAAGCAGCAACAGGAGAGACACAATGCTGTGTGATAAGTACCAAAAAGGATGCTATTATCTTGCTGTAATTGCAGCTTAGCAGCTCATGTGATAATCTGTCACAAGTATAGCACTTAGTTTCTTTGTTAACTGCCATGGTCTCATGGTATGGATATATGAGTTTGTGGAAGTATTAGATCTGTTTGGTAGGGAATTCTAAATGATCCTCCCTAAAATAGAAATCTCAGAATGATGGTAGTGGTGGTGGTGGTGGTAATATTTATTTCCCCTCCTGTTCAAGCCTAAAGACCACAAACAACAGTTAAATGTACATAAAAAGTTATACTAAATTTCACATCATACAGAAGTGAGATATGTACTTAAAGTATTAAAGTAGTGCTAAAAATATAAACCATTAAAAATAAAGCAGCTTATAGAAAATCCAGCACATTATGCACAGCCCATTTCCTCTATGCAATCAGTCCTCAAAGCCCTGTTGAAACAAAAGAAGTCTTTTGTTGCCTGCAGTAGCAAGAAAGGTTTCAATCTAGCCCTTTGGGAGATGTAGTTTCAAAATTTAGGAGCAGCCACCGAGAAGGCCCTCTCCTGTGTTCCTACCAGATGTATCTATCAGTGTGGTGTGGCAGAGAGAAGGGCCTCCCCAGATTTAAAATGCAAGAAGGTTCATAAAGGAGAATATGGTCCTTCAAATAACCTGAACCTGAGATTTCTATAGCATGCAACTATGGCAGCTAAAGTGGAGTGAAAGAGCCTTGCACAGGGAGACAAATTTCAGAAGGAACAATAATGGAGAAGAAGAATGTTTAATTTTTGTCTTTGAGGTGGCTGTAGAGTCTGGACATGCATTTCTACCCATTTCCCACTGTTACCAAAGTTTTGTAACTCAGCTTGAAGACATATTTTGTTCTCCCTTCTTAAAATTCATCATTCTTTCACTGGACCTCAACTGAACATTCCTTCAGACAAAGGACTGATGTCTACAAAACCAGACCAATAGGCATCCTTGGGACCAGTATGGCTTGTGCATATAGTGAGAAATATAGTAGATGTAATATATGAGTTTGACTCAATGAAAAAAAAAATATTCTGAACAGTTTCTCCTCATCAAGGATCACCAGTGTGGCCATCAAAGGGACATCATGGTGTAGTAATTTGAGTTTCGGACCAGAACCACAGAAGACACCAGGAAACTCCAGGAGACTAGGAATCTGCACTTTGCCATGAAAACACACTGAGTGACCTTGGGCTGGTCTTACCCTCTTAATCTTAAAGGCAACAGCAAACCTACTCTGAATAAATTTTGCCCAGAAAAACATAGGATGGAGTTGTCATAATTTGGAGTTGACTTGAAGGCACTTTAAAAACAGCAATGCATTTATCAAAAGCAATTAGCCTACTGAGTATTCTAAGCTGCATCCTTGGATTGATTATTAGAGTAGACACTGTCGTCTACAAAACCATCCAGCTGGAGTTCATTGTAATATGTAGCATTATATTCTCTCTCTCTCTCTCTTTCTCACTCTATCTCATTTTAAGATCTGCCAATTTTAACTGTAGTTCAGCAAAAGAAAAAAAATCCTAAAATATACTCTGGCAACTTTCCAGCACAAATTGGTGACTAGATGCTTGATTTCTATTGATTCCAATTGCTACATCACCCTCCTTCCTCCCTTGTACCTCTTGCCTATGTTATTATTCAGTAGAGTAAGTAGCAGGATTTAATGTTTCCAAGAATTGGCAACAGATTGCACCAGCAGTACTTAAACAGCAGCACACTGTATTTATTTGTATGCTGTGTGTTTCTCCAATGTATGTAATTCTATCTCCAAATTCAACATTTGTTGGCCATTAAATGGGGAATGATTCTGTTTAAGTCAAAACAGCAGTCAAAATACAAACAATGCCACATTATGGTGAGGATGTGAACTAAATAGCTGACACCAAATTTCTGGAAAATAACCAATGTTTTGTGTCAAATAATACACCCTACTTTGAAAGAGTGTAAATCACACCATTAATAATGGAACAAATTCTTTTTAAGCACCTAGGGGGAAATTCTTCTTAAGCATTTGAACTCAGTGGCCTACCAATTTTTTTCTGTATTATTTTCTTCCTCTTTTTATGCCCCCCACCAAAGAAATATTGTTACATAGAAATGTTGCCTTAAACAGTGAGGGAGAGTACAAGGCCCTGCTGAATTTCAAAAGACTGAGGAATGAAGAACAGAAAGGAAAGCAAACACTCCTTGAGTATAAAGTGGCACTTTTATTAAGAAGAGCCCTGTCCCAGTGGTTCCCGAACCTGGGTCCTCAGATGTTGTTGGACTTCAGCTCACAAAGGTCCCCAAGGACCATGCCCAGGGGCAAGGATTTAGAGCAGACCAAAGTCAAATTTTGTCCAACAACCTCCTTTCTAGAGGGCCCAGACAGATGCCTTCTGAAAGCTGGAAGGCAGGGCATGAAACAAACAGCCTTCTCCTGTTGTAGCACTCAGTGCTGAATTGCCTCTCATCTTGAAGATTCTGCTGAGCCCGCTTGGCCAACAGGCATCAATGAACATAGGCCCTGTGGGCATGGACCAAATAAAACAGCCTCCCTCATTGTTTCAGCAGGGAGACCAGATGATGGACAGCCCATGGTAGCAGTAGCTGCACCAGGCTGGTCAGTAGGATGTGCATGTGATCAGCTGCCCAGCATTGGAATGGAGGGTCTTTGCATTGGGGGAAAGTCAGACCAACTCTGGGGCCAGGCTGCCTGCCCTAGTGCAAACAGGACACAAATCTCCTTTAGAGAACAGAGGAAACTGCTTTATGTCAAGTTAGAGTACTGCACCATCTAGAACAGTATTGTCAACTCTAGGGTTTCAGTGAATATTTTTTCCTAGCCCTGCCACTTAGTGATGGGTGGTGATCAGCCATCAGTTGCTAACAAGGCCTGACCTTGCATAGCTTCCAAAATGCCACACAATCAGTGCATTCAGGTGGTATGGCTTTTAAATCTATATATGCCAGTCTTTGTTGTTGTAGTTGTGTGCCTTCAATTTGTTTCTGATTTATGGTGGCCCTAAAATGAATCTAGCATGGGGTTTTCTTGACAATATTTGTTCAGAGGAGGTTTGCCGTTGCCTTCCCCTGAGGCTGAGAACATATGATTTGACCAAGGGCACCCAGTGGGTTTCATGACCGAGCTGGGAATCAATCCCTGGTCTCCAGAGTCATAGTCTAACATTCAAACCATGTTATTATTTTCTAATAGCAGGTGGAATTGAAAGGAAACTAATACCTGAAACTATTTGCAAGATTCATAAATGTATCCTGCCCAGGAGCATGATGCTTGCGTACTGTTACTGCTGGTTAAATTTTCTTTTGGTTATAGGGTATTCCTTATTTTCCCCCACATTATACAAGTGCCAGTGAGGTCTGTGACACCCTAGAGGTGGGGTTCCTACCTATAGTATGTAGATCATGATGCACAGGCATTAAGCCAGTTCAGAGGTCAAAAATCTCTGATTTCTGAGCTAAATCCATGAACTTTTATAGCACTGAAAGCCAAGTAGAATAAATTGTTTTGAACAAACTTCCAGCATGTCTTGTAAGCTTTATGTGAGGTTAACTGCTCAGCCTTTCTTATTCAAGTCTCTGCAAGAGGCTTAAACACTTTTGACACTACTGCTTTACCTGTTTCTTAGCATCAAATGATGGGGGGGGGGGGGGGGAATGTCCTTGATGCCCATCAATTTCAGCTGAGGTGGGAGGCTATCTTGTTCTTCATCAGCAGTATCTGTCACTAGCTACACAGATTCAAGAAGAAAACCATCATCCAGACACCTTTCTAGATCTTATACTTTTGCATCAGAACTATATATCAAGCTTTATTAAGCTGGATGAAACACACTGAAAATTTTTGCACTAAAGGCTCTGTCTTATTTGTAGATTATATAATAAACCATTGCATCAGGGGAAGAGAAATATTAAATGTAAAGGCACAATCCTCTAGCTTTAATTTGGAAATGAGCTTCACTAACTACTGACTGTGTTTCACAGGTTACAGATTCTACATTTTATTGTCCAAAAATGAACAATATGTCACAAGTAAACAAATAGTCCAGATCCCAGGGTTTTTGAGTCTGACCTTATTGTGATGTCTACAAGATGACTGTCTATCTTGGACCTCAATCCCCATGTGATAACAGAGTTTATTGGTTTACACTCTACTCAGCTGTGGGCTACAATTTCCCAGCAATAACCACAGATTGGCAGTTAGTAGGTGATCTGTGTTTCCAATTAGTATATTACATCAGAAAATTTATATTCCTTGATGCAGAATTGCAAAAGGATCATTTGACCTGGATTCCTGTCAGTGCCATTTTAGAGAAGATGGAAAACTGTATATCTATAATTACTTAAACAACGCATAAATCACTTGACATGATTTATGTTAATATTGTCCTTGAATAGTTTTCCTGGACATGTGAAGTGCTATTATATGCTTGCTTCTTACAGGAAACGAAGAGAGGTCGTGATCGACCTCTTACTGTATCTGGAACCTTTATAGTTATATTTATACACTTCCATGTTACATAAAAATACAAAGGCTCCTTGAAAATTATACTTAATTACCAATGGGTTGGCCAATCAGTAAAACCTACACAGTAGGTTTCAGGACACATTTGACCTAACCAGATAATTTTCTTTCATATATTTACATCCTGCTCTTCCCCCATTCATAACATCAGGAAATTTATAATTTCACTGTAATCTGTATAAACTGCATCCTTCCATTAATTTCCCCCCATGCTGCCACTAAGGGTTGGGATCATGCTATTTAGTGCTACCTCTCCATATGAACAACCTCCATGAATTTGCTCAGAAAGACTGCATAATGATTTTGATGGAACATAGAAGGGATGTAGCAAAAGTGACATTGCTGGCACTCTGTTTTCTTCTCTCTCCCCCCCCCCCCCCCAGTTCCACCATGCTAGTCTCATGTGTGGATTTCTGTCCTTTCTTAACAATAATGACCTACCTTGTACACTTGAGTACCTAGAATGAGAAAGACAATAGAGTGGAAGGGTTAGGCCAGACTCATTTGGTTCCACCTGAAATGAAATGGGATTTATACCATGCCACTTTCAGCATGCCACATGGGATTAAAATCATCCTCATTGTCTGTTACATTTCTTTCTACATTTGTTTCCTTCTGTGTTCCTCATCTGGTTGTGACCACCACCCACTAGATTGTAATTTCAAGCACTTATTTTCTTCTGTATGGCTCTTCTCCTCTCACATCACTTACATTCATTCAACTCTATTGCTCAGTTTTGGAGCACTTGGAACATTTTAATTCAGAAAGAGTACAGTCTTTAGTTTAGTTTTCTTTTCAGGAGAGCCCAAAGCCATTGCATGAAGCATATCCTTTGGAAAAGGTACCATCTCATTTAGAAATACTGGAGGTTTTATCTGTATAATAATGAAGAAAACTTCACTTGCTAATAAAGGGCAGAAATTATGTTTGAAAAGTAAAGCATGCATATTCCCCTTCCCTTTCTCCTTGTATCTTCCTCCTTAATTATCTGTCTTGGCACCCATAGAAGGAGATATTTAGTACATTTTTCAGAACCCAGAACCAAAGCCCATGAATATATTGTTTCAACAGCAGCACAAAAACCCACCTCTTGGCACAACTGCCAGCTAAGTAAGCAAGTCACCTTCTGTTGTTTCTGGCTTGTTGTTTCCTGCAGCTACATTGTAGATGCCTCTTGCAATTAATTTTCATAGGTTTCTTTGGAGTTTTGGGGGGTTTTATTAGAGAAGGTGGACTTCAGTCCTTTTCATCCTAGAAACCAATTAATGTAGGTTCTTAAATTTGCTTCAGTTTCCCCATGAATTAAGTTGTATAGAAACCAAATATAAAGTTTGCAAAGGAGACCTTTGTCTGTTAAAAGTTCAAGGTTCCTGAATCCCAGGACAGCAAATTATGGCTAAAGGTACATCCAGACTGATTAAAAAGATGAAAATTCCAGATTTTGTTCCTGTTATTTTTGATTTAGAAAATTCATATATGCTTTGTTTATTCCAGAATGTTTTTGTCAGCTTTGAATATGATGAGAGACCTTTTAAATCAGCTCCCCAAGTCAGTTTATTTTGAACCAGTATAAAATAAGAAAGAACACGAACAAAATCGGTGACTTTTCTATCAATCTGGATGTGCCTTTTTTTTTTCTTTGAAACACTGGAGAGCTGCCAGCGCTTGATGTATGGCAACTGTATGCAAAAAATGTAAACGGAACTAGCATAGGAATGCAAATCCTTGATTATTTCATCCTCCCAAGTGAAGGTGAATAGCTATTGCAGTTTTTCCCCACTGTGGGAAAAAGGAATATTACTCCACAGTATTCTTCCTGTATTCAAACATCCCAAAGTTTTGTGGAAACTTTTTGGCTCAAGGCTATGGTGGAATCAGGAAACCCATTTTCTATGCAGAAAAAAATGTTTTTCATTAAAACAAACAAGCAAACAAACAAAGAAAACCTGACGCCTTGTGTGTTTTTGTGTGTAGACTGATTCCTCCACAATATTTTATAGCATCAAGTTTTAGATATGCTTAGATGTCGGACTGGTGCATTTACACAAGAAGGACACCTAAATCTACCTATTTGTTTTAATTAATATAGGCCCACTGGGCAACCTTTGTGCACTGAAGGGGTGGTGTAGGCATTCAAATGAATAATAGGATCATAGAACTTAAAGACACCACAAAGACACTCATAGAAGTGATTGCCATTGGCATCACCATCTTTCCCCACCCTTACCAAAATGTAGGACCATGAAACATGGGAAGGAGGCAAGAAGCAATGAATTCTCCAAGGGACCCATGTGAGCATCTTTCCTTTTTAGAAGACTGGAAATACCAGTT
The DNA here is from genome assembly GCA_034509955.1 of Urosaurus nigricauda. Lineage (NCBI taxonomy): Eukaryota > Metazoa > Chordata > Lepidosauria > Squamata > Phrynosomatidae > Urosaurus > Urosaurus nigricauda. The sequence continues at coordinate 221,599,140 of JAOEGL010000004.1, read as the reverse complement.
CCATCCTCTTGGGTGAGAAAATGATACACATAACTGCTTATTACTTCTTTCTGTACCACCTTCCATTACATATTACAGAAGGCTCCAAACCAGGGAAGAAGAAAAATTGTTCCTCCAAATGCTGTGCAACTACAAATCCCTATCACCCTTTACCATAGGTCAATGGCTCTAGCCAACAGAATGGGAGACCCGTACTATCCAGAGGACCACATGTTCCTCCCTCTGTGGCCAGGATTATATATTTTTCTGCAACCATGTACTTCAGTCTGCCATGGCATTTGCTTTTTTGGTTAAAGATATGTTAGGAAAATGGATTTTTCTGAGAATAAGTCACCACAATTAAAAATAAACCCCAATGGTATATTGGTGTCTTAGGGTTCATATCAGATTTGGAAAAGTTATTTTATTGGACTGAAACGCACAGATTCCCTGGGGACATTTGCAGAGTTATAGCAACACTAACTTTTACAAGCTCTGATTCATATAAATATGTTTAGAATTAAATGTTACGAGGCATCCATCTTCTGTTCCAGTGTTGTCTCAGCCTTTAGTCTTCCAGTTGTTTTATATATCTACTCCCAGAATTCTTAAAAATTGGCCATGCTACGAACCAAGGTTTGATAATCACTCTTTAGTCCAGTCAGAAATGTAACCCTTAGCAAATATGAAGACAGGGCTAAACACTGAAGAATAATCCAGCAAACACATACTAAGGAGTTTATCATACTGGGGCTGATTTTGACATTAAAGAGAGATTAAGTACATTTAAAACATCCTGCAAATGAACTGTAAATGGTGAGTAATTGCACAAATGATTATCACACACAATTGTGCAAATAAAGTGATATTGGAAATGTGTTGTCGCTGAAATCCTCAAAGTAAAAAAGATGTGCATTGATGCTTCTTTGTGACCATTTTAATGGTGATTTTGAGTGACATCGTGTGAAATCGTTATGTGTAATTACATGATTTTTCCAAGATATTCACAGGATAAACTCCCAATCTCCTTCATGTGATAAACTCCTAAGAACATTAAAGATATTTCCCCAAAGAAGAATGGGTCAGGCACATACCTTTTCAGGTATGCAGAACATTGGCCCTTAACTCATGTGGCAAAAGGGTCTTTGAATGGGATGTGCTATGAATTATAGAATCATAGAGTTGGAAGAGACCACAAGGGTCATCCACACAGGAAATCACAATCAAAGCTCCCCTGACAGATGTCCATCCAGTCTCTGTTTAAAGACCTCCAAGGAAGGAGACTCCACCACATTTTGAGGGAGTGTATTCCACTGTCAAACAGCTCTTGCTTTTATTAATTAATGAATTTATTTATTCAGTTTATATTCTACCTTTCTCCTTATTCAGGCCCCAAGTGTGTTTTAAAACATAATAACTAGGATTTAAACTGGTATAACTTTGTGCTTTTAATAGAATGGTTTATTTCATTGTTTTTTCTAAAACATTTTTTACAAATAAGATTTTAACTGTATTTCATTTTAATGTTTTGTAAGCTATCCTACACTGCAAACTGGAAGAAAGGAGGTATACAAATTTTGAAATGACTGAATAAAGTTAAGTATGAGAAAAGAGCAGGGAGAGGAAAGCAGAAAGTATGTGGGTAGATAAATACAGTGGTCCCCCGGGTTACGAAAGTAATCCGTTCCGGATTACTTTTCGTAACCCAGAAATCTTTGTATCCCAGGGGACCGCTTTATTTGACGGACCGCGCGGCCAATTTAAAGGGGCCGCGCGGTTTTTCTTATTCGCATCCCGGGGTTTCATTTGCATCCCGGGGGCTTTTTTTCGCCCCCGGCTCTTTCGGCTCCCAGGGATTTCGTTCCCCGGGGGCTTCGTATCCCGGGGATCACTGTACTTAAAAGACAATAGAAGAGAATTAAGAAAGTATACAAAGTCTGATACAATTAATAAATGCAACATATAGCTAAAACAGAAGGCTGTTTTATGGGACAAAGTTTATCTGAAGTTTTTTTTTTTTAAGTACTACTTAAGTTCCCCCCCCCCCGCAAAAAAAAAAGAGCACTTTTAACAACTTGGCACGTTTTGCTGTACTCTCTCATACAGCTTTATTTAGACCTGGAGAGATGCCAGCCCTCCATTGTTCAAGTTCATATTTCAGCTGACTTAATGGAAATTCACACATAGTGTGAACAAGGAAGACCATTCTTTAAAGTTGGACACCAGTGTAGGACTTTGGCAACAAGACCGAAGTTGGGACAAACATCATTTCAAAAATGGCCCAAGGTTTAAAACAAACACATTCTTTAATCAGCTTGGGCTGACAGTCTGTGTGTTTGCATATGTACATTCTTGTACGTGTGGTTATTTGAAATGTGTCCCTCCAACTATTTCAATCATGAAGTTTGCAAAGAATAAATTAAATTATTTCCCTTCATCCACGTGCCACTGAAAGTCTTGAAAGAGGAACTGGTGGGAAGGAGTGGGAAACCAGGTTTATTATTCTCCTTCCAGTTGTAAAAGACAATTCCCATCCCTCAAAAATATTAATATTGTTCAGTTTTTGTTCAGTTCTTCGCATAATAGTGATGGATTAATGAGCCTTTAAGGTACCTTGTACCTTGTATCTTCTACATAATGCCTTGTATATAGTACAAGGAGATTACAATACCTCAAAGCAGCTAAGTAATAATGAATAACTTGTCTCAGTCCAGTCCCTTGCTTAGAAAAAAGTCTTTAAAAAAGAAAATGGGAACCATTATTAATTCAGTACCTCCTACAGGATCTCTTATCTTCAATTGCTAACTGATTGGCATAAAATCTGATGGTTGTCATAACTCATCCTCTGGAGTCTGAGGAATCTGATGCAGAGGAGTTGGATGGAGAGGAATGTCTGGCTCCAGATGTTGGCTCTCTCCCCTAATTTGTGCAGTTTGTGGCTCAGCAGGATGTGATAGACTCTGTAGAGGTACCCCATCATTTGAAGTCTGACAAGGAGAAAAAGAGAAGCTTCAACACAATCAGTGAGGTTAAGTAGGAGATATTGACTAATAAAGCACCTGGCATCCAGAATCATCCACTTACAAATTCCCAGCACCTGCTGAGGGTCCTTTTTCCACACAACCATTAAATCTCTGGCAGTGCTCTTGGAATTCATGCATTTCCTGGACTTGACCTCTGGATTGTCTGTGTTTAATGACTTCTGTCCCATGCCTTTTTAACTTTGTTTATCTGAACTGTTGTTGTTGTGTGCCTTCATTTCTGACTTATGACGACCCTAAGGCAAACCTAGTGTGGCTTTGTTTTTTGGTTTTTGTTTTGTTTTGGTTTTTTGCAAGATTTGTTCAGAGAAAGTTTGCCAAGACTATGCATGATCTGGACTGAAATGATTTCCCTGTAGCTCTTCTTTCAGGATAATCTGAAGAGCCCAGGTAGCACAGTGGTTAAATGTCAGTACTGCAGCCACTCACTCACAAACCACAAGGTTGTGAGTTCAGTTCCAGCCAGGGGCTCAGGGTCCTCAACCTAGCATCCTTCCGAGGTCGCTAAAATGAGCATCCAACTTGTTGGGGGCAATTAGCTTACACATTGTAAACCATGTAGGGAGTGCTTAAATGCATTGATAGGCAGTATAGAAATGGACTTTCTATTGCTATAGCTAATCTGTCACTTTGGACACTTGGGCATGGGACAATGGGTCTGAAGAAACAGGAGCCATACATCTTCTGTTATGTACAATCTGGCTACAGACATTCCTGCACAACAGAGATGCTAGAAAAGAAGGAAGAGCCAAGGGTGCAATGGTGCTTCAATGGAAGTTGCTGCTAAGGTCAGAGCTGTTCTAATTAACCTCTCAAGGTCCCAGGTCAGCATGGGTTCCAGACTCTCCAGATCCACATTTACTGGATGTGAAAAGGGGGTTACAGGCAAGATAACTTCCATCTTCCTAATATCTTTCCAGGGAGCCCCATGCTCAACATGGACTTCCTGTGAAAGTCCTATACTAGCAAACCTGTCAGGATGGAACTAAGTTTGCTGGCTGGTGGGCAAGACATATCAGAAGGTTCTGGAGAAGGGCATTTCTTCTGCAGTCTGCCTGAGGAGCACATAAACATTCCCTGGTTATGCTGGGGACCAGTATGTTGGCATCATAGGTAAAGCACCTATAACCAGTAAAGATCTGGGCCATTTCACCTCTAACAAAGTATCTGTCTTCTTTGTTGTATATCCCCCTCAAGAGCCACCCTGTCCCCATGGCTGCTAGTCAAGCAAGAAAAAATTCATAAAAGAAAGATTGCCAATGGTGGATTGATTTGTTCAGTGCTTGTTTATTTATATATTAAATATATGCCCCATCTTTCTGCCAAGAAGAGGCACTTAAGGCAGCTAATATACGCATGAAGATCCTTTAAATTGAGAAGGTAAATGGCTGGTGCCACTGAAATGTATGCACAATACATCCTAATGTGGTTTTCCTGGCTTGTAGTGCAATCAATAGGTTATGAATTGAAAGCCCAGGTAGACACAGGTCCAAAACACACTGCAGAAATAATCCAGTTTGAGACTACATTAACTGCCCTGGCTCAGTGGTAAGGAATCCTGGGAACTGTACTTTATTGTGGTATCAGAGCTCTCAGAGAAGGCTAAATGTATTGCAAAACTACAATTCCCAGGATAGCATTGAGCCAGGGTAGTTATAGCAGTCTCAAGTGGCAGTGTGTTTTAGACCCAAGTCTACAGCATGGGTAGAGAGAACTCCCATCCTCAGATACTTCCAGTTTAGATCAATTATTCCTGTTTAAGCAATCAATGCAGAATCTGCCTTTTACATTGCTGTTGTTGTTGTGTTCCTTTAAGTCATTTCATGGCAACCCTATCACAGGATTTTCTTGGCAAGTTTCTTCACTAAGGGGTTTACCATTGCCAGCCCCTGGTGCTAGAGTAGAGCGTGTCAGGGTCATCCAGTGGATTTTACATATGGATTCCTTTAACTGAAGTGGGTGAGAAAATGTCACAAGGGACTTAATCACATGAAGCTGGAAAAATGGAATTAGAGTAGTATAGTTGCATCTGCGGCCATACCTTGTCACATGATGCTGTGTCTGTCTGGTAGTCCATCTGTTGCTGGACCACTTTTTCTCATTGATGGGAAACACTCATCAGTGCCTCCCAATCGCACTTTTTTCCACTATTTATTCAAATATGATACATTCCTCCTGAAGCATTTCCAATATATAGGTGATGCAAGTGGGTGTGATTATGCTCCTCTCCTCCCTCCTCCTCACAATTTCCAAGCAAGTTGTTTTTCTTTTTCTTTTCAGTTTCTTTTCTTTTCTTTCTTTGTTTTTTGGATTGTGACAATCACAGAACTGCTTCAAAAATAAAAGGCAAGAAAAATAAATACAGGCCGAAAGGGAAGGGGAAAGGGCAGGGAGACAGGCTATGGAGGCTGGTGTGAGGAAGACAGAGAATGGGACGGAACCAGGACCATGGGAATTTGGAAAAGTTGTGTGCTAATGAGTTTCCCAACCAGTATATTTGCATATCATAGATTAACATGATTGTGGTGCATTACAAGCCTGGTGTGATGAAGTCATATGAAAGAAGTACAAAAAGAGGGTGTTTTTTTTTTTGTTTGTTTGTTTTGTTTTGCCCATCTTTGCTCCATCTATTCTCTCTCCTTCTTCCATAGTAAAATGCAGAGAAAGTAAAACTTGGAGCAAAATACCCATACTATTGTACACATACACATAAGGACACACACACACACAAATCTTCAGCTATGCTTGTATGACTTAATTGCAGTTTTCTAGCAAAAGAATGCAGGCTCTGGACTCATTTTCTTCCCAACAAAAATGTGGTCAAGTGAAACCCTCTGCTAAATTATCCTCTCATATATAAATACAAAATGGCACAAACTCCCAATATTTGTGTTTGGGTTTATTTCAAATTACTACCCTCAGACCAGTTTGCTAATTTATGATTGTTTTGCACATTGATTCAGAGCGGCATGTGACCTTTTATACTTGCATTTGATGTAGTCTCCCAAGCCTCTATTAACATTAATGGGCATAGTGCAGGGTGCCTTAGAAAAGAACTGTATAGTGCAGTGGTTTTTTTACATAAATTCTTGGAATGTGTATTGTTACATTCATGGAGTGCCAATTCTATTTGCAAGAGGTATGAAATTAACAACTATGGAATTAGCCACCGTCTGAGTGGAATGTGTGAGTTATTTCAAAAATATTTGTTTAGTTGCCTTGGAAATAAATAGTCCAGAACTGATTTTTAAAAGAAGCTTTGATAACACAGTATTTGTTCCCTCTAACAGCTTGAAAGACTAAGTATAACATGTTTTTTGTTCCTGAAGTATTGTGTATAATCTTTTAAAAAAAATCAATATTTTCAGTGAATATATATATACTCTAAGCACACTGATTTCCATGGAATTTCATCCCTTCCTTTCAAAATTTCATTTGCTTTTAAAATATTTTTCATTCCCTAATTTCCATATAACTAGTTGAACTATGAGTCAATCCAAATGCACTTTAAAATTGGTCTCAATTTTCTATGCACGTAACTGCTCTTAATTGCACAGAACAAGTTTAGATTGCCTCTGTCCAATTAAGACAAAAAGAGAAAAGGGTAATTAAATATAAATCATAACAATCAAAAGTTACATTTCCTTTTATTTTTAACAAAGAGATTTTTCCTCCACTTTTTAAAAAATGCTATTGGACCATGGATGGAAAGTCATTATCCCAGTTCTAGTGTACATAGATTTCCTTTGGGTATTGAATGTTGGCAATGAGAAGAGGGGATATTGTTAAGAATGTCATATATATAGATATATATATATTAAAAAACAGACCTGGTAAAGCCAATGGTCTATGTGCTAAGAAGAAGCAGACCTCATCTCTGTATAGAAATATTACACATTCAGGAATAACATGCAGTAAAGTTTTTCTTGGACTATACATTTAGGCTGCAGGTGGAATCTTATATTTTTGAACTTCACAACAATGCAATACATCCAAGGGCTCTCTAAATGGTCTAGCACATCTATTTACTTCCCACACCCATCCAAAGCTCTTTTTCTCCCTTTTAAATTCCTAAAAAGATTTTGACCAAAGAATTTGAAGGTGTGATTCTTCCCATACTAACTTGCACGCATGCTACCACCCAATGTCATCCCCTAATTACGACTTCCATCTAGGTTGCCACGCCAGGAGTATCCTAAGTCCTGCAATTTCAGAGTCAAAAATTGAGTCTTAGGCATAGTACCTGGCAAGGACGGGAATGAGGGAAAAGATGAGTGATGGGCAGGAGCCAAGGGGAGAGGGAAGGAAAAGAGAAGAAACAGAGAAAAAGAGGAAGAGGAAATATTAAGCCAGGATTTGAAGGTAGAGGAGAAAGAGAAGGAGGGAGGGAGGGGAGAGATAGAAACTGAAAGAGGAATGAATCAAATGCCTGGGTAGAACTGGAAAATAAAAATGGTATACCTACATGTGCCTCAAACCCAGAAAAGCAATTGTGCTGTGGCTTCCACAGTTTCCAATAGGATGACAAAAGTAAGAAAAAAACTGAAAAAGTTAACAAAATAGGTGTTTGCATGTACTACAACAGCCCTTCCTCATGAGAAGCCATGCTGCAATTTTATCAGGTTAAGTGTGTAGGTCCTCTGTGGTCCTTATTTTTGTTTTCTTTATGTTTGGCATTAACCCTACCTTTTCACTTTCTTATCTGACCTTCCTTATTAATTGTTCCAAGTATGTGATGCTTTCTGCTAGTAGTATGGTGTCATCCACATATCATAGATTTTAAATATTCCTTCCTGCTATCTTTCTTCCTCCTTTTTCAGAGTCTAAGTCTGCTCTTCATATTATGTTTTCTGCACACAAGTTAAACAAATAATAAACAGAACTAGGAAAGATCCTAAAGAGTGAAGATATACAACCAGTCACTAAAGTTCGACTATACATGCCATTGTATTTTCCACTTCTACATATGGTTGTGAAAGCTGGACAGTGAATTGAAGAAAGCAGACAATAAGAAAATCAGTTCATTTGAAATATGGTGCTAGAGCAGAGGGCTGAGTATGTCGTGGATACTATATCAGCCCTCCATTCTTTCTTGGAGGGGTGCTCTCAGAGGGTGGTGCTGGGGAATTCCTGTTCAACTCCTTGTCCTTTGGAAGGATGCTGTTCCTGTCTTCATCTGCTGTCTGGCAGCTGTAAGGGACTGGATGAAAGCAAACAAATTGAAGCTCAATCCAGACAAGACAGAGATGTTCCTGGTCAATCAAAAGGCAGATTGGGAAATAGGGATCAGCCTCTGTTAGATGGGGTTACACTCCCCCTGAAAACTATAGTTTGTAGTTTAGGGGTACGCCTGGATTCATCTCTTAACCTGGAGGTCCAAGTTTTGGTGGTGGTGAGAAGTGTGTTTGCAAAATTAAAGCTAGTGTCCCAACTGTGCTCATTCCTAGAAAAGTCAGACCTGGCCACAGAGATAGATTCCTTGGTTACATCCTGTAATGCAATGCTGTAATGTAATGTTATAATGCACCTATGTGGGGTTGCTTTTGAAAAGTTCACAGAAACTTCAGCTGGCCCAAACAGTTGCAGCCAGACTGTCTGTCAACTAAAGCTGGCTACAGGGAGCATTCAATTGCCTTCTTGTGACAGCTCCATTGGCTACAAGTCCATTTCTGGGCAGAATTCAAAGAATAGGTTTTCACCTATAAAACCCTATATGGCTTGGGTCCAGGTTATTTGAAGAACTATATCTCCCTTTACAAGCCCACTTGAATGTTGAGATCATCCAGAGAGGACCGTCTCTCTGTCCCATCACCCTCTCAGGCTTGTTTGGTGGGAACAAGAGAAAGGGCCTTTTCAGTGGATGCTCCCAGACTTTGGAGCTCCTTCCCTGGAGAGGCCAGGAAGGTCCCATCACTGTTATCCTTTCAGCGACAGATAAATACATTCTTGTGCTGTCAGACATTTACAAACTGATAAGGATTTGAATGCTGTGCAATTTAAATTTTAAGGGTTGTGTTGAGTTTTTAACATGTTACATTTTAATTCATAACTGTTTTAACTTTTAAAATTGTTTAATTGTTTTTTAAATTTTATATTTATACATTTTAATGCTTTTTGTACAGTTTTTGAACTGTATTGTTTTAAATTTGCTGTTCACCACCTTGAGCGCCTATAATGGGAGAAAAATGGGTAATAATAATAATAATAACAACAACAACGTGGACAGCCAAAAACAAACAAATGGGTCCTCAAATAGCTCAAATCTCTCTGGAAGTCAAGATGATCAATCTTAGGCTGTTGTATGCTGGTCATGTCATGAGAAGGCATGACTCATTAGAAAAGACCATAATGCTGGGAAAGGTAGAGGGAAACAGAAAGAGAGGAAGTCTGTCTGCTAGATGGTGGGACTCAATTAGGGAGGTAATGGATATGAATTTGCAGGACCTGAGCAGATCAATAGACCATAGGAGTTTTTGGAGATGTCTCATCTACAGGATCATCTCAAAGGCATTTATCAAAAAACAAATGCCAAAGGAACCACAGCCAGTATGGTGTGGTGGTCTGAGTATTGGACATGACACTGGAGATCAGGGTTTGCAATGGAAATCCATGTGTGACCTTGGACAAGCCACACTCTCCCAGCCTCAGAGGAAGGCAAAGGCAAACCGCCTCTGAACAAATCATGCCAAGAAGACCCCAGGACAGGTTTACCTTAGAATCAACATAAGTCAGAGATGACTTGAAGGCACATAGCAACATGCCAAATAAATAAATCACAGTTTGAATTTAACGTTAATTACAAAACAACACCAGAGAATAGTGAAGTCAATAATGTAACTCTTTGCATTAATATGTCATAATTAACATGGTTGATCAAAATAATGGGCAGAAAACACTACCTGGGCTGGCACAGAAAACAAATTTTCTGCAAAGCACATTTCTTGTGTAGAAATGTTATTTTCTATGGAGAAAATAACGATGTCTGCACAGTTTTCTGTGCAAAAGGAGTCCAAAATGGCAATTAGCCTTTGAAACTGCACCATTTTGATGACTTTCTTGAAAAGAGGATGGGAAAAAAAGGTAAAATTGTTCATTCTTGCCCATAAGAACATAATTTTTTAAAGATTTCTGTCCCTATTAGGGAATAAAACATGACTTCCACTGTTTAGGCCTGTGATATCCCAGCAGACCTTTTCTTCTTTTTTTTCCTAATTCCAAAAATCATATGCTTATATCAACAATAATTTGTTGTTGTATTGTGTGCCTTCAAGTCATTCCAACATATGGTGACCCTAAAGTGAACCCATCCTGGGGTTTTCCTGGCAATGTTTGTTCAGAAGGGGCAGGGGGATTGTCATTGCCTTCCTTTGAAATACAACTTGCTGAAAGTTACCCAGAGGATTTCCATGGTTGAGCATGGATCCGAACCTTCATTTCCCAGAGTACTAGCCCCATACATAAACCACTATACCATATTGGCTCTTGAAACAACAGTACTATATGAAATGAAAAGTGTGACTGATTGCACCATACCTGTGCCAGACCCAATTGCTTTTGGCCCTGCTTTATTCTTCTGTGTGGGACTAGTATGTGACAAAGAATGCTATATTTCAACACCAGATGCAAGACTGACCCAAAATAAACATAATTTAACATAAAGACATGTATTACAAGATAGGCATAATCAAATCTTGGAACGGTTGCCATGTGTTACCATATTGTCTTCCTTCTGCTCCTTCTGTTCCCTAACTTCACACATTCCTTCCTTCTTTTGATTATTACTTTCCCTTAGAATATTAAGAAAAAGTCAGGATTTACATTCTGTTAAAGTTGGCTCTGGTACTGACTGCTGAGTTATAGCTGTCCTTTCACTACTAAGATTATTTTTGCCACTTTGTAATGATTCTTTAAAAAAAAACTCTTTTCTAAAGTGACAGCTCTGTTAGCTACCACTTTCCAAGATTGAATGAATATGCTCAGTGACTTTAGAATCTAAAAACTAGGCTAGATGAAGGTGAAATAATTCCTGGATTGCTGGTTTATTCATTCATTCTATTCTATAATTTATTAGAGCTAGACAGATTCCCCCTGTTCCATTCTGTAAGTCTTTTGCAGATTGACTGTGTGTGGCTTTCCTGTCCACCTACCTTCTGGTGGGTTTTGCAAAGATGTTCGTAATAATACTCTCAGAATTGGCTCATGTACAGTTTCCTCTTGACAGCTTCCCATTCCTTTAATTCATTCTGTGTATTTTCCCCCTTTCCTGGTAAAATAGCATCAAAACAGCATCACCTGACTGTAATATCCATCTAGGCCCCATTTAAAGTAAAAACAAACTTTTATGCGCTTAGAAAATAGGGGATGATCTAGCAGATGAGGCGGGCAAATGTTCTCCACATCTTCAAAAAAGGAAAAAAGAAAAGCCAAATAATGACTGTCCAGTCAGCCTGACATCAATACCAGGAAAGAGTCTAAAGCAGACCATTAAAGAGACAGTCTGTAAGAACTTAGAAACAAATGCTGTGGTTACTAAAAATCAACATGGGTTTCTCAAAAACAAGTCATGCTACTTTCTCTCTTTTTCTTTTATAGAATCACAAATTTGGATGTAGCACACCCGTATCTTGATTTCAATAAGGTTTTTGACAAGGTACTAATGCAAAATGTGCATTAGACAATGTGACAGGTGGTTTTGTAATTTGTTGAACAACTGAACCCAAAACAATGGTGCCTCCCAATGCTGGAGAGAAGTGACCAGTAGGGTGCCACAGGGTTCTGTCCTGGGTCCAGTTCTATTCAACATCTTTTTCCATGACTTGGATGATGGAATAGAGGACATGCTTTTCAAATTTACAGATGACACCAAATTAGGAGGGATAGCTAATACCCCAGAGGACAGGATCAGAGTTCAAAATGACTAACAGAAAGATGGGCCAAAGCTAACAAAATGAATTTCAGTAGGGAGAATTGTAGGCTAATACACCTGGGCAGAAAAAATGAAATGCATAGGATTGACAACAGTGTATGTGGTACGGATATAGGAGTCTTAGTAGATCACAGGCTAAACATGAATCAACAATGTGATGTAGCAACTAAGAAAGTCAATTAAATTCTAGGCTGCATAAATAGCAGTATAGCATCTAGATTGAGGGAATTAATAGTACCATGCTATTCTGCTTTGGTCAGACCTTACCTGAAATATTGTGTCCAGTTCTGGTCACTATAATTCATGAAAGATGTTGAGAAGCTGGGGCATGTCGAGAGGAGGGCAACAAAAACAGTGAAAGTTCAGGGAACCATTCCCTACAAGGAGCAACTTAGGGAGCTGGGCATGTTCAGCCCAGGAAAAAAGAGTTTGAAGGAATGTCATATTGAGGATGTAGCAATCTTGTTTTCTGCTGCTCCAGAGACTAGTACACAGAGTAATGAATTCAAACTATAGGAAGAGAAATTAGAAAACATTAGAAATAATGAGCTGTCAGAGCTGTTTGACAGTGAAACACACAGCCTTGGAGAGTGATTGAGTCTCCTTCTTTGGAGGCTTTTCAACAGAATTTGGATGGCTATCTGTCTGGAGAGCTTTGATTACATATTCCTACTTAGCAAGGGGGTGGACTGGATGGCTCTTGTTGTCTCTTCCAACTCTATGATTTTATAATTCTTGTTATGCTTCCTTCCCCCTTCCAAAGTGTGTGTGCTTGCTCTTTAGCATTACAAGGGGAACTTAGGTGATGGGAAGGTCTTGAAATTGATCATGTTTTCATATATGCCAGTATTTCATATATGAAGACACGTGTAAAAAGGCAATATCTGAGTGTGGTCAAAATAGCAAAAGTAATGAATGAGAAAGAAAACACACGCCAGGAGAGATTGTAGCACTTTGCCTTTGCCTGAGCCTACTGGGAAGGGCAAGATTACATCTCTCATCTCCTTTCACTCTTCTGAGTTAATTGACTACAAGCTACTTTTGTACTTTGAACTCTGGGGTTATTCGCACATTTTATTTTGCATCCTTACTATACTAATAATCTCACTCACCCATTCCCAATTTGTTGTTCACACTATTTTTTAAAATCGGAATTACATCTATGTGCATCTCTGTAAGTTCTGCCAGCACTGCGAATGAAGATGGAGTCAATGATGCAGATGTATTAAAAACACACTCAAGGAGAGTTTTATTCCAATTTATTCCATTGGTTATTCACAAAGCTAATAATGTGTATCTTTCAAGAAAGGAGGGGGGGGGGCAAAAAAACCCAAGTTTTGCAAGTTTCTTTGTTAGAACCCAAACTGAATTGGATACATTGGAAATTCATGCGAACAACATGGATTCAGCCCATGTTCTACTGGGATTATTTACAATTTCTAGCAATTGAAGTAAGATGAGGCCAAAAGAGGAAAGTGGGAGGAGAAGAAAAGAACTGGAACATTTTAAAAGAAGCTGGAAAAAAAAATGACAGCTGATTAATTGAGATTATGCCTGCTGAATTGGGACAGTTGAAGGATCTGGTACTTCTGCATAGTATACTGCATCACAAATTAGTTTGCAGCAGAAACTGAGAGTTCTATTTGGTTTTATTCTACTCTGACTGAAGGCAAAAATGCTACATACAACTAATCACTGAAATAAGTTTAAGGCCTTGAAGTCTTTTAAAGCAAAAAGTACACAGAAAGAAATCACACACACACACCATAACACTGAATCCTAAGAAGTATTTCCCCTTCTTGTCAGATTCACTTGAGCAGCATGCTCATTCTAGGTCAGGCAGGCAGCACTTCTCATGCACAGATTCTCATAAGATTTCTAAGTGAGATTTCAAGGACAGTAGAGGAGCTTTTAAAAGGACCAGACCACACACACACATAACACATCATAATTGCAGCAGTCTTTACAACTGGAAGCTAATGAATGTGTTGTTCTCGCTCTGTGACTAGGACATGACAAACTGAAAACCACTGTCATGATCCTGGGACACAGTTAATGTAGAGAGAGGGAGGCTCTAAGATTTTAAAATAGCTTTGATGTGATATCAGTTGCAGTGTTGTGTCCTAAAATAATCCTGTGTGGTTGTGGCCATACATGAATCAAATTTTGGATCATGATTCCATGCCTGCACTGGATGGCCTAAAACACATGCTCCAGCAGATTTGGAGAAAGTTACTACATGGGTGGATCTATACAGAAAACTCATTTCATGTGTTAAGATCTTGCACTCACTTGCCTGCACTTTATAGAAAAAAAGCTTCTAGTAGCTTTTGTTAACCGCTGAAATTGGCATGGTAAAAATACATCCCAGATAAGGAATCAAACCATGTTTCTTGAATGGTTCCCTTGGAGACATGGAAGAAGTAAGTCCTACTACAGTTGGCCCTTTGTACCCTCTGTAGATATCAAAATCCATAGATGCTTAAGTCCCATTAAATACAATGGAACCTGAGCATCTATGGGGTTTGGTGTCCCTTATATAAAATGGCTAAATCAAGCTTTGCTTTTTGGAATTTATGTACTTTTAAAATATTTTCAAGCTGTGAATAGGGAAAAAAATCTATGGATACAGAGGGCCAACTGTATGTTCACCTGGGCTTATTTCCTTGAGATTGTGGCCTAAATATTACCTAACAACTAAAAGGAGTTGCAAGTGTGCCTTTGTTTTCATCACGTAGAGAGATCTTGTAGCACCTTTGAGACTAACTGAAAGAAAGAAATTGGCAACATGAGCTTTCATAGACTTCAGTCTACTTCCTCAGATGCATTTGTTTTCATCAAATACTGATCTGAAGCAAAGAAGAAATTTGAAAAGGGTTAAACTTTTTAGTCTATCTCCTCTTGCAATAGCTTTGATCCTTTAAAAAAAGAATTATTATAATGTTTACAAAGGTTCTATAACCTTTGTTGTTGCCTACACACACATTCACATGCAATATATAATTGACCAGTTACAGGACATATACAATGTGCCATCTACTTCAAAATATTTCATTGTTATATAGAAAACTGTGGACAAATATTTCATTTGCAAAGACTGAACAGAAGTTGCAAAGAGACTTTTTCTGTTTCATCACAAATATGCTGCATGTCTGGGGGTGAAATGCAATTTGAGTTCCATGTGCTCATAAATTTTACATGGTATTTCTAAGATGTGATCTTTCCTGCCCTGACTTATGTTAATCAATGTGTTTGTTACCACACATCTTGAATATTACATTTCTCTGGTGGCTGGCTTATCATCTTCTATAATTATTTTAAATTCCAGTTAGTTCTGAACTCTTCTGTAGACTTATTTATTTGCTTGTACCAATGAGAAAACATACCACAGTCCTTCCTTTTTCTACTCAATTAAAAAAAAACACAGATTTACATGCAATTGTCCACGTGAGATCTTTTTTTAAGATTACATTACGATGCACTTCTCCACATTTTTATACAGTTTATTTATTATTTGTCTTATGATCTAGCATAGTGGTTCCCAAAGACTGGTCCTCCAGATATCTTGGACTTCAGCTCTCAGAATTCCAGACAGATAGTTGATCTGATTGGTGCTTCTGGAAGTTGAAGTCCAAAACAACTGGAAGATTAAAGTTTGGGAATCAATGAGTATCTTCGTGTAGATTTTATCATGACTAAAGCTCAGTAGTGCTAAAAAATTTGTTCACAGTCATACCTCTAAGCTTGAACTGAACCCTCAGCATTCCGCACATACCTAAACACCTATAGAAGGAGCCACTGCCTCCACTTTTTTGACCCCTGAAACCCTCACTAGGTCTCCAAATGCCTCTAAAGAGTTTATCACACAGGAAGAATTTCTCTCAATTTCACAAGAAATGGAAGTGAAGCCAGTTCGGAATTGAGTAAATTCACTAGTTCAGCAAATTTACATGATTGCGTATTGACACTGCATTGCGTTCAGAACTGCCTGAAATTCACAAAATGTTTTTTAATGAAAATCAGTGTGGTTTATCAGGGGATTTTTGTCTCTAAATCACACAGAAATAACCCACTTCCACAACTACCCAGTATCCATTACCACTCCCCAATTACCTTCATTTTCCTCTGCAGCCCCTCTCGAAATGGCAGCAAGAAATTATATGACTGCAGTGGAAAACAGGTATTTAGGCTTTCCTTAATGTGGGAAAGTGAAGCCCACAAAAGAGGTTGGGGAAGAATTGGCCCTGGTCTGCAGGGAGTTGCTCATTCTTGAGCTAGAGGTTGGCTACCTGTCGAAGTTACTTAAGAAATGGGGTACAGTCAGCCCTCCTTATCCATGGATTTTGCATCCACAGATTCAACCAATCACAGCTCAAAAATATTCACAAAAATTCCCCCCAAAAATCTTGATTTTGCAATTGTATATAAGGGACACTATAGCATTGTATATAATGGGACTTGAACATCCACAGATTTTGGTATCCATGGGGAGTCCTGGAGCCATACTCCATTGGATGACAAAGGTTCACTCTATATTTCTAGCTGTACACCCTTAAAATGTTAGAAAAATATTTTAAATAATTTATCAGGTACTAATAGGACTTACATCTCAGTTCATGTGTATAAGATTATCCTGAAATTCCAGGACTTACTCTTAATTCCAACAATGATTATTATAGTTGTTTACTTTGATCCTTGAATTCTGATAAACACCACCTAAAACAAAACTATGCTTTTGTTTCTATTAGAAATCATGGTCACTATTATTGCATAAATGTGCCTTGAAGTTGCATGTTGACTTTTGGTCACCCATGAATATCATGGGGTTTTCCTGGACAAGGAATAATCAGAGTTGGTTTTGCTAGTTTCTTCTTCTTAAATATAGCCTATAGCAGTGGTATTCCTTGGTGGCTTCCTATCCAGGTACTAACCAGGGCTGACTCTGCCCTTCTGGTGGAAAGGGCATTTTAAATAAACATAATCACCATCACCATCATAATCATTTTGACTCATGGAAATCTAATACAGTCTAAGACAAATGAATTTTCTTTTCCTGGGTATTCACAATACAATATACAGATCAACTTGTGCTCTGTATATCCTTTTTAAAAATGTAGAAAATCCAGTAGTTGTTCTGAAATAAGAAATTTTAAAATTTAGCCCTCTGTACCCTTAGGAAAAACCCATGATTTCATAGAAACTGCAAGGATGTTTTAAAAAATTGGATGCTTTTGTCCTGGTTACAATACATCATGTTTTATTGCAGCAGTAAAACTTAAACACAATGATAAAATAAAGGTACAAATATACTAACAATAAACTGTGTTTAGCTCAGTGTTAATACACTCCCAACATTGACCGATTGTGAAAATCAATGAGCACATATCATTTCAATTACCAATCAATATTCCCCTGTGTTCTCTTCTAATAGAGCTTATTTGCTAAATTAAATATTAATATGCACTTGCCTGTGATTACAATGAAGTAAAGCCAAAATAAATCTGCCCTACTCTTTTGTAGGAAAATTTCCAAAGGTCTGTTTTTCACTTTAGTCTTGTGGGGGGAAATTGGATGCCTGAGTACTCCACTATTATATTTCAAGACACTTTGCTGCTTTTGTTTTCCTCTTTGGTATTTCATTTGGAAGTGAAAGTATTTCTCCTATGGTTTGGACACTTCTTTTGCTTTGGTTCACATGCCCAAGAGTTTCCCACTTAATTGTTGATTATTTTGTTCTGATCAATAGGAACATTTGCAAAGATTTGCAGTCACAGAGTTATAAAACATGTTTTCATTAACACTGAATGTGCCCATTGTACATTAAACCCAATAGTTTTAAAAAATAGTTCAGGAAAATAGCTTTCTCCTGTTTTTGTTTTTTGTTTTTCCCCCAAAGCAAAAGATTAAAACTACAGCAAAGCAAATCCCATCTCACTTTCCTTTAAGCAGCTCCTTCAAGAGTCAGTCTGGCAGTGAAAATGTTACATATTTAGATGATAGGCTCCTTCTTTCTTCATGCAGGTAACTGTCAGTCAGACAGTGTGTGGGGTATGATCATTCCATCTGTATCGTTCCAATTGTCAGCTGCATTGTTTTGCACAGTGTGAGGTGGATTGTGAAAAACAACTGGGAAGGATGAATTTTAAGTAATTGCTCTGACTTAGACTGATTACTACAGCAACAGAAGTCAGTTATAGTTAAAAGACCAACCCTGGCCCATGGAGTGCATTTATAACTGGGAGCTGAGAAGAGAGAGAAAGAAAAAGAGGGGGGAAATAGAGGGAAAACACTGCATTTTTTAAAAAATGTATGGCTTAATGATTGATAGTGCTGGGTATTTCTTTATCTCAATTTAACTCTGCTGCAAGATACAAAATAACACAGAAAAGAGAAAGCATTGAAAGGAAAAGCAGCTACATTTTGCAGATATTTTAAAATCACATATTATCTTTGTGCTAATTGCCCACATTCTGTTTAGCAATTGCTCTACATTTGGCATTCACTTAAAAAAAAAAAAAAGCCCAAATGGAACAAACTACAAAAGTGGGAAATGTCTATCTGCATCACTTTTAAAATCCAAATTCCAAAGAGCTTGTAACGAGGAACATATATATGAACATCCTAAATTATTGTATGCAAAAAAAAAAACAACACACACACACAAAAAAAAACCCACCTTGTTCACATTGTTTAATATCTCAGAGTCAAAAGTGTAATATTGTTCTACGTAACTACATTGGCAAGAGGCTGCTCTACCAATAAAGGATTTTTAAAGTATTTTTTGTATATTTTATTAAATGTGGCTTGGCATATTTGAGGTTGGTTTGCATCTGTTATTTACACTCAAAAACAGTTTGACACATTTACTGAACATTTTGAGAGCCTGTTCATCTTTGAGTTTAACTAGCTACTATATTCCACTATTCATTGCATGCATTAATGTAAAATTGAGCCGAGAACCACTTAAAAACAAACAAGCCCTAAATCCACTAAAGCTGGTTTTAAATAAGTCAGGATGAATCTGTTTCCACTGAAAAACTGATATTTATTGAACCAAAGAAGTAAATCAAAAGAAAAAGGGAGAGAGATAGATGGGAGGAATGTGTTCTCCACCAGTATCTTGAAGGAATCTTTTTTTCTCTTTACATTATCATTCCCATGTTTAGCTGACAGCTAGCATCCATACCGATAATCTGCTTTTATTGTTAAAGATAATAAAGTAGAATTTCTTTGATGCTGTGCAGAAGAGCAAACACAAGAGCATTTTCAATGAACACTTGTAAGGAAATGTATTTTAAATGCTGCAGATCTTTCTGTCCATCAGGGAAAAATAGCTGAGATTAAAAGTATAGGGCAGAAATGTCACAACAGAAATGGATATGGAGAGCCAAGAAAACAAGCTGGATAGGAAGGTATGGCTATATGAATTGCTGAATGCACGATTTGTTCTATTTGCTATATTTTCCAAGCCCATTGCATATTTATTTACTTTTTTTTTCCTTTTGCACTTGGAGGAACCTTCAGATAGACAAAACCTTTATGAAATCACATTTCAGTGATTAACCTGGAAACTTTTGTTTAAGCTGTTTGTTTCCTGTTGTGTTTTGGAATGATGCTCCAATTCAGATATAGACCAAGGCTAAAATAAAATCCTATTTGAAATAGTTCCTGGGATGGCATGAGAATAGTATTTCTGACACAATGTAGGAAACATATAGTTTTATTTATGTTGCATCTTCCAAGAGGTGAGAAGAGGGGATCAAATTGCAAAATTTTGTACTCCAAAGTATCGTTCATATCTTACAAATTGTCAGGTGTTTTTAGACATTTGTAAATAATATAAGGATTTTATAATTTACAGAAGCAGCTGCATATTTTTTTTTAAAGTCTTTTGTATCAAGCAATGTTTATTGGACGAGGAATGAATCATGTAGCCCCAAATTTCCTTCTTGCCCTTCCCTTCGCCCCTCATTCTTCTGGCTCCATAACATCCGGATCGGGAAACAGTGGTTCAAGAGGTAAGTAGTTTTCAGGGATGGGTACCATTTTCTCAACCTACCAGAGGTGCTGTCTCCCATTATTATGCCAGCAAATTTTAACAAAACATCTGTAGAGTTGTTGCCACACAGCTGAAATTTGGTGGCAGAATGGCATTTGAAAGAGCAGTGTATCAAGTGAAGTATGATCTGCTTTTAGAAGAATGTGCAATTTTTCAGCTACTGTTGCTGCTATTAGATCATCAGATTTGCACAGGCTGGGATCAGCTTTGGCAGCAATTCTGCCCTGGGAAACTAAAGAATGGGGGTACACTTGTGGACTATGGCACAGATGTTTCCCACTGCTGGTTTAAGTGTTCCCAGAATCCAGGTTACCAAACCAGGATTGTATAAATCTCTAGCTCATTCCATATGTTTGGACTTTCAGGTCATAAGTGGGAGTTCCTATAATACCTGCATCCTCAGTATTTTCTTTTGATAAGCACTGAATAGCTCCAAATGCATAACAAATATTTCACGATAAAATATTTTATGCTAAAAAAATGAAAGCATACAATTTATTCTAACTACCCATATAAGCACACTGACCTATACATATGCCTTAAATTAGATTCCAGTAGAAGATATTGTTCCCAGTGAGGCCTTAGAGTTTGGGAAGTATTGCTCTTTGAACTGAAATATATATACAGAGAGAAATATAAGAAAAGATTCTTGTTGGATCAGACCGTGGGCTCATCAACTATATTAACCTATATCCCATAGTGCCCAACCAGATGTCTTAGGAAAATCCACAGCAAAGGCATGAGCACAACAGCAGTATCTCACTGAGGTTTTAGAGCAGTTATTATTTATTTGGTGGCAAATTGGCAGGGAAGGATCAGGGCTGAGCACTCACTAGATGACCTCCCTCTCCGTCATTCACACTCATTCTCCTCCTTTCTTATTTCTTACCTATCTTTCCTTCTTGACAGGGGCTTCCTGCCTCTTCCTTAGCCTTGCCCAGGGGCACATGCTAGACCCCAGGCTGCAACTCTTGCCAGAGAGGGCAGCTTGGAATGAATCAAAGCATTCACCAAGCCAAGGGAGAGATCCAATAAAATGACTCCCCACAACAAATGGTCCTGTGAGCCCAACAAATTTTAACAAGTGGTTCAGTCAAACCAGTGTGAACTGGCTGAATGATACTAGTAGATATAATTGTGATTGGTGGAAAATACTCAGTGTGAGTAGAAATCCTATGTAACTTGTGTCAGAATCCAGTCCTGGAGTTCTGCTTTTTGGACAGTGAAATCCAGTGTAAGTAGGATTGATCTCTCCTCCCCACTCCACCCGCAGCCTTGTGCACACTCCCAAAACTTGCTCTAGAGGTCTATGAAACCCTTCAGAGTTGGCTTTCAGACAGTTTTGAGAGCTACAGGGTGGAAAGAAAGGGGGGAAAATTTGGTTGCTCTGATGCTGCAGTAGTAGTGTTGCCTTTGCAGTAATAATGTTTCCTATTCTTCATTCAACACTTTATGAATAGAATTATGCAACTGCAGGCTCCATATCAACTTCATTCCATTCTATTATGGCACAGCACATGGAATGGAATCCTAAAGATTTACATAGCACAAGTATACAGCAAGCCAATTCTATCAAAAACAAACAAAACTCTCAATAGATATCATTCTCTTGGTATCTTTTTTTAAAAAACACATCTCCTGAAATGCCTCCATCTATTGATCACATGTGTGTGCATGTGTATGTGCATGTGTAAAAACGACTTCCACTATATGGAGTTTAATTATCATAACTGTAGAGAAAACCAGCATATCCCTGGTGTATTTTACCATTTTTATTCTGTTACCTATTTAATAATGCATCTATGCATATTGCACCCCTATTATTAATAGTAAATGTACATTTCAACCTGTCAAGTTTTCTTAGCCCCAATTTTGCAAGTTTTTTTAATAAATAAAAAAAATAGCAAAGGCATTTCCTAGGGCACATGCTGCCAGATACCCAGCATTTATCTTATCTCAGTTGATGACTTTCCTTTTATCCTGAAATGATTTGACAATGACTCTATGATTTCCTGTACAAATTACCCTTTGAAAGTGGCAGTGGCGCTTGGCAGCGATCTTCACTTAATTACTGAGTGGATTATTAGCATACGGCTTTTTTTCACCCCTTCATTTCTTTATATCTCCTAGATTGCGCTGACAGTTCCCTTTCATTGCGTGCTTTAACTCACTGAATACTAAACACTCTGCAGATTGCAATGGAGAAGGACCCTAGTCTACTCAATCCCCCCCCCCCTGCCGTCTCTTCTTCTCAACCCTCCTTGATGAAGAGTCATTTTGTAGGTCAGAAATCAATAGTGTGTCTGGGAAGTACATTTGCATGCTTCCCATGTTATAGACTGTCCAGAAATGAATGTTTTAACTTTTCTGATTTCTGTATCCATGATGAAATGTGAGCAGCACAGGCTGAACCTTTGCATCTCCATTCTCTTTAAAGTGTATGTGCTCCTGCTTCTCCTTTGGGCTCATTATGCTGTCTGCCTCTTCATCTGCAAGGCAGAAATTACTCAGTTTTTAGAATAATCTTCATTCCTCTCCTCCACACACACTTTTGCCTGAAGATTCAGCATCAGCCATTGTTACACTGAACTCCTCTGTCATACATTATTGTTATTTATTATTTGCCATCATGAGGTAAATGGGGATGATAAATCACTAAGGAGTCCTCTTTTTTTCTCTTCCTTTACAAACCACTCATAAACTTGACTCATCTTGATTTGGATTTTTTAGCTATTGCTGTGCACTCCTTGTTATGTACTTCAAAAAGAGTCAGAATGAGGCATTGCAAAGTGGCTTAGGAATCCAATCAACTCCCTCAAAAAAGAGATAAAACCTTAAATGAATGTTTCTTGTACAATGTAATAAACCCTACATGTTCTGAAATCTTGTTCCACTAATTATTGCAATTCAGTCAGGGCACAGTTTTAGACCTAATTTCGTGGGAAAGAACATTATTAAACTCAGGGAATTCCTTGTGAGAAAACATACATACATACAATGAATTTTTATGCAGGTAAGCAGCATACTCTATATGTACTCACACAATAAATGTAATAAGATATCATGGCTAAAATGTAGTAATACATTGTGAATGTTAAAAAAAATTCCAACAGTTGTAGTTGTATCTAATGCTACTTTCAAATTGCATGATTTATTCAATGAACATGGAAATCAGAAACCTGAGCAAGTCAGAGTTGCAAGCAGCCATGCTTCTGTAAAACAAGATTGTGCTGAGAATATGCATTTCAATCTGCATTACATAAACAGTGCACATTCATTCAAATATCAAGACACGTATATGTCTGGATTTCCCTTACTAAAGAAATCATGTAGTACCTATTATCCCTGCTGTGGAGACGTTTTCTGTGAGAATAATGTTTCCATATTTTTATAAATGAGGAAGAAGCAGCTTGTGTG
Source organism: Urosaurus nigricauda (assembly GCA_034509955.1). Lineage (NCBI taxonomy): Eukaryota > Metazoa > Chordata > Lepidosauria > Squamata > Phrynosomatidae > Urosaurus > Urosaurus nigricauda. Next base: position 221,575,718 of record JAOEGL010000004.1, on the reverse strand, counting down.
TGACTGATAAGAGTGCCAGAGTGGGTCTCAGCCTAATGCAGTGGTAGTATGACTTTTCACCCTTGGGACTCCCATTTACATCTACATGTGCATGTTCCACACATGCACCAGTGTAATTTATTCATATTTTGTTTATTTAGTGAGCCTATTTTCATTTACATATTCCTGTATATAATAAAATGTCTCATGATTTACCATGAGCATTTTTTTAATGGGGGCCACTGACACTTTTTAGGAATTAGGGCAAGCTCTTTTCCATTTAGCTCTGTATTTAAAAATGTTTTTGTTGGTTAGCATGGACCTCATTGTTCTGAGATCACGATAAAAATCACCACACAGAGATTTCAGGCTTCAACTGTTCAAGGACCCATTTGCTTGTCTTTTTGGCTGTCCACAGTATCCTCAGCACTCTTCTTTAACACCACATTTATTTTCTTTCTGTCTGCTTTCTTCACTGTCCAGCTTTTGCATCCATACATGGTGGCGAGGAACACAGTTGTCTGGATGATTCTAACTTTAGTGCTCAGTTGTATATCTTTACACTTGATTATCATGTCTAATTCTTTTATAGTTGCTCTTCCCATTCTTAGTCTTCTTATTTCTTGACTTCAGTTTCCACTTCAATCAGTGTTTAATCCAATGTATGGGAAATCTTTAACTATTTCAATTTCCTCGTTATCTAAGTTCAATTTATGTAGACTGGTTTAATTTGTTGTACACCACCTTAGGTCCTGTGCTAGGAAAAAGGCAGGATATATATTATTAAAATAAAATAAAACAAAATGTATTGATGATCATCACTAGTTCAAAACCTTAAAACCTTTATCCCCAACTACTCAATATTTTCCCAGTCATTAATTTCTAAAAATGTAACAATTGAATAAAACTAGGTGACTTTGAATTCCATTTCCTCTTAACTATTCAGGGGGAAAACTTTGTTCATTGTCAGGCTCATATAATTATCTCTGTGTCAGGTCCTTGGCAAGGAGTTCAAGGAAGTCTTTCTAACTGAGTGGTTAATAAGCAGTATCCTACATAAAGTATGCCAGTTGCATTGTTGCACTTCTTAAACACCAGGGTAATAACACAACACAGATGTGCTCTCAAGGTTTCGTTACCAGCTGGGGTCAAAAAAGTGTCCAGAGGAGCAGCTGAACCACAGCTGAGTTACAACACCCTCCACCCCCCCCCCCACAGTACACATTTCATAGAATTGTTCCCAGACTGCTCTTCAGATTAACTTTTTACTTGCCATTAAATTTTTTCCCTAGTCCTGGCATAATGAAATCCATCTATAATAACTACTTTAATATTAACCTTTTTTTTAAAAAAAAAAAGTTTGCTTACTTGCACTAGTGGCAGCAGCTGCATGCTTCCTTCTTGGATTTCTCCATCAAGTTATGTTAAAAGGGATTTTGTAATCTTTGAGACTAACTGTGTGATAGAAGTTGTAGCTTTAATTTTCATAGACATGGTCTACCTTCTCTGTAGATGCATCTGAGGAAGTAGGCCAAGGGGCTAAATAGGCCAGCCTAAAGGGCCAGCATCAGGGTGGAGAGGGGGCATGGCACCTGCATGACACATGCCCCAACTCCGCCCCAAGCTGTCATCACACCAACCGGCCAACCACATGGTGGACAGCATTACAGCTCTCCTTTCTGGCTTCAAAAGGAGCAACATGGAACCGAACTGGTGCTGAAAGGGGTGGAGGAACGTTGCTCCAAAGAGTCGGTCTGTTGTGTCCCCAAGTCTACAAAAGCTTATGCTACAACTTCTTTCACACAGTCTCAAAGATGCTACAAGTTCCCTATGCATATTGATATTCCAGACATGACTATGTTGCTGTATTCAACCCCCATCTAGTCGTGGCATGTGCCATAACATCACATTACTATAAAGCCAATCATGCTTGGAATAATGGACTGAAGGCAAGTGACGGCAACTGGGACAAATTTCAGTTATTTTACCAGGAATGCCAGCCAATATTCTAAGATTAAGCATTAAAGTTGAGGTTCTTCTTTTAAAAAGTATCTTTTTGAATCATTAAAGAACTATCATTTTCTGCAAATCAGTGTTCTCTTCCCTTGTGGACTATAAATGGTAATCATGAACCATTACGTTAGGACTAGGGTTATCAGAGATTTTGGTAAACATTTCTTTCAAAAAAAAAAAAAAAGCAATTTTCTTCCTAACAACAATTTGTGGCAAACCCTATCACAGGGTTTTCTGGACAAGGTTTTTCTGAAAGGAGTTTGCATTTGCATTCCTATGAGAGTGAAAGAGTACAACTTGCCCAAGGTTATCCAGTGGTTTTCCAGGGCTAAATGAGGATGTGAAGCCTGCTATACAGTTATAGTCCAATGCCCAAATCTCTATATCATGCTGGCTCTTACACAAACAGAATACAGTACCCACACCATAAAGTATTCAGTTCAAAATATGTCATTTGAGAAAAACAGGGGTCAGAGGGTAGGGTAGGGTAGGGTGAGATAAGGATGCAAATCTTTTGTTGCCTTATTCATGTCTACAATAACAAGAAACCACAACCCCTTTCACACTACACATTTAAAGCACTTTCCCCCTTTAACTCCCATTTTTCCACCCTATGGAATCCTGGGATTTGTTATTTAATGAGAGATTTAGAATTCTCTGCCAACAAGTGGTAGAATCTCCGAAAGTTCACAGGAATCCCATGTTGTGTGAGACATCCCATATTTGATGTCCTAAAGTCAGGTCCAAAATTGGAGTGCTAAAAGATGCCCCAAGTCCCTTTTGAGAGTGGACACCAACGATCACAAGATTTGCATGGGCTTGGGGATCTCTGTGAGATCTGAAACTTCATAAGAGGCAGGTCTACCTCACATGTCCTCTGCTGTTCCGCAGAATAGAATCCAACATTGGGAAGGGAAAAAACCTTAAATAAGCAGCTAATGCACAGAGGGTGGGGAATAAACAAGATGAACTTGAAATATTAACACAGTAAAGCAAATATGATATAACAGCCATCACTGAAACCGTGGGATGATTGGGATTGGGATGTAGTACTGGACTTCCTGCATTACAGGGGGTTGGACTGGATGGCCCTTGTGATCTCTTCCAACTCTATAGAGTTTATCACATGGGATGAATAACATGTGGAAACTAGATTTAAAGTGAAAACAACTTGCTTTTGCAGATTTTTTTAATGTGACATTTGGGGTTAGCACAAACAGAAACCAGGAAAAAAAAACCTTTGCATGAAAGAGAAATAATGTGAAAATAACCCGAACGGAAAGTCAACAAAACCCACTCCTTTTTACTTTCGAGAAAATTCTGAAAGCAGAAAACAGTGGTTTTGTCAGCTTTCTGTTTGGATTATTTTCATGCTATTTCTCTTTCCACTTAGTCTGAAAAGCACACTACATTTGTGAGTGTTTAGCGAATTTAAAAATCCTATTTCTTCAAGGGATTTGCCTCCGTGAGCTTCCATGTGATAAACTCCTATGATTCTAGGATTCTATGAGTCTAATAGAGGGATATTTCAGAGAAATAAACCAAACAGGAAAGGAGGAGGTGTAGATCTGTGAAGAGATCCATGACTTAAATCCTGGAAGCCAGGTTGAGAGTATCTTTGTAAAAGTTAACGGAGAGGGGAAAAAACAATGATGTCATTGTGTATGAGTCTACTGCAGATCCACAAGCCAGGACTTAGGCAATGCCTTCTTGGAACAGATGATCAAATATTTAGAAATGAAAGATTAGTAGTTGAAAATTCAACTATCTTGATATTTGTTGGAAATCAAACACTACCAAAACTATAAGCAACAACAAATTCCACACTTCACTTGCAGATAATTACATTGACTAGATTAGAATGTAATTCCAGTGAAAAAGGCAACAATGGTATCAGTTATTTTGGATATGATCCTAACCAATAGTGATTACCCGGATAATGGTGTAGAAGTGTCAGGATCCTTAGGTGGGCTGACCATTTTCTCCTAGAATTTTTAATACAGTGGAAAGGGGAAGCCAGGTGTAGTCAGACATGCATTCTATACTAAGAAAGCTGATTTCAGTAAATTTAAGGAAATACTGGGTGTGATCCCATGGTCAAGAATACTAAAACAGAAGGAGGTTTATGTGAATTTCTTAGGAGTGAGATACAAAAGGCACAATTTCAAACAGTTCCAAGGAGGATGGATGGCTGAAGAACTTTCAAATTAGTTTTTGAAATAAAACTTCAAATTAAATGTTAAAGGGACATAAACAAGAAATGGAAAAGGGGGAAAATCACCGAAGAGGCATTCAGGCAAATAGCCAGCTTGTATAAGGAGAAAGTCAGAAAAACTAAAACACAGAACAAGCTTAGGCTTGCTAGAGAGGTTAAAAACAATAAAAGGGGTTGTTGTTTCTAAAGGTATGTCCATAGCAAAAGGGGGAACAAGGAACTGGTAAGGCCACTACATGGAGAAGATGAGGAAATGCAAACAGGGGGCAGAGAAAAGTCAGAACTGCTCAACACCTTCTTTACCTCAGTTTCAACCTGGGGGAAATGGAACAAATTATGCAGTGCGAGAAATCCAGCACAGAATAGGCAAGGCAGACCAGGAATATCTGGCTACTCTAGTATAAATTCAAGTTTCCAGGGCTAGATAAACTACATCCAAGGGGGTATGAAAAGAACTCCCAAAAGCATTCTCAGAACCATTCACAATGATATTTGAGAACTCCTGGAACACAAAAGTTCCAGCAGACTGAAGGAGGGCAAATGTTGTCCCCATCTTCAAAAGGGCGGTGGGGGGGGGGAGCCAAACAATTACCACCCAATTACCACCAATGGCTCTTCTTTATCCTGGAGACTAATGGGATGCCACAGGGTTCTGTCATGGGCCCAGTACTATTCAACATCTTTTTCAATTACTTGAATGATGGAATACAGTACATGCTTATCAAGTTTGCAGATGGGACCAAATGAGGAGGGGTAGCTAATACCCCAGAGGGTCAGAATTCAAAACATTAGGAAGAGCTTCCTGATGGTAAGAGCTGTTCAGCAGTGGAATACATTTCCTCTGAATATGGCAGACTCTCATTCTTTACAGGTTTTTTTAACAGATGCTGGAAGGTCATTTGTCAGGGGTGTTTGATTGTGTATTCCTGCATGGCAGGGAGTTGGACTGGATGGTCTTCATGGACTCTTCCAACTCTTATGGTTCAATAATAATTATAATTATAATTATAATTATAATTATTATTATTATTATTTCTATTTCCCACCTCTCCCTACAGATCAAGGCAGGATTCCAACAAGATTAAAACAACAATACAAAGCAGTATCTTCTAAAATTACAATATAATTGCAATATAATCTAAAACATTATAATTATATGTCACAACATGTTGAGAGCATCTCACTTATCAAGAAAAATTCACAAATATTCTTCAAATCTCTATGAAGAGGTCATAGGTCATTCCTGTAATAGAATTTATAGCGTCGTACATAGGGATTCTAGAACATGATCCCAGAAGAGATAAAACCTGAGCTCTGAGCCTGTTTTACTTTGGACAAATCACAAGAAGGCATGGCATACTAGAAAAGACAATAATGTTAGGAAAACTGGGGGGTAATAGAAAGAAAAGAAGACCACATATCAGATGGATAGACTCAATCAAGGAAGCCACAATAATGAGCATGCAAGACCTTAGTAGATTGGTTAATGGCCGGTGGTCCTGGAGATGTCTCATTAGCAGAGTTGCCATGAGTCAAAGCCAACTCAAAGGCAGTTAACAACAAGAAGAACAACAACATAGAGATGGAAGAAATTTATTTAGTGCACATAGTTATGCATAGTTATGCAAACCAAGCTAATGCACACTTCCCCGGCTAATATGCAGAACTATTTTTGGACTCGGTACTTGAACTGTGATGCATTTCAAAATATTGACATATTAAGGAAATTGTATGCAAAAATATGTGTCAGAGAATATTACACATGAAAAGCTGCATACAGAATCATAGAATCATAGAGATAGAATACACCTCAAGACTATCCAGTCCAACCCCTTGCCCTGCAATCAAAGCACCTCCAACAGATAGTCATCCAACCTCTGTTTAAAAACCTCCAAAGAAGGAGACTCCACCACACTCTGCATGTGAATAATACAAACCATTCAGAATAATATAAACCACTCCAAATAATATAAATCATTATTGCAGGAAGAACTGTATGAAAAATAGGTGTGAATATCTGTCTCTCTGTGTTATAAAATTACAGATTAATACTGAAATTGGACTGAACAGATATACAACTGAATATATCCAAAAATGACACAAATGGGAAATAGACTGATTAATCCATCACCAGTTACATGAACCTTCCCAGTAGGTTCTTCCAAAAGTCATGAAATTCCCTTTCTGTAACACAGTATCCTCTTCTCTCATGTAAATCTCTTGGTGGTATATTATTTGAAAGTGAAACCTGAAGAAGAATATTGCCCTGCAGTGCTACCACAAAGCAAGGGTCTTAGTTTTTGTAAGGATTCTACTTTTCTACTGTAAGTTACAATTAGTACCATATGTCTTGTTACTTCAAGATATTGTTACCTATTTTTAAAAGCTATTTCAGTTTACTGAGAACCAATGAATATGGGTTAGGATGTTGGACTAGGACTCTCAAGACCAGGGTTCAAATCCCTGCTCAGCTATGGAAACCCGCTGTATGATGTTGGGTGAGTCACACTCTTTCCACCTCAGAGGAAGGCAAACACAAACCTCCTCTGACAAAGTCTTGTCCAAAAAAACAAACCCAAAAACTTGTTATGGGGTTGCCCTAATTTGGAAACAATTTGAAAATACACCCTCACCATTTCAATTGCCAACAGAACCTTTCCAGCAGTCCCAAAGTTCCAGTCTGTCTGAAGATATGAGTTTACAGAGATTGGAACACTTACACCCAAGAGACAGTATTGCAGCCTTATTGTCACATCACATGTAGAAACAGAAACTTAAGCGTGATTATTGATCCCAGCTAGAGTTGACCTATTGAATTAATTGCTAATTCGTAAGTTGATATTTATTCAACGGGAGTACACTAGTTACAACTACCAAGTGATCTAGACTATGAACTATATAGCTTACATCTATTTGCTAGTCTCATTTAGGATATATAACACATTTAGGCTTTATATACACATCTAGGCTTTATATAAGGAACTTACACTAAAAGTGTGTCTGTTTGTTTGATACCACATCTTTTTGCCAATATGGGACTCAAAGCAGCTTACAATTTGAGTTAAAACTAATTTCAGTTAAAACAATGGATAGTTTTGTTATTTGCAGTCAAGCCAATTTCATAGGGTTGTGAATGAAAGATCTTGAAGTTCCCCAGTCATCCTGCCTGGATCAGGTCTTGCAAACAGAGGACTATATTCAAAGTATGGCAGACTCAATTTAGTCATCTTTGCTTCTAATGGGAATTTAGACTTTATTAAAAATTTATATACCCCTTAAGACTGTATACCTATGGCACGATTTAATGTTTTAAATTAATTGTATCTGTAAAGCGGCATGTAAATTTATACCTCTATACAAATAAATAAATAAATAAATAACAACAACAACAATAATTTTATCTTAAACCTATTCTTTTGTAGCTTTAGCAGTCTATGATATCCGTAGAACTATTCTCCATAGTTCAAATTACTTGATCTTCCCCCCATCAGCTTTCTTCACTGTCCATCCTTCTTACTCATACGTAGAAATCAGTACGACTAGAAATCAGTACGACTAGAGCACAAGTGGCGGAAAACTCACCTCGTGTCTGACAGAACTCGCCATAGGCAGCACCTTCGCTCCTATCGGGAGGCTTTGCGTGCAGTGCAGAGAGCCTTCTGCTCTGCACGCACTGCGTCTGCAGAGTCCCATTCAGCAGAACTGTTCAGGGCGGTGGGGGAACTGACGCAGGTTCCTCCTGTGCCGAATCCCCCACTTGACCCGACGACGGCCTGTTGTGACACTTTTAACACCTACTTTGCAGATAAAATCTCTCAGATAAGAGACGACTTGGATGCCAATGTTTTGTCAGAATCCATTGGTGAGGTGTCCAGCAACTCCGTTGCTGTCAGTTTACTGGATGAGTTTCAATCGGTGAGTACTGATGATGTGGACAAGCTCCTTGGTAGTATCCGGAAGATGACATGCTCCCTCGATCCATGTCCATCTTGGCTGCTTGTCCAAGGAGGGGACACATTGAGAACATTCTTTCGGCATGTGATCAATACATCCCTCAGGGAGGGCACGGTCCCATCGTGTCTGAAGGAGGCGTCTGTCAAGCCTCTCCTGAAGAAACCTTCCCTTGATCCCCTGGACAGGAACATCTATGGACCAGTGTCCCATTTTAGAGCAAGGTGATCGAGAAAGCAGTCGCCTCCCAACTCCAAGCTGTCTTGGACAAAACCGATTATCTCAATCCATTTCAAACCAGCTTCAGGGCAGGACATGGAGTTGACACTGCTATGGTCGCACTGGCTGATGACCTCCGCTTGAGCATTGACAGGGGCAGTGTGACCCTGCTGGTGCTCTTGGATCTCTCTGTGGCTTTTGATACTATAGACCACTCCATCCTCTTGGATCGGCTGAGGGAGGTAGGGATTGGAGGCACCGCTCTCTGGTGGTTCCGGTCCTTCCTCTCTGGAAGATCCCAAGAGGTGAGGCTCGGGGACAGTTGCTCTTCCAAAATCGATCTTAATTGTGGCGTCCCTCAGGGTGCCATCCTGTCCCCGATGCTATTTAACATTTATATGAAGCCACTGGTTGAGGTCATGGAGCTCAGTGTCTTCAGTATGCTGATGACACTCAGATATACTTCTCCATGTCCAGATCATCAGCACAGACTTCAGATGGCATCTCTCCTCTTAATGACAGTCTTGCGGCGGTAATGGATTGGATGAGGGAACACAAATTGAAACTGAATCCAGACAAAATGGAGGTACTAACAGTCACAGGCCCGAAACCAGGCTTGGGAATACAGTCTCCAGTCCTGGATGGAGTCACACTCTCCTCTAAGGACTGTGTTTGCAGCCTGGGTGTACTCCTAGATTCGTCTCTTCACATGACTTGTCAGGTGAATGCGATGGTCAGGAGCATCTGTTATCAGCTTTGGCTGATACGCCAGCTGCGTCCTTTTCTGGACATGAGGGACCTGGAAACTGTGGTATGTTCTCTGGTAACCTCACGCCTGGATTTCTGTAATGCACTCTACATGGGGCTAACTTTGTGCATAACCCAGAAACTTCAACTGGTCCAAAATATGGCAGCCAGGCTTGTAACTGGAACATCAAGGAGAGAGCACATAACACTGGTGCTCAAGGCTCTCCACTGGCTGCCGATTAGTTTCTGGGCACAGTACAAGGTGTTGGTTTTAACCCTTAAAGCCATACGTGGCTTTGGTCCATCTTATCTCAGGGACGGCCTCTCCCTGTATGAACCGCCCCGCACACTTCGATCCTCTGGGAGGAACCTGCTACAGCCTGTGAAAACTAGGCTGTCACAGATCTCCCAGAGGACTTTCCCCACTATGGCACCCAAGCTTTGGAATGGACTGCCAGATGAGTTGTGTCTTATAACATCTCTTGATTGCTTTTAAAAAGCTCTGAAGATGCATCTCTTCCGGCAAGCCTTCCCTGAAACCTCCTGGATCCCGGCTCTGAAACGGGACCTATTAATTGAATCTGACCCCTAGCTTGGTGCTATCTCTTTCTCTGTGCTTCACAGAGGAGCGGGCTAGAAATAAAGATGATGATGATTATTATTCTTATTATTAAAAGTAAAAAAGCCCCCCCCCAACATTAAAAACCTTAACTGGAGACCATTTCTAAAAGTCAGTTAATATATAATAATGATGATGATGATGATACATATACAAATAAAAATACAACATAATTCAATTAAAAGACCTATCCAGCAGGCATTAAACACTGAAAGGACCAGGTAAGCAGAAAAGTCTTCATCTGGCGGTGAAAAGAGAGTGGGGAGAGGGCCAACGTAGCCTTCCATGGGAGGGGATTCCACAGTCTTTAAGCAACCACTGGGAAGGCACTATTTTTTTATGCACTAGAGTCTTGAAGTCTGGAATGTATAATGGAAAGTAATTAGGAAAAGTTACTTGTTTATCTTTACTGAGGAAGCTATTTTCCAATCTACATCAGAACTCAGAGGTAGTCATATACAACCACAGTTTCTAAATCTATGTTATTGTTATTCATGAAAGCTCATACAACTTCCTATTGAAACTACTAAAATATATACATTATGAAAATTTATTTAAGCTTGACACCTGAGGAGGTGAAGTAGTGTTTATTCTAAGATACAAGATGTAAAGTTGTTGTGATAGAGACAATTCTCTGTGAAGTTGGTTTGTTTAGTATTCCACTACTATAGTTTGACACCTGAGGAGATAAAATGGTATTTGATTCAGGATACAAGACTTGAAGTTGGTTCAGTAGAGACAATTCTTCTTATGGACTTCCATTGATCACTTTAATAATTCAGTTAAGTACTGATACAGTAACTACTATTTGTCAGTAAACTCAATTTTGCAAAACACTGTTTGTTACTTTCTGTATATGGTTGCATAATTGTTAGTTACTTCTTGATATTTTTAGTTTGTGTAATTTTAGTTCATTCTATTATATTTATTTTATTTTATTCCACTTTTCTCCCAACCTAGGGACTCAAGGAAGCAAACAACAAGTATAAAACAACATAACTGAAAAACAATACAGTAATATAAAATTTAAAAAATAATTAAACCATTTTAAGAGTTAAAATAGTTATAAATTAAAATATAATTTTATATCACACAACATTAAAAACCCAGCCCTTATCAATTTGCAAATTATTAGTAAATTAGCAAATTATTAGTAGTTATTCTCTGTATGTTCTTTGGTTATTTTTTGTTCATTTTTTAAATATTATGTTTGGTACTGTGCATGGTTTCCTCCAAGTTTGCTAGGCATAATTCCAACAGTTCAGAAAGGCATAAACTGGATAGTAAAATTTGAAACTAGCAAAATTAGTGATGAAAAAGACTGAGAATCAGCCAGTCCATAGAATCCATAATTTCTTTTTCTAAGACTGTACGCTTGTCTATGCTTACAGAAGCAATAGAAGCAGGCGCAAGGGCCCTATTGACAGCATCTTTCCATGCTGTGCACCCAAGACCAAAAAATAACACTCATTATAGTGCTTACCCTGTAGCTGGACACACAGCTGTGGAGTTCCAGTATCAAGACTATTTACAACCTCTCTTGTCTCTTCACGCAGCATTATGTTCATTGGTGTCGTTATTTTTTCATTATTTTGTAGAGAAACAAAATACAAGGAAATATTGTTTTTAGATGATGATCCTTAGATTTCTGTTGAGGCATATGAGACACCATTGAGAGTCAATAATTCAGAAGCAAATGATGCAGATGTAAAACAAACATTCTCCAAAGCCTTAACCCTCATTCAGGCAACCTGAACATTTTTACTTCCTTAGGTTAATATATTCTTGCAAAAAGCACACAAACGTAAACCTAAAAAGTAGGCATTGTTCAACATTGTTGCTTGAAGAGTGGTAATAAAAATGCCTGTGAGTTTCCACCATGTATATTTTTTGATGGAGACAAGGGGGGGGGAGGATAGTCCCAGCAAAACTATTGCATTTAGGTTGTTTACATTTTCTGCAACAAAAGAGGACTAACAGCTATCCCAAAGATATGTTTCACCTGATATGATGGGTTTTCTGACTTCTGTGTTTAAGAATTCTGGAAAAAATGCAAAAACTATACATCAGATGTCTCTTTGGGATCAGAAAATACTTCATAATAAGGTTCCCAATGCAGGAGTTTGTGTATGTGTGTGTGTGTGCGCGTGCGAATGTGCATGCACACACGGCTGGATGAGGATTGGGGTATGGTATGCTACGGGAGTACAATTTCTGAATTCAGTGTATGCAGATGTTGCATTTGTAAGGGCTAAAGGCCTATTATTTAATATAGTCAAACAAGCAATCACTCTTAGAACATTTGTTGTATTTACTTTGGGTTTGTAAAGGATGCCCAAAATATTTGAAGGAGCTATGTGGAGGTCAGGCCATGATGAATGTTACCTGTTTTCATTCTCTTTTTACATCTGTTTAATGACTAGACTGAGATTGTCATACTTCAGCCACATCATGAGAAAGCACGACTCATTAGAAAAGACAATGATGCTGGGAAAAATAGAGGGCAGTAGAAAGAGAGGAGGACCACACACCAGATGGTTAGACTCAATCAGGATGGTCACAAGCCTGAATTTAGAGGACCTAAGCAGATAGGTAGAGGATACAGGGTCTTGGAGATGTCTCATTAACAGGGTTGCCATGAGTTGAGGTTGACTTGAAAGCAGCTAACAACAACAACTAAGCACATCAGTATTATTAATATTAATTGATCACATTCATGTGTACATTTGAATAAAGGGGGGGATTGAAAATCTAGTAACTGATGAAAGTAAGCATGAAGATACATGTTTATGTTTTTTATTATCATAGGGACATAGGAACCTGTCATATCCTGAGTGAGATCTTTTGGCCCCATGGGTTCCAGTAATGTCAACTTGAATGAGAGGAGGATTCTTTCCTAGCCCACCTGAAGGTATTCTCTGCTGTTTTCCCGTTAAAATACAGATCATGCTCAACCGTGCATAGAAGAAACAACAACAACGAAGAGATCAGAAATCTTAACATTACCCATCTATGCTTAGCATCGAGGCAACAGACTGGACATGGAACACAGGGTACCTGTAGCCTATTAACAAGCACAATTAACAGTGGTATTATTCCACTTTAACTTTAATAATAATAATATAATAATAATAAATATTTATTTATATCCCGCCCCTCTGGGTAAGCAATCAGGGTGGGGTACAACATTTAAAAGCAATTACAATTAAAATATAACAATTCAATTTCCCCTCCCACCCCTTAAAATAAATTAAACTACAATAAGATTTAAAAAATACTAAAACAGGGCCATTACAATTAAAACATTAAAATATTAGAAAACTCTAATTAAAAATGATGTGTGGCCTTGACAATATCAGATATTCCAGTGGAAGAGGCAAGAGCGACAGTAGATAGCAGAAAGGTTAATCACTGTCTGGGAAGACCTGCCGGAAGAGATGCGTCTTGGCTGCCTTCTTGAAGCCGTCAAGGGTTGTAATAAGGCACATCTCATCTGGCAGGCCATTCCATAGCCTGGGAGCGACAGCAGAAAAAGCTTTCTGGGAGGTCTGTGCCAACTTAGTTTTCTTAGGTTGTAATAGGTTCCTCCCAGAGGACCGGAGTGTATGAGGGGGCTCATATGGGAAGAAGGGGTCCCTAAGATAGGATGGACCCAAGCCATGAAGGGCTTTAAAGGTCAAAACTAGCACCTTGTACTGTGCCCGGAAACTGATCGGCAGCCAGTGGAGAGATTTAAGCACTGGTGTTATATGTTCTCTCCTAGATGCCCCAGTGATTAGTCTGGCTGCCTTATTTTGAACCAGTTGAAGTTTCTGGGTTAAGCACAAGGGCAGCCTGATGTAGAATGCATTGCAGTAATCTAAATGTGAGGTGACCAAAGCATGTACCACAGTTTCCAGATCCTTCATCTCCAGGAAAGGGCGCAGCTGGCATATCAGCCGAAGCTGATAACAGGCACTCCTGACCGTCGCATTCACCTGACTAGTCTTGTGAAGCGACGAGTCTAGAAGTACCCCCAGACTGCAAACAGGGTCCTTCGAGGAGAGTGTGACTCCATCTAGGACCGGGAGTTGTATTCCCAGACCTGGTTTCGGGACAGTGACTGTCAGTACCTCCGTTTTGTCTGGATTTAGCCTCAATCTGTTTTCCCTCATCCAATCTATTATCGCTGCCAGGCAGTCATTGAGAGAGGTGACGCCATCTGACATCTGGGCAGATGATCTTGTCATGGAGAAATATATCTGAGTGTCATCAGCATACTGATGACACAGAGCTCCATGCTTCCGAATGATCTCCCCCAGTGGTTTCATATAAATGTTAAATAGCATCGGGGACAGGATGGCGCCCTGAGGGATGCCACAATTAAGCTCAATTTTAGACGAGCAACTGTCCCCGAGCCTCACCCTTTGGGTCCTGACTGAGAGGAAGGAATGGAACCACTGCAAAGCAGTGCCTCCAATACCCATCTCTCTCAGCCAGTCCAAAAGGTCATGGTTGCAGCCTATGGAATTTTAGGGTTTCATGATGGAGGGGAATTTTAAATGCCCCTTCTTCTACTGCACATCCCTGGATTCCAAAGGATGAAATATGTTATGTAGTTTTTGCTCTTTTTTGTAGGGGGAGGGGAGGCATGTCTTCTTTTCTCACAATGCAGAAGTTGCCATCCTAATCCTAACATTCCAATGTATAAAATGCTTTTACAAGAGATTTCTCATTTATCCTTGCCACAAGCCAATGAAGTAGAATTGGTGGAAAGATAATAAACTACACTGAGAGCACAATAAATCCAGGTTTTAGCACTTTCAAGTTCAATCCATTTCAATGGGAGAATTTTAAGTGCATGCTTTACCTTCCTGTTGAAATTACTGGACCTTAAAATACTTAGCTTTACCTGGATCATGTCCTAAGTAAATAAGTATGCATTCTGCATTAGTGAAATCAAAGTAAATGAAAAGTGAATCTGAAGTTATGAAGCCAATGTTTTTATTGGCTGGTCATTTCTTTTATTCGTTTACCAGCAGGAGGGCAGATCCAGACTGCTTAAATATTTGACAGCTCCAGACAATATACAGTAACTGAAAGCTCAGTGAATGATGGCAGACTTCTGCAAAATCCATCAGCATTCCACCTCAAATAACTGTCATTAGTGCAGGAAATTCCCTTCACCTAATAACCACAGAGAAATCTTCATACAGAAAGCAAACCTAATATTGTGTGTTTTGGAGGGGGAAAATTAAATCTCACTGGGCCACAATCTCCTATGAAAACATTTCTCAAGATACAGGACTGGACTACATCACAAGATGTAAAACAGCTTTATGGTTGGGTTTCATACTTGTCTACATTCCATGGAAGAATTTTTTAAATATATATATATATATATATATACATGGACCCAGATTTGGGATAAGTTTCCTTTGAACTACATCTCCCACAATCTCCCAGTCAGAATGCCACTGACCATGCTGTGGGGGTTCTGGTGGTTGTAGTCCAAAGATGTAAAGTTTGCATGAACCCTGCTTTAAAGCAAAGAAAGGCTGCAGTTGTTTCTGCGCTTACAGTTCACTTCCCTCAGGAGATCACTGGAGATAGTATGTGATACAAGATCTATATCTGTATCTACAGCTCTATCTAGCCCTGTTCACCCATTTGCCTCAACTTGTGTAGGATAAAGCTCTAGATAAGGATGTCAGTGGTATATAAGATTACCCCCCACAGTGTTCCTGAGCATGCAGAAGTAAGTCAGACCATTGTGTATTCAGTAAAAAGGTCTGAAAAGGGCCTAGAGCAAAAGTGATTATAGAGATTTCACGACTAGACCTTTGATAAAGCTGATTACTTGCTCATCAATTGTATGTGGGTGATTAAAGTTTCAGAACCTTCTTCAGACTTTCATGCTCAGTCAGTACGCAACGTAATCTATTTCCAGGTAATCTAATGCAATGGAGTATATCTCTGTCCCCAGTTTTAGCTTGTGTGTGCATCCATACAAATGTCTAGTCACTTATCTGTCTACACTGAGCATAAAATAGATTCTGTAGCATTAATATACCAAAACACCTGTTCACTATCAGTTTTATAAGATATTCATAGGTACTTATAAAATTTTGTGCACAATCAAAGTCACTTCTAGACTCCTTTCCAATCAGATCAGTTACAGACTAACATCTTGAAACATACACAGACTTCACTCATCTGTTGTGCTGCACAGAGAGGCAGGATATAAATCATCATCATCATCATCTCCTCCTCCTCTTTGGACAATTCTAGCTAAAGTTCAGAATGAACCCAGGATTACTAGAGAGGTTAAAAATAATAAAAAAGGAATTTGGGGGTTATGTTCAGAGCCAAAAACGAACAAGGAAAAGATAGGATCACTGAGTAGAGAAGAAAATGAAATGCTAGCAGGGGAGAGAGAGAAGACAAAAATGTTTAATACCTCTTTTGCCTCAGTCTCCACATCAAAGAACAACAGTGTGTAAATAAAGCAATAATGCAATACTGCTGATCATGTTGAGGAGACTAATTGATGTATAGCTGCCAGGATCATTCTTCTTTCCTTTTTTAAGGTGCTCTACCATACTTGTCAATGCAGATGCCCAGAATAGGTATAATTTCAAGTATCTAATGCTAGATGAACTGTATCCAGGATGAAGGTCCAAAACACATTGCAGCAATAATCCAGTTTGAGACCCCTTTAACTGCCTTGGCTCCATGCAAAGAAATTCTAGGGACTGTAGTTTTGTGAGACATTGAGCCTTCTCTGTCAGAGAGCTCTGGTGCCACAACAAATGACAAGCCTCAGCCTCAGACCAACGACACATCTGGTCCAAAAATCAGCTATCCATTTGCAGCAGAATATGGATACAATACCAACCTTCTCCAACAACCGATACTCAGATGCCTCACATCCAAAGAGATGTACATCCATTATGATTACTGACAACCACTGATAGTTCCATCTTCCATCAGTTTGTCCAGTCCTTCTTGAACAGCACTCACATTGGCATGTTGACTTATGCACTGTGTGAAGTACTTCTTGCACAACACCTATCTGATAACAATACTAAAAGAAGGAAGCACTAGCAGTCTATATCATGCAAGTTTTTGGAAGGAACTGCCTTTGTGAACTGGCAATTTAGTTTTTGTTTTAGAGTGTCATGAGGGAGGGGTAACCTCACATTGACATCAATGGATTTCCTTAAGTTGAAGTTTCTGAACTTAGTGCAAAGGTAACCTAATGTAAAACACATTGCAAAAGTCTGGTGTTGAGGTTATCAGTGAATGCTCTACCATATTTAAGTCTTCCATTGCTAGAAAGGGGCACAGCTGGCGTACCAGCCAAAGCCAGTAATAAGCATTCCTGTCCATCACATGTATCTGGGCTCTCATTTGGATTGATGGACCAGAGCACTCCCAAACTCCAAATTTAGCTACTGCAGCCCCAACCCTATAATCCCTTGGTGATTGGTTGAAAGTGCAAGGCATGAGAATAATGTCTATGCCCCTATAGTCAGATGCAGAATGCTGACATCATCCACCAGGACCTCTCCTGCTAAAAGGGATCTAAATGACCATAGAGAGCAGGTTGCAGGGGCTAAAAAGTGAGGCCTGAGCAGTTAGAGGGGAGATGTATTGTTGTCCCGACTATATGAAACATTTAAAAAGTTCTCCTGATTTAATTATATTTTGACTTTAGTATGTTTTTAATGATGTAGACATTTATATTTGTTTGAATTCTGGTAAGCTGCTCTGAATTTCAGGGCTAGAGAAAAGTACTAGTGGTGGTGGTAACTTCCACCAATGCCTCGACAAAAACAGCAACTTTATTAAACCACATCCAAGGTCACAAATGTAAACATCATGACCAACATCAAATTAGCCTCTCCTCTTCCCAAATCCATCCCCCTACCTACCTGAGACTGGAGATCTTGAAAATTTACACATTTTGTGACCTTTCAGTTGGCCCTACTACAGATTTCATTAGATGGACTTAGATGGATGTCCTTAAAAAGTTAGCACAACAATGGATAATGTCAAGGCTAGCTGAATTCCCTCTTTCCAATGGCAAGAAGAGGTTAATGCAATATCTTGCCAGAACAGATGAAAACACCATCACAGCCTGTTCCCTGAGCAGAGGCCTTGTCATGAATCTCAGCCAGCAGTAAAATGCAACTGATCTCAGAGTCTGTTGGTATATCTCAAAGGGGGTTAAAAGGAGCTTGTGCTCTGGCATTATGACCTAATCTTGGCAGTAAGAACAGCCTGAGGGGAAAGAAGAATAAAAGCTCCTCCCATCACTTTATGGTGGATCCCCCTCCCTTCCTCTTCAGGTCTAAGTTAAGACTTCATTTGGAAAACTTGGCTTTCTAAAGACAGGGCTGTTGAAAATGTCAAGCCATATATAAAAACTATCTTCCAAAACTGATGCAGCAGCCATCTGCAAAATAGTTCAGGACTTCTCTTTTAACTTGTCTGGAGACTTGCTAGACTCCTGGAGAATCATACCCGGACAGTATTGGCATTAGACAGAGTGAAGCAAACACCTCAGGCAGCTGATATCAGAGGAAGACAGCAGTAGCAGGCTTCTTATACTTTTTCCTCAGTCCTCCTAGCTGTTTCCCTCTGCTAGACAGAGAGACATATGCCACATACCCTGTCCTACACCTCCAAACTGCTGTCCTCAGATGAAGTAGTGACTCCAATCCTATCATCAGTGTTAGGAATTCATCTAACAATCAAGTTTGCTTTTGTGTATAAAATAGGGAGCAGAGGGTAGGGATATTTTCCTTTGTTTTGAGAGGCAAAGCATCCTAGACCAGCTCTGATTTTCTGGGCCATAGATTTTCAAAACTAGGGCCACAAGGGGCAAGGAATTGGGAGGAGAGCACACTGCCTTCTCAAATGTGTGGATGCAGATAGTGTAAAGGTGACCACATGGATTTGTCAGTGATCCTGGGAAGCCAATACAGAATGTGAAGCAATGGATGATTTGGATGAAGTATGGTTGGATGAAATCTATTGACCATTCTTTGACAGGGAATGACCTAGAAATGAACCAGGCATGGCATCTAAGAATAAAAAACAGCCACTGGTCTGATGAGAAACCAGAATTTCCAGCAAATACCACAGATGGATTCCAGATGTTACCGTACATGGAGTGCTGAACCAATACGTTGGAGAAACTCTTCCAGTTATGGGAGAATAATGGGGAGGGCGGGGAGAGAGATAATGAAACCCATAAGTTCCAGCTCATGATTTCTACCTATTTTAGACAAATTGTGCCCGTTCTTTAGTTTTCTTAGTTATTCATTTTAGAAAACTAAAGCCATGAAAGAGGTGGAAGACAGAAGATCATCAGAGCTCTCTGCTGTTTCCACCTCTTTCATGGCTTTAGATAGCAAGGAGCAGATGGAAAACAACACAAAGAATCAGGCCTTAAGAAAAGTTACCTTTCTGGAACACTGTTTCCTGATTCATGCATCTAGCACGGTCAGTAAGTTTTTCAAGTTCTGCTAAGAACTATACCATTCTGTGTTATACTGTACTAAGCAGGGAAAGGGACTGAACAGAATTTAAACATTTCCTCTGTTTCTAATCAGAAATGGAATAAGTTCTGTATTTTTCTCAAAATTTCCAGAATCTCCCAGCCAGCATAGCTAGTGGGTCCAAAAAGTAACTCCTGCAAGATTTGGGTGTTTCTGGCTCTCAGTATTAATATTTTAATGAAAAATAATTAACACTAGAGTTTCATTATTGCAGCACTGCATACGTGAAAATAAACAACCTTTTGTTCCTATAATTAAGGCTAGAACTTTGCTCATTATTACAAATCCCCAGTTGTTGGGTTTTGTTTCAGATAAGAAGTTCTAAAATACGGACATTTCTACATGAGGACTTTAAATGCTCAGCTCTACAAGTCTGGCTTTGATTCATTCTGTATTTATCCATAATAATGCTGAATAAGGGCCACCACCTCTTTTTTATGATAGGATCCTCATCTTTGCTTTGTATTTGTTTTTGAAAAAAATGACCTAAAATTTGCAAATTTAAGACAACAGGGTGCAATACAATCCTTTCTGTGGTTGGAAAAGCTAAACCTGTTGAACTGGTCCAGGACATATGGTTTATAACATTATTTAGTTTGTTGTGTCCATATGAAATGTATGGACGTTGGAAGGGCGGTATATAAATAAAGTTTTATTATTATTTATTATTATTATATTTTTTTTAAAAAAATCAACATGGAAGAAAGTGAAATAGACTTACTAGTCCCAGTGTTCTTCCACTACCTTGTTCCTTCTGCTCACTCCTGACTTCTGTATTGGGTCAACCTTAATCAGTTGGCAGCTTCAGCAGCAAAAAGACTGCAAATGGTGATTTATCACTTTTACTACTCTTGTATTTATACTTCAAGTATTGGTGCAAATAGTTGTGGGATTTTCTGCCTGTATTGCCAAAATCATTCAGTTGGCGATGGCTCCTATGTGTTTTGACCTCAGCAGGCAGGGATGTGTGGGGATATTTGCTTTTCAGATAGCAACATTCCTTCAGCCAGACTATTTTTATAATATGTTGCACTAGGAATGGGAAAACCAACTCTCCGCTCACATATACCTCACATTCTTTCCATCTTGAATAGGTAGAAATTTGCAATAATAACAATAATAATATTCAAAAACAAAGAAAAGGCAAAATTCAATTCTTTATAACCTCAAGTTATTTCCATCCTGAATATCAACAAATCTGTGAATTTTGATAATTTTTATACTTAAAAAATTTGAACAAAATTCTTACATGTCTCTGGCATGTATAATTCAAGACCAGAGGTTGGGAAAGCTACATTATCAATAACAAAATGTAAGGAAATATTAACTTTTCCATGTTCTGAGCATGAATGTCTGAGGATGGAATGATCCACTTTTTAGTTTGCAGAGGAGGTACAAATTTGATTGACCCAAATGACAACAGAGGTGTCCAGGGAAGTTCTGAATCATCTGAAGTAGTAGGACCTTTACATCAAAAATTTATAAGGGGCTTTGAATCAGAAATAGAAATGTAACTAATTGCAAAGGAGTAAAACAAAATGGCATGTTTGATCTTTTTCTTAAAACATACCCAGTAGTATAATGAAATAATGCTAAAAGTGAGCAGCATTGTTATCCAAATTACTCTCATTATTTTGATGCTTTCTCATCCAAAACAAATCTTGCACTTGCAGATTATTAAAGCTGGCAAGACATTGTGGAAGACTTCAAGTTTTAAGATAAATTAAACTAAATCGGTGCCACAGCGACAGAATTACCACCCTGTCATATGAACATTGAAAGCAATTATGAAGTCCCTATAGATTTGAATGGGCTCATTACTCATGGAAATACCTGGAATAATACAACAGAACAGTCATTCCAGGCAGGTTGTTAGAATTTAATTGCCCTAACCTCATGGCACTTTCAAAAGGTGGGGCAAAATGATTATTTCATGAATCTGCATTGGGCATATTTGTTTGCTCCACTATTGGCACAGGTTTTGCACAGCATTTGATGTAAAATCTGGGCCCCATATTGATAATGGAAGACAATTAAACTGAGTTCAGGAAGATCTAAAGTTTCAGTCTTGTCATGAAATTGCTTATTGTAGTTATTGTAATTTAAACAGCCTTAAAATTGGCACTTGCACGCACTTAGAAACTCACCCTATTTTATTCTCAAGTAATTCCCACTGAATTCCGTGAGAATTATTCTGTGGCATGCATGTTTAGGGTTATATCCTTAATTCTGAAAGAAGATTATACAAACCTATCAAGCTTTATGAAAGCCAAATAACAAGGATATAATCTGAATCATGCCTGGATCAGATCACAGGCCTGTTGAGTTCACCATGCTATTAACAACACAGTCCTAGCATGACTTCTCAGATATAGGTCCCAAACTTAACTCCCAGTCAAGTTTAAATAGGCCCACAGACTAGGCATATCAAGTTTCTTTGATCCACTGTATAGACAAAACTAACCAAAATATGCCTCATCATGCTCATCCATGTTTGAATTCTTACTAGTATCTCTGTGTAGAGGACGATAGGCAGAGCTTGTCACATAACCTCATTCTTTATCCATAACTGTGATGTTTATAAAGATTTCTTTGTAAATATTCAAACCCAAATATTGGTTTTGCAAATGTATTCATAATGAGATCAAACACTGCAACCTATCAATCTGGGATAAGCTCTAGCTTCTATTTTTATTCATTATTGAGGCAACTGGTTCATTAAACCAAGACTGTGTTTGCTGTTATTCAAAGCCCCTGATTCTCTTTGATTTGGCCTTGTTCATCTGTTCTTTTACATCACTGCTCACAAACAGCCTTGTGAATGACTTTGTGTTCATGCCAAAGTGTACGGAATAGTTATTAACATTCAAAACAACCATATGAATGTGTTAAAAAGTATTTTTATTTGATTGATTGATTGATTGATTGATTGACTGATTGGGTTTGAGGGGTTGTCCAAAGATTTTCTGTACTTCTCTTGAAAGCTGTATCCTTTTGAATTAAATTTAATGTTTTACTATATACAAACACTCTCTTAAACACTCAAGGCAGATAAATGAAATGGATACAGATGCACTTCGTTGTGCAAGGTATACAACCAAATGGGATAAAGTGAACATGCACAATTCCCATTGCCTAGTGCAGTGACATACTGCGGAGAACTGAAGATTAATAATAAGAATGCATATGAATGAACCTTCTGTCTTTCAGAAAGTTGTAAAATTTCTGAAAAATTTGAAGCTATAAGGAAAATAATGCGCTCTCTCTCTCTCTCTCTCTCTCTCTCTTTCTGTGTATATGTGTGTGTTGATAAAACATTGAAATTATGAGGAAAAAAAGAAAGAGGATATATTAGCATCCTTATTGAAAGTCTATTTGTTATGTTAGGAACATAAACTGCATTATATAACTTCATTTTTTCATAAAATAATCATGTTTGATATAAGTTAGAAACCTCCTCCCCCAATAACTTTTGTTACAAATAGAGCTGAACTGTAAGGTACCCCTGAACTATAAGGAATCTCTCTGGCTTTGCCAGTTTAAGGCTCAGGCCAGAAAAAAAACCCAATAAAAACAGAAGAAATCATTGACATTAGTAAAACAGATAAATTATTTGATCTCGACTGGTTCTCCATTGTGTCAACTAGACATAACATACTCATTCCCATAAAATGAAACAAGAGAATGAAACCAAGACTGGGAATTGTAATAATCTGATACTGTACAGAGCCTCTCATAAAATTCTGGCTCTTATGCAGTTTTTACACATGATGTTGGGGCAGTAAATATGTGAACATCACATCTTAAACATTTTTCTAAATTATTCTAAAGTAATTATTCTAAAAAGAAAATATTATCTAAAACTCCCCCCTCCAAAAAAAAGAGCCCCCCCCCCGAACTTTTCCCCCTGGAGTCATTTGATGGACTCCAGAGGAAATATGAATAAAAGAGCCTCTATTTTGTTACATGTGGTTCTTTTCTTTAAGGTGGTGGCTGTGGCTAGTGTGTCCCAAACTTTGTTCTCCCAGGTGTTTTGCACTTCAACTCCCAGAAGCCCTAACCAGTTGGGCCAACAATCAGGAGTTCTGGGAGATGAAGCACAAAACATTTGGAGGACTAAAGTTTAGAAAACATGGAAATCATTTAGAAAACTTGAAAATCAGTGCTATATCCCAAGTGTAATGTTGATATTCTAAATTTTGTATGTTTGACATACTGCTTGGATATGAATTGGAAACAAAATTTAAATACCTTTTCTCCTCCCCCCCCCCCCCCCCCAGAAAAAAGAAAAAAGAAAGAAAACATGGAAAGGTTCCAGCATCTCTGGATTGCCCTGACTAAGATCCAAAACACACTGCACAAATAATCCAATTTGAGACTGCTTTAACTGCCCTGGCTCAGTGCTAGGGAATCCTGGGATTGATAGTTTACTGTAGCACCAGAGCCCTCTGACAGAGAAGGTTAAATGTCTCACACAACTATAGTTCCCAAAATTCCCTAGCATTGAGCCTGGGCAATTAAAGCAGTCTCAAACTGGATTATTTCTGCAGCGTTATTTTGGATCCAAGTAAAGTATTATTACTTTCCAAAACACAGTCCATAATTCCCTGGTGCATTTCCTGAGTACAACTCATGCATTCCAAGGGAGAGGAAAATAAGACTTTACTGAGACCTATGAGAATGTTTCCCACATAGGCACGGCACCTGCAGGAGAACTGGGTTATGATATAAGTTTTGGCAATGGTCCTTAAATTAAAGGCAATTTTCTGGGGTGTACAGTCTCCCTCAAGAAAGAAAATCCGTTTGTGGGTAAGAGAAGTAAGAAGCAAAGTACTTGCTTGGTTTTCCAACACCCCCAAAAAGCATTCACCCACCTTTTTACCCCATCTTTAGTTTGTATCAGTTTTTTCTCCCTGTTACCATATGTACTTGACTATAAATCGACCTCATGTATAAGTCAAGGGCAGATTTTGGAGCCAAAATTGTGGATTTTGATATGATCCATTGATAGGTTGAAAGTAAAACCTAGGGGCATGAAACAAAGGATCTAAAGGATGAAGCAAAAGAAAACAAAGAATTTACAAAATTCTGGCAGGCATAACTCTTTGTGCTCACTCTAAAGGCTGGAGGGATGAGAGAGCGGGGGGGGGGGTGTCACTGCTTCCAGAACAGTTTCCACACTTGCCTTTCATCGGGGGATGAAAGTACTTACATAAGTACTTACATTGACCTGTGGATAAGTCAACTCAGGTTTTTTTGGGTCAATTTTTGATTAAAATTTCTAGACTTAGAGATGAGTATATATATTTATTTTTCATCCATGTGCATTTTCTACACATACAATGCATAAATGTGACATTTCTGCACACATTTCAATGTACACATTTCTGTATGCATTCTCTCAACTGTTTGGGGCGCACACCCATGTTTGTGGTATTTGAGGTTTGTTTTGTTTTGTTTTGTTTTTTTAATGTGTATGCAACTCCATTTGATGGTTTGACCCTTAGGGAAACCCTAAGGGCAGAGCTATACTTACTATTTCAGTCCAGAAAGCAAGAAAGAGGAGAAGATGAAAAGAACTGCAATTGCCAGGGATAAGGATTAAGCCCTTATCACCTTGAATTAGGTTGCAGGATTTTCTAAATACATATTTAGGATGGGATAAAAGGGTAAATTCTTTATAGAGGAATTTCTTTCATGTGTTTGCATCTTTTTTGTATCTATTTTATTGTTCTATTTAGGACTTTAAGTTTACATACAAGTTTGCAACATTCCAGAGCAGCATATGTAGATGAGTTCCACATCACAGGGTGGTTAGGACATGGGTGGTTAGGATAGAGAATATGTGTTCAATTTACAATATCTTGTTTTGTTTTGTTTTTAAAAAACTCAGCCTTACATTTGTTCACATCATTGTTTGCAGTGTTCATTTATAGGACCCAAGAAAGAGGTACATATGCACTGTAGCCATTTAATCTTGTATATGGTTCAGGTCCTGGCTATTTGGCAAAGTGTATGTCCCTGTATGAGCTGGCCCCAGGCTCTGAGATCCTCAGGAGAAGCCCTTCTCTCGGTCCTACCACCATCACAAGCATGGTTGGTGGGAACATGAGAGAGGGCCTTTTCCGTGGCTGCCCCTATACTCTGGATCTCCTCTCCCAGGTAGGCCAAAGTGAACCCCTCTTGCCTCTTTGTTGTCCTTCCATCAGCAGGCTAAGATCTTCCTGTACAGACAGGCCTTTCGAACAGAAGGTTTTTAAAGAATAGGCTGGGGTGTTGCATTGTTTTAAAGTGTTTTAAACATTTCTACCTTTTTAACTGTATTTTATTTTTTAACATGTAATTTGTTTTAATATTGTAATGATTTAATTCTATTTTAATGTACCATTTTTGTATGCCTTTACTTGTACTGCTTTCTAATATTGTAATCCACCCTGAATCCCAGTTTTGGGGAAAGGGTGGGATATTATTATTATTATTATTATTATTATTATTAAAATGTACATGGTTTTGTGTTTTATTTCTCTTAAATGCACTGTAAGCCTTGCATCTGTGTGACTTTCTAAGCTGGGATATGCTTTGTTTTTCAACAAGTCCTTGGAGGTAGAAAATGGATATTTTAACTCCAACAAAATTCTTTTCCATCTCAAGGAGTGTTAAAAATCCCATCCCTTTGTTTGAATAGTCTGTATTCCCCTTTTCACAAGCAGCAATGGCAAAGTGTCCTCTGTTTCCCTTTATCCAGGCTGCCAAGGTGGTTTTGGAAAGCTCCATATGACTGTCTCACTTTGGTGTCCGCTTCTGGCAACAAAAGCCAATGATTTGGCAGGAGCTGACAGTTGGCTGAAGTACTGCTGAAGGATAGTGGCAGGGGAAAAGAGAACAGCTGTCCCTTCCAAGGGTTAATCCATCCCATGGAGACCAGCAGGTTAAACTGTGACAGGGATCTATTGTTCCTCTACCTGCTGATCAGAATAGGTGAAAGCGACAGTGGCCTTTTTGGCCTACAGAGGAAATGTGCCTACATGAGCAATTTAAAGATGACAACAGGGACAAATGAGGAACTAGTGCTGTTCCTTATAGAATGTCCCTTTAAAAAGAATACCTATACAGAGAAATGATCTGCTAAAGCCAAGTAAAATAATAGGAAGCATTAAATGTTGCAGGACAGTTATAGAAGGTGCCCTACCCAAGTTACAGTTTGGATCAATTGTGCTATTTCTAACTAGAAGTAGATTATCATAGAAGTAACAGGAAACACTCAGAGTGTTTCAATTAAGAGGGAAGGATGAACTAGACATTTCATTAACTATGTGATCATCAGTATATGTCAGATTTTTTTTTCTTCTGGTGAGAGAATGAATTATATATGTGTGTACAGGAATGGCATACTAACTTAGCAGTCAGAAATGTGTTGAAATGCTTTGAAATGTCTGGTCCCGGTAGATTATATATTTCCACCACATTATCCAAACTAGTACAATATAAAACATGCATAAGATAAGAACTAGAATTATATGCAGAGCCAATAATTAAAGCACGAACTAGATGCAACTCACAAAACATGAAACATAGTCATATGTAGAATCTTATGAAACTGATTAAATATTGGTAAAAATAAAATATAGTAGGAAAGTGGCTAAGAGGAAGACACCTGTTTCTCAGATACTTATTTCACAGGCCAAATTTAATCCAAGGACAATGTATTTATTTGGCTTTTGGCTGAGTCAAAAAATATACAGATTAGCAGTAGATCAGTCAAGAAAAGTCAGCCAAGAAGCCAGAAGCAACATGTATGTGCTCAAGTAATTAAGCATGAAAATCTAAAAACAGGATGTTTAGGGCCTTCTGAATCATCCCATACTTTTCATTTCATTGCCTTGGCATTTCAAGTGAGCCCAATTGTGCTATTCCTTGTAGATACAATGGACTGAGCATGGACAAGATATAGATATCAGTTCTACTTAGCTGAGAAATAGCTACGCTGGCTGTAATATTTGTAAAAAATAAAGATAATTATAATGGAAAAAAATAAAAAATAGGAGGAGGAGGAGGAGGAGGAGGAGGAGGAGGAGGAGGAGGGGAGATATGCCAAATCTATTGCTCTGTTGCTTCTTAATGTTAGGCCTGCTGTCTGAAGTACAATTTTCTGTGTGAAATTTAAAGTCCTGAAATCTTTCTTATTTCTTTTCTCTTCATCCCCCAGCTTATAATGAATTGCACTGCTACTATAGTCATGTTCACAGCTCCTGTGCAATTCTTAATGAAACAAAACAAAATACTAACATACATAGAAAATGAATAACAACATTGAATTACACTGCAGGTTTGTAATAAGTGATTTAGAAAATGTCTATCTAGTTGCATTAAGGAGTTATACAGTGGGCCCTTGCTATATGCAGGGGTCTGTTCCAGACACACACACACACACACACACACACACACACACCATGTATGGAAAAAACCATGGGACCTCAAGTCCCATCGATTCTAATGGTGCACACCATGGACCCACTATCTGAACTGTCAGGATTTGCCATGGAGTTTCCACAAAACTTTTTTTTTAGTTTCCTGTATAGACAGCCCCCGAATAACTAGATCAAGTGAATTGCTTGGTCAAGTGGGTTAAAATCAATGAGAGTAGAAGGCAATCCCATTACAGTAACACAGAGATCAGAATGAATTTGAGCAGGATGTATTTGAACTGTGAGGTACTGTACCTTCACATTTATGGAAACTCAAGCCTGTAGGACCTGTGGGTGGGATTAGGAACCTATTTGGGGGGTCAAACGTCTTTAACCCACTTTGTCAGATGGCTGAAGGCTCACCCAGGAAGTATGCTGTCAAAACCTAGAGAAATACAGTCATGGAGGAGGCATAGCTACTTACAATGTCAGAAATTGACAGTATGCCTAATACTCTATACTAGTTGCTGGAGAATACAAGCAAGAGGGGGCTCTTGCACACGACGACAGCTTCACATGGATTCTAAAGGTGCATACCATGGACCCACCTTCCTGCCCATAAGAAGAGAACCCTAGATGAGATGGCATTTTAGCTTAATCTAGCATAGCTCATCTCATGTTCTTGTTCTTACATTCTATCAAAGTTAAAGTCCAATTATGCTTGTATTGTTTCATTTTCTGGGTGAAAGTGTACTTTACTAGTAATTTAAAGAATATAATTTCAGGAGATAAAGGCATTAGAAAGAGCTCTTAATTTTTCTAAATTAAAAATTAATTAAATTAAATTAAATTTTAAAAATAATAATCTTTAATCTCCCTTCACCAGAAATTTGTCCACACTTTTAAGACTGGTGTAATACTCACTGGTTACATATGCTCACTACAAAATCAACTGAAGATGTAGTTATCCCTCCTGGTCAGGCAGATATATCTTTCTTGGACATCGATATACTGCTGGATATACTGCTGGCAGATTAATGTTAAAGAAACATTTAAATATAATTTACAAAACCTCCAAAAGCAGTGCCAACAATAACCTTTAAAGTAGATGTATTTGATAAAGGGTTTTTTTTAAGAAGAATGTTTTGACATACCAAAAAATTGTAATACATATGCATGGGACTAACCTACCAACTAGTATTTGCAAATGAGAGATTTGAATAAGATATACTAAGCCACAGTAATGTTACATTCTGTTATGACATCTGAATTATTCATATTAAAACACCTATAAGCTCTGAAGTATTTTTTAAGGATGAAAAAATAAACAAATGTGGTACGGGTGGCTTATGATAAAGTGAGAAGAAAAATCTCATAAAAATCTGGAACTATCTGTGGAATAATGCATCATTATTTTTCCTTTGGTCTAGTCTCAAAGGAAATTGGTATAAGATCATATAACAATGTTCTTTGTTGCCTCGGAGACTGCATAAGATACATTGAATATACAGGAAGACGTGTTGGAAATGCTTCAGTATGAAAGGCAGCTTTCTGATTTATAACAGCAGCAATGTCTGGAAGTTTGGAAATTTGGGGAAATAGTCTGTAAAGTAATATATGGATGCATTGGTTTCCAGATCCTGCTTATAGTCTAGGTTTCACATTATTTTGATTATGACTACTATATATCCCATTTATGTCCCAATATTGAGACTCAAGGTTACTAACAACATATTGAAAAATTATACAAATTAATAATTGTACAAACACTTTGATGAAAGTATAAATATGAAGGATATATAATAATAAATTAAACAATTTATAAAGTTAAAAATAAACACATTAAAATTCATTAAAAGATTATATTTGTAGGTGCTTTCAAATTGCCTGTTGACTTAGGGTGACCCCATTAATTTCATAGGGTTTTCTTAGGAAATGAATATTCAGGGGGGAAGGATCCTCTTTTCCTGGGAACCTGACCTAGTGTTCCTGAAAAGTCATCAATCTTTCAAAAACATGCTGTCCCCAGATATGAGATATAAAAATATGAGGACCCCCAAAATATAGTGCAGGGTATGCAGGGGAACTTAACAGTGCAGTTGCTCTTTTTTATTCTTTTTGAGATCTCCATCAACCACTTTCATTGCTCCACTCTGCTCATTGCACCCTGCCTTGAGTTGTGAAAGCAAAATGAATTATTTCAAATTCCACAGACAGAAGTGGCCAGTGGCAAGCAACAGTGCTGATAGGAAACATCAGCTGCCACTGTTAAAAGATTAATAGAAGAAAGGAATTCTTGTTCTCACCACTAACTGATGGAAAGGACTGGTGGAGGACAAGTATGTATGAGTGGAAAACATGCAAGTGTGCAGTTCCTAAGTAGTTAATTTCTGACATTGTTGTTTGTAATCCATGGTCTAGATCCTCTTTGTTGGTGTAACTATGTTGGCAGAGCAATAGGAAGAAGAGGAGATCAAGGAGGAGGACAGAAAGAGGAAAGAAGGCCAATTACTTGTATTTGTTTAGAATGGGTGAGAACACAGCCAAACCCATTCCATTAAACAAATAAAGCTACCCTATTAGTTCTTGTCTGCTTGGGAGAGATGAGCTTTATCTCCTAAGGGAAGTGGCTTTTGCTTCCGCTCCCCTGCCACCGCAATGCTGCAGTCAAAATCTTGACTTATGCTAGCATTCTAATCAATGTCTGCACATTTATCTGACTGACTGTTTAGGAAATACATTCAGTCGGCACTGAAAAGTATTCCCGTCATACACAACCATTTCCCAACAATATTTGTTAAGGAGAAGCGTTTCCCTTCTCATCTTAATTGCCAAGGTTGACCTCATGGGATCAGGGGTGCATTTTACCACACAGAGAACAATGACTCCGGAAGTTCCCATTCTGTTCCTCATCCATTCCCCATTCCCCATCCATTCCCCATCCGTCCCAGAGGAGGAGCTTTTTGAGAACTGTTCAGAACAGTTCTCAAAAATCTCCTCCTTTGGCACAGATGGGGAACAGGACGGGGACTTCTTTGTGTGGTAAAATGAGTCCCTCACTTGTTCTGTTCCCTTCCTGTCCCCTTTTGTACTGTTCCAGGAGCTCTGTGCGATAAACTAGCCTATCTCAGCAGTTGTCTATTTCTTCCCTTTAGAAAATTATGTCACCAGTCCCCACTATATACAAATCACAAGATGTACTTTTTCTAAATGTAGAGTATGGGGTGCATTGTTGCCTTAAGCATTGCTGGTGATTTTTTTTAAAATAAAGTATATGATTATCAATATTTTGAAGAACAAATGCAGAAATTGTGTGGTAATATATCTCCATCATCCTTTCATGAATGTTACATTGGAGGAAGTCAGTCAAAGTGGCTGGCTTTGCCTGTTTAACATGTCATGTCCTTTGAAAAGCGGCATAAATAAAATAAAATGACTCATCATTATCCTTTATATTGTCTTGTTATATAGGCGTATTTTATTGCAGTCAGGATAATAGAACGTGAGATATTAATGGTCTGGAATGACAAGCAGGGAAAGTTTTTACAGATCTATTAGAATTTCAAAGAAAGACAGGTGCATTCTGTGAGCAAAGTCTCTCTCTTTAAAATGCTCCTGTTGCTACTCCTTTCCCTTTTCTCTTCTTCCTTGAGTCTTACAGTATGTGGAGGATAAA
The DNA here is from genome assembly GCA_034509955.1 of Urosaurus nigricauda. Taxonomy (NCBI): domain Eukaryota; kingdom Metazoa; phylum Chordata; class Lepidosauria; order Squamata; family Phrynosomatidae; genus Urosaurus; species Urosaurus nigricauda. Next base: position 221,544,346 of record JAOEGL010000004.1, on the reverse strand, counting down.
TGTTCAAAATCAGCCCAGCAGGGAATAAGGCATAAAAATGCCATTAACATGAAGAGAAATGCATGTGTAACTCCATAGTGACAACAGTCTTAGCAGTGTCAAAATCATACAGTTTGTAGTGACCTAGTTGAATTTTCCCCCCTCAGCATCTGAAACTTACCCAATTTCCTGCAGTAATGTGTCAGTGCAGTTTTAGTCTAGTTTACTCATTAAAGCTTCAATCGTTTCTACCACAAAGAGAAAGACACATGAAAGTGAAAGTGTACCTTTTTTTCCCACAGCAGGGAGTCTTCATAATGAAAACCTGGCAAGTACACCTGAGGAGAACAGTAAAGCTTCCACAATTTACATATGACGACTGTGCAGCTTTTCTCCCCCCACCAAAAAAAGGCATTTAAAAAACCTGAAACACAAAAGCAGAAGAAAGCTGAAATATCAATCAAATTGCAGCCAAGGTTAGCATTAGGACATCAGTGTTGTCTTTTGTCTTTATTGAACAGAGGTGATTAAAATGCTTTGTTTACAGGGTTTTTTAAAAATGATTATTATGGCTGCCACAGTAGTTATGATTAAGTGGTACGTCTGTTGGCACAATGCTAAAGATTCTGTAGATCTATACATGTCTAGTCACACACAAGTTCCATTTTAATACGGCATGCAGCCAAATGAGTTTGTACATGATTGTAGCCCTGATCTGGTGTGTGTGTGTGTGTATGCACGCGTGTCTGTATTTACACTCAAAAGCAATCTCAGTTACATACAATAATGTGCCAGTATAACAAAAGCAGGTAAATAAAAATGCAAAAGGAGGAAAAATAGCCACATGTGTTATAAGTTCCTATAAAAGCTATACCAAAAGCTGACCAAATATCCAAATATAAGACTATTTGTAAATTTTATCCATATATCATTCTTTCAAATGTTGCAAGTGTTGTTAGATCTTCTATCCATTGGATCACAGGTGGTGAAAAATGATATTTTCAGTAACAAATTAGTAATCTTCTAGCAGTTAAAAGTGTAATATGAACATGATAATTAACATTCATGTGTAGTCACTGTGCCTAACAATATATGCTTCCATTAGTTTAACTGTTGGAAAGATGAGCAAAGAACATTCCACTTAAAAGACTGCATTTTCTTTATGTCATTTATGTGTGCCATATTTGTTAAACTTAATGCAATGCAATCCATTATTTTTGGCTGGGATCTAAGTGTAGGGTAAGTTAGGCTTTTTCCTTGAAAGAGAAATAGATAGCTAAACAAAGATGGATGTAAAATAAATCTGAATATACTTAAACATCTAAGTGCAAAGGATATTCATGTGCTAGCATCCTGTTAATGACATATGTCTGCATAAGTTGCTTTACATGTGTGGGACGAATTATCCACCATAGAATACAAGATGTATTTTGCTGATAGTGGTAGAAGTGGGGATGTGCCTGCACCACCGTTTTGCATTGTGACTGTGTATTGCACTTTCACATTGTGCATTGTGCATTGCACATTGCACAAAATTAGGCAATCAAAAGAAAAAGCATGGAATCCCAAATGTTTGGCTGTATCTTTTAAACCACGAGGCTGCCAGTTAAACTCAGTTGTTTAACATGTGTTGCACAATGGTGCTAATTCAGCATGGGAGTTGCTTAGAGCTGGCACAGGCTATCTCCACATGCAGATATATATGCTTACAGTAATGGATGTTGGATTGCAGCCATAGTGTAGAAAAGCAGACAACCAAGATCAGGTTTAATTTGAATGTAGCATTGCACATCACAGTTGGGAATCATGTGGCCCTCCAGCTGTTGTTAGACCAGTATTTCCTATCATCCTCAACCAGCATAGTCAATGGTGAAGGATAATGGAAGTTGCATTCCAATAGTATCTAAAAAAAATCACACATTTCTGGATCCCATATTGCATTAAACCAAACACGCACACAACAGAAATTCACAACATAAAAGCAGTTACAAAAATGACAGCAACTGTGGTGATCCATAGGAACAAAACAAAATGCAAAAGGTGTGCAATACTTTATTTGAACCAAATACAATTCAACAATGGTGTGCATGTTTTCAAGAACATTTCATCAGAATAGGTGATAAAAATTGGACAAGGAGAGGGTAGTAGGAGAACCATGGAATTTCAAAAATTTGGCTGTATCTTTTAAGCCGTGAGATCTGCAGTTAAGCTCAGTCTCAAGACAGAAGTTGCAACCTCACTAGCAAAGAGAACTGCGTCCTCAAGACAAGGAGAACTTTTAATTGCATATTCTCTTTCAGTATTTTAAATTTCAGCATACCAAAAACCTAGGAGTATGTAATGTTTGCACCATGTTGTTAAACAATTCTCTTCTCACTCTTCTATGGTAAATAAAAGTATATTTCCCTACAATATAATTCAAATGTCTTGCCTACTGCCTCTCGACAGAGTTAATATAATCAGACTCATGGCACATCTTGACTTGGAATACACTTGATTCATAACCTCAGAAAGAAAGGTCAGTATCACAGTCACTAAAATAAGTTAGCTCAGCCCACGGTTTAATCAACATAACTGGATTTCCCATTTTGGTAATCACATCTTGTTGTTGCAACATCTAATAATAATAATAATATGATTTATTTCTATACCGCCCTTCCATAGATCAGGGCGGTGTACAGCATATAAAAAACAGTAGGACATAAAAACCATTAAAACAAGCCGGTAACAATAAAACAATAAAAGCAGTAAAACCAGTAAGACAATAAAATCACAATAAAATCACAATTCACAATATAAGTGCTAGTGCATATGCAGCAGCAGAACAGTGGGCGGCATTACAACAGGCAGATAAATAAAAGTCCATTCAGCGGTAAGCCTGGTTAAATAAATAGGTCTTTAAGTCCTTTTTAAATTGAGCAAGGGAGGGGGACAAGCGGAGATCGATAGGTAGAGAGTTCCAGAGACAGGGGGCAGAGATGGAATATGCCCTCTTCGTCGTACTCGCCAATCTAGTCTCCGGAACTCTCAGTAACCACTGACCAGATGACCTAAGTGTGCGGGGCGGATTATATGGGGAGAGACGGTCCTTCAGGTACCCTGGACCCAAGCCATATAGGGCTTTATAGGTAATAACCAGCACTTTGTACTGAGCCCGGAAGCGAATCGGCAGCCAGTGAAGGTCTTTCAGAATTGGTGTTATATGGGCGGCCCTGGGAGCACCAGTGACCACCCGCGCTGCCATATTTTGGACCAGTTGTAGCTTCCGAGTGTGATACAAAGGCTGCCCCATGTAGAGCGCATTGCAGAAGTCCAACCGAGAGGTTACCAGAGCGTGTACTATGGTTTCAAGGTCCCTCCGGTCCAGGTAGGGACGCAGCTGGCGAATCAGCCGAAGCTGATAACAGGTGCTCCTGACCGTCGCGTCCACCTGAGAAGTCAGATGGAGCGACGAATCAAGGAGCACCCCCAGACTGCGTACTGTGTCCTTCACGGGGAGCGTGACCCCGTTCAGGACAGGTGGAACCACCTCCATCCCTGGACCGGGAGAACCTATCGCCAGTACTTCCGTTTTCTCTGGATTCAGGCTGAGTCTGTTTTCCCTCATCCACTCCATTACCGATTCCAGACAGGCCACGAGAGGAGCGACGCCATCCCTGGTCACTGCATCAGTCGGAGACATAGAGAGAATCTAATTTGTGTTTTCATCCCAGGTCCCTCTTGTATACCTTTGTTTCCTTCTCTCCCTAGGATCCACCCAGGTTTAGTTTTTAAGTTTAGGGTTTTTGTCCCATCTACCCCCCCCCCCCCACACACACACACTATGGAACCATCAAATAACCCAAACTGAGCTACATTCCTTGAGAGCATCCTTTTGTGTGAAGCAGCTAAATGTTCTCTCCAGTTCATGCTATTTCCTTCCTTAGAAACCAAACACACTTCAGATGAACATCATTTGGTGCACAGGCAAGTTACAAATGTCATAGATAAATAATGTTGTTTTGTTTTTAAATAAAAATCTTGATCACCGTTGCGGAAATGATAACATTCTGAAGCCCTATTTCTGTATGGTAAGAGCATGGAAGCTCATTAGCATATGGAGACATCTATATTTTTCATGTTACATCACAGATGGCTTTAAATTTGTCTCTGGCTCAAGGTTGTCCTCTGATTAGTATTCAAGTGGAGTGGTTGAGTGTGTGCTATCTAATCCCTGCAACACATGGTAATTTTTTCATTTTCTCCCATGCTCCACCTGTTCCATGGTCCAGTGGAAGACTGCAAATCGTATCAGGGGAACACAGCTCTCCTTTAAGCCCATTTCCCTGGCTCCAGTCCATCACATGTGTACTCAGGCTGCAGAGTGCCAAGCCAGCTGCAGCCAAATGATCATGTTATCAGATGACGGATTGCTTCATATCAGGTGTTTAAACTGATGAGCTGCCCCATCTGGTAAATGATTCGGGGAGTCTGGCCCAATTGATGAATTAGAAAGTGACAAAGCCAATCAGCATGAGCCCTGAAGCTCCCAGGCTGCTGACACAGTAACCACAATCAAACATGTGCTACCAAACTTACTGTCTTTTCTCACCCTAATGAAGGGAGCCTACTGTCATCAAATTATTCCTAAACTGTATCATGAATCAAAACATCAATATAAAAATAAATCATTGGTTTAAAACTGGAGTTCCCAACCTAAGGTGCCTGAGGGGTGCAAGATAGAATTTCAGGGTGTGTCAAAAAGAATGGCTTGTGTTCTTGAATGTCCACAAGTCATCACTAAATTGCCCAATTTAGATTTGCATTTTATGCAGAGTTAAAGGCTTAAAAAACACACACACAATTTGTTCACCCACAGTATTGTACGTAGCTCAAAAATTATAAATTAGTCTTTTCTGTCTTCAAATATGATATTCCTTTTGTAGGAGGTATGGGCATTAATCAAACATTTCCTGTAGTTTGGTGCATAGATAATAGAAACACATGTGGCAGGATCACATTCTATTTGACTGGAATGACAAGTATTTTAATTGTGTGGACTAGCCCTGACACTGCTTTTGGAAGTTATTTTTGGGATGCAACTCTGTGCCAGTTGGCTTGGGGATTTTGAGAGCTGCAATCCAAAACTGACTGTTTAAAACTGTGTTCTGATATTGGTTTCAAAAGAAAGAAGAGTTGTAATGTTTTCTTACAAAGATGGTCAAATGATTTATATATAAATTAAAATAAAGACAATGATGGGTTTTCTTATTTCAGTGCAGTGGTCCCTCCAAATTCGCTGGGGTTAGGGATGAAGGATTCCTCATGAATGTGGGGAAAATGCAAAGAAAAAAAAACATTATTCTTTTTACCTGAGAGAACCCTTCTCTAGGAATCTCCAGGTCCTCCAGTGCAACTTTATGGACAACATCTACCAGAAGCTGATCACAAAATCATGGTGGGGGGACCTACAAATACCCAGAGAATTGTTTTTTCTAGGAACCTCTAGGTCCTCCAGTACAATTCTATGGTCAACCTGTTCTGGAGGACCTAGAGATTCTTAGAATATATTAATCAAAACTGCAAATAATCAAATTCACAAAAGTCAAAGCTGCAAATGTGGAGGGCCCACTGTACTTTCAAGGATCAATTAATGGATTCAAATCAGAACCGAAGTATATCAATACAGGTAAATGTTTAAGAATTTCAGTATGACAATTGCTGTGGGATTCAAGGCATATACAAAAATGGAACAAAGACAGAAACACACATAGGTAAAATATACAAAAACTGTCATTAAAATGTCATTGAACTATTAAGCTATTTATTATAAGAGAAGCAAGGAATTAAAAAAAACCATAATATGCTATGCCATTTCTAGTCCCCAAATGATGGAATAAAGAAATCTTTACCAGCCAGAAGTAAGGCAAGAGGTAAGGAAAAAGTCAAGTTTCCCTGGACAGCCAACAGCAGAGTCCCCTACCCTCATATTGTTCTATCCATAGGGCCAAAGACCTGATTTGACTGCGGACTGTTCACACATGGGATAGGAAATCCCACAGTGAATCCAGGACATCCCTCCATTAACATATTTTTAAATAACTCACCATTTGTTCTGGGTTATCATCTGATAAGGTTATTTATCCAACCCACAGGTCCTTGATATACCTGCCAGAATTTCTATTGGCTCTGGAGTCTACCTACCAGTGGTGTAAGCTAACTTAGAGGATTTCAAGCATGGGGCAGGCTTTGTATTCAAAGCCCTCTTGTTCCCATAGCACAGCCCTGGATCAGAACCCATACCTATCCAGCCTTAGGCTTATTACTCCAAACTTCAACACCACACCTTTTAAAAAAAGTCTGCCAGAAAGGTAAGGAAAGATAGAAATCCACATCTATTTGCTTTGCCAACATGAGCTATCAGTTGTTTGGACTTGGTCAATCATCTTGTTAGTTTTTTGTGGGTTTTTCAGGCTATGAGGCCTTGTTCTAGAAGAGTTTATTCCTGACATTTCACCAGCAGCTGTGGCTGGCATCTTCAGAGAAATCATGTTGTTGTTGTTGTTGTATGTGCCTTCAAGACATTACCAACATATGGCAAATTTATTGACTTGTTTTAAGCTTCCTGAACTATTTGGAGATACAGACAGGACAGATGATTTTCAATAAACAAATGGGTACTTTTGTTATCAGAGACACGTTTTTTACTCCTGTCATCCCAGCACACACATACTGTATATAGAAATTTAGGTTAAAAAATTGACCCAAAACTATACTTTAAATCATAATATGAAACCATCACTTGGTGAAAGACAAGAGTTTAATCTGCTCTGGAAACACTGACCCCCCCCCCCTCTGACAACGCTGTGTAAATTTACAGCGCTATATAAATAAAGGTTAATAATAATAATAATAATAATAATATCTCATCCATCCAGCCTTTAGTATGAGCACAAATAGCTATCCCTCCTGGAATTGTGTAAGTTCTTTGGCATTGTTTTCCTTTCCTTCTTCCTTTACATCCTTCATTACTAGATGCCCCTAAGTTTTACCCTCGACTTATCCAAGGGTTATACAGTATAAAAATCCATTATTTTGGCCCCAAAATCTGCCCTCGACTTATACATGAGGTTGATTTATAGTCGAGTATATACAGTACATCTTTTCCTTCTATTGCCACTTTTCTGTGTAATATCCTTTTGATTGTGAAGCCATGTCTTTAATCCAAGCCTCGCATTCTACTTTTTGTATTAATTGCTCAACAACACATGCTTATTTCAGTATCACTATGTTCCCCTACTCAGCCACAGAAACCCATTGAGTGTCCTTGAGCAGATCACACTCTCACAGCTTCAAAGGGAGGCAAAAGCAAAGCCCCTCTGAACAAATCTTGCCAAGAAAACCCCATGATAGGCTCACCTTAGGGTCACTGTAAGTTGGAAATGACTTGAATACACACAATAGCAATGACTGCATCCACACTGCTGAATAAATCCAAATGGACACCACTTTAACTGCCATGGCTTAATGCTATGAAATTCTGGGAACTGAAATTTCTGGGACTTTTGTGAGCATTCTTTGTCAGAGAGCTCTGGTGCAGCAACAAACTACCATGTAATCCCCAGAATTCCATAGCACTGAGCCATGTCAGTTAAAGTGGTGTCAACTTGGACTATTTCTGTAGTATAGATGCAGCCATAAACATGTTCCCCAGCCACTGCAACATACTGTGTTCAGCATATGGTATTTTGTTTATAATATTTACAATATATGGTATTTTTACATTCCTCATTATCCCAGCTGGAAAACCTAAATGTGTCCATTTTTTTTGTATCTGTCATTGTGACAAATACAGGAAAAGGCATTATTTGGACCATGTTTGAATGTTTGTTTTGCCAAACATCTTATCAGTGTAACATCTGTTTTAAAATGATCTCAGAAACTCGCATTTATTTCATTTTGCTCTATCTCATCTCAAATATTATTACACCCTACATGGCTCCTCCAATTATGATGTCACCATTGGGAAAGTAAAGTGATACTTTACAGAAAGTACAGAAATCACAGAACTACATATTTAAAAATAACTCAGTTAAGATTGCATCTGCATATGGTACATTCTTTAATACCCTCTTTTCCTCATATATATATATATATATATATATATATCTTCTTTCATGATCACATTTTAATCCTACATAGTGCCATTGAAATACTGTGGATAGAAATTGATAAAGACTGCTTTTAATATGTTCATGTTCAAGTTTCATAAACCTAGAGCTTGGGCATTTTGTTGCAAATAAGAAAAAAAGTTATTTAAAAGCAGTATTGACTGCCCCTTTTAGCATCAGATCAGGGCCGTAGTAACCGCACACCACAGCTGAGATCTCACCTTTCTGTGGCATAAAAAGGAGTCACAAAAATCAGCTCCTTTCTGTGTTGTGGAAAAGGTACCATAGCCATTGATGCTGCAGCTTTTTGGTGCTTCTTTGGTGCTGCATCATCTAGATGCGGCACCAAAGGAGCGCTGTGACTCCACACACCATATGGTGCAGTGCATGGTGTCACCCCGGCCTGGGGATAGAGTCAGGGAGTGTGTTGTATGGACACAATGCCCTGACTCCACCCCCAGATGGACCTTAATGGCCGGTCTATACAGCCCCTTAGTAATTCTTTAGTGTGCTCAAAAAACCCAAATTCATTTCTGATTATGTTAGAAGAAATTTTATTTTATTTCTTACACTGTCTGTGATCCTGTATTAAGGAGTGTAGTGTAAAGGTTCTTCAGGTTACAGCTCCCCTCTTACCATCCCCAGAATTTATTTTATTTGCTGCAGAGTTTAGAATTCTCCTCCTCCCTCTGTAATGACTTAAGACCCTACAGCACTCACAGTTTAACTGGCACAACCCTTTCTCTATGGTCATTCTGTGGCTGGTGGAGTGTGGGAAGGTTCAGAGCAGTATCTGGCTATTTTCCCATAATCAGACAGAGCCAATTGACAGCCCAGTGCTAAGATCTGCCAGTAACCTCCTGGGGTATCTGCAGATGATATCATTGTTCTGTACCTTGTGATGGGGGCATGGCCAGATTCTTCTCTGATCCTTCTGCTTCCCACCAAGCCATTGAATGGCTAGGTAGCAGCTAAATTGTGATTCCTGAGAGTGGGTATCCTGACATCTGCAGCAAATAGAGGAAGGCATATACAAGTGGAAGCTGGACTTGCACTTGCATATATCACCACAGGATGCCAGCCAGTGATGAGTATAATTATCTGATAATGATAATACAGTCAATGTGGAGTAGTAGTTTTGAGTGTGGGACTAGGACTCTGAGAAACCAGGCATTCATGTTCAGCCATGGAAATCCATGGAGTGACCTTGGGTAATTTACACTTTCTCAGTGTTAGAGGAATAGACCTTGGCAAAAAAAAAACAAAAAAAAAACCCTGCCATGATAAGATCACCATAAGTCAGAGGTGGCTGAAAGGCACATAAGAACAACAGCGAGAACAAAGAAATGGCAGGCAGCCTGCAAACCAGAACTTAGGAAGAACTTCCTTATCGTAAGACCTGTTCAATAATGGAATAGATGGCTTCAGAGGATGGTAAAGTCCGATTCTTTGGAGGATTTGATGGTATTCCTTCAGAGGTGCTTTGGTGTGTCTTCCTACATGCAGGGGATTGGGCCAGGTGGTATAGATGGTCTCTTTTAGATTCTGTGATTTTAAGTCTCCCAAGGCACAGTTCCACAGAAAAGTCTCCAGGTACCCTCACTCTGGGACCTATGCACTGCACCAGAAAAAAATTTCCTGGACACATAGGAAAAGCCTAGGCCATTTTTTTTAATGGAAGGGACTACTAGCATCTACTATACAGACCAGAGTAGATTGTGGAATGATGCACTGATATGAAAGGCATCTGCCTCCACTGGGACAGAATTGGTCTTGGAGAATGTCTATCCACAATTTGTCTCTCCCTCCAGAATTCTAATAGAAAGAAGCTGGCCTCACAACATGGATCTCTAAGTTATTTATCCTTCAAAAACAATCCCTCCCACCAAAAGTGTGAGAGAGCATCTTTCCTCTTTCTGGCAATGCATTTTCTATTGGAAAATGTTACTATCCTAGCTATTAAATAAGAAAGAATTATTCCACTGCAGTTCCACCGCAGCTTTACTTAACCAATAAATAAATAAATAAATAAATAGGAAGTTATTTAGTGTTAACTAAATCTTCCAGATTATCAGTTGAGTGTTACCAGACACAGTAAATAGCCACTGTCAAAGTAGGAATACTAGACTTTTCCAGGTGTAATAATAATAATAATAATAATAATAATAAATTTTATTTCTAGTCCGCCCCTCTGAACAAAGCAATTGGGGCGGATTACAACAGAGTTTAAAAACATAACAGTTAAAATATTCCCATCCATCCCCACCTCTCCCCTTAAAAAAGGATGAAATCAACTAAAGATTAAAAACATATACCAAAAAAAAAAAAAATGTGCAATGAATTAGGCCAAAAAATGCCTAAACAAGGATTTCTAGCTCTAGTAAGAAAGAGCGTATGGGTGGAGGTTGGGAAGGTCTATACCCAGATTTGGGGCCGGGGGTATTAACTAGTATCTGGGAAGGCCTGCTGGAAGAGATGCGTCTTTAAGACTTTCTTGAAGCCATTGATGGAAGTTATAAGACGCATCTCATCCAGAAGCTCATTCCACAGCTTGGGGGCGACTGCTGAAAAGGCCCCCTGGGAGGTCTGTGCCAACCTAGTCTTCATAGGCTGTAGCAGGTTCCTCCAAGAGGACCGAAGTGTGCCGGGGGGGGGGGGCGGTTTCATACGGAAGGAGGCAGTCCCTAAGATAAGATGGACCCAAGCCATGTAGGGCTTTAAAGGTTAAAACCAACACCTTGTACTGTGCCCGGAAACTGATTGGAAACCAATACTTGCTACACTCAGTGACTCATTGAACCAATTGTTGAATGCTGAGTCAGCACCTATTTGTTATTGATCCAAGGAGTTTGTTCTACCAATAGGACTCATCCTTTTTGTTGAAGAAACATTGGCTTCAGAGGATGAGAACTTGAGGTGTAGGTTTTCAAGTTACTCATTTTTCATAGGTATAGATCCCACCTCCCAAGGCTGAATGTTTGTGGCTTCATGTTGGTTTTGGATGCATTTTTTTCTAGTTTTGTCAGGGTTTATTCTAGCCTCCCTCCCTTTTTTACACAGAAAGCTAGAAGGTCAAGGAAACACGCCTCTGTGATTTACCCAGCACCGTATGTTATTTCCATGATTAATGCATCATAGGAGATTTGTGCACTTTTTTTTAAAGCATCTTATCCCCAGTAGGATAGAGTCATGTTTACATTTCAAACAGGTATTATCACATTCACTGAAGCCACGTGAATGTAGCCTGTAAACAGTCCAGATATCAACTTTTTATTTACTGTTTCTTTATGTTTTCACCATGTGTTTATTTTAAGAAATAATCTTGTTCTTGACTAAAACCCATATTGCTAAGTGAAAAATCTATTTCTTATTGCACATTTTATTTTCCTATCGCACAAAAAGGTGTCCAGTTTCACACTAGACCAATGCTTCGGTTTTGTGGTTCTTTTAAAAATAGTATATTTATATCTACAGATTTATATTTTGAGAATATCTGTATTGAGGTTGCCCCATACATGTTAAGACTCACTTCTATTATGCTGTCAGTGTAACTATATCTATTGAATTCTAGCTGCATGGTGCAGTGGTTGGAGTGTTGGACTACAACGCTGGAGATCAGGGTTCAAGTCACACTTTCTCAGCCTCAAGGGAAGATAATGGAAACCCTCTCTGAACAAATCTTGCCAAGAAAAGCCAAGGATAGATTTGCCTTAGAGTTTCCATAAGCAAAAATAAGTCATATATATAACCTGTTGTTTTTCTGTGTATTTTACTTCCAAAATGAGGTTGTTTTACCCTACTAGCAGATCCAAGACAAACTATTTAAGATGACATTAATTGATGATCTGCACTAGTTTCCTTGTTCCCTTCAGTCAAGGAAGGACTTCTGTCTTCCCATTTATTTACACAATGCAGATCAGTCTCAGATTGAACTACTGATTTAATGATTTACAATTGTTTTGTCTTGTTAATTATAATCTCGGTAAGTATTTGGAAATTTTAATTCGCACATTCAAAGTATTTGTGCAGATGATGTAGTCCATTATGGTATACTACATTTTTGTTGTATTAATTATATTATATGATTGGGTTTTTAACATTTATATATTTTATTCTCCAGCAACTATAGCAATGGAACAGTACTGTCATAAGGGTGGCTGAATTAATGAAGACATTAGTGTGGCGATTTAACCACAATCTATAACCAATCATCAAATTTCTGAAACTTTTTATGGTATTCCATAAAGATGATGCACAGCTTAAATTTAATGGAAGCACATATCAAAATCCAGTAAGATAAACTGGCAGAGAGATGTTAAGTGAAAGCACTCTTGGAATAATATGACATTTGAAAGACAAAATATATCAAAACTAATACTTAAGAAAGACAGGCTCTGATACAAATAGCATACCTCAAAGTCTTCCTCCCTCGTGCAAGGAGCACCACTAATGGACTATTGCAGCAGAAAAGCTGTGAATTAAAGCTACCCAAATGCTTTTCATCAGTAGATTCTCTGTGATAACTTTTTAAGACCTGTTAATATGTAAGACACATTCTGAGGGCAAGGATCTGTTTGAAGGAGATATGATTGATGACCTCTCATCCCTAATTCACTGTTTATACTGGTAGTGAGCCTACTGGGAAAATACCTCATTCATCAGGGTATTAGCAAATTCAACCAACGTATGGCACCTTCATTTTAACAAACTAAAGGAGAAAAGCTAAATGGGGGCAAATTGACAACCATCTCTGATTCTATGATAATGCAATTATGCTGCTCCTCTCCAGAGCTTTTGCTAATTCGCCAAACAGCTTCAGTCGGCAGGTCATAAATATATGATCATTTTTCACACTTTGAAAAGTAATGATGTCTTGACATGAATCAATAAATCTTGGTGAAGTCATTTATGCTTTTAGGTTATGTACGCAAGTCACTTTTTAGGGATAGTCTACATGTCACATCTCATTTTTGTTTATATTTGGAGGTTATGTGATTTTATTTTCAACTCTCTGGGTAACCAGGAGTCATTCCTGATCAAACCAGGGACAGCTCTGAAGAGATGCACAATTATGAATCAAGTTTATGATGAAAGCAAACACAGAGAATATAACCCATTGAGCTTGAATTAACATGTTAGGTCACCCCCTCCCTATGCAATGTCTCTGTTCCTAATACCACAGTTCTGCCATCTTTTCTTGGACCTGGACTTGTGCTTGACATAACTGTAATCTGATATCTAGCCATCAAGCAGGATAAGCTCTGCTTGCTACATTACAGAATTCTGCAAGGTGGTACAAAACAAATCATGGGGCGACAACAAATATATGACTGGTTTTGAAGGTAAAATAATTGTTAATTTGTTTATTTATTTATAAAAACATCAACATTCCCTTTAATCACATTTGGTATAATTGCACTGTAAAAATAACCAGTATCCTTCTTAATCACATTTAGCATGATTGCTTGTATCAGGCTGGGATAATTTATTTAGTTCTGCCTGGAAAGGTGTGCATATAATGGTTAATATTTCTTTGAAAATGAACACATTTGATACAGATTTCTACCAATGCATCATTTAAACACATTTTTCCTTGCAACTGAAGCATGTATGTATACATTTTATGAAACGTACATTTTTTCATGTGTATTGTTAAAATGCACACATGATGTTGCTTGCACACATATTTTTGTCAAAATACATGACAATTTGTAGAATTGTGAAGTAAGAAATATAAACATTTCTGAAGTAATGGTCCATCCTGTTGCCAATCTCAGGATGTAGAAAATGGATATATATATATATATATATTGGAGAAGCCCAATAAATTTATTCTTTGTCCCTGGTAAACAGGAGAGTCATGCGGCTTGATTCTGTGTCGCCAGCTTTCTAAGCTCCCACTTCAATGGGGAAAAAGTCACTATAATGTCCTTAGTCTCATCTGATTTTAGATGCCAAGGAGGTCAGGCATGGTTAGCAGTTGGATGGAAGACCATCAAGGGAATTCCAGGGTATTGCAGGTAGGCGTAGGTAAACATCCTGTGTGAAATCCTAGAAAACCAATTTTAGGTAGAACAAGGAAAAAATCTTGGCTGAAATCCTGCTCTACTGATACCATTCAGAGTTAACAATGGGCTAAAGAGGCTAGATTACTTTCTATGCTCCTATATTGCAGTTTTCATGACCAAAGGGAAAAGGAACATTTAATGGAAAAATGGCCCAAATGTGAGGCTGGAATGAATGGGCAATGCATTATTGAAATGTAGGAAAACATCAATGGAAGTAAACTATTTCTAATTTAACAATGGGTGGCTTTGTTTTTCTCAACTTATAGTGCTGCATCTTTTTGTCTTTCCATGAACACTCTTCTTTTGTCATTTGGCTATATTATCTCTGCCTTTGTAAGATAATCACAGGTAATTAACTTTATAATGGCTCTTGTCCTGTACGATGCCTAATTGCCTGTCTGTGATTCACATATTTCTGGATCTCCAATAAAAGAAGATACCATCAGAAGCACAGGATAGTTTTAAAAAAAGAAGAAGAAGCTATATTTGAAACATCATACCAGCAAATGAGTTACAAAGAAATCACTTGCAATGATTTGATGGATCTGAATGTAGTTAAGAAAAGCAATTAATTTTATTCCTCTACTAGTATACTAGGACAAAACTGAAGTACTGTGGGAGAATTCAAAAACATAGCCATGTTAATCTGGAAAATCAGTGTGTAGCACCTCTGAGATTAACAGAAAGAAAAAGCAGGTAGCTTGAGCTTTTGTAGACTTGTGTCTACATCTTCAGAGGCATGGGAAGTGGACTCAAGTTTATGAAAACTCATGCTACCAGCTTTTTTCTTTTAGTTAGTCTGAAAAATACTACAAGATCCCTTTGAAAATGGAACCATACCAGGCCAGGGGACCTGGTTTGCCATATATATGCTGAAAAGAAGTGGTGAGAGGGAATACTTAACCCTTCTCTGACTACTGTTCTCACTTTTCTCTCCCTCTAATATGAGTTTTTAAAAAGTGTCTAGCAGAGACAGGGTCTCTGTAGACTTTTCAACTTGTATGCAGAACATATTATACAAAGTGCAGGCTTGAACATAGAAGAAGGAGGAGTGAAAACAGGAGGAAGGAACACCAACAATCAAAGATATGCAGACAACACATACTATTCGCAAAAAACATTGGAGAACTAGAACAACTACTGAGAAAGTTCAAGAAAGAAAGTGCAAAGGCAGGCTTACTGTTGAACATAAAGAAAACAACAATAATGACCACGGAGGATCTTCACAAGATTTATTTTATTTATTTATTTATTTATTTTATATCCCACCTTTCTCCCTGAACTGACACAAGGCCATAAAACAATCAAAACATCAGCTAAAAACAATATAAAATTACAAACATTAAAACCACAATAAAACCACATCCCATATAAAACCCATCCCATGTCTAGACATTAAAAGCCTGCGTGAACAGAGCCATTTTTACCTGCCAATGAAAGGCAAGCAAGGAGGGGGCCAGCCTTGCCTCTTGTGAAAGGGCATTCCAGTGGGAAGGAGCAGCCACCAAGAAGGCTCTCTCTCATGTCCTCAGCAGGCGAGCATGTGATGTTGGAGGGACAAAGAGAAAGCCTTCCCTGGAAGATCTTAGGGCTCTAGCAGGTTTGTATTGGGAGATAAAGTTCAGTCTAGACAATGAAGAAATAGGAATAGTAAAAGAGTTCCTGTACCTGGCATCAGACATAGATCAGAACAGGGACTGCAGTCAAGAAATCAGAAGAAGACTAGGAATGGGAAGGGCAGCTAGGAAAGAACTAGAAAAGGTTCTAAAGCACAAATATATACAACTAAGCACAAAAGTCAGAATCATACAAGCAATTGTATTCCCGGTTACCATGTATGGATGTGAGAGCTGCACAATTAAGAAAATGGACAAAAAGAAAATAAATTCATTTGAGATGTGGTGCTGGAGAAGAGTGCTGAGGATACCATGGACAGCAAAAAGAACAATAAGTGGGTCCTAGTGCAGATCAAACCTCAAATTTCCCTGGAGGCAAAGATGACTAAACTGAGGCTGTTGTACTTTGGTCACATCATGAGAAGACACAACTCATTAAAAAAGACAATAATGTCTGGAAAAGTAGAAGGAATTGGGGAGAGAGGAAAACCACATATTAGATGGATAGACTCAGTTAAGGTCACAGGTATAAATCTATAGAAACAGGGAAGAGTAGGGGATGAAAGGGGGTCTTGTAGATGTCTCATCCCCAGGACATCATGAGTCAAGATTGACTTGAGGGTGGTTAACAACAGCAAAGAGGACAGAGTTAAGGTCAAGATAACATACTACCTTACACATGCAGTATACAGGGGCCTATCTACTTTTCTGTCTAATGCACCATACATATGCATGCCAGCCTGGATTAGGACATGATCTGGGCATTCCAATTCCCTGTTCCATTCCTGGTGTAAACTTTACACATCTTATTTACTGATAATAGAAATTTATATATTTACATTGTTAGTTTAGGTACTTTTTTAACCATAATCAATGTTTCTAATATTAAGGGAACTTCAGAAGCACTTAGGACTATAAAGCTGAATCTGGAATGCAACAGAAAGGTAAATTAATCTGTTCTTGTAGCATTGAAAAGACCAGAAACTCATAATCTCCACAAAGTATTTGATTTAAGATAACAATCCCACTATCTGCCCATACCTTCTAGAAAAATGTTTTCTTGTGGATCTTCAAATCCTCGTTCTCCCATAAGGTCAATTTGTCATGAGTATATGGCTCAAACTATATCAGCCCACCACGTTCACTGGTCCTCCTTTCATGGATTTGATGCTTGGAAGATTTGAATAATAGGTTCTCTCTAGGAATGTCTAGGTCCTCCAGCAAGATTCTATGGTCAACCACTGCCAGGAGGTAACCATAGAGTCAGTCTAGAGGACCTAGAAATCCCCAGAGAAGTATTCTCTCAGTTTAAAAAAATAGCATTCATTATTTTATTTATATTTATTTATATTTTAGGTTTTTGCTCTTTCGCAGAGGGACTAAACCCTGTATGTATGGGGGGGGGGGGCTACTGTATAGTTGAGGAGACAATATTTGCCACTCAGTTCTAACATCTGAAGTTGTTTGTGAAGTATTGTCTAAAATGAGAGCCAAGTGCAGTCCATTTAAATAAATGTGCCAGTAATGAAGATTCCAGGACTGACCATGGCAGGTTACTCACTTTAAGAATAGAAGACCCAAGAATAAATACCAGCTAACAAGTATGCCTGAGGGTATGTGTTATGGATCCCAAGGGCTAGCCTCCCAAACAGCACCCCCGTTCTTGGCTCCTAGCCCCAGCGGATACCGTTTAATTTCCCCTAGATTCCCCTGGGTCTCTGCTCCCACTCCCTGCTGAGTGGAATGGGCACCTTGAGGTCCTCTAGACAGCTGCCACCACCTAGTGAATCCACAATGAATTCCTCTTTTGCAAACACTAGGACTTGCTAAAGGAATTATAGTTTTCTTCCCTTCTTCCCCTTGCTACTCAGCAAGCCACAACCGAGCTAAGGCACATATATGGGAGTTAGTTAAAGACAGCAGATACTTTTTAAAGAAAGTATTTGTTCTACTAAATGGAATAGAGCAAGATGCTATCATACATCAAGCAAAGCCCCTTTGCCTTGCAGGTGCAGAAGACATAGTTACACAGATGTTTATTTCAGGCAAGCCAAAGATAAAAAATTTTAAAAAAAGCTAGATGCACTATCACATTCCTAAGCTACTCACATAGAGATGGGATTTGCAGTCATTGGAGGGTTTTGGGATGTCAGGAGCTGGGCCTCCAGGCCTGCTCAACCACATTCCTCAAGCCTGCTTCTGGTGCAGGGCCATGAGCTGGATTTCCTAAACAGAAGACAAAAGCGACCACATGGCCTCAGGGCTTTTTAAAGATTTCACATGGAAAATTCTTGAAAAGCCTCGGTCTTATTCACTGATTGGCTAATGGGCCTTAGGTCATCTGGGATGTACTCATTAGTGCGTGATGCAAACTCTCATTAGCATGTACCTCCCCCCAGATTAAGCCTTTGTGGTCTGAGAAAGCCCCCAAGTGACTGATGGGTCCCAGTCACTGCAGTATGTGAGAAGATCTGGAAGGTCAAGCTCTCTTTAATTGAAATTTGCATCCTTTTCACTTGAATTCTAGGAGGAGATCCCCCCCCCCTTTCTAAACAATTTATTTAATTTTTGAAAATACTTGCTAAAGAGAAGAATTCATAAACAACTCTAGTGATAATGTTTATTTTAATCATGGTTAACTTACCCCAGAGACTCAGCTTTAAACCTGTCATCTCTACAAATCTTGTTCAATATCCTTTATTAACTTGCTTATATTAACTTTAATCATCTGAGATGTATCACTTGTAATGGTATTCCATTACAGTGATACATAGATATAGCATTTGGGCAATATTGAAACCGCCATGCTTTAAATACGCTGAAGTCCTTCATGTCTATTAGTAGTAGCATTTATGACTTAGATCAGTTAATTGAATACCTGGATTTTTTAATCAGAATTATTAATAAATTGTATTAAACCCTCAGAAATGACAGGGAAAATATTAAATAAGAAAAAAGATCAGAGGATACTTAAACACTCCCCATCAGAGCATGCTGGCCTCAGTCCAGATCAGGGATAGATATGCTTCCTCTTGAGCAGGAGAGGGCTTTGTTCAGTTCATGGCCACATATAGCCTAAAGGTTATTTATACATCCTGAAGGGACCCCTAGCTAACTCTGGTTAGTACCCCATCCCACACTCAAAATGTGGGTTTTCAATCCTGGAAGCCTATGGAGGTGATGATATTGTGATAAAATCTGTGGTTGATTTTGGTTTTGATTTTCTTTTCTTTTTGTTTTCTTTTTGTTGTTTTTTTGTTTTTGTTTTTGTTTGTTTGTTTGTTTGTTTGTTTTTTTGTTTTTGGCCTTGTGTGTCACAATTGGTCCTAGGAGTGATAAACTGGCTCCAGGCCATTGGAAATTGCCTGATCCTATCCTAGAGTAAGAAAAGATTTCGACACAAAGCTGCGAGCTATATATTGAGTACAGTATGCAGTTCGATTACCCAGATCCACTGTATTTCACTGGCTTCTCACATTCAACTTGCCATCATCGACCCACAAAACCACAGTTCAGAAAGGTCAACATTGTATTACAACTCCCAGAATTCTAGAGTAGCCACGTTGGCTGAGGATTTGTGGGAGCCATACTTCAAAAGGGATGTTGTCTAGGTTCTTCCTCTAACCCATACAAAACCCACTTCTTATAGCAACGAAGCAACAACCCATTTTCCCAGACCTGCACTTGCTGCTGAATATCTATTTTTATCCTGAGACATCTATTTGATTTTTATTATGCTTTTCATTGCAAAGGATTGGGTGGAATGTTGCTATATTTGGGTGGTGCAGACAAGGGAAAGGGTAAAGAACAAATTCCCTTTAGAGACCAAGCTTCATTGGGAATATTTTCTCAAATGACCTCATTCACAGTTCTTTGCCAGTTATACCAATACTGAATGGCTGCTGCTGATTTCCTATTCCTCTTCTTATTCAAAGCATTCCAATAATTTATAGCCATATTTTCTGATTCAATTACCTTTAAGCTATAATAGTCTCAGAAAAAGACTGAAAGCCTTCTTCTGTCAGGGGCTACATGCTAGCTTTGGGCAGGGTCAAGTTTATCATTGGGTGAAGAAGCAGCAAAATGTGTGTAGGATTTACAACTTGCCAGGGTTTTATATCTCCCTTTCTCTCCTCCCTCAATTTCTAATATGCACTAAACATCTATATTGGTTTAACAACAGTTTAACTGACATGGCTGTATCCTGTGGAACCCTAGGCTTTGGAGTTTTCTCTTTGGCTTTCTCCACAAGAGAAGGTTAGTGAATTCTGAATGACAGCACTAATGCTCTCTAAGGGGCTGAACAGATGGGCCAGGATAGCATGGGCTGAACTCATGCTATTCTAATCTGGGTGCTTACCTGGGCTGGTTCCCGAATCAGTGCAGGGACAGGCAGGTGTCTACACACCCATCCCCACACTGCCTCAGGACCCACTATCAGTGTGTGCTCCTTCTCTTACTATGCCATCACTCCTACTGAGAAGCCCCCCAACACAGCATCTGGTGTAGAAATGGAGTGCCTGGCTGTACTCATATGGTCAAGTTCCTATATTCATATCAGACATGGCAGTGAGGGGTTTCTTAGTAGGAGAAATGGTGCAGCAAAGTAAGCAGTGTTGGGGAGGGCACTGAAACAGCCAGGGTTTCCAACAAACCAGGGATCAAACTGACCTGGTGTAAAGGCTGTTTATTCCATGATCACACCAGATCTACCAGATCTGTGTCCGGTTTGCCAGGGTCTAGCCTAATTTTGGCCCCAGGATTCTGACCTGCATCATCTAAACAGGACAATGCAAGACTGGAGGGAACATGGGCCTTTTGGCTTGTGTGGACAACACCTAAGAGAGAATTCTAAATCACCACACTACAAATGTCCAGATTCCACAGCATGAAGTCATGGCAGTTAAAGTGCTATGAAATGGATATAAGCTATACAATGTGGTTGCTCTCTCTCTCAATTCTATCTGTTACTTCTTTTTCTTTGCCATCCCATTTCTTTCATTCCTTCCTTCCCCCTTCTCTCAACCAACAAATCTGCACAAATGGCTTAAAATTAGGTCTGCATGGAATTGTACTGAAGGCTATATGATACTAAATTGATTCTTAAATTTTCTACCTTTGTTTACGTAACCACTGATCTTAACTGTTGCTGTGTTCCTTCAACTTGATGCTAACATATGGAGAGCACCATTGTACAGTTTCTTCAACAACTGTATTCAGTTGCTGAATCTAAATAAAATTGCTGTATTTATTCAAAGATTTGTCATTGCTTTTCTCTTAGGCTGAGAGAGTATGTGACTTGCCCAGGCTTCAATGGCTTATTGAACATTCAGATCCTGATTTCCATCAGTCCTAGAACTCACAGAAGACTTGAAAAGTGGAATTAGACCAGGATAGTAGTGTCTGTGGCCATGCCTCACCTCACAACCATGTGTCTGTCCAGTAGATGGTCTGAAGTTTATAGAATCATAGAATCATAGAGTTGGAAGAGACCACAAGGGCCATCCAGTCCAACCCCCTGCCATGCAGGAACTCTCCATCAAAGCATCCCCGACGGATGGCCATCCAGCCTCTGTTTAATAGCGCCGCCCGACTCAGCGGGCCGGCGCTGTTGCCGCGCGCGGGAAGCGCCATGCTGGCCTCCCGCCGCGCGGTCTTCCCGGCAGCCATTGCGGGGGCGGGCTCCCCCGTGATTGGCTGGCCGGGAGGAGAGCGCGGGAACGCAGCCCGCCTTTTTCTGGGACGGACTACATGTCCCAGAATGCAAGGCGGGCGAGGCGGGCGGCCTGATTGGCTCCCGGCGGCCCGCCTCTCGCCCTCATTGGACTGGCCAACCGAGGGGTGGGGCTGCTGTGACGTGGCAGCCCCTGATTGGCCCTTGGGCCTATAAATTCAGGCTGCGGGCTCAGAGGAACGCCATTGCGATTTTCGGCTCTGAAGTGTTCAGAGCCGAACGAAGAGCTCCGGGTGAGTCGGCCCGGGCAGACGGGGGTCCAGGAGGGCCCAGTGGATTGCGCCACACGGGCTGTGGGCGCTTCGGGTGGCTGTGTCCACCCCTCCTTTTCCGCGGTTATTTTACCGCGGTTGCGCCACACGTTGCTGTGGGCGCATTTGGTGGCCTTCGCCCCCCCCACACCACGCGGTATAATTTTAAAACCGCGGTTCTCGGGGGCGTGCGGGTGTGTTTACCCCCCCCCCTGCGGTTGTTTTTTCTTCTGGGGGGTTTTTTGCTGGCTTGGGTTTAAGTTCAGCGTGGCTTACTGGTTTGAGCGGTGGACTAGAACGCTGGAGGACACAAGTTTGAGCCCCGGTTAGGGAATTATTTCCTAAACATCACAGCATAAGCCACAGTGCGGAGAAGGGGTTATTTCTCACTCCTCCTTCGTGTTCTGGATTGGGGCGGTGATCGCGGCTGTTGCCCTGCTGAGCCCGCCCCCTTTTTTCCTTCTTACCCCCTCCCCTTGTTTTTAAGGGTTCTTCTTTGTGGGGGTGTAGACTGCTTATCCCTGTCTCCTGATCTGGACTGCGTTGCTTTTGGGCATTTACGTGAGGGCAGTGATCGCGGCTGCGGCCCTGCTGAGCCTGCCTTCAAAAAATTTGTTCGCTTTGAGGGGGCGGTGATCGCGGATGCGTCCCTGCTGAGCCCGCCCCTCCATCCGTGGTTAACTTTGTCGGAAGTCCAGTACTTTTGCAGCTTTTAGACTTGGGTTCATCATGCCGTCTAAGTCAAAAGGTGCTAACCAGCAACTGAAAGCACCGTCGACTCGCATCGGGCGCACGGCAACATCTCGTGGTCGCAATGCTTCGTGTGCGGTGGCATCTTCGAGCGCGGAATCTCGAAGTATCGCGTCGCCGGGCAGTCCATCCGGAACAGGCGCGGTATCGGGTGAAGGGCCTGCTTCGCAAGCGTCGTCAGTTATCTCTCAATTGATGGCGGCGGAGCTGGCGCGGTCCTTTTCTGATATCATCTCTAAGGCTCTTGCAGCGAGCGGTTCTCCATCGGTAGCAGGTGCGACATCATCTGAGATTGATGGGAGTGCTCAAGCTTCGGTCGGGGCGACGGGTCCGGTTCAGGCGTCCGGTTCGGCGTCCAGTTCTGCTCCTGGGGCCCAGGATCGTCACGTGGCTGGGCAGTTGGCGGTTTCGAGTTCCAGCTCATCTTCCAGTTCCAGCTCTTCGTCGGATTCAACCAGTTCCGACGATGAAGTGTTGGAAGTGGCGACAGCGGCTGATTCGTCCAGAAAGAAGCGGAAACACAAGAAGAAGTCGAAGAAGAGGAAGAGGAAGTCGAGGCGTTCCGCCTCCAGTGCTCCTGGGACTGTGGTGGGGCAGGAGGGTACGTCCTCGGGCGTCCCTGATGGCAGGGATGGATACTGGGTAGAGCACGCTTGGGCTCCTGGTTTGCCTTTGTGGGCCATTAGGAGGAGGGCCTAGAGACCGGGTTTGCAGGGGGTTTGGGTCGACGCTCAGGCTTCATCCATCCCAGCTTCTGCTCCTGGAGATCGCCCCCCGGGCTCACACTTGTCCAAGAAAGTTTGAAAACTTATTTTGCGGGGCTGTTATGTTGATGTTTTCACCCTCCTTCAGCCGAAAGGTCAGGGGGCTTGGGCGGTCACTTCTCCGAAACGTGCCAAGAGGCACCCAAAAGTTCCTCCTGCTGAGCACAATTTCTCTAATTGGCTGGAGGGATATACAGTGTTCAAAGCGGTCGTGTCCATGGCTTTCCCGGAGAGGGCCTGGCATCTCGACTGCCACTTGTTGCACGTCCTTCGGGCTAGGTCGGTGGCAGGGGAGGCAGCAGCCATTGCGTACGACGCTGCTTTTAGGCAGCAGGCGTCGCTTAGCTCTCGCGAGCGGTGGGATCAACTCCACAGCGAGATTTGGCTTTTAGAAGTAGGCCCGTTAGCTAAGTCCAAGGGGGCCTTCAAGGCGCCCGGTAAGCGGGAGCGCAGGCTCGCTTGCTGGGATTTCAACGCGGGCCGCTGCACGCGGGCTCATTGCAGATATGAGCATTGCTGTGAGTTATGCAGAGGTTCTCACCCCAAGATCTCCTGCTCTCGTAATAGTTCTCAGCCCTTTCGACAAGGGCGCCCTGCCCAATCGGCAGCCGGCAAACGTGACGGGGCCCCTGCCTCTGACGCCGGTGGGTCAGGGAGCCAGAAATGAGGTGCCTTCTCCTCCTTTTCGGGGGTTCGCTATGGCTCGATCGCCGGTTAATGTGGGAGCCCTTTTGCCTCTTTTGGAGGTTTATCCTCATAAAGAGGCTGCTCGTTTGCTGGCTGATGGGTTTTCGTCTGGTTTTCGTATTCCCGTGGTGGCCCCTCCTCCTCCTGCGGTGGCAAGAAATTTGAAATCGGCTCGGGATATGCCTCACGTCCTCCTCAGTAAGATTAATAAAGAAATTGAGGCTGGTCGTATTGAAGGGCCTTTCAGTTCCCCCCCATTTGCTGATCTGCATGTTTCTCCGCTTGGGGTTGTTCCCAAGAAGGCACCAGGGGAGTTCAGACTCATTCACCACCTGTCTCACCCACCTGGGGCCTCGGTGAATGATGCCATTCCCGATGAGTTGTGTTCCGTGAAGTATGCCTCTTTTGACCATGCAGTCCGTTTGGTTCGCTCTTGTGGAAAAGGGGCGTTGATGGCCAAATGTGATATTCAATCGGCCTTTCGATTGTTACCTGTTCACCCTAGTGATTTTCGTTTGCTAGGTTTCAAAGTTGGAGAAGGGTGGTATTTTGATAAGGCCATGCCAATGGGGTGCTCTTTTAGTTGTGCAGCGTTTGAGACCTTTAGTACGTTTCTTGAATGGGAGCTCAAACGGCGTGCATGCTCCCCGTTGGTGACACATTATTTGGATGATTTTTTGTTTGTTGGGAGGGCTGGCACCGATGAGTGTAAGAAACTCTTAGACACTTTCTCTGCCCTGGCCCGAGAGATTGGGGTCCCATTAGCGAAAGAAAAAACTGAGGGTCCTGCTTCATCTCTCACTTTCTTGGGCATCCAACTGGACTCTGTCCGTGGCACCTCATCCTTGCCCCAGGCAAAATTGTTAGCGTTAAGGGCCCTTTTAGCGGAATTCCTGGTTGCCAAAAAAGCTACGTTGAAGCAAGTTCAATCCCTACTAGGGCACCTTAATTTCGCATGTTGTGTGGTGGCGCCTGGACGGGCCTTTTGCTTTAGGCTGGCCAGAGCAACAGTTGGCGCTCGCCTTCCCCATCATCGGGTTAGGATCTCCAAGGGTGTTAAGGATGATCTCAGAGTCTGGGAGTCTTTTCTTTCCAATTTCAACGGTGTTGCCATTTGGCAGAAGTCCTGGCAGTTGGGCGACCGTTTACAAGTGCATTCCGATGCAGCCGGGAGCATTGGTTTTGGGATTTATTTTCAAGGCCATTGGTGCGCTCAACGGTGGCCACGGGAGTGGGCTCAGGGAAATGTGTTTAGGGACCTGACTTTTCTGGAATTATTTCCAATTGTGGTTTCCATTCGCATTTGGCGGGAGGATTTTGCCAACAAGAAGATCACGTTTTGGTGTGATAACCAGGCGGTTGTCAACGTGGTCAACAGTATGTCTTCTTCCTCTGAGAGAGTCATGTTTTTAGTTAGGAGAATGGTACTCGATTGCTTAATGAATAACATTTCTTTTTCGGCACGGTTCGTGCCTGGACTTGAAAATAACATCGCTGATGCTCTCTCTCGCTTCCAGGAGGAACGATTCCGTCGTTTGGCTCCGGAAGCGGACCCCTCCCCTGTTCAGTTTCCTCAGGACTTGTGGGACCTTGGACCTCTATCATTATGAAGGGCATTTTGGCGTCTATTGCTCCTTCCACTCAGAAGGCCTATACGAGGGTTTTTCCTAAGCTATCTGCTTATTTTCGAGTTTGCAATATACCGGCTCATTGGCCCGTCCAGTCCCCTACTGTCCTCGGCTTCATGGCCTGGTTATATTCTAACGGGTCCTCCCCTCGGGCCATTTCAGTTTTGCTGGCAGGCATATCGTTCTTTTCTAAAGCCTCTGGTCTAGGTGACCCTTGTGCCTCCTTCCAAGTCAGGCGGACTCTGGAGGGTTGGCGGCGATCCCAGGGTCCGTCTTTGGATGCCAGACGTCCCATCACGCTGCCGCTGCTCGAGCAGCTTTTTGCTGCCTTACCTGTGATTTGCTCTTCTCAATATGAGGCCGGTCTGTTTCGGGCTGCTTTCGTTACTGCCTTTTTCGGGGCCCTGAGGTTGGGGGAGCTCGTTCCTAATTCTGCCAATGATACCTCCGAGCGTTCTCTTCAGGTTGGGGATGTTTCTTTCACTACGAGTTCTGTTTCATTATTGGTTCGGAGGTCAAAATGCGACCAACTGGGGAAGGGGTCCATTATTACATTGAACCGCTTTAAGGGATCGCTGGTGTGCCCTGTCTGTACCTTGCACGCCTTCATGGATGTTCGCCCGGTTGGTTCAGGTTCCTTGCTCTGCCACTCTAACGGAGTTGCAGTTACGCGTTACCAGCTGGTGGCAGTGTTGCGTTTGGCCCTCAGACATTTGGGTTTGCCAGCGAAAGATTTTGGGGGACATTCCTTCCGGATTGGGGCAGCTACTTCGGCTGCTCAAAGCGGACTGGCTTCTGACTCTATTAAACATTTGGGACGCTGGAAATCCAGGGCTTTTCTGGGTTATATCCGCCCGGACCGGGACCTGGCTGAGGGTCATTGAGGGTATTGTTGCTCTATTGGTTTGTGCTGAGCCTGAATGCGTTTGATAGGGTTGGCGGCAGGCGGTTCGTTCCTCACCGTCTGTTTGGCGGCAGCATAGGCCTGGATCTGGGGTTAGGGGTTTCCAGGGCTCGATGGCTCTGGATCGGGAGTCCTCGTGACCCGGGTGTATGGAGCGTGCTGATGTGGCCAGTGCGGGGGCTACAGTCAGTTGACACCCGGTGACTAGAGTGCCTTGCAAATCGGTGGGTGGAGCACAGTTGCCCGACTGTGCTTTAGGGCGGGGCTTGGCACCTACGTCATCCCGATGCTTGGATATAAGCAACCATTCATTAGCCAACGGGGGTTTGGCTGATGCCCAGATCCAGACCTTATGCTTTGGGCCAACCCTATTGTTTATGTTGGAATTAATAAAGTTGTGGCCATGTTCACTCCAATCTTGTGTATGCGTGCTTCTTTATGGCAGCTGACCTGCGAGGCAAATAGCGCCGCCCGACTCAGCGGGCCGGCGCTGTTCCCGCGCGCGGGAAGCGCCATGCTGGCCTCCCGCCGCGCGGTCTTCCCGGCAGCCATTGCGGGGGCGGGCTCCCCCGTAATTGGCTGGCCGGGAGGAGAGCGCGGGAACGCAGCCCGCCTTTTTCTGGGACGGACTACATGTCCCAGAATGCAAGGCGGGCGAGGCGGGCGGCCTGATTGGCTCCCGGCGGCCCGCCTCTCGCCCTCATTGGACTGGCCAACCGAGGGGCGGGGCTGCTGTGACGTGGCAGCCCCTGATTGGCCCTTGGGCCTATAAATTCAGGCTGCGGGCTCAGAGGAACGCCATTGCGATTTTCGGCTCTCCCACCCTCCCTCCCTGGGAGTTGTTAGTCACAACTGGTGCGGGGGCGGCAGCATAGGCCTGGATCTGGGGTTAGGGGTTTCCAGGGCTCGATGGCTCTGGATCGGGAGTCCTCGTGACCCGGGTGTATGGAGCGTGCTGATGTGGCCAGTGCGGGGGCTACAGTCAGTTGACACCCGGTGACTAGAGTGCCTTGCAAATCGGTGGGTGGAGCACAGTTGCCCGACTGTGCTTTAGGGCGGGGCTTGGCACCTATGTCATCCCGATGCTTGGATATAAGCAACCATTCATTAGCCAACGGGGGTTTGGCTGATGCCCAGATCCAGACCTTATGCTTTGGGCCAACCCTATTGTTTATGTTGGAATTAATAAAGTTGTGGCCATGTTCACTCCAATCTTGTGTATGCGTGCTTCTTTATGGCAGCTGACCTGCGAGGCAAAAGACCTCCAAAGAAGGAGACTCCACTACTCCAGGCTAAACATCCCCAGCTCCCTAAGACACATGTTCTTAGATGTCTCTACACTAATGCACAGAGTATGGGAAATAAACAGGATGAACTTGAACTCCTTGCTGAACAAGGGAAATATGATATAACAGGCATCACTGAAACCTGGTGGGATGATTCTCATGATTGGAATGTAGAAATAGAGGGATATAACCTTTAGGCCAAACAGGAAAGAAGGAGGAATAGCATTATAGGTCAGGGATATTTACACCAGTGAGGAGATCCAGGTCATCAGTACTGGAGGCCAAGTGGAGAGCATCTGGATAAAAATTAAAGGAGAGGGAAACAACAGGGATGTTACTGTGGGAGTCTACTACAGACCCACAAGTCAGACAGAGGAATTGAATGATGCCTTTCTAGAACAGATAATCACATACTCAGAAAGGAGAAATATAGTAGTGATGAGTGACTTCAACTATCCTGATATTTGCTGGAAGTCAAACTCAGCCAAATCGTCAAGGTCTAGCAAATTCTTCACTTGCCTGGAAGACAATTTCATTGTCCAAAAGGTGGAAGAGGCAACAAGGGGATCAGCTATTTTGGATCTGATCTTAACCAACATGGAAGACCTAGTTGATGGGGTGCAAGTGGTGGGATCCTTAGGTGGGAGTGACCATGTTCTCCTGGAGTTTGTTATACAGCGGAAAGGAGAAGCCAGGAATAGTCAGACACACATTCTAGACTTTAGGAAAGCTGATTTCCATAAACTTAGTGGACTATTGGGGGTGACCCCATGGTCAGGAATACTAAAAGAGAAGGGAGTTCAAGACGGGAGTATCTCAAAAAGGAGATACTGAAGGCACAATTTCAAACAGTTCCAATGAGGAAGAAAAATGGGAAGTGTCTCAAGAAGCCAGTATGGATGACTAAGGAACTGTCAACTGAGCTATGTTTTAAACAGAACATGTATAAGAAATGGAAAAATGGGGAAATCACCAAAGAGGAATTCAAACAAATAGCCAGCACTTGTAGGGATAAAGTCAGAAAAGCTAAAGCGCAAAATGAACTCAGGCTTGCTTAGAGAGGTTAAGAACAATAAAAAGGGCTATTTTGGATATGTCCGCAGCAAAAGGAAGAACAAGGAAACGGTAGGGCCACTGCACGCAGAGGATGGCAAAATGCTTACAGAGGACAGAGACAAGGCAGAATTACTCAAGAACTTCTTTGCTTCAGTCTTCTCAGAAAAGGCAAAGGGTGCTCACCCTAAGGATAATGGAGCAGAAGACAGAATAGGGGAATTTCACTACAGAATAAGTAAAGGGATAGTGCAGGAATACCTGGTTAACCTAAATGAATATAAGTTTCCAGGACAAGATGAACTTCATCCAAGGGTATTAAAAAAAACTGGCAAATGTAATATCGGAACCATTGGCAATAATCTTTGAGAACTCCTGGAGAACAGGAGAAGTCCCAGCAGACTGGAGGAGGGCAAACATTGTCCCCATCTTCAAAAAGGGAAAAAAAAGAGGATCCCAACAATTATCATCCAGTTAGTCTGATATCAATACCAGGAAAGATTCTGGAGCAGATCATTAAACAGAGAGTCTGTGAACATTTAGAAGGCAATGCCATAATCACAAAAAGTCAACATGGGTTTTAGAGAAACAAGTCATGCCAGACAAACCTGATCTCTTTTTTTGATAAAATTACCAGTTTGGTAGATGAAGGGAATGCTTCGGATATAGTATATCTTGATTCCAGTAAGGCCTTTGACAAAGTTCCCCATGACATTCTTACAAAAAAGCTTGTAAAATGTGGACTAGACAAGGTAACTATTACATGGATTTGTAACTGGTTGACTGGCCGCACCCAAAGGGTGCTCAACAATGGTTCCTTTTCATCCTGGAAAGAAGTGACCAGTGGGGTCCCACAGGGCTCTGTCCTGGGCCCAGTCCTATTCAACATTTTTATTAATGACTTGGATGACAGAATTGGGGGCATGCTTATCAAAATTGCAGATGACACCAAATTAGGAGGGGTAGCTAATATCCCAGAGGACAGGATCAAAATTCAAAATGACCTGAATAGACTAGAAAGCTGGGCCAACACTAACAAAATGAAATTCAACACGGAGAAATTTCCCACATAACATTGATCAAAAAAGAGACTGAAGTCAAGAAATCAAAACAAGACTAGGAATAAGGAGGGCAGTGATGAAAGAATTAAACAAGATCCTAAAGCACAAAGATATAACACTGAACACTCAAGTTACGATTGTCCAAACCATGGTATTCCCAATCACCATGTATGGATGTGAGAGCTGAAGAAAGCTGATAGAAAGAAAATCAACTAATTTGGGATGTGGTGTTGGACAAAAGTTCTGAGAATTCCATGGATAGCCAAAAAGAAAAACAGATGGGTCCTAGAACAGATCAAGCCTGAATTCTCCCTGGAAGCCAAGATGACAAAATTGAGACTGTCATACTTTGACCCCATCATGAGAAGGCATGATTCATTAGAAAAGGCAAAAATGCTAGGCAGGTTAGAATGCAGTAGAAAGCAAGGAGGGCTGTAAGCCACATGGTTAGACTCAGTCAGGGAGGTTACAGACCTGAACCTTCAAGAACAGAGAAAAGAGGATCTTGGAGAAGTGACACTTATGGGGTTGCCATGAGTAAGAGGTCAAGTCAAAAACTGTTAACAATAACACCTGCATTTTTAAAAGTTTCACAATATGTTTTTAAATATGCTTTGAACCAAAATGGTTTGATTAAATGGTTTTAGTATTCACAACAGTAACAAGAATGGGCACAGAGAGTTTTGTTTATTTGTTCGTTTGTTTTGTGCTTCTTAAAGTGGTTCATGGACTGGTGCCAATCCAC
This sequence comes from Urosaurus nigricauda, assembly GCA_034509955.1. Lineage (NCBI taxonomy): Eukaryota > Metazoa > Chordata > Lepidosauria > Squamata > Phrynosomatidae > Urosaurus > Urosaurus nigricauda. Next base: position 221,513,670 of record JAOEGL010000004.1, on the reverse strand, counting down.
AAACCATAAACTGCCAATCCCTGAAGAGTTTCAAAAAAAGAAAAGAAAAGAAAAGAAAAGAAGACACAAGTCATAGAATCATAGAGTTGGAAGAGATCACAAGGGCCATCCAGTCCAACTCCCTGCCGTGCAGAAGCTCACAATCAAAGCACCCCGACAAAAGGCCATCCAGTCTCAGTTTAAAAACTGCCAAAGGAGACCCACCACACTCCAAGAGAATGTGTCTGTTAAGCAACGGGGTGGACAGTATACCAACAGAATCCCTATACCTGATCTTAAGGCTTAGGTACATACGTTCGAAGTGGTCTGTTTTCTGGATAGGTATCCTGGTAAAGGTGAGATTATCTCTGTAGACCCAAGCCATTGTTTTAAAAATTAAAAACACTAATATAAATGTAAATTCATGTTTCTTAGTCATCTTGAAAATGGAAGTCATTTTGAAATTCCTCCTGGAAAGAAAGTTGAAATGTAGGACATGTCCTAGAAAAGGAGGACACCTGGCCATCCTGATTGAAGCCAATGGCCACAAATATGCTACTGGTCCCTGCCACACTGCAGGAAAACATTGCCATTACCCCAGATCAGTTAGCCTAAGAGCACTGGCTTATACTATGAAGTGCCCTATTATAGCATGTTAGCAACAGCTCCAATAAAGCAAGCAGCAAAATCAGAAGAAGGCACCCTGTGCAGTGACTTATGGGTATATCCTCATGAGAAATATAAATTTGTTTAATAAGAATTCTTTCCCCACAGGGGAACCACAGAACTGTAATCATATGGGAGATGCTAGAAAATTCACTAATGAATTCTGGGGAATGTGAAAAATAATTATTAATGTGTGCATTGTTGACCAAAAAGGATACTCAGGAGTTCCTACTGAGAAGTTAATACTCAGGAGTTCCTACTGAGGAAAAGGAGAAGAGCCATGAGATTCTTTGTTCTTCAAGTCTTCATTGGGAAAAAATCATTTCCACAAAAATGTAGAAAAGAGGTTTTGTGGCAGAAAATGTGTATGTTGTAAAAAAAGAATACCCTGATTCCTTCACAAAAACATTATTTGTACAGCAAACATTCCAGAAAAGTATATGTAGTTTTTCATTTGCTGAAAATGGCATGCAGTTTTTAAAATTGGTGCAGGATTAATAAGCACATGGATTCTTGCACAACAAAACCATGTTCCTGCACATATTTTCTATGCAAAAATCTCACAATCATCCAGAATCAGGATATTTTGTACAACATATACAGTTCCTGCCCCCAAAATATATTTTCTGAGTAAGAAAACTCTGTATTTTGATGCAAATGAATTTTCCCCAATGAAGTCCTGATGGGTGTCTGAAAAATGTACAGACACAGTATTCTTGCACAGCGGGGGGGGGGGGGACTGCTGAAATTATTCATTTTTGCATCAGAGGAACAAAATAAATGATGATTTACATTCCAAGTGATTTCTCAACAGCTTCATCAAACTACAGTTCCCAAGATGTCAGGAAGAGAAACCATGATAATAAAAATGTGAGTAATCAAAGTTTTTAATGTAGACATATCATTAAAAAACCAGGTGCTGCTCCTATGAGACTATGATATATTTTCAAGAGCCCTATGTCATGGTTTGCATTTGCAGAAGATTTGTGAGGTATTTGTAATTTGGATTCTCATACCTCTTTTTCTTCTTCTATTTCCACTCCACTTTATACCAAAAGATCTCTGTGTAGCTTACTAGTAAAGTTAATACAATTTAACAGATTAAAACAGTTTATATCAAGACAAAATAATAATGTAAATAAACTAAAACATATCAAACATAATAAACAAGTTGAAAGAGATTTAAAAGATTAAAAGTTTAAACTATATGCATTCATATTTCAGAGATATGAATGAGGCCCAAAGGTTTGGATGAACAATTAGTGTTGGCACCAAGCAGGCCTCCAAGGGGAGGGTATTCCACAATTGGACTGGCATGGGTAGAAAGGCCCTGTCCACCACGTGGTGGACAATACACAGCGTATTTACCTTACTGGTGGGACCCAGAAAAAGATCCCCCAAGCAGGCATCAATCTTTGGGTAATGTGTATCACAGTCCTAAACCTTTCAGAGCTTTAAATATTACCCTGAATTCAGGCCAGAAGCATATTGGCAGCCAATAAAATTCTTCTAAGACCAACATTACATGCTCTCTATTTAATATTCTAGGGATACTAGGGATGTGGTGGATTAGTATCAGTTGATACGCCAACTGCGCCCAGAAGGACCTAGAAGCTGTGGTACATGCATTAGTAACCTCATGTTTAGACTTCTGTAATGCGCTCTGCATGGGGCTACCTTTGTATCAGGTTCGGAAGCTTCAATTGATCCAAAAAGCAGCAGCTAGATTGGTCACAGGAAGATCTAGATCGGACCATATCACCCCAATATTGAAATCTCTCCATTGGCTGCTGATCAGCTTCTGGGAACAATACAAAGTGTTGGTTATAACCTATAAAGCCCTATATGGCTTGGGCCCCAGTTACTTGAGGGAACGCCTCTCCCTACACAATCCGCCTCGAACTCTCAGAAGATCAGGGAAGAAAATATTAGAATATACAAAAACAAGATTAATAACAATGGATCTCTCCCGGCGAGCCTTCCCACCAGATCTCCTATGAGAATATAAGAATGAACTGCACTGAATTATGATGGCATGGACACAGACAACGATGATCATTTTAGTGAGTAGTAATTTAATTATTTTATTGCTGGATTTTTATATTGTTGTTTATATTGTCACATTTTATATTGATGTTCTTCTTGTTGTAATCCAGCCTCGATCCACGGGGAGAGGCGGGAGATATAAATAACATTTATTATTATTATTAGTAGTAGTAGTAGTTAAGATGCCAGTTCTGATGACTGGAAGATCAGAAGGTTAGCAGTTTTAGGCCTGAGTGCTGCATGGTGAGCTCCTGTCACTAGTCCCAGCTTCTGCCAACCTAGTAGTTCAAAAGCCAGCAAATATAATTAGATAAATAGGTACCACTTTGGTGAGAAGGTAACAGTATCTGGTGCAGTCATACTGACCACTGGAATTAATAATGGAGATGAGTTGGTTATTCGTGTCAAGGGACTATCTTTACCTTTATATAGTATTCTACTCAGTTGAGTTGCTGCATTATATAACCACAAGTATGTATGCGAATTTCTTTTAAAGCTGTCCGCATTCACTGTTTTGTAGCTTCAATGTACTCTGTTCAAATTACTCAGGAAAAAGGCTTTAGGTCCAAAGGTAAACCTAAAGATAAGCCTAAAGGTAAACTGAGATGCAGAGTGATTTTACTAGTCCTAGTACCAATAGAAAGGTCACTCTCTGAGAACAGAATTCCATTTTTGGGGGGAATTCACCCCTCCCAAGACTATGAATATCACTTTGAAGCTTCTAAAAAAAACAAAACAACAACAACCCTGAGAGGGTATTTAACCCCACATCTGTCCCAGTCTTGGAAAATGAAAATATCAGTGATTTGCCCAAGAACTTGATAGCCCATCTGGAGCTAGGAGAATAACCTAATGTCTAGTAGTGCATGTCCTAGAACCATCATTACTTGAAAGTGTGTCAGCATTTGGGCAAAGGAATGTGAGAACACTTTTTTTGTTTATATTTTTTATTTCTGTATCTTTTCCCACCCAATAAAGCTATGATTTGTACTTGCAGTGTATTGCTGGCCCTAAACTGAGCAGGATTTGAGTGTATCAGGTCCTCCAGATCAACACATCCCAACACAGAGAACTGATCTCTTCAGCATCAACATTCTGTACCAAAATTAAGTATCAAAACTAATGGAAACTTTAAGCAAAATCCTTCACTGTTGTTTCTGTCAGGACTTGTTTATTGTTCTTGCCCTTTGGAAAGGGCACATATTTGAGCTCAGGAATGATGGAAAATAAAATAGATCTGGACTGGGTAATGTTTTTACAATGAACATGTCCCACATTTTCTGTCTTCATCACAGACCATTGGAGGAAAAAAATCTAACCTCCATAGTATCCTGAAGGCATTTTAGCCATAATGTACTTACTCTAGTGGATATAGTAAAATTATTATGTTTTTATGCTTCTATGCAATGTTCACAAAGTTCACAACTGCCAATGCTAGAAACTAGCCATCAACTATAGGAAGGGTGGTCAACTGTTGCAAGCCTAGAAGACAGTCTTCTGCCTGAGGACACTTTAGGGAACACAAAGACTTCCAAAAATGCCCTGCAAAACCTGGTTTTTAAAAATAAATATTTTTATATTAAACATTAAATTCTATTTAAAAGGTAAAATTCTGCTCTTCAAGGCCTCCAGTTCACACTTTCTTTCCTAGAAAAGTTCCCAGTGGTCTGGACAGGTCAAGGGCTACAAAAGTGCTCTTGCTGAGCCCCAGGGCCACATGTTGCCAATCCCTAAACTATAGTGGCCTTTTGTATTCTTGTTAGGATAAGGGTTTGTTGTGGTTTATGCTGAAAGGTAGACCCCAGAAAGGGCTTCTTGGGTACAGCTCTTTGTTCACATGACAAGCTGCCTATGAGGCTCCACAGAGTTCCATCTTGTCTTCAGTGGTATACATATGTGAAACTACTGGCAGAAATTGTTCAGGGAGTTATATTCTGAAGATACATAACTCTCTCTTCTACTTGAGTCCTCTAACAGCATTTGTGGTGATGTGTTGTTGCTTCAACATTGACGATAGGGCAGTTTCCTCCTCTATACCTGAGAGGAACAGAAGCACTTATGAAATGCAGGGCAGACCATATCAGGTGATATAACATGGTGGCTGGAAGTTTTCAGGTTACTAGGATGGTGAATCCTCTTTGAGTTTTAATTCAAACTTTAAAGGACTTGTTCAATGTGCTATTTCCAAATTTTTATGCACCTTGGATACCCCCTTTCAAGTTCATTTTAAAACCTAGAATAGATTCACTACCCCATTGATATGGGACCCATAGCCCCCACTGACTGTAGCTACATCTTTATCTATGTACACTTCACCCATTCTCACTCTGACAGTGCTCTGCCTGAGATCTCTCTCAGTGTCTGTGCAGCAAAATATGGCAATGAGCAGCTATACACCAGCAAATGGCATTGTACTAGAGCACTTGCACAGCACAGCACTTGCACAATGCTTCCTGAGCTACAAGAAGCCGGCTGCCTGCCTTTTTCCTTCCTGACTCAGCACAGGCCTTTCCAAATGGCTTTGCCTGTGAGTTGTTGGCAGAACGCAACTAAGTAACACAGGCCAACTCAATAAGAAACAAGCATCACAGTCATGGTTAGAGAAGGAGGCTCAGGGGACACAGCCCCAGAAGACACTGAGGGGCCTATTGCCAAACCCCAGCATCTGTTCCATGAAGGAGCTTCCATACCATTTTTTCCAGATAACATGCTAATAATATATGAACAAACCATACAGAACTGCTGTAACAATCACTGACAAAATGACCAACATCCAGCTGCTGACATACGCAGGTAAAAGTCCAGATAAACTTTTTTAGTATCTCCTACCATGAGATCCCAACTTTAACATGCAACAGCAGTGAGGTACTACCTGGGTTTAGCACCACTTTCCTAGTCATTGACTGGGTGATGCAGGTGTACTTGGCTTCATTCTAGCTGCCCTTGAGCATGGAAGGAGAAGGAATAGCCTTATATTGGAGGCAGAGCAGGATCTCACTGGGTGGTGGGGATGCAGATCACACTGGTGAAAGCCCAGAGTGGGGTGAACACCTGGTGAGGCCCTCCCAAGAAGGGAGGACCGGGCAGTCCACTAACTTGGCCACCCACCCATTCAGCTGCCTGTCTTTCTGAAGCTGGTGAGTGGGTGAGTGAGGCAGAGGGAGGGAAGGGAGTGGGGCTATCCACTGCTGCCGACCGCATCCCTGCAGTGGGTGACACCAGCCCTAGTAACACCGCTGAGTCAGAACCTGATCTTTCTTCTCTCCATCCTCCAGAGCAATTGTGATGAGCTCAGGTACCTACCCACTCCCAGTCTGAAGCCATGGAAATGGATTTGTACTCCAAAGCCCACCACTATTACTACACACTGGGAGAAGTGGCCAGACAGAGAGAGAAGCCTCCATCTCCTCTGCTCCATCCTACAAGTACACTGGCAGAGACTTATATTCTGCAAGCCTGGGGTAAGATCTCAGCCAATGTTTTATGTTTTAAAAATTATAACTGTAACTAGCTACATGAGAGTGGAAGGAGGGGAGGAGACTTAACTAGAACTAATTACTTTTTTTGTACAACAGCTTTCAAGCTTTGCCCCCCCCCCATGCTACAATAAAAATACATCAATAACAGTAATAGAAATGCCCTAGCAAATTCAAAGTATTGCACAGACATCACATAAGTAATTCTTAACAGCTCTGTTAATTTAGATCAATATAATTATTCATATATAACGCAGAAAAATACTCAAACTGTTAACTGTTAATGATGCTGTGCTGAAGGAGTGCCATATAGTGTGGTGCTTCAGCTATTGTGCCCTATCCAGGGGGCAAAAAGAACACACTTTTTTCAGCTCCTTTTTGTGCCCTAGAAAGGTCGGATTGGGGCTGCAACATGAAGTTGCTCTGGCCCCAATCTGGCTAAAGACGAGGTGGCTGGAGGCCGCCCCTTCAGGGCTGTTTGTACAGCCCCTGAGTTCCCAGTAAACACTCATACCTTCAGGCTGCACAGCTACAATCTTTTACACTTTTTCTTGAGAGTAAGCCCCAGTACATGCATTGGGATTTATTTCTGAGTAAACAAATCTATGGATGGAGCACAAGATACCTGAAATCAGGCACCCTGAAATATTTTTTCTTAATTGGACTGTGAAATTTGTGGCACAGATATATATGTCAGGAGAGGTTATAAATATTTTGAGGGGTGGAAGTGGAAGGTAAAATTGTTCTTGTTCTTAGTTTGAGCAGTTTGAGATGTTCAGTTAATAGAACAGAGGAATGAATGCCAAGTTTCCAGCATGTGTGTGTGCCATTTCTTTTGCTCATAATTAATAGCCTCTGTGCCTGCTAGAATTTAAAGAAGAAGAAGAGTCAGCTCACAGCATGCCCAGGTAATGCCTTCTGACAACGTTTTGAAGATCAGTTATGTCATATGGCTGCCTTTTAGGGGGAAAAACGTAATGGATACCAGTACCATATGGCATCTCCAAAGAATCAGCCCGGTTGGGCAGGCATTCATTGGATAAAATCCCACAGCTCTTGGAAAGGAATGTAGTCCTGTTGCCAAAATGTGGCCTTTGTTAATCTCCTAACTACTATTGTGCAGGAACCAATTCATCTGTATTAATTATAAACAAATTTTAATTACCTCAGTAAAAAGCTCATTATATCAATATATCTGATACCAGTCCACACAGATCCGCCTTAACTTCTTGATGCAACTCCAAAGACAACATTTCACAGTTTTTACAAAGCAAAGATTTTAGCCTTACAGAAATGGTGCTTACATTGATTTTCCATATACAGTGGACCCTTCTTATCTACTGGGGTTTGGTTTCAGGACTCTCTGTGGATAACAAAATCTGTGTATGCTCAAGTCCCTTTAAATATAATGACACAACAAAATGGTGTCCCATATATAAAATGGAAAATCAAGGTTTGCTATTTGGAATTTATACTTTTTAGGAATATTTTCAAGCTGTGTATGCTCAAATCCTTGGATAAAAAAATTATGTGGATAAGAAGGGCCAACTGTGTGTGTATGTTTGTATCTATATATACTGTGTGTGTGTGTGTGTGGCTTCTTTGATGGGCCAGTCAGGATGTTGGACTGGGATTTGGGAGAGCCAGGTTTGAGTCCCCATGAACCATGAAAGTCACTGGGAACTCTTGAGTCACTCATTCTTTTTCACACTAGGGGGCAAACAGGTTTTAAACAAGAGTTAAACTTTTAAACATAGGGCATTTCCTGTTTAACTCTCATTTAACTCTCGTTTAAATCCTGTTTGACCCCTAGTGTGAAAAAGCAGTTAGCCTGCAAATTTGTGAGGATAAAATGGGAATGAGGAAGGCTATTTAAGCCTCTGTCTCATCTGCACTGCCAAAATAATGCAGTTCGATACTGTTTTATTTGCCATGGCTCAATGTTATGGAATTCTAGAAGTTGTAATTTTGTGAGATATTTAGCTTTCTCTCTTTCTGAGCTCTGATGCCACAACAAACTACAGATCCCAAGATTCCAAAGGTTGGAGCCATGGCAGTTAAAGCTGTGTCAAACTGAATTATTTTTGCATTACTGATGAGGCCCAGAACACAAATGTAAGTACTACGTAAGTGAATTAAACGAATACACACCAGGGCCCATGCATTCTAAAATAGATGCCCATTTTTTATACATCTGCCCTAGAACTGATGTCTGTTGGCCATATTCTATAAATTGACATGAAACAGGGCCTTTGTTGTGCTACCTTTAGGAGCCCCGGGGAACACCAATACTTACTGACACACATAAAAACATAAAGTTTTTAAAGCTTTATTAAATTAAAGCTTTTGGGACCTAATTTATTTCAACTAAATTTGTACACGTATGTGGATTAAAATTATCTTTAAATTGTTCTAAGAGATTTTAAACAGTCCTGACAAATTGTTTAATATACTTTTAGTCTATCTAAACGATTCACACCATATTAAATTTTTTAATCTGTTCAAACTGATTTTATTGTACCCCAGCCTAAGATCCTTGGACACACAGAGTGACTTATAAACATTTTAAATAAAGAAAGACATAAAATATTACCTGCTTACAATAGTAAGCATGAGCTGGTTAAAAGACATAGTGCAATTTCCCACATTCCAAATATCATGAAGAGAACAGCAACAACAGGTGGCTCCTTCATTCAGTCATCTGTCAGGGTACTGAGGAAGGATTTTGAACATCTTCAGCTGTCCAGGCATTGTGCCATCACTTAGCAATGAAAAATGGATGTGGAGAGGAAGAAAGTCTGGATGGCTTTCTAACTGCAGATGGAGCAGGCAGAACGGATTTCAGCTCTTGGAAAGCATGCAAATAATGCATTGGGATCTCTTTACTCAACATTATTTCTAAATGACCACCTCAGTCCCAGCTCCTTCCCATGCACATTTGGCGGGCACAAAGCAGAGGGTCTCCTCCATGGCTGTTCCAGGACTTTGGAATTCCCTCCCTTGGGAGACTATGACTCCATCCTTGATCTTCTGCCAGCAAGTGAAAACTTTCCTATTCCAGCAGGGTTTCAGGAACTGACTGCAATTGACCTTTAACAGTTGGGCTGTTTGTCATTTTTATATTCTGTCTTTTAATGAACGTATAATGCTTTTAATTCTATGGACTGTTTCATTCAGTGTTAAAATGTTTTTATACATAATGTATAATATGCCCAAATATACACATTGATGTCATTATATGTTTCTGAACTGTTCTGAAACCCCAATATTGCTGGAAAGGTGGAATATAAATAAAGGAGGAGGAGGAGGAGGAGGAGGAGGAGGAGGAGGAGGAGAGCAAATAACAACAACAACAACAACAACAACAACAACATAGTTGCTGTTGTTGTTTTGGAGTTCAAGCATGTCTGAACATTCAGTATACCTTCTGGCACTAGATAAATGGTTTTCCATTTTGACTCAGATGTTCTTGGATTTCAGCATCAAGTATTCTAAGTCAAAATGACTAATGGCCAGAGATTTTGAGATTTGTGGTCTAAAGAGTAATTGGGGATACAAACCTTAGAAGCCCTGTCCTAGAATTATAAAAGCCAGCATGTGTAGTAGTTAGGTGGTTGCATGTAATAGTTGAGACAAGGGTGAGCAAAGCTCAAATCTTTAGTAAGCAGTCCATCTCACTGAGGGATCTTGGATGAATTTCAATATTTTAGTCATTTAATCTTCCTTTTCTGAGGTCTGCTCCCATTTTACAATATGATATAGGCTGCATCCACACAGCAGAAATAATCTAGGTTGATATCACTTTAACTGTCATGGCTCAGTGCTATGGAATTCTAGGAACTGTAGTTTTTTGTTGCACCAGAGTTTTCTGACAGAGAAATCTATTATACTGCTTTTAATAAGTTTTATTCCCAGAAAAAGTTGTACAGAATTGCAGCCTCAGCATTTTGTGCAATACCATGCCATAGCCAAAAGCAGTATTATAACAGTGAACAATAAGAAGAAAAAACTCAGATTGTTTTATTTTGGACAGGATCCTAAGCATATGCTTATTTACATAACACAGTTTGTATTTTTAATTTAAAATATGGAATTAACTTTCTATAGTTATCTGAGGTCAGTTATTGTATGACGTATTTATTGGACTCTTTGATGGGATAGGCTGTTCATTAATTTGTATAAACTGTCCTTGTTACAAATATTACATTAAAGACCAATGTGCAGTGCATACCAGTATGGGCATCACTAGAGGGTGAGGGGAGTGGGGACTGCATTGGGTGACACAGCAGAGGGGGAGTTAACCAGCGCATTTGTAGCATTGGGACTGCCTTCCAATGTGGAGTATATTGCCACTCCTCTCTGCAATAGACCAGGATTCCTGGAGAATGAAGGCCTTGAAAGGACCTGGTCCACCTGCCTGGAGGTGGCAAAGAGGCCAGCTGGGATGCTGGCAGCATGGCATATCCAACTCCTGGAGGCTTGCCCCATCATTGAAAAGTGCCTGAACCCCTTTCAGAGTTGTGATCAAGATGGGTAAACCAGAGTGGCCAGAGTATATAAGAAGAGAGAAGGACACATAATCCCTTTGGGTGTGCCAATCCACCTCCCCACTGGCAGCAAAAAGGCTGGCCTCTTTACCTCAACTGCCTAACCAAGTACTCATGATGGACTCTTCGCTTGACATCTTCAACCTGTGAAAGGGCCCAAGCACCCAAGCTTTCTCCAGCAAGGGCTCGAGGATTCTGCCCAAAAATTCCATTATGTATCCTTGCAGCTGCATGGCTTTTCTGTCCCCACTATCCATTTGCCTATCATCATTTCAGATGCATGATCAGTCCCAAGCAGCCTTCTCTCCAGTGACCTTGAGTGTACAAACACCTGGAGTCTTCTCCCTTCACCAAATGGTGCCTGGACATCCTTTGGAAGTTGTAGATTAGGAGGGCCTGAGACATGGATAGTTCCTTTGGGTGCCATGGTCCACTAGCCGTCGCCAACAAGCAGGCTAGCCTTTCTCTTGCAGAGTGGTCTGATTTACTCCTGAGGTACCATTGACTTGGCTGGGGTGTGTGCCAAACAGTCTGGGATTTATAGCATGAGTTACCAGAAAAGAGATTCCACCTCAACATTAGGAGGAACTTCCTGACAGTAAGGGCTGTTTGACAGTGGAACACACTCCCTTGGAGTGTGGTGGAGTCTCCTTCCTTAGAAGTCTTTAAACAGAGGCTGGATGGCCATCTGTCGGGGATGCTTTGATTGAGAGTTCCTGCATGGCAGGGGGTTGGACTGGATAGCCTTTGTGGTCTCTTCCAACTATGTGATTCTATGATTCTATAAGTCCATGGGAATTTTGTGGTTCCATTAGAAGTCAGTGCTACTTATGTATAAAAAGTGAGAAGTGTCAGTGGAGCAAGCTTGATTCAGTATCATTCTCTCCCAACAGAGAGAGGGTGGTGTATGTGCACTTTTATTGCTTCTAAGGCTAATGAGAGTGAGCATCTCATTTTAGTGCACACGCTGTTCTCATCCAATGATAAGAACCATAGACGTGTTGGGTATGGTTCTCCTAATCTTTCTAAAAACACAGACATTAAAAAAGCAAAATAGCTAAAGACAATACTGGAATGAAGATTCTGTAACCAACAAAGGATGATGCAGAAAAATAAAAATATGAAATGTCTAATGTTCCAAAACATTGGAAGTCCAAAATATTGGGGGGGGGGGAAATAAACTGTTTTATTTAACACTAGAATAACCAAATGTAAAGTAACAAAGAGATTTGCAGTGCAGAACTGTCTGTGGGAGGCATTCCCTTATGAGCTTTTGACACTAGAATTATGGTGCTCAGCTAGGAAGTAAACTGGCTTAGTCTGATCTCTAGGGATAATGTGTATAGAGGAAAGCAGGTATTGTCCATTTTCATATTTATCCAAATTTGGCAATATCATTCTCTGCTCAGACATTTTCCCAAACTTCAAACTGCCAGCTCAAAAAAAATAAAATGCTGCTGCTTCTGCTGTTGTTGCTGTGTGCTTTGAGTTGTGTCTGACTTATGACATTCCTCACCATGGGGTTTTCTGGGGCTGGGAGTGTGTGACTTGCTCAAGGTCATTAGTGGGTTTCCATGGTTGAATGGGGAATCACACTGTGGTGTCCAGACCTGTAGCCCAATGCTCAGATCACTGCACCATGCTGATTGTAGTTTTAAAATGTACCAAAATGTGTATTAAAATAGATCTTTCAAAATAAAATATTTTGGCAAATAGGTATTTTGTGGAAAAAAATTAGAAATAAGTGCTCAAAATAAATTTTTCATATTTTTTAAATTGCAGATTAATCTGGAAACACTATGGAACAGTTTATGAAAGATCACATGTGATGCTGACATAGACGAGAAATATAATCATCTTTTCATCTTTATGCTGAGGTTTTAGACAAGTTACCTTGAAGGACTACAATTCCCCAAATCCCACACTGTGATGCCTCAGATATTCCAAGCATTGTAATTCAAAAAGGAACTTTTCCAAGTTCTGCTTTGGCATAACCAGAGATTTGAACTAATGCATTCCTTAAGATAATTATGTTTTTATGCAGCATAAATGTCATAATTAATATTATGATAATATTAAACTAGAATATAAAGTAGTTTTTTCCAAATCAAAGTTAATTTAATTTGGGGAACATTTTACTGGAAGCAAAATGGGGAAGATATTTTTGTTAGCTATGTTGTTTGCCTCTCCTGTTCCTTACTTCCCTTGCCATCTTCACTGGATGTTATCACTTTGGGTCAGGCAACAATAGCTGCAGCATCAAGTACAAACTGTAACAGTCAGCAAAGAACAGGAGAGGGCAAGAGCAGGGGAGAAAGATCCAGTGGAGAGCCTCATGGTTCAGTGCTCACGTGTGGAAAGGAAGCTGCAGAGTGAAGGACTGAGAGAGGAAAAAAGTGAATGAAAAGCAATGAAGTAAGAGGGCAGAAGCAATGCAGAAGGACAAAGGGATTCAACAGACATGGATCAAGGAGGAGTGCAGGAAGAGAAAGAGGGAAAGAAGAAAAATAGAAGTGGAGATTTTTCATAGTTTTAGTGCAGCATAAAGCTTCACCAAGTGTACCACTGCCTCTTCCCCCTTCCCCTTGCCAGATGCTGAAGCATGCCCCTTTGATCATTTAAGGGCATCACTGGGGTGATTCAGGGGGTGCAGACACCACTGGGTGACACTTTGGAGAGATGAGTGACACCTGGTTGGGCCCTCTGCCTACTGTGGCCGCTAGTGCAGGTAGAGTGCTGCTGCCACCTGAAAGCCCTCTCTGGGTCTGGCACAGCTACTGGCTGGCTCGGAAAGAGAAGTGCCAGCTACAGCAGCAGCAGTGGTGCCACAGACTCCTACTCTTTCTGTCACCATTATCTCCCTCTTCTGCCTGGCTGGTTGTGAGGTGGCGGCAGCAACTTCGTGGCACCAGTGCCTCCTGTTCCTGCTTCTCCACTGCCTTTGACTCTGTCTACCTCAGCCAAGAGAGCCCTGACAGAGCCTGTAGTGGCACAGAAGCCCAAGATGATGGAAGCAGGAGCTGGTTACACCTGAGAATGGGGCAGGGGAAGCAGTTGCCAGGCGGCAGAGGCTCCCTATTGCCCCCGCCACCTCCCATTACTGCTTCTCTGCTGCCTTGGGGTCTCTTTAATTTGGCCAAGACAGCCTGGGGCAGCAGAGAAGAATGAGGCAGTGGGGGGGGGGCTAGTTGCAGCCGAGGATGGGGTGGAGGAAGTGGCTGCTGGGTGAGGCAGTCAGGAGGCCCCCTCCTGCTGTCTCCCCATGTGTTATCGTATTGTTGCCACTGGGCCATTTAGTGGTTGGGGAGGAGAAGAGGTGCATAAACAGTATATGCTTGTGTTCTTGTGAATAGATAGAAAATAAGATGTCAGCCTTCCTGACCAGAGGATGCATACACCCTGTCCATTCCCAGCCTCTTGAGGTCTGGGAAGAAGATGTAATTTTTGTGACGTGCACATACATGTACATATGATTGCTTTCCTCGCTAGCAAATAAATGGCCATGGAGAATACTTATCAAATATGCAGATGACACTAAACTAGGAGGAGTAGCTAATACCCCAGAGGGCAGGATCAAAATTCAAAATGACCTGAATAGACTAGAAAGCTGAGCCAATGCTAACAAGATGAAATTCAACGCAGAGAAATGTAAAGTTCTGCACTTAGGGAGGAAAAATGAAATGCACAGATATAAAATGGGGGACACCTGGCTGAATGAGACCACATGTGAAAGGGATCTAGGAGTCCAAGTAGACCATAAGCTGAACATGAGTCAACAGTGCGATGCGGCAGCTAAAAAGGCCAATGCAATTTTAGGCTGCATCAATAGAAGTATAATGTCTAGATCAAGGGAAGTAATAGTGCCACTCTATTCTGCTTTGGTCAGGCCCCACCTGGAATACTGTGTCCAGTTCTAGGCACCACAATTCAAAAAAGATGTGGAGAAACTTGAGCATGTCCAAAGGAGGGCAACTAAGATGGTGAAGGGTCTGGAAACCATGCCCTATGAGGTACAACTTAGGGAACTGTGGATGTTTAGCCTGGAGAAGAGAAGGTGAAGAGGTGAAATGATAGCCCTGTTCAAATATTTGAAGGGATGTCATATTGAGGAGGGAGCAAGCTTGTTTTTTGCTGCTCCAGAGACTAGGATGCGGAACAATGGATACAAATTGCAGGAAAAGAGATTACACCTCAACATTAGGAGGAACTTCCTGACAGTAAGGGCTGTTCGACAGTGAAACACACTCCCTCGGAGTGTGGTGGAGTCTCCTTCCTTAGAGGTCTTTAAGCAGAGGCTGGATGGCCATCTGTCAGGGATGCTTTGATCTGGAGTTCCTGCATGGCAGGGGGTTGGACTGGATGGCCCTTGTGGTCTCTTCCAACTCTATGATTCTATGATTCTGTGAGAAGCCCTCCAGTAGTTCACAGGATAGCTGCATGCATGGGTGGAGGGGAGTCATTGCATAAAGGAGGTACTCTCGTTTCTCCTTTTGCAAGGACCTTAAAAAGGCATACATGGGCATAATCAGAGTCCATGTCTGTGTATGCCACTACAGGGTTCCAAACAGATTTATTAATTTCAATAGGTGTTTTAATTAAGCACAGGTAGGTACAGGAATACAGTATAGGAAAGGGAAGACCCACTTGTGAAGTGCAGCTCTTGACAGCAAACAGTATCCCCAGCCATTGGTGTACAGACCTGTTATCCAGCCAATGTGGTGCAGCATTTCCAGGTAACCTTAAAACAGAGTTTTTTCTGGATTGCTTTTGTTTTGTGTCTAGCAAAGAAACTTTGGATGATACTGTGAATGTGAAATGCCTTTATGTCCAGTTTCCAGTTGTTCCAAGTACATCACTCAAAATAGAAGAAAATCATGAAGGCAATTAGAAGAACTGGGGAGATAATAGGAGCGGATCAGTAGTAGAGTGATGCCCACACACACTGGGAAATACAGGATGCAGAGGACAGCCAATGTCACTGTTTATTTTATAAATGACAATATAAGAATTGGTCTCATTGATTGTTGTTTGTTTAAAATAATATTTATAATACTGCATATTGATTCTGGTTTTATTGTATGGTATTAACATAACATAATTAAAACATTTTCCCTTTTCAATGTAAATGTAAACTTAAGTGTTTTCACTGTTTAGTGTAATGTTAATATAGTGGCACTTTTTCACTTCCCTATTCCTGGACTTAACTTAGTCTTGATAATTCTCGTCCTATTTGCATAACAGCATCTGTAGTCTGGTTTCATAGTCTAGGTCTGAAAAGCAAACATTTATGCATTCAAGCTGAAGCCAATAATTTTGCCTTTCTTCTCCAAAACCTTGTTGAATCAGGAAATAAATGCTTAGGATGTCAGTTCCAGATGACAATGGCTTACAAATAATCAAATAAAAATAAATAGCCAGGATTCTGGGTTGCTCCACTTGTACAGTTCCACATCCTGTCTGGCAGCTGTCCAGACCCCATTGCGGCTTACCAGTGGGAAGGGGAGGGAGGACAAATCAGAGGAGAAAGATGAAGCTGGTCTCAGCTGTAAGGGGCAAATAAATGTGGGTGCACTCTCAGATGCAGTGCATGCTCCATTCTCTTCCCCTCAGAGCCAAGATCATCCACTTCTTTCTCTTCTGAGCTGGTTCCTCCTTTCTGTATCAGTAAGCAGCAGCAGCAGCACCCTAAGGCCTGACAGCTACTGGGGGGGGGGGGTTAATATGGGATGAGATGCAAAGAAGCAGTGCTTTTTAAGCCAACTGATCTGTGGGGACAAGTAGGTTCCCCCCCCCCAGTGTGCTATACACACTCATCATGTTTGTGCCCACTGAGCACAACTGTTTCTTTCCTTCTTTGAAAATTGCCATAGATTTGCAGCCAAAAGTTTAAAGACTAGTACTGGCACACCAACAACCACTTTGACTAGCTCTGGACTAAAGAATAACCAACTACGCCTGTCCAAAAAAGAAATATAAGCACATGAAAACCACACTCATGAGCATCTATCTCAAAGCAGGATGCCAGCCATACGCTCCTAGCCTAAAATGAGGTTCCTACAAGCATGTCCTCTAGCATGGGTACAAAGAGGGTTCTATAAGTATATAGACTCCCTTCCTAGATTCCTTCAGAGCTGGAAAACAGCTATGGTTATGCATTTGAGGCTCTTTTTTAAAAAAAATAAAACTGGTAATATTCCTGTTCGTCTGCTGATGAAACCAGATTCTGGATCCAGTCATCATCTCCAGTTTCCTTTCCTTACCATGCATAGACCTCTACTTATTTTTGTGCAGTCAGTGTCAGTATCTTATCAAATGTAAAGCACCAAGAGAGTTAGCAACTTTTTGGAGAAAGTATTACATCTACAACTGTGCTACTCCCAAAAAAAATCTTTAATTTAGTTTAAAAGAGAGGATACGAAGGGTTGGGATGTCTTCAGTTCTGGAGGGGGGAAATCAGTTGACATCAGAGAGAAGATGTGTAGTAAAGAAAATCTTTTGTCACTCACCAATTTTCTCTCTGCATTTTAAATATTTCCACTCCACTCCCTCTCTTATTTATAATTGGGCCTTGGCATATTAAGAGTTACAATTTTAAACAGCAAGAAGGAATCATGAAGTTGGCAGGACTGACTGCAAAAGGAGCCAGAGCATCTGCTTCAAAACATTGCCATAAAAAGGAACTGCAGGGAAGAAAACCTATCAAGTCAGAAGAAGTCATTGGCAGCAACGGGGAAATAACTGGGGTAATGTAGATTAAAAGGGAGTTAAAATTCAAAGCTTAAAAATATAAACAAGCATTGGCTTAATAGGTAATATACACCTACTGAGTGAGCTAGTGTGCCAGCTACTCCAATAAAACATGAATCTGTGACTTGTACAGTGACAATAAATTGTGTGTGTACACATTCTTTCTGTATTTCATAATAAATTGACAAGTTTCCTATGGTCCATTTGTGGATCCTAAGGCATTCCTGTTCATTTGCTTGCATTTGTGCTTAGTTCTAACGGATAGTTCATATGTTACATCATGTACAAAGAAAGATGTAGCATGAATTATTTGTGCATAAATCCCACAACTGACAAAAACCAAATCAAGTTTACTCTAGATAGTGTTCCCCAAGCATAGATACTCAGAATTGGTTGAACATCAGTTTCCAGAAGCCCCAAACAACATAGCCAATGGTCAAGAATTCTGGGCATGTAGTTCAACAACATCTGGTAACTTCAACCAGATCTGAACCAACATTTGAATCTGATTCAACATCCATTTTTCTTTTGAGTATGCTAAATTAGCAATTGATGAAAAATCCATGATGACTAGAAAAAATCCTACTCAGTCTAGTCTCCAAAGTTTGTTTGTATGTGTATACACACACACACACACACACAAGGTTTGTGTGTACATATATATACACACACACAAACATACACCTAGCATGGACATAAACAAGAAAAAGATGTATATATGATATGAAGCTATTGAAGATATGGAGCCATTACCTTCATTAAAGTGAGTAAGTAGCATTGAAACAGACATGGAGCATTGACTTTAAGACATTTATTTCATTGCTCAGACTTAAAAGATGCCAAGAGGTTCTTTAATTTCCAATGCTTTATTACTTTGTCTTGTCTCCTGAACACAATTTTCTCAATGAACTGGAAGGAAAGATTTGTGTAATGAAAGGACAATTTATTTTGCCTTTGACATCAGTATTTATTAGTTCTTTTTCCATTTATCTAGGAACAGAAGTAAGGAGTGACTGATGCAGAAAAGCCATAATGATGTGTGTGTGATACTGATTATTGATCTTCATGTCGTCATTCTTTGGCAAACTAGAATGCACATGTTTTATTCTAAAAATAAATTGATTTTTAAAAAAATAGTTACAGAAGATGTAGAAAAGCTAGTATTACCATTTTCCACTTGGTGCTCACAAACTTTAAAACATCAGAGAAAATCTATTTCTTTGGAACACCAAGAATTTATGTTAAATCTTTAGTTTATGTTGTGAGTAGTTTCTCCAAAAAAAAGCTCTAAATGTGATTCTCTTGTTTTCTAAAACAATCTTACTATTACTGGGCTGGTGTGTGAGGCAGTACTCAGTTCTGACAGGGCACCAAATAATTATGACAATGTTGTGAAAATGTAAAAATAATTATAGATGAACAAGAATGCCAAAATTCCTGTGGGATTTCTGAAACATTTATGGAAATATGTGAGGAAAGCTGAAATGCAGCTGGATTGAGTACTGGAAAAGTAATCATCTGGGTGGAAACCAGCTTCAAAAAAGTTTCTGTTCAAAACTGTACAGTGAGAAGCAATAAAAACCCTGTACACATCTGCTTTTTGCTTTAAAAACCATAGGCTGGGCTGGATGAGAAGTGAGCTTTCAGTTACATCAGAGACCAGCCGTCCCAATTTGTTTTTATACACAGTTGGAAATATGGAGTTTTGAGATGCTAAAAATGGACCTTACTGTGTATTACTGCTTTGTGAAATCTGGAACCATAATGTTCTCAACATAACTGTACAAAACATACATTGAAACTTGGTTAAAATCTTGTAACCTTGCAACAGTCAAGATAGCATTTGCAACATAACATGGCAAATTTTGGTCCAGCTTGCTAATCTATTAAAGTCATTTTGAATTTTGTTCCTGTCATCTGGGGTACTAGCAGCTCCTCCTAATTTAGCGTCATCTGCAGATTTCGTAAGCATGTCCTCTATTCCTTCCTCCAAGTCATTGATAAAAATGTTGAATAGCACATCAACAAAATGAAGTTCAACAGGGAGAAATATAAGGTACTACACTTAGGCGGAAAAAAAATGAAATGCACAGATACAGGATGGGGGACACTGGCTTGACAACAATTCATGTGAAAGGGATCTAGGAGAACTAGTAGACTTTAAATTGAACATGAGTGAACAGTGTGATGAGGCAGCTAAAAAAAGGCAATGAAATTCTAGGCTTCATCAATAGATGCATAGATTGAGGGAAGTCATACATAGTACCACTTTGTTCTGCTTTAGTCAGGCCTCACCTGGAATACTGCATCCAATTCTGAAACACTGAAACACTGACAAAGAAAATTCTGGACTGATGAGAATCTTTGCAATTGATAATTTATTCTGCACAAAATTTCACATTTTTCTGCAGGAAACATCATTTTTTGTTCAGGAAGCAGTTTTTTTGTGTGTGAAGAAAATAACATTTCTGCACAGAAGCATTATTATGCTGCACAGAAAATGATGTTTTCTGGGGGCGGGGGGGGGGGGGAATCCACAATCAAATTTTGTACAGAATAAATCCTCAACTGCAGTTTTTAAAGATGTCATGGGAAGAAAATTTCCAAAATCACTCATTGCTTCCTTTGAGAATGGAGTGCATGAGCAGCTTAATCCATCTTGAATTCACTAAACTCAAATAACTTTAATCAGATATCTTATCTGCAGATGGCTGGAACTTAAACTGGAGGCAAATTCAGGTTGAAAAAAATGGAGGGGTATATTGGCTTTGAGTTGTCAAATGAGTCCTCCCCACCCCATACCTTGTGGTTGTTATGTGCTTTCAAGACATTTCCAATTTATGGGGACCCAAAGGCAAGCCTATCATGTGGTTTTCTGGGGCTGAGAGTACATGACTCACCCAAGGTTCCCCCAGTGGGTTTCCATGGTTGATCAGGGAATTGAGCCCTGACCTCCAGAGCTGTAGTCCAAAATTCAAACCTTTACACCATACTGGCTCTCTCGTGTGTGCCTTCATATCGTTTCCAACGTAATGGCAACCCTAAGGGAAACATATCACAGTGCTTTTTTGGCAAGATTTGTTCAGAGGGGATTTATCTTTGCCTTCCTCTGAGGTTGAGAGAGTGTGAGTTGCCCAAGGTCACCCAATGGGTTTTTACAGACAAGTAGGGATTTGATCCCTGGTTTCTAGTGCTGTAGTCCAGAGCCCAAATCAGTACATCACACACTAAGCACCAATTCCCCTGCTTTTGCTGTTCAGCTTTTAAGGGGTTTCGTGTCTTGTTTAGGTAAACATTTTGTGACTGCTTATTTTGTTATTCAGTGAAAATAGGTCATCATTGTTTACTGCGGATGTCTCCTTAGCAGCGGGAACCTTTAAAAGCTGCATAGATGAGTTACCCAGGACAGCTTTCCTTATTAGATACAGAAGGTGTTCTCCCTGCAGTTAGCCAACTAGACAGACAGACAGACAGACAGACAGACTTCCCTTGATTAGTGTGAGAGAGAGAGAGAAAGAGAGAGGGCAGGGTGGCAGGTATTACTTCACGTTTTGCTTCTAGGGATTTTTTTCAGCATATTGTTTCCTCTTCTTTGACACCGCTGGATACAAAGCAAACTATTTCCATTTGAACTTAGAAGGCATATAGAAATAGGAAACTGTCCTCCACCAGGTCACACGAGTACTGGCCCTTTGCAAGCCAGTATTGTTTACTGGCAGAATTGGCAGAAGCTCTCTAAGATTTCACACAAAGGGTTTTTCTTGACTCTGACTCATCTTAAGTATAGCTGGACTCTCCATGCCTGGAATCATAGAATCATAGAGTTGGAAGAGACCACAAGGGCCATCCAGTCCAACCCCCTGCCATGCAGGAACTCCCAATCAAAGCATACCCGACAGATGGCCATCCAGCCTCTGCTTAAAGACCTCCAAGGAAGGAGACTCCACCACACTCCGAGGGCGTGTGTTCCACTGTCAAACAGCCCTTACTGTCAGGAAGTTCTTCCTAATGTTGAGGTGTAATCTCTTTTCCTGGAGCTTGCATCCGTTGTTCCGGGTCCTGTTCTCTGGAGCAGCAGAAAACAAGCTTGCTCCCTCCTCAATATGACATCCCTTCAAATATTTAAACAAGACTATCATATCACCTCTTAACCTTCTCTTCTCCAGGCTAAACATCCCCAGCTCCCTAAGTTGTACCTCATAGGGCATGGTTTCCAGACCCTTCACCATCTTAGTTGCCCTTCTTTGGACCCGCTCCAGTTTCTCCACATCCTTTTTGAATTGTGGTGCCCAGAACTGGACACAGTATTCCAGGTGGGGCCTGACCAAAGCAGAATAGAGTGGCACTGTTACTTCCCTTGATCTAGACACTATACTTCTATTGATGCAGCCTAAAATTGCATTGGCCTTTTTAGCTGTTGTGTCGCACTGTTGACTCATGTTCAACTTGTGGTCTACTTGAACTCCTAGATCCTTTTCACATGTGGTCTCATTCAGCCAGGTGTCCCCCATTTTATATCTGTGCATTTCATTTTTCCTCCCTAAGTGCAGAACCTTACACTTCTCTGTATTGAATTTCATTTTGTTAGTTTTGGCACAGCTTTCAGGTCATTTTGAATTTTGATCCTGTCCTTTGGGGTATTAGCTACTCCTCCCAATTTGGTGTCATCTGCAAATTTGATAACTAGGCCCTCAATACTGTCATACAAGTCATTAATAAAGATATTGAATAGCACTGGGCCCAGAACAGAACCCTGTGGCACCCCACTGGTCACTTCTATCCAGGATGAAAAGGAACCATTGTTGAGCACCCTTTGGGCATGGCCTGTCAACCAGTTACAAATCCATGTAACAGTTACCTTGTCTAGCCCACATTTTGCAAGCTTGTTTGCAAGAATGTCATGGGGAACCTTGTCAAAGGCCTTACTGAAATCAAGATATACTATATCCACAGCATTCCCTTCATCTACCAAGCTGGTAATTTTTATCAAAAAAAGAGATCAGATTTGTTTGGCATGACTTGTTTCTCTGAAACCCATGTTGGCTTATTGTGATTATGGAATTATCTTCTAGATATTCACAGACTCTTTGTTTAACGATCTGCTCCAGAATCTTTCCTGGTATTGATGTCAGACTAATGGACGATAATTGTTGGGATCCTCTTTTTTCCCCTTTTTGAAGATGGGGACAATGTTTGCCCTCCTCCAGTCTGCTGAGACTTCTCCTGTTCTTCACGAGTTCTCAAAGATCTTTTTACATATTCTTGATTTTATTTGGTTTTTGTACGGTGCTGTGTACACTTATGGCGCTTTATAAATGAAGATAATAATAATAATAATAATAATAATAATAATAATAATAGCCAATGGTTCCGATATTACATTTGTAAGTTCTTTTAATAGATAGTATATGTCATACTAGTAATAGTATAATTAACTCTATACATATCAGTATTTCCTTATGTCTAAAGGAAAGGTACAATGAGCCCTCCACATCCACAGATTTTTTTTTTTATCCACAGATTTTATTTTTATCCACAGATTCAAAAAATATTTTTAAAATGTATAAATTCTAAAAAGCATACCTTCATTTTGCCATTTTATATAAGAGTCAAACCCACTGTATTTAATGGGACTTGAACATCCACAGATTTTGTTATCCATGGGGGGAGTGGGATGGAACCAAACCCCAGAGGATACCAAGGGCCCACTGTAATTTCTTTTAGTCACTAACTTCGATAAATACCCTCCAACTGTGGAAGAACAACACAGTGCTTGTATGTCTTTGTCTTTTCCTGCACTCCAGCAAACTTAAGCCAAACATTTCCCTGTCTTCAGAGAAATCATCTGCTATGTTTATTGCATTTGCTCTCATCCTACTTGCTTCTTTCATAGTTTCTTTTTTAGCATGCTGTTAGGATAAGGCATTTGCATCTAAGTGTTTCTTCTCTGGATGAAGTGCAATAGAATAATTAAACCATGTCAGTCAGAGGACTCTTTCAAACGGGGAGGAATTTCTCCCAACTCCGAATGGAGCCAATGCGGATTCATGTAAATTCGCTTGTTTAGCGAATTTACATGAACCCCTGCTCCGTTCGGAATTACTTCCCATTACCCGAAAATAACCCCCTCCTGCCTGAATTTGCATGCGAAGCTTTAATTCGCAATAACGTAAAACCCATGATTGCTTTCGAATTGGCTTCCCTCTTGCCCGAATTTGCGTGCGAAGAGTTAATTCGCAATAACGTAAAACCCATGATTGCATTCGAATTGACCTTAAGTTATACTTCCAATTTAGCCTTGTATGAAAGAGTCCAGAGTGATGAATCCACTCAATTTTATGGCCATTCCGGCAGCAGATGCTTTGGATTGAACAGGAGCTTTCCCAGTGCTGAATCTCTTTCAAGAATAGGGCCAATACCTGGATTACCTAAATAGTTAAATGCACAAGATCCCCTTTGATATTGGAAGATAAGCAGGGTCACCCCCCTGTAGTACTTAAATGGGTGACCGCCAACATATCCCAGGTGCTGTAGGCTATATTTCAGAAAAGGGAATTGGCAAAATGTCTTCTGAGTATTTCTTGCCAAAGAAAACTCTACGAAATTAATAGGGTCACAACAAGTTGGCTAGCAACTTGAAAGCACAAACACACCTGGATGGAGGAGGAGGAGCCATAAAACCAAGACTGGATTCACTGTTCCCACACTAACCAATTCACCAGTTGCTTGTGATTAGAGTTCTTTCATTTACCAGTTCTTCTTAGTGTGTGATGTACTGATCTTTGGCAAGGCTGGCAGCAGCATACATATCATATCAAATGTAGGTGAACATTTAATATGATATGAAATCTCCACCCATTTCCCCCATTATTTCCTCTGGTCTGTCACTCCAAATCATTGTATAAGCTTCAGCCTTAAGACCATTCAAGAACATGAACTTTCTTTGCTAGCCCTCCATAGCCATGCATTTTTTTATCCACAGATTCAAGCACCCATGGCTTAAAATATTTAATATATATATAAATTCCAGAAATCAAGCCTTGATTTTGCCATTTTATGCAAGGGACACCATTGTACTATGCTACTGTATTTATTGGGACTTCCGCATCCATGAACTTTGGTATTCACGGCGGTCCTGGAACCAAATTCCAGTGGACAACAAGGGCCCACTGATTTTCTAACCATATAGATTTCTTGTCTCAGTCTGTTCTCCCTCCTCGTTCTCCTTCCTCTCTCAGGTTCTTCTTGCTTTCTCACTTGTCACTAGACTACTCCGTGTTTCCATTTTTCTTCCTTAGCCCATCATTAACCCAAACAGGCATGGGTTCGAGAAGCAAGCCATTAGTCAAGATCAATGGCAACTTGCTGTTTCCATTTCAGTGGAATGTTGAATCCAATCTAGATTTCAGCCTGAATGGAATGATGAAATGTGGGAATGAAGTTGGAATTGATGGAATGGTTGATGAATGAGGAATGATGGGAATGATGAATTGAATGGAATGTGAAATGAACTGAGGCCTGAAGGCTCCAAGAGACCAGCACCCATCATCCACCAGCCCCACCCTTCTGCCTTGCTTTAAAAACCTTGCAGGCAGGAGAGACTGAAGGAGGCAAGAGAGAGGAAAGCACCTCTGTTTTTTTTATTATTATTAGTGTTTAATGATTGTATTCTAGTTAAGGGATGAGGGATTGAATTTTAGTTGTATATATTATGTTTTATTTAGGTATTTTAGATATTTCATTTATTTGCTTATGCAAATTGTTTAAGTATTTTATATAATTGTTTATGTAATTTTGTTTAATGATGGTTGTATTTTAGCTGAGGGATGGAATTTTAATTTGTGTATGTTATGTACTGTTTAGGTATTTATTTGCTTACGTAAATCATTTATGCATTATGTGTTTTTTATGTAATTTTGTAAACCGCTTTGATCTTTTTTGGAAAGGTGGTATATAAATTTATTATTATTATTATTATTATTATTAGTGTTTTTAATTTTGTAAAAAAGCTTCATCTTTTTTTAAAAAAATGAAAACCTCACTATACACAGTAGACACTGTGAATGGAAGCAATTTTGCATGGTGGTAATTTTTTTTTTCAATCTGAGAGGAATTCTTTTTCCCCAAGCATGACATAACCAAGTTGCTACTTTTATAAGAAGGATCCCTTAACCTAAGTCAGTCCACAGCTGCTTCAGTTCCATAAAATTTGGTGGGCAGGTAAAGCATTACAAAGTACAGGGATGGAAAGAAAATTTAAAATATTCAAAAAATGTTGAAAATGTGTTTTTTTTGAGTGTCAGGAAACCCTGTTGATAAGAATTCTGGAGTAATGAGAATCTTCATAGATTGGGACTTATTCTGTGCAGAATTTAAACATGGTTGTTTTGCAGAGGCAACAACATTTTCTGTTGATGAAACACCATTTTATTCACAGAAAATGCTGTTTTCTGTGCAACACAAACACATGTGAATAGCCTTTGAAAACTGTATGGTTTTTCTTTTTAAAACTTTTTCACAGTGGGGAAAATGCTAAATTACTCTTTGCTTCTTTCAAAAAGAAATCTAGAGAAAAATTACAGCCCTAACTTTGGGTCTTTGGGGGCCACATCTGAGTCTTTGGTGGCCAACCCCATGATATAAAGCCAACTACATGAAACGTATCAAGTCTGTAATATTGTAGGCATATGTAATACTAGACAGTGTAAATCTTTTAAGAGCTAACTACTATTCCATAAACATTTTTGTAAATGTTTCACCATCTAAGAAATGTACATAATGCTTTGAAGGTTTATATTTAAACATGCAGCTCTGAACTGTTAATATAAAACACAGAGCTGTGCAAGATATACCTCAAAATGATTTCACTAATTATAATGGACAACGTTGTCCAGATATACAATATAGAAAGTATTCTGAAGATGAGTTAAAATAATATCCTTTAGCCTCTAGAAGATCTTGGATGCATTGCACAGCTCAAATGGCATCACCTTACACTTCAATGTGTCAATGTACAGAATAACATTTTAGCTTTTTCCTGTAAGACCAGCATGCTTTGTGAATATATATTGGATAGTTATAAAGCAGAAAACAATTTGCTACTAGCCAATAGATTTAGGGTACAATCATTGTCAAGAAATGTTGCCTGTCTTCTACTGCAATCTCACTGATCAAGGGTCTGATCCCCTGCTATTATTTGCTCCTAAATAGCACCAAAGGCACTGACAATGAACTGTTTGAACCTTGTATCACATCCTGCAAATGCTATTCCAGTTACTCCTGAAAAAGTCGACATAAGTGGCTTGAGTGTTGGACTACGACTCTGAAGACCAAAGCAAGTCACATGCTCTTAGCCTCAGGGGAAGACAATGGCAAACCTCCTCTGAACAAATCTTGCCAAGGAAACCCATGATAGGGTTGCCTTGTGGTCACCATGACTCAGAAATGACTTGAAGGCACCCGACACACACATACGCAACTGCTTAACATGAATGTTATTCTGAGTATTCATTTTCTGCTTTGCACCATTAGTCCTGTACAAATGATAGTTTCCTTGACCAACCATACCAGTATATTCTGCAAGATATTTTTGTTATTGCTACTGATTGGCCTGATTTTAGCTATTTTTAAAAAATCTAGCTGAAAAGTTCTTTGAACATCCCAAGCAAGATTCACTGCAGAATTTACCTTTGAACCCTAATGTGTACTGATCCAGCAAACCCTTCCCTGACCATTCAGTTTGCAGCACCATTAACAAATACTTCACTTCATGGAGTGATGTTTAAGTTTGGTGCCACCACTACCACATACCTAATGGAAATTTCTAACTCAACAACATACATGGAGGGATATTAAAGTACATTCCAGCATGTCAACTGATTAACCAAATTAAGTCAGCATCCTATGTAGCTTTCTCAGCCACCAAGAATTTATGGACCAATTTTATTCATTTAAATCTAAAATTACTTGGCCTATTCCAATTTTTGGCCTTAAACAGACTGCCCAAAAAGGACAGTCCGTAGGCTCCCCTTTGAGTGGCAGATTGGGGCCAGGGCAGCCTCACCAGCAGCCCCGGAGGCCCCAATCTGCTGCTTATCCAGGTCGCAGAAAAGGGGCAAAATGCCCCTTCTCTGCAGCCTGGAAAGCTGTGGAATGACCTGCTAGATGAGATGCATCTCATTCCATCTGTTGAAAGCTTTAAAAAAGCCCTAAAGACACATCTCTTCCGGCAGGCCTTCCCAGAAAATGGTTAACATCTCCTGGCTCCAAACCTAGACTTTGCAGTTTTTCCAACCCATCCTCTGTGCTTTCTCCACCCTTATATAGTTTAGAATTCTCAGTCCGGATTTCCTGCTGCTGTTCTAGCTGTTTTTGTTTATACATTTGTTTTAACTTCATTGTGATTTAATTCTTTTTTAAGGGGAGAGGCGGGGGATGGGATAGGATATTTTAACTTGTACTGTTTATAACCTTTGCTGTAACCCACCCCGATTGCTTGTTTAGAGGGGCGTGCTAGAAGTAAAATTATTATTATTATTCATGCCCCAAGGACAGCCTGACCGGCAGAGGAAAGGGAGAAAGGGGCCTCCTGGCCCCCTTCTCCCTGACTTTGTTCCTGCAGCAATATGGTTGCCACAGGAACAAATTGCTTCCTGAAAAGGAGATCTGTTTTGGAGCTCCTTTCTGTGCCATGGAAGGGGCACCCTAGGCGCCCTCCAGTGGCACAGTGACATCAGGAGCACACCAGTCCGTCTAGATGTGGCATGGCCATGATGTCATCAGAGCACTGCATAAAAATGCCGCTGTCAGAGATGGCCCATTTGGGCCGTCTGTAAAGGCCCTACATGACGATTTTACCAATTGCCACTTTACAATTATTTCCCAAAGTTGGGAAGCTGGTGTAATTTCTTTGACCTCTCTCCAAATGATGAATTTTAAAGCTAGACTTACACCCTGAAATACATCAAGAAAGTACAAAGGAAGCCTTCTCTTTTTTCCTAGCCAGTTATCCAGCTCTGTATTTCACTTAGCCATGAGATCACAGAAGGACTAGCATTGAAATATGCTCTGTTCACTGTCAAAATAAGTCTCCTGTTTATAAAGACTTTCTCACTCATGATGCACAACTTTGCCACATTCCCAACAACCACTCCTTTGACTGTTCATTTCCTCACTCCTCCAGTAAAAGAGTTGGTTTGTTGTGTATCTTTCTTGTTCAGTAGTTTTCATTTTATTTCCTGCAATTCTTGGGTGGCTCTCATAATATTCTTTAAGGAAAATCTTCCCTTGGACTAAAAAAAGTGAGCCCTCCTAAATGTGCAATTGCACTTGAGTCAAAGACCCATAGCTAAGAGATTCTATTGCATTCACCAATAAAATTTCATTGGCTTACTTTGTAGCTTCTTTCAGTGCTCTGGGCTTCAATAATCTTAGAACCATGTTACGATCCCACTGCAATACTTAGTACCTGAACTGATGTGGCCTGATCTTGTATCTTGGAAGTCATTGTCAGTATGCTCTCAGTCCAAAGTATAGTCTCTCACCCTCAATTTAAGAGTATTGAACTGCATTCACCATTACGAACACTTAACCTAATTACACATCCTTATCAGATTCATATTCATGATCCCTATGTAGTCATGATTGTGGCAAGAGTGTAGGAAATACGTAAGGATCATAAACCATACAATTGTATATTTCATTTTAGAAAGAGTTAATCAATCCTGCCTTACTGGGCAGCAGTCACTATGAGGGTCTAAGGTCTCTTCTTGTTGACCTAGACTTGAAAATTGATGTTTCTACCCATTTTGAATTGGCAATCTCTGGTGCAAGGAGCAATTGTGAAAAGGAGCCTTCTTCTGACTATTGTGCCAGAGGCAGCTGGTGGGAATGGGGTGGAAACATCAGTCTACTGTTCCTGATTGACAGAAGAAGAGCTCTGTCACTTACAGAGGCTGCTGTCTGATAAGGCAGGATTGATGGGAGGGCTTAGGCCAGGAGACACTGCTTAGTTAAGTATAGAATCTTGGCCTGTATAAATTTTTAGTGGCTCTCAGCATCTTGTTCAAAGCAATGGCCAATTGGTCATAAGCTTAATGAATTCTAGAATGTTGCCTCTGATGGACTTCATGAGTATTTTGACATCTAAATTTAGACTTCACATGATGGGTCCAACCATGGAGCTCTACAGCTCAGCTTGGTCAGTCAGAGATTACTTGTGGACAAAAATTTTATTTGTACAATCACTCTACTTCATTCACAGATTTTTCCCTCCAGAGAAACTCATCATAACCTTCTGCTTTTCCTTACATTTTTTGGTATTTTTTTCTTCTTCTTACCACAGAAGTTATATTAAGCAGGGAAAGATGGAATAGCTGCACAATGGTTTCCGATGGCAGCACTAGGAGCCATCTGTCTGGAAGCACCCCAAGTCTCTTTTTCACCACTGTACGCTGCTGGATTGAACCCAGGATGTCTAATACAGTCGAAGCATGACCTCTTCTTTGGGCCCCATCTGGTACTTTGAAACTTATTTCCAAGATTCAGACACTGGAAGATTTATGCTTTCTAGGGTGATCCTGCCTGGGTCACTTTCAGATCCCATTGGTTGCCAGCAAACTTGAACAGACTTCCTCTGGAAGGATGGTGCTTGGCTGAGAACTTTTACAAGAAGACACACAGTATGGATTAAATGAAGGGATTGGGGTTCATTACCAGAGCTCAACAAAAGAAAAGAATGGAGATGACTATATGACTATACCAACACAATGAAACAAATTGTATTAATGTCCTCTGTCTTTTATACTCATAGCAGCTACATTTCTATACACATATCCCACAAACTCACAGATGCACCCTTTCCTCTGGGGGAGAGACGAGAAATGGGATTTTCAGACAGAAATGACTGACAGCTTTCTACACTGCAGCCTATTGCAAAGCCTGAGCACTGGTGCTCAGAAAATCATTATTAGTCAGTTCTCTCATAAAATATGGCATTATGGGATAAAAGAGGCATGGTGTTTCTGCATCCAAGCTGGGAGGAGAGGGTGAGGGACACTGCTTTCCCATAAACTTTTTGCCCCCTTTCCGTGAAATTCCCCTGCAGTCCCCACATTTCCAGCACTACAGTAACTTGAAATTCCAGTCAAGCATTTAGCAGCACACTTTAAGCTTCCAAAGCAAAGGGGCAGGTAAAATTACCAAGTGAATGCAAACACAGCAAATATGAGACTGCCAGGTGTGAATGATTTTCAGTGTCTCACTCTGTGCAGTACTATAAATTTGGGACCCGAAGAACACCATAAATTCATGGTGTGGGGCAGAATTCTTGGGGGGGGGGTTGGTTAATGACATCATTTCGCCCCCTCCCTTGCAGCTAACCCCATCCAACCTACTGGTATTGGATGGAAAAAGTAGATGGAATGTGACTTCTCATTCAGGAGTAGGTCATACTGATTGCAAAGTTCACATTCCATTAAGAGTTCAGGAAAGCATCAACATAAAGTCAAGTTAAATTAATGTGTGCCTGGCAGAGGTCAGTCAAAATGCAGCCCTCTAGATATTACTGAACTGCATCTCCCATCAGCTTTAGCAAGCATAGCCAATGGAAAGGTATTTTGGAAGCTGCAGTTCAGCAATTGTCCAGCCACATTATGTTCAAGTTGTTTCATACTTATTGTGATACTAAGGTGAACCTATTGGGGGTTTTCCTGGCAAGATTTGTTCAGAGGGGTTTTTCCATGGCCTTCCCCTGAGGCTGAGAACATGTGACTTGCCCAAGGTCACTCTGTGGGTTTCATGGCTGAGCTTGGAGTTGAACCCTGGTCTCCAGAGTCACAGACCAACACTCAAACCACTATGCCATGCTGGCTCTCATGCATTTTTAACTATCCCTGCCATATTGTACAACTGGACTGGCAGAGGTACAAGCAACATTTGAGAGGTGAGGATGTTTATCATAAGCCCATTCCTTCAATTGCAAAATGCACACTGCTTTTTTTCCAAAGTACAACGATCTCAGAAAACACGCAGCCACTCCATTTCCAAGGGGCAAATTCAATTAAACTCCAATTAAACCGCCATATTTCAAGAAGCAATGAAGGAACCCTTTCGTGGCAAGAACGGCGAATCAATTAAGAGCCCGGCCCTTGCAAGTCAATAGTCTGGAATCGCATGCCTTCTTTGTAGCTGGAAATTCTTTAACTTTAGTGACCTGAGGCTGGCTCAAGAGGAAGATGGCCTACTATTATGCATTTCTGAATGATCTCCTTGTCTGGGAAGTGTAAAATTGAAAAAGCACCCACCCCCTCTACCCTACAGTCCTCCACTTTGCGAAAAATTAAAATGTTTTGATTGTTAAAAATAATGTCAGCAGAAACTTTACCCAAAAGAAACCCTCAATCTGTTGCCAACTGGGGGGGGGGGGGTGTTTAAGAAATCACAAAATGGGGAGAAGGATGGAAAGCGGAGAAAGAGAGGGGAGGAAAAAGAGTGGGGGATGATAATTGTTTTCTCTCAGGCTATTATTTCATGTGAAAGCAAATACTCAGGCTGAAAATCAGGGAACAGAAGGGGGATTAGAGAGAGTCGATTTCGGAGTGGCTTGCTTTCGAGCCGTCTCTCTTCTTCAGACAGTGATGAGATCCAGGCAGGAGCTCTCCAGATGGCCGGGGAAAGTGTTTGTCTTGGGTTACTGGAGGGCAGTCTGGACTCTCGGAAGAGGAGGCAGCCTTGGGAAAGGGCTCCATCAGGGGTGGGAGGAAGTCGACACATTGGAGTTTATCACACGGGAGGAATTTCTCTCAATTTTCGAAAGAAATGGAAGTGGGGCCAGTTCGGAAATGAGCGAATTGGCTAGTTCAGTGAATTTACGTGATTGCGTATTGACGCTGCATCGCGTTCGGTACGACTTCCCATTGCCCGAAATTGCGTGTGATAGTTTCTCATGCAATAACGTGAAACCCGACGATTGCGTTTGGAAGGACTTCCCGTTGCCCAAAAATGCATGTGGTAGTCTCTCACGCGATAATGTGATTGCGTTCGGACTGCCATTGGATTACGCTTCCAATTTCTGTGGTCTGATCAACTCATCCGCACTGCAGAAATAATGCAGCTTGACCCCACTTTAACTGCCATGGCTCAAGGCTATGGAATTCTGGGGCTGGTCGTTAACGACCAGCCCCAGAATTCCATAGCCTTGAGCCATGGCAGTTAAAGTGGGGTCAAGCTGCATTATTTCTGCAGTGCGGACGCAGCCTAAAAGAAAGTGTGGGGGGAGAAGGACAGAAAGAGATGAAAGAGGGGCAAAGAAGGGGGGTAGAGTGCCCAAGGTTTCACTATTGTTAACATATCCTTGATCACTTGGTTCATGTGGGCTCTTTCTCTCTCTCTCTTTCCCCCAGAATGGCCCAGATGCCAGTTCCTTCCCTCAGCTGCCTCTGCAATAAGGCCTCCCTCTCTGCCCCTGGGAGCTGGGCCTACTCCTAGGCAGCTGCTGGCAGAAGGACTCAGGCAGCTCCCTGGCTGAGAAAAAGGGGGGCAGGAGGAGAAAGAGAGAGGCATATATATATAGACACACACATGTACACAAATACAGGCACAGACACACACCTTACATAGAGACAGACAGAGACACATACAGAAAGAGAGAGAGAGAGAGAGAGAGAGAGAGACATCCTCACAGACATACAAAGAGTGAGACAAACATATCCAGAGGGGAAAAGAGAAAGAGGGACACTGAGAGAGAACACACAAGGGGTAAGAGAGAAACACATACAGTACACATATACGGGGGGGAGGGGGTAGAGAGAGAAAGAGAGAGAGAAACAGGGAAGGAGAGAGGAGTACACACATGCACACATACACACACAGAGA
Source organism: Urosaurus nigricauda (assembly GCA_034509955.1). Classification (NCBI taxonomy): domain Eukaryota; kingdom Metazoa; phylum Chordata; class Lepidosauria; order Squamata; family Phrynosomatidae; genus Urosaurus; species Urosaurus nigricauda. The sequence continues at coordinate 221,480,336 of JAOEGL010000004.1, read as the reverse complement.
GAGGCACACACATACACAGGGTGAGAGAGAGAAAGAGAGAGAGAAACATACACATAAATATACACAGGGAGAGAGACAGAGAGAGAGAGAGAGACACACACACAAACACAGTGACATATACAACACACACACACACACACAAAGAGAGGGACCCACAGAGAGAGAGCAAGAGCGAGCGATAGACACGAAGAAAGAGAGAGAGAGAGAGAAGCGGAAAGACACAACGCGCACACACAAAGAGAGAGACAGAGAAAATACAGAGAGAGAGAGAGAGAGCTTGTGTGAGAGACACAACACACACAGAGAGAGATATTGTGTGTGTGTGAGCGAGAGAGAGATACACAGAAAACACATACACAGAGTGTGTGTGTGTCTGAGAGAGAGAGAAGGAGAGAGAAGCTGAGAGACACAACAGACAGATACAAAGAGAGAGAACCTGAGAGAGACAACACAGAGAGAGAGAGAGAGAGATTGTGTGTGTGTGTGTGTGAGAGAGAGAGAGAAAGACAGAGATTCACACAGAGACACACCTACCCAGAGAGAGAGAGAGAGAGAGAGGGAAGGAGAGAGAGAGAGACGCCTCTCTGTGGCACAGACACAGAGACACACAAACAGAGAGAGAAAGAGAGAGAGCCTTCGAGCCCCCCAGTGAGGCAGTCCTTTCCCCGTCCTTCGCAATTGGGCTCCTGGCTGCTGCTGGTGGTGCTGCTGTTGGGGGGCTCTCCTTCCAATCCCTCCCTGCCTGTCTTCGTTGGCGGAGGGGCAGCCTCCTCCTCCTCCTCCTCCTCCTCCCTCTCCGTCCGAGGAGGACCAGCCAGCAGCTGAGAGGCTGAGATTATTGGAGGCAGAGGAGGAGGAGGAGGAGGAGGAGGAGGAGGACGGATGGCGCTGCCTCCTCGCCTGCCTTGGGCTCAGCCTTGATCCGGGGGCGACTCAGACACACCATCCAGCTGTTCCTCTCGCTGCGGGTCTTGCCTCTTCTCTCTTTCCGGCGCAGCCTCCCTTCTCATCCCGTTCCTTCCAAGACTTTTTTGGGGGGGCTCCAGTGTCTCCTCCGCAGCATCTTTCCCGGCTTCTTCTTCTTCTACGCTTTTCATCCTCTTGGCTGAAAAAGTTTAAAGACAAAACAAAAAACAAAGAGAGCCACCGTCTGAAACTCCAAAGAGGACGAAAGCCGGACAGAACCCGCACGAAAGAGGGATTGGGATTTTTGGATTTGGGGTTGGGGGAGTTTTTTTTGTTTTTGTTCTCGTCGGGACCTGAAGGCGTTGTTGGGTCAAGCCAGGCTTTTTTCTCTTCTCTTTTTTTCCTGGAGGAAACTTTTCTGTATTTAATTAATATTATTCCCAGCTTTCCAAGACTGCGGCGGATGGTGGGCATCTCGATCTCGGGTCCTTTGCAGTGTAAGTACCAAAAAAAGGGGGCAAAGAGGGAAGAAAATCAAAGGGAAAGAGACTGGGTTTCCTTTTTTTATTTAGGCTGCATCCACACTGGAGAAATAACCCGGTTTGGCAGCGCTTTAACTCTTTGTTTGGCTCAATTGCTATGGAATTCTGGGAGTTGGAGTTTGTTGTGGGGCCAACAAACTCCAACTCCCAGAATTCCATAGCCTTGAGCCACAGAAAGACACTGTGATCTTAGAAGTCAAAGGTATAGCCATGTTAGTCTGTAGACTCAGTACGCAGAAAGATCTTGGAGCGCCTTCGAGACTCACTGAAAGAAGTTGCATCTGAGGAAGTCGACTGAAGTCTACGAAAGCTCATGCTGCCAACTTCTTTCTTTCAGTGAGTCTCGAAGGTGCTGCAAGACCTCTCTGCATGCTGGTCTTCATTTAGTGCTTCATCCTTACAGTACACGAATCACTAATGTTAGGGCTTCGTCCATATTTGGGCCCTGATCTGGGTTTTGAGGCGTTGTTTTGGGTCAGAGTAATAGTGGAGTCCAGTCCCCTGTCTTTTTAATATGGTTGATGGGTTTGGCATCACGCCTCTGAGCACATGCAGAGCGATTTCCACCACAAGGTGGGAGGAATTGGGACTGTCTGAAAGCAGGTCTCGTTTCAGGATCGGCTTTCGTCTCCTTCTAATGTGAGCCTGGGCGATTGACAGGTCGCACGTCACACTCTCTCAGCTTCAAAGGATGGCACTCGGACACCTCCTCTGAAGAACCGTCTTAAAAAACCCAACAAACCCTATGACAGGGTTGCCATAAGTCGGAAATGACTTGAAGGCACACTACACATGCATCTTCACCAAAGAACACCAATCTGTCCATACATGTCTCTCTGTGTGTATGAGATCCTATATCATGATTTGCAATACAGACCAACACTGTCAAACACTTGGTGTCCTAAAATCACTGTAGAAACTATAATAAGCATCACTCCGAGTTTCCTTGCTAAGTGCAACATGAGCTGATGTGGTACAGAATCATCGGGTGTTGCTTTTTGAAAAAAAATCTCGCAAAACAAATATCTCTGGTTCTTATCGCAATATAAGCCAGAATCCCAGCCTTCAGGAACTTGCAGATTTATTATATTGTGTCACCAGAAATCCAAAATGCCCATTCAGGTTTTGTTTTTTTGGAAGAGTTTTTGTCCAGTTTGGCTTCTTCCGTTATCTCAAGGAGGCAGGAATGGATGAGGTTTTTGTAATCTTGGAGCATGCTCCAGTTTCTGCCTTTAAGAGAGAAGACTCACTGAGTTCAGTGGAGCTTTCTCCCAGGTAAATATCCCTTTTTAGGATAGGACTGAAGTGACTGACCAGAGAGACTGTCATGAAATAAATGCTAAGCCCTTTGCTCGAGGCACGGGACTCCTGTGATTTATTTAAGGCAGGCCGCAGAGGGTCTACACTTGACCTTTTATTTACCGTTTGCACTGCTTTGGCACTTTAAATTAAGTACCGTGAGTAGTTGGTGAACAGAACCTTCTTTACGAAATCATTTAGGCTTGGATTGCCAAACATGTCAAAAGTTCTCTTTAAAAATGGAGGTGAGTAAATATTGTCTGCCTTCTGGCCTTGACATCTAATAGAGATTATCGAGACGCAGCATGCATGTATCGTATGGTTTACAGAATATTACGGGGAGCTACAACTTGTACTATCAAAGGCTGCATCCACACTGGGGAAATAACATGGGTTGGCACTGCTTTAATTGCCTTGGCTCAAGGCTATGGAATTCTGGGAGTTGGAGTATGTTGTGGGGTCCAGAGCGGAGCAGAGCTCCGCTCTGGACCCCACAACATACTCCAACTCCCAGAATTCCATAGCCTTGAGCCAAGGCAATTAAAGCGGAGCTAAACTGGGTTATTTCCCCAGTGTGGATGCAGCCAAAGGGAAAATCACTGTCATGGTTAGTGTATTTGGAAACAGTAGGCACACGCAGGTCAGCTTTAGACGCTTCCTTAGAAGTAAGTCCCACTGTGTTCAGCCAGACAAGTCCAAGATAAACATGCCCAGGATCGCAGCCGTAGACTCCCTCCATTCGTGCTGTAAAACATTCCTTAGAAACATTAAAACGTGGCCCGCCACCTTGATAGATGACTTCAGAGTCTTGGTATGCGCTGCCAAGGTTTTGCTTCAGCAAGAAAATCCTGTACTTAATGTAACTCTGACCCCTTTAACTTTTAACATTGCTTCCCCTAATTAATCGGTTCAGGCCAGACTTAAATGGCTGTCCACAGCTGCTGAAAATTGATTTATCCCCTGATGGTGGTCTGAGCTGCTGACCAAATCAGATTTTCCCCTCTTCAATTCCAGCCCCACTCTTTTGACCATCTATTTTAATGATTACATATTTTATTTTATTTTAATTCTTATTACTGACCTAGAGGCCCAGATACTGCTATGAAATGAAAATCTAAGCATCTTGAAAAATCATTTCTGGAATATTTGTGTTCCTGTGCTTGACGTTCTTCGGTTGCTCCTTAACAGCCAAATAGAAAACCTAAAATTAGCATCTAGGGGGAAAAACAGATTTAGCATAATGGAGAGGGGTGCACTTAATGCCGAATTGGTAGACATCTGCTCAGTTTCTGTTTGAGCTTCTTGTTCATTATATAGAGGATATGGCATGGACAGCTTTCTGTTGATATTGGTCTCTAATGGTGGTGCCACAGTTGATAATGGTATGACCTTTTTAAAGGATGTCTGAAAGCCTGGTTCAAATTATTCTGTAATTACTTCCTAAGGAAAGCCAAACATGACTTCTTACAGCCAGGGGAAAAAATCTTTTGAAAAGTTTATCTGCCTTATTTAACAAAAGTGATCTCTGGACTAGTAACCTCTCTACAATCTCAAAATGATTTATTTAGAAATAACTATCCAAGTCTTAAACAAACATCCAAACAAATTAATAAACAAATGAACAGACTCTCTTTCAGTCTTGCAGATGACTTAATAAACCATAGTGTAAGCCAGCCACCTCTTTCAATTATGGCCATGAAACTTTTCTGGCCGGTCTATCCAATTTCATTGTGTATTTTTACTACCGCAGCACATGTGGAATCAGGTGGGCTTGTTGCACCATCCCCCTTACTCCAATCCATGGTACTATACCATACTGTAAAACATATTAGTATAGAAATCTCATATCAGTATCTTAGCACAGCATCTAGCCTTCATTCATGCAGCAAAGAGAAATCATACTTTGTTCCAAAAACTGTGGATGAGCTAAGAAATAAGTAGCATTCTGTTTTGCTGTGGAATGCAGACAGTGGTGTTAGGCCACTGCATTCTACTAACTGCTGTGGTTCCAACTTACTTCCTTTGAGGGCATTCATCTTTCTGGGACTCTTTTAAGGAGAAATGTTTTTATTTTTACCTACAGCAGCATGTAGTATACCTTTCCCTGTGTCGCTGTTATCTTCTGCACTGAGGTGTCGTAATACTGCACATCATGCCTTAGGCTGAAAGTTGGGTTTGGATAGAAAGGGGGGAGGAGGGGAATGCCTCTACCTGAAGCACTGGTCAGTGGCCAACAAGCTCAAGGCATTCTCCTCTGTCAACTCTTATTTGTCACCTTCTGACATGGAGTTCAGCTGACAGGCACTGAATGCAAAGGCTTCATCACTCCTGGTCTATGGAGCTTTTCCTAGCAAGGAAGCCCTTCAGAATAAAATTGGCATCTGTGTAGTATTTGTGTTGGGGATAGAGGGGGAAGGGGCTGTTAACAACTGATATTTTTACTATTCTTCTTTGTTTGCCCTGGCCCCTGACTGTTACATATTCAGCTAATTGAAAAGATACTGCTTGTGATTATAGGTGTGGTGATAGTATGGATTAGGGTGGTTGTTGTTGTTTTTAAATTGAGACAAACATTTCCAAACCACGATCCTCTTTTGTTCCACAAGAACTTAAGCTGACACTTATCAATAGAAGTAAATGGTCATAGGAGGTTTAGTATTACACAGAAAGGAGTGTTAAAATATAAATGACCCTAGCAAGGAAGAGATGTAATTTTTTTTAAAAAAAAATTGTTGCATTCCTTTTAACGTGCTCAGCACCACACATCTTCAGGAAGGCAAAGTGTGGAAATACATTGGAAAATTGCCTTTTAGCATGGGCTAATGTCTTGTAGATATTAGATACTATATTTGGAAATCTTTTAACGGCGACTGATTATATTCTAATTCAGCCTGCCTTTTGTTTGGGCTCAGAGAAATAAAAATGAGTACAGACAGCATTTGGAGACAAAATGGTTAAAAGACTGAAAATTAAATGAAACACTTATGTAAACAAAAAGGAAATAAAGCTGAAAAGAATTATTTTGATTTAAAATGGATTGTTAACTTAATCTGAAGGACACTGACTTCCATCTTCATTATTTTTTTCTACTCCTGATAAGAAAGTTCTCAAATGATGTTTGAAGAGCAGTAGATGTTTTATTAAAGTAAGCATTTGTTCCCTATAATGGAGGTAACAGTGAGTGATAAGAATGGAGCAGGTTATCTGTATGTTGTTTAAACAGAAGGAGCTACTTTTGCACCATTCCTAAGAGCCATCTGTACAAGGGAAGGGTTGCCTGTCTGTCCAAACTAATTTATAGATTGGGGGACAGAGAAATGAAATTTGAGTAGCATCTTTCTGGTAATGAAATCTGTAGTGATTTCATTATAAATGAGGTTTGTGAACAAAGGGCAGTGGTAATTTCGAAATGAAAACAAACAGCTATATGGCTGCCATGCACTTGTAGTTGTGAAACACAGGGTGGGTTAAAAGGGAATAGATGAAAATGGGATGCTGGATTTGCCCTGTAGATGCAGTCTTAGTGTGATGGGAAGTTGTGTTAAATTGTAACATGTTATTTTAAAGATCTTCTTGAAAATACTGCTCATGTTAATGAAGGATACAGCACATTGACACACAGAAGGTGTGGCAGTCATAATTTCACTAATATGGAGGAGCAAGAATCATATATTATTTTACATATATATATATATATATATATATTCTACACAACCCATCTGTCTTAGGGCTTTTGGTGCCTGTGCTTACTAACCTTAAAAGGACCAAAAAAAGTATTCTGCAGTAAAAAGGTCACACAAATTTTCTACCACATCTGTTTATAGTAATTATGAACATAATTAACATAAGAATTACAAGTGAAGTAATGATGAGCTGAGCAATGAGGTATTATGGCATAATGGTCATATGTTGGCATTCTCACATTATAACACAGTAGAATTCACATACTCAATGAAAGAAAGGAAATGCTAGGTTCTGAAGCATTAGAAAGCTAAAAAAACCCCTCTTTGCCTGAGGCAGATGGACCTCCTTGCTTTATAAGGAGGTAACCCGTTATTAAGAGAGAATCAGTTGAAATTAAGATTTCTAGCCTCAAGCTTGGACTTTCAGACAGCTGTGATTATGAATGGTTCATCTGTTACACATTTCTACTTTGGCCATCCTGTATATTTCCTTATAATGCTTTCTTTTTAAAAAAAAATGAAGGAAGGGTAGGAATAGCTGCTTTCACAACAGTTGTTCTAGAAAGATGTTGGTTTTCTGTGAGATCTACCTGAAATACAGGTTTATATCAGCCCTGTACAGCATTTTAGATCTGGATTTTTTTTTAAATGAATTTTAGGTAACATTTGGAGAAGACATTCCCCCCTCTGAAATATGGGCTGCAACCCAAAGGCCCGAGCTACCTATATTCTCTTTAGAGAGCATTCTTACTTGTTTTCATAGGATAGTCAGTAAACCAACAGGCCACTCCTGTGCATATAAACTTGGAATTAAATTCTACTCTGTTTGTTGGTGCTCCAATTAAGTATAGATAGGATCATAAGACCATTCATGAGTTTCACAGGCAGATCACTGGTATATGTATATTTGCTACTGCAGAAAATATATCCTTCTCAAGTTGTTTTGGCACTCCTATCATTCTTTTTATAATGAATTCTCTGAGATATGGTTGGCCAATTCATTGCTAAGATAAAATATAGTAAGAAGGTGTGGAAAAAGGTTTTGAGGATAAAAGATTGTATAAACAGTCAAATGTCACTTTAAGTACCTAACTTTTTCTTCAACAACTATTGCCGAAACCAGTTTTGCAGCTATTCCTTTTTAGATTTTAAACTTATTACCAGTAAATTCTGAAGCAATTCTTGGGATTCATTTGAAGATCGGGATATAACGCTCTGATCTGAGAACACTTCCACAGAAGTAAATATTGTGAGCATAAGCCTTGCGGTATGGTACATTCAGAGGAATGAAGAATTAAAAAGAATACCTTGTGCTATGTCCCAATGATACCATGAAGTTTTCACATTATTGGATTAGTGAAGGATTTATAACAGTCTTCTTTATGTGGCATTTCATTATAGCCAAACAGTTTCTGAACATATATGCATTCCTTCATTGGGTAGCAGGCTTTGCTTTTAGCTTTTTGTCATACGTGATTATGAAGGCCTCTTTCATTTATTCTTTGGTGGAAAAAAAAGAATCCTTCTGGGTCAAAAGACTTGCTTAGGGTGCTGTCTTATTGGCAGCACTTCCTCCTCTTCCTCTTCTGCTTCTTCTTGCTTTGCTGATTTGATCTACAGTTATTCCAAGGAGAATGGATGATTTAAAAAGTAAATTAACATTGTTCCCATGTTATCCAAATGTCAATCCATTTAAAATTGTAGAGTTCTAGATTTTTATTAGTAAAGATGAACCTGGTGGGTCTTGCCAAACATCCATTATGTGTTTATTTGTGGCCAGCAGATGCTGGGAAATTTATAAACTGAGATGAAAACCAGTGGGTTTGTTTGTCTGTTTACCTTTGTATCTTTCATCCGGTAGTCAGGGGTATACTGCTTCCGAACATGGGTGTTCCGGGTAGCTATCACACCTAACAGACATTAGTTAATCATTTGCCCCATTCATTCATCTAGTACATCAGTTGTGTTAGCCTACTTTGGATGAGTCTTTTGTTTATACTTGAATTTATTTTTCCATGGATTCATCTGGAGAACTGTTTTATAATTTTAAAGAAACATTATGCAGTGTCCATTTCTCAGAGTCACCCATGTATCATAGAAAACACTGTTGTTATTTGGAGAAAGTTGTTTGGACAGAGTACATTATGAAAAAGAAAGAAAAAGAACACTTACTTCAGTGCTGGAAAATATGTCTGGCTTTTGTTAAAGGTATTTCATAACCTCATTAGATACTTAAACAAATAGGGAACACCCAAATGTTCAAAGACCAAACTCACTCTGTTAGACTTCACCCTAATTTATGAGATTGGACCACACAGATTATGTTGAAATTTATGAAAGAGCTATTATCCGCAGTTTTTAAAGGAACAATTTGGCAAGGAAGCTGGGGAGAGACAGTATGAACTGTATTTCAGTAACTGATCTATTGCAATTGGCTGATTAATTCTAAATAGGCTTCTTGATCATTGATATTTGACTGATGAATCAGGACCCTCAACTGTGTCCTGTCCCAAGCTAATGTGGATCACATCAGTAACACTACTGCCATTTTCACTTGTTAGAGATGGCTTGTTTTGAAAGAGAGATGGCGGGGTGGGGTGGGGGAGATAGAAAAGGTCAGGGAAGGGGGAAGATGGATGTATTAGGTTAAATAAATAATGTGATGGGGAGGATATGATATAAAAGTTTTGAATATGAAAGACTCAGTGTCCATTCACACTAAACAGTTACAGCACTGTGATTCTCCTGCAACTGCCGTGGTTCATCCTATGGAAACTTGGGGTTGGTAGTTTATGAAGCACCAGAGCTCTCTGGCTAAACTACATCCCAGGATCCCATGGGATGTGGCCATGGCAGTTAAAGTGGAATCATAGTGCTATATTTATGTGATATGAAAGGGCTCTTGGAAACTTACAGCAATTGTAAACCCATTTCTCAGTATCCTTGTCTTTTTCCCTTAGCTATTTAAAGGATTCATCATGCAATATGTTTATGTGTTTCTGAAAATTCCCACAGGATAAGTATACTGAAGTAGCCACAGTGCAGATGTTACTTTACCCGTCAGAGCAGATTTTCACTTGCTCCATATTCACTTCATAATATGGCAGGAAATTAAAAATAAAGTTCTTGGTTGCTGTACAGGTGGATTTCCCTAAGCATGAGACTCTCCAATTTAAGGCTTAATTTTACTGTGTTTAGCACCTCTTCTCTATAATGAGAAAACGATTTGGGGTGGCCCTGAATTGAATTTAAAAAACACTCCCCTGATAGGATGTACTTTGCTCTTTTTTTCTATGCTTGATTTTAATCTGGATAACATGTTTACCTGAATAATAGGGGAGTGCATCATTCTAGAACTAGCAAACCATTGAAAACTAATGTCTAGTACAGCAAATGCTGTAGCTACTTGCTGGTAAGGTAATACGTTTCATTAGCCAAAGTTTTGGGCTAGGCTATCCGACTCAGCCATGAAGTTCACAGGGCGACCCTGGACTGAGGATTGTTTTTGAACCCAGCCTCCTTTGCATGTCTGATGTGATGATAAAATAGATGGGTGGGATAGAATCATAAAATCATGGAGTTTCAAGAGATTTCAAAGGCAATCCAGTCCAACCCCCTGCCATGCAAGAAAACAGAACCAAAGCATCCCTAACAGATTGCCATCCAGCCTCTGCTTGAAAACCTCCAAAGGAAACTCCAACACACCTCAGGGGAGTGTGCTCCTCTGTCAAACTGCTTCTACTGCCAGGATGTTTTTCCTAATGTTGAGGTGGAACTTCTTTTCTTGTAGTTTGAACCCATTGCTCAGAGTCCTGTTCTCTGGAGCTGCAGAAAACAAGTTTGCTCTGTCATCAGTATGACATCCCTCCAAATATTTCAACTGTGCTTGAAACAAGACAGTATTCGCATGTCTAATTCACAATGGGTGTGGGTTTGTTTTTTTTAAAGGGTTTCAGTGACCACAAGCTTAGGGGATGTTACTTCACGAAAGAGTATTAAGAGATTGGGGCTTTATCTACATGACCGAAATAATTTGGTTTGACCCCACTTTAACTGCCATGGCTCAGTGCTATGGAATTCTGGGCATGCCTGCCATTTGTTGTTGCAACAAATTGCAATGCCAAAAATTCCATAGCATTGAGTCATGGCAGTTAATGTGTGGTCAACCGGCATTATTTTGACCATGTGGAGGTAGCCTAGAAATCCCTAGTCAGAAAGAGTGGTGCTTTCTTTGCGTCTAGGTATATCTAGGTTTGCCAGATTTGCATTCCTCACTTCCAGGAGGAGAAGGTTGTCTTCCTCTCCCTCCCTCTCACCCATCCTCCCTCGGTCATACGCCAGTGCCTTTCTCTCCCTCTCGCACTCTCTGTTTATTTTTCTTGCCTCCATCTGGGCCATGCTGATATTGTAATCACCCTGATGCACATTGCTCCCCCCCCTCCTTTCTCTCACACACAATGTGCCATCCTGACAAGGCTCTTACTTCAGATAAGCTGAGATGTGTGTTTAATGAATACAAAGCCCGGGCTGCGTTGCTGTCTCAACTCCTGCCTGGGCTCTCCTCTGCCAGAAGGTAATCTCCAAACATTTGGATGGATTGGGGGGGGGGATTTGAAGGGGGTGAGGAAGAGAGCAAGGCTTCCTCCTCCTCCTCCTCCTCCTCCTCCTCCTCCTCCTCCTCCTCTTTCTCTCTTTTTCTTTTTCTCCCCCTCCCCTTTTTCTCTAAATGATGCTGAAGTCGATAACAGGCTCGGAGAAGTGGAGATGTAACCTCTTATCTTGCTTCTCCTCTTAGCTGGTGAGGGAAAATTTACATTGAAAGATTAGCCCAGAGTGAGAGGAAAGAGGGGCTCAGCCTTTTGTTGTGGGAGGATATGAGAGGCATCTAACCTCACCTGGCCTGGCCTTGCATTCTCTCATATTCTTGCAGAGAGGGGAGATTCTCCTCCTCCTCCTAGTCTTTCCCTTCCCTGGTCCAGTCTTATCTTCAGTGAAGCTAATTTGGGTGTTCTGAATGGATTTTTAAAATTGTTGGTGCTTTTTAAAAATTTAAACAAGAAGAAAAAGCAAAGGAAATGCATGGTTGTTGTTGTTTTTTCTGGGGAAGAGTAGATTATTTATTACTAGGCTTTAAAAACCATGAACTTCATCACAACTCAATTAGCTCTTTTATTAGGTGAGAATGGGTTGAAAGTATTCTCAAAAGAGAGGAGGAGAGACAGCTCCTTCCTTTTCAGCTCAACTTTACTGACAGGTCTGCATGTGGGATACTCAGATTGTTTTGATGCAGCAGTTATCACAGGAAAGAAATGCAATGATTTCTGCAACCCTCTGCATGGTTACTTGCGAGAAAGCTCACAGACCTCAGTGGGATGTAGTTCCCTTCGAACATTTCTTAGGATTGCTGCCTCTGGGGATTTCTTGTTTGAACTGTTATGCTTGACTTGCAGGCATTTATTTTTAGAAACCGTTGAAATCAATGCTCTATTTTTTAAAAAAAATTAAAAAAGCAATTGTGCTTACTGTTTTAACCATTGTCAGCTTTTAGTTGATATAATTTAGTTCAATGTGAGCAAATTATTTACATCTTGAATTTTCATATAATGCTTAGAATTCCTCAAAATAGGAAAGAATAGAAAAAATCAAGTGTATCTTTAAAAGAAATATTCAGGAAATCTCTGAAAATGTCATCATCTTTAATGCCATTCCTTAGCAAAATGCTTTCAACATCCACTGAAAACCGTAGAGCTTACTTTCAAGTAAATGGGTTTTGCACCTGGGATATAAGCACCTCCCTCTTGCTACAGCTCCTGGTCAGCTGTTTAAATAGCTGGATAGAGAGCCCTGATCCAGTAGCTAAGAATCTAATTAAAATTTGTTTAAAGTCAAGAGGGGCAGGAGGACATGTATCCATGTTGACAACAGCAGATCAATAGGGTAAGACAATAGAGTCCCATTATTTTACTTCCATTGACTGGATATATTGACATTTCAGGTTTATGATTGCCTCACTGAGCATGATGGAACACAAGTTCAGAAACCAACAGGCAGGCTGCCACATATATTATTATATGTCATCTCTGCCTTCAAGTTACCTTATCACTGAAGCAGAATAGTAATGGATGGCTTCAGAGCATTTGGGAAGGTTTAGAGCTCTATCAGTTTCAAAAATGATGTGCAGCAGATCATAGGAGCAACATTAATTACACCTAGAATTATGGTAGCCCCGTGTTACCTGCCACTGTTGCTACACATCAGAGTTTATGGGCTAAGAGCAGACGGTCTGACAAGGCACTTGTTTCCTGTTTTATAGAGGGGAGCACCAAGTATATGTACAATTATACAGTGTTTTTTTTCTTTGAGAATTAATTGGGAAACTATGCACAAATCCTACTATGCTTAAGTACTAAAGCTAGAATTCTTGTTAGATTTTCTTGAATTCTTGTGCGTTTTTATCTTTATTTTTATTTTCTGACTACTAAATGTACTATCTGAGTGTATTTATATATACTGGAGACATATTGACCATGAAATATATAGTCACTCTAATTATTTCAAATTCTATGGGATATTCTGCAAAATGGAACTGGCAGCACAATAAAACCTGTCAGTGTTAGACAAGCAAGGAGATAGAAATTAATGTAAAGCAGACAAAAAGCTAATATGAAAACAACCACTAATGATTCAACCTTTAAAAAAAACTTAAATGAAAATATAAAATGCATTCATATTGGGCCACAATAATGTAACAATTGTGGTCATGAAGTGGACTACTGATGCCCCCGTGAGATGGTAAGGAGAAAATTAGTCCTTCATACCATTTTCATGAAAATGTTAGGTTTCTGTTTGATCAGCAGTTGTTGTTGAGATGAAAGCCATGTGTAAATTTTCAGAAGGCCAAAAGTGTCAATTCAGAAAAGGAAAGTGATAAGAGAAAATGCAATCAGTTTTCCTGTTTTCAATTTGTGTGGGATTTGAAGAGCTGTTTTGTTAAACTGCTGCATCTGCTGCAATATGAATATTGAACTACTTCCACTAAAAATAACACCCTATAATTTTCAAGCCACTGCAATCTTTTGTTAATGTGAGTGGGTTATATGGAGAAAAAAAAAGTCTGTTCTGGAAAAAAACCCTGTAGTTTAATGTGTGTTTTTGTTCTATATTTTTAAAAACCTGCTTTTGTCCTATTTGAAAAATGGCATCATGTAGTTAGGACCTTGTCATGGTGATGGGCTATAAAATTTATTTTCATGGCTGAATATTGAGATATTATTTAGCTTGTGTTGGAAAAAATGATATGGAAAACTTAAACCTTAAAATAATGCAGTGGGCTGAAATCTGGTATTTATTGCAACAAACCTTGATTCATTTTCTGCTATGACTCCAGTCTCCAAATAATACAGTGTAGCCTAGTTCTTATTACACCAGCAAGTCAAAATTTTAAGGTAATCAACTGTATTTCAGTTAATAGGGCTTCAGAACAACTTTTCCCCCCACATATTTAAATAAAATGATTAAATTATGCTTGAGTGAATTCATTAAAAATTCTCTTCAGTAGTGTTGTTAATCAAGTTTTATGAAATGTGCAGGACATGGATTGTGAAAAGAAAGTGGGAGTTAGAAATTATAGAACATAGCTAGATATTTCCACTTAGTTTCTTTCATACCAGTAGGGAAAAGGTGACCTAAAAGATGAGGTAGAAATGTGTAGCCCAAACCAAAAAAACAAAACAAAAAACAAAGCAAAAAACCTGTACAGTTTGCATATAGCAGTTTTAATGCGGTTCTTGAACATACCAGAATTAATGTTACTGAATAATTTAAAATGTGTTTTCATGATATAAAAATGGCCCTATAAGTAAAGCTTGGGTCAGTTAAAAATAAATAACTAAAGGAGACCTGAACTAAAAATGGGATTGTGAGTTGAATTTAGCATGTCATGCTGATTTCAGTGGAATTCAAAGTGTCTCTAATGTTCTTGGTATGTGTGTTCAGCTAGGTGTCTAGCATGGGAAGATTTAAAATAAAAGGATGCATGCAAAGGAATCAGAGTTTCTAATTGAATGCAAATTTGCCTTTATAGGCAAGGCTCCATCTAGTGGAGTGAATCTGCTCAATCAGCAGTAGGAAGCACCCTGGGAGGTTGCTTGCTCTGTGATAGTTGCAGTGCCCAAATTTTAAATTATTGGTTCCAACAGGTTATTCTCTGCTACATTTTAGACACTGGGAATGTTAACCACCACCTGAGAAAGTAGCTTCATAGTCCACATCATTGGCATAAGAACCTATAGTTAAGCTCGGTGGCTATAGAAGTCTTCAATATGTCTGCCTGGCTGGATGTTAATATGCAATTTGCATAAGTACCAGTCATTACCACCAACCAGTTTCCCTTTGTGATTCACTTTATCTGAAGAGCTTATAGACTGCATTTCTTGCCTGACTGATGATGACCGCAGAGTCACCTCCCTAGGTGGTAGTTCAAATGTCATGTTTCAATTCGATGGGTCAAAAGACTTTCCACAATGGGTTGTCTGGCTGATGTTTTGTTTTCTGTGTAATATTCCTGTGTTTGTCTGGGAGCAGCAGGAAATCAAAGTACAATTTCATAATTTCCTCACAAGTTACATTAATGCATACAACTAAAGGCTACATCAAGACTTTACATTCTGACACATGAATAGTCCTGCCACACTTGTTTAGTGATGTAAACAGTAAGAGAAGTGAAACAAACAATCATTAGTGTCTGCTTTAATACCCAAGCTAAATGACTATATGTTTTCAAAATAGTTAGGTGCCATGGTTTTCCTTAGAGAAGAAGGCCTAAAGAATGGAGGCAATGGTGTAAGTACAGAGCATACAGTTGGCCCTCCTTATCCATGGATTTTTTTTATCCATGGATTTGAGCATACACAGCTTGAAAATATTCCCAATTCCAAATAGCAAACCTTGATTTTTCATCTTATATATGGGACACCATTTTGTTGTGCCATTATATTTAATAGGACTTGAGCATCCACAGATTTTGTTATCCATGGAGGGTCCTGGAACCAGAAGATAACAAGGGCCCACTGTGGCGCAGTACAGACAGTCCAAAAGGGCTGTCCCCGTGCTGTGATTAGGGCTAGGGAGCACACAGCATTTGCACGGTCCCAAGCCCTAGCACGTAACAATGCAGGTGTCATTATGTAGGGCCATTTAGATGGTGTGTGTTTGATGACGTCGTCGCAACTGTGCAAATTCTAAATGGAGCTGCGCAATTGCGACGGTGTAAAGGCGCCCAGTGGCACTTTTTCCATTTAGTGTGTTGCAATTGCGCAGCAAAAAAGGAGCTGCTGCGGTGAAGGTCTGCAGCAAAAAAAGGAGGCAGTCTGTAAAGCCCCTGTATATTGTAGTGCTCTATCAAATTAACTGAATGTGTCTAGGAAAAAATCATAGCTTGAGAGCCTCAGAAAAGATTTCTAGTCAATTTAGTTAATAGCAATCTGTTTATTGAGAGTTAGTGTGGTTTGAATGTTGGACTATGACTCTGGTGACCAGGGTTTGATGCCCAGCTTGGCAATGAAACCCACTGTTTGATCTTGGGCAAGTCACATGCTCTCAGCCTCAGGGAAAGGCTATGGCAAACCTCCTCTGAATAAACCTTGCCAAGAAAACCCCATGACAGGTTCACCTTAGGGTCTCCTTAAGTCAGAAATTACTTGAAGGCACACAGCACACACCCACGCAGTCTGATTCTTGCATTTAATTCAGCTCTAACCTATAGCAATGCTATCCCAGCTTCAACAAAATTTATTCAGAGGAGGCTTGCCATTGCCTTCCTCAAGGCAGAAAGACTGTGACTTTGCCAAGATCATCCAGTGAGTTTCTATGTCTGAGGGGATTTCAACTCTGGTCTCCTGGAGTCCTGGTCCACAATTTAAACCATGCTGGGTGGTTTATTAGTCTATATTGGACATTATATGCACTGTGGAATGAAGCAGGACAAAGCCTCTTTGAACCATAGATAGTATAATAGACAGCAATTGTTACTCTAAAACTAGATAATTAGACCGCTTCAGGGGAGGGAGTTAGTGATACTTCTGCAAAGGAAACTTGGGAAGAGTGCTACAGTAGATTAAGAAAGTGTGCTCTAAGGGACTTCCAGGTAGGATTGTTTGTCAAAGTGATTATGCTGCTCAGCTGCCAGAAACCTGATAGCATTGCCAGACATTTATGAACAATGGCGCCAGATTGTTGGTTAGGGTTTTTTTTTTAAACAAACACAACAACTGACCAACAGTTGGATGAAGGGAGTGTAAAAAAATGCAGAGAAGGTATAAGGCTGTATAAACCTGTATAAACCTTCATCCAATTTCAGGATACAATCAAATTAAACAGGTGAAGTATTTATCTACAGCCCTATATATTATATTATATATTATATATGCTATATATTATATATTATTAATATATATTATATATACAAACCTAATGTTAAAAAAGCCCAGCAAGATGGACCAATATTTAACCAACGCATGTAGCCTTCTGGCCATAATACCCTTTCCAAATTAGCTTGGTCTTTGAATAACCAAAAATCACTTGAGATGTCAGAATCTGTCAGTCTCAGTCTTGCTGACTTTCTCAATTTCTCTGTGATGTTCTCATTCACTTTGGATTGCAAGTCTTGTTTATATTCTTCTGTTCCTCCCCCCCTCCACCCCCAACGTGGCTTCATATTTATGTGCATTTTTCAAGTGTGCACTTTTACTCATGGTTTCTGGTGCTTTTTCTTCAACATGTATTACTTGTACAAGCCTTGCAGATGTACAGATTTCTAAGGCTAGAAGTATTCAGTTCTGTTAGAAGCCTTGGGAGATTGAAAAAGAGGTATTTCTGCATGGAAATAAAGATCCAGTGAATTTCTCTCCCATATTCATCTCTTACAGACACCATTGTTTTGAATAACCCCTCAGCTACATTTAACATTTGTCCCTTTCTGTTCAGTAACCCATCTGTGTTGAAATGGTACAATGGTGACTTCACCGTATGCTAATACTCCCTGTTTACCTGGTATTTTGCCCCGCCTACTGTTTTGCTTTTGGGAAAATTGGAGAGGGAGTTGCCTTTTTAAACATATTATTAGTTTTTGCACATTTGCATTAGAGTAGAATATATTCCCTTCCATCTCCACTTCTTGGTCTCCTTTGTAGATAATTGTAACAGCTATTCTATTATAAATACAGTTGGAATAATCCATTATAATTCAAAACTTGTGAATCATTCTTAAGTGTTTAAAAAGGGTCAGTTTACTAACACGTTTGCTTCAGAAGCTGTTAAAGTATGTGCTATTACACAGCAAATGGATGGATATATTTATTGTAGAGTAAGTGAACGAATTCATAGAATGGGGTATAGTGGTTCAGGCAGATGTAGCTGAGGCAGAAGTCTGGCATACAGATGGGTCTGAGATAAATTCTTGACATCTCCTGTTGTTGCTGTTTGTTTGGTTGGTTTTAAGGTTCAAAATGGAAGGGAAAAACCCCAGAGATGTAATGCCATCCAGAGTAGGCAAGACTGAGCTAAATGGACAAATGATCTGATATCATATCTGAGAACTTCCTATGTGGAAGTAGCAGCCAGGCAGTGATCCTTGATATGAGAAAAGAATGATATGCATATGCAAGGCAGCCCCCAGTTTCAGTATGCTGTTCAGTTGTTCATCTGCACTGCAGAATTAATGCAGTTTGATGCCACTTTAACTGCCATGCCTTGATACTATGGAATCCTGGGAACTGTAGTTTGTTGTGGCACCAGAGCTCTCTGACAGAGAGGACTAAATGCCTCACAAAACTACAGTTCCTAAGAATCCATAGCATTGAGCCATGGAAGTTAAAGTGGTGTCAAAGCAGAATATTTCTGCAGTGCATATGCAGCCCTGGTTACACAGATTCTGATCCTGTATACTAATACCTCTTGTTTCACTGCTGTACATGTATAAACTTATACCTTAAGCACATGATGAGATTACTGCCTTGCTGGTCCCATTCCAAGCCTAACCAGAACAATAATATTACCACAATAAGCTATGTGTACTAATTACCACAAAGGTGCTAGTTTCTGTCTTCATTTGAAAGCTTAGCAGGGTCAGCCCTGGGTATAACTTTGCTGAGAGACTGCAAACAAATACCTGGTGCTGTAAGATGTATTTCAGGGCCTAAATACCATAAAGGCACCAGATCCCAAATGAGCTTGGCAGCTAAGCAGGGTCAGCCCTAGTTAATACTTTGGTGGGAGACTACCAAAGAATACTAGGTGCTGTAGGCTATGTTGCAGAGAAAGGAACTGACAAAAGCACCTCTGAGGATTCCTTCCATACAAAAACCCTATGAAATTCATGAGGTTGCCATAATTCTACAGGCCACATGAAGGCACATACAAAAGACACACCTCTGGCTTATTGAAAGATATGAGAAAATTCCATGTTCAGGTATGTCAAAGTTCCAATGTGAAAATTCAGAGTAATAAGGAGTAGTAAGACAGATAGGGCAGTTGTGTAGTTCTCTCAGCTTTGCTTTATAAATGATCACTCTGTAATCCTTCCATGAGTGTGTGTGAATGAGAGAGAGAGAGAGAGAGGACATCAGCTGACAATAAGAGCAGCATTAGCAGAAGTAAGCAATCTGTGTTTGCAGCTGGGCAATTATAGAAGTCCCTAAGATCTGTGACTGTCAACCATGAACACAGATGCCTTCAAAGTTCTGTTTTTCTTCTATGTGGAAGTCATTGGCATGGAACAGATGCCTTCATTTTGGAGAAACCAGCCTCTGGATATAATTGGTTCTCTATTCTCTTTGTTCTCTGGGGATTGTCCCTTGCCAATGAAATTAGGTGGGGGAGGGGGTGGGGAGAGAAAAAGAAATGCATGCAGAGTTTTTATTGTTTTTCCCCCTCCACAGGGATATTGGATATTGGTCTATCTGTAAACTAGAATGTCTTTTCCTTATATAAAGCATTGTACATCCTACATACTTTTCTTATGTTTGAAATCAGGGTTTCATTTTGATTAGTGTCATATCAGCAATAATTAATATTTTACAACCTGGCATGAACTGGTAAGGTTTAAGTTTGCTTTTAGCTGGACAATGGGATATTTTAAAATTGTAAGCATGTAAATGAAAAATGATATGTAAACAATGTCCACCTTTTCATCCCTTCCAAAATATACCAAGCTACAATTCAAAACCATACAATTCAAAACCTTATAATTTTGCCCTTTCAGGATGACTCTGAAAAAAACCATAATATGGTGTAAAAAGAATGTGCTTCTTATTTTTTATTTCAAGTGAAAGTAGTGTATTTTAACTGATTAGCTATAATGGGAGGTGAAAGTTATTGAGTGGATACAGACTGCCCTTTGGAGTGGCCTGCAGCTGCCCCTTTCCTTGCCGGATCAGGGCCATGGCAACTAAACACTGCAACCCCAATCTGACCTTTCTGCAGATGAAAAAGAAGTAGCAAAAAGTGGCTTCTTTTTGCACTGTGGAAAGGACACCCTAGCTGTGCTGGCAGCAGCTTCTCACCTCTTCTTCAGCTCAGTATGTATAAAAGCTGCACTGAAGACGTGGTATGAGTCAGGGCAGTCAGTGTGCGGTTGCCATGCTCTCACTCTGCCCCCACTCTGCCCCCACTTTATGCCAGCCTGTTGAGACCCTTTGTCCCCTTTGAAAATTAACAGGACTTAAGTAGCACTAACTTGTCCTGTGTGATCTAAGATCAACCAGCATACTATAAAAATCCTATACATAGTAGTCCTACAAATGACATACTAATTCTGTGCATGGCAAGTCCAAATGAATTCTGTAGGATTTCAAATGAATTCATTGGGAGTTCACAGGTAAGTAATTATGAAATTAAAGCATAAATCTGGATCAGTTAAAACCAGTTCAGGATAAGAACAGGAGAATAATAAGTACTGGGACAGTATTCAAACCATTGATTAATATACCATGAGAATATTTCATCAGGCTGTATCTAGTGGTATCCTTCCAGTACTGTAAAGCTTCTAATGTTTTGGAAATTCCATTTTTTATCTTTGCGCAAACTGTGTTTTGTCATTGCTCATATGTCAGATCCAGTACTTCAATTATCCTTGTGCAAGACATTGTATAAACGGTTGAGCAATCCATTATGACTTTTCTTTAGGTGATATTGCTTGCCCTAATTGTGCTAGTTTTTCTATTAGTGATTGAAGAATCCCTGGGGGAACAGTGCCATCTCCTGTATTTTTCTTCTGGTGTAGGGCTTTTAAGAGTGGGTTAAATTCATTGAAATTTTCTACAGATTTATATGAATTTGAAAAGGATAGCTTTTCATGGTCTCTCCAAAGCAGTGATGTGATTTAGTGACTGTTGCAGTAGCTGTTCTTTTGTAAACTTGGCTTTTTCTCTGTGCTTATAAATATTAATTCATACCTAGAGGCAAAAGAGACCCTTTCTTCTTCTTAGAATTATTTCTAAAACATTTGAAATGTTGTAATCCCCTTGTGTTGTTATATTTAGTTTATTCTCAGTTTAGCTCTTTAAATTACCAGTGGTAGTAGTTGAGTGGAGTTGGCTGTCCTCCAAACCAAATGATAAACTGGAGGTGTGATGTTTCATGTTGTAATTGCTCACGGGTGCTGAATCACCATTCAGTACAGAAGTGTGTTGCCAGTGAGGTTAGTGTATTTCTGCAGTGTCCCTGTCTGAAGATGTTTCCAGATTGAAGTCTAATTTATTTAAAGTCTGCATGCAGCACTACATCTTAGGGTTATGGCTTAATCTAAGATGTCTGTATGTGACTTCAAGTCTCCTGTCGACTTCTGGTGACCCCATGAATTTCATAGGGTTTTCTTAGGCAAGGAAGACTCAGAGGTGGTTTGCAATGAATTACTTTTATCTGAAATATAGCCTACAGCACCTGGTATTGCTTGGCAGTTTCCCATACAAGTACTAACCAGTGTTGAGCTTACTTAGCTTCCAATGTCCAATGGGATCTGATGTTATACACCTCTATATAATGCATCTATATATAATGTCTTTTGAGAGCTGTTCAGCAGTACTGATGGCTTGCAAATTGAAAGTTATGCCTTTTCCCCACTGATACACGATAGTGCAGTATAGAGCAAAACAAAGGAAGGCTTGTAGAACTGAGTCTTGTTTCCAGCCTTGGGCACACTTGTATGGATGTAAGATCTAGTAATGTAATGGGGCTTACCTCTGAGTAAATGTACACAGGATTATGCTGTAAATCATCAAAAATGTAGTGAATAGAATGGCAGGCCAGAATGCACAGCAATAAAAATCCACTGGGTAACTTTTGTTCAATTTACACTTCTCAGTCTGGTCTATCTCACAAGGTTGTCATGAAACTAAAATGTGGGATAAGATGGATAGAGACTCAAGAACATTGCCTTGAGTTTCTTACAAGAACATAAAAAACAGCCAGACCATTTGTGGTGCTGGATTATCTTTACTGTCTCTTATTTCCCATCGTTCAGGGGAAATTAAAGAACTCAAGGCATTGTCATCTTTCAGTACCAGAAATGGGTGTTCTATATATTTAATATGCAAAAAAAGACTTGTTTGAGAAAGTATCTCAGCTTTGGAATCTCCTTTGTATATCAGAATCTGTAAGTGGGACCTTTAATTTCTCTGTAAACAAAGTTACCTACATTTCCTCCTACCCTCTCAGTTAGTTCTCTGGTCAAGGAAGACACTCAGGGCAAGACTACACAGATCAGAACTTGGAAGAGCTACTTCTGTATTGCATCTCCCAAACTAGCTAAATGGAGAGGCTGACTGGGGAATTCTGGGAACTGTAGTCCAAAAAAAAAGTAATGTTTCTAAGCTCTGAAAAAAGATAAACAAATTTGTGCATTTCTTCACTTTATAAAAAATTTCTACAGGGTTCTACAAATTTTGCCAGGGCTTGGTATCCAACTATTGTACTTATGTAGCAACCATGGTTATTTAGTTACATCCTGTCCTATTCTGCAAAATGCACCTCTCTTGTACTTGCTGATGGGAGTGGGGAGGGGGGTGTTTACAGGGTAGGAATGGAGGGCTCTGCAGAGTCTGCCCCTTCCATATACATTGCTATCACTACATTCCAGTGCATGCCAAAACCTGGCATTAATTTAACAGCAGGTTCCCCTAGTTTTTTAAAAATGAGATGATCCTTCTTTACAGTATGCTGATGATCACAAGAATTAAATTTATCATTGCAGCTTGTGACCAGAATTGGATTTCTCCCACATAAATAAATGGTTCCCATCCAGTTCAATGAAGGAATGCAAAATATGGTGCTTCTGGACAGTTGTAGGGAAAGAAAAGCATGTCCTCAACTGTTGACATTGAAAGGGTTCTCTCAGGCTGTCTCTGCAGTGCATGTGCAAATGAACTGCGCTTGTTGCAGTCTATATGTCCAGCCTATTCATCATAGTAATGAGCATGTTGTTAGTTACTAAAAATTAAAGATGCATGAAGGCAAACTCAAGCTTATCAAGCTCATCAAGGGTCTCTGGTTTCCATCTCAAAACTCATTTCAGTTCAGGCGTTTCTTAGACTGTGAAGGTTTATTTTTCTTTTATGGAAACTCAGATGTATTTCTGTTCATCTTTCGAAACGTGTACATTTCTGTATATTTTTAATTTTTTGCCATTGTGTCAAGTTGTGTGCGCGTGTGAAAGATGCAAAGTTTTTAGATTGTAAGCATGAAGGCAGGCAACCGTCTAATTAATGATTGTATGTACTGTATAGTGCTGTGTAAATTTACAGTGCTATATAAAAAAAGGATGATAATAATAATAATAATAATAATAATGTACAGATTGTAACTTTATAGATTCCCAACTAAAAATTGTGTTCCAGTCCACTTTTGTTTTTGCAGGGTCCAAATCAGAGAAATAAATTAAGGAAGTGAAGTATAGTACTTCCTCCACATACTGAATGAAAATTAGTCGCAAAGGTTCCACTCCAAATGGAAACCAACATAGGACTATGCAGTTGGGCTGCATCTGCATTGCAAAAATATTCTGGGTTGACATCACTTTAACTGCTATGGCTCAGTGTTAGGGAATTCTGGGATTTGTAGTTTGTCATGGCATGAGTGCTCTGAAGGAGAAGGCTATATGTCTCACAAAACTACAAATCCCAGGATTCCATAGCAGTGAGCCATTGCAGTTAAAGCAGCATAGAACTGGATTATTTCTGCAGCACAGGTGCAACCCAGGTCATTACTTAAAGTGCAAGTTGGGTTATTGTGAAAAGGAAATAATGGCTTTCTGAAATGAATGCAGTGGAGTTGTGGACTACTTTCTGAAAATGGACATCTGCTTTGTAGTCTTATGTTTCTCTGCCCAAAAATCTACCATAGGCCTACCAGAAATAATAATGATGTAATTTCTGGGAGTGAGAGAGCTGTGTGAAGCTACCACACCCTTAAATGACACTATGTGCATTCATTATGAACTCTGGTTAAGATTAATTGGTTTATTGGGTTTAGATAAAGTGACAAGCTGTGGATAATCAAAAGCAAAAGGAAAAACCTCTGATCTCATAGCTATACTGGAGAAGTACAGGGGATATGGGAGCCCAATCCTCCAGACTCAGTCATTCCCATCATGATAAACTTTGGTTTCATTGTGATAACCATACACAGCCATAGAGTTTTGATTTCTTCCAGACCTAAGCCATAATACTGACATCTGGATGCCAGAATTTCAGAGTAAGAATGCAGGTATAGCATAACCACTACCTGTAAATTGGTGCTTGTCTAGCTAAAAAAGAAAAGAAAAAAAAGAAAAAAAAAACCAATGATATGTAAATTTTGTTAATTGTGTAGCAGCAACATTGGTGAAAGAACCGCATCTGTCTGGCTTCTGATGTATTTCCCATGTGGTGCTCTGCTGCTGAACAAGTTGCTCACTCTTTTGCTAGAGGAAAAAGACTTAACTCAATGGTAATATAATCCTGTGCATGCTTAGGTGATGAAGGGATTCCTGGCAGTAACTAAGCAATACAGGAATTGGTAACTGCGCTTGATTTTCTTTTTATGTTGATTTTGATATGTGTAGTCTTTACATCCTATTAAATTTTTTTTGAAAGATAAACTGATAGAAGAATGATTTGCCAGGCCCACTGACTCCTCTTCTTAAAACCTTGGCTGAGCCTAATATCTTGGAAAGGGAGTGGAGGAGTAAGATAAAAGTGCCTTGACTATGAGGTTAAGTGATTTCAAATAGAATGCTCTCGCAAGTTATTGCATTCTGCACAAAATAAATACATTTCGCATATGGTTAAGATTGATCAAAAAAATATTCTGTATGCCAGTGATTACATTCCCATCTGTGATTAAGGGTTTCTGTCTGCATCTGGTTTCCACATTATATTTCTGTAACAAGAATCTTTTATATGGCAGAGTTCATTCTCTGTATTTTCTATTAGCTGCAGCTTGAACTACTGCACGGATCACAGATTTACACATATGGCTCTAATTACTTCATACCATTGAGAAAAAGTAATATTTGTTTGGGAATGTATGTTTTTCGCTATTTCCATGGTTATACAACATGATGAGCTTTTTAAATGCCACTCTTCTGGAGAAATACACATTATTTAGGGCTTTCTGTTTGAAAGTGAGGTGCAGGTTTTGCATGGTCTTTTCCAGCTGAAAAAGTTAACTATCAAAAATAATGTATGGCTTTACCGCCAATAATTGCAATGGAAATAAAATAAAAGAGGAAATCAAATGTGATAATTATGGTTATTTTTATACTGTGGTAGATGGTGAAACACTTGGGTGCACTGTTAGATCAATGTGTTTGAAAAAGAACTTCTGTATAAGTTTGTGCGTGTGCATGAGGAGGGTAAAACAAGAGGTGCGTTATTTTAAACCGATTTAAGGCTGCAGTGATGCGGATTTGGTGCAGAACTGGCCTTAAATTGTGAAGAGAGTCCACACTCACATTGGGGATTTGGCACTGCATTGTGTAGACAGGTTGTTTTTGGGTGAGAACTGTTTCATTTGGCCCATGCAGACAATCTCTAATTCAAGTTAGGGCTAGTAATTTGATTTAGGCCTACAGCTAGATTTTTGTGTGGAGGGACTGTAGGCTTCATTGTGTTCTGACACTTAAAACCAATACCTGGGCCAAGAATACTTTATCATTGTGTATGTATGTTTTTTTAGGCTCCAGATAATCTAGTTTGGGGTTTTAGTAAAAAGCAACATTTATTCCATATGTTTGAAGTCTGTTTGCCCTGATTTAAATCACATACCTTCACTAAAGTTATATTAATACCATTTAAAAATAAACA
This sequence comes from Urosaurus nigricauda, assembly GCA_034509955.1. Lineage (NCBI taxonomy): Eukaryota > Metazoa > Chordata > Lepidosauria > Squamata > Phrynosomatidae > Urosaurus > Urosaurus nigricauda. The sequence goes on along the minus strand of JAOEGL010000004.1, from coordinate 221,454,569 downwards.
TTTATATTCCATTTGGTACCTTGTTCTGAACTGTCTTTATATGTATCTTCTATAGACTCCTTTTCCACAAGGTAAAACAAATCTCTGTAAGGCATGGAATTTGAGAGATCAAATAATTAGTACTATTTAAGGTATTAGACAAAGTCCACTCTAAATAAAATTGCTTCTTCATTCTGCAAAATAACTCTGAACCTATTCATCATTATTCAAAGTATGAATATAGGTCTTTTAGGTTTGCATGGCATGAAAAGAAACTCTGGTAAATATGATCAACCACACTGAGTTGAACAAATAATTCTGCTCCTATGATATGCGGCTGTATTTGCAGATAATTTTAACAATATCAGACCTATTTTATTATTGAAATATGTCAAGGGAAAGCTTGACAAGTGTAATAGTCAAAGCTAGATGCTGCCATTTTTACATGTATGTTTCATTTTCTTTCAAATTAATATGAATTTATTTTAGCACGGGAATGTAATATAGGTAGCTGTTCATAATGTAGCCACTGATAGAGTAAACACTTATGAAAATTGCTTGTACTGGGGGGGGGGGAGTATTTACCAGGAAACGATAATAGCAAAAATAAGTTTGAAGGAAAATATTGGCATGTGCCTCAGGTAATAATACCAGGAGAATGCACTTGGTTGTTTTTTTTCCAGTCCTCCATGCAAGATTTAAGAGAATTTAGATGCATGCTTTTGGTCTGCTCTGGGATTTAGAGGATACTGTTATGTGCTTTTATTTTTAGCTTTATTTACTATATGTATTCTCTGAACATTAATTAATTTAATTAAATAGATAATAGCAATACCTACATGTTTGCTAGGACTGAAGTGAAGCAGATTTTTTCAGGTGCATCTAGCAGTTGTGATTTTCTTGAAAATTGGCATTTTATTTATTCATTACTTTATTTATTGGCTGTCAGTGACATAAGGTTCTCTGAGTGGCTTAGGATAAAACAATTTTGGGGGGCTGGGGGGAAGGGGGCTATAAATTACTTTACAAGAAAATACAGCAAATAAGTAACTTGGCAGCAACCAGTTTTAAATTACCATATTTGATTACAGACCTTTAAAAAGCATAGTAAAGGTGATCCTGTATGGCAGCAGAAGTTGATCTGCTGTTTATAATATACAAAAGGATCTTGCAACAAAATGTTGCCATATGCAGGTGTGCCACAAAGTATTGCTTCTGTTCACTGTTCCAGTTAGCTAGCCTTGTTCTTCTCAATACTCCATTCTATCTCCCACCTTGTTTTCCTTATTTTCCCCAAACAGTCATTCAGCATTAATGGCTTATTGAGCATGGTCAGTTTTCAGTGTGGTATTTGGCTCCTCCCATTTTTCTCCCAACATTTTTATGTATTTCTATAAATATTGTGATTCCTCAAGCCTTATGCTGTATGTTTATATGTATATGCTGATGACACTGTGTGTATATGGTGTGTGCCCTTTGCATCTAACCCCAAGGAATTTGTTTTAGTACTAGACTAGTGTCTGTTGTCACAAATGGACTGGATGAGGCCAAACAATTGAAGCTTAATCCAGAAAACAGGTCCTTCTTGCCAGTTGAAAAGCAAACCACAGAGTAGGTGTACTACCTGTGTCGGACAGGGATATGCTTCCGCTGAAATCTCAGTTTCAGATCTTAGATGTTCTCTTGGACTCAACCTTATGCCTAGAAGCCCAGTTTTTAGTGGTGGACAAGAGTGCATTCCCACAGTTAAAACTAGTGAGCCAGCAATGTCTGGTTTTTGTTTTGAAATGACAGATCTGGTTACAATAATATATGACTTGATTACATCCTGTTTGGATTACTATAACACTCTGTACATGGGGCAGCCTTTGGAAACTGTTCAGAAACTTCAATAGGCCCAAAATGCTGCAAATGGACTGCTGACCAGGGCTGGTTTTAAGGAGCACATAAATTCCCTGCTGAAACAGCTTCACTGTGTAATGGTCCATTTCCACACATATTTAAAGGTTGTTGTTATGACCTATAAAGACCTATACAGCTTAGGTCCAGACTGTCTGAGTTCTTGGCTATACAGCAGGCCCTTTCCTTATATTGGGGATCCACGTCTATACATGCCAGAAATCTGCGTATGCTCGCGCCCTATTGCAAACAATGGGGTTTGTACTTGTGGTGCAGGGCAGCGCATTTGCCACAGGTGCACATGCCATTTCTTTAATTGTTGCATAGCTTCAGCGTAAGCTGCATCTAATGCACCTGCGTATTGCGTGGCCACACTGTACTTCAAATTCACCCCAGACTGGCTGCATGATGTTTACACTATGCAGCCACCAAACCCTGAATTTGGTCTTTCGGTCTTTTTACCTGATTTGGGGTTTCTACCCCTTGTACCAAATTTTTAAATTTTTCTTTTTGCTTTCGGTTTTCCAGAAAACTTGGAGCAAAATGCAGAGACAATGAGTGGTGATGGGTGGTTGCTGGTCCCTCAGTACCCCTGCTGAGTTGCTCTAGGGACATGAGTCACTCTGAGGTTAAAAAAAGGCTGGGTACCTGTTTTTGACCACAGAACAAGTTGAACCCGCAGTGGCAGCACTGGCCAGTTTGCGGAGACCACAGCTACTTTTCAGCAAGATAGCGGGGCAAATTCAGGGGGGATGCAGGGGCCAGAATACTCTGGGGGCAGCCTGGAGTATTCTGGCATGTATAGACAACCCCCAAGAGCTCATATCTTCTCATATGAGCCTGTCTAAATCTCAAAGTCTCTAAGGGAGGGTTCCTACCCTAATCAGGTGCATCTGAGGAAAACATAGGTAGAGTCCACTCAGTGGTTGTTCCCAAGCTGTGAAATTCCTTCATGAAAAGTTATGTTGGCCCCCTCCCTGCTGTTTTTTCACCAGCTTGCAAAGACCTTATTTAAATAGGCTTTCAGTCTTTAACTAATGGGGTAATGGAGGTTCTGTTTTTAATATGTAATATATTTTAATATATTTTAAGTGTTTTTAATTAATATTTTGATCAGATTGTTATTTCATGCTTTTAAAAATTGTACTACTGTTTCAGCTATTTTTTAGAAGCTACAGTGTCAGCTTTGATTCCCATATTGGGGAAAAAGTGTGATATAAATCAAAGAAATACTAAAATGTGTGCATGTAGGGTGCTGCTACACCGGTAGCCCACTTTGGCCATGCTTTCAGTATAAAACAATATTTGTGGTATTTGTACAATGTTAGTTGGCAAAATATGAAAAAGGAAAATAATGTTCGGTCACAATCAAGAAAGCCATTTTTAAAAAAAATAACATTAATAGCTCTAATACTTCTGTCAATCTAACCCAAACACTCTTACCCTATAATGAGCACATTTAAGAACTACTTAACTTTAGATTGTATTCAAATTGAAAAAGAGTGCACTTGCCCTTAGGTTCTTCTTTTTTTAAAGGAACTCACTTTCATTTCCAAGAATGTTCTGGTTTCTTCACTGGGAAGATTTAAATAGAGATTTAAATGATGAGAGGTTTAAACATTGGCTCCTGGATGATCAATATACACTAAAGGCAATAGATCCACCCTGATTTTGGAAGCTAAGCAGGGTCAGCCTTGATTAGTACTTGAAGGAAGACTGCCATTGGATACCTATATGCTATATTTAAGAGGAAGGAACTGGCAAAACCACCTTTTGAGTAATTATTTGCCTAAGAAAATCCTATGAAATTAATGGGTTTGCCACAAATTGACAGGTGACATGAAGGCACATACACAGATATGTAAGTGCTCAAACCTGCTCAAAGAGCTCTCCTGATGCTCCTGATAACATCTTCTCCAGAGAGGCTTCCAGTGGTCTACCAACCACTCAAAACTGTTGGGTCCCTACAAAGCCAGAGCAAGAGCCAGACCATGCTCAGGGAAGCTTGCTCCCTAGGTTTCTGGTTTCTGGTTGGGGCAGCAAATTCATTCAGAGATGCAATGAGAAGTCTTTCTGAAAAGATGGAAAACTCTGCTATGTCATTGCCTTGGGAGGGATTAAGTAATCCCATCAGACCTGATAAAAAGTCCCAGCAGCATTTGGCTTTTTTCAGTCAGTTCTGATTGGGAATCAAAACTTGAAGAGGAATTCATGCTTTGGGCAAACTCCTTTCTTGATGGATGGTTGACTCCCCCAGATACCCGAGAACACTTTCACATATATTTTAAAATTACAGCACTATGATATGCAAACTGTTAGCAGTCAATATAGGGCACATTTTTGGAACACATTAGGGTTGCATAGTTGAGTTGTAGAATTCTTTCACTGCAGTACTTCTATGATTCACTTAATGCCACTAGATTAATTCAATTGATGCCTATGGGAAACATCTCAGACCAGAAGCAATTGTGTTGCTTTTTAGTGATTGAAAAATCCTAGACTTCCTGGTGAAATCCTAATGTCATATGAAATCTATAGGAATTATCCAATTGAGAAGGTATCCACAGCCCAATGGCAAAGCATGTGTTTTATATCCAGAAAGTCCAAAAATGAGGATCTACATAAAAGGATGAGGTACTGGTAGTACCTGATAGGAAATCTTGGTGAGTTGCTACCCATCAGTATAGCTCACATTGGCCTTGATAGATAAATAATCTAACCAAGTATAAGAAAGAGGGTTCTTTTAGCACCTTTGAGATTTACTGAGAGAAAGAGGGTTGTAACATAAAATTTCATATACTGGGTCTACTTCCCCAGGTATGTAGGTAGATGAAGTAGACTGCATCTACAAAAATTTATGCTACACACTTCAGTTCATCTCAAAGATGCTACAAGATTCTTTTGCATACTGATACAGACTAACACAGTTTGTCTGAATACTGCTACAGATGTGAAACTGTTTACAATGTTCCTACAAATAATTAACACCAGTTAAATCTTGGTTTCCAACCTGTGTTTAATCTGCAATATTAACTGCTCAATACAGTATTCATTTGTCTCCTCCCCCACTCTAAAACCAGACAATGCAGACCTAAATCCAGCTTAATTCTAAGCAAAAATTTCCAGTAGCCAAGTTGTTTGGATTATACCTTTGTGCAAGCAGCTGTGCAAAACAGAGTGTACAACAGTATATATAACCACTTACACAGTAAAAAGTACGTTGGCTATCTCTTCTATAACTACACAGCCACTAGGAGAGTGAGTCTTGTACCAAGACAAGGATACAATAGGGTTAAAAGGTTTTAATGATAAAATACTGACTTTAAAACATAATGATAAAGTATTGGCTATAGGATTATCATTACTGCTTCTGTTATTTTTCACTAAAGGGTGATCTAATGCTATGATGTAAATAGCAGGGCTTTGTACTTCAAACCGGCTGTGATATGTGCATTTTTGTTTTTTTTCCTTTGTTGTTGTCAATAGAAAAGATTGATCTCTGGGCTGGTGAACGTAATATCTGTCCCAGTCAGAAAAGGAGAGAGGAAATTAGCAGGACGATTGGTGGAGAATGATATCTGTCAAAAGAAACACTTGGAGAGCACTGAGTTTAGTAATAGGTGACTGCCGGAAAAAAGGGAACTTTGAATTTTGCCAAGGTAAGGAACAGATTTGTAATTAAAATGCTATTTTTGAAAATAAATTAAATTGATTAATTTCTACCTTGTTTTTGTTTTCACTGTGCCTTTAAATCTTTTTCTTGTTATTTCATTCCTACCCCTCCTGAATTATTTGGAATCATAACTTTGTAGAGCTTTCAGATTTTGGATGGAATGGATGAAAAATCTGTTCTAGAAAAAGGAATTGCCCTATTGATACCTATCTGAAAGAATGAACAGTCTAATCAAGGGAAGAGATCAGATTTGTGGTGTCCTTTTTCTGCCCATGGCTTAGTTTAGAAAAAAAATGTCTTGCAGTAAAATTTCTAGATTATCCCAGCTTGCATGGCCACCTTATAGACTGAAAATTCTGGAAGCTATTGTCCAAAAATAACTCTTTCTGCATTTGATCTGTCTCACCTCCAGCTGATCTTGCAGTCATATTTTCATTGTAAAATTCACAACCATGCATTTTTTGCTGTTCATATTCCAAATCATTAGGACCACCTTCTGTGGTCCTTCTATGGTCTCTGTTCCAAAGAACTTACAGTATAAAATTCCACACAAAGAAAACGTTAGATCAAGGAAAGGGAAAGGGTACATGGTTAAATAAGGAAGTAATATGCAATTGGGTACCTCCAGGGAGAAAGGCAGCATATAAATGAAATAAATAAATAAATAAATAAATAAATTGTTTTAGTTACAAAGACATTAGCTTAGGTATAGCTAAATTGTAGCAGGTCATGAGAACAAGTTGTGATGGAGATTTCATTGAAAAAGTAAGTTGTGAGGAGAATTTGAACAAAATAATAGAATCATGGTGTAGTGATTTGAGCATTGTACTACGACTTTAGAAACTAGAGTTTGATTCCCCACTCAGACATGGAAAGCCACTGGGTAACCTTGGTTGAGTCACACACTCTCAGCCCCAGAAAAACCCATGGGGTTATACGGTTGCCATAAATCAGAAATGACTTGAAAGCATATAGCAGCATCAACAATATCTGATGGTCAAATATAAAAATGTACAAATATCAGCCAAAATGACCACAGTGTCACACAGAATTCAAGTGTGCCCTCACCTTCATGGCAGATGTCCAGCTCTACATTAAATTCATTTAATGACCTTGGCCAAGCACATTTTCCCAACCTGGCCTATCCCATAAGATTGCTGTGAAGATAAAATAGGAAGAAATAAATCCATTTATGTTGCCTTAAACTCACTGAAGGTAAGGTGGGATATAAATGTAACAAAAAACTAAATAATAATCCAGTATATAAACAGAAAGCAAATAGAGAGGTGTAAGAGGTGTAAGGTGTTCTCACTGGTGAGAACAGGATGAGATGACACAGTGCTATTGCTAGTACACACAGAGTACAAGCTTAGAGGTACATATTAATAGCTCTTTAATATTTTGTGTCCTAAATCATTTACTCAGTTCTGTATTTCAATTGAAGTAATGATTAAGTAGTTTAAGGACTACAGGCAACAGCAACAGGGCATTTTGAAGGTTTATTCATTTTACAATTCCAGCTCTTGGTGTGAAGGACATTGAGCCTGTACAGACCAGTGCTATATGCTGGCATAGGAGCGGTGTGGGGGTGTGGTGTACACATGCTGACCACCCCCACACCTTTGTCATGCTGCGTGCCCAACTGCACGACATTTAAATGTGCTGTGCCAAATGAGTACTGAAAAACTGCCACTGACATGACTAGGGTGCCCTTTCCATGGCACGAAAAGGAGCTGCTTTTTGTGGCTTCTTTTTGCGCTGTGAAAAAGCCAGATCAGGACTGTGGCATGCGGTTGCCGTGGCCCTGTTCCCGTGAGAAAAGGAATGGCACGGAGCTGCCCCTTAGGGGCGGTCTGTCGATCCCCATTGTTACAAATATAGCTTTGCCTGGATTACTAAATATTTCTAAGTAAGATGAGATGTCACTATATTTTGAGCCAGTGTTTTGTTCTATATTTATATGTGTGCATAAAGTATAAAGGGTATAATGTGCATCCATTACAGATGAAAGCTTTTTTTTTTTTTTTAACATTCATAGCTTTTGGAGGTAGTCCACAAAAACTGCAGCTATTTCCTGCCATTTTGAACTCTTCAATCTACAAAAGCTTCATTTACCCATAGCAATGTCCAAAAGAGGGCATGAGTCATTTTTCATGCATCCTTCAAAATGCCCTTTCCATATGGGAGCAGATTCAACTTTGGAGAATTTTCCCATCATTGGATTCTGCCCCCCCTCCAGTTCCCTCCCATACACACTTCACTTGAAACTTCTCCAGATGTTTCATCCCAGCAGACCCCTTCATAATCCACCTCTTTTAAAATGTATTTGCAAAACACTGAGGGGAAGATGGTTCCAGAATTTCCTCTAATGGGTCATGGGTTTCCTTTCCAGAAAGGTCTGAGTAACATGAGAAGTTGGGCTCACTGCCATCTGATACAATAGTTTTGAGGGATTCTGCTGTTGGAGTCCCAAATCATAATTTTTCCAAGTTCTGGATTCAGTAAGCATGCTCTAAGAAACCACAATAAAATGAGGCCTCTTTAACTTTTTAGCTATTTCACTGTTATGCGCATGCTTAGCTCTTTTCCACCAAAATCTATGTGTTCTAAAATCAGTATGTTGCATTATAATAACTGTAGACTTCAGTAAATTCTAAAAGGCATGCCAATAAACTTGGATCCTAAAAGCATTTGTCATATGTGGACACATCTGTCTAGTATCCAGTTTGGAAATTTGGCCACTGATTCTAACCTGAATTGAAATTTTGTCAAACAGAATGAGGAACAATCCTGTCGGGTGTCTTCTGGCACCCAAACAGCTGCCTTTAAAAATGTCATGCAGCTGCATTGCATGCCACAAACATCTTCCAAGTTTATTTTAATGGATATATTTCTTTTATTTTTAAAAAATAAGTTGGCCTTCCAAATACTGTGATTAAGCATCAGATTTCATCTGCTTGCTAATGAAAAACAGAGAAGAGGCTATGCTGAAGTATCAGCATTTCCCTTTAGAGAAATTTGAAGCATTGTTAAATAAGGTGGTCTGTCAAAATATTTTGCTTCTTGTTTGCTACCTGAGCCAGCTATTGGTAATATAATGAATTACCATTAGATTCCAGCACAGGTGACTGTAGTCACAGATAGTGCTAAAAGTGCTTGCTTCTGCTTGAATATTTAAAGGGTTTCCCAATCTGCTGATCGGAAAATCATGATATCAAATGTGTTTCTTTCTGCTGATGAGGATTTAAATTCCCACTCAGGTGTGAAGCACACTGGGTGACATTGGTCACTCCATCAGTACAATCTGCCTCAAAGAGTTGTGAGAATAAAATCTACACTAGAGAAACTGTGCCTCTGAGGTTGTCAGAGTAAGGGCAGGATAGAAATCTAGTACTATGTAATTGGAGGAAGCTGAGAGTTTAAAATCCTAATATTGGACTAGGTAAAGAGCCAGCGTAAGTTCCCATAAGTTGGAAATGACTTGAAGACACATGACGATGATGACAGAATATTACTGTTAGGCAACTTGAAGGCACACATTATTACTACCATTGCCATTACTACTGTACTACTACTAAGATTATTTTAGATTTAGGAATTCAGTGCTTCTCACATTAATTGCACTACTATTTTTTACGTTTATATTTCCCTTTCCTCCAAGGAATTCAGAGTTGTATAAATAATCCCCACCCCATTTATCCTCTGTAACCATGTCAGGTAGCAATGCTATTAGGTAGATTGGGCTCAAAGAGTTTGATCCTAATACATCTGAGAGCTTCATGTTGGTGTGGGGATTCAAACCTAGTTTACTGTGATCATAACCTGACTTTCTGACCATACCCATGTAGTGTTATTATGCCCATTAACTTTATCTGCAAATTGTAGTTTAGGACTGAGCTAAGAGAGGATGGTTGCGTAAGACCATCTATAGCAACCTTCTCCAACTGGTCGAGAAAGTTCTTTCCACCCCAAGTACCATGCTGCCTTGTGATGATCCAAGTTGTAGGCCAGTACCTCTGGACAGAACTAGGTTGAATTAGGCTGACCTAGGCTGAAACTACCCTGTATAAATAATGCAGTTTGACACCACTTTAATTGTCATTCCTCTATTCCATGGAGTCTTGGGATTTGTAGTTTGTTGTGGCAATTGAAATAGAAATTCTATCTCTGACAAAGAAAGCTAAATATATCACAAAGCTACAAATTCCAGAGTTCCATAGCACTGAACCATGCCAATTAAAGCAGTGTCAAAGTGTGTTATTTCTGAAGTGCAAAATCAGTCCTAGAGAGTTCAGAGCTCAGGTTCATCATTCATTTCTACTTCTGACCTACCTCACACCTCAGTTTTTTATCCAATATGCCCGACTAAATTTGCTGTAATAAAAAGCCCATTTTCTCTTCGCTGAGACTGTACTGAGATAGAAGCTAGGCATATGGATTTTCCATGTTCACAAAACCTGCAAGTACTGTTGTTTCCTGGGCTTATACAAAGGGAAGAATTAATTGTTACAAGGAACATTGGGTTGCCATTTAAAACAAGAATCCCATCTCATTTCCAGAATCCCCTCCCACTAATACATCTGTTTCAATTTAATCTATGTGCTTATATCATTATGATGTGCATTTCCCTGTCCCTGTATCATATTGTTTTGCCAGGCCTTTGGTGATTAAAGCTGTTTTTGACCTAATTTCAAGGGATGGTTTGTTTTTATGTTTTCATGATGTTATTGGATTTTGTTATACATCACTTTGAGGATGCTAGTGGACAGAATAAGGCTAAATAAATACCAGAAATAATAAATAATAATAAATACCAGATAGATAGATAGATAGATAGAGATGTTCCTATCTGCATTTGGTGTGGATCGGAGAGACAGAGGTATTACAAGATTCACAACGTATCTTGTAAATTAAAGATTATGTGAAAGATAAAGTTTCTACATGGGGCTTATGTACATTTAAGTCCAGGAGAGGCTCCCCTCAACAAGAATAGATACAGAAATCAAATTCCAGGTCATTTCTGGTTCACAAAATGACCTCTCCTGAGCATAAAATTGGCCCAGAGATGGGTCAAATATTGCTTAAATTCTGGCCAATCCCCCTAAGGGAGTGGGAAGGGAAGCTTTGGAGCAAAAACAATTTTTGCGGTGGAGTAGAGCTATGTTCTTATGGAGATCTTCAGAGAAGACCCTTCTCTATGCATCAGTGTTGTGAGGGGTACACTGTGCACATGCAAATGAGAGAGCCTTCAGAAATTACTATAAATGAATAAGGTGTGTAAGGATATTTTGTGATATTTAGCCTCAGATTTCTCACAGACTAGTATTCTTCTCCCCCCCCCCCCCCAGCTCACAAGAGGTTTTGTTGCAGCTTGCTGACATGATGTTAGTTGGGAATGTGGATTATTTTGAAAAGCATGTATAGGTTAAAAGAAATGGCTGCTACAGAGAAGAAGTGCTGTGTACTTCTTTGTCTTCTTTTTCCCCAGAGGAGAGAAACAGACTTGATGGTTTTAAGTTATAGGAGGGTAGATTTGAATTGCACATTAGAAGGACATTAGAAGGTAAGAACCACGCAGGAATGGAACCAATTGCAAAAGAGATGGTGGGTTCTCTTTCCCTGGATGTCTTCCAGAGGCTGGACAGCTACCTGGTAGGGATGGTCTAGCTGGAATTCTTGCATTGCCCAGGTGGTTAGACACCATTACTCATGAGGCCCTTCCAACTCTTGATTCTGTGAAAGCAACATTCTTTTATCAGTTCACATACTTATCAGCATAGTTCTACCAACATTAACAACTTTGAAATCCCATGAATTACAACAAAGAGATTTATGTCTTTGTATATATGTCTTTAAATCTTTCAGGTTTGGCAGGATTGCAGACTATTTTTTCCTATATTTTTTTCTGAAAAGCATGATTTAGGTATTTGTAGGCCATTTTTTCCTTGGTATTACTGGAAAATAGGGAGAAACAAAGGCTCTTTCTTGTTGTCATTTGCCTTCAAGTGGTTTCCAACTGATGGTGACCCTAAGGTGATTATACCATAGGATTTTCTTTGCAAGATGGATCCAGAGGCAGGTTATTGCCATCCTCTGGGCTTGAAAGAATGTGACATGCCCAATGTCACCTAGTGTGTTTTCATGGGCAAGCAAGGATTTGATCCCTGGTCTCCCACTCACTCTTGTACCTTAATGACAAACTCTTGCTCTATATGTCATAAACTTTCATGAACAATATCCCTCTTTGTCAAATACATATGCTATCTTCAATATCTTTTAAAAAAGAAAGAATAAGAAAAGACAAATTTCATACTGGGCATCATTAGAAAATGGATTTGAATTAAAATTGTTAATATCTCAATGCCCTTTTTAAAGCAACAAGATGGTGCCTTTTGTTAAGGCAAGACACAGAATTAGTTCCATTATTATACAAGTGTCAAAATGCTTTAAAAATTATAGCTGTTCAACTAATCTTGGAAATTTGGCATCCTTGTTCTGCTTAATGAAGTTTTCAAATCTCGCAAATTTCTAACTGGTCTCGGATAAATTGACAGATACTGTAAGTTTACAACTTACGTAAATTGATCCATTTATCTTTCTTCAGTTTTGAGGCAGCATATTATATATTTATTACCAAATTTGGAGAGAAACTGCTGATGCATTTAATTCAGGTTTCTTGAGGAAGGAAAGCTTTCATTGGTTTTGAGCAGTGGTTCAAATGGTATTGAGGTTTTCCTGTCATAGGAACTGCTTGCGAAGTTATGTCAGGCATGCTGACTTTCATGCCACAACTTTTAATGGTTTAAACAGCATTTGTTACTCCCATTAACAAAAGTATGAAATCAATAAATGACAATAATTGCTTTTTGGTTTGTTACAATTTGATTGTATTTTCTGTCATCTTATCCCATTATGAGCCTCTTAAAAGTATCAAACTGAAGACAAATAGGTACAGGAGAGATTATTGTAGGCACATTTAATATTTTTTATTTTGGTTTTTCTTTTATTTTTTTAAAGGCAACTTCTTATGTTTATTTTCATTTTCGGCAGAATTGTGTGATATTTACAGGGATAGGTGTTTCTTCAAAGGTGATCAAGGCTCCCAAGTTTTTGATGATGTGAAGTTATGCAAGATGAGTCTGCCATTTTTCAATTTTTAAAAAAGAACACAGCTGCTTTCCTTTGTTTGTGTGGGGGGGGGGGGCGGGGAGAGAGAAGCAGTTCTTATGAAGATAAAAACAGCTGATTAAGTAATTTAAAAATTACAGAAGGAAGATAAAGGTTTTGTGTCTCCAATTTTGAGATGAGGAGGAGAGATTTGATTCCCCTTCCATTGTATATCCCCTTCCATAGTATATCCAGAGTTTAGATATAATAATAACACAGGCCTCCAAAGTTGTGAGTCATCCCGCAAAAAATTATCTTTCAAAGAGTAAGGAAAAGGTTAAAGTCTTCTAATAGACTTCCAAATCACTTTAAGTTGCTGATGTGAAACACAAAAATCTCCCCAAAAGTGCAAAAAACAAAACAAAACACTGGAACATTAGTGTCCACAATTAATCAAAGCTATGTAACAACTGAATTGATAAAAATGTTGAATTTGTGAAAGAACTGTGTGTGGTATGACATTTTAATTTTATTTTTCAAATTCAGCACCCAAAATATATTTTAAATGTCTGCAATATGGAAGGGAGGTCTTTTCATCACAGGCCCATGTAATATTCAGTACACTTCATAAAGATATCAAGAAAGATGTCTGCAAAAATTTAGGAGGATTGGTTTAATGGATAGGTAATTATGGTGAATGAAATATATTTTAGGGGTTTTTTTTGTTTTTTTTTGGTTTTTGCTTACTTAGCAACAAAGCCACTGAAAGTGAAATAATCTGCAATGGAGGACCTGGAGCACATTTTTGAAATGCTGTGTATAGTTTTGCCTAATGGATTTCTAAAAAGACAACTGTGGAGGTGGAGAAGGTTCAGAAAAGATCAAGCCAAACAATCAAGGAGTTTGAACAGTTTTTCTTTTTTGTTTTTTGTTGTTGTTTTTTAGTGAAGAAAGTTTAGAATGTTTGTGGCTTTTAAATTTAGAAAAATATGTAGTGATGGAGGCATGACTAAGGTATATAAAATTATTAACAATACAGACGGTACACTTTGTGGACTTGTCTCAGCTTCTGAGCCATCAGCTTCAGAAAGTTTTCAGCAAAAAAAGGAACAGATGTGGCCATTGGGCACAACCGTGTTATCAGTTTCTGGCATATTGGGGAAAAGTACTACCCCTCTCACCAGCCCTGATGTAGAGAAGTGGATAAGGCTTTCCCCCAACACTTTTCATATGACTATAGCCAAAGGTCATCTTCTGAAGCGGAACAGTGGAAGAATCATAACAGATGAAACACAGTATGTAGTTAAACTACTGGATTCACTACTTCAGGATATAGTAATTGACCTGCAAGGGGAATTAGGATAAGGCTATCAAACTACTGGTCATGATGGCTACTTATTATCTCCAGTATCAGACACATCATGTCAATGAATGTGAAAGATTAATGGGTAAATGTGGTCTTTCTGCATTGTTCAATTGACTATAGGAACATAATGCTAGACTTGGTAGACCTTTAGGCTGATCCACTAGAGCTCTTCATATGTTCTTATGTTGTTATTTGTGGGGACATAATATTCTGTCTGTTATGCATGTGCACAGACTAACAGAAAGTGCAGGAAAACAACCTTGTAGCCTGTGGCTAGAAGCTAAATGCAATTCATATTAGGAGGTCCATTATTCTTCTGCAAGAAGTTCAACTATAAAAAGAAAAGAACAGCACAACCCATTCAAAAAACAAGTCCTGGTGGCACTAGTGTCCTCCTGCTACATTAATTTAGTGCCTAAACAAGGTTAATTACCTTATTTAACAAGAACAATACCCCTAGCCTTGATTAAATCTAATCCCCAATAGACTGGGATTGGAAAAATATTGCAGGTTTTCAGGACACTTTGGTGATGTCCAGAAAGGTCATTAAATTCACACAAATATGACTTCAGAGAAAGGCTCTAGCATGATGCTGCTGAATTAGAACTTATTTCCAGTTTGGTTCTATTCAGTAGAATTCAGATTTAATTGAAACTGGGGTTACCTTTTTCACTACAGTGACTCCTTTTTATGCATTAAATTATGTCTGAATTTTATGGCCATCATGCCTAACTTTACAGTTTTTTTCCTCTCTCTTTGTGCCCAAATATAGCCATGTTGAATTCCATTTTGGGAGGAAAATTAGTATAAATCTAGCAAATAAATAAATATTCTGGCTTTCCCCCAAGTCTGGTAGCACAGTGATTAAAAACAGATTCAATTAAAAGTGCTATAAATTATAATATTAAAAAGCAATTAAACAGATGATCATATTAAAACAATAACCAGGAAAAGAGTAAGTGTACACAACCATTATAAGCTTCTTCCCCCACAGACAAGCAGTTTTCAAAGTTTGCCTGAATACTATGTTTTTTGGCTGCAGGCAGAAAGATTATAGGGAGAAGGCCAACTTAGGGCCTTCACAGACAGGCCTGAAAGTCTGGCCTGGGGGCAGTTTGGGCACAGCATCCTGATGACGCACGCCTGATTCTGCCCCCCCCCCCCGGGCACCCTGATGCCACATGCCACTCCAGACAGCGTGCAGCATCATGGCATGCCTCCAGCACTGTGTCCAGATGATGCAGTGCCAAAGGGACGCCATATAGGCACACCACGCCGGCTATGGAACCCTTTCGAGGGTGCAAAAAGGAGCTGTTTTTTGCGGCTCCTTTTTGCACACTTGGAAAGCCGGATCAGGGCTGCGGCATGAGGTTGCTACAGCCCCAATCCGGAGTGAAAAGGGGTGGCCTGTAGAGCGCCCCCCCCCCCAGACTCTAGAGGCTTTCAAGCAGCTATGGAAAAAACCTTGGTCTTCTTTATGTCAAATGTGTATGAGAGTATCACAGGATGAAGAGCAGAACTTACCTAAAAGTCTTAAAATCTACACAGGTTCACAGGGGCAAATATATTTTTTCTTCTCCTGTATTGCCCCTGGTCAACCATCAACCATCTAGAAGCAATATTTTTGGATTTCTTAAGGTTTCCAAACATTTTCTGAAGAGCATTTTACAATATGGAATGTAATTAAGAATATGCATCACTGTAACTTGAGCAGATATTAGTAGGAACATGCATAAATGGTAAACTAGCTTTAATGCTGTAAAACCACTTATTGTCATTCCTGTGAGACATGGGTATCCAGACTCAGGCTAAACCCAGGAGTACACACAAGCTGCAAATCAAGCAAAGCTTGATTTTACCATTTATGTAAGGGTCACCATTTTACTGTGCCATTCTATATAATGGGATTTGAGCATCGATGGATTTTGGTATCCACAGGAGTTCCTGGAACCAAACCCTAGTGGATATCAAGGGTCCACTGTATACTAGATGCACCAAATACCAAAACTCTAGACTGTCCCTTCCAGTGGTTTAATGGTTATGGGGAACAAGACAGATCTCAAGAAGATCCCACAGCCCTGTGGCCACAACATCAAACAGGAATTGCCCAGAACCACTGTACCTCCTGGAAGGTATGTAGCCACAGCAAAGCAGTGTTCTCAAGTGTCTCATCAAAGAGACATTTCAGAAGGACACAGTGGCTGATGATACTGAGAGAACCAGCAAGACCAACAGGGACACAATCCTCTTGTCTACTTCCTAACATATACTTTACAACAGGGGAACCAAAACAAGGCCTGATTAAAATGAGTAAATAATCTATATCATCTCAAGACTCCAGGAACAGAAAAGTTATCACTAGGAATGAGGCCCAATTTGGGAGTATGACATGCAGATGAGCTGCTGGCAAAAGGACTGGGGGGGGCACATTCCTTCCCAGCAGCTTGTTTGGGACTATGGTGATGGCCTGCTTTGGAAGCAGGCTATCTGATAGCCGTGGTCCCAGGCTGAATGGGGACCACTTGTGGCTGAGCAGCCAGAGGCCACTCCAAGCCACCCATGTACTTTGCCCCTGAGTAATTTAATAGTTTTCTTCCTGCTGCTAGGAAGTTTTAAAAAACACATAGATTTTAGAAGCCCATTTGCAGTTTGGGACTTAATTTGTGCAAGATTCCCATGTTGTCATTTTGCACAGAAAACAGGATTTTCTGTATAGGAAATGGACTTACCGGTAAAATATTATTCTGTGTGCGTAAAAAGTTGTTTCCTAAATGGAAAATGCTGTGTGTGTTTTTTAATGCAAAACAACCACATGCAACTTTTGCACAAAATAAGTCCCAAACTGCAAAGATTATTGTCAGCCCACAATTTTTCTTGTCAAAGTTTCTTGACACTCAAAAAATCATGTTTCTTTGAATTTTTAAAAAATATTGTTAATACACTTTCCAACTCTAGCCATCACACACTCCAACAATTTGTCCAAGAATGGCATATTGGAGACTGGGCATTAATTATCCTATACAGTGATGTTCAGCAAGAGCTTTATCATTAAAGGTTTTACCACTTCATCTTTTAGGCAGGCTTGAATCCTGTCTTGCTGCAGACAACCATTCAACACTCATTTTATTAGCCAGTTCTCAAGCCTTTCTACTTTTGTAGTCCAGGAAAGGCACATATAAGGACTCTCACCTTTCCAAAGAGTCTGCCCAAATCCTCTGTCTCTACAAATTGAAAAGTATCGATGAATAATTAATAATAATTAATAATAATAATAAGAAGAAGAAGAAGAAGAAGAAGTTTTATTTCTAGCCCACCCCTCTGAATGAGCAGTTGGGGCGGGGTACAAAAGAGAGTTAAAACAACAGCAGTCTAAAATATCTGATCCCATCCCCTCCTCCCCCCCCCCCCAAAAAGGATTAAATCAAACAAGTTAAAACATAGCGTAAAATCAACAATATCAACAGTGTCAAAGTCCTTGAGCTGTGTGGGTGGGCAGAGGCTGGATCACTCTACGACCAAAGTTTGGAGCCGAGAAGTATCAGGGATTTTCCGGGAAGGCCTGCCAGAAGAGATGCGTCTTTAGGGCTTTTTTGAAGCCATCAATGGATGAAATAAGATGCATCTCATCCAGCAGGTTATTCCATACCTTAGGGGTGACCACTGAAAAGGCCCTTTGAGAGTTCTGCACCAACCTGGTTTTAGTAAGTTGTAGCAGGTTCCTCCCAGAGGAACGCAGTGTGCGGGGGGGGGGGGGTCCCTAAGATAGGATGGACCAAAGCCCTGTAGGGCTTTATAGGTTAAAACCAACACCTTGTACTGTGCCCAGAAACTAATCGGCAGCCAGTGGAGAGACTTAAGTACAGGTGTCATATGTTCTCTCCTGGATGTACCAGTAATAAGTCTGGCTGCCATATTCTGAACCATTTGTAGTTTCTGAGTTAAGCACAAGGATAGCCCCAAGTAGAGTGCATTACAGTAGTCCAAACGTGAGGTTACCAGCATATGTATCCTAAACAATTAGGGGGACGTACTTATAGCTATAGGTCCTTTATCAATGCAGCGTCCAAGCTTGAATAGATCCGTTTTGCGAATTGCAGATTTTTTCATAACAAGTTGCTGAGAAGTCTAAATTCTTCTTATAGGCTAGTGTGTAATAGGCTCTTGAGCACTTGAAAAAGCTTCACTGGATGATATTCTGAGAGTACAACAATGGCAGAAAAGAACAGTTGCTTTGCTATGAGTAGTACCATGGAGTATTCTCTGAAATGGATTCTAGTTTGTGCTTTGTTAGACATAAGTTTTTCTGCAAAATGCCAACATTTAACATGGGCCAACAGCAACTAAAAAGGCAAATGCTATTTTAGACTGCATCAATAGAAGTATATAGTCTAAATCAAAGGAAGCAATAGATCCACTCTATCCTGCCTTGGTCTGGCCTCCACAATTGAAAAAGGATGTTGAAAAATTGGAGCGTATCCAAAGAAGGGCCACCAAAATGGGAAGGGCCTGGAAACCATGCCTGATGAGGAAAGACTTAGGAAGCTGGGTATGTTTAACCCAGAAAAGAGATGGTTAAGAGGTGATATGATATCCCTGTTTAAGTATTTGCTCCAAGGACTAGAACATGGAACAGTGGATGCAAAACTACAGGAAAAAAGATTCCACCTCAACATAGGGAAGAACTTCCTGACAGTATGAGTTGTTTGATAGTGGAGTGTGGTGCAATCTCCTTCCTTGGAGGTCTTTCAACAGAGGCTGAATGGCCATCTGTCAGGGATGCTTTGATTGTGATTTCCTGCATGGCAGGGGGTTGGACTGGATGGCCCTTTGGTCTCTTCCAACTCCATAATTCTATTGTAATTGCCACTGATTTCATCACTGCTAGTTCCCTCGAAAATCACATACACACAAACATGCACAACTACCAACTGAGAGTAATATACCATGCATCTAACAGTTGTATCTAATTCATTAAAGAGATGCTGCAACAAATGTGTTCTCTTTAATATACAGAAGAACTATCTGCCATTTTTGCTATAGTGAACTGTTTTCTTCTGGAATAATGAACTAGGACACAGCCCAATCTCCAGCCTCATTTATTTTTGAAACTAGATGTGGAATGGGATTACTGTCGACAGCGGTCCTATTAAAGCATCCATAAATGTATTCTGTGCTTGAAGAAAGGAGTGGGACTTCCCTGGATGGAGAATTTGGGAAGTTGTAGTCCAAAAAATAACTTTCATGGCTGATACTGGAACCTAATGACTCAGGTAGTCTTCTAGTGAGGCACTGAGCAGCCAAAGCATTGTTTTTACTTTTGAAAGATAAAAGCATTTTAAAGGAAATTCTCCCACGAATTACTACAGGATTGTACCACCACCACTCCACCATATTCTATGCACAGCTGATTTCTGACCTACAAAGAATCTGTGTGTGCACATCAAGTTGATTTGGAACAATTACAAGGAATAACCATTGTAGTTAACTTCCTCCCTGAGACTATAGGAAAATAATGAGCAAGGGGTCCAGGTACAGTATATGCACAGACTACATAGTATAAAGATTATGTGTAGGAAGAAATGAAAGGAAAAGGAATCAATTTGGAAAGCAATAATATAAAAAAGAAAGATGGGGGAGGAGCCAGTATAAAGCTTGATTCCTTTTCAATACCCGTTTTCCCCTGTAAAACAGGGATTTCCTGGTAAAGAAAAGTTTTAAGAACTGGTGCAGGCCTGTCTCACTTACACATCACCTCCTTTGTCACTGACCAATGGTTGTATTACAAGGACTGATGCCTTAGAGACTATGCATAAGGTTCTAGTAGATGGATGCACGCTGCAACAGCCCAAGATTTCACCACAGAGCCATGAATTATTATGGCATAGCAATAGTAATAGCAGCTTCATTTATATACTGCTTCATACCACCTAAGCAGTCTCTAAGCGGTTTACAACTGTAAACTAATTGCCCCCAACAAACTGGGCACTCATTTTAGAAACTTTGTAAGCCTGAGTTGAGTTTGAGCCCTTGGCTGATATTGAACTTGCCACCTTATGGTTTGTGAGTGAGTGGCTTCAGTACAGGCATTTAACCACTGTGCCAACAGGACTCCTGGTGGCATCTTGGTTGTTTGAACATTTACTTCTGAGGACCATATTAGAGTGCATGTTGAAATGTATGATTGCATTTTTTATGTGTGTATATGCATGTCTGTATGTGAATGCATGCACATGCAACTGAAAACCTAACTAGACTTGGACTTATGAAAGGTAGGGAGGGTTAATAATCCCCCCAGTGCTGTAGTGTGTATGGAGCTATTTGTCACAAATAGGAAGTTGTCATTATGAGTAATGGGTAGCAGTGGAGGCTGAACCATTACAGTAAGTTTGGCCCCACTGCTGTTCCTGGCTCAGGCCAGTGCACTTCTCTCAGCTTCCTTGTAACCAATCAATAGGATGGCACACATTCATTATTCAGAGAAGAATCAAGGATAATAGAATGGAAACCTACTGAACCAATGTAAGAGACCACCTTCAGTTCAGTTAGATGTTAAATGTTAAGTGAGATATCCTTGCCAGGAGGGGTTAGGGGACCAAAGCAGAATTGCTTAGTTATATCTGCTGATGACCTTGCCCTAAAAGCCCTGGTATGTACCAGCTGCCACTGCTCCAAGATCATCTTATGTGCACCCCTCCACTCATGCTCTGCCCACATCACTTTGATCTTATCATTTATAGACTTCTTCTGCCACAGGTGAAAGCTCTTGGACCTGGAGGTGAGGGGAGTCCTGAGTCAATGCTTTTTGTATGCCCTTTGGAAGCCATAACATTGAAGGATGTTTCCAAATGGAGATACATTTAGTACCAGGACAGCTAGTGGGATGGTCAGTCTGTTCAAGGTTTTAAACTGAATTTTAAATGAACTATACAAAGCAGTGAACCCACTCCCTAAGATAGAATGACACAAAGCCCTTGGAGCTTCACACCACTGGGGAAGTAGGAATCATATCAGCACCTTGGATAGCTCTTTCAAGTTAAGACTAAAATAATTGAAACAAAATAGGAAGAGACCACAAGGGCCAGCCAGTCCATCCCCCTGCCATGCAGAATACACAATCATTGCACTTCTAACTGATATCCATCCAATTGTCATTTAAAACTTCAAAGAAGGAGACTCTATCACACTCAGAAGCATCATATTCCACTGTTGAACATCATTTGCCATCAGGACGTCCTGCCTAATGTTTAGGTGGACTCTCTTTTCCTGTAGCTTGAATCCACTGCTCCATGTTCTAGTCTCTGGAATAGCAGAAAACAAGCTTGCTGCATCCTCAATATATATCCCTTCAAATATTTAAACATGGCGATAATTTATTTATTTCATTTATATGCTGCCTTTCTCCCAGAAGGGACCCAAGGTAGCCCATAGATAAAAACATTTTTAAAAACTTTACAGTAAAATTTAAAACAGTTAAAATCCTCTACAGTCATGCCACAGTCTTAACCTCCTTTTCTACAGGCCAAACATACCCAGCTCTCCAAGCTGCCCTTCATAGGGCATGGTTTCCAGAACTTCACCATTTTGGTCTCCTTCCAGCTTGTCAATATCCTTACCAGATTGTGGTGCTTAGAACTGTATGTGATTCCAGTGAGGCTTTACCAAAGCAGAATACAATTGGCCCTCTTTATCCATGGATTTTTTTATCCACAGATTTGAGCATACACGGTTTGAAAATATTCCCATAAAAATTTAAATTCCAAATAGCAAACATTGATTTTCCATTTTATATATGGTACACCATTTTGTTGTGCCATTATATTTAATGGGACTTGAGCATATATGGATTTTGTTATCCACAGTTAACAAGGGCCCACTGTATACTATTACCCCAAACCCCAGTGGATAACAAGCCCCCACTGTATACTATTACTTCCCTTGATCTAGATGCTACACTCCTTTTGATGCAGTCTAGCATCATATTAGGTTTTTTAGCTGCTGCATTACACTATTGACTAATGTTCAGCTTGTGGTCTACTAAAACTCCCAGATACTTTTCAAATGTACTGTTGTCAGGCCAGGTGTTGCCCCCAACACCCATCATAGATCAGTGCATTTTGTTTTTTCTGCCTAAGTGTAGTACCAAGTGATTCCCAGCTTGGCCATGAAACCCATTGGATGACCTTGGGCAAGGCACACTCAGTCTCAGGGGAAAGCAATGGAAAATCTTCTCTGAAAAAATCTTGTCAAGGAACACAATGATAGGTTCATGTTTGGGTCACCACCCATTGGAAACAACTTGAAGACACACACACCCACAAACATTCCTCCCTGTTGAGATTCATTTTGATAGTGTTGACCCAGCTTTCTAATCTGTTAAGGTCATTTTGAATTCTGATCTTGTTCTCTGGGATATTGGCTACACTTCCTAAATTTGCTGTCATCTGCACATTTGAGAAACATGCCCTCTATTCCATCTTGTTACTGATAAAAATGTGGAATAGCACTAGGCCCAGGACAGAACTAAATCCAGAATGCATTCTCCATCCCCCTCACTTGGAAACTACCAGTCTCCATCAATGGAGAGAAAATATAGTTAAAGTGCAGGGAATACAGTGCAAAGGAAATAGCAAAATGCAACTCATCTCACTTCTGATTCTGACCACCTCTTAAAAGTTCCTACACACCTTTTTTGGAGTGATATGATACATTACATGTGTCCATGTGTAATGTAACATGTAGGCTGTGATTATGTTCCTACTTTGTCAACATCATCACAGGCACGGCAGTTCACAAAGTATGAGCAAGAATTGCTCCTCCCTATCCAGAAGATATAATTGAATAGATTGGGCCCTTGGAAGGTGTTCCCTGGAAGGGAGCTTGTCACCTGTAGGGGTGCAAATATATGTCAGGCCAACCATTCCTTTGATAGGCAAATCACTGTTTAATAGTTCTGCCTGGTTGTTGCTATTTCATCATTGGAACTAATGGCTAGGAAGCAGTTCCTTGACAGGTGGGAAATTATCTCTGTATTTTGGAAGAAAACAGCAATCTGAGCTTGGAGAAAGTGAAACCCCTCCAAGATGATGGTAGGGGTGCAGATGAGACAGCAGCTGGAAGCAGCTGGAGGATCCAGAAGCAGAGAGAAAGAGAGACAGAATGTGGTTTTAGCTCAAGTTAGCTGAAACAAGGGGGCTGTCTGGGGAATCATCTGCCTCAAAGGAGCGTCTGTTCACCTCCACTGCTGCTCTACTTGTATATTTGTAAATAAAGCAAACATGACTAAGAAGACGGCATAGAGGTCCAGTATTTAATTTTATTTTTTCCAAAGAAAAGTGAAAACGTAGTGCTGTCCTCAGAGCTTCACAGCACTTTGGAGAAATAGGGAGCATATCACAATCTACAACTAAAACCCCCTCAGCTTTTACAATGCAATTATCTTTTAAAATTAATTCTCTCTTTAGTTCAGCCTAAACATTATCTTTTGTGACAGGTGTGTGTGTGTGTGTGTGAGAGAGAGAGAGAGAGAGAGAGAGAAACCATGGAAGAGAAAGAGAGCACATTTTCTTCTTGGTAATATACCAGAGGCCTGATAACATTAATGGGCTTTGCCTCACACAGAGTTCTGAGTATATTGTACCACTGCTCACTGATCCCAGGTCAGTGTGATGCGTGAAATCAATTTATTTGAATCTCTTTGCCTCTATAGGAATTTGGCAGCATGCCAGTTGTTTTCATTTAATGTTCTTTGTGTTGAACATGGACAAGCAGGCTTGCTTTTGTACTCCCCTTCTTTCTTGTCTTTCAGCCCATGCTCCATTCTACATATTCTTGAAAGGAAGCAGAATGTTACTTATTTTTTTCTATTTTATTTAATTTCCTTTTTTAAATGACCCTACTTTGCTTCAGATGGCATTTTTAAACAGTTAGAAATTGGGTCAGTTGCAAGACTGTGCTTGTGTTGCTTGCCAGTTGGATATTTTGCATTATTTGACAATGCCAAAGTTGTTAGGTTTGTGGGCAAAAGTAAATACAGTTTTTAAAATCTTAAATAGTAGAAGGCATTGGAACAAAAGACAAATGAAAAGTCAAAAATATCCTCCTAGTGCATAGCCTCCTGGTGCATTGCTTAATATTTCTTCAAACTATCTAGAGTACTAATTATGGTTTTAATTGAACAATGAAGAACAATAGAATAATGTCATTCTTCAGTTTTCTCACAAAGGCAGGTGTTGTGCAAAATCAATATATATTGAACTTAATATATTATTTGCTCATTTAGCATTATATAGTCTGTCATTAACCTATCCCAAGTTAGTGCAATGGTTACCAAAATTATGCATAACGTTTACGGAAGAACAATAATTTCCCCCCCTCCTTTTTTCCTTTTAAAACAAGGAATTAAAAGTCTGTTTACAAAGTATAAATAATTATAATTCAATATAGGGAAAGCAGCAGCTAAAAAGATTGGTCAAATTACCTTAAACTATTTGTTTCCAAGTGGAGGGTGTGTATGTGTGTGTGTGTGTGACAGAGAGAGAGAGAAAGCATACAACACATATTGAAGATTGTGTTGATGCTCCAGGCAGTTCTTGCGGAAGTAGATATGCAGAACTGTGGAGCCACACCACCGGGGTCAGGCTCCTACACTTCAGCCTCTGCTTCCTTGTTTAATTACCTGAAGAGCAAAACATCTAATCTGAAAGTGTGTGAAAATGCTGTATCTCTCCCTGCAGTTTGCTGCTCTGACATCCTGCAAAGCCAACCCTGTCTGTCCGCAAACGTCAGGGCCGGTTCCTGACAGCCGGCTATCTCTGCCGGGCCTGAGTTCCTTTCATTCAGGAGGTATTGTGTGTGAGAGGGTTTGGTCAGGAATGTGAGGTTCCTGCTGGTGCTGTTTTCTCCGTCCTGACAACACTGGCAAGGCAGCAGACAGAGTGTTATTGTTTTTTCCCTTTTGAATATATATATATATATATATATATATATATATGAGAGAAAAAATAAAGGGAAGAGGTTGGCTCTTTTTATTCTTTCCCTTTACCGTTCTGGCACTGGTGTAGTAATACTAAAACTGTTACTAGCACGCATTACTAGCCAACACTTTGTGTGCCCTTTTTGTTTTACCTTTAGATTCTTCTGACAATTTTATATGAAAATCCCAATAAAAAAAAAAAAGTAAGCTGCACCCATTGGCTTGTGACTTATCAGATAAAAACCAAAACCTTTCTAACTGGAATAGTTTGCATCTAATTATTCTTCTGATGTTCTCAAATGCAGGGTGAAGGAACACTGTTCTGCTAGGCACTGAAATAATAATGAAACCACATTTAAATAGCATTTTTGGATGGTGAAACTGTGTATAGGATTGGAGCCAGAGAGTATATGTGTTTGTGCAAGGATAAGAATTATGGTGCATGTGAGAATGATATTGAAGCCACAGCAATTGACTGTGCTGGCTTGGTTTGTATGTTTGTTTGTATTTGGAGACTTACAGTCCACAAATGCAGCTTTTTCTTGCTATGATCAATACTGCAATATTTATTTAGGGAAACCTCTGAACATTATCAGTTAGAGAGGAGGGACCTTCAGGGCAGGAAAGTTCTTTAGGGCTCTATCATTGTAAATATATACTGTAGAAATACTGTAATGCAGTTTGACACCACATATAAGTGCTGTCGCTCCATCCTATGGAATCTTAGGATTTGTAGTTTTAAGGCCTTTAGCCTTCTCTGCCAATGAGTGCTGGTGCCTCACAAAACTACAGATCCCAGGATTCTCTAGGATGGAGCTATGGTGGTTAAAAATGGTGGGAAACTTCATTATTTTTACAGTGTAGATGCACCCTCAGAAATGGAAAATAGATGATAAGGATTCTGATAGAGAAGTAAAATAAACTTCAAAATGAAGACTTCTGTTGGAGACAATTTGTATTGGTGTCTAGGGTACAATCCCAGGAGAGTGTACCAGGAGAGATAGAGTACTGTGTCCCCAAGTCATTTCCAGTTTATAGCAACCCTAAGAAGAACTTATGGTTTTCTTGGCAGAATTTGTTCAGAGGGGCTTTCCCTTTGTCTTTCTGTGAGGCTGAGAGAATATGAGTTGGCCAAGGTCACCCAGTGGGTTTCCATGGCTGACCAGGGGATTTGAACCCTGGTATCCAGAAACAGGCCATCTGTCGAGGATGCTTTGATGGAGAGTTCCTGCATGGCAGGGGGTTGGACTGGATGGCCCTTGTGATCTCTTCCAACTCTATGATTCTGTGATAGTCCAGTGCTCAAACCACCTCGCCTGCTGGCCATCTTCACAGTGGGTGAAGAGTGAAGTATACGGTCAAAGGATGCATACTGCCATTCGAAAGCTCCCTGTGGGAGCAAAAACCTCTATTACCATGTCCTTCTGCCACAAATATTCTGATGTTGTTGGAAGAAGAAAGGTTATGATGGGCCTGGATCAGAAAAGATCTTGGATCCACAGTATCCAAATCCTCATAATTCCTTTAGTATTCCCCAAAAAGAGACAGGGGGCATTTATACTACCTTTGTGGGTGGTATAAGATTTAAAGTAAAGAAGATTTAAAGTAAAAGCCTATTCAGGCATTCTGTTACCTGCAAGAAGGGACCATGACAGCCCAGCCCTTCTCACATGGAGAGATATGATCAGAAGATGAGAGGCTACACACAGTGCCCATGTGTGGAGGAGGCTCTTTTCAGACGCTTACTGTCCATATGAGGACAGCATGACAATGGAAGCAAAGATAGGTTTAGTTTTTTCCTCCTTGCTTGTAAACTTAAAATAAATAAGAGAACATCTGGATATAGGGGTCAATAAGCCCATGTCCTATGGAAGATGAGAAGAACTTAAGATGTGGTTGCTGGACAATTTGACTTTTACCATCCATACTGATTAAGACTAATCTTCACCTTGGTATACCCTACTGTGCTGCTAGGTACTGCAGTGCAACAGTGAGACAAATAAGATTTTGTTAGGAAGAACTTTCTTGATAGTAAGTAAGAGCTGTTCAACAGTGGAATTCACTGCTTCAATTGTGCTGCTTTCTCCTTCTTTGGAGGTTTTTAAATAGAGGCTTGGATGGCCATCTGTCATAAGTGTTTCAATTGTGTATTTCTGCATGGTAAGGGATTTGACTGGATGGCCCTTGTCGTCTCTTCCAACCCTGTGATTCTATGATTTTGGAGTAATTTTCTATTTAGGCTTCTGCAGTACCCAACAGATGTAGCACTGCTTGTACTGTAGTCTGAGTACCTAGGTAACCTAATAACAAAACCAATACTATACAATAAGTAACCATGCTTCCAGCCTTTATCAGCTACAGTGGATCAGCCTTTTCATCAACAAATTGATTGTTTACAAACTGGTAATGATTTTCATGAGACCCAGAGGGGTGCAGTGGTTTGAGTGTTGGACTAGGACACTGGGAAACCAGGATTCAAATCCCAGCTCAGCCATGGAAACCTAGTGGATTAACCTGAGCAAGTCACACACTCTCAACCACAGAGAAAGACAAGAGCAAACTCTAAACAAGTTTTGCAAAGATAATCCCATGATACGTTTAACTTAGGGTCACCATAAGCCAGAAATGAAGGCGCACACCAACAACAGCGCACACCAACAACAGCTTGAAGGCACACACCAACAACAGCAACACCAAAAAATTTCCATATAGAGAAGGGACTGTGTTTTATCCTCCTTGCTTATAAGCTGACAATTAAACTATTTAGTCCTTTTGCAGGTTCTGGGAGAATGACAGATATAACTGAAAGACACAAGACAAGTGATATTAACCCAGTAAGGCAAATTCAGGTAACCAGGTTGTTAGTATAATACTAGTTTAGGTGGTATAGATTCTTCTGTATAACAAAATAATAAATTACACACCTACAAAGAAAGTGGAAAAGAACCTAACTGGAGGGGGAGTTGAACACAATAGCCCTCCCCCTGGAACAATGGTAATTTGAATTGATGTTGAGAATTCTGCAGAGCTGCATATATTGCTCCACCTGGTGGATCTTCTGAAAAGTGTCTTAATCCCTGTTAATGATTAAGAGCTGCTCATAACTGAAGCTCAAATGTATTAGTGGGAGGAAAACAACTTTTCAAATTTGTATTAATAAGGACACTGAAAAAGGCAGCTTTTAAAAAGAAAACATTAGGATCAGATAGTTTTGCTTGCCCACAACCAGTCATTTCATTAATCTTTATGAAAGCAAAGCATTTCAAACTAATTAATAATAGCAGTTTACCCCCAGTCTCATCTAAAGATTAGCAATTAAATCACTAAATGTACGGCTTTCACTGAAACTTGTCTCCCCACCTCCCTTGCAAACAGACAATAATTAATGAGCTCTTCCAATAAGAAGCAGCAATGCAGTGGAAAAGGTTAGTTGCTACACAGAGTTGTTTATGCAGTGCTCTGGCATGAAAATCTGCATGTCATTACTGCCTCTTACAAACATTGTTTTCTTTGGAATTCTGCAGGCTTTTTGTTAAGCTGTGATTGTATCATTGTTTTTCTTAAGGTTTATTTCCTCTCTCCTCTACCCAAAATTATAAATGGCTCCTTAACAGAAGGTGAAGTTTACAAAATACTAGCTCCATTTGCAAGGGATTTTGAGACCCTTTTGGGTTTTTTTTAAAAAGCCTTTAAAATGTCATTCAGAGTCCTCATTAGCATTTATTGTTGCAAGTGTGGAAGCAGAAAATGTGAAATTGGTATGTCATGAATGGCTCCACAGAGCTCTGGAGCCCCGAAATGTTGCCGGCAGTGTGGTGTGGGGCAGACATTGAGAGAAAGCTGTCCAGATGGCTGCCAGCACAGAGCAGAGCTGCAGGTTTTTGTCTCCGGTGCCGAGAGGAGGGAAAGTTCACTGGAGCATACGCTATCACCCTTTGCATTTTAACAAAACTAACTCGCTATCTGTCAAAATGGGGAGGTGGTGACACTGGAACAACAACAACAAAAGTTCTCAGTGCAATGTTGCAGTCCCCACGAAAGGCTGAAAGCATGTCACAAATATCAAAATATTTCTAAGGGGGAAAAAAGTCAAATTGTAATATTTACATAAAGAAATCATTTCTGCTTAGATAATGCCCACTTAGAAGTGGAAGGTTTTCTCTAACATGTTCCAAGAGACATGGATTTAAAAGGCACATTTTAACAGCAAGGATAAATCTCTCTCTCCCTCACTGAGCAACTTTGGGGTTTTGTGGCCCAAAGTAAAGCCCTACACACACACACACACACACACCACAATATTAGAATTCATAGAATTCATTAGTTTTGTGGGAAATAAACGGTCAGTTTTTGCAGTAAACATCTTCTGCTATACATTGTTGGTATTTGGTATTTTCAAGAAATTGTAGCTGTTAGCATGCACTCCATGGGCATCCCTGAACAAATAGCATTATTCTACAAACAGACTCAAGTTCCTCAAACATTTGATCATTTTTATATATACCGATATACAGTTTGCAGAACAGATTACTTTCTTTATTGCATTCTTTTTTATATATAAACCTGTGATATATGTCACAGCCTTTGAAGTAGGTCATGTTTGTTGTTGATGTGTGACTTCAAATTGTCCAACTTATGGCTACCCTGAAGGGACCCTATCATGGGGTTTTCTTGGCACAATTTGTTCAGGTTTGCCATTGCCTTCCCCCAAGGCTGAGAGTATGGAACGCGTCCAAGGTCAGCCAGTGGGTTTCATGGCTGAGCTGGGAATTTAACCCTGGTATCCAGGGTCATAGTCCAACACTCAGCCACTACGCCACACTGATTCCATATTACAGATGGGAAAACTGAGGATGAGAGAGGATGTTTATACCAAAAGGGAATGAAACTAGGGTTCCAATATCTTATAAGTATTGGCACACACTTTATAGTTTGAAATGATGTTGGCAGTAACATTATTGCTGTCCCTTTTAGTGCTCCTGTCTTGTATACCATTGTTTGAAACAATATTCATATTTATACTGTCTAAGGTTCAAGACAGTTTGTCACATGTGTAATATTCTTGGATTTGGCCAGTATTCATGTTACCTGTTGGAATATATTGACTAATTACTCCATGTAGAATTTCTGCCTTGATTTGAGTGGACTTATATTATACTCTTATAGTAGAGTCCTTTATTGTTAACATAACATTACATTTTAATTTGTTTTCACTAGAATACTATTAGTAATATTTCATGCATTATATTCAGATAGCCTAAGTTTGCCATTATATATATACTTAACAAAGCCATGACCAATCCTACCTTCCTCATACATAGAGAGATGTTTATGTCTGCTTACAAGTAAGTGCTCACATTTATATATCGTATTTGTAGATCTGCACTAACATATACACACGTTTTAGGCATGTACCTAAAAGATATCCTGCATAAAGAAGCCCTGTATCTCATGCTAACATACAAGCAAGAGTTAACAAACTAAATTATGTTGCCTCTCCCAGCACCACATACACACACTAGTCTCTAAAAATTTGTTTATATCTCCATTTTCCTAAAATAGATACATGATTTAAAATCCTATCATAGCTATTTTAAGAGACAGCGTCCTAAATCCAGCATTGTGCTAGCAGATGGGACAAAGCTGGTGTGATGGGACTTTCTTCCCTTCCAGTCCTACAACATTTCTCCTTGCTACCTCTAAAACTGCTCTAGAGGGTTTCCTAGCCCTTCAGAGCAGGTTTTGAGAATGCAGGGAGGCTTGGGGGCATGGAGTGATAGAAATCCCCCCCCCCCCATTTGCTGATGGAATCACTTCCATCAGTGGAATGATAGTGTTGGATGCCACCCAGAGTAAACCATGCCAATAAGGAAGTGTGTAGAGGAAGCTCTTGCCATTTTCTGCTTCTTGTTTTTAATACATGTATTTAGAGCTGGAATCACATGTCCTATCAAGGCTGTTCCTTAGGAAAGAAAATAGTCTTTTTTTGTCTTTTTTTTTTTTCCTAAAAAAAAAACTGACTATGGATATTGTCTCATGGCCGGGCTAAAAAGAAAAATCAATTGCTTGAGTCTCTGATCTCTGCTGGAACATTCGCAGTATTCCTTTAATACAGTTGCAGTCTTTTAAAACAGGTCCTAACAGTGAGAGAATACACCAATTTCCCTTTTGCAGAAAGGGTAAGCCAAGTATAATTTTAATCTTAAATTGCATTAAGATGTCATAGTGGGCAACTTTTTTAAAAAAATTAAAAGAAAGCAGCATTCAAATATTTTAAAGATATACATTTGAGGAAGCTGAGACTAGCTGGAAGAAATTAATACATACCTTTGTGTAGTGATGTGTTTGCTGTACTTAATATTGACTATCTATTGAATAAAGTTAGGTAGGTGTTGAAAGTGAGCCTCCCCACGCACACAAAAAGAGAAAGCCTCAACACCTTATGCATTAGGTGGGTTTGCCTTGTCAGTAGGTTTCCTTATGAAAACACTAATGGCTTCCAGCTGGGTGGAAAATCAAATCTTTGGGTCTGACAAACTTAGCAGATCAAAATTTCAAAAGGCCAGCTAATGCTTCTATTTAAACTTCCCATTCACCCATAAAAGATTATTTTCCAATATGTCAGCCTCGTTTGGTGGCCGGTGGCCTGAGAGTGAAGGTGGAACAAGTGAGTGGGCAAAACTGGACATTAATGAGCCCGCCCTTTCCAACTGGTATGCCACTTTGTGGAATGGCTTTGCCTCCAGATGAGGGGGTGTCCTCATGACCATTCATCAATGCTCGTTGCCTGATCATTGAGTGCCTTCTCATTCAGTTTATCAAGCCTTGCACATAAAAAGTCAGAATAAGCATTATTCAGCTTTGTTAATGCCAAGTAGGAGTAAAATGCTCTATTTGAACCCACTTTGCCCTTGGTTTTTCACTTTGTTAATGCAGTCCTGCTTAAATGAGTGTCTTTATTGGGTCAGTTAGAATATCTGAAACTATTAATTGTCTCGAATTGAATAGCTGGTGGCAGGCCAGAACAGATGGGGTAAGAAACTATTTGGTTGGGTGTATTGCTTTCAATTAGGATCAATGAGGTTTCAATGCCTTTGAATTAACTCACTTAATACCGACTGTGTGAAGTCACAGTGTATCACAACAGTCAGCTTGGGGGGGGGGGGGTGGGGGTGAGAAGGCCTGCAGAAATGCTCTGAGCGAGTTTCTGCTTTTGCTGCTAACAAAGAGCTTTCATTAGTTAACGGATACAATTCAGAGGACCTCTGGTCCCTGTTAGTAAGTCAGGAGTAAGCCAGGGGAAAATGTCTGCTTCAAAGGTATAGACTGTGATTCTAGTAATGCATTTTCTTTATTATGCTTGCATGTACCATTAATTTCAGTTCATTTGAATGCACATAAGGTTGTAGCCTTAAGGCTCTGGCTTATGAGAACATTCCCCCTGGTAATGTGATTGAAGAACAATTTTCAAAAGTCCAAAATAAATATAATTTTCCAAAATGATGTTTTGTTTCTGTAGGTGGGTGGGGCCAGCATTAGCTGTAAAAGAATCATACCAGATCATTTGATATTATTTCATAAGTGTTGAAAATGTGTATGATAATACATTAGCTAAGTATACACAAGCTAGCACCCTTTTTAAAGACTCTGTTGTATTGTCTCTAATGCAACCAATGTTTATACCTTCCTTTCATCTTTATAGATCTGCATGCAAAATTACTTTTCCTTATGTCTGTTTTCTGCTTTGCTGTTCTTGTCAGTGGAGAATGATGACATTTACCAAAATTACTGATATTGATTGTCCATCATTGTTACAAATCTTGGCCTGATTTCATCTCTTTTTAAAAAATAACTAAGTGGTACAAACCTTGTTACAGTAATTCTTAAATGGCTGCATTAATCTGTGTGTGTATGTGTGTGTGCGTATCCAGGAATATTTATTTGAGGAGGACTGCCAAATGGGTTGATGCTTGCCTCAGAGTATTAAATAATGAGAATGGGGAAATGATTCCTGCAGCTGGCTGCTTGAGAAAATGCTGAAGTAGTCTCAGATGCACAGGCATTCTGTTAGGGCCCTTCTATAAGTAGTCTTCTAGGTGAGAATCTCCAGGGATCCAGTTTTTGTTGACGTGGATCAATTTAAATGGCAATTACAGAAGTCAGATAACAGCTTAAAAAGCCTTTTTACACATAGAAAAGATGCATAATCACAAGGCATGTGGTATGTTCAATTTTCTGAGGCAGGGTTTGAGGATTTAGAGTCTAGTGACATTGACCCACTTTTAAAATTGAATATCATTCCATTTTATCAAAATGTGTTGTACCTTTAGATCTATTATCTATCCCCCCCTTTCACTATTTCTAAAGCTGATTCTGTTTATTCACACTTTGATGAAATGTTCCTTATCCAGTAGTGAAAATGTCTCCATCCACTTGCAAATGAAGGATAACCTTGCATGTTTGTTTGTTTGTTGTTGTTTTAAATAATAGAGTGTATTGTATAAATATCTACAAAGTGGTCCTTCCTCTCTCTCTCTCTCTCTCTCTCTTTCTTGTCACTGGTATGCAGAACACTTTCTGCTTTAAAATAGGTTTGCTCTCCACATCCTTCAAATTCTAATACATAAAACTCTTCTACACTGAACATTTGACTTGGATGAACATATCATTATTTTCATTGGGGCTGGCACTGGTTAATCTCTATGAATGTTTTCCCCCTTTAAGAATGCCTTAGATCCAACAATAGTAAATGATAGATGTAATTAGTTCCATGAAAACTTTGTGCAAGCATTTATACATGGATGGGAGTCTTTGTTGTGTTGGTAGTGATCAAAGATAAACCAGCTCATTTCTAAGTGTGTTACTACTTCATCAAGACACTTCATCTTCATATATGGACTGAGCATTTTTATTGTTTTATTGCGACAAGAAAGATAGTGAACACAAAACACAAAGAAAGAAATTGTGTGCAAGAGCAGCATTTTAAGGACCCCCCCCCCACACACTACAACCATCCCATTAGAAATTTTACATGAATGCATAGGCTTGAAATACAATTCAATATTCACAGAGATAAAGGCTGTGAAAAGAAGAGAACCTGAATTAAGCTATAAAATGGTTTGTGTCTGGAGGCTTTCTGAGGGCTTACATTTGAAGAGCAGTGTGTGTTTTGGGTGTCTGTTGTTTGAGGTGGAGGGGGGAAAGAAATACAGTTAGCTTTCTCTTTTGCCTGGAATTTTGTGTAAGCCTAAATGTGCTGCAGAAGGTATGCAAGTCAGGCATACATTTCTCCTGTGAGGCTGAAGATGTTTTACAAAGGACTGAAAAGGGACTGCTGAGAGGAAAATAGCCAGCTTTAGATAAAACACTGTAACAAAGACTTGTAGTTTTATGTATCATGGTGTCCATTAAAGCTTAATAGGGAAGAGTCCATTGAACCTAGCCAGGCATATGTTATTCATGTGAAGGATAAACATTTAAGGGGAGTGTAGAAATCAGAAATCGGGAGGGCATGATTGTTTAGCTTTTGAAAAAGCTTTACAGGGAAGATTTTGTTTTCATCCCCCATGGATCACCATGGAAGGTAAAGGAAGAGTAAGCTGCAAATGTTTGGAGCATATCAATGCCAGAATCCCAGGGGGTTAAAAGCATTGTAGTAAAATGAAAGTGGACTGCCTCTAAGTGTGTTCTATTTTATACATACCACTGAGAAGCTGACAAAAGGAATGATTTTGATACTCTGTTCGCTCTGATAAAATGACACATCAATAGAAAAATTCCCCCCCCCCCGTTCCTTAAAAAAAAAAAAAAACTGCGTGCTCACGCACATTATGAATTTTAAACTGCAGATGCAATCCAGGCTTTGAGTTTGTTGGATTGTTTGTTTATTTTTTAATCTATTCCCTCCCGATTAAATTTGTAGCTGCTAATTGTAAAAAGGGGGAGAGAGGGCAGGAAGGGCTGGTTTGAATCGAGGCTTTCCATGGCAGAAAGGGTTAAGTTTGAAAGAGGGAGAAAATGAATAATTCAGCGTTGGGCTTTATCACTCTGCATTTTTACTGTCTATTCTTTTGGTCCTCTGGAACTTGCTGTGAAAGGTACAGTACGAGGAGTCAGCTGAGGGGGTTGTGATAATTTGCACACACACATCCCTGTCATTGTTCTGCCTGAAGAGACGGGGCTGGGTTCAAGGCCACATGTGCTCCTGTCATCATTCACATTTCTGCTCCAAGTGCAATACAGAGTGTCAGCTCTCCATCTGTCTTTGCCTGGCAAATGCACGCGCCCAGCATCCTGCCTCTAGCTACACTGCCACAGCCAGTTAGGGATGGCCCTCCTTGCTTCTCTGTGCTCATTCCAGAACAGGAGGCGCTGAGTCCCAAATAAGCTTGCTTTTAGGAGAGAACCTTTTGCAGTGGGTCTATTATATTCCGAGATGCCTGGTGAGTGGTTCTTCTTTCTCTCTCTTTCTCGCTCATTCTCTCTCCCCCCTCACCTTTCTCTTCTCTTCTCTCTCTCTCTTTCTCTCCTTGATGGGAATGAGAAAGCACATTCATTTTGTAACTGTATTTCTCTGCTAAAAAAAAATACAGGGTGGCATGTGCAAAGAGCAGCTGTAAATTTTAATTGTAGCATGCACATGAAGAGATCCGTGCATGATGTGTACATTTGTGTGTATGAAATATATTGTGATACTTGAATACAAAATCAAGAAAAGAGAGTAGGAATCTAGCTGCCTTTGAGTGTGCATGATTCTGTGAGAGTATGAGAAGAAATATAGCTTCTATCTATCTCCTATGATTGAGCTGTAGTCTGTATCTATAAACTATAGATTTATTGGGAGAGATGACTGGTGTGTGACCACGGGAGGAAAACACTGAGAATGATCTCTTTGAAAAGCTGCTTATGCTAGAGAAATGAAGTGAGAGGGAATACAACAAATTATTTCAGACTTTTCACACAAACGCACAGTCTTTGGCTCTGAGCTGCTGCTGAATATATCAACTGTATTTCTCTTTTTAAAAAACCTTACATGTTTCTGCTGAATGGGTGAAACTGTTGTTAGAGTGGAAATTTTTAGCATGTCAGTTTCCTCCTGAAAATATTATCCTTGGATCCTGACCTCTTGCTTAATTGATAAATGGTGCTGCCAGTGGAAATATTTCGTCTGTGTAGGGTAAATTATGTGAAAGGATTTCTTGGTGGGAAAAGTAACTGTATGTTTGTATGGGTGGATTGGGGGAAGAACATATTTTGTAAACCAAGGAAGAAAAGATTCTATTGGAGAATCCTGTAACAGTCTAGATTTGTCAGAAAAATAAAATTACTTAAATTAAAAGGGAGAAAAAAATGAGACATTGAGGCATTCTGCAGCTGCCTGGTTCTTTGAGGTAGGAAAATGGAAAGAGACTGTCTTTGCTGAGGAAGTGTGTAGTACTGTGTACCCATCACAGATGGTGTTTTGTAACAGTATCTGCCAGTTTCCTGTGACCACAGTTATATGTCGGTATTGCCAGTTTGAAGAATTTTTTTTCCCCTTTAGGATGTTCATGCCCGGTCATATCCTATCACCGGCATGTTTCTTGTAAGCTGAGAATCAGCAAAGTGAGGCTGTATAGACAGTGAGAGCAAGGCTAAGAGGATTTGTATGGCTGGAATATGGACAAACTAATTTGCATCGATGACAACTGAGGACTAGGAAAGGCCAATTTTAGCCTTTCAGCTGTAAATGGCAATTTACATATTTTGCATTCTGAAGGGACATGTTAGGAATGTAGCTGTGACTGCTGTAATTCTTCAGTGGGGAAACCTGCACCATTTCCCCAAGAATATCTTTGCTC
This sequence comes from Urosaurus nigricauda, assembly GCA_034509955.1. NCBI lineage: Eukaryota > Metazoa > Chordata > Lepidosauria > Squamata > Phrynosomatidae > Urosaurus > Urosaurus nigricauda. Next base: position 221,417,733 of record JAOEGL010000004.1, on the reverse strand, counting down.
AGATGCTTGTCAATGTGCATGTAGCTGGAAGTATTTATTTACTGTTTTCTTTTTAAATATAATATTTACATGTACTATGTATCAGACGTGGATCACCTTGGGATTTTCCAAGCTTCTCTTTCTTATTAAGCTTTTGGTTCTCAAATTACTGAATCTACCTGCTGGTTAAATTGTCATAGAGCTTTCTTTTTTTAAAAAAAATTATTAAGCTACAAGTGTGCCTATATTCACTTATCAATGCTGTTGAACTTAATAATTGCATAAATTTTTAATTGCCACCAGGCTTTTAAAGTGGCAGGAAAAATAAAGTGCAGTGAAGCTGGGTTTTTTTTTGTTTTTTGTTTTTTTTTTTTTTTTTGGTCTCTTAATGTCAGCTCTGAGTGTTAGAAAACGTTGCAGTTGGATACAGAGAATACACTAACAGCTGTGACTGGGAGCATGTGCCAGAATGGAGATACTTGAGCAGATCTGACACTTGGCTATTTTTGACACCCATCTGTACTCCCCCCTCCCTCCTTTAGGATGCACTGCCTCTCAATCTGTTCACAGCATATTTCAGCCTTTTATTATTGTGTTGTTGGTATTTTTTCCCCAAATGGGCATTATTAGCCATCTGGGAGAGATTTTGTATTTTAAAAATAAGCATATTATGTTCAGGAGATTAAAGGGATGTGTGTTTTTATGTAATCCGATATTATGTCACTGCAATTTTGTCTCTGTGTATGTCCATACATGCACTGACTTTTGGGAAGTGCCCTTGGAGGCAATTCAGCAGTGGAAAATCTTGTACTTCTAGAATAACTGTAGTATCAGACATCTCCCTTCCTGTTTTGTGTGTGTGTGTGTGTGTGTGTGTAGCATTAACATTCTCATACAGAATGGCTTCAGGACTGCAAGTGAATATTGGTGGGCATGGTTGGCTACAAGTATTTGCCACATCTTGGAAATGATGTCTGAGATACTGTTGGTGATGTGTAATGGCACCAGAGTGGGTGTTACAGATACACAGAAATGAAGTCTTTGACTTCAAGAGATTTGCATGAATTCGGATGTAGCCTGGTAGTTTTCACTGTTGTATAAATCTATTTCTGAGTTGTACAACAACAAAGGACAAATGGGACAGCATGAAAAACCAGATACCAGAGAACCTGGTCTTTCCCCTGATATGCTCATTTTCTATATGCATGTAATTGTTCTTTTTTGTCAAGTGGAAGCATTCTGCCCTGTGAACTCACTTTAGCACTATGAACTGGTAGAGATCTAATCACCACAGGAAGAACTAGGCCATAATCTACAATAAATAGGCATCTTCAAAAAGCATTTGAAGTATGTAGATCCCTAGGGCCCATTTCTATACACACTCTCCAGGGAGTAAGTCCCAGTGAACTCTAAAGCACTTACTTGTGAGTAAACATGCCTATGGCTGCACAGTAGGTATTATTATACTCCCATGTGTTGTTTTTAACAAAATGCCAGCAGCAGTTAAGTGCTCTTGTGTGTGTTTACTCGAAAATGTTTGGATCCCCCACCCGCTTTCAGTTACAAACCTACCAGTCATTTTATCATACTTTCAAAGAACAGATGTTGGCCTACAAAATGTTTTATTATTGCCCACGGCAATATTCAGGATGGTTGCCTTAAAAGGACAACCACTGATCACAGTCATTGTAGCCCAGAAATAATGCTGCTCTTTCAGAAGATGGCCGGTATTAGGTCAGACCACCCCTTCTTTACTTCTGCTCTCCAGATGTGGCTGCAAAACTTTTTAAGTTCATGTTTCCAGAAAAAAAGGGTTTGTTTTCAGAATCTGGTTTTACTTAAGACATCTCCATCCTGGAGTGCATTTCATAAATTGCCCACATATTTTTCTTAGCAGAGAACTTAACTGGCTATAATTTTTAACACATGGCCACATCATGTGATATTTTCAAAACATTTGCACACAGCTTTAAGAAGGTCCCAGCAGAAATGATCCATCATCTCACAGCCAGCCCATTTTTAACAGGGTATCTGCATTTTCCATTTAGCAGAGCTATATATTATTAGCTTACATTTTGGGTAGTAAAACATTGCATTGCTGATTGTAAAACATGGACTTTATTATCTGCTGAAAATTGATTTGGCATTTATAGCCACTGTGTACTAGAGAAGACTTTCTGGATTTAACATTAATACAAGGAAGTGATGATATGTTTAAAGAAATGAGAACACAATTGCCATGGATGTGCAACTGTGTGTCCTATAATTTAACCTTGGGATGATCCATCTGTTTCAGGAGTTTTGTTTGTATGCTTTTGTTTGTTGTTGTTGTTATGTGCTTTTAGGTTGTTTCCAACTTATGGCATGTATATAAATGTGATGATACAGCTTACAGCCTCAAACACTATTAACTTGGCTCAGTTCTGATTTAACTTGCTGTTGCTATGCTGTTATTTCAAGACAACTCAGTGCTTTACAAAACAGATTTTCTGCCAATTGTGGAAAGTATGTCTGGAAATACTTAAACGCTTGCTGCATCACTGTGTTGGTCATCATATTTAATGCCTTTGTCTAACCAAGGGTTTTGGATGGTGAATTAAAGTCCCAAGAAATTCTTTACCAAATATTTTTGGCTTCCTAGATTTTAGGAAAACATATTGAGAGTTGGAGAAAGCCATCTAAATATTTTTCAAGAGAGATATGATTCTGAGTCCTCTTATCCTTCTTGCTAGGAATAATTTCTGATCCTACCCAAAACTTGTTTTAAGTAGTTTTTCTTTTCTTTTCTTTTCTTTTCTTTTAGTAGGGCTGTGACAGGGAGGAGGTCCATATGTGGCTTGTTGCCTAGTACATTCTAGGGTGGTGTTATTATTCCCAGGACAACAGCATGTAGTCTTCCTAAAGAAGGACACCCACCCCTTGAGATCTTCAATTTCATAAGATACTCTTTACAAGCAAAGGAAGCAAATAGGAATGGTATATTTTACTATGTCACATTTTCCAATACTAAAGAGTACATTTTTGTTCTTGTTCCCAGCTTGCCCACTGGTCCCCAATTTTTTCTGGGTCCTTGTGGCATTATATAAATGAGGGAAAGGTTGCGTCTGTAGACCTATATTCATGGTCCTGAAAATAATCACATTAAACCTGCTGGGACTTAATTCATTCTAAATAAATGTCAATATGATTGTGTTGAAAAATACGGAGTTCATGTATGCATGTTCATCACTTGCTTGCTTTGCATTTCATTCCTGTACATTCGGACCCTTTCCTTATTATTATTAACCTTGCATTGTGAATGTGTGGAGGATGAGGGAGTGAGAATATGACTACAGATACTGTCCCTTACCACCAGCTCTACTATGCTGAGGAACAGACAAGACATAGCCAACGGATCCTGCTATGGTTACAGTCTCTTTCAATCTGTATTCAGTTTATCCAGCCAGTCATGTAGATAAGGCTTTCATAAGCTGCTATTGAATTTGCAAATGATCTGCATTGAAGAGCGGTGTTTCTAAGGTGATACAAAGACATATGGAAGTTCTGTCAATGATATGATGATGGCCCTGTTCATACATGCAAGTTATTACCATGACTCAACCATCCAGTATTGCAGAGGGATAGACTACAGTTGCATGAAGTTGCCTTTAAAACGTGTTTACAAACTTCAGCTGACTGAAACTTCAGCTGCAGCCAGAGTGCTTACCATGAGTAGGTACAGGGAACCTGTGACTTGTTATTGGTGCTCTATCTGTGTCAGGACACAATTAGTGCTATTACTTTTACAGCTATATAGGTTATTGGAGAGATGATGTCTTCCCTTGTGGGCCTGCCCAGGTTTTAAAAGTTTTACCAGAGTCCCTTCTCTCAGACCTATTACTCTTGGAGACACAACTGATGAAGATATGTGAAAGAGCTTTCTTGGTAAGCTTTCAAGCTCTCCAAGTTGAACAAATCCTGTTGAAGGAGACTAGGGCAGCCTCCTCCTTGTGGTGCTCTCACTTGTTGTCAGGGATCTTTCCAGTGAGGCTGACATCTAAGCTGGTTTTATTCAGGGGGCTGCTGTTTCTTTTGATTGATGTGTGTAGGTTTAATTGTCATTTTCTGTATTAGATATATTTGTTTTTATTTGATTATTTGTTCTATGGAAGTATAGCATTACTTTAACATCTTTACAGTCTGTCCTTTTTACTTTGCCTGTTACACTCCTTCCTAAAATGGGCATGCAAATTACTACAAGGTGGACTTGATTAAATTAACTTAAACCACCTGTCTTCATTCTGCTTCAGTTGGGTTGTGGCCAGACCTGTAATGTTTAATTCTCTGATTTTGACATTTTATGAGCCAAAGCAGATTAATTCTTCCTTACCTGATATCAACCTGGCAGGAAACGGAGGGACGTACAGTGGCCACACTTTAATCTGGTGTGAATCAGGCACAGTTCATACTCAGTGTTGTCCTTTGTGTTAAAAGAAAATAGATTTTGCTTGAAGTTACTCTGGATGAATTAGAAAGAGCACACTTTCATGCAAAACAGAAAGGCCTCTTGTGAAAATTTTATTTACACGATTGGGAGCAGTGCGTGAGAACAATTCAGGCAGTAATGGAAGTCTGAGGTCCTGAATGTGTTGCCTTGGGTGTCATGTGCCTCAGTGGCATCACTAGGAAAATGTGGGGTGTGTGGATCATACTGGGTGACACCCTGATAGAGGGGTGACACTCAAGGCGATCATTCACTCTTCCCAAATGGTCCATCACCAGGCTTTGTCCCTAGAGAGATAAAGGAACAATGGAGGAGGAAGAAGGATAAACATTCAACCTTTCCTTTTGCTCTCTCACCGGGCTGCCTACCTAGGGAGGAAGCCTGGCAATGGACAGCTGGAAGGGTGCATGGGTGCCCTTTCCAAGTGACACCTTCTGCACCAGGTGACACCATATCTAGTGATGCCACTGCCTTACCTGAGTATCTGGCAAACTCTCTGCTGTCCATATTCCTGGGTTATTAATGATAATGACATCAAATTCCAGTTTTCCTGAACTCTCTGTTATCTTGCCTGACTGTGCTACTGTTCTGATTGGACAGAAAATGTAAGAAAAAAGAAAAAGAAAGTAGGACTCTTCTGGCACTAGGAATTCTGTTAAGGTTTTCGTATCTCCCAACTTGTTTCATGCTGGTTCTTGCAATATCCCTCCCCCCATGTACACATTTTCAAATGTACATATTTTTCTATGCATGCACCTATTCATTATAGCATGCTTGTATGCATTTCAGAATAGGAGGCAGGTTTTCTTACATGCTTTTATTTCTTTCTTTGTTTTAAACAAACAAACAAAGAGCTTCATTTATATACTGCTTTATACCCTTAAGGAGTGTCTAAGCGGTTTACAATTGTAAGCTATTTGCCCCCCCAACAATCTGGGTACTCATTGTAGCTACCTTGGAAGGATGCAAGCCTGAGCCGAGCTTCAGCCCTTTTGCTGGTCTTGAACTCGCCACCTTATGGTTTTGAGTGAGTGGCTGCAATACAGGCATTTAACCACTGTGCCACCAGGGCTTTTATTCATTTATATTCTGCCTTCCTCTCAACAAAAAGACTCAAGGAGGTGAACAATGTATTTTTTAAAAATGCAGATTGAGACTATACAGAATTTTCAGTAAAAGTATAAATATATACTTAAGTTAAAACATTAACATTGGTAAAGTTATGGTAATATGATAAAAATGAGCAGGTTAAAAACATTAAACATTAAAAATGTCAAAATTCATTAAAAGACAACATACAAAACTTAAAAACAACACCACATAGCATTGAAAGCCCATCCTTGACAGTTTCCAAAAAACCTAATGGCATAAAAATGTCTCATCTTGCTGACAGGAGAGCAAGGAGGGAGCCATCCTGGCCTCCCTAAGAAAACGAGTTCCAAAGACTTGGAGCAACCACGAAGAAGACCCTCTCCCTTGTCTATACCAAACAAGCCTTATATGTTGGTGGAGAGAGAAAAAGGCTTCTCCAGATGGCCATAGAAAACAAATGGGTTCATGTTGGTGTGATTGTTTCCCTTTTGGAAGCCAAGGTGGAGGCTAGGAAAGCAAGAAAAAATAGTTTCAGGGCCTAAAAAGGGAAGTGGGGAAACTCTGGGTGGAGCTGGGGAAACAAAAAACATGATTAAGTGGAGTTGGGGGGGGCATTTAATGTTACTGGCATTTATATCGAGGTGTTGTGGATAAATTGGCTAGTTTGTCTTCTGAGAAATGGATGTTTTGTTGTGCTATGGATTTCCAATGCTATATTTTACTCTCTACTGAAAGTATTCTAATTCCACACAGGGTGTTTTAGGTTTTTTTAAACATTTTTCCTTACTCAGAATCGGGTATTTATTTATTTATTTTGAAGTGCTGACAACTAGCTTGGCACAGTGCAACATATGCTTTCTTTAGCATGCCAGGCATATATATATATATATATATATATATAGCGCTAGGCATACAGTTAGGAATGCTCATTTGATTTTTGTCCCTCCCCCTCATTTAGCTTGTTACACTTTTGGTTAGGTAGATAAACAGCCTTTTTATCCAAAACACTTCAAAGGCAAAGTTGATGTACAATCTATGCATGTTCTGCTGTTAAACAAACAATAGTATTGGCCACTAACCACTGCATCAACATCATAGAAGTTGCTTTCTTGAATCAGAACAAGAGTTCATCTTATGCGGCATCTATCAGTAGCTAGATACGTTCTATGGTAACCACAGAAGTAATGCAGGATGTCACCACCACATTTGTTAAGTTTGAGCATCTAGGTATAGGTAATGTAGCCCATTTTATTTTCTCATATGTTGTCTCAAAACAACAACATTCTCTTTATGAATTAATCTGCATTTTAATATGCTAGATGAAAATTCAGTGACATATCATTATATTTAGATATTTCCCCAACTAGCAACTACCTTTTTCTGTAGCAGATGCACAAAAATAAAAACAGAAATATATCTCTCCCTTTTCCCATCGTATATGTTTGTGTGAGCATGTGTGTGTAATAGATATAATTGCTCGTTTTATTGCTATTCTTTGTTAAATGTATTTGCTATTGAAAAAATAGGAATTTAGCCACACATTTTGATATGGTTTTTGAGCAAAGAAGAACATCAGAACATCAAGAACAAACTTCAGTGGGTAGTTAAATTCTGTATCAATCATTTTGGGAGGTGTGGACTGGAGTCAATGCAAATCAAATCTCTCAGGAAATTCCTAGTTTTACTTTCCCTTCAAATGAAGCAACAAGAAATTAATCAGTTTTCTTCCTTCTGTGCAAAAGTCTTCAAACATTCCAGTTTTCAAACCCTATTTGCAATTTGGGACTTATTCTGCACAAATTTTGTACAGGGTCTGTTTTGTATAGAAGACAGAATTTTGTTCACAGGAAACAGCACTTTCCATGAAGGAAATATTATTTCTACATAGAAATATTATTTTTGACACTGAAAATGCTGTTTCCTGTGCATAAAATGTGATTGGTGCAAAACAAGAATTTGCAAAATAAGAATAAACCCTCAATTGCAGCATTTTCTGCACAATGCGGCATTCTGCACAGACAATATCTTTTCTGTGGAAAAACAATCAGGTGTGAATTTTGTGCAGAGTAAGTCCCAAACTGCAAGGATTCAAATCAGTCTAAGATTACCAGGTCTTCTTACATGTATCTAGTTTTCAACCTTTTTAGAATATTTTCTAAGATTCTTTTCAATCCTATTATCCAGTCTCTGTCTAGACTTCTAATACAGGAGGTCCAATCATCACAGAAGGGAATTGATTCTGTTTTCAAGCTGTTGTTTCAGTAACTGCTGGCTCACAGATTTTTCTAATCAAATGTGGGTACATGAGGTGCCCAGATATATTAGGAATTTATTTCCCCCTTGCCCATCAAATATAAAAATCTGTTATACTTTGGACATATTGTGCATCCATAGTCGTTCAGTCTGACTATCACAGACACTTCATGGGTTGGGATAAAGTCAGAAGCGAATTTGCTTTTAATTATTTTATCATCCATTGACATCAAAATGAACATCAAAATAAATCCCAAGTAAATAAGGATGTTTCCCGCTAGTTTGTCTCTTCTCCCTATTATAACAATAACCAACCTGTTTCTACCAACTATAAAGCCTGTTTATATTATTTATATGTCACATCTCATTTCTCTCTTCCTCTTCCATGCAATGAAATGGCATCATTGGTGCATGTTTTTAAAACTAAGTGGTAAATGTGGGGTACATATATTCACAACTGGAAGAAATATAGACAAGAGGGAAGGGGAAACAAAAAGGCAAAAATCCCAGGGGCTGAAGAGGGATCACCCATAAAAGAAAGCCATTTCTATTATGACCTAATGTCTTAGTGACACTATTTATTTTTCCTGTTGCTTTCTCTGTACTATGTGAGTTGATAACACATTCTCTAGGCATCTGGAGTTATTTTCTGCTGGCATCTTCTTGTGGTGCACCTGTTGCGTTATGTGGCTACACTGTGAGCAAATTGACATCAGCATAAAAAAACACAGTGCAGTTCTGAAAGATGCTTTCCCAAAACATTACACTTCAGATTGTGGGAACAAGATCTTGTGAATGGTTCCCCCTGTATAAAATTCCCTGATTGTAGAAAGTTAGCAAACCAGGGATTTGCACAGATTTCTTCCTGACAATCATCAGATTTGTTATTTTTTGTGTCTGTCTCTGTCTGTCTGTCTATCTATCTATCTGTTGTGTTCCCCCCCCCCCTCTCTTAGTTAGTTTCAAGGCCAACTTTCTGCCCTATAGTTCATAAAGTGGTAACAACAAAGACCAGGTATTGTATGGAAAATAACTTTTGAAAAGTAATTCATTATACTATATTACATCATTATGATCCCAAAAGTGATTTGTCTCTGTTAAGGTTACCAAACAAAAGAATGTGGTCTGTTATTCCTTGCACTAGTTGTTGTGTGTCACTAATCTTTAAAAAAATCTTAGTTAATAAATACCTGCATGCAGGATAGGAAAAAAAGAAACTAAAATGAAGACAGCACCATTCTAGCCTAGAACATTACTTCCAACCACTCATATGCAATCAGTTTCACTGCTCAACAGGAATCTTTTTGGTTTGTTTCTCTTTTCCTTCCCCCCCCCCCCCCAAGGCTGCACAGTCTAATCTCACTGCCTTCCCTTTCTTTATCAGTCAACTGTTGCATGTTAACCTCCTCTTCTTCATTCTGCCTCTCTTCAGTTTTGTCTCTCCATTCCATCAGGTGGCCTCAGCACCACCTACAGAACATTCAGCACACTGCAGCACAAATTCCAGATTGAATTCCAGCTCTTGAACCCTCTGCTATACCTCTTTCAGCACCAATTAGCAAAGCCACCCACCCCATGAGTACCAGCAAAGCTTGTTACTGTTAATCAGAGAAAGAATAACTTTGTCTCTAATTTCATGAATAGTAATGCAAAGCCAGCATGTTGTAGTAGTTTGAGTATTGGAGTACGACTCTGGAGCCTGGGGTTCAAAATTTCCACTTATCCATGGAATCCCACTGACTTACCTAGGGCAAGTAACACTTTCTTGGCCTCAGAGGAAGGCAAAGGCACCCCCCCCCCCCCGAGCAAACCTAAGTATTGCCATGAGTTGAAAAAGATTTGAGGGGATAAAACAACAGAGGCAATTCCAAATAACATAATTTCAATAGATAAATATATAACAAAAGTATCTAACCATATAGTATTGATCTCATCAAACAGCTTAACGATCAACAGGAAAGAGAATAAAGCCTAAGATAGAAATAAAAGTACTCTGCTTTCAAGGCCAGATAGATTTCTATTCCACAAAGGCAACAAAGACTTCTCCACAATTGATGTACAAACATTCATTGGCAGCCACATCTCTCATTTTGGCTGCCTTCCCCTTGGCTTTCACCTGTGGCCTAAATCCAATTGGCAGACCATATTAGAACAGAGCACTGAATCAGTGAGAACTTGATAAGTAAACACTTCTGAAAAGTCCAGTGATTCAGTGGAATTAACAGTTGGATTTAGGCCATCTTCTTGCTTAGCTCTTTTCCAGTCTCTCACCTGGGCAGCTGAAGATTGCCCATCCTCCTTCAAAGCACATTCCTAGATTTGACATTATTCAATTTTTTTCATCAAGTACCATTCCTCCACTATCTTCAGGCAACAGACACTACCAGAAGTCAGTGTGTGGTGTGTGGTGTGTGCTTGTGAGGTGGGTAGAAATATTCCACCCCTTGATGTTAGTGTCTCCAATAAACACCCTTTGACCTGTTGTCAACTAGAATGTTTATTTTCAAGAGTTGTCAATGGGCCTTTCCACATATGAATGTAGGAATTGCCTAGGGCTTGAATTCTAGCACCTTGAATTGTGCCCAGATGTTTAGGAGTCAAGAGGCAACAGCTGGATCAAATATGTTTTATGTGGCCAAGACCTGTTGGAAGCTAGCCATTCACATATATTCTGTGCCACATGTAGGTTTTGAATGTAGGAAACTAGGCAGTAGACTTCTGCCAGATCAGAGACTACTTGTTCATCTGTCCCAGTACTATTAATCCTGTCTGGCTGTGTCTGTCTTCTGTTTCAGTCAGAGATCTTTCCCATCACCTGCTTCCTGATGCTTTTAACCAGAGATGTCAAGGACTAAACTTGCATACTGTTTACTACAAAGCCCTTCATATACTGTATTCCTGATCAGTTTTCAAGATGCCATCATAAACATTGCAGTACAGCACAACAGACAGCTTGGTATCTTCCAGATGTTTTGGACTAAAATTTCTTATCAATCCCAACCAGGGCACTGAAAGTCAGTAATTATAGGAGGGCCCTAATTTGATGGATAGTGGCAAGATCACTGTCATCCAGTAAAAGGAGGGAATGGGAGCCACATTTAGCAAGTAGAACAGCTTAGTTTTTTTTTTAAAAAAATCTCTATCCATAGACATAATCTGGATACCTCAAAGCGCAGTAAGGAAAAGTAGCATAAACGTATTAGCCAGATATTTTGGGGAGAAAATATACATTCCTGTTTTCCAGAAAATCTCGTCTTATTTCTCTCAGATATTACAAGTCTGAATATCAACAAATCTGGAGTCTATGCAGCCATTCTCTTTCACAAGAACATAATAGGGTGAAGAGGGAGAGTAGAACTATGTCCTTGTCATCTGGCCCTAATGCCTTCCACAACTTGGAGGAGGAACCTCCTTGAAATACACATGTGGGCTCTAATGACAATTTAGAATTCCTTATGATTGTTTGTGAGCTCTTGCATGCATAGTGCAGGCACCCTACTTTTCACCTTCCTCGTACAAGGTCTTGGAGACTATAGAGGCATGGCCACCAAGTATGTCCTCACCCCCCTACATCTAATAACAGTTTCTGAGCCCTGAACCACCACTGATAATTGAGCAAAAGGGAACACATGATACAAAAAGCAAAGTCATGGGTCAAATTCATGCTTTTGTGATTTAAGGAATTTCAGAATTTTAAAAATGCTCCAGCCAGGGTGGTTTCTTTGCCTCCCACCCCCACCCTATTCAGGCTACTAACCATCTTCTTTCATGTCCTGCATAATATAATGCCATGATTGCTTGTAATGGTCATATCAGTAAGGCAGTGCAAAGTGTTGCTGTCCTAACTGGTAAGGGGCAAGGAATTGGGGTGGGGGGGCAAACAAAGATGATCTGAGAGGGGAGAGAAAAAAAGAAGAGCAGAGAGTGTTAAATGGCATGGGAGAAGAGAAGAGTGGGAAGGAAGAATGAGGAAGTAGTTGGGGGAAGAAAGTGTGTTGGTGGATCCAAGCCCAGATGGCATCTTACTCAGGGATCCCTATTATGGTGCCACTGTTCAGCAATATACTAATTTCTATTAAAGGATTAATAAGAGGAAAGGCACATTCGTCTGATTCATCTGAATGTTATGATAGCATTTAGTATATGTATATCACCTGTGTAATGGATTCTGCTAATACAATTGTTATGTGTGGTTTGCAATTATATTTCCCTGCTTCATGAGATGCATGAAAACCACTTTGCAGCCAAGCCCTCTAGTTGCTAGATTGTGTTTCTTCCCAAATACAATGGCCGAATCTGTCCCATGCCCAGTCTTTCAGTGAGCAGATCCTATAAAAATGGCTACAGCCATCTATGTGCTTGTCCTGGACTGCGGCCAGCACACACAAACACACGCCAATAAGAATTGCTCAGCAAGGAACTAGCTCTGCAGCTCGGAGAAAAACTACAGACCTTAGTATTGTCCAAAAAGGTAAACCAGAAGCCAAAGAGTCAGGATTGGAGAAGTCACAGAAAGCAGTTCGGTCCAAGGTCAGGGCAAAGAGAAGGCAACAGTAGTCCAGTTCATTCCAAAGTTGTAGAGTCAAGGCAAACAAGAATTCAAGAAACACAGAGCCAGTGCCGGCAAGCAATCACACCAAAGGATCTTGCAAAAAGTTCTGGCAAAGGGATGATGTCCCACAGGTGGTTAAATAGGAGACACCCTCCCTGTTGCCAGCTTTTCTGCAATCCTGTGGGATCGACACTGGCAGGCACTCTCAGCTCTCCTTTCCTTAAAGGAAGGGACTTTCAAGCTTGGTTCTTCCTTAGAGGCCACATTCAGCTGCTGAGCCTCTCAAGGGAGCTCAACAGTGCTAGAGCCTGGCTGAGCCTCCACTCCTGGGGCTGAAATGTCAGGGCTGATGTCTGGCAGGGCAGAACTGGGACCTGGTCTAGCCGCCAACTCCTCTTGCACCTGAGGAGCCATCTCCTCCTCCTCCTCCTCCTCCGATTGGCTGGCCATGACAGTGCTCCCAGTCTGAAAGCTGAGAGGCCAGCAATACTAGTATATTCCTTAGATCAACATATTTCATTCACATTTCTCCTTGAAGACCTGCATTAGAGCATGGTTTTGTGAATAAGTCTAAGGGGAAATGTTTCATATCTTAAATCTTTATGCTTAATAGTATGATTAATAGATTTGTCAAAAATGTTTAGTATTTTTTGGCAGTTAAATGTTTTTGCTGATGTTCCTGTCTGGATATACATTACCATACATACTTGGATGACCCAGTGGGGATTCTTCTTCTGATACCAATGCTTGCCACATTCAAATCAAAATAGCTTTTTGTCACTGTGATCAACAACTGTGTTTTAAATATATCCTCTTGGCCTTGTGAGTCTAATATATGTGTTGTTACTTAATGTTTCTCTGTTCTTTGCTGCAGTGAAGTAAACAGTTTCCATTGCTGCTGTAGTGGGAGACTCCAGCAGATAAACAACATCCCTCCTTTCCCCCAAATGTGGGACTCAGTTTTGAAACTGATGAATACTTGAATGCATTTTCCCCTAAATATATTTTCTCCCAACACAAATGGCTGAGGCAGGATGTTTCAAATTGAACCCTGCAGGAGAAAAGGGTACAAAGGGTTTCACATGCCACCTGGTGTCTCATATAGGAAGAAGGTTCGGATATAAGTTATATTTAATTGATTATTTAATTAGTCATCATGGCTTGACTCCTACTTCTCTGTAGATTTTTTAAAAAAAAAACATACATGCACATTAGGACTCAATATATGAACATTATCTCATCTAGTATGGTCTTCAGGCACCAGATACAGTTGAATAAGAACAGGCTGTGCAGAGCTGTATTGTGTCATGCAGCCCTCCACTGTTCACTTTCTATCCCTGGAACCCAGGGTTGGGAGATTACTGTTCTCTTTAGGCACCAAAGTAAATCAGGTTGGCCTGAAAAGTTTCTGAAGAACTCTCTCTCTCTCTCTCTCTCTCTCTTGGTGAAAATGGAAATGGAGTTTCAAGCACCATCTATTCTGGCAATCTAAGAAAAAACTGCAATTCTTTTAAAAAATACACACACCACCTTGCTGTCTCCCATGACACACACAATTTGTTTAGCATTTCTCAGTCTTTTTCTTTAAAAAAATATAGGAGTGGCTTATGGGGGGGTAGGGAGAGAAGGATTGCACCACATTGTTGATGCATAATTTAAGACAATTTATGCTAGTTTAAAGCCAGATGTATTTCCATTCCCACCCTGCATAATCTACCATTTATCTTACGTTATTATCTTTCATAGTTGGTACTCTTCAGTAAGCACAGCCTGACACATCTTGTGGCCTTTGCCTTATGAGATAAAATAGATTGAAAAGGATGTTTTGACACCACCTGGAGAAAAGGAAGCAACCCTGGAGCACTGTGCTTTGGGAGCAGGTGATAGATGCTAAGAAATATGTAAGTGTATGACAAAGCTGAGGGGTTCCGATTAGAAGAAGGGGGAAAAAGAAGAAAAAGAATAAGAAAACTGTGTGTGAGAGCGAGCGAGCGAGAGAGTAGCAGCATTAATACATCTTCTTGAGGTTTGATGAGACATCTACTGCCTACCATTCCATCTGGTGCTTATGATAGCCTGGCATATTAGCATGCTGTAAGTTCATAATGTATTCGAGGCAAGGAAGCATCACTTGCATATTAATCGAGGCATCCTCTTTCTCAGAGCCTCCTTTTGCATTTCAATCATGTTTATTCTCTCTAAGTCATGAGCAGACGGAGTAGTAATGGATTTTTTTTTCTCCCTCGCCCCTCCTCATCAGAAGTGTAGAAGTGTTTTGTGCAAGCTACCACCCAAGAGGAAATTCTTGCATATTGGGGCAAGGGTTACAATTGCCTGTGGCCAAGAAACAAAAGCCTGTATTTGATCTTGTCTCATATCCTTTGTATCCTGCATTTTGACTTCTCACTTTACAAACTGTAATTAGGTAAAGAAAGGATAGCTGGGTTAAAAAAAGGGAAAAGGTCCACTCACTTGTAATCAGCTGTGAAGATTGTATGTTCACACACAGTTAAGCCAGTGTCCACACCTTTCAAATGTTTCAGAGTACAGTTTGGAAAAATATGGTTTCTCCTTGCTTCTAAAATGTTATAATTAGTTATACACATTCTCACCAGCGCTGATGACAGATCTGTGTATTTTATAGTCTACATGGACCTAAGTTCAAAATATAATACAAAAATCTACTCAGAATCTGCCTCCTGTCTATGCTCATCTTAGATTTAAGAATGAAAGCTTAATATGTATCCTAGTCCTTTACCATAATCTCAGGCCTCAGCCTTTTCTCAGAAATTTCTATCAATTAAAGCCATTTTTAAGCTTAGAGTTATGACTTTTATTAAATTTATAATATTTTGATTTTTCATCCACCTCCACGTCTGTAAAAAAACAGTGTGGTTAAAACTTTCAAAAATATTAAAATGACTTTCAAATGTGACACAAGAAGTTTAGCTTATCTTTGGATTTGCTGAGATATTTTATGTGTATATATATATGTGATTAAATTTTAACCCATCCTAGGCACTAGAGATACTGATTGTGAACTATTTTTGTACAAAGAGATAACATTAGCCTAGATCTTGAGGACATTTTGAAAAGTGCTGGCTATGTTTGGGATAATTATTTTTCATAAATATCAATGTGATGAATAGAAACAGTCTAATTTTGATTAAATATGTATTGACTATAGGCGGCAGAAATTCCTTTCATTGCCAAACTAAGCTGTTCCAACCATTTACCATACTGTCTTGTTCTTGTGCTGTGGTCTCTTTCATAGTTTTTGCCATTAATATATATAGTCACAGATAGTGCTATTGCAGATGTTCTGAGAGCCAGTTACAGTGGGCCCTTATTATCCGCTGGGGTTTGATTCCAGGACCCTCTGTGGATAACAAAATCCGTGTATGCTCAAGTCCCATTAAATAAAAAGGCGCAACAAAATGGTGCCCTATGTTTAAAATGGAAAATCATGGTTTGCTATTTGGAATTTATACTTTTAGGGAATATTTTCAAGCCGTGTATGGTCAAATCTGTGAATAAGAAATCCATGGATAAGGAGGGCAAACTGTATATGCAAAATTCAGCAGCACCTTGTATGGTGGCAAGGGTTTATTTTATAAAATAGCCACAGTGGTTTGCAATCCAGACTGAGATCATTGCCTGGTTGAAGGAGGTGGATTTAAACCTTTGTCCTTGCCATCCTCCCTTTCAGGATGAGACAGTGAAGCAGGGTGACAAGATATCCTAACCAGAAAGGAGGACAAGGCTGTAAAATGTAGGACATTCAAGCAAAATATAGGATATTACAAAACAAAAACTAAAAACACTCATATGCATATAAATTCATGCTTCTTTGTCGTGCTCAAAATGGAGGACATTTTGGAATTCCTCTTGGACAAAAGGTTGAAATGTAGGACTTGTCCTGGAAAAGGAGGGTGTCTGGTCACCATGCCTGGAAGGGTTAATTAGAGGGCCAAGTTCATGGTTACTCACAGGGACCTGGCACAGTAAATTATGTAGCTAAAATGTTCATGATGATGTTAATGAAGGGTTAACAGCTCTGAATTGTTTGAAGATTGTGGGCCTCGTCTGTGGCATCAGTGTAATTAACCAAGATAGTGCCCTTTCTCCATTTTTTCAAGAAATTAAAAGAACTATGATTAAAAGTGAGCAGAAGGAGAAAATGCATTAGCAGCAGTACTCTTCCATAAACTGCAAGACTGTGGAAAAAATCCTTAAAATACAGCATCATAGTAGATTATTTTTTATATATAATAAAAGCAACATGGTATTAAAGAAAATACAAAGTCAATAAGAAAATCTTATAAATCTTATAAACTTTATCTAGCTATAAAACTTTGCAAGAATAATTTCTTAATCTTGCACATGTCTACACAAATACAAGAATCCTGTTCCAAGGCCAGAAATAAGTCTTCGTGTGGACCTTGTCAATTTCATATGTATTAATCCACAAATCCATTTCATACCATTTTATGTATATATTTTAAAAGTCATGTATGAAAACTTGCGTTTAAATTGTACACATTTGACTAAGCTGTGTATTTGTGTAATTTTTTTTTTTAAAAAAATGCATTTTTGGCCCAGAAATCAAGAACATTTAGAAAAGTCTATACACTGAAGAAAAGTATCATTTTGATCAGTGTGGGGTCTCATTGATAGGTAACGTGGAGGCACATGCACACACATTAATCCAGGAAGTATAAAATATGTTACTCTTTAAAAATGTGGTCCAAGTGAAATTAGTCCACCATTCATGGCTTTGTTATATGTTAACTCTAGGTTAGTCTTTTCATATATTTCTGTGGCATTCTTCTTTGGGGCAACATTATTATTATTATTATTATTATTATTATTAACCTTTATTTATATAGTGCTGTAAATTTACACAGTGCTGTACATACAATCTTAAATTAGACGAATCCCTGCCCTCAGGCTTACAGTCTTAAAGAGACAACACAAAAGGAAGAGGGGAAGGTGATGGGAAAGGGGGTGAGGTCCAGTGGTTCTTCTCTCCCTCTGGGGCCAGGACCAAGGCAGATGGACTGGAGGGAGGGCACGGCTTCTTAATACATAGTTAGAAGGAGGCATCCTGAGGCAGATGGCACAATCCTGGGAACGCTTCCCTAAACAATATAACTTAATTTTGAACCTGTGACTCTTTCAGACGTGGGAAATTGGAAGTATAATCTAATGGCAATCGAAATGCAATCATGGGGTTTCACATTATTGCGAATTAGAGCTTCTCACACAATTTCGGGCAAAAGGGAAGACACTCCGAATGCAATCATAGGTTTCACGTTATTGCGAATTAAAGCTTCTCACGCAATTTCGGGCAAGGAGAGGTCATTTTCGGGTAATGGGAAGTCATTCCGAACACCTTCCAAATGCAATGGGGATTCACGTAAATTTGCTAAACAAGCGAATTCACGTGAATTCTCATTGGCTGCATTCGAAGTTGGGAGAAATTCCTCCTGTGTGAAAGAGTCCCTGGTTAGAGAAGTGATGAGGCATATATGTGGGGGAAGAAGGTTCCAGGAGTGAGGGGCAGCAAGTGAGAAGGGACGAATCCAGGACAGGGCAGTGGAAATCCTTGGCTGGGACAGGAGACCTTGACTACCAGAATGGAGGGTACGAGAAGGAGTGTGAGGACAAGTAAGGAGGGGCCAGTCCATGGAGGGCTTTGAAAGTCAACAACAAAGTCTTTGGTGAAGACCTTGCATAATATAATATCTATTTGTAAAATAGTGATAATGATAATATTTATTTATATCCTGCTCCATTTGCACTCAGGCAATTGGAGCTGCTTACAGCATTAATATTATACAAATCATATTCCCCGACCCCTCCCTCCCTTAAAATAGAATTAAACATTTTACACTTTAAAACATGTAAAAAATAAATAGTAATTTAAATAATAAATAAAAACACACAAGAATAAACAAGCAAATAGCAAATGGGATTGATCTATTACTTCCTATCTTAGGTAGCCGGGTGTCTATTCAGGAAAGGCACGCCAGAAGAGATCTGTCTTAACAGCTTTTTTGAAAGCTCTCTAAGGAGTTTTTTCCCTCATCCGGCAGGCTATTCCAACAATTACAGTATTGTAAATGCAATTCTTATAGTCAAGCCAATGTGGTGTACTGGTTTGAACATTGGACTACAACTGGAGATCAGGTTTTGATTCTCCACTTGGCCACAGAAAACCACTGGATGACTTTGGGCGAGTCACACACTCTCAGCCCCCAAAACCCTTAGGCCTTAGAGTTGCCATAAGTTGGACATGACTTGAAGGCAGAACCACAACCACCACCACCACAAGAAATTCTTATAACAAGCCTGTTAAAAAGAGAGCAACTACTGCCCATATTGGAGATGGAAAACTGGGATTACTAGTGCCTTACAAAAGGCCATTTTGTGAGTTCATAGTAGAAGAGAACCTGGGAATTCCCTAATTCATAGCTGAATCTCTTAATCACCATGCTACACCAGCACTTTAAAGCTTTGAGCCTAAACACAATTGACCTCACCTTTATGGGAATCTGAACTATGACTACATAATGAGGCATCTTTGATATAAGATGCTTTAACATTTCTCATCCATAAATGCTGATAAGGTATGACAAATGGTCCATCCAGTAGAATAGCAATAAATCATCTTCACACATGCCATTGTGATTTGCAATGATTTGCATTGATCTGAAATTGAAAACTTAGTTAAATTAATTGTACAGTGGGTTTCCACTGGTGTTAGGTTCCAGGACTCCCTGTGGAAAGCAAAATCCACAGATGCTCAAGTCCCATTATATACAGTGCCATAGTAAAATTGTGTCCCTTATGTAAAATGGCAAAATAAAGATTTGGTTTTTGGAATTAAAAAAAAAAAGAATTCAAATGATGGATGGTTGAATTCATGGATGTAGAATCTGTAGATATGGAAGGCCAAATGAATAATCATGTATGAAATGCCACTCATCAATAATTTGAGTGTAGGTCCTGCATCTGAAGTAAAGTGTGTGAGCAGGCTTTTGAGCCTGATCCTGGTAGAGGTTTAATTTCTTTGTATTCATTGGCATATGTTCCTCCATTTAGCTTATGCCTACTTCTCTGAACCACTAGTTTGCCGCTGGATCCCCTTGGTAGGTCTTAGGATTCAAATGAAAATATAAGAGATCATACAAGCCCAAAATCTGCCTATTCTGGTATAAGAGAAACAGATGAGATAATATTTTTGAAACTGTAAGCTTGTCTGCAAGCACTTCCACATTTACAGGTATGCTATAGACATTATATAAGTAGGCAAATAAACAAAATACCCAAACAACTCCTCTGTCAGTAAAGCTCATTTGGCTCTGTATTGCTAGTAGAGGACCTATCCATGCCAACTGTGTTGGCCGTGTGCTGTACCAGATGCTGCAATACTTTTTCTTCTCTCCTAGCTCATTTACATTTTTCATTGATGGAAGTATTTCCCTGGAGACTTCACAAAACACAAGGAAACAAACACATTATGCTCCTCTTGCCATCTTAAACAGCATAGAAGATTTTCCTGTCATCTGTTTGAGAAAAAAATAGATTTCAAGCACAAAAATTAAATCAGCAAGCTACTTCTCTTTCCCACTGTCTATTCATATATTTAAGGGCTATCACTGCCAGGAGGCATACTCCTATTTATGGAAGTAGTTAATGGTTAGCAAACATTTTATATTTACACACTTAATGTGTAGCTCAGTGATTCCAAGAGTGATGGGAATTACCCCCATGTGGGAAGTGGAAAGATCTGGGGAGACAATGTGGGGAAAGGTGGCAGCAGAGTGGTGAGGGGGAAAGGGAGCAGTGGGGGGGGGGCTTCAGTCAAAATATTGGTACACAAGAAAGACAAGGGCAACCATCAGCCTTTAGGACCATGGTGGGGATGGGGGTTTGCATTAAATTTCTTTTCAGGGTCCCTTAAAAACACTGTAGAGCCTCACTGTCTGCCACTCTTCGCCTGCCTATGTGAGCTGACTCCCTTAGTCACAATATTTGCTAGGAGCAGTGGTGGCAGCTGGGAAAACTGTGAGGCTTGGGTGCAGGGCATTTCTTCTGTGGCTCAGAGAAGTACCATTTTGAGACAGACAGTTGACTGGAGCAAGGGGCTAGAGCATGTGGCAGCAGCAGAAAAGAAACTTTCAAATTTTGGGCCATGCTTAAGCTTTCTGAGCTCTGCTGGGACTTGGCTGGAGATTGCAGCTACTTTGCTGATGCTGCTTTCTTTCAGCAGACAGGCTGGGAGAAAATATAGCAGAAAGAACAATGATGGTGTACATGTGTGTCTGGAACACTTGAAGCTGTGTGGAGAAGACATGTCTCTGGGAAAGGAGGTGGAGGAGCATCCAGGGTCAATTCTTGAATTAACAATTTGGTTGCCACTCTTTTGGCTAACTGAAGTTTCTGAGCATTTTTCAAAAGCAGTAAATTCCAGTCGTCCAAACAGTATGTAATGTCTTTGCTCACAGCACAGGGAACAAAAAACATTCATTTCAGGCATAACAACTCTTGGTGTAGTTAACAAGGAAAATAATTAATGATTTCAAATTTAAATGTAAAAACCTATTGAAAAAAACAGGCATGAAGTCTGATTTAATACTATGAATAACTGGACAAGCAAATAAGATAATTAGAATAAACAACGTCTCCTTCCTTTGCCTCCTTTTTCTGGTCTCATCCTTCTTCTTTTCTCCTTGTCTTCCTCTGTTGCTATAATATACAGAACCTCCAGAATGACTTATATCAAATGGAATTCAGTACATCAAATAGAATTCATTTGAAAGGAAAATGTGTTTTCCAATTCAGAATACAAATTCTTTTGGCCCCCAACCTGGCCTGTATATTCAGCATATTTTAAGCTTCCATATTGCACATTTTAGTGTTCTGATCTGGGCTAGGGCCCTTGAGCTTATTTTTATGTAAAGAAAACAAAAACCCTTGAGTTTATTTTTATGTCAGAAAAAGAAAGGCATAGCAGCTAGTACATCTTTCAAGTAATCTGTAGTTTTTTGTGGGTTTTTCGGGCTATGAGGCTGTATTCTAGAAGAGTTTATTTCTGATATTTCGCCAGCAGCTGTGGCTGGCAGCTTCAGAGAAGCCTTCAACTTCATAAGCTTTAGGTTGATTCTTAATGTTTTCATACTGGAGAGGGAATCTTTAATATTGCGCCTCCCCTGTTTATAGAACAATCTGCCCTTTTAGTATTGTGAGGAGGTATGTGCTTGTTTCTGCCCTGTGTTGTGTCAATACATGTATCATGTGTGTTGGGAAACATGAGATAGTAGCAGTTCTCTCAAGAGAAACAAGAAGAGTAATCAAATTGGCAAGGCAGAAGCTGAGCAATATCTAGTCCCATGTCCCCCCCCCCCCCCCCCCGTATCTCTCTCTGTCTCACACACATACATATACACACACACATCATCTAGCAGAGAAAAAGAAACAAGCTTTGTAAAACATTAATAATTAGCTTCAATCAGAGTGCTTGTCCATAATTGAGAAAGTTAGAAATATTGTGTAAGGGTTTTTTTCGAATATGTGTTATCTTGCAACTGTATGGAAAATAAACATAATTATTAATGACATTTTGCCTAACACTTCCTATAGCATTTTGAAAGTGACATATATAGTTCTTGTCTCATCTTTCATGCTGGTTTTATGTTCATAACTACTAAATTAGGCAGGTTAGGTTGAGAAATAATTAATTGTCAAGGTCCCCCATTGAAATTTGTAACAGTGTGGATTTGAATTTGGTTCTTTTCTTGTCCTTGTTCATCATTATAGTCACAGTGCCTCACATGGTTTGAAGGTGTGTAAAAGAGAATGTGAGAGAGGGAAATTTGAGAAATGGATGCATTCAAATACCTTTATAGTTATTGGTTTTATATTATGACTTTAATTTCAACATCCCACTTGGCCATGGAAATCCACTGGATGACCTTGGGCAAGTACACTGTCTTAGCCTCCGAGGAAGCCAACGGCAAATCCCTTTGAACAAATCATGCCAAGAAAACACTATGATAGGGTTGCCGTACATCAGAAACAACTTGAAGGCGCACAGCAACAACAAATACCAACCTTAAAGACAGAACCGCACAACATTAAAAGCCCAACCCTGGTTTGCTGGTAAAAGCCTGATGGCACAGAAATGTTTTGACCTGGCATCAGAAGGAGAGCACAGAGTCATCCTGACGTCTCTAAGGAGGGAGTTCAAATAACTGGGAGCAGCCTTTGAGAAAGCCTCTCTCCCTCCCTCCCCCCCCCCAACAAGTCTTCCCATGTGGTGGGATAGAGAGAAGGGTTTCTCCAGACAATCTTAAAGTTCTAATAGGCTCATAAAAGACAATATGGTTGTTCAAATAACCTGGACCCAAGCCATGTTGTTTAATGTTGACATTTTTAAACTTGTTTGTGAGTATTTGATTTTCTTTTTAAATCTTGTTTTGCACACCACTTTGTGCTCCTGGTGAGAACAGAAAAGTTTCTACATAAATAAAGAAAAGAATACATAAATCTCATTCTCAGTCAGATAAGAAGTTTTGATTACATTAAACCAATTGACAAATAGTAAATTTGATTTTTGGTTCAACATTCAAAATCTGCATTGTCTACTGACTTGAATAAAATGCCTATTTATTAGTAACACATGTAGGCCTAGTCATTAACATTAGCAGATGTGTTGATTATCATTATTATTTTTTCTTCTAAAGTTTAGGAAGGCACTGATGTTGCTGAATAGGATAGTGGAGGAGGTAGTGGGGGTGACAGAGCAACATTACACAGTGCTTACATGAATCTTGAAATGTTTCTTGATGTCCTACAGTACTGTTAACATCTGCACATCTTGTGAGAAGTCACATTTGTTGCAGCTGTACTCTAGCTTGAATGTAAAAAGGAAGCAAGGAAAGTCATAGTTAAGAATGAAGCAGCTGGCTTTCAATAGAAAGATTTATCGTTTTCTCTCATTACCCTAGACCCAAAATAAACACCAGCAGAGCTGTTTACAACAACCCTGTTTTTAAAAAATGATAGGCTGAAGTTCTTGCTGTTAAAAGGGAAGACATCACTGCAAAGATAAATGTATTAAAACTAGGAGAGGATTCTGCTAGGTAATACAAGAAGAAAGATGAATGAACATTATGGCCCTAGCTCAGCTATGGTCATGGTGCTTAAATGGGTAAGAAAGCAAGTTGTACAAAGGAAATTAAGCTAAGGTCATGTACATCTTTTACTTGGGTAAGGGTTAGAGGCTGGTGCAGCCTCCGAGGCCCCTTCCCGATGCTTCTGGAGGCCACAGGGAAGTGGCAAACTGCCTCTTCCCTGTGGCCTCAAAACGGAGTGCAGCTGGTGCCCACTGCACCCCACTTTCAGAGGCGGTGCTGAGGGGAGAAAGTGCCCCAGGTGTTTGACGCGACTGTTTGACGGCCGCGTCAAACACCCGGCACAAAAAAGGAGCTCCGTTTTGGAGCTCCTTTTTTGCACTGCAGGAAGGGTGCGCTTGGCGCCCTCCTGCGGTGCAAAGTCGTCATGGTACGCGCAGCATTTCTAAATGCTTTGCGCACCATGGCAACATCATGACATGTCTGTATGGATGCCACCATTTTAAAATGGTGTCACCCATACACTTTAGGGTTAGGGAAGGACTAAACACTGCATCCTCCCTAGCCCTAAAAGTGGCTTTTTAAGCCCTATTCGCGCCTCTTTGTGCCTGTCTAGATCGGGCCCTTGTCTAAAAAGTAAGTTTTGCAAGCTCTAAATATAATAAATAAATTGTCAAGAGCTGCCTGTATTATTAGCAGGGGAAATGGAGCAGCTTGGGTGCAGGCATTAATTTTTTCCTCTATATCTGTTCTATTATGAACAGTAATGAACTGAGAGTATAGTTGGCAGTATGTGTAAAAGTTTATGGTGGTGGTCTACAGAGAAGGTTGGGGGACACAGGGCTCTCCAAATGTTAGACTTCAATGTTGATCAGTCCTAGCTGGCATAGCCAATTGAACTAAGATAGGCATTGTAGTCAACAATGTCTAGAAATCCCAACAGTCCCCACAGAAGTAGGCATGCTCCCCTATTACTATACAGGACATGTCTGACAGAATATTAAGGGATCTGTAATTTTCACAGCATCTTTTCCTGCATATTGGTCATTATTTCAGAACACATTGGGCTAATCATAGGCTACTCCATTCCAGAATTCACACTAGATTGGATGGAAGAACATGGGTTTAGTTATGACAGACTGCAAGGAACTGCCTTGAATTCCATTTTGGGAGAATGGACATAATAAAGAGAATGACATAATAAATATTTGTATGTTCACAGGTTCAGAAACAATGTTGTAAATACTATTTCACTTTTCCAATAAGATTTGTACACCTAATGTAAGTATTTGATTACGTAGGCAGTCTAGATGGTGGAAAAACTGCTGCCTTGTGTTGGGACTTAAAACTATATGATTAGGTCCCTTGAAAGGATTAAATATGCTTTTTAACTCAGTAAAAAAATCCAGGCTGCTAGCTTTTCATTCTTGAAAGATAAAAGATAATAGTTCAGTACAATAACTCTACTTGCTTAACTTCTTAATATAAATGTAGCTTATTGTTTATGTGTTGTTGTTGTGTTCCTTTATGTCATTTCTGACTTGTAGTGACACTAAGGCAAGCCTATTATGCAGTTTTCTTGGCAAGTTTCTCCAAATGGGACTCGCCTCCTCTGAAGCTGAGAGAAGTGACTTGCCCAGTGGGTTTACATGGCTGAGACAGGATTTTAACGGATGCTCAAACCACAACATTACACTGGCTCCTTTTATTGTTTATATATGCTATTAATTAAAGCAGTGATCACAGTCAGTGTTCACTTTGAAACAGATTATTGTTAGTTTCCCCATATTAGTCCAAAGGACCTACTCTCTAGATCAGTCCAAGAGACTCATTAGAATCATTATACAAAATGTGAAGAATCATTATACAAAACGTGAATAGGAGACAATCTCTTCTATGAAGTACTTCCTGTTGGAACCCTATCATAGTTTATCAAAGTGGAAACATCCTTATTTTCTTCCACCAACCTCCAGCAGATGCATTTGATACATCTGTAGTAACTGAAGCCATTTAAAATGTCACAAAATGGATATGGCAATCTGAATTGCATTAGAAACATCTGAAACGTATTTACAATCGGTATATGTGACTAAAATAGTCCTGTGCATATCCATTTGAGAACAAACTGCCTGGCTATGTAAAAATACCATACGCCACCATCTGACAAAATATTGGTCTTTAGCAAACTTCAGAAGAAGCAAGTTCTGCATCTGGGAAGCAGCCATGGGGATGATCTCTGTGCTCTCATTCTCCAAATCTGATAATCAGAGAAATCTATCAAAAGGTGCTGGATTTTTGGATTAGCAGGCATGTAAAGGCAGCTCAAACAGCTGTTTGAGATCCAATCTGCATTGCAGAAACAATGCAGTTTGATACCACTTTTAACTGCCATGACTCCTGTGTAATTCTGGGATTTATAGTTTGTTGTGGCACCAGAACTCTCTGACAGAGATGGATAAATAGCCCACAGAACTACAAATCTGTGTATTCCTTAGTGTTGAGCCATGGCAATTAAAGTGGTGTCAAATTGCATTATTTCTGCAGTGCAGATTTGACTAGAGGTATAACTCATGGCAGAGTTAACACCGCAAATACTTGAAGTTGACATTACATTAATTCTGGTTCAGAATACTTAACTTTGTCGAAATTGTGTCCCTTTTTTATTGGGGTGTGTGTGTGTGTGTGTGTTTTAAATTAAAGAGCTTTCTGTACTGTCATTTACTGGAAAAGAGCTCACTGACTCTCACCTGCATGCCAGTGCAAGTATACCTCAGTTGATGAAGTAGATGTTTTCCTGGGCTTTACTTCTTTATAGTTTTTTAAATTAAATTTGTTTTTTTTTTTAAATTCTTTTAAAATTTTCATTAAAAACATCACCTTTTACCAAATTCTCATTTCAATCACATGAAAATATGTACATGTAAATGCACTAAGATTGTGTGTATGATATTGTAATTTAAGGGCATACATCATTCTGTATAGTGTGAGATGGCAGAAGATCAGTGGGGAGGGGGGTGACACCCTGAGTTACCACACTTTGTGACGCCAACCCTAGTAACACCACTGTTCATACTTAAGCTACAAGTAAGAGTATGCCTTCATTTCTTCCATTTATTTTATAATTCTTTCTGAAACTCTCTAACAGATACTTTTCATATCACTAGGTCATGATCCTGTTTTGGGGAGGACAGGGAATCTTTAAAGATGCACAAAGGGAAAAGTATTATCATTTCATTGTTTTGCACATTTTTTAAGACTTCAGTGTGTATGTGTTTGTCTTTGTACTGCTCAGTTTTGCAAAGAATTGATGAGCTAGAGAATGCTTAAATATTGTAGATTTACTGTGCAGGCCTAACTCAAAGGCATGCTGGCTGTCAAGGAATTAGGCATTAGCCTCTTCTGCTGGCAGAAGACCCCTTCTGCCAGCTGATCTCAGAGATCTGTTGACAGAACCATCTGCAAGAAGAACTGCTTTGCTGGCTAAAATATGCCAGCAGAAGAGCCAAGAAAGGAATGGAGAAGGGATGGGAGAAACTGTATTATGCCAGAGCCAAACTTCTTCCAGTCCAGAAATACAGCCGTAATTCTGGCAGAAAGGCCAGGGTAATTTCCAATATCACTAAGATGGAATGGGTATGAGTTCAATAAAGATTCAGCTGGCTTAGTGTCAGGTTACCTGTCTCTTGGCTGTCTTAGACAGTTAAGATTGCTCTATAATACCAAAATGTAAGAGAATCTATAATAATAAACATGTGATATAGCTAAGTGTGAGAAGATAAACAGAATATTCATGCATAGGGCTTTCTTAAATTGGTTTATTCTCACCTTAATAGCAATTGCATCAGAAAGATTTCTCCTTCCCTCTACTTAATTTCAAAAACCTATTTCTTATACATAGTGCTTTAAATGCTGTTAATTTGAACTGTTTCCCGTTAAAGAATCATTCATAAGAATTACTTGTTATCATACTCCCTTGCTGTAATTTGTTAATCATGGGTTCATTAAATGAAATTACTCTGCTTCTGTGTAAGATAGTAAATTTTAAAAATGCAAAGGACATTTAGATAGACTGCAGTAGTTTGAAAGAAAGTGTCCGTAGATAGTGCTTTTCTAGATGTTGGGTTGTGCTTTCATTGTATTGACATGATCCAACACAGTAGCAGAATATTTCATATGGTGGTAAAGATTTCTTGGCTTTTCCATGGTGGCTACTCACACTGTGAAAAAGACAAGCTGCTCTTCACTTTACAGTGCAGCTTGCCTCTTCAGCAGTATAAACAGCTCCTACTGATGGATTCCACAAATTGGATTCCATAACTTCGTTTTACATATAATACAAGTACTTGGTTCTGCTGTGGTTGATGTGTAAAAAAATCATTGAAACGTTCATTGCATTCCACTCTATATTTTAGCTCTTCTTTTTGTTGCTTTTGTGTTGGCTTGCACCCTTATTTTCAACAGAAGATATGTAGCATATTTTGCCCTTTTACACTCATCCTCCCCTTTGGCTTTAGAGCTACAAAACTTTATTCCTGATTAATTCCTTCTAAGTCGTTACAAAAATCCATCCATCATCAAGTTCCCTCCACCTCCAGATAATCATGGGGTGTTTTTTTTTTTTTAATTTTGGTTTTTATGTACATATATATGAACTGAAAGGGATAATATGCTTCTGAAAGTGTCCTGTTAAAAATGCTTTAAATTATGTTTGAAACTACAGAGATGACTGTGGCGTCGAAGGCTTTCATGGCTGGCATCCATAATTTTTTGTGGGTCTTTCAGGCTATGTGGCCATGTTCTAGAAGAGTTCCTTTCTAACGTTTCACTAGCATCTGTGGCTGGCATCTTCATTCTCTGAAGATGCCAGCCACAGATGCTGGCAAAACGTCAGAAACGAACTCTTCTAGAACATGGCCACATAGCCTGAAAGCCCCACAAAAAACTACAGAGAGGACTGTTTTGATTTTGCAACAAAATATCTTTTTCTAACCTTTTAAAACTATTTTAATGCCTGCTTGAAAGTAGAATTCCCTATTGTCTGCTAAAATTTGTGATAACATTAAACTCTATTAAAAATCTGTACAGACCAGCCAAAAAGGCTGGTGCCAGAGTGGATTGGGGGCATGGGGGCTGTGCACCACATGCCCTGACTCCTCCCCCAAGCTGCCATGATGCCACCTGCATGACCAGATGTGGGTATGTTCCCACACATTGCACCGAATGAGAATCTTGAGTTGTCCACAGGATTGAGGGACCTATTCCAATAGTTCTTTCATAGCCACATAGCATGAGATCTGAAAAAAAATGGCAGCTATCCTTAGATGTGGGCACCTATACAGCATACAGGTGTTGAATAGGTGTATTGTGGTGTGATGGTCTACTACAGGAAGCTCACTTAGAAGGTTGCCTAAGAGAGTTCTAGATAAAGCCTTATTCCTGGTCTGCAACTGAGATACTTCAGCCATTACTGGTTGATAATGGGATCACCCATTACTTGATAATGAGATATTTACTGTCACTTGGAGAACCAGTGGCCTGCACTGTTTGCTGTTAGCCTAGAAATGAGAGATTGTTTAACTTTAATAAAATAAAATAAAATAAAACAAATATTGAGAGGGCTTCCTTTCTCCGCTGAGGAGAAAGATTAACTGTTTTACATTCATAGATACTTATTATAGATACATATATTATTTAATATTTGACAGTAAGCTTTAGTAATAGGGTTACTGTTGATAGGAAAAATAAATGTGCATCTCTTGCCTTCTGATTACTTGAACCATTATAGTTGAAGCCGTTCCTCTGTGCTATCAGAGCTGTAGGAATGAAAGCAATAACTGAGGGTTCAAAAATCAAATGGTTTTAAGAAGAAAGCAATATATCGCTACTGTTAATAATGTCTTACTGTCAAGCAGTCAAGTAGTCAAAAAATGTTCTTGTTTTGTTTTGGCACCAGATGGTACTGTTACTTTCAATAGTAGTCTAAGGTAAGTTGATAAGTTCTGACATAGTTTGTTTAAGCTTGCTGTTCCATATATTGACAACACATTTTTCTGCAAATGTGTAGTACTGCATTTTGTTTGAGGATAAAAGGACAGAATCATTTTGCTGAATCCAAAAGAGGAATGTATAGTGATTATATTTGATGATGTTTTTAATGCACACTCTAGTTTCACCTTATAGCTAAATCCATCTCAAGCTGCTTTTCATATCTGAGTTAACAGAGGATCTGAGGAACATCATTAATTTAGAGGAAACGGATGAAAAGATTCCATATAGGTTTGTTGTATGTAGAGAGTTTCTATTAAAAATATTTTATACCCTTTTTTTAAATGTACAGTTGGCCCTCCTTATACACAGATTTTTTTATCCACCGATTCATAGAATCATAGAATCATAGAGTTGGAAAAGACCACAAGGGTCATCCAGTCCAACCCCCTGCCATGCAGGAACTCTTGATCAAAGCATACCCGACAGATGGCCATCCAGCCTCTGCTTAAAGACCTACAAGGAAGGAGACTCTACCACTCTCTGAGGAAAGAGTGTGTTCCACTGTCGAACAGCTCTTACTGTCAGGAAGTTCCTCCTAATGTTGAGGTGGAATCTCTGTTCCTGGAGCTTGCATCCATTGTTCCGGGTCCTGTTCTCTGGAGCAGCAGAAAACAATCTTGCACCCTCCACAATGTGACATCCCTTCAAGTATTTAAACAGGGCTATCATATCACCTCTTAACCTTCTCTTCTCCAAGCTAAACATCCCCAGCTCTCTAAGTCATTGAGCAACAATCACTATCTCTTTCTATATTTTCAAATGTCTCTTTCTACAGATTGACTCCCAGTGCAACCCATCTCTAGGTATACTAATTTGTGTTCAGCAAATGTGCTTTGTATAGTATAACTCAGATATTTATATCAATATTTGTCTCTGTTGTTAATCCAGCTTCCTCTCCTACACCCACCACTGTCCTTCCCCCACACCACTGTTGTTCTTAATAAGCTCTGAAGACCTTTGTAATCCTGTATAAAATATAAATGATGCTTCCTGAATTGATGGATATTTAATTTCTACTGTCAGGCTAACTTAATAGCTAATTTGGTCCTACATGGAAATAAAAATATAGAGAGACAAGGTAATATAATAGACTTGCTTGGAGGATTTATATGTATGGCAGAATAATGTGGTATTGTATGTCTTCTGTTTATAATATACTTTGGTGGATTCTTTCTATTTGTATTGTTTCTAATCTACCATTAGTATGCTCTAGTTCCCTTTTATAAAACCACAGTGGATACCAAGGGTCTACTGTATTTAAAATACTGTGTATAGTATAAAATGTATTATACTATGTATAGTATAAAATACTACGTATAGTATAAAATTACCGTCAGGCTATGTGTATAAGGTGTATACAAACATAAATGAATTTCATGTTTAGTTTTGGGGCCCAGCCCATCTCCAAGATATCTCATTATATATATATATATATATATATGCAAATATTCCAAAATCCCAAACACTTCTGGTCCAAAGTATAATACTGTATATTTATATAAAAATGATATGAGTAAAAGTTTACCAAACACTCTTTATAGTGCTTTTAATGGATACAGATTCTTATACATGATCATCTTTGGATAATGCCAGTCTTCAGATACTGAAATCTGTGTATCAAAGGAGCAGTCAATTGCAGTTGTTAGGAGACGTATAATTCTCTTTATTTCCTCCCATCTCATTTTTTAAAACAATGCTTAATTGCATTAAGTCCAAGAATAATTTTTCCCTCCATATCTTGTTGTCAGCATAGTCACATGCATTGCTTGAATTTTTCCCTGGAATAAAGGCAGGATACAAATGTAAAAATAAATCAGAATGTACTGTTGAGAGAATGTCATCTCCTTCTTCTGACTCTAAAACCCTGTCTGTCTCCTTTTCCTGGTTCTGTAATAATGGAGAGAAAGATTTATCCCATGGACTTCCATTGTAAATATTTCTCACTCTAACTTTAATATTGAGAGCACATACTTGACTTTGGTCTATGCTGTTCCCCAGGCTACTGCTCTATCATTACAATCTACTCTGATATTTGATTCGGTAGATTGCCAATGTAATCACTCCTATTAAAGGGATGTATTTGTATGTGTATTTTTCATATGACACTTAATACACCTGAGTTTCTATAGTGCTGACATTTGAAATTAAAATTCTAGGGCCTTCACTACAGTCCTTTGCTATGATCATCCAATTAGTATAAGCACAGTGTTCTAAAGGAGTTCAATAGCTGCAGGAAATTTTCTTCCTTCTAAAGAAGCCATTGTTTGTTCCTGTAATTTCTTCCAAATGACATATGGTTATTAAACTGTAAAATGTCTTCATATTTGTATTTCAATATTATACTTCTTATTTGTATATCCTGAAATACTCGTATTTTTACATAGAAACAAACAAAAACTGTCTCAAAATATTACTCTGGAGACTACTACATGTATTAGAACAAGAAAAAAAAGTGGCTTTGGCAATATCTATTGCTGGATATTCCCTCTAGCCTGTAGCTGTTGTGCCCCCCTGGTTAGGCCATCCCTTTTCATTGCCAGGGAACTCCGTAGGGCTGGGCATCCATATGCGCTCAGTGTGGAGCCGCCCATCTGTATCTTCTCTTTCTTTCTTTCTTTCTTTCTTTCAATCGCACTAGTCTCCAGATGAAAAACAAGTGTGATTGCGGTGAGAACAGGGCTCATACAGTAAAGCCCTCAGTCCAAGCTTTTATATCATTTTTAATACATAAGTCTGCCCTCAGATTACACATGTATTATTCAATTCATTTCTGTCAGGTCCAAATTTATTATTCATTTATTATTCATTTATGTCAGGTCCAAATTATAGATCTGTTTTTCAGAAGTTGATCTTTTTTATTTTTTTTATTTATTTATAGCCTGCTCCTCTGTGGTAAACAACCAGAGCGGGTTACAGCAAGAATTAAAACATACACGGTAAAACAGTACTACAGCCCATTCCCCAGCCTCCTGCCCCTTAAAATTAAATTAAACTAACAATAAGTTAAAACCAACAGCAATTAAAACAAGAAAAAAAAGTGCATTCTCGTGAGCATCATTCCTGAGCGAGGTGGGAGACAGCAACAGGGTCGGGAATGTAGGGAGCTAGCAGAAAATTAAAAATCAATTTTTGGAGCCAGGAACTATGAGATTTCAGGGAAGGCCTGCCGGAAGGGATGCGTCTTTAGAGCTTTTTTAAAGCAATCGAGAGATGTTATAAGACGCATCTCATCTGACAGGTCATTACAAAGTTTGGGAGCGGTAGCAGAAAAAGTCCTCTGAGAGGTCTGCGACAGCCTGGTCTTCATAGGCTGCAGCAGGTTCCTCCCAGAGGACCAGAGTGTGCGGGGGGGGGGGGGTCATATGGGGAGAGGCTGTCCTTCAGATAAGATGGACCCAAGCCATCTTTTGTATTATTGTGGATTGCTGCTGTGATCAGCACTTTTTAAATTAATATTGTCTTTTTGTTCAGTGTCTAGGTTAAACACACATTTTATCAAGTGTTTGGTTAAACTTTGATGTTGTAAGTAGAAGTTTAAAAAAGTAAATAGATAGGATGAATTTTCATTTATTTTTAAGAATAGTTGATCACATGAAGCCAATGCTTAAGTGCTGCTTTTTGTGTTAAAAAATATTAAGGTAAGGCTATACAAGAGAACCAGTGTGGTGCAGTGGTTTGGGTTTTGGACCATGGTTCTGTAGATCAGAGTCCAATTCCCTGCTTGGCCATGAAATCCACTGAGTGATCTGGGGCAAATCATATTCTCTCTTCCTCAGGGGAAGGCAATGACAAACCTCCTCTGAATAAATATGGCCAAAAAAACCCCTCTGATAGATTTGCCTTAGGCCGAAATAATTTGAATGCACACAACAACAACAACAACAATAAGCGCCGCCCGACTTACCGGGCCGGCGCAGTTGCCGCGCGCGGGAAGCACCATCTTGGCTTCCCGCCGCGTTCTCCGTCCCGGCAGCCTTTGCGGGGGCGGGCTCCCTCCTGATTGGCTGCCGGGAGGGAGAGCGCGGGAAGCCTGCCCGCCTTTTTTCTGGGACGTACTACACGTCCCAGAATGCTTCGCGCCGAGGCGGGCGGCCTGATTGGCCCTTGGTCGGCCCGCCTCTCTCTGGGATTGGTCCGGGCTGCCCAGTGAGCGGGGCCATGCCCCGTGGCGGCCCCTGATTGGCCCATTGGGCTATATATGCAGGAGGTGCGCTCGGTGAGGCGCCATTGCGATTTTCGGCTCTCCCACCCTCCCTCCCTGGGAGTTATTTGTCACAACTGGTGCGGGGGCGGCAGCATAGGCCTGGATCTGGGGGTGAGGGGTTTCCAGGGCTCGATGGCTCTGGATCGGGAGTCCTAGCGACCCGGGTGTATGGAGCGTGCTGATGTGGCCAGTGCGGGGGCCACAGTCAATTGACACCCGGTGACTAGAGTGCCTTGCAAATCGAGTGGGAGGAGCACTGTTGCCCGACGGTGCTTTAGGGCGGGGCTTGGCACCTACGTCATCCCGATGCTTGGTTACAAGCAACCATTCATTAGCCAACGGGGGCTTGGCTGATGCCCAGATCCAGACCTTATGCTTTGGGCCAACCCTATTGTTTGTTTGGCTTTAAATAAAGTTGTGGCCATGTTCACTCCAGCCTGGTGTACTTGTGCTTCTTTGTGGCGCCTGACCTGCGAGGCAACAACAATATACAAAGCTACTAAAATGTTCCATTGAAGGGAAATACTGTATCTCATTTCACAAAGTTGTATACATTGTGTGTTGAAGATCAAGGCTATTGTTATAGCATCCTCTGGGTCTATTGTATGTTACAGTATTTTCTTTGTCTTCACTTACAAAAAGAAAAAGTAACAAACATTTTGCTGAGGAAAAAGCACTTTGCTTTTAAGGCATTACCTACAATGGGTCCTTGGTATCCGCTGAGGTTTGGTTCCAGGACTCCTGAGTATACCAGAATGGGTGTTCAAATCCCATTAAAAAACAATAGATAATAAAATGGTGTCTCTTAGATAAAATGGCAAAATCAAGATTTGTTATTTGAAATTTATATCTTTTTTGAATATTTTCAAGCCATGGATGCTTGAATTCATGGATAAAGAATCTGTGGTTACAGTGGGCCAACTGTACTGTATTTTGATAAAGACCAATACACTAATTATATCTCAACTTATATGAAGCTATCTTTATTATTCTCCTATACTTCTATAACCTCACAGGGATATATTTGCCTTGTAAAAATACTGGAAGATATTTAGTGTTAGACTTTCTCTTTAGAAAGAAAGTAGTCTCCAAGAAGGAGTCTTTGTTTGCCCTTATGCATTTCAATCATAGAGAGTTGGCTAAAATTCATTGTTGGTCTCAAAGGAGAAAGTGTACTCTGGGGTGAAAGTGGTCCCTCTGTGATAACTTTAATTGGAATTTGCATGTTTGCTGTGGCCTCTTCATGAGTTCACATATCCTTCTCAGTATTATTTCCTACTCTTCTGGGAGGAAATGGGATGAGGGAATTGGACATCCAGCTATAGGGTAAAAAGGTTTTCCGCAAAATGTAGAATTTTAGTTTTGTTTTTTTTTTCCTCCTTGAAAAGCCTTTTGTAATACATACAATGAACTGGACTTTTTATGTTGTGCAGAAGAATAATCTTTGTCCAAAAGTCAATCATTTTCATTCTCTCTAATATCAGGATTATTTGTATGTTTGTTGTCTGATGTAACTTGAACCTCTGTATCCTTCCAATTCTTTAGATAAGCCAAATATTATTTATTTTCCATGGGTTTTTTTTTAAAAAAAAATCACATTCTCTTATATTTGTCAAGCAATGAATAATAATGCATCAGTTATGTCAAGGTTGTTCCCCCCTAGAATTCCTTTTATTGTTTCAAATTGTACTAAGACTATCTTTAATTGTTTTACAATTTTAGATTGTTTTAGATTGTTGTTTTGTTGTCTGTACCCCTAAAATTAAAAATATATATCAGGACCAAAACATTTTGGTGTCCACCTTCTTCAGTCCCCAAAATAAATAAACCAGTAAACTAAGAAAGCAGAAACCAAAATATGTTGCTCAATATATATTTATGAGTTCTGCTTGTTAGTCGTTAAATAAATACCTT
Organism: Urosaurus nigricauda; assembly: GCA_034509955.1. Taxonomy (NCBI): domain Eukaryota; kingdom Metazoa; phylum Chordata; class Lepidosauria; order Squamata; family Phrynosomatidae; genus Urosaurus; species Urosaurus nigricauda. Next base: position 221,382,067 of record JAOEGL010000004.1, on the reverse strand, counting down.
CAGTGATTAACTGCATCCTTCTGGAATCAACGACAAGCTTCAGAGAAGTGCTGTTGGTTTGTTTTTTAATAATTCATATAGAGAAAGAAAGAAAGAAAAAAAGAAAGAAAGAAAGAAATCAGCTTCATTCTTGACTTGTTCTATTTATTATTTTTATTTATTTATTGTATTTATAGCCCGCTTTTCAGCCACAAAGGCTCTTAGAGCACCTTACAGATGGTTAATTAGACATTTCTCTGCCCTCAGGCTTACAATCTAAAAATACAAGACACAAAAAGAGAAGGAAGTGGCAATGAGAACAGCACTTACCGTGCAATACGTCCTGGTAAAATACTGGTAAAACGTTTAGGAGGTGTGTGTGAGAGAGAGCCTGCCATGCTTCCTAAATGTCAGGGAATGGTCCCCTCACCTCCGGTGTCCCTGAATCGTTTGGGAAGCAGCTATTTCCTATTAACGGAAACGTTGCATTGATGGGAAATGGCTGCATCCCAAACGATTCAGGGACACTGGAAGCAAGCAAATGATTCCCTGATTTTTAGGAAGCACATCAGGCTTTCAGACACACATGCTTCCTAAATATTTTACCGGCATTTTACATGCAGTAAAGTGCTGGTATGAAAATTTTCTAAGTCCAGCAGTAGTTCTCTCCCTCCAAGGCCTGGACCATGGCAGATAGCATGGAGGGAGGGTTCTTTTTCTTACTCTAGACTAGGCCTGATGAAGCTTCCTTTTTTTTACCCATTTTTTCTATTTGTTTTAGTCATTTAAATCTTCTTTTGTCCACTATATCAGTTAAGGCAAGTCATTTTGGCACCTTCCTATTCATACAATATTGTAAGCTCTTTAAATGTCTACATCAGCCTTGCTGCCAAATTTAACATAAAAGGAATCCATTCATTAACAACAACAACAAAAAAACACAAACTAAATCAAATTCAATTAAAACCACTCAAACCTTCCCAGAGAGAAAGAATATTTCACAAAAGGCACAAAGCCTACCATTTCAGCAGGCAATCATCACTAAAACGAAAAACAAAAACCTTCACATATTGATTGAAGCACAGAGTTCTTCTACACCCCTGCAAGGGTGGGTTGCACTGCCTGCTTGACTTCTCCAACTGTCAGTTGGACAGTGATGGTTTTTGCATTGCCAACCCATTTCCTTGTCCAAGTCAAATGAGATCTTGGGCAAAGTTCCAAGTCTTGTGTATACAGACCTTCACATTTTGAGATGGGAAATGCTGCCCCTTTCCTGAAATCTCTAGCAACTTCTCCACTCCTCAGCACAGAGAATGGACTCCGCTACTGGTCACTCTTAAATTTAAAATAGAACATTGTGAATTAGCATATATTAATTGACGATATGCAACTATTTGGTGTCAGCTCTCCACCTTCCCCATTATGTTTTAGAAGATTGAGAGACCTATTGTGAGGTTGCAGTAAGGAGAACTAAAAATCAATTCCCCAGCCCTTTCCATTCCCAGAAGCCCCATTGGATATTCTGTTCACATGAACAAAAGGACCAGGTGCAACTAGCCAACTGATGAAGTTAGAACTTGAATCTTTGGGGTTCTTTATGCAGTTGTCTTCATAGTCAGTGTGTAGTCCCCATAGTTTAATTTCAAATTTACTTGACTCCCTTAAATACTGTGGGAATGTTGATAGCAGCTGTGCCACTGTGTTCAGCTGTGCCATCAACAGTCTTCAGTGTTCTTCTGTTACATTCTCTGTGTGTATGTGCCTTCAAGTCATCTATGGATGTATGTATTTTAGAAGGTTTTGTTAGGTAATGAATGCTCAGAGGTGTTTTTGCCAGTTCCTTCCTCTGAAATATAGCCTACAGCATCTGGTATTTGTTGACAATCTCCCATTCCTTACCAACCAGGGCTGACTCTGCTTAGCTTCCAAGATCAGACAAGATCTGGTGCCTATAGAGCAGCAGTTCTCAACCTGTAGGTCGCGACCCCTTTGCAGGTCAAACAGCTCTTTCACAGGGGTCACCTAAGACCACCAAAAAACATATTTCTCTAGGGGGTAACCAGAACATGAGGAACTATATTAAAAGGTGAGGGCTTTAGGAAGGTTGAGAACCACTGCTATAGACACTCAGATATACTTCTCCGTGGCCAGATTGTCTGCTCTGACCTCAGATGGCGTCTCTCCTCTCAATGACTGTCTTGCGGCGGGAATGGATTGGATGAGGAAAAACAGATTGAAGCTTAATCCAGACAAAACAGAGGTACTCACAGTTACAGGCCCAAAACCAGGTTTGGGAATACAAACCCCAGTCCTTGATGGAGTCATACTCTCCTCAAAGGACTCTGTTCACAGCCTGGGGGTACTTCTCGACCTGTCGCTTCACATGACTAGTCAGGTGAATGCAACAGTCAGGAGTGCCTGTTATCAGCTTCGGCTGATACGCCAGCTGAGCCCTTTCCTGGATGTGAGGGATCTGGAAACAGTGGTACACGCGCTGGTAACCTCACGTCTGGACTTCTGTAACACACTCTACATGGGGCTACTCTTGTGATTAACCCGGAAACTGCAACTGGTCGAAAATATGGCAGCCAGGATTGTGACGGGAACATCTAGGAGAGAGCACATTACACCAGTGCTTAAATCTCTCCACTGGCTGCCAATTAGTTTCCGGGCACAGTACAAGGTGTTGGTGTTAACCTTTAAAGCCCTACATGACTTGGGTCCATCCTATCTTAGGGACCACCTCTTCATGTATGAACTCCCCCCCCCCGCACACTTCGGTCCTCTGGGAGGAATCTGCTGCAGCCCATGAAGACCAGGCTGACGCAGACTTCCCAGAGGATCTTTTCAGCTATCGCCCCCAAGCTGTAGAATGACCTGCCATATGAGATGCATCTCATTGCATCCATCAAGAAGCCTTAAAGACATATCTCTTCCAGGCCTTTCCAGACAGTAATTAACATCTCCCGGCTCCAAACTTAGGATCTACAATCCTCCCAGCTTCCCCCCCCCACCCATGATTCCAGACCTTCCCATTCAGCTCTAGAATTTGTAGGTTTTGGCATTGTTTTGTTCTGTGTTTCATGTTTTAATTCATTGTTAATTTAATCATATTTTTAAGGGGTGGGAGGTTGGGATTTGCACAGACTGATAATTAAATGTTACGATGAGCTTTTGGTGTGCTTGAATCACTGCTTCCTATGCAATTATGCCATAGGATGTTTCAGTGAGTATGACCCTATGTTTTGCTCCAGTATATTAACCCAATGATAATGTATAACTAACAAAATTGTGTTAATCAAATAATTTGGCTGCTTCCTGTATAAGACATGTAGACACAATTATTCCATGTGCTTCAAATCAATTTATGTGTATGTGTTTATTTTATTTAATATTATTTTAATCTGCTTTTAAGTTTTAATCCTTTCAGGGAGGTGTACAAGTTAAAAAGTAATTCAAAACAAATGCGGTAAAAACAATGAAACATATTCAGTAAAATTCACTAACAGAAAAAAATACCAGCCAAAAATAGCTAACTCCAAAACTACAAAAAGACCAGTAAAAACAGGAGAGTCACATTTGTACAAAGTGCTCATTATTTTTGTACATTAAAAGTTTATCATTGGTGGATGGAGTGCATTCTAAAGAAACAAGATGGCAGTCAAACAGAAATAGATAAATCCACCAAGCTTTAGAAGTATTGTACTAATATTTCTTTGGATTAACAGAAGTATAGTACTCACAACCAATGAAGGGTATTTTTAAGAATCTTTTATGCCTGGACATACATCTGGAACTCTTTATACTAGCTAACAGTAAAGTAAATGCCATTGCTTATTATATCCTACGTTTTTTATTTTAAAAAGGAAATTGAAAACACACCACTTGCAGAACTGCCTGACATTGAATTGGCTATTGAAAAGGCATCAGTTGCATATTTACATATTCCATATTTTGTTCTGTACATCAGCCTTCCTTGATGCACACAAATTGGATGCTTTCCATGTAAGCTAAAATGTTGCCATGTATGAAAAGCCATCTTGTTTTTAAAATGGATTAAACCATTAAGATACAGGAAGTGAACTAAATGCTTCTGACTATAGAGGCTTTTCTTGTCTTTTCTTTTTTCTTCCTCTTTTGTGAACATGTTTTTCTTAGTGGTCGTCTTCTGTCTCCATATTTATTTTTTTATAAGGTTGGGAACACTTGCATTACATATCACAGTTCACCTAAAAGTTAACTACAGAGTTAAAAATAATTTTATAATAAAAACCTAATGTGTGACAAAGAACAGCTCAGTGTCAGAAACCAAAACAATCCACAGAAGAAACGTCATAATTTAAAGTTGGTTTTACAGCATTCTTTAATTTGGAGAGGGGCAAAATGCTTCTGTGATTAAATCACAGCTTCTAGCTCTTTGCTGCTAAAAGAGATTCAAGAATGTATATTTCATTTTTAAAATATAATGGAAAACAAATGGAGAAGATGTTTCCAGGCTTGAAACATATTTTATGAATTTATCTTAAGACTCTCCTGTTACCAGAGGGTTGCATGTGTTTGGCCTGTTATTTCACCATCTACCCTCATCATGAATTGATTGCAGAGAGCCGAGGCGATATTTTTTCAGTCAGTCCTTTTGCCTCTTCCAGTTTTGAAAAGCTGTTGGGTTTAAGCCCTGTTTGAAGAGTTTTGGGGATTTCAATTTTTTTTTCAAAGCTGGAAAAAAAAACTTGCAAAGAAAGGCAATACTAGCATTAAAAAAGTAATACTGGTTACACATATAGTAAATTTATTGTGATAGCTGCTTAACATTTGCTGAAGAATGTTACCTGTTGAAGATCCAATACAAGAGAGCCTTTGACCCAAGGTTCTAGTAGTCAGAGACATTTTGGCTTGTGGCTTTAATGCAGACTCAGGCCTCTTCAATGGTCTGTTAAATCCTGTTTACCAGCCTTAGTCCTAGCTTCCACCTACCAGCCATACTTTATGTATTAAGACAGACAAAAGTCTCTAAAAGTCATGTTACTGCTAAATTCCTAGAATGTTAATCTCTATGAGAAAGGAGAAAATGGTCAGCTCTGGGAGACCAGCATTTAAATCCCTATTTAACCATAGAAACCCATTTGGGCAGTCACACTCAGCCTTGGGGGAAGGCAAAGGCAAAGGTAAATCCCTTGTGAACAAATTCTGTGATAGGTGCATTTCAGGATTACCATAAGTCAGAAATGATGTGAAGGCACACAACAACAAAATAAGCTACATATACCTTTATTCTATATGCAACCTCCTCTTCCTTCTTTTTGGATCAGTATGGCAATCACAATCAACCAATAGTTTGTGGGGTATTTTCAGGTTGACTACAGTTTTCCCAGTTCTATGATCATGTGGTTTCCTTGGTGCTTTGAATGCTGATTGTTGTGCTCTCATTTTACTCTTGGTTCTGAGAGAGTTTTTTTGAGATGTTGGGCTGGTCAGGGGAAGTCTTGTACTTCTACATATGCATGTATATATAGCCATCTTGAGGAAATTTGCCAACATGTCACCAAGCTTCTATTATTATTATTATTATTATTATTATTATCATCATCCTTTATTTATATAGCGCTGTAAATTTACATAGTGCTGTACATACAATCTTAAATTAGACGGATCCCTGCCCTCAGGCTTACAGTCTAAAAGAGACAACACAAAAGGAAGAGGGGAAGGTGATGGGAAAGGGGGTGAGGTCCGGTGGTTCTTCTCTCCCTCTGGGGCCAGGACCAAGGCAGATGGACTGGAGGGAGGGCATGGCTTCTTAACACAAAGTTAAAAGGAGGCATCCTGAGGCGGATGGCACAGTCCTGGGAAAGCTTCCCTAAATAATATAGTCTTTAACTCAGTTTTGAACCTGGTTAGGGAAGGTATTTTCTGGTCTCAGGTTCCAACAGTAGTGCCAAGAGTACAAGGGTGGCTTGGCAGGACTGGATCAGTTAGTTGACCTGCCCACTATCAGGAAGACAGTGAATGTCACACATGATAGTGGAACTAACTTGAAGTTTTTCCACACCTTTTCTGACAGCTTATTTGCTAGTCTGCCTTAGTATAATATGGAACAATATGTTGTATTGGGCCCATAAGTATATTCCTAGTTGTTTGTTTGTTTGTTTTATATCCCATCTTTCTCCCAAGATGGGATCAAGGCGGTTTTAGCTGAGGAAGTGGTGGAATAGTGGACTTGGTGAAAATAGCTACTTGTTGGCCAGAGATGGTATCGAGCGATCTTAGGCCTTCAAGCAGTGGTCTTCTGTTCCCTGTTGAGAATGTGTGTGAGAAAGGTAGATTATGAACATTTTATTACTAATCCACATTGTCTGTTTCTGCCTCAGTTCTTTTTTTTGGGGGGGGGGGGAATTGGACCAAAAATTTTCTGACTCGTTTGATGCATTTTGTAGGCTCAGTATCTCCCATCTCTAAATCAGTTAATAACTGGGCTTTTTGGTGTCTTTAAACTACCCAGTGACCAATTGAAAGTTTTATTCACCAAATGACAATTGGCCCACAAGCTAAATCATTAGCACGGTAACCAAAGCCAAATCCTAACTGCCCAAACAGAAATCCAATAGCTTTTTGTTTAAAAAATTACCATGGAGTGTCCAGTAGTAATTGAAGAAGTGTCTCTAATTAAGAACACTATCAATTTGAATATATATAAATGTGTAACTGTAATACCGGCAGTTGATCCTCAAAATATCTAATAATATACTGCACCTATGGGTAATTTGCTGTGCCACTCACTCAAAAGGAAGTATTGAGCTGGAGTTGCCTGGCTGAGATAACTATTGCCCTTTGAGCTTTTACTTTGCACTTGTACACAATCGTAGCCTGGATATTGTTTGTATCATCAAAGGATTCATGACTCGGTGACTGCAGATTTGTAAGCCAATTGGATAGCTAAATATCTTAACGGAGCAATACATTTTCTGTAAGATCTGCTATCTGGAAGACTAAACTCACTGCACTACAAATAAATAACACAATTACTATTCAGGTCTAAAATATCCTCTCTCTCTATTTTACTCCCAAGGCATTTATGGAATACCAAGAATGTCAAAGTTTAATTAGCATTGGGCATGAGGAAAGTGTGCCATTTTTAATAATTTTTATGCCACCTTGAATTTCATTTTTGGGAAGAAGACGGGATATAAATGTATTTTTTTAAAAAAAGACTAGATCGGTGAGCATAAGTTCAGTGAATTAATCATTATTTGCATTTGAAGAGCAAGTAGAATCTTCCGCTGTGATGTGGCCTTGGCTCCATCTCATCAAATAATATACCAGTTACAAGTTTTGCCCTTGCTCCAAGCCAGGTCACCACTTTTTATGCTTCAGGATGCCAATGGTTGGCCTCATACTTCCTCACCCCCATAAGTGTATCTGCTTAAAAGAACAAATCCCATATGTGTAGATGTCCAGTGATGATTCATGTGCTGAAGAGCGGAAAGTAAAAGTTCATATGATTCATGCTTCTGCTGTAATATGTTTATTGAACTCATACATCTCTCCCACATGAACCCCCCATGTGCTAAAATTGGCATTCTCTGGTTGCTATTATTGTCAAATATTTTATGTATTACATTTAATTTAGTTAAAAGATTTATACCCTACCTATCCCCAGTAGGACTCAAGACAGGTAACAGTATAGTAAAATAATTACAAAAAATAGCAGTAAAAGCAGGAAGACAAAGAGAGAAAGAACAAGCTTTCATTAAGAGCCATTTAATTTTATAGCTTCTGGTAAGTTAAAAGCAACTCAGTGGAAGAGACAGCTACTCATCATCGAAAAAAACTTCCTAAAAATAAGGGTTTAACAATCAGACAGAAGGTCACTAATGAGTTAAAATGAGCCTCCATCTGGTGTGGCGCCAACAGGACAAAACTTTGAAGCTGAAGTCCTACCAAGCAGAATAAATAGAAGGATCTGCAAATGCAGCTTGGCTGCCTTCTTACATTTTGAAGCAAGTAAAATAAACTTTGAAACAGTGTGGTATAGTGGTTTGAATGTTGGATTAGGACACTAGGAGACTAGGGTTCAAATTCCTGCATGGCCACGGAAACCCACTGGGTGATCTTGGGCAAGACACACTGAACCTTAGAGGAAGGCAAGAGCGAACCTTCTCTGATTTCTGCCAAGAACCTCTGTCATAGGTTCCCTTAAGAACCTTAGGGTTCCCTTAGGGTCACCATAAACCAGAATTGACTTGAAGGCATGAAACAACAACAACAACAACACTTTTCCCATCTAATCAGAGTTCCTGTGACACCTCAAGTCCAGAGTTTAAGAGTCAATCTTCACCTTACATTAAAATTTGGCATGAAAACTTTTCTTCCCTTCACTTCGCAACAGGTTGTGGTCACTATCTGAATCACCTCCTAGCCTTATTTTTTATCCTTCCCCTAACAAACAGACAAACAAAAAAAAAAAACACTTGTTATTTCAAGCTGACACTCCTTGTTTCACCTTTGTTGCAAAAAACATGCTTGACTGATAATTCTTCTAAATTATTTGAAAACAGTTTTAAAAGATTCTTTGGATTTAAGAAATCAGCCAGTCTGTATAATGAAAAATAGTGTGTGTGTGTGTGTGTGTGCGTGTAAGAGAGAGAGAGTAGACATATAGTAGACTGTAGCATCTGTTATATAACAGAATATTAACTAAGGCTTTCCAGGGTCCAGTTTTGCAGTCATTCTTTTTCTTGATCTCATTTCTTTGTTCTTGTCCTGATGTCAATCCCTTTAATAGCTGACTAAATGGAGAAGCAAATTGTGGTGACTGTATGTAATGGGGATGGTTAGGAATTGTTTTTTAAGCTTTCAGGACCTGCATCGGAAGATACACTGTGTTTGTATTTTCGGAGACAACAGACAGCCATGGTAGAATAGGATTTTCTCTCTTTCCTCTATGTACGACTCCCTCTCTGCTCACATCCAGGCTCACACATGTTTTCAGAACTGTATACCTGGAATACATTCCCCAACACTTCAGCATGAGTGTTAGAAGAATGAAAAACAGATGGGCCATCAGTTGCCAATGTTATCTCCTGGCCAGTTCTGGCAAGTCTCTCTTTCTCTTTCCTTTCTTGGCATGGCAGAAATATTTGCCTTTATTTAGGAGAGCCTGTATTCTTTTCCATGCTTCTCTCCCTTTCTCACAATCTAAGCTGAATGCTGTTTATTTCCATGTTCCTGAGGTTGGTGGAGGTGAGTGCGAGAAACAATTAACATTTTCATACTCATTTCTTTTCCTCCACTCTTTTAAATTTGTTGTCCTTGATTGTTAAATATTTGATCACCACATAAGCCAAGCAATTTGTTTAGAGAACATTTCTTTGTTTGTTTAGTTTACAACACTCATCATCAGTATTTGGAGATGCGTGAACACTTTATCCCCAGACTGTAACCACTGCATTTCTTCAATCTAGTTCTATAAGTGTTAGAGGAAATGATGTTACAGTTTGCATTGTGTTAATGTACACTGTAAAAGTCTCTGCTTCATCAAAAGAAGTTCTGAAGAAAATTAGTTTGGTTTGGTTGTCTTTGTAGAACAGGCTGTCCAGCAGTGAGAAGAGCTATGCTTTCTGCAGTTCATTTAATTTTAATGATGGGTTCAGAGATGTGGTGTTTTCACAGGTATCCTGTACCTTTCAGGTAGGCATACACATAAAAATTTCCCCGTAGATTATGTCTCAGGGAAAAAAAATACTAATTTTGTTCTTCATCTATTTGTGTGCTGGGTCTCATCTTTGCTTTTTACAGAAAGTTCAAAGGGCTTATCTTATGATTTTCAATTTTTCTCCTCTCTTGAACCGTGAAATAAATCATATGGTAAATCGAAATGATCTGACCATATTTACTTAAGCTTCCAAGTTTTGATCTATTTATTTTACTGGCTAGGCTCCTTAGATAGATTTTGAAATTCAATGTTATACATTTTTACATAAATTTAATAGTACATTACCCCTGCCAAAAGGGTAGCATGGCTAAAGCATTTTAAATACAGATTAAAAATTTTATTGGGGTGTAAATAAGAAAAATATGAAACAACAAAGAATTACAGTAGAAAAGTCAGTGTAAACATGCCTGTATATATAACAGCTTGGTTGTTTTTAAGATTTCCATCAAATTACTTGTGTGACTATCCCATTAATTTTAGATTTCATTTTGATAATAATTATGTTTAGTCTTGTGCCCGATTTACATAAATATTTTTATCCCAACTGTCAGACTTGATACTTCTATTTATTTTTTTACAAGTAACACCACAAAAACTTATCATGGGCCCCAAAACATCAATCATATCCCCAGTTTTTTTCTTTGAAGTTGCTTCCAGATAAATCTGTCATTGTGAAATCTCATTGCCCCCATTTACAGTGTTTACAAGTGTTGTAGTTCAAATATTCTGCCCTTTATATGTCTCATTCTACATTTTCCAAATGTTTCATTCCTGTTTTTCTTTTTTCTTTTTTTGTAACACAAAGAAATCTGTTAAGAAATAAAAGACAGTAAAATTGCATCATGTGTTTTGGCTGGTAATGCTCAAAGCTGTCCTTCTGTAAGCAGCAGTGTGGACAAGGATCAAGTCAGTTTTTTGTGTTTCTGAAAACACTCCAGTTCTAAGAACTCTTGCTCACCAAGGCTCAATTCAGCTGATCGCTTCCCAGATTATAAGTGGGATGCCACTGTCCTGATGCACAATCACACTGGTTTATCTACATTAGATTTTACAAGTGTCCAACCCATATAGGCATACCCAGTGGACAATGTGCAAAACTGCAACCTAGCTAACTCACCACATGTAGAAGTATCTGGAAGAAAATGCTGCAAAGACCCACAACTATTACAATAGACCAGTTATTTCCAGTTATGGCTTTGTGCTAGGAAGAGGTGCTTCAAACTTTAAAGGCAGGGCACCGGATTTTCACCAACACTATTTCCTATTACTGCAACCCTCTGTCCTGTATCACATCTTGATCAAGCCATTGGGAGCAGTTCTGAGTTTGGGTATGGAGGAACTGCTATGGGTAGGGGGATCAGAAGCAATCATTTATCCTACTATGAGTGAGCAAAAGTGTTTTCTGTTAGGTCAAAGCCATTGTCAGATACAATCTAGAATCTACTGAAGTGAAATTAGGTATTGTTGAATTAGACCGGGTGTATTTTCATGAAGTGTGCATTTTCTAAGGACAATGTGTGTTAGAATGAAAACTAGTGATGTAATCAATAGACAAATGTAATAGACAAAAGTAATAATAATGGAATTGCTTAATTATAACTGATTTTCTTACTATCTTCTCATGGTTTGCGTGTCTTGTACTGGGAATGTTACAGCATTTTTGAATGAAATTCTGTTACTCCAGCACCATCACTTCATATGAAGACTGCATATGAACTTTATTCCTTTTTTAAAAAAGGAGAGCAGAAGAGGCTGTATTCCACCTCTGTTCATTTCACTGATATCCAAAGCTATTTCAAAAACAAAAAAATAAAAATTCCTATCTCATGAAGGACTTTAGCACATTTGAGTTATTGTAAAGTGCTATATTTATTTTGTGAATTCTTTGCTGTAGTCTTTCATTTTCTTTAAGGGTCTGATGTATGTGGAGGATGAAAATAACATAAAAATCTAATGTATGTTACAGATCGCATTGAGAAACATTCCACAATGCCAGACTCACCTGTGGATGTGAAGACGCAATCCAGGCTTACGCCCCCAACAATGCCACCTCCTACTACTACCCAAGGAGCCCCAAGAACCAGTTCTTTTACACCCACAACGTGTAATTATACTTTTGTTCCTTATATTATTTCTGTAGGAAAGGCTATATTGTTGCTTGATGCAAAGACCTGAAAGGATGAGAAGAGAAATTTATGCCACTATTTTAAAAAAGGGTTATTCTTTGTTATGCACTAAAGCAGTTAAGCAAAAGTAAGAAGAGGAAGCATTAATAATAGTTTTTAATATGTTAAAAATATGTAAGCTTAGAGGCTGAGTCATATTAATAGATTTCATGCACTTTGAAAGAACCACTTTCTACCTCCTGTGCTCCAAAGTTCTGGCTTTAACCGTTTGTGGGAATTGTGAGGAATTTTGTTTTTCTGTTATGAGGGGAAGATGTTATCTTAATAAAATAAAATTGGCCATTTTATCTAATTTGAAAACAGCATAAATTATCCATTGGACAATTAATAATAATAATAATAATAATAATAATAAATTTATTTATACCCCACCCCTTTGAGATCAATCAGGGCAGCTAACAACAGTAAAAATACAATTACATCGAATAAAACAAACGACATCCCTCCCCCGCTTAAAAAAGTATTAAATCTATTACAGTCTATTACAATTAATGCTTCTTAGATGATTATTACCTAAATAGAATCGTAGAGTTGGAAGAGACCACAAGGGCCATTCAGTCCAACCCCCTGCCATGCAGGAACTTATAATCAATATAATGTGGTTGTCTCCATTGTATGTTACCCCCACAGCTAGTTTTAAGAAGAAATCACACCTATATATGTCCATTGGAGGGTCTTACTAAATTCAGAAAGCTGGAGACACAGAATTATCATTGTGTATTCTTCTACAGAGAACTGAAAATAATAATATTACTGAATACTTTTAGTTCCTGCACTCCTACATTGGATTGTACTTCCAGTTTATTATGGCAGATTTAGGCTACAACCTCATTGCAGAAATGATCCAGTTTGATACCACTTCACCTGTCATACTTCAGTGCTATGGTATTCTGGGTATTCCTAGCATTGAGCCATGGCAGTTAATGTGGTATCAAGCCGGCTCATTTTTACAACCTTTGAACTCATGAAGACCTGTTCTTTTAGCCTCCTTGTGAAGCATAGACATTGCAAACTAATAGCTCACTTCCTAATAACCATATAATGGCAGAGATGCTGTCAATGTGGTTTCTGCCTTTGTGTTAGTTGTGGAGCCTGGTTACTGCATTGTCAGTACATGACTGCTTTTATCCCAACATTACTGTGAAAAACAGGCTCTCAACCTAAGATGTTCATAGCAGCTGACTTATATATTATGTGGTCTATCCATGCAAACATGAACCTTAAATTTTTAAAACTAGTTGCTTAATCAAATGGTTATATTGCCTATATTAAGTATTTAAGAAAGCTGATAAGAAAAACCTTGTAGCATCATCATGAGCTTGGACCAAATACTATTTTATAAACGATTTTAAGACAGGAAAATGTTGTGACAAATGTTTTTCTTTGTGTGTGTGTGTGTGTTGTAAATAATAATTTGTGTCCATTCTTCTAGTAACCAATGGCACAAGCCATTCACCAACTGCATTGAATGGGGCTCCTTCTCCACCTAATGGCTTTAGTAATGGCCCATCATCTTCCTCCTCATCATCTTTGGCTAATCAACAATTACCACCAGCTTGTGGAGCTAGGCAGCTTAGCAAACTGAAGAGATTTCTTACAACACTACAGCAGTTTGGCAATGACATTTCACCAGAGATTGGAGAGAGAGTGCGAACTCTTGTTCTAGGACTTGTGGTAAGCAAACAGCAGTGAGCTTATTTTCTCTTTCTCTGGTCCAAAACACACTACAGAAATTATCCATTTTGAGACTGCTTTAACTGCCCTGGCTCAATTCTGGAAACTGTAGTTTTGTGTGACATTTAGCCTTCTCTGTCAGTGAGCTCTGGTGCTACAATAAACTACAATTCCCAGGATTCGCTATCACTGAGCCAGTACAGTTAAAGCAGTCTCAAACTGGATTATTTCTGCAGTGTGTTTTGGACCTCTGTTAGGCCTTACTCAAAGTTTTCCTTTATTGATTCAGAAAGAGGATAACTGAGTAGCAATATTTTATTTATTTATTTACGTCTGAGCCTCCTAAGTAGCCTTGAGAAGTGAATTTACAATAGTTAAGGATAGTTGTTGCTAATTTGTCTAAAATGAATAATTACTTGCTGAATCCTTTGAATGACATAAATTAGCAAAATTTTAGCCATGAGTTCAAGCAGTTGCTGATTTTTTTAAAGTATGATGATGATGCACTGAATGGTGTCTTCAAAAATATTCTGACAGTGTCTCATAATATTAGAACTAAGAGCTGTCAAATGATCTTGAATGGTTGCATATTCTGGACACACAAAGAAAATACCTCTCCATACAGTGCATAATTCATTGACAGAATTTATTGGAAAATATGGTGATAGCCACTAGTTTAGATGTCTCTCAAAGAGAAGTGTACAAATCCATGGAGCTTAGATCATGGTTATTAATCATGGCAAATAGATCCTGCAAGAAAAGTTTCCACTAGGAGTGGTCCTGTTCAGAGGTCTAGCCAGCCATTCACCTTTTAAGAATACAGTGGGTCCTTGTATCCGCAGGGTTTGGTTCCAGGAATCCTTGTGGCTAACAAAATCAGTGGATGTTCAAGTACCATTAAATACTATGCCATAGCAAAATGGTGTTTCTTATATAAAATGGCAAAATCAAGCTTGGCTATTTGAAATGTATACTTTTTTTAAAAAAAAAATTCAAGCCGTAGATGCTTGAATCTGTGGATAAAAAATCCACGGATAAGGAGGGACAACTGTACTTCATCCCTCTCAGACACTCCTTTTCTGTCCTCTCTGTCCCCTCTTCAAATATATAATGTCCTGTGAGAATTTTGTATTTCTCCACACCCTAGTATCTCCCCAGCCTTCCTGATGCCTTTGAAATAATGTAGCATCCTTCTAGCTATAGAGGGAAGCAACACTTGGAGAATTAGTTTATTTATAGTATACATAATGCCTATATGTCCTATATTTCCATATTCAGTAGAATTAGAACAGTTGTTATAACAGGTAGAAAAGTGGAAGTTCCATATCCTGCATATTGGTTTGTGGAAAACAAGATACCTGACTAAATATATCTTTGGTCTGACACTGGGCCTTTCTTGTGCTTTAGCTATCAAATAAATTGGGTTTTAGTGTATATCTTCACTCTGGTTTTGTGCCTTAAAAGAATACATTTCACTCACACAGCCCCCATAGAACCTTGCATAACCCACAGATATTTCTTCTGTCTCCAACATGTACTAACAGAAGAGAAGCTTAAGCTACTCAGAGCCAGTTCACAACTGCCTCCAGCATGGCAGCTGTGTCTCGTGCTGACTATGCAGCTGTTCAGCATGGAGACAGTCATGTATAGGCCAAAGAATGGCACATGCAAGACTCTGTGTACATAGAAAATCTCATGTAGAGCAGTAGTCTAACAGTCAATGCACACACAGTTCTGTTTGTGACATTTGCCACTGCCTTTGAGCTTGATACCAGTGTTTAAATGGAAGAACCACTGGAACCAATGGAAGAACCTCCTCCCCCCCCCCCCCCAATACGCCAGTCTTGTTGTATAATTCTAAAACTTAGTCAGATTTCATTACAGGGTGAAGCACATGCATCAGTGAATGGGGCTACTAGCTACCCATAATAAAAATACAGATGTGGTGGTTTCTGTACTGTGCAAATTTTAAGTTCTATAATGTGACTATTATGCAGCTGTTAAGATACCACAGTATTAAAATTTCGCTCTAGAAGGCATTGCAGGATGAATCTCTGTTGCCAAATATTTCTATTATTCATTTTACCGAGTAAGATTTTTTTTTCATTCAACAGAACTCTACTTTGACGATTGAAGAATTTCATTCCAAACTGCAAGAAGCTACTAACTTCCCACTGCGACCTTTTGTCATCCCATTTTTAAAGGTATTGCACAGATCATTGATCTGGAAACTATTTTAAACCATACTGTTGCTAGGTCACAGATGTGTATTATAGTTTTGCTTTTTAAGAGAGCGAGGAAAATGAATTTCACATTTTAAGGGCTCCTTTTCTCAGTGTAAGTGGATGAGCCTCTATTAGAGTACTGTAACTATTTTCCTCTGATCCACTGCTAAGTACTGATGGAATCTGTCAGCTTCCTAGCTTGTATACAGTGTTTGGTGCCATATATATATATATATATATATATATAGTGTCAACCATAGCTTTATAGTGTCGCAAGTAGTTTTTTTGTGATCTTGGTGCTTTCTTGGACCTTGGTGCTTTCAGGATGTGGCAACCCACTGGCACTTTTTAGGATTAGAGCTAGTCATGCTTGATGAAGAGGTTCTTTGAGTTGTATTTGAAAAAGTAACTTCCAAACTCTGCTCAGAGGCAGAAGAAACACTGGCGGGGGGGGGGGGGGAATAAAAGACAAAAGAAATTGTTTGTTTTACATCTACAACACAAATGTATGGGCAGGATACAATGGGTCATATTCTTCCTGCATATCCAGCCCATTCCCCCCAGCACTTATGTGGTCCAGCACAGTGATGGGCGGGTGTTCAGACACCATCAACTCACCCATCAATACTGGGCTGTTCTCTTTCCAGGCCCTGCCATGGCACTTAAAGGCTGAAATGGATGCCTGGCTTCACCTGTTTGGCCAGGCACCCCCTTCCAACATCACAAGCCATGACTGGGGCCTGCAAGGAGAATGGTGGTAGTGGTGGCAGGTAAGGGGCTGTATAGCCATCTGAACTACCAACTGTTTTCGCAGAGTTTCTAGGAAACTCTGCTGCAAACATTTATCATTGACCTAAGTGCTGGTGGGGCTCAGTTTGGGCCAGATTTGCTGAAATGGCATCCTGGGTACCTATTCCTGGATTGGGGCTGTCGGTCTGTATTGTCTGAGCAGGATGATACCAGCCCCGAGGGTAGCTGGGGAGTAGGCCTTTTGGCCCATTTGTACAGCCCCTATGTTACATATAAGATGGTTTACAGACAAAAGCTGCAAATGATCAGCACTGCTACACCTTTTAGGACATTTGAAGCAATCATATAATATTACAAGCTGAGCTGATTGCAATTCCTGGTAAACATTTCTAACTGTGGCCCATTTTTCCTATTGCTTTACTGCTCTGTACCTCATCCCCGTGAATGCTGTGAACCGGTCCAAAGAACCCACCCACATTCACATATTCGTTATCATATGTGCTCTTTCTCTTGTCTAGGAATGCAAGATTTCATTTGTTTTATCTCATGCAAGAATTAAAAAGTATCAAAAAGCTTTATCTCCTACCTGGTGAGCTTATAAGGATTATTGAAATTAATTTTTCTTATTCTGAGACTTCCAGTGATTTTTCTTTTTGTAACTTTGGGGATTTTTTTTCTAAAATGGATTTTGTACAATAAAACCTTCACATAGTTTTTGCAAACATTTGGTAAAAAAATTCTGAAATGTAAAAATTTCATGTGATTTGATATTTTCCAAGAAGAATGAGAAAACTTGGAAATGTTATTCGCATCCCTACCCCTGATAGATCTATCTTCCATGTAATAATATTTTATTTGATAATGCACACATAGTACAAAATTAAGATAACCAGCCTCTTAGATAATATTTCTGATGATTATGTAATTTTGTAAATCCATGCTCTCACCTTCTGCAGTTCATGTACACATCTGACAAGAACAGAGTTGCCTTGAATGAATAGGGTAGGTATTGTTTTGTACCAACAAAATTTCTTTAAATTTCCTCATTTTGATATCAAAGTGCAGGATTACTGAAAAAATTGTAATCCTGTGTTTGGCTAGGAATGGAAAGAAAATTCTAAAAGATTAAAAAGGCCCTTTTCAAGTTTCTGAAAACCCTGACAAGACGAATCCTTTCCAAACTCTATTCTTGTCTTTTTTTGTAGGGCCCGAACAGACAGGCCAAAATAAACCTGCTTCGGGTCACTTTGGAGGTATGCTATTTAAATGATTCATGCAACCTAAGAGGTCAGAAGCCATACCAAAGCCATGCTCCAATCCTAAGGACTGGAGCACAGCTTTGGTGCAGCTTCTGGTCTCTTAAGATGCATGTGTCGGTTATACAGTATATCTCCAAAGTGCCCCAAAGCAGCTTTATTCTGGCTTGTCTGTTCGGGTCCTATGTCCTCAAATAAATTCTGGGACTATTCCTGATGTCATGTTGGGGGCAGATGGAGGAGTAAGTAAGAGAGGATCATGGAAGTCTATAGCGTATCCAATCCCCACCAGCCTTCTGGTGTCATGGGAAAGCAGGCCAAGGGAGCCAGAAAAGAATTGTAGAAGGCTATAGCCTACAGCATCTTCTTGCATCTTTCTCCACACATGATGAGATGTGGGTATCTGTCAGTAGGGAATCCAATCTGGGACAATCCTCATTATGCAAAAAAAAAAAAAAAAAAAAAAAGCATAGTTTTTTAAAGTTGTCTTGAAGCAAGGAGAAAATTTATTAAATTATTCATTTTTCTGTGTAGGAACAAATAATTTAATGTAGAATATCCCTAGATGTAGCTGCACATATGCCCAGAAACAACCAATAACATTTCCACATCATAATGTTGGTTGGTAAAGGTAAAGGTCATCGCTTGAAGTGAAAGTCTAGTCTTAAGGGGCTGTGCTCATTTCCGTTATTAAACCGAAAAACCAGCATTGTCTGAAGACTACTCTGGTGGTCATGTGGACAGCATGGCTGCACCGAATGCTGTTACCTTCTCACCGAAGTGGTACCTATTTATCTACTTGCTAGGTTGACAGAACCTGAGACTAGTGACAGGAGTTGACCCCATAATGCAGCACTCAAGCCTCAAACTGCCAGCCTTCTGATCTTCTGACTGTCAGAATTGGCATCTTAACCATTAAGCCACCACATAATGTTGGTATAGAATCTAATTATTAGGTCTTAGAATAGTTCTGTTTTAATCTATCTTTTTGCTTGTTCAGGGAGAGACATGTACCCCATCGTTCTGCAATTCCTAGCTATTCTAAGCATTAGAGAATATGGTAAATTTCTTTTAAGCTGGTTCAGACACAGTTTAGTATAAAGCATGGGGTGGGGGAGGTGCAAGTCATTCAATGAACTGCTCAATTCTCGCAGACATACAATTTTTTTTATTTAGTTAATCTCTTTAACCCAGCCCACTATATCTTCATGATGATTATTCAACTGATTCGTGTGATTTCCACAGCAAGCCTGTCCAATTGTTCCCTGCATTTATCATTTCCTCATTTGTTATCATACAAGCAATACCAATACCATAGCTCAGGCCAAATTGCAGACTGTTAAAAGAGGTATGGAGAAAAATCCTAGTCCGCGCTATATTTGAATACTCCAGTTTAAAGACAACTATAATAACTAATGGAAGATAGGAGCCATCAGATAAACATTATGGCATGAGATACCAGCTGTAACAGTTAAAGCTTTTATTCAAGAGCATCAGTAGTGACAGGATTCTGACAATATCACAAACACATGGGCTGTTATAGGATTCTCTAGCTTTTCGTATCACTCTTTGCTAGATACAGCTATATGTGTTTCTTTTCTCTCTAGCTGTTTCCAGTTACAGTCCGCCCTCGGTATACGTGCCCTCACTGTATGCAGATTCAGCTTATGTGGATGGCGGGTGGCGAGGGACAAAATGATGCATGCACAGGAGGCACGTGTGCACCATGGCACATGGGAGCACACCACCATTAAAATAAATGGGACTCCAGAACACGTGAAATTTGCCTTACATTGGGGGGGGGGGGGTAGAATGGATCCCCCGCATACGGCAAGGGCAGATTGTATAAGCATCCTACTGCATTATCTTATTGCTTTTCCAGTTTTATTTTGTTTTGCTGGAAGAACTGCAATATGGACCCCACATAATTAGTTCCTACAATTACAAAGAAGCCTATTGTATCCCATTTACACCAATAAGTTTGTCATAACAGAATAGAAGTTACTTGTTCCTCTTACATCATTCTCTTTTCCCATCCACTCTTCTTCCCTATTCCTTTGTGAGCAAGTGTACAAGTTTCTCATATGCTTGCTTCTTTAAAAAAAAAAAAAAGAAAGCACAGGAATTTCAGAATTTCCAACTTCTCAATTTTGAAATTAGTTCAGTCTGTAGACTGAACCATTTCTGTAGGCATAAAACTGCTTCTTCTCCAGTCAGGTGTATCACATACTTGTATACACATTTCTTTAAAATAATGAGAAGGATTACTGCATATTAATTCTAGAATTTCAAAATACTGAAGCTCACTGTTTCAAAAATTGCTTTACACTTTGTCCCTTCTGATATGCAATCATGTTACTAGTATGTCTTGGACCATTTCTTTCCCTTCTCCTAAGCAGGAAATACCTGTTCATTGAAATATTGTTCAGCATGATTTAGAATATCAAGTACCTCCTTTGCTACTTCTCTATCTCATTTTAAGTGAGGAAAAACATTATAGTATCTAACCATAATACGAGAACCAACATAGCGTCATAGTTCTGAACACTGGATTATTACTCTGGAGGCAGGGTTTGATAATCTGTTGGCCATGGAAATCTTGGATGAGTCACACACCCTTAGTCCAGGAAAACCCTGTGATAGGTTTACCTTAGGGTTGCTGTAAGTCAGAAATGACTTGAAGGCACACAACAATAATATCAATAACACCTGAGAAAGAATGTGTGAGGCTCCATTTTCCTAACAACCAAAAATCAAATCTTACTCCTAGATTTCTAGTATAAAAATACTTTTAAAAAAAAAAAAAGAAAAGAAAATCAGGGGTTTTCAGATCAGTCACCTTTATAAATACATAGTGAAACTTTCTTTCTGTACTGTCCAAATAAAAAAAGCAAAAACAAGGGGTGGAAGAAAATTCAGAATGGTGAATTCCAGAGTTATTTTTTATAAGTGCATGGGAAGGTGTGTGGAATGCCTGCAGTAGATGTGAAGAATATTTACTAATTTTATTGCCATTGATGAGAAAAGGTGTCTTGATGTGTAGTTATGTATATTTGTAAGCAATAGCAATAGCAAGAACATTGGTGCTTATGCAAACCTTCACACAACAAACCTTTGTGAAATTTTATGAAAAAGTCCTAAAATACAACCATCACTACCACCACCCACACATACATACACAACATCTCTCTTAATTTAGTCCAGCAGGAACAAAACATTTGATTGTTTTTCTTTTTCCTATGCAAAAGCAAAATAGGCCAATATTTATATATCTATATATGAACAATAATCATAACAAATGTTGTCGGGGGGGGGGGCATAAACTATAAATGCATTCAAAACAGTTATAAAAGCCCTGGGAAGAGAAATGGGTGATAAACACATATACAAATAGTTGATTTCATCACTAGTCACTGCTGCTATTGGTCCTTCTTGTCAGCTTTACTGGTGGCATGCATAGGAGTACAGATGAAAAGAAAATTTGAAAATATTTCAGAAATGGTTAAAATATATATGTTTTTTGAGTGTTGAGAAATTTTGATGAGAAGAATCCTGGACTGACAAAAAATCTTTGCAATTTGATACTTTGACTGCACAAAATTCATACATGGTTGTTTTACACAAAAAACAACATTTCCTGTGCAGGAAATATCCTTTTCTGGCTGTAAAACAATATTTTGAAGGATAAATATTAATTCCTTTGCAAACCTATTCTGTTTAAATTAACACATAATTGGTTTGCATTGGAAACAGCATTTTCTTCATAGCAGTTAATATTTCTGCCTAGAAATAATATTTTCCTCACAGAAAAGCCTGTTTTCTGCACTAAAACCTCACATTGAAATAATAAATAAATAATAATAAAACTTTTATTTCTATTCTGTTTTTTGTAAAAACAATCAAAGCGGCTTACAGCAGTTAAAATAATACAAATATATACAATATCCCCCCTTAAAAAGAATTAAACATTTCCAAAGTTTAAATTACAAACATTAATAAAAGCTCTAAAATGTCAATCATACATTAACAGTGGGCAGAGTCGTCATGATCACAATTGCACAGTATCCAAAAAAGAATATATATGGGGGTCTTTATGTGGCCGGGGGTTGTTCTGGGAAGGCCTGCCGGAAGAGATCCATCTTTATGGCTTTCTTAAAGCTATCTAAGTTGGATATTTGGCAGATCTTGTCCAGCAAGCCATTCCATAAGGTGGGAGCGATGGCAGGGAAGGTCCTCTGGGAGGTCACAACCAATCTGGTACTCACTGGTTGCAATAAATTCCTCCCAGAGGATCTGAGTGCACAGAAATAATAAATAAAACTTTGAAGCTGGCACAAAATAAGTTCTGAGTTGCAAATCATCTCCAAAACTATGTGATTTTTGAAGACTTTCTCCCAATGGGAAGTAATTAACTCATTGTTACCATCAAGAAGAAAATTAGTGAAAAATTGCATCCCTACATTCAAGTGAAAATAAAGAGTACCCTTGCTTCTGTGCTTCTGGAGAGTTGAAGGGAATAATAATGAGTAGTTCAAATAGTTCCTGTGCTTCTGGACTCATTTATGGATTGATATAAATAACTAAGAGAGAGTGTCAGCTCTTGAGTTACTTTCCAGTCCTAATTGGTGCCTTGTTCTTCCATCCCTACTTACATCCACATTTATTAGCTTCACTGTTCAGAGTTGTAATGAAACCAGTGTATTATTTCATCTAGACCAGAATGACGAAAGTGCAGTCCATGAACTGCATGTGGTCCCCAGTGTACCTCAACGTGTCCCAAAATTTGAAAGAGAAAGAGGGGATTGGCATAAAATACCTTCAAACATAAGCTAGAGTAACATAATATTTCTAACCCGCCCCTCTGCTTAGCAATCGGGGCGGTGTACACCAAGCTTAAAATGAACAACAGTCCTACAACCCAATCTTCCCTCCCTCCCCTTAAAACTATAGTGCAAGGTTAAAATAACAGGACAACATAAATAGAATACAGTACAATCAACTTTAAGACAGTACAGGCAGCAGCATCAAGGGGGAGGGTAAGTGATCACCTCTATTGAGCCGGGAAGTTATTCCGGGAAGGCCTGCCTGAAGAGATCTGTCTTGACTGCTTTTTTTGAAGCTGTCAAGAGCAGGAATAAGATGAATCTCGTCAGGCCGGCCATTCCATAGTCTGGGAGCGGTCGCAGAGAAGGCCCTCTGGGAGGTTGGGGGGGGGGGGGAAACACCGTCACAGGCCTGAAATAGTCCAAGGGGGTCTAAAATGAGGTGAAATTGCCCTCCAAATTCTCCTGTGGGAAGGGGACAATACGGCTTCCTATTGTTTGACAGTTTCCTACTCTTGATGTAGACCATTGCACTGGCTCTGTGTCTCTGCTGTCCAATTTTTGTGGTGCATGTTTGTTAACTTATCTCATTTTTGGCAAAAAAAAAAAAAAGCAAAAGCAGGGAAGTCACAGTTTGATGTAGAGCAGCATTAATAGTATATACCTTAGTAATTATGCTATTCTTCTTTCATCTAAAAAGTGTTTGTGTACCTGATCATTTCTTCTACTACCTGCTGGGAAATTACTTGCATTTGGAATTGTTTGCCCAATAGCACTTCTCTTTGGCAAATTGCAACCACCACCCCATCCCTGGGAGAATACTGTTTAATTCTGTTTTTTGGGGGGGGGGATATGGTGTATATGGTGCATATTTGTATCTGTATTTTATCTTTGTAAGCCGTTTTGATTGTTTCCACAAAAAGCGGAGTAGAAATTAAAGTTTTATTTATTATTTTTATTGTTGTTATTACATCTTTAGAGAGCAAAACATTGTGAAGCAGCCAGCTATGCTTTGATGCCTGAACTCCATGGGACCTACATTTAAATAAAGACATGTAGCATCTACAGTTACTTTTCATATCCTTAATGCTTTATCACTGAATAATTGTTAACTGTTTACAAGTAGCAATTCTTATCAAATGTGCTTTGGTTTGGCTGTCTTCTTTACAGGACACCACCTACTGGTTGAAAAACCATGAAACATGGTGCAAGTCCTCTTAAATTCAGATTTGAAGTGCAAGAAAATGTGTAGGATTAAGATAACACTGCAAAAGCTTCTTAAAAGACTCTTTGATCGGTTCTTGATCCCAAAGCATTTCTCTGCTCACCTGCTAACACAGAACCTCCACAGAGATCTGTGGTTTCGAATTCTAGGTTCCTTTCTCTGGGTATGAATACCTATGTGTGTTTTTAACTTTGAAAATGTATATTAGTGCTAAAACATCGCACATCATGCATAACAATCTTTAAAACCCAAAATGTAAAATCACTACCAATAAAAACAGAACATGACAGAGAGCAAGCTTTGCTCTTGTATTACTTCCACCCTGTCCCCAAGCATTTCTTCAAAGAGCAGGTGAAAATGGAAAGATGGTTCTTTGAACTTTTCTAGTAGACCAGCATTAACCTGGTGCTCTCCAGAAAGATATTTTCATGAAAACTTCCACCATATCCAGTCAGCATAGTCATTGGCCACAGTGGCTGGGCATGATGAGATATTGCAGTAGGGTGTTTAGATATATGATGATTACTTCACAATACTTGCAACATTTCAAAGATGCTTTGATTTGGAGATGCTTTGATTCCTGCATGGCAGGGGGTTGGACTGGATGGCCCTTGTGGTCTCTTCCAACTCTATGATTCTAACACTTTTTAGTCCTTGGTTTCATGTCTCTATGTTCTGCAAGTTACTATGATCTTGATACTCATGAAGCAAACATAGGTAACCTATTGATCATGAACTTTCTCTAAGAAAGCGTATTCTATCATATACCTAAATTTGGCTTTGTTGTTCTTTAATCTTTTTAAGGAAATTTTAGTTGTAGAATTTATTTCAGATGGTTATTTTTGCTTGATAATCTCCAGAAAAAATTAAAATAGTGACAGTCTTCCAGAAAACAAAAGCAGGGTTTTCAATGGTCACGGTCACCTCCGAAAGCTGTCAAAAACAGTAAATGACAGTACAGTTGAGAATGTGCAGAGAGTTGTGCTGCAGAGTTGTTTTATATTTATGTCAGTTTAACTGTTTTATCATATCTATTTCATATTTACCATTTGTACTGCCCCTTCTGTAAACTTACATGAGTACAAATAACATATTTGGCATACAAGAATGAACCTCCAGTACAGAGCTGTTCTAAGGAAGTGCTTTCACTTTTTATACAAATGTATATGTGCATCTGGCTTTTGTTCACCTCTCCGGGGGAATTTTTTTTTTCCTGAAACTATTAAGTTTTTTAATTCATTTATACATTGAAATCATTGGTCACTGTTATTATTCCTGATCTTTTCCTTTTGCTGAGAAGGACACAGCATCAGTTTTGTAGGTGTATCAGGTCCCACCTATTCTGAATATTTATTTATTTAGAACTTGCTCTTCAACCAGAAATATCTCCCAGAATAGCTTACAAATTGTCAATTTGAGAAGTCCCTGCCCTTAGACTTACAGTGAAATGGGCAGGCACTGATGATATGAAAGTACAGTAGGATAAAGAACAGCTTTATTATTTGTTTCAAATTTATTACTAACTAATGGGTTTTGTATGGTGGAATTTATTCTTCACCTATTATGGATGAGAAATTCAATTTGTTTCAACACAAATGGCTTTATATAATTGTGAAGCAATGTGTTTAAAAACATGGGGATTGTTCCAAAATGTTTTATAACAAGAAGGGGCTCTTCTAATAATGGAAACTTTTTCCATTCAGAGAGCAGGAATGTTCAAAGAAAAGGAACTCCATAGCCACTAAAGCAGCTCCTCAGTTTAAGGGGATTTCTTTTTAATTCACTGGTGGTTTTGTGCTTACAGTTTCCAATACAGCTGTTTTCTCTGGTGGAGGGGAAGCATTTAAATGCAAATCTGATATCAGACTAGTTTTCTGTTTATTATTGTCTGTGTAATTAAGGGCGAAATCTTTCTGCTTTAGAAATCAATCTTTATAAATATCATCATGGTCAGGTTGGAAAAACACACACACATAAACACACAGGAAAGGAGGGAGCTAAAAGGAAACTTCCAGAGCCTTCCATCATTGCTTCACACCATATGGTTGCCATATCATTTATTTAGGATCACTAGAATCAAAGATGCAACTTTTTTTCTTCTTCTTCTAATTTTAGTGCTTTTCCTCAAAGGAGACATTAATGACAAAAACCATATGGTTGTGGGAACACGGGCCTTAATAAGTGCATTGAAATGCTGCTGTAACAATATGCATTAAAGTCTTGTTTTCATTAAGCTAATGTAACCCGCAGACCCTCGGTTCCATTTTGCATTTATGGACAAACATTTACTGGAAGGATATTAGACACCATTCTAATTACCTAATCTGGCACCAGAATTGGAGCAAACAAAATTGCTTTGTATTACCATATTTAAAAAAAATTGGCAGAAGATATTTATGGAATCACTAAATTAAACAAGAGTACCGAATGT
Source organism: Urosaurus nigricauda (assembly GCA_034509955.1). Lineage (NCBI taxonomy): Eukaryota > Metazoa > Chordata > Lepidosauria > Squamata > Phrynosomatidae > Urosaurus > Urosaurus nigricauda. Next base: position 221,355,809 of record JAOEGL010000004.1, on the reverse strand, counting down.
CATCTGTATGTCTATATTTGTAAATGGCCATGTACATGTTTCTCATTATGTAGTCAGTTACATTTAAAAGAGGAATGATTAAACATACATAGCTACCTAGTATATTTTCCAACCAGTGTTTCCACTCCAGATTTCTAGTTATGAATGCTTTCCACCCAATTAACAAAAACTAATTAAAAATCTTTTTTCAGCTTCCCTCCCCCATTACTTTTGTTCTCATTCAATTTTATAAAATATTAGAAATATAGAGTTTGTAGCACTTGTTAATATTTCTGTAGAGTTTCTTTTTTATGGCACATATTAAGGCCTTTCCTGGTCTTAAGCCAGAAGATCCTCTGTCAAAAGACATCTGTATACAAGATGTCCCACATGTGACATCATTTTCCTAGGAACTATTTGGAAATTTATCAGTCTTAAAGACTGCACAGTTATGTCTGTGTACATGGTTGAAAGCACTGGTTGTCTTATTTTAAGAAGCAAAATTTGAAATGAACCCATACTGAGAATCGAGAGCAGAGCTTCCAGACAGTCTCTATAGATTTACCTCATTTCTTTTGGGGGGAAATACTTGGTTGAACTCAAGTAATTGTTCCCAGCTAATCTCAGGCATATCTCAGAGTTCATCTCAGGCACACTTTTCCTGTCCCTGAAAGATATTAATGGAGCCAATAGTGCCTGTGGGATTGGAGACAGCAGTGCCTGTGGGGCTAAGGAGAAATAGGAGATTATCCATGTTTAGGTTGGCTTTTTCATTCTTAGCTTTTGTCTCCCAGTTTTTCCAGTTCCATAGCAATTAATAAAATTATCATCTCTAGTGGAGTGATTGCCAGGGGAGGGGAAGACAATTGTGTAGTGAAATTAGGTGGTAGTGGGAAAAGGACCAGCAGTAGTTGGATGTGCATCTATTGCTTCCCCCTTCTCTGATTTTAAGTCAAGCTAATTGACATTCTTTTTATAACGGGGCAGGGAAAACCTTTGCAGAAACAAAATTGGGGGCAGGACATGAACACAACCCATGCTTTGTGAGCTACTGTTGCTCTTCTCCTCTCTCTCTGTCTCTTGCATATGTATGTCTGTGTGTTTTCACCCCTGTAGAGTTTTGTTTTTTGATTCCATGCAAATTATGAATGGAATAAAACAGTTTCATTAGTTTGTGTGTTTGCAGAGCTTTTATTGTTGGTGTTTCTCTTAACTGTCAACGATCTCCAGGGTTTCAAGCTGGCTTTATATTCAGCTCTACCTGGACATGCCAGGGATTAACCTGGGAGGTTTCAAGTATAGTTTGAAACAGGGTCTTTGGAAACTACTAGCAAGCAACCTTGCATGAATTCTTATGTCATTCCTAAACGTTTGCAATTTTGCAACATATTATGGTAACTTTTGGACTTGCTACACAGTAGAAGACAGTGGAACTAGATAGTCTAAGGAAGATCCAACACATGGATTCTGATGCAACTACCTTTCTAGCAAATTGCAGAAAAGCTTGCTTGCTGAAGCGTTTCATTGTTGGAGTCCTATCACAGACACTATGTGGTATGACCATAGAAGTGACTACTGACAAAAGAAAGAATTCTGATTCTACCTAGAGTGTCTAAGGTGCATGAAAGGACATGCGCATATCTTCTGATGCAAATGTATCACAAAAAGAACATGTTAGTATTTAGTTTATGCTGCTGTATGTATGCTGTAATGACAGAGTCCCTTTGTAATTCTTAAAATAAGGGGGAAATTGTATTGCTTTAAAGCAAATGTCTGTGTATTCTTTTCTTACTCTCTTTTTTCATCCTGCTCTCTCAAAGGGAGGGACCTCTCTATCCCCTGAGAGAACTGCAGGATTTCAAATCTCTCCTCCTGTTCCAGTGTTTTAACCTATTTATGCCAGAGGCGGTACACAGCAGCTGGAGAAGTGCCAGATGGTCACAGAGGAAAATTTTTGTTATTCATTGTTGCAAAGCACATCAGAGCTATGAGAACCTAATTTCCAGTGGTGCTGTTTTGCACTGCCCTTTCTAGATAACAGGGGTCTACATTAAAGATTTGCAGTATTCCCATACAAAACCTTTTAACTCATCTAAACAATAATATAGTCATGGTGTTATTCTGAGGTTGCAGATAAAGATACTGATATTGATGTTCAGAAGTAGGGCAAAAGATGGCTAATTATTAAAATAGTAAACACAGAGACATAATATCACTGAACAAATTGTGGAAAGAGGACTTTCTTTGGGGCATTTTTATGCTTGTAATGCTACCCTGTTTCCCCGAAAATAAGACATCCCCCAAAAATAAGACCTAGTAAAGGTTTTGCTGAATTGCTAAATATAAGGCCTCCCTCAAAAGTAAGACCTAGCAAAGTTTTTACATATATATATAAATATATAAACAGTATATAATAAATGTTCATTTTTTTTTTTGTTCAACAATAAATGTGAATTCTTCTTCATGGAAAAATAAGACATCCTCTGAAAATAAGACCTAGCACATCTTTGGGAGCAAAAAATAATATAAGACACTGTCTTATTTTTGGGGAAACATGGTAGTAGGGCTGCTTTGTAACAGGGATGCATGTTCTGATGCTGCTCCTCTGTCCTTCAGGCCAATCTGCCCCTGCTCCAGCGGGAGCTCCTGCACTGTGCAAGGCTGGCCAAGCAGAACCCTGCCCAGTACCTCGCTCAGCATGAGCAGCTGCTTCTGGATGCCAGCACCACCTCACCTGTTGACTCCTCAGAGCTGCTTCTCGATGTGAACGAAAACGGGAAGAGGCGAACTCCAGACAGGTAGACTTCTCAGAAAGTTCCTTATGATAAGCTTTGTGACTTTCACTTTGTCTCTCTTATCCCTACACTTTGTGTCTCTCCACCAGATCAACCCAGTACAATTTTTAAAAGGCTTCTGTTAGCCTGAAATGGGAGATATAATCAGTATAAACTCACCAACTTCTCTGCAGTTATTTCCACTACAAACGGACTGGATCACATACCATCATATTGAGATGACAGAGTCTATTGTACAAAGTGGCGAGAAATGATTTTGCTGAAAACCTGAGCTTGCCATCCTGTTGGTTCATCTTAACTGGCATAGACCTGTTCAAATCAATTCTTACATACTGAGTCAATATATAGGTAAATCCCATTGATTGAATGGGTCTACTCTAGCCAGGATTAACAACAAGATTTAGACCTAAGTGTAGTTGTAGAGATAATATTTTAATGATAATATTGGAAAAGGGCAAGATGAAATCCGGTTAAAAAATGAAGGCATGGATACAGTGGAATGTTCCATTATTAGTAATCAATAGAAACTGCTACTTTTGTATACTGTATATATTTGTGCATAAGTCAACCTCATGTATAAGTCGAGGGCAGGTTTTGAGGGCAAAATCATAGATTTTGATATGTCCCGTGGATAAGTTGATTGTCAAATTCAGGGGCATATAACATCTAAATTGAGGTGAGGGAACATCACTTCACTCCCTCCTTCTCCCTCTCTGGACCTCTCACAGTCTGGACATACAAAATGTGGACACAAACTTCCAATTTCCCTCCCTTCCCCACAATCTTCCCCAAGGCTGATGGCTTGCAAAAAAGGGGACATAGATCTCTGATTTCCCTCCCTTCCCCACACTTTCCCCAAGGCTGATGGCTTGCAAAAAAAGGGACACAGACCTCCGATTTCCCTCTCCCCCCCAAAAAAACTTTCCCCAAGGCTGATGGCTTGCAAAAAAAGGGACACAGTCCTTCGATTTCCCTCTTCCCCCCCCCCACAACTTTCACCAAGGCTGATGGCTTGCACAGACCTCCGATTTCTCTCCTCTCTCTTCTCCCTCCCTTCTCCACAGTTTTCCCAAGGTTCACAGAGAAGTATTACCATATTGACCCATATATACTTCTACCCAGGATTTTGGAGCCCATTTTGGGGCTTAAATTTTTTGATTTATTGATGAGTATATACACTAATAAGACCAAAGGCATAATTTAGCTCTCACTAATTAAGTATATAGCAGAGATCTGTTCATATCATTGTTACTTATGCTTAGCTTGTTGTATGCAGATTAAAGTAACTGATGTTTATTTTTATTTCTATTGTGCTACTGTCCTAGTGTTTTTATTACTTCTTCAATGTAAGAAGGAGGCAGATAATGTGCTATCCTCCTCTGAATATATATTCACTGGTTGGGAATGCATACAGTACTCAAGCTAGAATGCAGCTTTGTTGAAATTCTGATCCTATAGATAGGTAAATGGTGCTTTTGCCATTGCATTCTGCAGCTCTATAATTAAAGCTTCTTTGTGATCATGTAGATATTAGGAGATCTAACAGTATTCTGATGAACAGGAGCTAGCCCATTCTACACTAAACTAGCCCATTCAATATGTCATACTGCTTCCCCTTTTGCTTCTAATTTTGCTTATCTCTGCAACCATTAGTTTGTCACTAGCATCCTGCTAAATTTTGGTAACCACAGTTTACTCTTTAAGATTTTTAAAATCTTATAAAGGTGTTTCAGGAGTTTTGCCTCTTTTTGAACAAGCAGAAAACAAAAAAAAGGGGAAATAAAGTCCAGATATGTAAGAAACATGTAGCAAAAGCATGAAACAATAGCTAGAAGGGAAATAGCTTTTATTCCATCAACATAGTAATTATGATTACATTTAACTGGTAATACTTACCTTTTAAACAGCATTCAATGTAGGTGGTTGAGTTAAATGTTAGACATTCCATAGCCACTATCTTCAATAGTGGAGATGGGATGTTTACAGGATATCAGTACAAGCTGAGAATGAAGTACTTAATAAAAGAAGCAGGGAACATTTTCACTCAGCTGGATCCAGAATCAATTAGGTTGTGCCATGGCCCAAGAAGCAATGACATTTCTACCACTGACTTCAAGTCAAAAGATAATCCTGTAGGAAGTATGAACATTTAAGACTATGTTGAGATTGGAGAATCTAGATCAATCAACCATACCATTCCACTCCTACCAGACAGATGGTATTGGAAAAGAGATTTAATGTTTAGCCTAACTTAAATTATGGTGTCAAAATGTTCACCTGCCTTTCCACCACAGTGTAAATCATTTCTCACAGTCCTGCATATTCTGTGTGTTTGCTGAAAATGGTATATTTCTCTTTCCCCACCTCACCCCCATGTGTTAGACAAACAGCACACATTTATTTATTTATTGCTTTGTCCTTATGCTTTCACATACTGCCAATGGACTTATGTTCCCCAGGGAGAATATTTTATTTCCAGTATGTCACAATCTCATTTAACATATAGGAAGATATTCTCTGAGCATTTCTGTTCGTGGTGAAGAGGCTTTTATGAACTATAGGGTAAGCAGTATCAACCCCATGAAGTCTTCTGCAGTGTGCACCAAATGTAAACAACAGTATCTTGCCAGGTTTCTTCCTCTAAAGATAACCAAACCTGTGGCCTAGTGGTTTCAGGTGGCTGAATGTTGACTATGTTGTGAAAGAAGCCATAAAGGAATGCTAGACATTGGACTGTTGTTTGTGTTGTTTGTCTGCCATGGCTATCAGCATTGGAACAGGTCTATACTGTCTTGGATGCAAAGACCTGTGAATGGGGGGAGAAAATGTGTTACCACTATTCTGTTAATTCTAAGAGAAGCACTTAGGAAAGACGTGCATTGTAGCATTGCAATGTTGTGTTATTGATGAAGACATCATGAATAAAACATCATGAATAAAATGAGACGGAGTGTAGCTTATAATAAACTCTGTTGAGCCTTAAACAGTTTTGGAAAGAGCTGCAAAAAGCTTTCTATAAAGGTTTGCTCATACAGAACTTCTCTGGTTTTGAGCCACATTTCACATGTAGTAATTCTCCCTAGGGTTAGAAATAGCACTTTCATGAACAAAAGAGGATTTTCATGGCAGTACTGTTAGTTCCATTCCTTTGTTTAAGACTTTCCACTAGTTGAGGAGATGGTGTAAGGCTGTGTACATATTATAGATTTAGAAACAGATGAAGTAGCCATAATTGCTAGAATGAAACATGCTTCATTTAATTCTCCTTTTGTCTCTAGTTGATCAGATTTGCCTGGGTTTTATAGTGCTTCAAAAACTATATAGTTGTTTGACCACTATTAAGACCAGAATTAAAACATCAAAATGTAGCCGCTAACTGTAACAACTTGGTATCATCTTGTTGTTAAAGTTCTTTTTTAAAAAACAAACAAACACATATATTGTTTGCTTTAGGCAATGTTACATATCCTATTCATTCAGGGTCCATGATATTTCAGGAAATAATTTATATGTTTGAGCCTTCACAAATACACAAATACTAAGGGATGCATGCTACATGTGCCTTAGTAGCTAGAAGATAGGTTGGTATTTAATAAGAACAATTCTCTGTCACTAGTTACCTTGCTTGAAGACAGCTTTTTTCTGTTGTCTAGTTGGTGATTTCGTGAAACCAGTTTAAGGACATTTGGAGAAATAGGCTTAATGGTGCTGTTGTGTTTTTATTGGCTGACTTTTTGCAGTTTTGATTAATTTGAATATATAAGGTTGTTATGGATTGTATTTAGACACTACAATTTTTATAGGCTGTAATCTCCTTTGTGGTCCCATTTTTGGATGTACAGGCAGAATAGAGATTAGTAAAATAAAACTGATAACTAATTATCCAGCTGTCACACTTTCTTGGCATTTGTCATATTCAGAGCAACCTGCTCAAGGAAGGCTGAAAAGATGTGCTGTAGCCCTTGTGTGTATCTTGAGCATAACCCACTCATAATTTAAGGGTTTGAGAAGATCCTCAAATACATATCCCCTTCCAGTCATGTTCTTAATGCAGCTTTATCATCTTGGTTGTATATTCATTTTTCTGCCTCTTGCTGTTTATCAGTATACTCACTACTAGTGTACACAAAGTTTCATGGAGCAGCCTGACAAGAGAGCTCTGTGTTTCACTGAATGTTTTCTTGGTGCATATGGTCTGACACGGATGAGCAGCCACGGTGAGATTTTGGAGTCTATTAAACTAGCTCATTAAAAAGATCAATCTGTTTCTGTAATAACACTGGGAGCCATCAGTCACTGAAAGAGAGAAGGGAATGACACCTGAGGAGGCAACACATTTTTGGTAATTTTACATGGCATGTCAGAGACAAACACTCACTGCACATTTTAATGACTTTTTTTTTAAAAAAAAAATCCTTTTGTTCCATTACTATATCATGTGACAACAAATGCCATTTAATACTTGTGCATTATAAGAGATAATTGTACCCTTTATCTTTCCGGAATCTCTGACCAGTTCACAGTGGCACTGAATTAGTTATGTTTTGGTTTTTTGGTGGGTTTTTTTTTTTTTTGCTACTTTCTAAGCTAGTGATATAGAAAAAAGTTGAATATTGTTGTACAAGGAAGGCTCCTGTGCACATTTGTTTTTAGTCCTAAGTCTTTGCTGTAGGCATATTATTGATGCATGCCCCCCACATGCAGCACAGAGTTTTCTCATCCTGGGAACCTGTGTTTATTGCAATAGTGCTCATCATTACTGACTAAATACAGCCAAACATTATACAATCAAAATGCAACCAAAACATTTGACATGGTAATATGAATTGTAGAGAGCCAAGTCTCTTTAGTACTAAAAATCTGGGTTGTCACATGGTTTACAGTGCAAAGCACAGATCCAGTGCTGGTCACAGTTGGTTTCATTGTAAAATTTCTTAAACACCTTTTTTGTTGTTCTCATAGCTTTTATTCATGTATATAAATATGAATATGATATGATATGAAAATTTTTCCACACCAGAGGTGTGGAAAATTCCAACAATTCACATCATCCCTATTAATTATTGGTCTTCTGTAGAAGAATTCTGCATGATACGTTGTTGAGAAGGGCCATAGACACACCACACACATGCACCAAGTATGTAAGATGAAAGGATTCATTTTGAAGACCAGTCCTCATTAGCACAGCATTATGCAGTGTATTTTTTTCAGGAATACAGAATTTTTCAGAGAATTGTAATCTGGCTTCACCTGTCTATGTTGGTCCAATAAAATATTTAGTTTTAACTGCTTGGTATATTCTCTCAAGAAAAGCAAAAAGAGGTCTCTGCTTTCCAAGGGGTGTTTTTTTATCATTTCCTTTAGTGTTGACAGCTTTATCAAAGGAAGAATTGTCCACCACTCCCTGGGTAATAACAACTTAATACAATAAGAGGAAAAGTAAAGCTAGTTCTCAAAGTAGTATAGCAAAGTATTTGTGCAGTATGATGGCAGCAATTGCATTGTTTGAAAGGATCCAATTTCAGGAAGCAGCATGACCATCTTAAAAATACAGTTGTGTAAACATTTTATGACACAGTTGCCATTCAACCCCATGGTCTTTCCTTTTTCTGTCTATCCAGACTCATGCAGGACAAGTTGCACACATTTCAACAGCATGGGGTTCTTCTCCCAACACTACTTTACAAACATAGACATTTAAGAATAACCTTTGGATACAGGTTTTCCCAAAAGGCATTTGTAAATTACTTGAAATACATATCAAAGCAACACTTTAGAAAGGCTCTGGTTGTTGGATATTGTAGATAGATAGATAGATAGATAGATAGAATACTTACAAACATCAGATTTACATTTAAAAGGATTATGGCATTATTCATGAAAAGGGTCAATATATGGATAGTATGTCTAGTCTCAGGCCCCATTCCCACTACGTTCTGATGCGAAGTGTGACGTGGGCTACAGGACCCTCATTCACACTTGAAACGACTTCTGATCCTCATTGGATCGATTAGTGGAGGAAAGGTCCGGGTTAAAAACAAATAGCCTGGGCTTTCCTGACACTAGTTTGGAAATGGTCTTTTTTGGAAAACATGATTCTGAAGCATGCCCAATAACTGGGGACGCTAGTCAGAATCATGTTTGGTGGGGGCAGTAAAACTGATAGCAAAAGCAATCCTTTCCAAAAGCAACTATTTGCTTTTGCAATAGAGTGCATTTACGATCAATTGTATTCTCTCTCTTTCACACACACACACACACACACACACAAACCTCTTCCAGGGTAGTCCTTGGGAGGGGCCTGCCTGCCTGCCTGCCTGCCTGCCTGCCTTCCTGCCTTCCTTCCTGCCTGCCTGCCTTCCTTCCTTCCCTCCCTCCCTCCCTCCCTCCCTCCCTCCCCCCTTGCCAGAGGAGGCCTCACCGCTGCCACTGCTCTGGAGGACTGCCTCACAGCCTGGTGAGCCCCAGGTGCTGCAACTAGTCCTGCGGCCAGGTGCCGGTACATCCGGTGACCTGGGGCTGGTGTGGCTTGCGGCATTTGTGCTGCACTGTTCTTGCTGCTGTTCTCCCAGGACTCACTGGCCTTCCGCCTGCCAGGGAATGGAAGGCCCGTCAGCTCTGGGAGCAGCGGCAGCGGCACAGCAAATAAGGCTGCTGCTGCCACCGCCTCCACTATCCCTGTGCTGCTCCCGCCAGGGCTGACAGGCCTTCCAGTGGTGCTGCTACACTGCCGCAAGGCCCATCAGCCCTGGGAGGAGCACAGGCTCTGGCAGCCCTGGGGCCAGCAGCAGCACCACCGGAAAGCCCATCAGCCCTGGTCGGGAGCAGCACAGGGCTAGTGGAGGTGGCAGCAGCAGTCTTCTTTGCTGTGCCGCTGCTGCTGCTCCCGAAGCTCATGGGCCTTCTATTCCCTGGCGGGTGGAAGGCCTGTGAGTCCTGGGAGCAACAGAAAAAGCAGTGCAGCACAAATGCTGCAAGCCCCGCCAGTCCCAGGTCACCATATGCACTGGCACCTGGCCACGGGACTAGTTGCAGCAGCCATGGCTCGCGAGGCTGCAAGGCAGCCCTCCAGAGCAGCAGCAGCAGTGAGCCCTCCTCCGGTGGGGGGGGGAGGAAGGAAGGAAGGAAGGAAGGCAAGCAGGCAGGTCCCCCAAGGACCCCCCAGGAAGAAGTTTGTGTGTGTGTGTGTTAGAGAGAGAATACAATTGATTGCAAATGCACTCTATTGCAAAAGCAAATCATTGCTTTTGCAAAAGATTGATTTTGCGATCAACTTTACTGCTCCCCCCACCCCTGCAAAAAAAAAAAGATTCCCTTGCAGGATGGGGTTGGGGTGAAGGGCTGTCACCTTCTCTGGCTGTTCCAGTGGGAATGACAAGCGTTCCCAGCTAAAAAAGCAGTTCCAAACAAGGTCCCTTTTCATAGTGTGAACGAGGGGCCTTTTAGAACCGCTTTCCTTAGTGGAGCAGAGCCTGGTTCCAATGTGGATTTTTCCACAAGTAGGAATGGTCCCTCAGACGTTCTACTGTGTCTTTGACACCCGTCACAAAGTGAGGGGGGAAAAAAATCTCTTTTCTCCAGCACTAAGCATAGTGTCGTGGTAGAAGATGTGGTGAAGCCCCTGTTCTCTCAACGGCTTAGAGCTGGCAGTGGGGTCACTGGCTTTCTTCTGTCAGTGTGCCAGTTGGGTATGTACAGTCTTGCAGATGGGGAACTCAATCTGTTCTCATTTAGCAACTGATAGGTGCTCCAAACTAGAGACAGGAGGCAAAGAGTTGTTAAGTCTCTGCGCTTACAACCCAACAATTACACGTCCAAAGCAGCAGAATTTGGGACTTGGATGGATTGAGTTTATCCAGTTGTTTCTTCTACTCTGAGCCTGAAAAGACTAGATTGTCTCCTTACTTGCTATTCTTTCATCAGTTGGCAGAGAGGTTTTTCACTCTATCCGCCCTTTGCAAACTGGCTGTTTTATCTTAGTGTGCTGTTGTCCTATTATTCTTTATTTCTAGATGGGGATCTTTTAAATGATTTTAATTCTATGGGTAGAGAGTTTAATCCCCTGAACACAATTGGTGCTATGTTTTTACTCTAAATGTGCTTTTACCAGAATTTCTTTTTATATTGCAAGACACCTTGAGTTCCACCTTTGGAGAAAACATGGGACACAAATTAATTCAGTTCATTCAAGGTTTTGAGAAAGCTTGGGCCCCTTTCTTGCCATGAAAATATTACCAGGAAAGCAAAGTTACAGGAAAATTAAATATCTGTAGCAATTGCAAACCATGTGCTGAGCAAAGGGGGGATGGGAACATACACTGGGGAACAAAAGGAGGGAATTGATTCTCTTAGAGGATTTCTATCAGTTTCTCCATTTTGGTCCTGCTGTTTTTAAGCCAAAGCAGGATACAAAATGGAACAAATATATTGTCAGCAAACATCTGCAGTTAACAAATGCTTTGATTATCACGTGTACTCTGAAAGTTGTATACTGATTTCCTTTCAGAAAAAGAATTCTCCTGACCAATTATCTTGTGCCCTTTATTTTTTTTTAGAACCAAAGAAAATGGCTTTGACAGAGAGCCTTTGCACTCAGAGCATCCAAGCAAGCGGCCATGCACTATTAGCCCAGGCCAGCGGTACAGTCCAAATAATGGCTTGTCTTACCAGCCCAATGGTCTGCCTCACCCCACTCCGCCTCCACCTCAGCATTACCGTTTGGATGATATGGCCATTGCCCACCACTACAGGGACTCATACAGACACCCCAACCACAGGGACCTCAGGGAGAGAAACAGACCTATGGGTAAGCAGATACCTTCCAAAGTCTTAAGTGTGGCTCTTCTCCATATGACCATCAAACTTCACTTACTGTATGAATACTAGTGCAGAGAAATGTAAATAATGCAGTCCTTTGTTGATGACTTCTGTTGATGCTTGTTTGAAGCTTAACAAAGGACTGAATCTAAATTACCTTTGCCCCTTGTTTGCAAAAAGGAGATCATCAATGTTCCAATTTAGGCATATTATTCTTTGTTCTATGAATTAAACTGAAATTGTAAGTCACTCAGATGTTTTATAATACAAGGAAAATCACAGCAGTATTTGTTTTATTCTCATGTAGTATGAAGTTTTGTGTTTGTTTTTAAGCTACATTTTAATAAAGCTAAAATATGCTAGGTAGGAACATCTTGCATGATCCATTGACATGCAGAGATATTATTTTTGATAATCTGCTAGGCCACTTAGCACTCCTAGATGCTCTATAGTGGGCTTGTGACAATTTCACAGGTTTTGGGCCCATCAGGGAACTTTTTCTCAACAGGAAATAACCTGGAATTTCTCTAGGCAAAACTATAGGTTCCTATGCTTGGTGGACATATATAGAATATTTTCTAGATAATGTATGCATACTACTGATATTTTATTTTTATTTATTATGCTTGCTTTGGCAGGGTTACATGGTACACGTCAAGAAGAAATGATTGATCATAGGCTAACAGACAGAGAATGGGCAGAAGAATGGAAACACCTTGATCATGTAAGAAATATGCCATGTCTATATTTGTGTACTAATTTAACTGTACAATCATATCACAGTTTTTACACTAATAAAAGTTTTGAAATGTTTATTATTTAAATTATTCAATTCACCCTGTGCAGCATGAAAAAAATATTAAGATTATACAGTTATGAAGACTTGCATTTTCATCTATATACAGTTGGTCATAGAATCATAGAATCATAGAATCATTGAGTTGGAAGAGACCACAAGGGCCATCTAGTCCAACCCCCTGCCATGCAGGAACTCCAAATCAAAGCATCCCTGACAGATGGCCATCCAGCCTCTGCTTAAAGACCTCCAAGGAAGGAGACTCCACCACCCTCCGAGGGAGTGTGTTCCACTGTCGAACAGCCCTTACTGTCAGGAAGTTCCTCCTAATGTTGAGGTGGAATCTCTTTTCCTGCAATTTATATCCATTGTTCCGCGTCCTAGTCTCTGCAGCAGCTGAAAACAAGCTTGCTCCTTCCTCAATATGACATCCCTTCAAATATTTAAACAGGGCTATCATATCACCTCTTAACCTTCTCTTCTCCAGGCTGAACATCCCCAGTTCCCTAAGGCGTTCTTCATAGGGCATGGTTTCCAGACCCTTCACCATCTTAGTTGCCCTCCCTTGGGATCCACTGGAGTTTGTTCCCACAGACCGCCCCCCCCCCTTGATTACCAAAATCCATAGATGCTCAAATCCCATTATATACGATGGCATAGTAAAATGATGTCCTCTATATAAAATCAAAGTTTGTTTTTTGGATTTGGGGGGGGGGGGGTGCGTGTATATATATTTTCAAGCTGTGGATAGTGGAATCTGTGGATGCAGAATTCATGGATAAGGAGGGCTGACTGTACACTTGTGGATTGGAAAGTCATGTGCCTTATCTGTTTCATTGTACAGAAAAACCAAATGTCACAGAGCTGGGGTGATTTATTGTAGCCATGTTGAAAATGGTGAAATAGAAATAGACTTACTATTTGTCCCAGAAAACCTGGAAAAACCTGGATTGAAAGGACTAAAATATGGGAAAGTTAACCAGCTGGGAAAGTTAAAGCAGTAAATTTCAGATTTCTCCTTCATTGCAGGCTGATGGATAGGTTGAAATGTGGCAGTAGCAATAAAGCATGAAGCCATGCAAGACGACTGGCACTGGTGGGACTGGCACTCCTCCCGCCATGCAGGCTCTGGTTGCTAGTGCATAGGGGTAGCATGGCCACCTTATTCTTCCATTCCCTTCCCCTGACAGGCCCAGAGCATGGAAAAGGAAAGGAGGCAAGCAGAGATGGCCTTATGTTGTGTAATAATTATGTTGGCACTTGAGCCTAGAGCTGGGCAGCATAGTGGATCTTTGCTTATGGACAGCCTCAAGAGAATAAAAGGAGTCCCTTCACTCTCTGGGGCTGCTTCGAAGCTTCTTTCTCATCTCATCAGCTGGGGGGGGGGGGGAGAGAGTTAAAAAGAGCTCTTAGCTTAGTACTATATTCAGGGCTAGGTGTGTTGGACATATAGCAAAGTACAATAACATCCAAAAGCCACAAAACAGTGATACCTTTATTCAGACAACCAAAAAGTACAAGATACACACTGAAGTTGAAACACAATGGTAGAAAAAGTGCATTAATTAAGAATTTGCATAATCAGAATGCAAATTAATAATATGCATAACAATAGTATTATTCTTATTCTTATTCTTATTCTTATTATTTCTAGTCTCCCCAATCACGAAGAATTCTGGTGAGTTACAACAATAAAATACACGAAGATACAGTAAAATCAAACCCTAAACTTCCCCCACCCCCCATTCCCAGTATTAAAATAGAATTAAATGATAATAGTCTAAAACATTAAAAGCATTAAAAACATTAAAAACTTTCCAGTACAAAGAAATAAGTGGGGGAAAATAGGTGGGTAAGGGGGCCGATATCTCTATATCTGGGGAGGGTAGCTAAGTTGGAAAGGCCTGCTGGAAGAGATCCATCTTGAGTGCTTTCTTAAAAGCTGTCAGAGTGGAAATATGATGGATCTCCTCCAGCAGGTCATTCCATAATTTAGGAGCAGTAGTAGAAAAGGCCCTCTGGGAAACTGATGTTAGCCTAGATTTTTTTTGGCTGTAATAAATTTCTTCCAGAGGACCTTCGAGTGCAGGGCGGGCAATAGGGAAGAAGGCGTTCCCTCAAGTATTCTGAGCCCAAGCCATGTAGGGCTTTAAATAATGTGCATAATATGCAAATTAGATGCCCAGATATGAGGAACTGGAGTAAGTAGAAAGTGTTATTTCTAACCTTTTTTCAATCTTCACACAACTGAATTGTCTTAGTCAAGCCACTATCACTTAGTCTTAGCTCTTCCTTTACATTCGGAGAAGGAGGAGGAGATGATGATGATTTATTTGAGTATTTATTTCTTACCTGCCTTTCCCTGTGGATCAAGGTAGGGGAAAACAACAACAACAAGTGGAACAAATATAAAAACATTTACTTGTTTTTATAAAGACAAAACATATATAAAATTACACAAAACCAATGCATATTAAAATCTACCAATATCTATCACTTTAATTTATTATTATTATTAACCTTTATTTATATAGCGCTGTAAATTTACACAGTGCTGTACATACAATCTTATAATGACATGGTTCCCTGCCTTCAGGCTTACAGTCTAAAAGAGACAACACAAGAGGAGAAGGGAAAGGTGGTGGGAAAGGAGATGAGGTCCAGTGGTTCTTCTCTCCCTCTGGGGCCTGGTCCAAGGCAGATGGACTGGAGGGAGGGCTTGGCTTCTTAATATATAGTTAAAAGGAGGCATCCTGGGGCAGATGTCACAATCCTGGGAATGCTTCCCTAAACAATGTAGTCTTTAACTTAATTTTGAAACTGGTTAGAGAAGTGATGAGGCGGACATGTGGGGGAAGAAAGTTCCAGGAGTGAGGGGCAGCAAGTGAGAAGGGATGAATCCGGGACAGGCCAGTGGAAATCCTCGGCTGGGACAGGAGACCTTGACTACCAGAATGGAGGCTACGAGAAGGAGTGTGAGGAGAAAGAAGTTCAGACAAGTAAGGAGAGGCCAGTCCGTGGAGGGCTTTGAAAGTCAACAACAAAAGCTTGTACTGGATGTGGGAGGGAAAGGGGAGCCAATGAAGGAAGGATAAGAGAGGAGAAACATGGTCAAAGCGGCGAGCGGATGTGATAATACGTGCAGCTGAGTTTTGGACAGAGATTAAAGGATGGAGGTGAGAGAGGTTACTGTCAGAAGAAGGTTACAATAATAATAATAATTATTATTATTTATAGCCCGCCCCTCTGAACAAACAATCGGGGCGGGTTACAACAGAGTTAAAACAGTACAAAATTAAAAACAATCCCATCCCAATTCCCACCCCAAATTACATAGCAAATTAACAGTTACAGTAAAAAATAGCAGTACAAATGTATATCAAATACAATACAAAATACATGCAAATGGCATAACAAATCAAAGTACAAATTAATTCCTTCACCACCACCCCATCCCAATCCTGAAATAAAACAAAAGTAATTTACAGTCTCTTCCGCTTGCAGGTTATATAGCAGAGCAGAAGGTGGGGCTGGTGGTAAGTGCTGGTCTCAGGAGCCTTCTGGCCTCAGTTTCTCTTGCCTTCCAATAATCTAGTCATGAGACCACTAGGGTATGGACCAGAGTCTTGGCAGTGGAGGCTGAGAGGAATGGACGGATTTTAGCAATAATATGGCTGGGTCTGCCAGAAGAGACTCATCTTTATTGCTGATTTAAATTCAGGCAGCATCTTGAGCGGATAAATATCTTCTGGCAGGTCATTCCACCATCTGGTGGGGCGGGGGGAGGGAGGAGGCAGCCAAAGAAAACCATCTTGCAGTGGTTTCATAGCTTGGTACCTTGATGTGTCAAGACACCTCTTTATGTTGAGGATGAGAGAATCTGTTGAGTATTTTTGCAAAGATGAGCAAATGTGTGAGTATTCAAATACATACCTAGATATTTCCATTCAACTTGGAATAATATTCTTGGAGGTAACCTCAGCCAACAGCTTCTAACCATGTTTCAGTGCTTCGACCCACATTGCTGAAGTAATATAAGAATTTCTAGGCTGAATATGTTGGGAATGCTTTGATTGAGAGTTCCTGCATGGCAGAGGGTTGGACTGGATGGCCCTTGTAGTCTCTTCCAACTCTTATGATTCTATGACTAGAAGAAGCTTGTGTTGATTCTGCTTCCTTTAGCAATATAAGCCACAAAAATTGAAGCAGTTCTAAGAGGGGAAATAGCCACAAAATAGCAACTTCCACCTGATCTATACCCCCTTAATGGTATCACTAAGAGCTGGGTTGCTATGACCCTTGTATGGCATATGTTGGAAATATAGCATTTATAACCTCCCAACCAATTATACATTGGAGAGAGCCAGTCCAAAAGGTCACACTAATTAAAATCTAATAGTTTCTTCAAAACAGTTTAGAGAGGTTGAAAAGAGAGGTGGCTATGGTGGTGGTGGTGGTTACGAAGGGGAAAAAAGACTAATGCAATCAGAAACCAGCAAAATATTACAGTGTCTGGCTAATCCCAAGGAAACCTAGGTTCAAATCTCTTTGGCTACAAACAGTCCCTCAGTCTACCTTTATTCAGAGGATTATTGTTCATGTTAAATTGAACAGAGAGGGGACGGGCAAGTATCTTATATGGTGCCTTGAGTTTCTTGGATAACAGAGTGAACAGATAGAATTCTAATCCCTTGCTTTCTCTTTTCTGACCACTAGCTCTTGAACTGCATCATGGACATGGTGGAAAAAACAAGGCGATCACTCACTGTGCTACGGCGATGTCAGGAAGCTGACCGAGAGGAACTTAATTACTGGATACGGCGGTACAGTGATGCAGAGGATTTAAAAAAAGGCAGTGGTAGCAATCATTCTAGACAGCAGAGTCCAGTGAATCCAGATCCCATCCCATTAGGTATTGTACCTTCTCTAAAATGGAAAATACAAGACAGAACCTTTAGGTCTTTTTCATACTGCTGTATGTCTTAGAATTTGCCTCACACTTCCTCCTTTTCTTCCAATCTTTTTTTAAAAATTGTTGCAGTTTTCTCCAACTATGACATTGTCTTTCTTTATGTAAAACAGTCAATAAAAGAGGGGAAGAAATAGAATGGAACACAAATTCCCTCTCCAGGCATACAGTTGAATCAGGAAAATCAATCCTCTGTTTAAGGAGGAGAAACATGTCAATGAATAATTGTGTGAACTGATAGCTAAAATGACTACCTTGTATGCCTGTTCCACAGATAACCTTGAATTTACAGAATATTAAACTCTCAAAATAAGGAGTTTATCACATGGGAGGAATTTCTCTCAATTGCGAATGGAGCCAATTCACAATTATGTAAATTCGCTAGTTTAGCAAATTTACATGAAATCTGATTGCATTCGGAATGCGTTCAGAATGACTTCCCCTTTCCCAAAAATGACCCCCCATTGCCCGAAATTGTGTGAGATATTCTAATACGCAATTATGTAAAACCCCATGATTGCATTCGGAATGACTTCCCATTGCCCAAAATTGCATGAGATACACTCATTCGCAATAACGCGAAACCCCATGATGGCGTTCAGATTGCCATTGCATTATAACCCCAAATTCTGTCGTATGATAAACTCCTAAGTGCCATATGCTTACATTCCTGTATCACATTAAATGTGAAGTTATTCTGAAAGAGGGAGTGCCAGTTTGTTTTATTTACTCCAAGGACAACTCTGATATTTATCCTTGATTGTCATATAAATGTCATTAAAAACATTTGTGTACTTATGGTACACAGATATGTAAGAGGGACAGCAATTTCTGATGGCCCTTAGGCTAACAGATAGATTACTTACAGTTGGCAATCCTCTGTCTCACCAGGAGTTGGTGGATCATGACCATTATATATACACACATATATATTTATATTTCAGATTTTTTTCCCCTAAAATTTAATTGAAGCCATCACAATTTATAAATATTGCTTTTTTACTCTCTGTGTTGCAAATGTCACAGATCTCCCTTTGTCATTTTTAATGAGCTAATCCACCCTGTAAAAATTACCAGCTTGTCATCTCCAGTAGCTTTGGGTGGAGGAGGGGAGCGTGCCATCTGTTATGCCTTTGTGTCTTTCCCCCTTTTTATGATTTTGTATGGTTATACATTCTGTAGATCAGTTTTAAATGTAGCCATAAACTGCCCATTTTCAGGTTTATTATAATATCTCTAACCCAGAAGACCATGAGAGAAAGAAGGAAGGAAAAATATTGCATACATAGTATTAGTGCAGCCTCCACACTGAATTAAACTGTTCCATGTTTAGATACAGATTGATTTTTTTTTTTACTTGCACTAAAGATTTGGTTCCAGCTACTTGTTCAAAGCAAATATCTGATTCTTGTATGCTCTTACCCTGTCTGTGTGATGACCTTCATAATAAAATAACTGCTCTGAGATGAACAACTAGGCAGGTGTATGCAGAAGTTGTATGCTCAGTGCCTGATATTTTCCATTAAAACTAACTCAGATATAAAGGATGGAGGACATCTCTGCTGTAGATCTTGGAGAACCACTATCGAGGTAGACAATACTACCTAGATTTGCATTTTAAAGTCTTTCCCCAAAATGTCTTTTGCCACACTTATTGAATAATATAACTATTGTTCATGCACTCATTTCCAGTATAACAAGAAAATCCAATAAACGTTTCTATAATTTCTATGGCATGCTAGAAATTTCTATACACTACTCACATCAGCATATATGCTTAGACTAAGCTATGTCAGACAGTTACAATTGGTTTAGTCTATTGTTGTGTAAAATAAAATAAGTGCTTAAATATTTGCATGGCAGATAGGAGAATAAAATTGCTTCAGTCCTGAGTAATCCACATATATAAAAATATCACTCAGACATGCTTCACATTTACAACCCACTTGATAGAAAGTGATGGGCAATCATGTAAATAATCTATCACTTTATTCAGGCACTTTTGTTGGAGGGTGTTTAACATTATGAGCAGTATTTGATTTTCATCCTCTTAACAAGGAATTCCTCTTAATACACCATGTGATGCTGTAGACACAATAAACTAAGTTACCCCAAAAGGTTTCTATGGAAAAGCAGGAAGGAGGAATGTAGGAAGCTGCATGTATGGTCAGTCATGTCAGAGCTTAGAAAAGCTATTTTTTCCAATAACAATTCCAAAAATCTCCTAGAATCTATGCCCAGTGTTCATGTTAGCTGTGGGGATCTGGACGGAGGGGGGTTAATCCAGAAAGTCTTTTTTTCCAAGTTCTTGCCTGTATTGTCATCATTGACTGCTAGTGGTTTGCCAGGAGTTTCACAGAGGAATTTTTCCTAGCCCTTCCTGGGGAGAACAGGTTGTTACCAGTACAAAATAGATGTTTTTCTGCTATATCTTTGTAGATATCATGTTTTGTATACTCAGCCTGGAACCAAATGATTTATTTATTTAGCTCTTCATTTAATAAGTTGGTTAGATAAGATAGATAGATAAGGAATTTATTACACTGTGTTTGTACAGCAGTAATGGTATATTCCTTTTCTCCTACTGTCTTCCACTTTGCTGAGCATTATTGTCTTTTCCAGTGAGTTATGTCATGATATGCTGTGTCCAAAATATGATAGCCTCAGTTTAGTCATTTTGGCTTCTATCAAAAGGTCAGTCCTGATGTCCTTTAGGATCCATTCATTTATCTTTTTGGCAGTCCATGGTATCCTCAGAACTCTCCTCCAGCACCAAATTTCAAACATGTTAATTTTCTTCCTGTCAGCTTTCATCACTGATGTACTTTCAGACCCATTCATAGAAATAAAATCCTTACCCCAGTCCATATCCTTTCACATTAACTATCATGGTAGGAAATCAGTGCATTTCAATTTTGATTCATTTGCACAGGGAATGCTTACATGAACAGTGTATCCCAGTGAAAGGGGGGAAGATTGTTCTGGATCTGTAATCAAGTGCTAGACTTAGATGTCTGGATTAAATACTTATAGAAGGCACCCATGAATGATCCAGGAACAAAATTCACATTTGACAAGGTGCTTTACAAATCTACCCATCCATTACAATTTGACATCTGTTGCAATGGAAGAACCCAATCCACGTGCTGTTTTTAACCACCGGTGGCCAATTTTTATCTCACATCATCACTGTTGTTCAGTTGGAAGTAGAAGAAAATGGTCCCAGAATGCTGCAGTGTGGCTTCTCAGTTCATCTTGTGTCAGTTCCTATATATCTTTTAGAAGTTTCCAAAACTCAGTACATTTGGAAATACATTTGTACCCCATTTCTACCCCTGCATTCGTTGACACCCTGCATGTCAAGTCCTGAGTTCTTCCTGCCCTCGGGGCTCAAACCTGGAATAAAAACAATTATTTTTCAGACTTCCGGGTTGCGGAGGAGGACGAGCGGACGCGCGGAGCCGCAGCTCCGCGCCCCAAACGAACGCGGCAAGGGAAAAATAGGGGAAACGCCAGCAATCCCCAGTTTACCTCATCGCCAGGGAGGTCTTGAGGAGAGAAGGTTCGTCGGGGGACCAGCGGGATCCTTTCACCCCTCTTTGCCTCTTTGGGGCTCCAGCAGAGCGGAGACTCCCGAGCGGGAGGGGAGAGGGAGGGGGAGCAGAGTGGAGCAGGCAAGGGAGCCAGCGGCGCTGCGGCAAGCGGCTCGGCGGCTCCCAGAAGACCTCAGCCTTGCGGAGCTCCTTTCCCCTCTCTGCTTCCACAACTGCCGGGGGCCGAAGCCGCTGGCGTTCCAACCGGGGTGGAGTGGAGAGAGAGGCCCCTAGCTGTCTGCAGAACTGCCTGTGCCGCGTTTCGTGCCTTTTTGGCCTTGGTCCTCTCTGCAATTTTCTTTTTTCATCTTTTGCTGACTAGCCTGGAAACAAGGAAGCTGTAAATTGTCTCTTATAAGTCAAAGAGTAATTTGCCTTAACATAAACTATTCTTTTCAAAGAATTGGCGTTGGCGGTGAGATAAAGACCTTGTTAGAGAAATCCTGACTGACTTTCCTGACCATAGACTTTTCTTTCTACGAGCCACATAATGGAGAACTTAATTTAAAAAAAAATAATAATTTGAAATTGAAAAAAAAAAAGGACCAGCATTGATTACTGTGCTACTGTTGCTTGATACTGTCCGTTTGCAATTCTATTTGCTACTGTACTACTCAGGAGTAACTTTGAAACCAGAGGTGAATGAAACAGCAATCCAGGTGAACTAAATTGACTCATTCATAAAAAGAACATTTGAAATACAAAAACAAAAACATCTGGAGTGAATAAACTGCAGAGGATATGAAAAATATCTTCATTATCTTCCACTCTATAAAATCACATTGGGAACAACTGATAAAACTTCTATTTTTGAAGGGTAAAGACATTTTAATAATAACAAAAATATTTGTCAGCCAGTAATCTTTGACGTTTTGATGTTTATTTGTCAAACTTAGAAGCTAAAATACATTGATGCCTTTATGCGTCTACTTTTAAATCTTCTCGCCTTTGTAAGTTTTTGTCTCTTCTATAAATTTGAAAACTAAAGCAAAACTATCCTGATACCATACAATATAACTGCTGTAAAGTCAAGCATAAATCCTTTATATATCTTTTATATTTTGTGCTAAATTTCCAGGATAGAAAAGGAGGTTTTAGCATTGTTTATTTGTTTGAACAACTATTGTCTAACCTGCTTGTCAATTACTGGCTAAATTATTATACTTTGAATGTTAAAAGGACGGAAAAATTTTTTGTGATAAGTGCAGGATAATAGTGACAAAGGATTCTTAAGTTTTACCACTTTTTCTTTCCTCCTTTAAACAGATTTGTAAACTGAAAGGATAGCCAAAGTTCCTACAGAATATATAACTGTTTCCTTTTATATACATTTGGTTAAGACTGTGATTGCAAAAGGAGGTGAAAGGTGGGAGGGAAAGAAAAGAGAAAGAGGATATGGCTAATACAAGACTCAAAGCTAGCCAGATGGCTTCTGCTCAACCAACAGTAACACAGAGAAGAAACTCCTTAGACTTTGCTAACAAGTCGGATATAAGTGCAATCATTCTTCAAGAACTAAGAGAATTCAAAAAGAACTTTAAGAAAGAAATAAGAGAAGAACTTAAAGAGACAAGGAAAGAGATAAAAGCCGACTTTGAAAAAGAAATAGAGGGTCTGAGCAAAAAAATAGACAACCTTTCGAAAGAAATGCATGAAATAAGAGACGAATTAGAATTGGTAAAGAGACAGAATCAAGAATTGGAAGCAAGATCAAACAAAACACAGAAACAGCAAGAGCTAGATGGGAAAAAACTTTTGATTCAAGAAATCAGATACAGAGAAAAATGTATTAAGATAAGGGGTTTGACGGAAATAACAAATGAGAACTTATTAGATCGTTTGGTACCATCATTGGCAAATTTCATTGGAATTACAGAGGATTCTTTAGATATGCAGATCGATAAAATTTTTAGAGTCAACTCCATCTATGCTAAGGAGAAGAAAATGCCAAGAGACATTATAATAAATTTTACAAATTCGAGATTAAGAGATAGAATCATACAACAAAATTTTGACGAGAAACTGACTATCGATGACACGGAAATAGAAATATTTAAGGACTTGCCGCAAGAAATTCTCAAAAGAAGACAGAATTATAAATTTTTAACCATGTTACTTAGAAAAAGAAATATCAACTTCAGATGGGAAAAGACGGAAGGTATTTCATTTACGTTTAACCAAAAAAGATACAAAATAAATTCAGTGGAGAAAGCAAGAGAAGTTTATAATAAAATCAACAAGAAAAATAAAGATCAAGAAAGAGATGAAACTCAAAAAGAAGATCATGACAAAAGAGCCAGTAATCAATCAAGGATAGATCCAAAATTTAAGGAACAGACCACCTCGATCAGCAAAAACGACACCGAAGATGAAGATAACTTTCTAGAAGAAACCTCCAGGAAAAATACAAGTTTAGATGTAGAGGACATGGAAGACTTAAATGATCAGATTACGACAGAAGATAATAATCAAGACGAGGAAGGGGAGCTGTCCCCAGAGGAAGAGGAAATAACACTATCTACAATTTAACTGAGAAGAATATAAAATGCTGATAAAAATCGGCTCATGGAATATAAAAGGCTTAAATACATCACATAAAAGAAGACAAATCTATCATATATTGGAAAAAAACAAATTTGACGTTATTGCTTTGCAGGAAACCAGAATCAGGGAGAAAGATGTCAAATATCTAAGAAACCCCAAATTGGGAAAACTATTTTTCGCCTCTATGGGAAAAAAGAAGAGAGGGGTTGCATTATACGTAAATAAGAGATTCGCAGCAAAGGAAAAATTTAAAGACAAAGAAGGACAGTATGTGGGGGTGGAAATACAATTTTACTCTTTGATTTTATTATTTGTGATAATATATGGTCCTCATGAAAAAAAAGATTCTTTCTATGTAAAATTAAATAAAGAGTTGATTGATTATGACAAACATAATGTTTTCTTAATTGGTGACTTTAATGGTGTAATAAATCCCCTGAGGGATAGAGAATCAGATAATCTCATAAGGAAAAATCAGGGAAAGCTGCCAAAATCCTTCTTTAACCTATTAGATGAACAGAATTTGGAAGACATTTGGTCACACAAGTATGGAAACATGAAAGGTTATACTTATTTTTCAGATGCGCACCAGTCAAGCTCGAGAATTGATATGGGAATAATATCCAAACATCTTCTACAGAACATAAAAAAGATGGAAATTAAATCTAAATTAATATCGGATCACAATCTAATTTATATTGAAATGGCCACACCGAATCAAGAATATCATTGGAATTTAAACCCTATTATTTTAGAAGACGAAATTTTTGTGCAAAGTATGAAAAAAGAATTAATACTGTATTTTAAGGAGAACATCACAGAGGAGATTCAAATGAAACATGTTTGGGATACCAGTAAAGCTGTTGCAAGGGGCTTGTTAATCAAAAGAAGCTCGGAATTAAAAAGAAAAAAACAGGATACGCTCTTAAATATAATAAATCAAATGACAACAGTAGAAAAGAGGTTGGTAGAAACTCCCGATAATGCCAAATTAAAATTCGAATTAAGACAGCTGCAAATGAAACTTGAACACCAAAATATGGAAGAAATAGCAGTTAAAATAAGGAAAACTAAACAAGGTTACTTTGAACACGCAAATAAAATTGGAAGGCACTTAGCTCAAAAACTTAAAAAGGAAAGAGAAAAAAGGATAATTTCAGAAATCAGACAGAAAGACCAAATTGTAACCTCACAAGAAGAGATTAAAAAAAATTTTTTTGATTTCTATTCAAGGTTATATAAAGAGGAAGAAATCAGGGAAGACCATAGGGTGGAAATGCACCAATATTTAGATAATAAATCCTTATTCGAAATAAATGCTCAACAAAAAGATTCCCTGGACGCCCCAATTTCAAAACAAGAAATAAGTCAAGCCATCAAAAAAATAAAAAGTGACAAATCACCAGGACCTGATGGTTTCTCTGCAAGTTACTACAAAATCTTTGAAGAAATATTAATGGAACCACTACAAAAAACCCTAAATTTAATTCCAACTGAGGGAATACCGGAGTCATGGAAATATGCAAACATCTCCTTGATCCCTAAAGATAGTAAAAACCAAATTAGAGATGTTACCAACTACAGACCAATATCGTTGTTAAACGTTGATTATAAGATATATACCAATATATTGGCCAATAGATTAAAAAACATCCTGAGATTATACATACAGAAAGATCAAAACGGCTTCCTCCCAGGAAGATACATTAGAAATAATATCAGGAATGTCATCGATACAATTGAATATTACCATATTAACAATGATAAGAAATTAGCTATGGTATATGTTGATGCGGAGAAAGCCTTTGATAAGGTGAGTTGGGACTTCATGTTGGCTTGTTTGAAAAAAATAGGCATTGAAGGGAACTTCAGTAAAGGTATTCAACAGATTTACACAGATCAGAGAGCTCAACTATTAATTAACGGTGAAAAAAGTGAAGAATTTAAATTACATAAAGGAACAAGGCAAGGCTGCCCGATTTCACCGTTACGATTCATCATTACAGTGGAGATTTTGATAAGAGCGATTAAAGAAAATAAACATATAAAAGGTACCAAGATAAAGAACCATGAATATAAGATCAAAGCTTATGCCGATGATATTCTTATCACAGTGCAAGACCCATTAAACAACATACAAGAAGTATTTCAAGAAATAAGAAACTTTGGTTCATATTCAGGTTTTAAAATAAATAAAGAAAAGACCATGATAATAACCAAAAACATGTCAAAGAAAGAACAAAGAGTACTACACGAGATAACCGAATGCCCCTTGACAAATAAGACCAAATATTTGGGTATCTGGGTATCTGATAAAAATACTGACCTATATAAGAATAACTATAGAAGACTCTGGGAAGAAATTAAGATAGACCTAATCAGATGGAATAAACTTAATATTTCACTATTCGGCAGAATCGCAACAATAAAAATGAACGTATTGCCAAAATTAATATATTTATTATTGAACTTACCAATTATAATAAAAGAAAAAGTATTTACGGAATGGAATAAAGAAATCAGGAATTTTTTGTGGAAAGGTAGTAAAGCGAGAATCAGAACATCTACGCTTCAGGATGATAAAAAGAGAGGAGGAGCCGCTTTACCAAACTTTAAAATTTATCACTTTGCTTGTGGAATGATGTGGATACAAGACTGGCTGAAACTGAATAATCAAAAGTTATTAGACCTTGAGGGAATACAAAATCGATACGGATGGCATGCATATATCTGGTACAATAAAGTACAAATTAATAGAGACTTTAATAATCATTTAATTAGAAAATCCTTATTAAAAATCTGGATGTACGTTAAGAGAAATTTTTACAATAAAACTCCCCTATGGGTCTCCACTCAGGAAGCCTTTTTTGGAAAGGGAAAGGAAGGAGATTGGCTCCGTTATAAAGATCTACTAATGAAAAATAACAGAGGAGAATATCATCTTAGAGAAAGAGAAGATTTAGAGAAAAATAACATCAAAATGACATGGTTTAACTACTATCAAATAAGCAGTAGATTCAAAACAGATATAGTAGAAAATGGAATTCAATCTAACCCGAATGAGATTGACAAAATTATATGGTCACCAGATAAAGCCAAAATATCCAAATTTTATAAAGTTTTCATGGAAAGAGATTTAGAACAAGAGCAAATCAAGCAATCAATGATAGATTGGGCAAAAGATATAGGCCGCCCTATTCCCCTAGAAGATTGGGAAGATACATGGAGGAAGTCCAATCAATTTACAGCATCACAAGATTTGAAAGAAAATTTTTTTAAAATTTCAAATAGGTGGTATTTCACACCAGTAAAGCTGAAAAAAATAAATAAAAAATTGAGTGATCGCTGTTGGAAGTGTCAAAAAGAAGTCGGATCTCTTTATCATATGTGGTGGGTCTGCCCAGTTGTTCATAAATTCTGGCGACAAATACATAAAATCATACAATCAAAGATCAAAGAACAGATACCTTTCTTACCAGAACTGTTTTTATTGAATATTACAACCAAAATAAATAAAGAAATTGTGACTAAACACTGGCGAATTATACTTTACCTGATTACAGCAGCAAGATTAGTAATAGCTAGGGAATGGAAAACTCAAGCGACTCCTCAAATAACAGACTGGAAACTGAAAGTTGAAGAGATGAAATATATGGATAAAATGACACACTTAATAAATCAAAAATCGATACAAAGATTAGAGGAGGAATGGCTCCCCTTTGAAGAAATATTTCAAGAGGAAGCGAACTAATGGAAACAGTAGGGACTCTTCTTTTACCCCAAAACAGGTTTATGGTAACCTTTATTATATAATTTCTCCATAGAGTACGTTTATGTTTAGAAAGAAAAGATTGGCATATTAATGGAAACCTGCTCTTTAAAAAGAAGGGAGCTATGGAGGGAATTAAAAAGGAAAGGAATAAACAAGACTCTTTACATATTAGGGAAAGATAGCAATATAAGTAAGATAAGATTATAACAAAGTCACTTATTTTGTGGTGAACAATACAGGTACTTAAATTAAAAGGATGCAAAGTTATTTTACCTTCGACAAAGAAGGAACAAATTTGAATGCGAGGTACAATGAGGAGATTAGGAATAACTGACTTATAAGAATGACAATATAGGAAGTTAATGACATCGAGATGTATGGAAAATGTATAGTTAATACATACTTATGTACTAACATGCTGTCTTATTTTAATGAAATTCAATAAAGATTATTAAAAAAAAACAATTATTTTTCTATTTCAATATTTTTCTGTCAAAGATGTTTTTGTTGCCCTTTTTGCATGTTCTCTGTTCTGAGGGCAGTCTGGATCACTTCATGGTCACTTGGGGAGGTGTTTTTGTTACTACTTTTTAACAGGAAACAACTTTCCAACATAGGAAATCATGACATAATATTTGTCACATGAAGTTGTGGGTTTTTGTTGTTGTTGTTTGTTTTTGTTTACATTCTCCCCTTGAATCTGTACATTTACACAAAATCACATAGTGTTTGGGTGGAAGGGGCTGGGGCACATGTTGCCCAGTAAGCACAAATAGGGGTAGAGGTTGCCAGGAAAGAATAGAATTGCACTTGGAGTGCCTTCTCAATTCAAATTCCTCATATGTCCTTGGGGCTTCCCTCCTTTCCAGTCCCATCAAGATTGCAGTCTTGTGAACTTTCACCTGGGTAAAGTCTCACTGAAACTACTGAGGCTAACGTATACTGTACAATTTGCACTGTATAAAAAAGAGATAATACAGAGGGGGTTGGAGATAAGATAGTGTTTAAAATACAAATAAATGCATTTCAAATGAAGAATTTGAAAAGTATTTGAATTTGTACATAACACCTTGCACATATACCTTGTGTACACGCACACACATACACACTAACCTACATAACTGCACATGTGCATGCCTGGGGGGAAGTTTTTCAAAAAGGCTGTTCTTTTTCCCAGACTGTGTGGCCAAAACATTACTAGATTTTATGTAAATGAAAGACCCACCTGCACACTACTGACCTTCCACCTCCCCAGGCTGTATGTCTGGGAGGTGAGTTTACTGGCCCATTTGAATAGAAGCCAGTAAGCTGATTGGCTGGCATTTCCCACCAGCCTCGGGGAACTGTTAGGGGCAGGGCTTAGGCTATTTAAGCCTGTGCCGCCCTTCCTTCCCCCGTTATATAGACAGCATCCATTTAAGTGATGTCGGCAATAACATATTTCTTGAAGACTTGCAAAAGGGATTGCAGGCGTGTTTCACCAGCCTGGTGGGGGATAGGGGCTAAGCCGACGCTTGCCCCGTATCTGTGTTGGTTAGGGGGGAATATTAGGACTCAGGTGAACACCTATGGCACCCAATTGGGGTGAAGGTTAGGCCTCTTGAACTTTCTTCTTAGGTCGTGCGAGTAAGGAGAGAGGAAAGGAGGTCTGCCTTGGGGCTGACCTGGGATATAATCCTCAGTCAAGTCTCGTGAGTTGGCTGTGGAGGTCTCAGGTTGGCGTTCCAGATGCGAGCTGGCCGGGCAGCAACCCAGTACTTGGATTATCCTCGGAGCTCAGGTGTTTCGCCCAGGGGAAGTTTAGGAGGAGGTCTGAGGAATAGACCACCTGCCTTGGCTGCTCCTGCACCAGATTGCCCCCCTTTTATAGTTTGCAAGTATTCAAGAGACAGTTAAATAGTTAATCCCTTCAATAAAGTGGCCCTATTTCAATCCACGTCTTGTGTCTGGTCTCGTTATTTCAAATTGGGCAGTAATTACCTTGAATCCATATTTACCTTGGAAAGTAGCCCAAGTGGCTCAAAGAGTCAGACACAAAAACACTCAGTGTAGCATGTTAGGGGTAGGCCCAGATAAAAAAACCAATAACCCAAAGCTTATTCAAATTGAGTGATAATATAAATCCACTAGTTTCTAGTCCTACATTCTATCCCATTTCCTATTCTCTCTCAAAGAGTATAATTAATATTTCAACCACAGCCCAATTTAATCATTTCTTAATTATAATTATGCAAGTGAGGACAAATGCTGGTTCCCTATACTTTGTGTTTTCTGTTCATTGACATGAGATCAAGGAGACGAGGGTGAATGTTAGAAGTGGACATAGATTATATTTCCTCTGTCTTGTTTCAGCTGTCAAAATGCCTTTTCTTTTTCCATGCTTGCAGCACTGCTTATTTCAGTTGAATCAGATTCTCTTGATGATCTGCAGCATTCCACCCAGCTTCTTGTACTTGTTGAACTTCATATATGGGTTGACAGGTTCTCTTTGATTTATCAACTGTTCCTGATCTCATGGTTGATTAAACTCCTGCAGTGTATACATGAAAAACTTTACATCACTTTGACAATAGCCCAAGTATTTGAAGAGATAGATATTTTCCTTCTTTTCGAAATAGATTTTCTAGCTGCAATATGATTAGAAATGCTCTGTTCTTTGCCTAATTTAATAGGTACTTTCTTTTTTATTGCTGTTATTTTATAATCTTGTGAAATAGGTAATCTCTTTAATTCCTTAAGGAGGTGTGTATCCATGACAATGCAGAAAAAGTATGCTAAGCTCCACTGCAGTTCCATCCATCTTTTATCCTTTTGTTTTCTTCCCTCTCTTTTTCCTCTCCAGTTCTTCACATAGCTCTGGAATGATATCTGCAACAATTGGTCTGGTGGTATAGTTGGGTATAACCAAGTTTATTCCATTCTCTATAACTATTATTATAGTGTTGTCATTTGCAAAGTAGTGGATCTTATGGGTTACAGAAGATAAAACATCATCCTCTACTCCTTTCCTTTGATGCTTGATATTTTTCCAGATGTAACTTTGAAAAGATAAGGTTTTATGACCCAAGTATACTCTGCGGGTATGATGGAGCAAATGTCTGTCCCTGTAGATGCACTGAAACAACATAATCACAATTCATTTCAATTCTATTGTGCTGAAGGCTATCTAATCAAAGTTTATATCCCAGGTTCTGTAATATCTCAGACTTTTTAAGGAATAGGTGAGGTGCCAGACAACCAGAGAAAGGCAACGTTTTCTTCAAAAAATACATCACTGGGCCAAATAACCCCAATAGAGTAGTTATCTTAACATCATTTCAGAACAAAATTCTAGGATGGATTATTAAATAATTGGTATATAAGTTACAGGGAAATATCTGTGCACTGATTACTAGGAGCTAGCATACAATAATTTATCAAGATCAATATTACCTACCAATTTAGTAGATCATGGCAATTGTATAGACATAATATAGCTTGATTTCAGTAAAACATTGGACATATTTGTCATTGAAAAACCAATAAACTGTGGCTTGGATGGTACTGCTGTTAAGTAAGTGCATAGCGAGATGAACAACAATACAGAACTCTTGGAACTATTCTGTTTTTAACTTATGTTTTATATTAGTAATATTTATTTTTCACTTTTGTAATCAGTGTTTTAATTCTATCTTTTACAATTATTGTAAGCTACCTTGAATCCCATTTTGGGAGAAAGGCAGGATATAAATCTCTTAAATAAATAAATAAATAACTACAAATAAGTAATGCTTATTAATAGTTCTATGTCAGTCTGGAGGAAATCTTTAGCTGAGGAGCTCTGTTGTTCAGCCTTTGTGAAATGGCTTAGCTGATGTTATGAACAAGTGATTCTTACCAATTCCTTGAAAAAAGGCAACAGCATAGAAAATAGATTCGACATTCAGAATATATTTACTAGAGATAGATGTATTTTCCAGTTTTGTTCTTGCATGCCATTTAAAAACTTTTCTCTCTGCTTGGTTTGATTAGATGTGTCATACATTTTACGTATTTATTTGTTTGCTTGCTTGCAAAGAACCCCAACATTTTTGCATAAGGAAAATGTATTTTGTGCAAAATGCAATGGTTTTTGCTTAAAAATTAAATGAATGCTGATCTTTTCACTTTCCCAGAAAAATCCTCAATAATTTAATGAATATTTTCATTATTCAATCCATCTCACTATCACAATAGCAAAACATTCATCAGTATCAAAATATTATAAATTAAACCAGTTAAATTCAAAGACGTATCAAACTGGCAGCATTACAATAAGGCAACAAAAAATAGAGGTAAGCATTAATGTTGGCCAGCACTTTCACCATTTTCTCCCATAACATGCATCCAACATCTCTAGGCACCTCTAGCAAAAACAGACTTTGTAGCAGGAGATAGTTTGGATCTAAGTGGAAGTAAGCCAAACCAAGATTAAGAGTTCCTGCAGGATGCACCCCTAGATGACTGGTATCTGCTTCCCAGGCAGGTACAACCCTGTGATAGAATCTGTACAGAATGTAGTCTCCCAGACCAAATAGTTTATCAGGCCACTCAATTCTAGTCCAGGAAATGTCTAACCAGAGGTACTGTCAGGGAGGTGATAAATAAAAGACAAGAC
This sequence comes from Urosaurus nigricauda, assembly GCA_034509955.1. Classification (NCBI taxonomy): domain Eukaryota; kingdom Metazoa; phylum Chordata; class Lepidosauria; order Squamata; family Phrynosomatidae; genus Urosaurus; species Urosaurus nigricauda. The sequence continues at coordinate 221,323,908 of JAOEGL010000004.1, read as the reverse complement.
TTACTCGTCATTTTCAGTTCAGAGTAGGGAATTCACAACCAAGGTCAAAACAAGCCACAGTCAGACAAGCCAGCACAGTAGAACAGTATCAAGAAAATAATATTCGAAATAATATATTGTCCAAGGGAGCCCTGGTGGCACAGTGGTCAAATGCTGGTAATGCAGCCACAGGGTTGTGAGTTTGATTGTGCAGCTCCAAGTTTGACTCAGCCTTCCATCCTTCCATAGGTTGCTAAAAGGAGTGGAGTACCTAGCTGGTTGAGGGGTGATTGGCTTACAAATTGTAAACTACTTAGAGAGTGCTGAGTTCACTAATAAGCAGTATAGAAATGTAAATGCTATTGTTATTGCTAACATCATACACAACAGAGTAGACAACAGGAACCTGGAATGTAGGGTTTGACAAGTGTGAGATTATGTAGCTTTCCCCAGCACCTTTCTTGCCAGCATGGAGGGATATAGGCAGTTGCTGCCTCAGAGCTTATGCCAAGGGTGTATGCCATTCAGACTTAGCTTTCTCTATGGGGAAAGTCCAGTTCACAAGGGGGGCAGTACTCATAAGAAGATCTTCCTGGGAGCAGAACCATTTTTTCTCCCGGCCTTGTCTTTGGTTATATCATTCCTGCAGATTTAGAGTTGGGATGAAATGCAACATCTTCATTTAGCTCCAGGTCTCAGCTGCCTCCATCCAGTGGCATATTCTCCCAGGAACCCACATTTGCAAGATCACTCAGTCCTTCACCATTCATAGATTAGAGAGGCTCAAAATTCTTCTGTGCTATAGGAGTGTTTCAGCAGAAGCATAATGCCTAGCTGCATAACTGCCATTTTGTTTGTACTCAGATTCAGGCTGTTTAATTTAATTCAAAGTATCCTCAGGCATCTTAAAAACTAATAGGTTATGTTCAGCCAGGCAGATAGAGTTCTCTCTTTTTCTTCTAGGCATATATCAGCCACCAGGGATCTTAAAGCTCATCTCAGGACACAAGCCTAAACAAAATGGGTTGAAGAAGGCTGTGTTGCCAAGGTGTCCTTGCCGCACCTATGCACTAATTTAGGTAATCACTCCAACAAGAAGAGATTTGGTAGTGATTTGCAACAAACTAAATAATTCCTGCATAAAGTTAGTTTCTTCCAGGACTGAAGTTTTTAGGAATGAAGGGACCTTCTCTTCATGATATGGGGAGGCAGCAGAACTCTACATTCAACTTAAACTTTTTAACCAGCCAAGTTTCAACATATGAATGTGGATTGTCAACATCCTCAAAGGAAAGAAGAATGAATCCATTTTCCTGCCATATTTTCAAATCCCACAACTTCTTGCCTTAAAAGACTATGGTTCATAGTCTTTTTAAGAGCTTTGGTTATATCCTGTTCTAGCATTTTGGAGAAATTTGTTACAAAATGTACAAAATCATACATACTACCTTCATATCTATTTTCATAATTTATGTTTAAAAACTTCAGAATATGTTTTCTATTATTTTCATAATTCTTTATACCATATTTCTCACAGTAATTTTTTTTAAAAGAAATATGGAGTGTTGTAAAATCTTGATTTAATTCTTCTAACAGAGTCTTGGCTTCACTATCTGTGAGTTGTGGTTGGAACATGAGCTTGATTGATATTTTCACTTGGAAATTGCACCAATTAGCTGGCAATCCGGTCAATGATGTAATTGAATTCCACTTACTTTTGACTCTTGTGTACCTAAACAAGCCAGCAAAGCATTTCACATTCCATTTTTTTAGCAACAATTCCAATGTAACAAAATACCTTATTGAAAATCATTTTATTGCATAGCATCTGCCTCATAATATTAGAACACATAGCAAAGGAGTATTCAAGACAAGAAAGGAAATGTGTAGTTATACAGACCCCCAAACCCCTAATAATGTAGTTTCCAGAGTAAAAGAATGCATATAATTCAGTTGTATTAAAGTGTAGCTATGGATTTATTTTTTAAAAAAATTATACATGCATCATAATTCAGTATAGGGATTGCTCACATTGAGGAAATAAGGGATCTTCAAGGTGATAAGATTATGTTTTTTTGGCTTTGAGCTGTGGTGGTGCTGATTCATACAGAGCCAGAATCAGTGGATAGTGTCCCAGGCAGGACCCTAGCATTCTTACTGATATTTGCCCTGGGTTCCCCATACGTAGATTAGGCGGCAGAAATAATGCAGTTTGACGCCATTTAACTACCATGTTTCCGTCCCACAGAATTCTGAGATTTATAGTGTTGTAAGGCATCAGCAGTCTTTTGAAGAGAAGGCTAAATATCTTATAAAACTACAAATTCCATCAAATGGGGCTGTAGCACTTAAAGTGGTGTCAAACTGCATTACTTCTAAAGTGTACATGCACCCATAGACATTTCTAGCTCAGCATTCTGAGCAGTGCCAAGCAGTTTGGTCTACCTACTACTACAGTTCCCCACCATACCCAGCACAGTGTTTCTCCATGGCTTTTAGAGGAAATGAATATAGTGTCTGCACCTAACCACCAAAGGAGCTGTCCACTCCTTTGTGTCACTACTACAGGTTTTGGCTTGTCTGTAGTAAAGGAAAGGGCACCTAAATAATATGTTCAAAATATTTTCAGAGAACCTCAGAAGAAGATCTTGTTTCACATTCCTCCCTTTAACAAACAGCCCATAATCTATTGAATTTAGCAGCTGTTTTGCCACTCCTTTTACCAGAATCTAAATCACATGCCCAATGATTAATGGAATGGTAAAGAGGTCTCTTCTGTGACTGCCAGATGAGAAACTTACTGTAGACTGTATTGTAAAAGCTGCCAGATTCAACAAATATGCTTTATCTTCCTGCTCTACATCATCTGCCAGATGCATCCAGCTATGAATCACCTTTTCCTGGGTGTTTAAGAAAAAAAAGTGATCCAACGGATCTCTTTGTATTTTAACAACTGTGTATTATCACCTCATTTTAGGTTCATTTCAGAACAAAGAATGGCAATGAAACATAATTTAGATTGTAACGTGAAATAGTGTCAAAATGTGAGACCTACAGTTGACAATTCTGTAAACATTCTAGTGCATGCCTAGACATTATTTCGATTGACTTTTGCTTGTATGGCCTGATTCTAAGATTTGTTGTGACAACAGCCAGCGAGTGTGGGTGGCATTGATGATTGCAGTGACCTGTCACAAATGTGGTATTATAGTGACGTTTGATCATGCAGACATATACAACTAATTTCAAACCTTTTGTTGTTCTTGTTTATATGCTTGATTAGGAAACAAATGCCAATAGCTTCCTGCTTTCTAAAAGAAAACATCAGGTTTCTTTATTTGTTTCTTTGTTTGCTTTAAAGGATGTCCTTTCAGAAATTGGATTTTGGCTGCATCCACACTGCAGAAATAATCCAGGTTGACACCACTTTAGCTCAATACTATGGAATTCTGGAAATTGTAGTTTTGAGAGATATTTAGCGTTCTCTGTCAGAGAGCTCTGGTTCCACAACAAACTACATTTCCCAGAATTCCAAAGCATTAAGTCAGGCAATTAAAGTGGGGTCAACTGGGATTATTTCTGCAATGTTCATGCAGCCTTTGTTGGGATTTTAGTATCGAGATGAAACTTTGTTCCAGTCCAGAGACACAGTTCATCACAGGAGAAAACTATTCCTGAGCTGTTCTGGTTCTGACTGGGGATGAAGGATCTATGTTTTCAAATACTTCCCTACAAGACACATAATGAAAGAATTTGGGCTAGAATCCCCGTTCCTGATATCTAGCTACAGGAGATGCTTTTTATAGAGAAAGAGCACTAAATCGTTTGTTTGTTTGTTTCTCCATCCCACTTTTCTCCTGACATGGGACCATGTCAAAACAAGATAGAGCTCAAAATCTTATTGTATAAAAGATAATGCGCAATTAAACAAGCTATCGTATTAAAAGAGGGCATCACTGGATGAATATCTGTAACCTGTAAGCTGAAGTGGCATAGGGAAAATGCTACAAGACAAGATATGTTTTCTTAAACAAAGAACTGGGTGGAATATTAAGAGGAAGACAAAACTGCAGCAATCCCTCCTCAGTTTGTTTTTAATTGCCCTCAAGTCAACTTTTACCTCTGGCAACCCTGTGAATGAAGCATTTCCAAGACTCCCTGTCCTCAGCAGACCTGCTCAGTTCCTGCAGACTTAGGGCCATGTCCTCTTTGACTGAGCCTATCCATCTAGAGTGTGGCCTTCCTCTCCTTTTATGACCCTCTGTCTTTCTGAGCATTATCATCTTTTCTATTGAGTCATCTCTTCTCAAAGTATGACAGCCCCAATTTAGTCATCTTGGCTTCTAGGAAAAGTTCAGATCCAATTTTGTTTGTCTTTTTAACCATCCTCAGTATTCACAGAACTCTTCTCCAGCACCACATATCAAATGAGCTGATTTTCTTTCCATTAGCTTTCTTCACCATCCAGCTCTCACATCCTTACATACTGATAGCAGATATGATGGCATGAACAATCCTCTCTTTTTAATTTTCAGTTCTATATCTTTGCACTTTAGAATCCTATATAATTTTTTCATAACTCCTCTTTCTAGTCATAGTCTTCTCGCGATTTCTTGATTGCAATTTCTGTTCTGGTCAGTGATTGATCCAAAATGTAGGAAGTCTTTGACTCTTTCAGTTTTCTCATCATCTATATTGAATTTGTGAATATCCTCCATAGTCAGTGTTTTAGTTTTCTTAGGGGCTTGACAGACCACCTTGGAAAAGCGAGCTGGAGCTGCTTCTCTTTGCTGTGCAGCAGCATCCGCATGCTACTGCACAGATGCGCACTAAAAAAAGGAGCTGCTCTAGGCAGCTCCTTTTTTGCAGCATCATAAGGGCTGACACCTCTTCTGCGGAGAGGCGTCTGTATGCTGCTGTGCAGTTGCGCAGCTGTGATGCCCCCCGTGTGGGCGGTGCCACTCAATAGCAGCATCGCCCACATGTAGTAGGGCTGGGGAATGTGCGGTTGGTGCATGCTCCTGGGCCCTACTGTCGCTGCCAGGACACTGCATCCTGCTGGTTTGTACCAACCCTTAATGAGTTTGTTCTCTACCATGTTTTTTTTAAATGCTGAACATTCAGCATTTAACATCAAAAATCCAAGTTCCTCTTTTAAAAGCAGCTATATTTACTGCAGCTTTTTGCGCTATATCCAAAACTATTCTGGAGGATTCACAGGAGCAGTTTTGGATGAATATAGGGAGATATACTGAATTGGAAGGGTCAGTTCTACACAAGTGGAAGAACTTTCCATGAGTGTAGCACAAATGTTGTATGCAGCCCAGGATTTACAGCTTCTTGCCACAGGCCATTGGGCTAAGAATAGAACTGGGTTTTTTCTACTTTTACCAAATCACTAGGTTTTTGACTTCCAGTTTTGGCTTGTGCTTTCCAAAAATCTGATAATGGGATAAAGCTGCTGACTCTTACATGGGCCCTTGTTATCCACTGGGGTTTGGTTCCAGGACCCTCCATGGATAACAAAATCTGTGTATGCTCAAGTCCCATTAAATATAATGGTACAACAAAATGGTGTCCCATATATAAAATGGAAAATCAAGGTTTGCTATTTGGAATTTATACTTTTGGGGAATATTTTCAAGCCTTGTATGCTCAAATTCATGGATAAAAAAACCCATGGATAAGGAGGGCCAACTGTATAAGGAAAATCATGAAAAATATTTGCTGTTTTTATTTTTATTTACATGGCAGCCAGAGTTTGAAGGCCAGTTTATTTTTTTATCACAAATAGATTTTCAAAGATACCATATGGTCTTTTGATATACAGTATTTTTTTAATGACGTCTAACTCAAATGGAGGAAAATTGAACAGGTTTGAAGAATCTATTTCATGACTTGTTTTAAGAGATTTGTATATTAGTGGGAAACACAATTATGCCATATGAGTTTTAGGATGAGCCAACTGACCTGTTCTTTAAGATGTATTAGAAATAAACAGCTTTATTGTCCTCTTCACTGTATATAAAGGTTATATTCTCTGACTGAAGCATCAAACAGGGAGGGCAATTTTTTGAGATCTGTTGAACCATTACTTATTATATTCTTCTGTTTCTCTTATCCTCCCCCTCCTTCTTATAGATTCGCATCGGGAATTCCTTCACAGGCCTGCGTCTGGATATGTGCCAGAGGAGATCTGGAAGAAAGCTGGTAAGAATTGTTTAAAAACATGAGCATAACAGTTTGGCAGCTGTGTGCATTAGTTAATGTTATGATTTAAGGAATAAAAAAAACCCCAGCATGTTCCTAATAAACCAGAGTTTCAATTAATATTTTTAAGCAGGAACAGATCAGAACACAAAATCATTTTAAGTATAGCAGCATCTATGTCTGAAGATAAAGGGATGTCAATATGTTATTTTTTTAAAAAAGGAAAGAAACCCCGATAATAAACAGATCATTTTCAGGATATATCACATTTCCTTTTGGAAAGATTATTGTTCCATGTGAGCATTTTTATAAATGATTGTTCTATTGGCTCAATTTATAAAGTAAAACAAAAGTCTTAATTTGAAAAGTAATATCTACAGAGAAAGTTATATTAGTTTGAAAACCTACATCATTTGCACTGATATATTTTCATGCTTCAGGTGGAAGCCTGTTTCACAAACCAGTGTTTAATTTTAAGCCTCTGCTACATGAGTGGGCTCAGACCAGGCAAAATAGGAACATAGAAAAGTAACCTTTTGAACTACAATTCTCAGAATCCCCAGCTAGCATGGTCAGCAGCCATTATCCAAACCTGCACTAAAATCTGAGTTCAAAAAGGATTCTCAACTGCCCCACTCATTGCCCAACCATCTCCATCTCCTTGCCATTCCAAAACCTACTGTTCTCTTTGATTACCAGCAAAAGTGAATGGCAATAGCAGCAGCAGTAGAGAGAAAGGAGAGTATTTTTTCTTCTTTTACCCCAAATCCTTTCTATCTCATCTCAAGACCCAAAGAGCAGTGACCCTTGGGAAGTGTAGCCAAGAAGCAACCCTGTAATCCTGATGTGCTGCAGAAAGTTGTTTTGTGGGATTGGCAAGGGAGGATAACTTTAGAACATTGATTGTTTTGGAAAATGAACTTCTGATTTAAGGAGAAAAGAAACAGTCCATGCCGGGGAAGAAACTGGAGGAATTTTCCTATCCTTAACTGCAAATTTTCTGTTTGGTCATTTATTCTTGAAGCATTGGACTTAATGGACAAGCAGATTTTTGACTCCCAACTTTATGCTGGCACACAAGGTGTCCAAAATGCTGTGCAAGATATAAACAGGGTGCTCACGGGATTTGGGTTCCTGCATGAATCTCACTCAGTAGCCATGGGAAGTTAATAGGTAATTTCAAATACTGATCAAAACTACAACAATTAGTATTAGTATTGCTATCATTATTGTTTTCTAATGCTCCATAAGTGTTATACAAGTATTATCAGATTTAGAGTCTGACAGTGAGCACTAATAGTTTTTTAGAAATCAGTTTCTTATAAGATGTAATAAATTAAGAGATTTTATTGATAACTATGTTTCCTAACATAGAAAAGGCTTGTATTTAAATTCGAGACTTTTTTTTTAATAAAGATGATAATAAAATTTACATCTGTGGGTTTGTCTTCATATATTTCTTTCAAAGGGAGCAGAGAATGTTTGCAGTTGGTAATAAATATTCAAGCATCTTGCAAATGTCCTACCAGTTCTCTTTGCTGATCTGTGTGTGCCTGTGGGACTAGAATAGGAATGCATAATTTAAATATAAATTGCCTTATTTGCATATACAATTAGTCAAGCTGCAGCTTTGATCGTAAGCAAAAATTATTGTCCTGTTGCCACTTAGATGGAATTGTAATTCACCTTGAATATTCAAAGTAAATAAGTCCCAGTCTTGCATAGCTGCATAGTCTGATTTCCCCCTCCCTCAAACATTTATGGGAGGGTAATGCGAGGGCATATTTTTAACTCTCATAAAAATTAAAGCATACTGGTCTTTTTGCTATATTTTTCCCCTGTAAAACATTATTGTTTCCTCTCCAGATTTTTAGAATAGGTACATCTATCCAGGCAACAGATATCCTTTAATAAATGTCTTTTATTACCAGCATTTTCCTTAACATGTCTAAAATATGTTTCAACCTTTTAATAAAAATAGAGAGGTTAGTGCTTGCCATTTAAATAGGGATTTTGACAATAAAGTCAGGATTATTTAAAAACAATCCAGTTCTGTGGTTTCATGAGGTGCTCTTCTATTAAAACATATATCATCAAATATCAAGACTATGGCTAAAATTTACAGAACCACAACATGTACCATAGGCTTTCGGCTTGGGTTTTCTAAAAATACACACATACAGAGTTCAAATTGCTTTTCAGTTTGAGATAACTTTCAAATATGATATGACATTTGATCTGATGTATAAAGAGACAGCCAAAACTGACACTGGGTTCAAGTAAACATTTGGCGTAAGTCTGGGATTCTACTCTACCTGGTTAACTAATAGAACAATCCTTTGCATATCTCTTCAGGCATAGGTCCTGTTGGGTTCAATGGGGCTTAATCTCTAATAAACAGTTGTAGGCTTGTATCCTGATAGGTGGACATGCATCACATTTAGACAAAGGGTAATGTGGAATACATTGATACTAGGGAATGCCACTATAACCATATTTGTAACTTTAATATTTTTATTCTACGGTAAAACATTTTTATTAGGAATCTTATGTTTTTAATTAAACAGAACATTTAATTAAGGTGCTTCTTAAGTGGGTGAAACATCAAGTGCAAACACTTGAATGAAACATGTCATAATTAGTTTTAATAGAGTGTTAATTGGTACTAGGTTTGCCAAGTTAATAATTACTGCTTATTAAATTTTCAATTAATCATTGTCATTTTGCTTTGAATAAAGATGAAAATTAGATACACTAAATCAGGGGGAGGATAGTTTCCTTGTTAATTAGAGTAGTTGGATTTTTAAAAAACCCACTTGTTTTAGTTGTCACTTGAACACATGAAATTTTTCATTCCTTTTCCATCAAATAACCAACTAGCTCATTGATGACAAGTCATGTTATCTAGTGTGAAAAAGCAGGATGTGTTACATTTACTTCTGTTTGATCATTTAGATCTAAAGCATTGCAAACGTCCTCACATTATTCTAAGGCCCAGTTCCAGCTACACATTTGAACACATGCTTATCTGGAATGTTATATTTGTCTACAGTTCAACATAATCTATTAACTGCTACCATAAAAGTATAACAGAATGTAATTTGCAATAATATTTTCTTCAGAAGATCAACGTGGTTCTGCATATTTAAAATGGGCCTTCCCCGAAAGAAAATGGTACCTTTATAATAAAAATAAAAGAATAAGAATAAATAAAAATAATAAAAAAATAAAAAATAAAAAAGAATAAGAATAATAAAAATAAAAGAAGGTACCCATTGTTGTTTTTGTTCAAGAGTCAGACTACATAATTGCACCTATTCATTACGGGACATTTATTTATTTAAATTTACTTGTTTTAAATGTCCTTCACCATGGAATCACTTTGGAAATTAGGTACAGAAGAAGCTGTTTTACACAAATTCAGACCATTGTGTCTTCTAGGTTAAGATTAATAGCTCTGACTGGCAGCAGTTCTATTTCCTAACCTGGCCTGAAGCTCCCTGGTATAACAACTACTATCTAGGCCCAATCTTGAGTAGCTTCTAAAATAAGATGAATTCATGCACATTCAGGGTAATGTAGTAGATAAATGCATCCATATTTTCATATGCCTTCCTCAGAATGTGCACACTTTAATGTGCCTTGAAAAATGTACTTTTTCAAATATGCATTTTAATTGTAAGTTATTTTCTCTGTATAGTGCATTTTAATAATAATAATAATAATAATAATAATAATAATTTATCTCTATCCTCCCTTTTCTTGAAGGAATCAAGTTGGGTTACAAGAAAAAAATAATAAAATACAATATGTATGAAATACCCTAACCCTACCTCCCCCATCCCATCCCAATTATAAAAATGATTTATATGAAATAAAATTACAATACAAATGATAAAAGAAAAAAAAAGCTAAAATTAAGGTGGAGAGGCTGAGGGAAGAGCTTCTATCTACTCAGGGTAGCTGGGGTATCAGTGTCAGTGTCAGTGTCGGTGTCGGTGACAGAAGGGGGAGGCTAATCTGGAAATGCCTGCCGAAAGAGATCTGTTTTAACAGCCTTCTAAAAGGCTTCTAAGGTGGTGATGTGATGGATCTCCTCCGGCAGGTCATTCCAAAGCTTAGGAGCAGCAGAAGAAAAGGCCCTCTGGGTTGTTGTAGCCAATCTGGTCTTTTTAGGCTGTAACAGGTTTTTTTCCAGAGGACCTTAGAGTGCATGCAGGATTGTGGGGAAGAAGGGGCTCCCGCAAGTGGTCTGGACCCAAGCCATGTAAGGTTTTAAAGGTTATAACCAACACCTTGTACCGTGCCCGGAAACTAATTGGCAGCCAATGAAGATATTTTAGTACAAGTGTTATGTAGTCAGTTTTCAGTGTACCAACGACCAATCTGGCTGCCATATATTGTACCAACTGCAGTTTCCGAACTTGATACAAGGGTAGCCCCATATAGAGCACATTGCAGAAGTCAAGTAGAGAGATTACCAGTGCATGTACCACTGTTTCTAGTTCACCCGGATCCAGGAAGGGTGGCAAGAATGCTCATTTTGCACATGTTTTTACATTTAAGAACTTCACAGTACAAATTTGAGACATGCAGGTACATTATAACTGTGTTTATGTTTCGGAAGAGCAAATTAGTTCAGCATGCATTAAGAGGCACTCATCCCTGCCTCTGACAGGTGAGGACAATAGGATAGTACTTCCAATAATGACCTTAGAAAGGAGAGGTTCTGATGGAAAAAAGATGCTTTCCTCATGTAGATACCCAGGAGAGCCAGCATAGTGTAGTGGTTTGAGTCTCAGCTTATGACTCTGCAGACCAGGGATCAAACCCCTACTCAGCCATGGAAACGCGTTGGGTAACCTTGGGCAAGTCACACTCTTTTCAGCTTCAGAGGGAAGTACATACAAAACCCCTCTGACTAAATCTTGCCAAGAAAATCATGTGATTAGGTTTATCTTAGGGTTGCCAAGTCAGAAACAACACAAGATATCCACCCATGAAGAGTTTCAAAGAAAAACACCAGATTTATTTGCTCTGATCTCTGAAGAACCAGGTGTTTTTCACTGTACTAGTAGAAATCTTCCATTTTGTAAATGGGGTGAAAAAGCTGCAGAGAAAAAGCAAAGTTTGTACCCTGGCTCTTGTTAATTCTGGTGCAGTGAGAATTTACTACAGCGTTTACTACATTGAGTGCATTCATATACTACATAACGTGAAAAAATTCCAGTAATTCAGAAACAAAGAATTATCTCTTCCCACAAGGAGCAGCACCAAAAGAGGATTTAGGGGGAAGTCAGCCTGCACTATAATGCTGCAGCTTATGCTCGGAAACTCCACATGCTCTTAGATACTACAAATGGTTGAACCACATGGCCCCTCTTTGACTCTTTAGAATGTGTCCAAACAAGTTTTGACTAACCTGTTGAGCTAGCTCAAAAATAATTTAGAGAGCTGTGAATATACAAATAATAAATCAAGCTTCATGTTTTTGTGTATACTGGCTGGTACCTTAGTTGACTCCTCAGATGATGGACATTTGTCCAAATGAATAATATTATTACATTATTAAGTGATGTTCAGAATATAAGTACGTTGTATATATGACAATGGATCTGTGACCATTAATGTTCTTATTGAGCTGGAAGGAATGTCTTATCTTGTTTGCAGAGGAAGCAGTCAATGAAGTAAAACGTCAAGCAATGACTGAGTTGCAGAAGGCAGTGTCAGAGGCAGAACGGAAAGCCCATGATATGATTACTACAGAGAGAGCTAAAATGGAGCGCACAGTAGCAGAGGCCAAGCGGCAGGCTGCAGAGGATGCACTAGCTGTGATCAATCAGCAAGAGGATTCTAGTGAGGTAAGCCATTCCTGTGTAAAAGAAGTCAATTGCAAACTCTCCTGCTTTAAAACCTAAGTGAAGTCTGTAAAAATGTTTGAGTTTTCCTTGCTATGTATGTTTCCTTCCTTTCAAGTTTATTTTCATAAGTGAAAATATACATTTTTGTTTGTTTGTTTGGTGAAAGATAAGCCATTGATTTTTAAAGAATAGCAAGAACAGCAATAGCAAATCAGTGAGTAAGGAAGGAGTTGACAAAAATCAGGTTAGTGCAATAGATTATATCAGACTTACTAAATTGGACTGGGAGCAAGTCTTCAGTGCTGATATTCAGCATCCAGCTCTGATGCTTATAATCACACTGTAAGAGAAAATCGTCTATGAATTGTCAATCAATGCAAAAATATGAGCAAAACCTGGCCATCTATATTCAGAATGTGCTGGAACTCAATAAATGTACATGCTTTTTCACATAATTTTCCAAACTAAGACCCATGGCTAACTCTCGCATGCTGGTTTTGCATCAAAAACTTTACCAAAGTCTCCCACATTTGCAAAATCTGAGGCCATGGAATTAAAAACTTAGCTTTGGGAGTTTACCTGAAGCTGTCCATCTCCATCACTACTTCCATGCAAGGTTTTGCAAATAGAATGCTATTCATCCTTTCAGTTAGTCTCAGAGGTGCTACAAGATCTCTCTACATACTGATTCTACAGACTAACATGGCTATATCTTTGAATTTTTGTCATGCAGCTCTCCAGATGTTGGTGTACTGCAATTACCCTCAGCCCTGGCTAGCATGGCCAGTGGTGAGGAATGTTCACCAATACAGTCCAACCTCAGGAGAAAGTCAAATGTTTCCTGACCCTAGTCTAATCTGAGTCCCAATGCAGAGGTCTTTCCTAGGTCTGGGAATTCATGTACTTTTTATATGCAACATATATATGCTGCCATAAAGATGCAGTTTTAAGTGTCAATAATCCAGATTCAGACTTTAATTGTGAGCCCACTGTGAGTTCACATATCTGAGTAAATCTGCATAGGGTAGTACTGTAATTGTTTAGTTCTCATACATGTTCACAACACATTTATTTGGACATATTGTTAAAGAAATCTAATTTATCAAATTTATATCATTGAATTACTCCCCTCTCTTTTTGTGCACGTACCCACATATACAGAACAGTGTTTAAATTCCACTGCAGAAAGCACAACTTAAATTTTCAGTGTCACATTTTTTTGCAGTTGTCTGTTGATTTCACTATTATCAGGAATAGGGTGTGGCATATCACAAATGTAAGTAACTAGAAAAATGGAGAGAAAATAGGATGTTACAGGGACACATCCATGTCAAATTTATTTCATAATGAAATGTGTGTTTTTAAGCAAGAGGCCAATTTCCACTTTCACCTTGAAACTGAATTGTGTTTAGTTCTAGAAAAATAATATAAGCATGCAAATTGCGTTTAAAATAGTTATCAATTTATGGAAATAGCTTTTAACAGAAAATACAATACTGCATAATATTGGTCAATAAAAGTGTGTTACTTTTCTGAGTAAGAGAAGATTCTGTGAATGTACAGTGAACAGAGGGCTGCAGTCTCTGATTGAAGGGGAAGTGTGAGCAGAGTTGTGAGAATGTTTCCTTAATTAGAATTTATTATTTCACCTACGGGGATTATGTGTAAAGCAAGGGTATAGAGGCAGCATCTGGCAAAAGAAACATTGAATCAAAGAGCAAGAAAGAGTAAATTAGGGTTCAAGGTGGTAAATTTCAATTCAGACAAGAGCATGTCAGTGAAGGCTTTGAATTTCTGTGATGGAGGACAAAATGGTTCCATATATAACAAGAAATCAGGAGCGAAAAGAGAGTGTTACATTTCGTTGCTAGTTCTGAAGTGTTTTGGATAAAATGAATTCTTGTGTCTTTCAGGGGAAAAAGAAATGTTAAAATCTGTGTGGAAAGGGAAGTCTTGATTAAACCTACGCCACTAAACAGATGCTAAGTATAACTGCTTTCAGTTGAACATTGTTGGCAATTTTTTATAGTCTTTTCCAGTTGTCGTTTTCTTTTGGCTATTTACACCTAACAAAGTATTTCTGGGAACATAGCTGTTCACTATTTTCATAAATACAAACACAACAGATTCATAAGGAGCAGTCTATGGTGTTGACACATTTTCCAAAATGTGTGTATTTTAAAGCCTGTACACACTTTTAATTGTTTGAAATGCTTTGCTTAATGTATTCAGCAAGCTGGTAATGTCAAGAATGACTCAGGTTAAAAGATTCAGATTAGCTCTTTGCCCCATCATGAAAGAACTGGCAAAAATCATAGGCAGATAAATCAGCGGCATGCTGCAATACATATCCATTACTTAAGGGAGAGTAAGATTTTAATTGGTCCCAGGCATCACCAGAGATGAAAGGCTATTGTGGAATCGCTGAATGCCCAGAGTTTCAACTTAATGTGTAGCAGATGAATAAGGAGGAGACAAAAGGAATTGATTTTCAACATCTGAAAGTTTTCTCAGGAAGAGAGTCTAGAAGAACTGTACGGGTTTTTGTTTTGTTTTTTAGTACTTAACTGTTCCACTGCAGAATTAAATGTGACATAAATTAAAATGTAACAGCATTTTGTAGTTTAGCAATATAGGTATTGTCTTTAATGGATGTTGCCTGCTATGATGATTAAACTACTAAACTCCCTTTATAGATATATACCAGTTTTTTGTTCTTTGTGTTGCTACAAAAATTAGAAGATTCAGCATCTGCCTCCCAAGAATTTTATTACATTTAAGGATGCTTGAGGAATTCAGTCTCCCTAAATGCTGAAGTAAAATGGCTGGTCATCATGTCCTGCATTAATATATGTATTGAACCTTAATTATCCACATCCATCAAAGGAGGTAGTTTTATTTAGCTAAAAATATAGATAGTTACCCTACTTGCTGGAATAGAAACAGAGAGCAAATTAGAGTCTTCCACAGAATTAGAGTCTTCAACCTGGAAAGAAGTGACCAGTGGATGGCCCTTGTGGTCTCTTCCAACTCTATGATTCTATGATTCTATGAGAATGCTGTGTATTTTGTCTTTGCATCCCTGGTTGGAACAACAATAGGGACAGACACTCTACACTACCAACATTCAGAAATGGCTTCTACAATTCATTTATGGACTGAAACTTTTGGAATAATATGTTGCAAGTAGTGTTGTTTCTTATAACACATTACTTTGGGGGATAAATAGGGCAGAACTGTGATTCTTCTGTTGGTAACATGGAAGGTTTTCAGTGAGACAGTTTTGATATGCAGAGCCCCATTCCATATCCTAGCTCAGAAGGTCACAACCCAGTGAGGGGAAAATGCATCCTCCTTGGACGTAGAATGACCTCTCTATTCCAAGATGAGACTTGGGTTCCAACAAGAGGAACATCAAATCACCAAATTATAATGGAATCAGATACTTCTGGGACATGATAGTATTGTAGTATTACAAGGGGACTGTTACATTTGCACTGAACTTTGATATTCTTAGAAAGTATCCTGGAGATCTTCAGGATTCAAAGTTGGGTTTAGTGCAGGTAGGGTTGCTAGTTGACGTTTGTTTTAAGCGATATTATTGAGGGCCAGAAAATCTGTTATAGGGCTGGCTTTTGTCTTTATTATAAGGAATGTCCCCTATTTGAGGGCTGAAAAGCTCATCCTTTTGTATAGACAATATGAGATGCCAAGATGGTATAGCTCCTTCATAAAGATATAAACATGCCATCATGTGTTAATTTTATAGAGAAACATATGGTTGTTAACTGCAGTCAATACTTTCATTTGCTATTTAGGTATAATACAAAGTCCAGCCCTATACACATTGTGAATTTCTGCTGTACAAGATTTATTTATTTATTTATTTATTTGGAGTGGCCATTTTCACTTAAAGCAGGGCCTACAACCTCAAAAAAAAGGGGGGGGGCAAAGGTTTCCCCTTTGATGTGATTGTCTAGTCATGTCTGACCCAGGTAGAAAAAACAAAACAAACCTGGAAGTATACATTTAGTAACTTCTAGTATTTGTTTTTAAGCAGTTGCATGCTTTGTGATACCCACAGCGATCTTGGCCTCTGGACCATTTGAGATTCTCCACCTCTGCTCTAGTACAACTATGATGAACCCTAAAACGTCCAAGGTGGGAATGAAGGCACAGATATCTTTGTTTCCTTTCATTTTCACTCTAGATTGGACCAGAACCCTCAGAGTCCAGAACTCCCCCTAAAAATGTTTTCTCCTCAGCATCCTAACCGTACATATAGGATATGTGGCCTGTGATACATGGTTGTGTGTTGCATGACACACACTTCCTTCAATTTCTTTTATTCTTCCCACAACTGGGTGTTTGATTATTAGTTTTCCAGCCAAGGGAAGTACCACTCAACATGAAAAATGAAACCTGTGTCTTCTTACTGAGACTCCTGTTAATCAAAATATTAGCTCTATTGTGCTGTGAAGAAATGTGTGAGATTTTTTCTTATTTCAGAGAAAAGTGTTTCTTGTGTGCATCTGTTTTGTAAGTCAGGCCATTTTAGGGGCTGGAACTGAGACCTCAGGTGATCACAGGATAAAAACTAACTACTGTTTATGCCCTGTCTTGCTACCAAGTTGGTCCAGTTTCCACTTCTGTGTATAAGTACTGGAGAAAACTGTTATGGAAACCTCTATCCACTTATCTCATATGAGATTGGTATCTTACTTTACAATTTTATTTCTCACACAAGGCTGCATTTAAAGTATCATTTAAACCACAAACTTGAATACTTCCTCCTTCCCTAGTGTACATTGTTTAATCAGTAACATTTTCTTTTGATCAAATCAGTTTGTCATTTTGTTTGAACAGAAAGGTTTTAAGTAAATCATCCAAACAAGATGACTTGCAATTCTGTTTTGAATGACTCTTTCAGACCATTGTTTGGTGGCTCATATGTAAAAACCAAGTATGCTTTGATCAAAAGAGAGTGTAGGTGATTAAGCTACAGGTTTGATGAAGGGAATGGTTGAGCTGGTAACTCACCTGAACTTGGCCTAAACTCAGGCCACTTTCATATTTCATTTGAATTTAAATTCAGATTAACTTGCCTCTGAACATTATCTTTGCTACTTCACACAGCACAAATTGGCCTACCTCCAAATATTGCTTTTTTAAAAATGAGGTGGAAATCCAACATAAATTGAGAAATTGATCTATTGTACTAATTAGTTATTTAATTTCATTGGAGGAATACATTTTTTAAAAAACAAAAAGATAGGAGCACCACTTCCCTAGAAATGGAAGCTACGCAAATGATGATATGCTCATAAGAAGACTATTTGGCTAAGAGCCAAACCAAGTGTGAACATGCTCCCTTCAGTGACTTGCTGTGCTTGGCTTTATGACTGTTGTGCAAATGAATTTCAATAGTGTGGGTGAACAGCTTTGTGAACTTACTGGCAAGGTTATTGGAAAAGTAAAAACATCTGCCCTTTTGTACCAACATACAATGAAACTGAAGAATCTTACGCATACTGTGTTCTTCACTGCTTGTGTGGATTGCAGAGCTCTTCGTAGTTGGAGCAGATGCTCTTCTTTTCTTCTGACATCTGCTTAGATGAAAACACACAACTGCAGCTGGTCCAACAATATTATATAGAGTTTTCGGCTTTGCTGTTTATCTGCTTGGCTGTACATTTTGAAAACAACATCTAGCAATAAGGAGATTCTCAAGATCACAGCCACAACTGTGATACTTAAATTATCAATGATACAGCATTGCTCTTTGGAGCATGGTTGCAATTCATGCAAGTAAATGCTAGGAATGTGATTTGAATCCCTGTGTGTCTTCATATTTTGTGGTGCTGAATTAGGGTCACTATCTGTTTTGACAAGCTCCGTATCTTTATCATTGACCCTGTAGGCAGGTGAACTTGTTCCACACCATTCTAGGAAATAGTCTTTATACCTTTTAATTCTTGCCAGTATGAATGATTGAGACTTTGGTTTGGTTTGGATTATAATTTACAAGAAATTACAAGTTTATTCATCAGTGTGGTAGAAACACTTGGAGATTTTTTTTAAAAATAGTGTGCAAAAAAACCTAACAGATTCTTAATAAAGGTACATATTGCTGTCCATTTGCAAAATAACTTAATTTGATAAATGTTAGCAAAACACATATTTGAAACAAATTTGTATTCACGTATTCAAAAGATCTAATGTATCAAAAGAGTTTGACTTTTCCCACATTTTTAGAGATTTCAAGTTATTTTTTATATTTTATATACTCACATGCTTGGAAATTTCCATTGGAATCATGAAACAAAAATGCACACTTGTATGTCAGCCCCATTTTTCTCTTTCTTCATTCATTCATAAGATAAATTCCAAGTTTTCAGGATTGAGCTTTTACTAAGTACTTTAAAAACATAGGGGCTTTCTAGATTGGCAGGAAAGGGCGACATGAAGTTGCCTTTTCCTTAATAATTAGCAGCTACACTGCAAGTCCCAGGTGTGTAATAAAAAGGCATAGGGCAGCTACACTGAGGAGGTGTGGGGACAACTTATATGAAGTCTTTGCTCAGCAACTACATTGGAAGCTGTCAGGATGCTAGAAACAGCTGCATGGGTGGCAATGAATGGGGCTTTTGGCAGCACTGAACCTTTAATATTTTTTGTTGTAGCCGGCTGCAAACTGCGCAGTTGCACCGGTACATTACATATGAACTGTGCAGTTATGAAGATCTGTCAAATTACCATTGTGATTTCACTTCCCTTTTTAAAGTGCGCAGTTGCATCGGGGCACCATGATTGAACCCCTTTATATTATTATTATTATTATTATTATTACCCCACCCCTTTGAGATCAATCGAGGCGGTTTACACATTAAAATACTACTACATCAATAAAACAAACTGCATCCCTCCCCTCTTAAAAAGATATTAAATCCGTTACAATTTAAGTTTATGAATAAACTTCTTTATTTTATGAATGAATTGACATTTTATGTGCAGTTGCATAACAGTTACAGCATCCCAGAGTCCCTACTGCACATGTCTAGGGTTTGGATTAGAGCTGGAGCTAGGGTTTGGGAGCTTTAAAAAACTGCACAGTTGCACTGCAGCATTTAGATGCAGCTGCGCTGTTACATCCTTTTTAAAAAGAAGCTGGGAAAAGCAGCTCCTTTTTAAAGCTGCTTTTTCCCCACTAAAATGCAAAAGAAGTGCGTTCATGCCAAACTTTCAGTGTGGGTCATCTAAAGGCTACACTTTCATGCAGGCATGAACACACCACTTTTTGTCAGTCTAGATCAGCCCATAGTGCCCTGACAGCACTGCTATAGTCATTTTAAACCATACACCCAAGAAGATATGCCTGATGGAATTCTTAGGGCTCCATGCCTTGCATTCTCTGGGTTCAGAAAATAAATTGTGAGTCAAATGTCCTCCATATACAGCAGCAACACATAATATATTGGCCACAGCAAAACACAGAGTTCATCTTATTTATTTCAGTGGCTTTAGTCCTGTCTACCTTGCTTTTGGGTTATGACCATCATTCTTCAATATGCAACATGTGGTAATCCATATTACAAATCTTACATAACTTGTTGCTGTTGATTTCACTGCTATGTTGTTCTTCATAGCCAATCACTTTATTAGTATATCACAGGGGTGAGAATCATGTGGCCCTGTTGGATCATAACTCCCAGCATTCCTCCCCACTGCCCTTGCTGACTAAGACTGCTGGACGTTATAGTCCAGCAACATTTGGTGGGCTTCATGATTTCTACCTTCTGGTCTGTGTAAGACTTAATAGGTGATACTATGTTTTAACACAGTGGTAAATCTAGCTGAGCATTCTTTTTCCCCAAAAAAGAAGTGGACAGAAAGTTTGCCTGTTGTATATTCCATAAATCTATTAATCAGGGGTTTACTCACTGTTGCTGGCAGTCTGTTTCATTAGCTTAGTTGACTGAACTCAATGGCAATTAGATGTCATCATTATTTATCTACTTGACATCTACAATGAGGTAATGGATTACTTTGAGAGAGTATATTATCAAACTGGCTAGGCCATTATGATTGCTGTCATTCAAAATTTAAGTACAAAAGGATTCATTTATGTAAGCAGAACCAAAGTATTGTTCACCTGCTCGAATGTCAGGATAGCCCGAACATTTAATCTTCATTCCCAACTAATCATGGTGGGCAAGGCACTCAGTGGCTAATAATAATAGTCATTCTGCTACCTGCATATTACTTACTAGTTAGAGATGAAAACAGAGAGAGGTCTACTTTCCTCATGGGCTTCTCGCAGGCATCTAGTTGGTAACTGTGGGAAACAGAAGCTAGGTAGGCCATTATTCTGTTTTGTATTCCTAAACTAGGCAAGTTGTTGGGAAATCTATGATCAGATGTCTCATGAGCAATTAGTTTTGGAAGTTCAAAGCAACTGCATGGTAGGCAGTTGACTTGCTAGAGTGGTACAAGCTGAGGGAGGATATTTTCCTCTGTGTCACTTTCTCAGACTTTATGACATGCTCATATGATTAAAAGTACTGTGTGTGTGTGTGTGTGTGTGTGTTCATGTGTTTGTATTTGTGTATGCACCTTCAAGTCACCCATGAATTTCATACAGATTTCTTAGGCAAGGAATACTCAGAGGTGGTTTTCTCAGTTCCTTCCTCTGATATACAGATATACTGTATAGCCTACAGTACCTGGTATTTGTTAGTGGTCTCCTGCCCAAGTACTAACCAGGACTAACAAAGTTAGCTTCCAATCAGTCAGGATCATTTAGGGTATTAGGCCGTATTACATTTACTGTCCTTTGATAATTTGCTTGCCAGTGCTTGGATGTTTTTATTATCTTAAGTACTGCTTTCTAGATTGTCGCTGTAAGTATCCTATATTTTTTTTTGTTCAATGTTGTAATTGCCATTGCATGCCAAAATCTATTTTAGTTATAGCTAAAAACTGTCAACAAATATTGGCGGGGAGGGGGGAATGAACCACAGATTGGAAATGCTCAATATACATTCTAATTCCCAAGGAAGGGGACACCATGGATTGTAGTAACCATATGGTCATTGCATTAATTTCCCATGGAAGCAAAGTGATGCTCAAAATTCCGTAACAAAAACTTTTACTATAAACAGAGTGAGAAATGCAAAATGTCCAAGCTAAGTTCAGGAAAGGAAGAGACACTACGGTTCATATAGCAAACATGTGCTGGATAATGGAGCAAACTAAAGACTTTCAAATGAAAATCATTGTGCACTTTACAAACAACAACAAAGCCTTTGACTGTATAGATCACACAGAGCTATGGCTCATTCTTAAAGAAATGAATGCGCTACAACATTTGATTGTCCTGATGGGTAACATGTACTCAGGACAAGAGGCTACTGTTAGGACAGAATACAGAGAAATGGAATGGTTTCTAATAAGCAAGGGGGTCAGGCAAGGCTGTATTTTATTACCTTATCTGTTTAACTTGTATGCCAAAAAAAAAAAAAATCATTTGCAAATCAGGATTGGAGTCATAGAAAGGAGGAGTGAAAATTGGATGAAATAACATTCATCCAAGGTTCTAGAGCAGATCATTAAGCAGAGAGTCTGTGAACACTTAGAGGCCAATGCCATAATCACAAAAAGCCAACATGGGTTTCAGAGAAACAAGTCATGCCAAACGAACCTGATCTCTTTTTTTGATAAAATTACCAGCTTGGTAGATGAAGGGAATGCTGTGGATATAGTATACCTCGATTTCAGTAAGGCCTTTGACAAGGTTCCCCATGACATTCTTGCAAACAAGCTTGCAAAATGTGGGATAGACAAGTTAACTGTTACATGGATTTGTAATTGGTTGACTGGCCGAACTCAAAGGGTGCTCAACAATGGCTCCTTTTCATCCTGGAGAGAAGTGACCAGTGGGGTCCCACAGGATTCTGTCCTGGGCCCAGTGCTATTCAACATCTTTATTAACGATTTGGATGACAGAATTGGGGGCATACTTATCAAATTTGCAGATGACACTAAACTGGGAGGAGTAGCTAATACCCCAGAGGACAGGATCAAAATTCAAAATGACCTGAATAGACTAGAAAGCTGGGCCAGTGCTAACAAAATGAAATTCAATGCGGAGAAATGTAACGTTCTGCACTTGGGGCGGAAAAATGAAATGCACAGATATAGGATGGGGGACACCTGGCTGAATGAGACCACATGTGAAAGGGATCTAGGAGTCCAAGTAGACCATAAGCTGAACATGAGTCAACAGTGTGATGCGGCAGCCAAAAAAGCCAATGCAATTTTAGGCTGCATCAATAGAAGTATAGTTTCTAGATCAAGGGAAGTTATAGTGCTACTCTATTCTGCTTTGGTCAGGCCCCACCTGGAATACTGTGTCCAGTTCTGGGCACCACAATTCAAAAAAGATGTGGAGAAACTTGAGCATGTCCAAAGGAGGGCAACTAAGATGGTGAAGGGCCTGGAAACCTTGCCCTATGAAGAACGCCTTAGGGAGCTGGGGATGTTTAGCCTGGAGAAGAGAAGGTTAAGAGGTGGTATGATAGCCCTGTTTAAATATTTGAAGGGATGTAATATTGAGGAGGGAGCAAGCTTGTTTTCTGCTGCTGCAGAGACTAGAACGCGGAACAATGGATGCAAACTGCAGGAAAAGAGATTCCACCTCAACATTAGGAGGAACTTCCTGACAGTAAGGGCTGGTCGACAGTGGAACACACTCCCTCGGAGTGTAGTGGAGTCTCCTTCCTTAGGGGTCTTTAAGCAGAGGCTGGATGGCCATCTGTCAGGGATGCTTTGACTTGGAGTTCCTGCATGGCAGGGGGTTGGACTGGATGGCCCTTGTGGTCTCTTCCAACTCTATGATTCTATGATTCTATGATTCTAACATCAACAATTTAAAATCTGCAGATGACAAAATACTACTACTAGAAAATAGTGAAGACTTGGAATGGTTATTTAAAAAAGTCAAGGCAGAAAGTGTAAAGGGCTTTTTACAACTGAATGTTTAAAAAAAATAATGACCACAGATTATTTCAATAACTCTAAAGTAGAAAATGAGGACATAGTTCAAGATTTTCATCCCTTGACTCAGTCATTAATCAGAGCGAAGGCTGCAATCAAGTAATCAGAAGAAGAATGGGATTTGGAAGGGCAATTATGAAGGAACTAGACAAGATTCTGAGCTGTAAATATATATCTGAACACTAAAGTTAGGATGGTGCATGCAGTTACATTTCGCATTACTAAGTATGGGTCTAAAAGCTGGACAGTAAAGAAAGATGACAGGAAGAAAAATCAACTAAACTGAGATGTGGTGCTGGAGAAGTGTTCTGTGGATATCATAGAAAGATAATAATTGGGTCTTAGAGCAAATCAGGCCTGAACTCTCCCTAGAAGCAAAGATGACTGAACTGATAGTTTGGTAAGGTAAAGGGAAGTACAAAAAGGAGAATATGGCATTACAGATGGATAGACTCGATCAAGGAAGCCATGGTTTTGAGTCTGTAAAACCTGAGTAGGATGGATGATGATAGGTCTCTCATTCAAAGTTTCACTATAAGACAAAGTCAACTTGAAGTCATTTGACAACAAACAACATCAAAGTAGTTGCTATATGTAATTTATGCATTTCACTTTCCTCTCTGTTTTAACATTTTTATTCCTTTTATGACTTTCATATTCAAGCAGGCATGGGTTGCAGACAGTGTTTCAGAAGTTCTGTTTTCCCATTGTTCACTATAGGGCAGGGAGTGCCCATGTGCATGTGGCACTTCATCCACATTAGCCAGAAATTAGATATTATGTATATGGAGGATGCAGTACTGCAGATACTAAATAGCACCTCTGTGCTTGAAGAGCACAGCACATTCACTTTGCATGCACAAGACCTAAATAAGATATGCACACTGCTATGAAACACCAGCAGAAGAAAGCTATTGCCACCAAGTCCTGATTAATCAGATAGACTGTGCAGACCTTTGGCCATGTTTAACAAGCTCTTATGTGCTTATAAGAGGAAATGGCTAGTAAGATGAAAAGTAAGCACATGGGTTAATTCACCCATTCACACTCCTATCTCATGCCAGTCCATGATGTACCCAGTGTATTTGTCCCTTCGGCATGTCCAACAACTCAGCATGCAGAAAGCAAAGGGGGAGTGAGTGGGACTGTATTCTTTCCTTGCTTGTCTGTTCTATATTGCTGGTCTCCACATCAGCCAGCTAGATTATAGCCACAATACATTTTCACCAAAGCCCTAGAATCAATTGAATAATCACTATAATATTGTGGGTTTTACAGTTGTATAAGAAGCCCTTGACACAAATTATATTACAGTATAGGCTATAATAGAAATCTGATGCAGCAGTGCAAAAGAGTCATGTGATAAAACAAATTTGTCATTAAAGTGCATGCTGAAAAACTTTTCTCCATTTCTTTCAAGCACAATAAAGACATATACCTTTAAACAAAATGTTGCATGCTTTTATCTCCCAAACCAGTCTAAAAGAATTTATGCAGCTGGGGAGGCTTGTTTAAGCTAACATAGTCATACCTGAATACGTCAGGTTTTGTCATTACCTTCTCTTCAGCTAATTGCACTTTTTGCCAGCTTGTGGGCCAGATAAGAATTGGATTCAAAAGCTTTGTATAAAATACTTGAGGACTAAATCCAAATAAATATAGACCCATTGAATCAACAAGTCTTGGAAAAAATCAGTTAAATCTACTTTATTTAGGTTTAAAAATTGGATTTAGACCTAAAAATCAAAACTATGAAAACCTGGCATCTGATTCCACAGATTCATATGGGATACTTTATTAAATGTTCTCATGCCTACTTCTATCACTCACTTGCCTCAGGACTGAGGTGTTTATAAGGTCAGGTGCCTGCTTCATCTTAACTCAAGTCTGTCATACAAATTGGGTGCCTTGTCAAAGTTGTTTGAAAACATCCTCATGAGAGTTAAGTTACTCAGGCCCGGAACAAACAGGTGGGAAGCACCGTCCAGGTACCAATTCTAGGGTTCGAGAGTGCGCAGTGACTGCACACTCCCGAACCCTAGTATGTGCTGGTGCTGACGTCATGGCAGCCTCCCATCCACACGGGGGCTGCCATGATGACACAAGCGTGGCGCAGCATTCACATGTCGTGGCATTATGCTCACGTCATCAATGTGCAGCAGTGTGCCAATGGCGCACTTGTTGCGTTGGCCATGCACACCTAAAAGAATGTGGTTTTTCCAGGTTCTTTTTAGTGCGGAGGGATGCCACGCAGTTTGGCTGCTACGGTGTCCCTCAGGAGCAAAAATGGGCGGCTCCAGCCTGTCCTTTCGAGGTGGTCTGTTGAGGCCCTCAGTATGCCATTTGTGTTCATTGGTCATTGACATTGTATGCTGCATGGTACACATTAACCCAAGTCCATCATACAAAATGGTTGCCTTGCAAAAGATTTGGTTGGTTATAAAACATGACTAGTACTCGCTCTGTCTTTTATTTCAGTGAGGCTCATGTAAGGTTCCTGTGTGATCCGATTGAAATGAATTGAGACTTCACAGTTGCATGGTTTGGTATTCTGCAACCCAAGCATTTGCCATGAACTCAATACTGAACTCAGCACAATCTTGTTGTTTCTGCATTTATGGTTGGGGGAGGGATTCATTGTGATTATCTTTTCAAACTAAAAGACTATGTAAAATTATGATGAGCCCTCTCCAGTCTTTTAAGATATAAAGTAAGCAGAATGGACCTGAAACTGTACAGTGAATCAAAACCAGCTGATGATAGACAAGGAGCCTGTATTCCCAATAATTTGACCATTAAAATAAACCATCTGTTTCTCTGTGTTAGTAATTCCACCTTTTAAGAAGAGTTTTTAAAAGATGGGAGTAATTTTTGCAAATCCCCCACCCTTGCCACACAAAAAAAGGCCCAGTTCATGCATTTGTAATTACCTGGTTTAGTCTGCACGCTTCATCAGTATGAGTTGAGTTAGAAATGCTGCAAACATCTGATTTCAATCTAACAGGGAGGGAGAGGGAGAGAGAGCAATGCGTATTGGACACTTAACTATTCTCGCATCTGCCAAAACATTCCTGTGCCAAAAAGGAGAGAGTAAATCTAACACTGGGACTGTTTTCTAAAGAAGCCACTTGACTCCGATTAAATGTTTAATTTCCTTAAAACAGTGTTTTGGATTTAAGTCTTTGTTCTTTCCTGGTAATTGGGATTTCTGTTGTAGTTTAGGAATCTCACTTATCGGCTGGCTTGGCTCCAGCCATCCAGCTGGCATTGCAAAGCTGGAGGGAAGTAAGCAGCAGGCATCCTTTCTGGTGGCTTCCCACTTGGCAGGGAGCGAAAGGGAGCAGAACTGGAGGATGCCGTCAGCTGGCTATATTCTTAACAAGGAATGTGTTATTTCAAATGAAATGTAAGTAGGGAGTGAAAGTTTGCATTTTAAAAAGGATCATTTTTTTAAATAGAATCAGGGAGCTGGCTGGCTTGTCCTGCAGTACAGGGATATGGGGTGGGGGGATATTAGTCCCCGTTTTTTTCTGCTACACACTTACCAATTGGACATGCTGAACTTATACACATAACTGAATACGCATGCATGGGGAAGTCTTTCCTGAATTCTGCAGTCAAGTAACATATTGAGGAAGAGTTCACACAAAAATGCACATGAAACTGGAAAGTATGAATTTGAACACATCTCGGGGGGGGATGCTTTCAGAAGGTGCATACACTAGAAAATGTGCTTGTAAAATACATATATTAGGGGAAATTTGTGCAGGCAAATACATATATTTTTAGTGTGGACTTTTTTCAATGAATTTTGCCACATTTTTTTGCCAAGAAATTAAATAAATCCAATTTACAGATTCACTCAGCTTTACTCAAGTAGAAATCCACCAGCTTCCTATCTCATCATTCTAAGTCAGAGAAAAATAAGTTCCTTCTGCAGTTTTTCCAAGGAGTAGCTTTCCCCCATTTAAGTCTATGTGAAGGCAGTGGAACTCATAGAAATATAGAATCATAGAGCTAGAAGAGACTGCAAGGTCCATTGAGCCCACCCCCCTGCCAACCAAGAATACACAAACTACTCGTGACAGATGGCCATCCAGCCTCTGTTTAAAAACCTCAAAAGAAGGAGACATTCCAAGGCAGCATATTCCACTGTTGAACAACTCTGCATATATTCATCAGAATATACTGATTAGAAAACCACTGGGTTTTTAAAAAATGGTTTGTTACTACTTTTACTTATCACTCTTTTATTTAATTTTATCTTAAACTTGAAATTTCAATAATTGCATTTTAATATTAAATTAGAAAGTCTTCTAAGTTACCTAACAAAAGTAGTGCGACTGAAAGGTAATGTTATTCCTCTGATGTCTTTCTGATGTCTAAAACAGAACAAGCACTAGCAAAGAACAATTGTGCCTACTTTTTTTGGCTTTCTTACTTTCTGCAGGGTGGGAAACCTATGTTTTTAAAAGTAACTATAAAGGCTAACTTGTTTAATTACCTTTGAGAAATGGGGAAATTAATAAATTAATAAAATCTTTAAGTGTTAATGTACATATACCTACAGAAGAACATAGCATTACTATTGTGAAAGAAATTGAAAAACATGTCACATGGTAAGACTTGTGGCTCAATAATAATAATAATAATAATAATAATAATACTTTTTATTTATACCCCGCTTTTCAGCCAAGGCTATCAAAGCGGCTTACAATTTGTTAATTAGACATTTCCCTTACATAGAATCACTCTAAAAAGACACGAAACAAAAGGAGAAGGGAATGGTGGTGGGGAAGGGGGAAAGTCCAGCATATCTTCTCTCCCTCAGAAGCCTGGACCATGGCAGATGGACTGGAGGGAGGGCTCTTCTTCTTTTTAGGCAAGGCCTGCTGGAACTGGCTTGCCTTCTCTCCCTAAGATGGTGGAGCAAGGGAGAGATGGGGGGCATCTAGTGAAGATTTCTGCATTCATCCACAAAATGATTTATGACATGTCTTCTACAATAATAAGGTTGATTAAAAGTACAGTAAAATCTGGGAGATTAAATTCTTACAAGTTATTTCTTAGAAATGTTACAGCTGCTCACTGCAAGTATTGTAAATATAAAGGATTTTATTTGTTTACGGATTCCCTCATTGCCTTGAATGCAGTATTAAAACCTCTTTAATGAACCTTTCTAGTAGATATTACTTATTTTGAATTCTTCCTCCTTCGAGGTTCTAACAAAAGCAACCCAGAGCAGGACCTTTTAAACACTGGTATGTTTCTTTATAAGCAAAACCCACCAGTTAACATAATTTTAAGGATTAGGCTCCAACTAGTAATTATTCATATTTTTAATAACATTGGTTTTAGGGAATAAATGGTTTTCTGTTAGTAAGAACTCAAAGAACCCCATGTGACTGTGGGAAACATAACAAGTGATACAGTACTTTATTTTGTATCCAAAAGGTACTCAGTTCAGTTTTTGGCATCTTCACATAAGGCTAGTGGGGAGGATTTTTTTTTTTAATTTAAAATTCTGAGAATTTCTGTCAATCAGTATAGGCAGTACTGAGCAACATGGACCAACAGAAAGACTGGCGTAACGTCAAATGATTTTTCTATCTCTATGTATAAGAACTTTGCTTCTCATAATCCCAAAATTCCTGTTACTTTTATGGAGTCGGCTACCTCCCACTTTGGAATGCACATATTTATTTATTTATTTATACACCACCCTTCAGCCCTAAAGGCTATCAGAGCAGCTTACAATTATTATTTTAATTAGACGGTTCCTTGCCCTCAGGCTTACAATCTAAGAAGACACGACACAAAAGGAGAAGGGACTGGTGAGGAGGAAGGGGATCAGGTCCAAAAGTTCTTCTCTCCCTCTGACGCCTGGACCAAGGCAGATGGAGTGGAGGGAGGGCTCTGCTTCATAATCTAGGACAGGCCAAATGGAGTTTGACCTGCCCTTTCACTCCCTCCTTGGCCAGATGGTGTTGTCAGGAGGGAGGGCTCTTCAACTTGAGGCCAGTCCCAATGGTGTTGCTAGGCCTCTCCTTCACTCCCTCCTAGGTCAGATGGTGTTGTCATGGAGAGTGCCAAAGTCTTTACTTAAACCAAGAATAAATTAAGATCCTACTTACTTTCTTACTTATTGTTCTTGTTATGTGCCTTCAAGTCAACTCCAATTTATAGATACTGTATTATAAGGTTTTCTTTTCCAGACAGTGTGACTGGTTCAGGATCAACTAGTCAGTTTCCATGGCTGAGTGGCACTTCAGACCCTGGTCTCCCAGAGTCCTAATTCAATACTCAAACTGCTACATCACAAAGAAGTATATTGTGGTGATTCTGTAGCTTAAAGCGACATTGATATTCCAGCCATATTATTAATCTCTCTTCTCTCTCTCTCTCTCTCTTATCTTTTCTCTGCAGAGTTGCTGGAATTGTGGCCGTAAAGCTAGTGAAACCTGCAGTGGTTGTAATACAGCACGATACTGTGGCTCATTTTGTCAGCATAAGGACTGGGAGAAACATCACCACATCTGTGGACAAACACTTCAGTCCCAGCAGCAAGGAGAGACACCAGCAGTCAGTTCCTCCGCAACACCCAACAGTGGAGCCGGGAGCCCCATTGACACACCACCAGCAGCTACTCCTAGGTCAAACACCCCTGGAACTCCATCCACCATAGAAGCAACTCCTCGCTAAGACTGAACACAGAACTACTTCAGACAAAAGCAAGCAAAATACAAAACAAAACAAAAAAATTCCTCATCCTCAGATGCTCAATTTTTTTTTTACTAAACTGTCTGATTTCAATACTACAAGAGTACTTGTACTGTATCTTGAGGTAGACGTAAAATACAGAAGGCCAGTAACGGGTCACAGTGACTTCTTATGGATAACAAAGATGTCTTTTCTTTAGAAAACTGAGAAGAGCAGATAATTTAACACACACAAAACGATAGATTTGACCTCCTCCCTGTTATTTTCCAGTAGCTGGGATTTAAAACTAGATGACCTCATTAACAGATGCTTTACCAAACAGCAAACCAAGAGATTGCTAATTGCTGTTGAAAGCAAAAATGCTAATAATATAAAGTCACAATGTTCTTTATAACAATAATGGATTTTTTTAATGCAAGAGAGAGAGAGAGAACGAGAGAGAGAATGAGAGAGAAAGAAAAAAGGGGAAAAAAACCCTCAAGGGCATGGGCATTGGATAAAGCAGCAGACATTTTAATAAGAAGATGAATAGCGTCCGTGGGTTACTGACTGAACTCTGAAGACCCGCAT
Source organism: Urosaurus nigricauda (assembly GCA_034509955.1). Lineage (NCBI taxonomy): Eukaryota > Metazoa > Chordata > Lepidosauria > Squamata > Phrynosomatidae > Urosaurus > Urosaurus nigricauda. Next base: position 221,293,513 of record JAOEGL010000004.1, on the reverse strand, counting down.
CAAAAACACACAGATGTGCAGCAGATTGGAAGGAGACACAGATGTTCGGTTTTTTTCTTGTTTCTGAATGAAATAATAATATCCAGGTCAACTGAATGAAAAATGGAAGATGATTTTCAGTGGGATGTAGGACTTAAAACAGCAGCAAAGGGGGAAAAATTGCCATCATACAAACAGCTCCTCTTCTTTTCCGTTTTTCTTGTTTTTTGTGGGAGGTTCTCCCTTTTTAGTACAGAAATAAGGATGCAGTCTGCACTTAATTAGCATTTTGGCAGCTACAATGTCAACCAGCTGCCTCTTTTCCCTCCCCAAGCTTCAAAATTTTCTTCGCTTTTTTACAAGGTTTCACAGAGTAAGACAATCGGGTCTATTCCGCCTCATTCATTTTTGTATTGACAATGATATGGTCACTCCAGCTCCAGAACCCTTCCAAATTCTTTCCATCCCATCCTGTCTGGGTTTTTACTTAAAAAATATATTTAAAATGGGGGAAAATCTAGTAGTTCTCTTGGTGTTAAAACACTTCTGTCCTGTGAGGTTTCCCAATGGTGTTTTTTCTTGTAAATGTGTTGGGACAAATGTGAAAACGCATTGTAGTTA